>CM070702.1:14208498-15509212 GCA_036346265.1 Melocanna baccifera
TGAAACAAGGGAAGGAAAAAGCCCACTGGAGATAAAATTTCAAAACTCCCAGGCACACTAACTGCTCAGCAATGGTACTAGTAGTCCAAGACAACACGCACAAACCCAGGCGCGCACACGACTCCCTCCCTCCCTCTCTCTCCATCGGTTGTCTCCGAGCGAAATGATGAAACGCTTCTGTAGAGAGTAATAATGGCCATGGAAACAGATGCGGACGCATGCATGGTTTTCAGTGCCGGATCAGCCTAACTCTGATCTGTACCGTCTCGTTGCACTGAAAGATATGCAGAAAGTGGTATTACTGGTCCTGTCTGCGTGCGTGAGACGGTGTGAGAGAGACCAGGTGAATGGTACAAGCAGAAACGAGGCAGCGCGCTGAGACGCTCGGCCTGGCTTAGCTTAGATGTCACTCGCTTGAGCAGTTGCGCGTGTGACTTGCGATGCATGCAAATGCAGCAGGGGCTTTTGCTAGCTCAGCTCGAAGAAATTTCATGGATGCGCCCGCACATGCGTGAAAGCTAGCGTATCCGCGAATGTGCTGCATGTGATATGCACTGGAGCTGCACTACGGATATGCTCGCTCTGTGCACTGTTGTTTAGTGTGTCTACAGTCTATACATTACTTAATGTAGGTGTTACGTTGTAAAGTTCAGACTTCAGATTGACTCATTGGCCTACATACATATTGATTGATGCCTTTTCTCTTTCGATTTATTTTGTAACAGAGGTAAGAAAATGGACGACGCCAAAAGTGTGAGGCCCATAATGGTATAGTTGAAATGCATGCGTGTTGCAACTGTTGTTACAAGTGTAGTATACTCCAATACTAACCGTATACACAGTGCTTTAGCTTTAGGATTTGTGTTGTAACAGTTGCCATGAATTAATGAGTTTGTGAAAGTGGATTTTTCTCTTGCATGATGCATTCAAGCTCGTTCTCCACGTCGTACGTTCAACAGCAAGCAAAGCTTTTTCCTCAGGTGGTGAGTGATGCTGGGACGCCTCAGCTAGCTCCCGTGCGGGTTTGGTCTTGGCGTCGAGTCACCACCGATCGATCGGTCGACCGATCAGTAGTGGTAGTACCACGGCCACCGCTCTGCACATATCGCATTGAATTCAGGGCTCGTGGGGCAGGCAGGCAGGCATTGGTTTCTGGGCAGTGCCTTTCCATGGCTCCTCTCCTCTCTACTCTATATGTCGTCTGTCCTTGGCTTTTGGACGTGTTTAGCCATTGGTAAGTGGTCAGTACTTGTCGCAAATTCCGAATGTACGTACGTGTTTGCCAGCTGATGGTAGTAGTGTATTGTTCTCCTGCGATAAAAGCGAGGACCGGATTCGTCAAGTGCGTGCGTCGATCGATCAGGAGAGTGAGTATCTGTTGACAGCTTGACTTATATATATTCTTTGAATTCAAGAGAAGTTTGTTGGTTTGCTGCTGCTTGATGAATGATGATCACCGGCAGTGGCAGCGTTCATAGAGAAGTGCGGCACAAGTTAATTGTTACAAATAATATATAAAAAATAAAAAAAACCCTTATAGAAGAAAATAAATATGGACGCTCGAAGACAAATCACTATGAGAAGAGATTATAATAAAGCGCTTGCTCTTTCTATAGACTACTGGGGTACATATATAGAGTGAGAACCGAGTCCCATATAAAGAGGAAACCAAATCAGAGTCGGTTGCTACAGATTGATACCATATCTAATACAACTTGTGCATACACCTGTCATGCTACGTCTGACATAAGACGATGAAGTGTTCTACACGGATATGGTACAAATTTGGATCACCTTTTAAATAATTTCATCTTGAACCGAATTCCCTCCGGTAGTCGAAGAATGTGATAACCCTTCCAATAAAATCAATACGTACACCTTGAGCACCGAAAGTTCAAATGACTAGTGAATAATACCAACTAAATCTGAGTAAAACTCAAACTTAGATGCAGGAACTGTCTTTGTCAACATATCAGCTAGATTATCATTGCTTTGTTCTCTCATGAAATATTTGATCTTTTATAAGACAAATAGCACTATGACTATCACAAAATATTATAGTGCCGCAAAACTCAGTAAATAAACATCTTAGCCAAATGGCTACTTTGTAAGCTTCAGAAATAGCCATATACTCAACTTCTATAGTAGACAAGACAATGGTAGTTTACAAATTTGTTTTCGAACTAACCGCACACTCTCCAACAGTAAACACATAACTAGTTAGAGATCTTTTTTTTTATCTAAATCTCCAGCAAAATCAGAATTCACTTAACCAACGAGTCCAACTCTAGTCTTCCTAAAATTGCACCCAAAAAATAAACTAATGCTCGCTACTCCTGATGCAAAGAAATGTGTTGCCTTAGGTTCCGTACGTGTGACTTCCTCTCTTTGGCTTTCCTTCTCTACGAGCTGTTGTTTTTTTTTTGTTTGGCTGCTCCTCACGACGTTTTGTTGCCCACAACATGCAGCAGGTTTACCGCTCGGTCTGTGCGCTGCTATTGCTTGTGCACCTCGGTTTCTTGCGTTAGCTTCCTTCGGCTTTTGACTGTGTGTGGACGGAGGAGAGTGTAGACGTGCTATGCAACTGTTGTCGCCCACCTTTTATGCCTACTGAACTCCGACTCCGAGACGAAGACAACGCTGACTCGGACAAGACGCTGCTCGGGGCGAACGCCCGTTGCAGGACGATGACACCGGTTTGAATTCGATGATTTTTTTTCTCGTGAATCTCTCAAATCTTAATATCCTGTACTCTGATATCACTTGTTGCAAATAATACATAGAAAAATAGAGATAAGAGACACAAATTTTTATGTGAAAAACCATTACGGTAAAAGACCATATGTGCTCGAAGCAAATCACTATAATGATAAGAGATTACAATGAAGCACTTGCTCTTCCTATAGACTACTGGGATATATATATAGAGTGAGGGAACTGAGTCCCACATGAAGAGGAAATCGAATCAAAATCGATTACTACAGATTGATACCACGTATGATACAATTTATACATACACCTATTATACCATATTTTAGCAGAGATGAATAAGTATCCTACACAAATACGATAGAAATTTGGATCACCTTTTCAACATCAATAACCCAACGGATCAAGCAATGCTCCAAGAGAAATGCTGTGTATCTGAATGAATTGCCCTTTACTTTACATTGTGATAACCGGTAAATAATTAGCTGCAACGAGCACTTGAGCACGGAAGGTTTTAATGGAGATCGCGATAGCTCACTTTCCGAACCTGATAGTAAATTAAACAACTTAATCTAAGTGTTCGCGTGTCCTGTAAATACAAGACGTTCGGGGCTTATTTGCTGTATTTAGCACATCACTAACAAGGATTGCTAAAAACACCAATGCTATTTCTCTTACGACAACTCGAGGTCCAGAGAAAATTAGCAAACTTGGCCTGGCTGCCGTTAACGATTGCCATTTCCGCGTTCTTCTTGTCCATGCGTTCCACCATTGCTCATTCTTGTCACACATTTCGTTTTCATTCCCAGTAGTCACAACTCGATCACAATATTGATCTATTCTCTGCAAAGATGAACAGATTGAGGACATGACCAAGAGCTGGCGACCATCCTCTCCTTGACCTCTCCACTCGGCCTCGGTCGAGGCCGGTGACAACGCACGTCAGGCGGCAAGACACCGGCCGTCGATCCGAGCCAGGCGCGGCGATGACATCCTTGCGGCAGTGGTGGCGCCGGGCCGCCGCGGCCGTGAAGGACAGGAGGAGCCTGCTCCTGGCGCGCGTGTGGCCGCGGAGGGCGTGGCACCGCCGCGAGCTTGAGGCGGCCGTGATACGCGCGACGAGCCACGAGCACCGGTGGATGGACTACCGGAGCGCGGCGCGGGTGTTCGCGTGGGCGCGCACGTCGCCGTCGTTCGTGCGGCCCATCATGTGGGCACTCGCTCGCCGCGCGCGGCGGACGCGGTGCTGGGCTGTGGCGCTCAAGGCGCTCATGATCGCGCACGGCCTGCTCCTCCGCTCGGGCCTCGCGCCCCCCGCGGCGCGCGCCGGGCGCGTCCCCTTCGAGCTCGCTGACTTCCGCGATCGCTCGTTGCCGCCGGCCAGGTCCCTGGCCTTCTCCTCCTTCGTGCGCGCTTATTTCCGCTTCCTCGACTACCGCTCCCTCTTCGCCGCGCAAGAAGACATAGACAGCGACGACGCCGACGGCTCCGACCACCACGCCCGAATAACGAAGCTGCAGTTCCTGCTCGAGCTGCTCCTCCAAATCCGCCCGTACGGCGACGGCATGGATGCCCCCCTCGTCCTGGAGGCCATGGACTGCGCGCTCATCGAGATCTTCGAGGTGCACAGCGAAATATGCGCCGGCATCGCGCGGTTCCTCGTCGACGTGCCCGGGCCGGCGAAGCCGCGGCTGTGCAAGGCGGCCGCCGTGGCGAGGGTAAAGGTTCTCTGGAGGGCGGCGGAGCAGAGCGCGCAGCTGTCGTCGTACTTCGAGCTGTGCCGCGTGCTCGGTGTGGTCAACGCCCGCAGGCTTCCGGCCTTCGAGCGCGTGCCGGAGGAGGACGTCCGCGACCTCGAGAGGCTCCTCATGGGCGAGGCAGCCCAAGACGACGCTAACGAGGAGGCGGGAGAGACGACGAAGGAATCGGATGTTGCGAAGGACACCGCGGGCGAGGGGCTAGTAGCGTCGAGCACGGTGGTGACGACGGAGTGGGTGGCGTTCGACGAGGACCAAGTTGGCGCCGGTGCCGGTGCCGGCGCCGGCGTGGGGGGAAGGGAGGGGCGGCTCGGCGGCCACTGGAACCCTTTCGTTGCCGCGCCGTGGGACGTCGGGGAAGGCGGGAACTTGATCGAGCTGTCCTGACTGGACGGTGGTTCATTGGATCGGTCCATGTTTTCCTGTTCTTTTGTACTACTCCCACTTCCCTGGTTTTGGGAGTTAGAAACGACTGTTTCTACAGATATTGTACTCCTGTAAATAGAAACTTGGCTTGTCTCAAGTGCTGGATCTACTATTTGGTTCCTTTGCAAGCATTTCAAAAAAATCTTTGCAAGCTTTTTAAAATAAAAAAATGCAAGCTATTCCTTCAATTTACTGGAGATCATTCACATCCCTTGTCGGCCTGCCCGCTCGGCTCGTGCGTAGTATTCAGTATTCCTCTGTGCAAAATTTATGAGAATTGTACCGTAGGGTCCAGAGAGAGTTGCTTTGTAACACTGGTTGCATCATCCATGGTCAATTACTACATCACATCAAACTTATCCTTGTAGAGCTGAATGCTGTCAATGACAAACACGCATCCGTATTTGATATTTGTAACCCAAATTGGACCGAATTCGTGCACCCGTACTTTCAAACTCAGAGCGGACGACCGAGCCAGTGAAACGGGCCGGCGCGGCGGCATCTTGGGCGGCACAAGTCGAAGTGGGTTGGGGAATGCCTCCCGACTCTTGGGGTTCGTCCAAGCCCAAACGCTCGTCGGGCTAGGCACGGCAGGGCAGGACCACCCAGCCGCCGTCTCACGGCACGGCGACGAGAAACTCACAGCGCCGGGACGTGCGCCGCGGCTTGGCTCGGTGTCGGTGGTGTTCGGCGCCGAGAGGCGAAGGCGCGACGGCTTATCTGACTCCATAGTGCGACTCCCGAAACCCCAGCCCTCTCCGCCCCCAACTCCACCGGAGTCTCTGCGACCTCGCGACGAAAGAGTCCGGGAGGATGGCCGGTCCGGCCGCGAGCGCGCTGCCTCTCTCCGCAGGTTGCATTCCACCCGCTCGCTCATCGCCTACTATCTTCGCCTTCCTGATTTTTTTATCTCTTTTTCCTAACCTGATCCCCATCTCCCCCGATCCCCTTCGATTCCAGGCCCGTCTCCGCTTCCAAGGCTCAATCCGGCTACCGTCAAGGTCGTAATTTCGATGGCGCTAGAAATTGTTCTTCCTCGTTATGCGGCTTACTAACGCCAGCTGTACATGGCTTGCGGTTACAGGTTGCCGGGCAGCAGCAGCCTTGTGCTCTTCGCCGATTTGGTCCTGCGACAGTGCAAAGATGCGCGGCTGCGTCGGGCCATGGGCGTCAGGGGCTCCGCACCAGTGAATACCAGTTTGATGATGATGAGCCGCTGTGGCTCGCAGTGGTCAGAGAGATCGTTGCGTAAGTGCAGATTTTGCGTCCTTGTTACATGACTTGCTTGCTTGTGTTATTTGAAGATTGTTATGGATTGCTGTCGATTTCTGTCATTAGGGGTTTGAGGGGCTTGGTAGCCTTCTTGTCTGAGCAGCCGAGGCAGTTGAAGCATCTGGAGTGGCCGGGCTTTTGGAACACGGTATGCCATTTGCATTTGGAATTCATGTGTAGGTTGGGGTTATTCAAGTGTTGTCTTTATGCAATGCTGAGCATAATGTCATGTAGCGCCCATATTAGGTTGCAATCAATAGGGACAAGGAATGTGAGCTTGTGAGGATTTGTTGAGTTTGCAGCATATGTGGTGTAGGAATGTGAGCACATGTGCTGCTAATGTGTGATGGCATAGTGATGCAGTGGGTTGGTTGTAAGATTGGAGTGTACGCTGTACAGAGTCTTGACAAGTTTATGAAAGCAAAGAAACAGCCATCTAGATGATGAATGAAATGCGCATAAGAACACTGAACCATATTACCTTCAACCAACAAGAGTGAATATGTATTTATGTTCAACAAAGGGCTAAATTATTTCCTTATCCTGACTCAAGTCATTATTAGATTTACCCACTGTCAGTTCTCTATGAACCTTCATGTGACATGTGCATCCTAAATGGAGGAGAACCTCCACCCCTCAATTATGACGAAATTATGCCTTGTGTATGACGTCTCTTTTATATCTCCTCACCATTTGGCTCAGTTTTTTCTAATTATTTTACCATGTCTAACAGGCACAGCAGGGGTAGCTAATTGGTTTTACATATCTGAGCTATTGGTCGTTTTGGCTAGTACACCATATTAGCCACCTTATTATTGTGATGATTTTACTGCCTTAGGCTGTCTAGATTTGTTAAGTTGTTACATCATTCAGGGTATAAATGCTCATATCTATGTTTAACCAAATCATCTTCGTTGGCAGTTGAGGACGGCTGCACTTACTCTTGTACTTGTAGCCGTGTTCATTGTTGCGTTGTCTTCTGTTGATGCCGCCCTTTGCTACATCTTGTCCTGGCTACTTCGGAAATCTGCATAGGTTACCGGTATGCTACTTGTTTCCTAATTGTATTACGATTTCCTGGTCCACAGTACACTTGGCCTTAAAATGCAGGCACATTATTCTCGTATAAATGCAGAAATTACTTCAGGGACATCTTCCTGGCATATTATATGTTGCCAACATGGTCCCCTGAGTCGTCTTCATGTTATTCAGCTGAAGGAGTGATTACAAATTTACAATGCCTGATGCTGTATGCCATCAGACGAAGTAATTTGTAAGGACCACATCTTTCAGCGATACTGACCCATTGCTACTTACACGAATTGAAGTGTTAGCATTTGTTATGCTGTTGAGTTGACTGACAAGTGATTCTTTGAACAGCAGAGAATATCTACTTGTTGCTTGAGTCTGATTTAGCAGGGCATGATAGTAGCAGCGCTGCAGCAGTAATTCAAGCTCTCGTTACTGATTGTATATCATGCAGACCTGGCAAGTTATGGAGGAGTGAATGATGATATGCAGGCAAGTGCTAGTGGGAAGGTGGTTATTGCCCCTGTTTACCATGTCATCCTGACAGGATTGAGACAGTTTAAGTGCTGTGGCTTTGGCCTTGTTTCGAAGTGCCTTAGCTTTTGGCTGAAATGAACCTGTAGTGGCTATTAGTTTTTTCTGTGGTATTCAGTTAAAGGAAAATGAAAAAAATAGAAAAAAATACCGTAATATTTCAATGGATAATGCAAAGGAAAAAAAAAGCCAATGATTCCAAACGGCTTCTAGCTTCCCAGAAGGCATCGCTGATTAGAACGGGACCTAAAGAAATGCTCTGCAGCTGATATTCATTTGTTGCAGATATATTTATGTAGTTGCTTACTGTAGCGATTGAATGCAAACTGTTTGGTTAAGAAAGCAAGGAAGATGCAATGAGTTGCCCACTTGCCTTTTTCTTTTTGATATAAGTAATTATGTCTAGTTGGCGTTAGTTCTGATTAAACAGATAATGATCTCATCTCCAAGAAATTTGTACTTAGTTTGTAGCTTGTTCAGTAAGGGCAAACTTTTGTAAACATGTCATTTCATCTGCGAAAATCTGAAGAAGTTTGCATTTTCTTCAGATGCTGAAATGAAATAACAGTGTTGCATGCATGTACGGGTGCAAAATACGAGCACTCAAGTGACTGCATCCTGACTCAATCGTAGACCTCAGGCAAGCACTTTCAAAGCGAAAAAAGCACAGATCTTGTAAAATGCTTGGCCGGCGGCAAGCAATTCAATCTCGAACTATACGGTTCACTGATCTAAGATGCAGAGGTGATGAGGTGTGGAACTGACAAAAGAATATGTCGATTTATCGACAGTGAAAACGTTTACTCAACAAGTTCTCATTGGCTAGCAAATAAAAGATAATCTTTTGAGCAAATGGCATTATGGGTCACCGAACTTGGCCAGCTGGTTCAAGTAGGTCGCAACTCCTACATTACATATCTAGGTTATTGAATTAGTTTAGGTGTGTCACTCTAGGTCATTGGTACACGTTTACCCTAGATCCCCGGGTAAAAGTATGTTTGGTTAACAATGTAAATACATATTTTTACCCTAGCAGTATACTAAAAGTAATAAACAACTACAGTATATGATAGGATGGAGCAAAATTCCTTTATACACACACACCGACATTGAACAATGAATTTGATTCTTCACAATGCATAAGATCACCCACAAAACTAATGTAGTTCATCAAATGGCATGTGGAAGTAAACCATGTCAGGGTCTAAATTCAAATAGTCCATAACCCCACTCACTCAAAAGTACATGTGGATACAAAGAAAATTAATTAAGAGCAAAAGTGTTGTGTGCAGAATAGGAATATTAATGCTATACACAACTATAATATTAATTCTACTTCAGCAATTCTGGTATCTGTGATTGATGGTATCAACTCCCAGGAGAGCTTGACGCAAAAAAACATTCCAACGTCAAGTGAAATCCAAGTTGGTGATGTTCATCAAGAGATAGAGTTCAATTAAAATCAACTCAAAATTCCAATGCTTGTTTAGCAATCCATGGAAAAGGTTCACGCATGTCACTAAAGATCTAGGTGCCACAGAAAGGTTGAGCAAGTTTATTTACTTATCTTGTAGATGTTTTCAGAACAACACATTTTCCTTTCCTTTGTGAGTCCAGATCAATGTTAGTACCATCCTCTTCAGCTTCATCGTCAGGGTTCATTTCCAAAATCTGAAACAATTGAGAAAATACATAATTAGACTTTGAGGCAAGTTACATCCAAAGTCAAGACTTTATACATTTGACCTGCACATGACTACAACTTTGGAAAGTTCAGTACCGGTATTCTCGAGGACTCAAAGATCCAAAAGAGTGAAGTTCATGGAAGTCATCAAAAAATTATGAAAAATACGGTATAAACCAACCCAAATCACTGTAGAGTGCTAACATTTCATGATAACTTCCACATAGCAGCATTACTGCTTTAAAGATGAACTGCCTCCTAGGTAATTTACAAAAATTGGTCACAAGAAATATAATAGAGAAATCAACGTGCTCATTATCTAGAGGGAGAGGAGCAATTTGTCTTCTCCAGTTCATGTATTTCCTGAAACTAAAACCTATGGCATATAATCACTGGACTTAGTACATATAAAGCCCAAAATTAGAGCATGTGAGGTCAAAGGCTAGTATGCAGAAACTACTAAGCTAGCATGCAGAATCAAGGTTGTCATAATGCTCCAGCAAGTCACAACAAAACAGGGGTGCCTGGACACCAAGTCAACTAGATGCCCACCATGGAGACAGTTAGACAATAATAATAAATACAAGTATACCTTATATGTCCGAAAATTAAATTACTATACAACATAATAGCATAAATTAATGGATTAGTATACTACATACCATCTGTAAGAATATAAGGCCCAAGCTATATATGTCAAATTCGTAAGTTGTTTATTTTATTTATTTTATGTTGAATTAATTTGGGGTGTATGTGTAAATGTAGCTGGAAATAAAATAGAATGAGATAAATAAATAAAACATTTGAATAAAAACAAAAGAAAAAAAATCTTAATATCCTTTGCCTGTTCTAGCCCAGTCGGCTAACCTGTTTGGCCCAACCCGCTGGCCACCCTTCTTTCACCCTAACCCTCTCTCTCCAGTTCCCCCGCTCTCTCTCCCTCAGCCACTGCCACCCCCTTTCTTTCTCTGCTCTTACTCTCTCCCCCCGAGTGCCGCCACCCAGATCCACCACGTACCCCCGGTGGCCTCCATCTTCGCTAGTAGCCTCCCTAGGCTCCCCACGTCCTCCTCCTATCCCTCTCACTCACATGCGCCAATGCCGCCTAAAAATGCCACCACTGACACACCCTAGCTCTATCGTCCGATCCATCGCCTCTGGCGGCCTTCATTGCTGTCGGCGGCCTTGCCTCTCCTCCTACCTCACTCCTCCACCTACCTCACCCTTCTATTAGGCTGCCGCAGCCTGATGCGCTGCTCTCCACTAACCACAGTGCCGTTTTCTTGATCCACCAGATCCGGTGCCCCCCGTCGATGTTGGCCACCTCCTTGGGTTCCTCTCGCCTCTCTCCACCTTCCCCTACCTATGGTTTGCGCCAGCTCCCTCTCCAACTTTTGCGCTCTCCTCTAGCCTCCAAGATGACTTGGTGTCCCCCTCATATGCTGGATGAATAGCCTCAGCATCCCCCTCCGGCCACCAGGACGACTTGGTTTCATCTAGACGACGCCGTGACAACCTTGTCAGAATCAACAAAGTTAATTAAACAACTCATATTCCCCACATCCACATTCAAAACTTGCCTCCACACATTGGGAAAAGAACGGAACTTTTAACCATAAAATTCCCCTGGTGGCCCAGTAGAGTGACGCACAAACCTCAACTATGTTGCCCGTCAATAGAAGAAGCCTCTTGGAGTCCTGGGCTCACCACGTCGTTCTCTGGTCAGCTAGTCGTTGATGGCGCTTGTGCGTGGAGCGAGATTTGCGCGGGTTCTGCTCGGAGAATGGGGTCCGCCGATGATGAGCTCAGTGGCTCGCTGAAGGAGGGTCCACCCCTGGACATAATGATTCCATTGTCTCTCCCATCTATAAGGAAATGATAATTTAAAAACATGTGTGTAGGATTAACATTAACTTAAAATGGAGGAGAAAAGAACATTGAAATGACCTTAGTGATTCTAGATTTTATTTCTGCCTTTAGCTTTGATACTGTATTAGCAAGGCCTTCCAGTGTGCTATTGCTGATGTTTGTGGGCTGCTCAAGACCATTCTGATGTAAACTGGGATGAACTTCATTTACTGTCTTTCCAAAATCAATTCCAAGGACTCCACATAAAGAATGCACTTCATTTATGTGGTACTGACACGTGGCTGTCAACTGGCTCTTAGGGTTGACGTGGCATGACACATGGCGGGTGATGTGGCATGCTGACGTGGCACCGGGTCGGCTCAGTTGGGTGACGTGGTGTACACATGGCACGACATGTGACTGATACGTGGACTTAAGGCTTACATGGCAAGTGACGTGGCTTGGTGACTCGGCTGGGCCCATGAGTCAGAGGCTCAGCTCACAGTGGACTGAGTTTACTGAGAAGTCAAAGGGACGATCGTCTCGATGTGGTGACATCACAATGATACAACAGTTGACAATGGACCACATGGACGAATCTTAGCTGTTGGATCAGCAGTGTCAATGTAGATCCAACCGGACAGGCTAGAAGGTGACACGTGGTGGCGTGAATCCTGAATTGACCCTTCAGGCGAACGAATGGGCACACGACGGGGCAGTGGGCTCGTGAACCAAGGAGGCGTGCAACGCGATCAAGGCGGTAGTGGACAAGGTGGATGGCCTCGATGGCTACTCATCGGCGACAATACGAATGGTGGCGAACACGATAGGTTGGACAGCGAAGCAAGGCAGAGGCACTCACCGGTGATGGCGGCAGCGATGGCAATGATGCAGGAGACGAACATGAAGGTGACGGTGCGGGGGACTCCGATGGCTCAGATGGCATCGGCGAGATCGACGACGCACGGCACGGACGACGAGGGCGCACGGGCGAACTCGGCTATGGGGTGCGGAACTCGAGGGGGCAGTGTGGCTTTATAGGCGCTAATGTTGAAGAGACCGCGGTGTACATAGTGTGGACGCCGAGGCCGGGTTGGACGCGAACAGCGGCAGTGAAGTCCCGCTCGGAGATGATAATGAACAGTGCATACTCTTACCGATGTGTGACACATGGCTCGAGAAGAAATCGAACGATCGGTGCAGATTGCATAGATGGACAGTGCACGATTGTATGGATGGCTAACGTGTGGCTCTGAGAAGATCGGACAGCTTGAGCGTGGCGCGCAGGTGAACGACCGACGGATGCCCGACACGTGGTAGGTGGGGGAGGGGGATTAGGTGGCTAAGGCTTAATGGGTCAGAGAGAGAAAATGGGTTTTGGCCTAATTGCCTTTTTAGGATTTTTGAGGATTTTCTGTTTTTAAATTTTTTTTTAAAAAAATAAAATAATCTCTAGAAAATAGCAAATGAACCCGAAAAATTCCAGAAAATTCCTTAAAGGATAAGAGACCCAAATAAAATATTTTTTAGCAAATTTTAATATTTATTTTATTCATATTAAATCTTTTTAATTAATAAAATTCCTTTTAAGCTTGAATTAAATCCAGAAAATCCAAATAATGAGTTTTGTTTTAAAGGTTTCAAATGACTTTAAAAATCAAGATGTTACAGCTCATTAACTAGCATTCTAATTAGCGCTAAACATAATTAATTAGTATTAATTATAATTAATTAGTACTAATTAAAGTACTACATTAATAGTATTTTATTTAGCGTTAACCATATTTTAATTAGCACTAATCACAGTTAATTAACAAGGATCATGTAGTGGTAATTAATCATGCATAATATTTTATTGCATTCGCAATTAATTTATACTAATCATATTTGATTAGTGCTAATTAAAATTGAAAGTTCCATGGGATAAAATTCAGAATCTATTCATCTTGCTACCGTTACACTCCGGAGACAATACAAACGAATACAACCTGGTACTATCAGTAAGTTACATTGTTTCATATAAGAGGTCCTCCTAACTTGGGCAATGTACCATGGCGTATTAGTACTTGCCAGACATTTTTTTTATCAGATGGTTCCATGATACTAGGGTATGCTATCACTCAATCGCTCATTTTAACTTAAGCTTCTGCCTTCTGGCTTATTTTTGACTATTTCTAAATATTATTTTTCTGACTTTTTGACTTTTGTTTGAGCTTTTTTTTGCCGGTTCTTTTTCCCGTATTCGTTTGCATTATATGTGATGGGCTAACCTATTTTTTTATTTTTAAATTTTTAAATTTTAATTATGTCATATAAGTCATCATCAGTTACAGTGTAAAATAAGTTAGCTACAATGAAAATAAACCATAAGTCATGACTTATTAAGCCGAATTAAACACCCTTAGTTCTATGATGGCTGTGTTGTGCTTTTACTGATAAAAGAAATTACCAGCAAGTGTTTTTAGGACCAGCTCATTTAGACAGACCAGTAGTACAGTAATACCAGCACGGTACGGCAGCTTTCCCCTACACTTGCTGTGAATTGTGAACGAGTGAGCAAGTTGCGAAGGAAGATCACTAAATCCACCCGAGCGACCTGTGTACAGACTACAGAGTACCGGCTGTTATCTCGTCGCGCCATTAACTGCACCCGCCGCTTTTATGTTGCAACGGGCCGCGATACCCATGGGATCATGTGATGCTATTCTCGTCTAAAGTCTGATTTGTATCTCGGGGGCATGCAAGTCCAAGAGGCCTCCACGATCTTGCCAACCTATTCTCGAGCCAATTAACGTCGAAGTACACTATTTTCTGTAATAATGTTGTTCAGAATCTCTGTGAAATTCATGTGTTTCAAATAGGCCATAACTCAGTAGTATCTCTCATGATCTAGTTCATTCTGCACTCGAACTCTATATCTGCGGATTAAAGGTCATTATCCTATGTATTATTGAACCTTCTCGATTAATCATCATGTGTTAATTCCATGAATCTGCATCAAATTTAGGTCGACTATAGGGCCAGGAATGGCAACACAAAGGTGTAAACGATGCCTTTTTAAAATATTCCTCTAAGTATCCAGAAATCTTTTACTCTAGTAGTTAAAGAGTTGAGAAGATCATATTTGACAGCCTAAAATCAAACAATAACCCAAAACAACAAGGGCTCACACATTCAGTATCTAATCGGTTAGACCGCCACTGACCAGCCAGAACCGCCGGTCTGGCCTAGGGAAAAATGTAGTTCAAAAATTTTATCGAAGCGCAGCAATACGGCCGATAACCGTCGGATACAAAATTTTCTAAATTTTTTGGACGAAAATTTAGAATTAAAATTCGAAAATTTGATTTTTTTTCAAACTTTTTAGACGAATTTTGATGAATCCAAAATTTTTTGACCAGTATAAAATTTTATCGATCCTTGCCGGTAAGGCCGTAATCGTGGTTACCAGTGAAATTTCAGTAATAGAAATTTCTCTGTGTAAGATGGAGTAGGTCGACTAGACGAGGGTGAATAGGCGGTTTTAAATTTTCTTCGGTCAAAATCAAGGTTTATATAAGGAAGCGTAAATCAAAATGGTTTTTCTCAATTAGAACCTAAATCAACTAATTTCACTAAGTGCACTAATAATCTAAGTCTATGTCAAAAATTAGTAATTCTAGGGTGATAAGCAATTAATTTAATTCTATGAATGTAAATTGTTTGAATATAGATTGAGCACAAGAGAACAAACAACAATTGACACACGATGTTTTATTGTGGTATTCAGAGACTTCCTGGTCTCTTTTAATTCACGTTGAGATAAACCTAAATAAATTGAACCAGCTCCACGAATTAAGCCAAACACCTCAATAACACTAGTGGTAGCTTTTTCCTACTCCGAGTAGGTGAGCTCCAATCTTCATGACACGCCAGGCCTTCTCACAAATTTCTTTGAGAAGATCACTAGATACGACGCCTCTAATATCGTCTAGGAGTCGGTAACCTCCAAAAGTAATAAGTCAAGCCTCTTACTTGATTCTCACTATATGCAACGAATGTACAAACTCAAGTGAATATGAAATCTATCTCTAGACGTAACACATGCAACTAGAGACCTCTCTCCTTACTCACAAGGTGCAATACATGTATAATTGAGAGGAGAAACTCACACTAGTTCAAGAGAATAAAATGGAGTGTCAAACATAGTATCTCAACAGCCAAGGGGGTATTTATAGTCTTTACCAAAAAAAACTAGTAGTTAGAGATGAAAACCTCCAAAAAATAGCATTTACGGTAGTACCGTCATGTAGGAGCACTGCTGCCGCACCTACTAGTCAACAGTTATTTTGGAGTTCAAAAAACTAGTCGTTGGAGGTTAGTGTGGTAGTACCGCACTCATAGGGCCCACACTTCTGCCGAGCAGTAGTACCACTCAAATAATGCGGTACTAACATTTTTCGAATTTTAGCAAAGACGATACTCAAAAAATGCTCATAACTTTTGATTTCGATATCGAAATTGAGTGATTTTAGACTCTATAGAAAGGTTATTTAGAGGGCTATACAACCCACGTATTTTATGATTTCAAACATATTAGATCAATAAATAAAGTATTCAAAGAGTCACTAAAATGGTCTATGTATAAGGAAATAGCAATAAACAATCTTAGACTATGTAAGGGATAATGCATGATCTCCAACAGTTTGTAATACACATTTGCAAACTTAGATCGTGCCACTAGGAGTAGATATATAGACTTTAACCATTTGTAAAATGTATTTGCAAAGTATAGTCATATTTTACAATGATTATATTTATAGGTCTCAACTATGTACCAAACATATTTGCAAATAATAGTATCATGCTACAGAGAGCTAGAGCAAGTGGATTTGAGCTATTAACACATGATGAGACTTAAGCTACTAGACAAGGTCTCTCTTAATAGTACGACAAACCTATAATAGTATTCTGGTCTTCCAACCAAACACCAATACCGGTAAAAGATTAGGAACACATCCTTAGCTCTAGCTAGTTATACCTTTGCCTTGAGTATCCTCTTGAAGTTTGTGACACATATATTTACTTCAAGTCTGGGTCATTATCTTGATATGCATCAAACCATGATGCATCATTTAAGTGCCTTCCATCAATACATGATAAATTTTCTCTTGATTTGATGATCAACTCATTATTATCTTCTTTTTGAAATCTTGATTTGAATTAACAAATGATACATCTCATCTTTGATATGCATCAATTCAAGATGCATTTTCTTCTTAATAGTCTTCAACTTATGAAGCCATGTTCTATTCTGAACCTTAACTTGATGATCTTCAACACATTAAGCCATCCAAAATCTTTGTCATTATAGAACATAATCTATTCATCAACTCATAAAAATGTTAGTCTCACAATGTGATTGTTATTAATTACCAAACCATACTAGTAACTTATAATGGCGGGTTTAGATTCTTCAATCTTTCTCTTTTTAGTAATTGATGACAACCACCACAATTACAAATAATTGAATATAAAATCATTTGAACTCAAAGTGTGATACTACTGCCAAGTAAAATCGGTATTACCACACGGCTGCACTACCACATTCTAGGATCGGTACTACCAATTTCCAAATCATTAGAAAATGTCCTAAAACATGCTCTCTGTAAAAATATACCGTAAGAAAATCAGTACTACCACTGGCTGGTAGTACCGCTCTATAGCAGCGGCATTACTGTTGGCCAGTAGTACCTCACCCTTACTATGGTGCTATCGATTTCCCTTTCGTCTTGAGCCATGTCATTCCTTCTTAGTTTTGTCATCCATAATCTGGGACTAAGCCTTTTAAACATCTTAGCACATATGTTAGTTCCAAATACAACTAATTGAATATAAAACAATATGAATATATATAAACTGCACAAGATTTATATACTCAAAGGATATGTTTTAATTAGAGATCTCTAATATATATGGAAAAGGAAACATAGACTAATACTAACGAAACCACAAGATATAGAGTGAACTCTCCCTAAATATATGCATACAAGAATATGTAATAAAAACATATGTATGTATTCAAGTTAGACTTTCGGTAGAGTTCAACCTATATTTTCGATCCGAGAAATGCAACGGGATATAAGAAAATGATGTCGATGCATACCTCTATAATTTTCACCTTTCCATCCAAAATTAGACTAGCAATAAGATACTCAATAAACGAGTTAGTCTTATATTTATATTTATCATTAATGAGTTAATATCATATTTAGATTTATCATTAATCATCAAAACCAATCTAATTAGAACTTGAACTTACACCCTAGTCTGATCAGGCCTAGGAGCAGTGTGATAGCTCCCCTGTTTCCAGAACAGAAAATCAACCCGAGCCAAAACTACATTTGGTGCAAACTTTAAAACCCATGTTCAAATAATTTAAAATTTTACACAGATCTTGCTGATGGTCTCAGAAACCTATTCTATCTAATAATCGCATAGGTCTTAGCTAAAGTTCTAACCTCAATGCATGCAAGGTTGCATCAAAACCAGGCAAAACTTGAAAACTTGAGATACAACTTACTTATGGGTTAAGGCAGTCAAGATGACTCAAGATGAATTCTCACATGTTACATTAAGGAAGATCATGCAAAGATTCAAAATCAAAACCATCAAATCAACTTTCCTCAAAAAAGGCTCCAAACCAAGCAAGAACTAGGTAGATTCAAAATCTTACAAACCACAGTACCTAGATGGATGGCATTTGATCTATATGAGACATCTCTATCACTTACATATCCTTGGTACGCAGCAAGATCAAGAAGAGGAGAAAAGTGACAAAGAACCAATAAAAATAAGAGTAAATTAATCAAGATAAGAACACTTCATGAGAGATGAACAAAGTTGATATATTACTTTTTGAGGATAAATATTTTATAGTCACTTCATAAGGATGACAAAAGAGCACATCAGAATACTCACTCTTTTATATCTAACCCTAACTCTAAAACTCAAAATTGAAATGGTTGAGATGGTTGGCTTGCAAGCTTCCATCCCCAACCTATTAAATAGATAGGGTAATATGCCTACACTACCCTAATAGATACCATCCACTAGCACAATTGGAAGAAACCCATTAACCCCACAAAACATGGGTTTTATACTTACACTTAACTCATATACGTTTTTCAAAGCACATGACCCCAAACCTGCTAAGTTATTAGCCTTTGATTCAATTGATCTTCTGTATCTCCTTGACCTAAATCACTTTGTCAAGTACCGCGGTTTGATTTAATGTAGTTTTTGGTATTTGGCCAACTATCAAAATATCCTTATCTTGATCCGGTCTTCTCCTTTCATTAAAAATACCTACCGCCAACTATGGGCCAATACTACCATAAATCGGTCAGACCGTCACCACGGCCGATCAGACTGCAAGCTGATCAAACTACTACTCAGGGGTCACTCAGACCGCTAGAAACCTGGCATCAAAATATAGAGATCAAATGACATAAAATTAAGTTCAAATGATAACAATAAAGTATAAGTAAAATCAAATACTCATCACCGATATAAAGCTGCCATGGTATAGTCTTATATAGCTAGGTATATAATAAAGCACTGAAGTGCTGGCTGGATGGACGAGTTGGCAGTTGCTTAGCCTTCTGTTCTTGCTAGGTCTGTTGTGGCCACAGAGGAACAATTCTTAGGCTACATCGGGCCAAAGACAACGATGGTGCAACAGATCGTTAGATACGTTGGTCAAAAGGGTCGAGGAGCTGATGACTGATGAGTCCAGAGAAGAACCAAACTTCGGTGCACGTGCGAGATGTCAAATGCTCATACATGTCGTTACGTTTGGTTGCAAAATGGAAGCGTCTTGTAGTGTTCTGAAAAGATATAATTTCTCTCTATGTGGAGTGGAAGCTTTGCGGAATTCTTCCCTTATTAACAGGGCCCCTTGTTCTGTTCTCATGCAGCCTAGCAAAACAGACACAATGTAATACTACAAACCGATCATGTAAGGTGGCAGAGCCATTCTGCATTCATTCAACTAGAAACCGGATGGCTGCACCTGCAAATCTACCAAGTTGGCGAAAACAACCCAAACCTCTGGAGCTCCGCCCAGGCGTTTTCTTCCCCAAACTCATCCTACCTTAGATCTAGCTAGCCCACTCCCTTAATTCACCCCGACGGTGAGCCTTGCTGGCGGTGATTGGGGGGAGGTCCCACCCCTGTATATTACCCCTTTTTTCCTTTGGTTTCTTCGGAGTTCTCTGTTGTCCGATTGCATTCTCCTCCCGCAGAGGCTCTTGTCCTCGGCCCCAGCCTACTGGGTGCTTCATTCTTCTTTTCTTCGGTCTTGTGGTGGCCTTCGGTTGATTCTCGATGTTTTTGCCTTAGATCTATCAGGTTCTTTTTAAATCAGTCCAATCTGATTTTTGAAATTCCAGTTCTAGGGTAATACCATCCTGGCCTTCGCTGCCTTGCTTAGTCGACGACTTCAGCCCCGACGCTCGCCTTAAGACCCTATCCCTCTTGTTGTACATCTAGGGAACCTGCTAGTTGGCCATAACGTCATCCGTCGCCTTGCTTCTTAGCTTGGTGGTAGTCTTCTTCCTCGATGCTAGCGAAGAGCGCGTTCCTCTCCCTGGTGAGTACCACTTAATAAACTTCCCTCTGTGGATCTGTGGACTTGGCGTTTATCACTGTTCTGTCCGCGCGTGCTATCTCTTACCGGCCGCTGTGTACTCTCTCCCTTCTGCTTCTTTTCCTCAAATTTACAAATCAAAGTCCCACAATATCTACTACTACATACATCTGGCCATCTCATGGCCTACTAGTTTGAAATTGGTGTCTTTGGTTTAGCTCAACAAAGTGGAGGCTCACAGCAGCACTATTTTTTCAACCGGTGTTGGTCGTTGGCGGTCGTTCGACGACATCATCTCGAGCAATGCCCCTGCCAAGTACAAGCTTTATAAGGTTTTCACTGACCATCAACTTCATCTCTAGCGACTTCATCATCCTCTGGTCAACGTTGGCCATCTCCAACAACTTTGGCATAGTTTCTTGTGTGAAGAAGTGTAATTTGCAATTTAGTCCAGTTGAATCTGGTTGTAATTTTATTTCTGTGTTGCACCTCTTTGTAATTTGAGATTGTTCACTTTGCATATTTTAATATAAATCAGGGACTTTATCCTTAAAAAGAACAGAAACCAACTTTAGAACAAATGAAAACAGCAGGACCTTAATTCGACACGGTTACATTACAAATCACTAGATCAGCCCACCAGCCCATCTAGGCGACACGCCAGGCAAAAGGATAATGTAGGCGTGACACTGACAGCTTGTTTGGGCTTTTTTTTTGTTTTTACCTTTTTTTTAACTATCTGAGGCTTTTTTATATAACCGTTGATACTTTTTAACATAATTAAATTAAAAATTAAAATAGATAAAATAGATTATCTCATCATAAATAATACAAAGAAATATTAAAAAAAACAAAAAAAACCCAAAGGCTAGAGACGAAATTGAAAGAGTTGTCTCGTAGCAGAGCCTGATGGTACCTACGGGGGGACCCTCGAGTAGATTAGAATGAGTATTTAACGCTCCGCTTAAAACGATCTAAAATCAGTTTTTATTTTTAGATTCTGCTTTTTTTTTACTATTCAGTAATTTTATTTTTTTCTGATTTTTTAGATCTGTAGGGATTTTTAATTTTTTTATATATATTTTTATATTATCCGTGATAGATTAATATATTTTTTCTATTTTTAATTTTTTTTAAATTTAATTATATCAAATAAGTCAACTCAGCTAAAGTAAAACTAAGCGCTGCATAATTACCGGCCGGCTGCTACATCTTTATCCGCAAAGAAACAGCTACTCATCTGATTAGAGGCTTGGTACAGCCGTACAGTAGCCTGCAATGACGAGAACGAGACATATCTGCTGTTTGAACCGTTTCGAATTGCTCAGGTGTTATGCGGCAGATTTCAGGTGCATGCGTGCAACGTGCGGTTCTTCCAGTTTTGCTACAAGATACACGTGATTACGTGGTCCCGTTACTCTTGTGCATGTCTCTACCTGCTCGATTTCATTTTGCCGGGTCTGATCTCCGCTGCGCATTTTACCTCTCTATCGCCGTGTTTATTTCAGGTCTTGGCCACTTTCTGAACGAGTGTGTGCGTCGGTGAAGTAACAATTTTGTGGCACGGCGAAATTAACATGGGCCTTGGCACACCTGCAATTCATGGCGCAGTTGTTAATTTCCTGGGCCTGGTGGAGGATTAAGATGAGAAAGCCCACGATTTCATAGGAAAAAAGAAAAATCTCTTTTACCATAGGGGAAAAAAAATAAGCGAAGGGAGAAGATGGAAGATGGCCACCTGGCCGGCCTCATGAAGAGGCGCACCCCGTGTTCCTCGGCCCGAGAGGGAAACAGCTAGGCGACTAACCACGCAAAGCGATTCTAGCCCAGTCGATCTGGTCGGGCCGGGGTCCGACCCAGTCTTGGACGCGACGCCCAAGCTAAAGCATCCGATGCCATCTCCTTGCATCGCCACGACCTACGAGGCTGTGCCCATAGCCCATCAATCCCATAGGCTCATAGCCCATCAATGCCATATCTTTTTTTTCACCACGAGTCGCATAGTTTGATCAGGTTTAAACTGGTGAGCACGCAAGATCGGAAGAACAGGAAAATGGGAAAAACATGGGCTCTCATCAGCCACCTCCACGCTGTTGCAGAGTATGTGCTATATATAGCCTATAGGCGGTATGACCGTACGAGCGTACGGCTCATAAATCCTTTTGATTGGATCAGCTTCTTTGGCTAATTAGGAGGATGCTTCTCTTTCATGTGCAGGCCAACCCTGTCCCTAATATACCCGCTGTATGTGAACACTGATTAGATTTCTGACTGACAGAGTTGTTCTGTGAAAGACTGAATATAATAACAGAGCAGAAGTGATAGTGCCAACTTAGAATTTTTTCTAAGTATTAAATATTCTATCCTCAGAGATCTACAAAGATGTAAAACACATAATTCTCAGTTAAAAATCAAACTAACTATCCTAAATCAACAAAACTTGGAATCTAACCCTTTCCGACGGTCTGACCGACCTTATAATGACGGTCTGATCTGTTGCTACAGTAAAATTAGGATGATAAATAGTGTTTTCAGCAAGATTTTAAATCCGAAAATCGAGAGAACTTTTTATCCGTAGATCTAAATGATATGAAATTTTTACACAGATCTTCTCTAGGTTATTGTAAACCTATTCGAGCAAACTACCATGAAAATCATAGCCAAAGTTGAGACATTTTTTAGTTTATTGGAAGGTTGCACCAAAACCGAACCAAAACTCCAAACGGTAAATACAACTTGCTCGTGGGTAGATGATGGTCAAGATGGTTCTAGATGTATTTTCACATATTACATCAAGCTAAAACATCAAAGAACACGACTCAAAAACTCTTGAAACAAGAAGTCACTTGATGAAGTTAAAATCAAGTAAAATCGAGTTTTCTCGTGAATTTTGCTATCAAAGTGTCTAGATGGATGGAGATAAATTCATAAGGATTATCTCCACCTCTTACACATATTTGGCATAGTAAGATTACAAGGGAAAAAAAGAGAGATCTAAACAATGAAAAGACAAGCACATCAATCAAACACAAGATAGACTCAAGAGATACATAAAAATTGATGTATTGATTGCTTGAGAAGGTAGGTTTATAGCAACTCCACCTTAAAGGACACAGAGCACACCATGCACTCCAAACCCTAACAATAAAACATGAAGATATAAGAGAGATGGGTTGGATGGTTACAACATGTCTCTATTCCAATCTCCTTTTATAGATTGGTTAGCCAATCCTATTTATCTTTTAGTGGATACTATCCATTTAGCACAATGAGAAAAATTCGTTAACCCCATACACACCGATTTTTCTCACATAAGTTCACTTATGCACGCTTTTCAAAGAGTATAAGTTTGTATCCGTTAAGTCCTTTGCTTTGATCTATTTCGATCAAATCAGCTCCATCTTGACCTAAACCATTCTCCATCTTATAACCCACGCACTGCGGTTTTGATCCAATATGGTTTTCGCTATTTTGGCCGAACTATCAAGATACCCTTCATTGATCTAGTCATCACCATCCATTGACCACTAGTTTATCACGCATCGCCAAGTCTCTCACATTTTGGTTCCACTGAACCATAGCTCACTTGGCCCATATATACTATTAGTGATATGCTCTAGAGACAATCATGAAGATGATTGTATCACTTCTTCCAACTGTTGTACATTGGAGCATTTTCAAACTGTTGTGTTGTGCTTTTATCTTGAACTGTTGATCAGATAGTTATTGTGTAAGCTTTTAATTTGGATCAGGTATGCATCGATCTGCGCTATGGAGAGCACGTCCAAGTTGGACGACGAGCAATGGCTGGCCTACTGGGTACTGTACTCCTTTCATCACCCTCATGGAAATGGCAACCGAGAAGATCTTATACTGGTAATTCATAGTGTTCTGGACCCTGATGCATCCGTCTTAGTTGCAAAGATACTGGTACTATTCAGCATCGATCCTACGCAGAACATAATTCTCTTCTTGAGCTCTCGTAGGATACCGTTACGGCACGAGGTGAAGGTGCTGTTCGTGGCGTGGTTGGTGATGCCGCAGTTCAGGTGCGCGTCGTTCATCTCCGAGAAGTACGTCAGGGAGCAGCTCAGGAAGCACGGGGTGAGGCTGCACGAACACCACGGCCACGGTGCCGAGCACAGATCGCACGTCCTGAAGGTTCTTACTCGGTGTTCTCTGGTCATGGTGACATGGTCAGTCCTGTCCATGGAGGCCTGGGGAAAATGCAGGTGGTTTCCGTATGAAAAGTTCTCAACGATGCTTAAGCCTCCTTCGATGCTTGTTTGCTGAACATGCAGGCTGAGAATCGCGTGCACTGAGGAGCAAGGAGAATGTTTGTTTGTCCGTCCAACGAGGGGCCGGACCAAACCGGCGTGGATTCCTTTTCGTTCTGGCGCATCACATGGTTGCTTTGTGTATCGCTTGAGCTGCGCAAGATGGGCGCCGTGTAAGGAGACGGCAGAACATTGGGAGCGATGTCAGTCTTTGTGCACGCTAATTCCTACGGTCCCTTACTGTTCAGAGAGAGGATTCATGTTCTTTTGTAATCAATAAATTTGAACATGGCTACTGCTGCGCATCTCAAATATTCACAGCATAAATACTACAATGGACCTATGAACTTGCAATCCTTTCGTAGAGTTCAAACATTTCTTGCGAGTTCTACAAGTCGGCTCATTGAACCCTACCAAAAAAGTGAGCGAAACGGCACAAGCGTGACTTGTGGCAGCGCTCAGAAGAACTTATGCGACCGTGTTTGGCTTCTGCATTTGCTTTTTTTATTGTTTGTTTTTGTTTTTTTTGTTTTTGGGTTTTTTTGTATTTTTTTTGCATTGTATAAGCTAACATGTTTTTTATTTTTAAATTTAATTATACCAAATAAGTCAACTCGATTACAATAAAAAATAAATCAGAGCTACAGTAAAAAAATTATTCTGAACACCCTTCCTTTCGGCCGAGCAGAGTGCGTTGCGTGTAGCCAGGCAGAGCGCCCACACGGGCCAGTGGCAAACCGCGGAGCGCTTCCCACATGCCCCACGCGGCCGAAACGGGAGGTTCACCCGGGCGGCACAAGCGCGCGCACGGCTGCCCGTCGAGTGCCGACCTCCTCGCTTTTTCAGCTGCTCGCCGCGTGCGGCCACGCACGCACGAAAGGATGGATGAATCTGGGCGAAGCATTCGTTTGCGCACGCGCGCACGATGGCAGGGGAGCTCGACAGCGCGAGGCGCGGCACGCGAGCAAGCACCCCAAGCCAACCTAGCAAATGGCAACCCCGCGCCACACTTGATGCTTGGCGGCTACCCTCGTCAAGAGACGTGTTTGTCGGACAACGTTGCATGGCGCACGGCAGACGCCACGCCCAATTGCAGGCGCTCATGCATCATGCGTGGATGCGCATATGGGCATCAAATATGATAGCAACAGAAGAAAACGTTGAAGCGGAAGAAACACATCTAATCTGTCCATAGTCAAACAAGTGTGAGACATGATCTACTTATCAAGGTCCTTACTGAAATAGAAGCAATCCTTCTTCCAGCAACAGAATTAAGCCAAGATGAGTACAAAAATGTACTCCGTAGGTTACAAGAAAAAAACACATCATTAATGTAAGGGCTATTTGAGCGTAAAGCCAAATTTGAATAAATCCAGTAAGTAGATGTAAATTATCGAATTTAATAAAATAAGTAAAAAATAATATTTTAATCAAATAATATCATTAGTGGAAGTCTTTCCTCACAGTAATCTAACCACGGGTATTGAAACGACCCGCATAATTACCACGGGGTAATTACGCTAGTCAACAGATTATTATTCGTTTTAGCCGATATAACACCGCTCTAACGAATAATAAGCCCATCAGAGTTAATACAGCAGAACAACAATTAGAGCTAATACAATCCATACAATCATATTGCCACGCAGGGCTAAATATCATACAGCCAGATAAGTCCAACTACTACAATTCTAATACAGAAATCTGGTAGCAAACTAATGATACAGGATGAGAATGTCCCAAAAGTACGGTATGCTAGTGGTGCGATCAAGGCGTGGAGCCTGGACTGCTCCTACAACCCTAGTCCTCCCAGTCGTCCAGCGAGGTGTAGCCCCCATACGGCTCCGCCTCAAAGCCAATGCCCTCTCCGGGAGTAGGGCTCCTCTGTCTAGCCTCATCTCCTCAAAGATGTAGGGGCTATCCTCTAACAAAAGAAATAATACAAGGATGAGTACAGAGTACTCAGCAAGCTTATATAACAAATATGCATCAAAAGCCTTTATCTTTTCTTTCTATTTCATTCTTTCTCTTTTCTTTAATCTCGTACTCATGAGTCAATTTATGCTTATATGAGAAAATAAGACTTGTGGTTGCAAAGATTCGATTTTTATTACTTTTAAAATCTATCGAACATTTGTATGAAGAGCGAAGAACCTCCTGGTTCCGTAATCTCCTTTCCTGAGATGGGCATGAATCCATGATTTGAAAAGCATTGCGCAAGCCTGTATCACTTTACCCAACATCATTCTGATCTTACTGCACAGGGATTTCCGCATTGCCTAAGATGCGGTGCCCAGATCAGTAAACGAAACTTTTGTAACTATCTCAGTATATTATATCTCCACCCGACTATTCTCAGTTGACAGTCCGACGGGAATCACCCTCGACCAAACTCAACCAAAAGAGACATAATCGTTGGCTGGGGCGGTTTCTGACCAGCGCCCATCACCCCACTGCGTAATATATCGCCTTCGCGTACCCCACGCTCGGGTTCTTGCGATCCGCATCCCCCACTTCTGGCCTACTCGCCAGCCTGGGACCATGCGGCTGTGGATCCCCCACTCCCGGTTCCTACCGGCTCTGGGTTCTCCCCTAAATAAAATACTTACCCGTGTGGAGGATATAATAACTTTAATAGCACTACTAGTCCTGTTCGCCTGTAGACGAAATGTCGGTTGATACGATAAAATACGGTCCACTCATACAGATGAAGTTGGTGGTTACTTATGTCATAACTTATGCAAAGGTTCCCATCCTATCCTTCTGATCTTGCCAAGGCAACCTCTGCCCACCTTTATAATATTCTCTACGATCGATTTGCTCAAAGTCGATGCGCGTTCTATCCTTCTCAACAGTCTCGATTTAAGACTTTTCATTTAAATGCAGGGGTGATAATAGAATAATACCAAAATACTGAGATATCAAAATACTCGGGAATTAATCAAGGGAATGCTTGCCTGAGTTGCCCAACAAGTCCTGAGCCTCTGTTCTACCCAGGTACTTTTTCTCCTGCGAGATCGGAATGCCTTCTGCAATAAAAGTGCGGCTCTCAGAACTATGGTTTCGATGGAACACTAAGTTAAGAAAATAAGCGAATATTGACGTGGGGTTTCTATGCTATGGGCTTGGTGGGTAGCGGTTTCCGACACGTTGAAATACTACCACTGAATTACCCAGTAACAACTAGATTAACTAGTGTTCGCGTAGAGCCTTCGACTACTAATTCCTAATTTAATCCAGCAATAATAATTTACGTTAAGCCAGGACGCGTTTAAATAAATCTATGACTATTTTGATTATGCGGCAAGAAGGTCTAAATGCGGAGCTGCGATTAATTATTAACTTCTAACGTTCTTTCTTCTACAATCTTTATTCTCATCAAATTATTATTTAAAAACCTGTGTTTGCAATTTAGCTATTGACATCTATATACATATGCATAACTATATATATATATATGTATATATATACGTATATATATATATACACAATTCACTCGGCCGGCCCAACCCCATTCCTTGCGCCGGCCCAATCCCCTCTCTCTTCCTCTTGACTTAACTGTCGCCCCCCTCCACTTCCCCCTCCTCCTGCGCAAAGCCTCCTCCCTGGTGCCACCGCTGCCTCTATTCTTCTCCCTTCTTGCGCCGCGCCGCCTACTCCCTCTCTCCCCTCCTTCTCTGCGCCGCACCGCCTCTCTCCCTCCTTCTCTCGCGTCACGCCGCCTCCCCTCTCCTCTCTCTCTCTCTCTCGCTCTCTCTCTTCGGCTCACTGTCCCGCCGGCCTCCCCCCTCGGGTTAGCCGGCCCGTGCCTCCTCCTCGCGGCCCCTGGTGCCGCGCGCCGACCCGGTCCGGGGCCTAGAACCCGGATCCGCCCCTCCCCTACATGCCGACTACCCGGACGCAGGATCCGTGGCCTTCGGCCCGGATCCGGCCCTATCCGGCCCGATCTAACCTTCCCTGAGGTTCTTGTGGGTTCTTGTGAATGATGCTTTACTGATGTAAGTTTATTTTTAATTTTTGTACACATGCAAGGGATGGCTTCGTGGGTACTGGTGGGGCTAGGCTCGGCGGTGACCGGCGCCACCCGCATGCCGGGGGGGTGCGAGGTGGTGCTCGGGGGCGCGGTCTAGCTGCCAGTGGCTCACTAGCGCACCCTCCTACTGTGGTAAGTCCTCCTTGCTACTTCTATTTTCTATGTGCTGACGACTGGTGATGGTGGTGCTCTGTTGGGATGGGTCTGTGGTGTGTTGGTGCTACCAGAGGTTTGCATGCTTGATAACAGTAGAGCATAAGCTATGGCAATGCTAGTATGATAGGATTTGTGGGCTACCTCCTTCTGGTTGGACGCTTGAATGCTGTCGGCTGAGATGGTGGTGGGGTGGTTGCTTGAGGTCGCTCTCTGGTTGCTTGGATGCCGACAACTCCAGTGGTGGTCTCCTTGCTCGTGGCTTGCGGTCCCCTCCTTGATCCAGCTCCTGGCTCCTGATTGGTTGCTTGAGCTGGCTTTGGTCGAATGGTGGGGTTGGAATCCTGGTGGGGCTGGTTTGGGGTTGCAAGTGGGGAAGAAGTGAGCTTCTCTTTTGCCTCTCTCAGGTGGCTATGTGTGTGTGCTTACCTTCTGTGGTTTGTGACTATGCTCTGGGGCTTGCTTTGGGATGGCTTTGTCTATGGGGTTACAGTTGCTCTGGTATTAGCTTGCCCAAGGTTTTCTGCCCATGGTTTGCTGCTCCAGTCACTGTGCTTACGCGAGCAAATCTGGGAAAGCCGGATCGGCCGCTGGCTGTGCTGGCTTTGCGGTGGGGGGTCCGGGCTGGTTCACTGGCTTGCGGACGTGTGCTGGCTTTGGTCTCTGTTGTTCTCTCCTGTGCTAGATATTTCACCTGGGAGGCATGTTGGCCGATGGTTGCTGGGGCAGTTGCTTGGCTGGTTGGTTTCCTTACTTGGCTTTTGACACCTGTTGGGGCTGTTTGTGCTACAGTACATGTGCTGCAAAATAGGTTTGTTTAAATCCGGATGATGAACCCTATGGTTGTGAGAGGTGCCGATTGGCCCCCGGACGGTCAGGTATCTCCGTGAACGGAATGCCCCGCCCGAGATAACCTCGAGGGCTCTGACGGTACTTCTTTCTTTTCTTCACGGGATTTTGTGATTTCTATTCTTTTGTTCGGTCTTTTTTGGTATTTAATCTATTGGCTGCTATCAATTGAACAACGGTGGGCTCGATGGCAATTACGGATGCAAGGCAAAAGTGTGTACTAACGTGTAATCTCAGGATAATTGTAATAGCGTGCGTGTGTGTGAACTTCCTAGTGTATGCATGAATGTATGAAATGGTCTTTGTATGTAATACGTTTCAAATTAATGTAAATGCAACATTTCAATAAAACATGAGATGATTCAGAATTTAAATCTCTTGTGCTTGTGTGTGCTTATGTGGGTATTCTTACGAGATAATTTATCCTATTGCCGATTTAACTAACGGCTAGGCTTAGCTAAACCATCACTAATTAATCCACGCGATTACTACTAATCACGCTTAAGAGCTAATTAACAAATGAGGGTTATTTCAGGTATCCTGTTGTTGTATACATACTGGGATTACGATTACAAATGCTATCATGCTGTAACTTCATTTGCAAACTTTAACTTCATTTATAGTGTTAGTCTGTGAAATGCAACACCATTTCTTCTTATCTGTGTACTGGTACTAGCAGTACAAATGCTATCTGGTTGTAACTTTATTTGTAAACTTTAACTTTATTTGCCAGCCTTGTGTAGTGATAAGATCAGACGAGACAGCCTTACGTAGTGACAAAACCAGATGATAGGTTAGTGACAAGACCAAACGAGATATCCTTGCATAGTGATAAGACAAAACGGAGTAGCTTTAAGAAAGGACGTGATGCTACGTTAGTCCACAAATAGTCTAGCGTGCCCTTGCCTCGTGGACGCGAATTTGCCCAAACCAAATTGGACTTGTCGATCGTACACCTTATCGGGTTAGGCTATAAGTACTACCCCTTATGTAGCGTGTTTTCCAACACCACGATTGTAACACTACATCGCTAGCATGGAGAAGCAATAAGAGGAGATCACCCAGCTTGCAAAGACTACTGTAGCCCGAGACAAACAAGCGAAGCTTGCTAGAAGGCCACCTCCATGAAGCAAAAACCTCCGTACCGAAACAAAGTCCCCCATACCTCCAATCCCAACCCATATCTCAATGTTCCTACCGACTGTTCGCCACAAGACCCGCCTGTGGGAGAGACACCCCTATTTGCCGATGTAGAGATGCATGCAAGTTCTTTAAGTCTAAAGAGCGGTTGAGTTTAGGCATACGTTACTGGGGTTGTGGTAACTACGCCTAGGATGATCCCGACCGGTGTTGGGACACGGTCCGCTACCAGAAGCCGACAAGAACGGGTTACGATACATTCATTTACCAGTTCTCTTGTATGGCATGCACTAACAATCTCCCCCCTCTTTCCGTAGTCTCTGGATCCATTATGCGCTTACCGCATATAGATTGACTGGGAGATCCACCTGCACGACCAGTGAACTTTGGACTGCGAGGAATGGAACACCCATATGACATGTGAGAGGATGGAGGAGCGGCGCTGCAGCAAAGATCGAAGCAAGTGTATCCAGCGGGAGACGCAAGCTGACTTAGAGACGTGTAGGCATAGAGAGTGAGAGGCTCGTGAGGAGGAGCGTGAGAGAAGGTGCGAACTGGCGGCCAAGGCCGACAGTGAGGACTACAACGCCAAGCTGGGCCACAAGAGCAAATGGCCACGTTCCACACAGTAGTTCAATGCTCTTGTCCATATGTCACATTTATTTCTAATTTCCTAAAACCTTGTGTGTATCATTCTTGGTTCGTTACTCTGTGTGCCATGTAATCCCCTTATCGGATGAACGGTCGTATTGTTTTTCTTACGTCATTTATCCAAAGTTCTCCTTCGTGTATGAATCCCCGGTTGCATCGCAATATCACTTACTTTCTTACTTACGAATATTTGCTACCTCAATTGTCATCACAAAAGTTTTCAAAAAAATTATCGTACTACAAGAACATACGACTGTCGCAAAATGTTATTGCGAGTCTAACAAATTTCGTATCATTCACAATCTACAAAAATCATAAATGTATCAACCGACATTGTCCGCCCTTTTATTTTAAAAAAAACTACTTACAAACAAGATTTGCTAAATGTTACCTACCTATAACAGTTGCCATTTACCCCCCATAATTATTTCCATTGGATTAATAAAATAATTATATTTTAAAAAAAAATTGCCCAATGGTTGGACGACTAGAAGATTATCACCCAATCGTTGGGCAACTTGGGTCTTGTCGCTCCACGGTTGGGCGACATAGTTTACTCGCCCAACAATTGGATGACTTGGCCACGTGTCGCCCAACGGTTGGGCGATTAACCCAAATCGCCCAACTGTAGAGCGACATATGGTCAAAACTGTAAAAAAAAAAGCAGGTATAATTATTATAAACCTTAGTTCATACGGGGTAAATACCGCCGAGAAAATGGTCAGACGGCGTTGGCGTAGAGGGAGAGAGAGACTATAGATGAGAATAACTTTGTTATTTCTTACTTAGTGCCAATAGCATGTGGCAACCCCCTTATATGGATGACTCCCTTAACTGATAGTATCTAATATCAACTATATTTCTAGTAAATAGAAACTAATATCATATCCCTAATAAATAGAAACTAATATGTAACTCAAATGGAAACTAATTCTATTTCATAATAATGACCGGTTGAGTTGGCCCTACGAGTGTTCCTACGCCCATGATAATAATACTATAATTTAGAATTAAAAATTAATTATTTAAAAAAATTCTCAATTCGCTCCTCATGATGGTCGGCGGTTCGTTGGATCGATCACGTACGCGCGCGCCGCTCCTCCGTACCGCGCCCTAAAGTCTCCACATCGACTGGCGGCGGCTCACATGGAGAGGTGCATGCACCGAGATCGCGCTGCGTGGCCTGCCATGGCACGGCATGCGACGGCGCGCAGCCCGGCCGGTACCGCGACACGGTAACGTGTTGCATTGGACGGCTCCCGGCGTGCTGCCGCCACCCCACGTTATTTGCCTGCGGAGACACCGAGCGGCTCGGCCGGACCCGCGGGCTGTACGACGTACCACTCACCGGCCGGCGCGCGCGAAAGGACGGAGAGACCCGAATAGATGCACATGAAAGGAGAGTTTGGCATGGAGTATTTCTGTCCACTGTCCAATGCGAGACGTCTCGAGTCTAGACATGCACCTGATCTAGATATATAATAGGTGCAGGAAACATTTTACCTTGTCTTTTTCTTCGGGAGCAGTTCATAGTTACCGAGATGGTTGCACTGTGCATTTCTTTATCGTTGACCTGATCATCTGCCGTTAGTTTGCCCTTCGGTACACCTTTCTTAGGACGTGTAGGTATATGAGAAGGGTGGTTCTTTTTATGCTGCAGCTTCTATTTTTTGTTTAAAATTTTAAATTATGCCTATTTACGAGAGAGGATAAAGAGAGAGATACTCGTATACGATTTTAGCCGATATAGATGAATTCCTATAGTACCACTACAATCGACTTGTAGACCCGCCTTAAAAAGACACACCGTTTAAAATCTAGTTATTGTAGATAAGCCATAAGCCAAAAAGAACGAAGCAAAAAACAGTGGTGGTGCATGAACAGTGCAGTGAATATAGGGGAGAATAAAAAGGAGAGAAAGGCATGGGCGGTATGCATGTCTCATGTCTGAATGTTTTACATCGATCGTATCCAATGATAGAACCAGGATTTGATGACGCTCCGGACTAAACTCTAACCACCTAGAACTAACGCTAATTTATACCCATAGGCCACACCACGATATAATAAATGTACATCACAAATGCATCATTGATATAAAACTTGAGTTCAATGCTAAAACAAAAAAAACGCAATAAGGAAAACATGGCAAAACATAAATGTGAGAGATGATTAAGACTTACATCCTTAAGGGGAGATTAGCTAGGACATTGATATAACTAGTAAATTGATCATTCTGCAAATATCTGAGAAGAACAAGACATGGGGTAGATGCATGACACTAACAAGACATGTCTAGGAGATAAAATAAATCCATTTCTTACAAATTTTTAAGGCTTGACAATGCAGTGAAGCTTTGTGGTAGGTCACCGGTAAGAGAATTAAAGGAGAGATCCATGAATCATATTTCATAGGAAAATAGTAGGAGAAGCAAAACATCCTGAATATGAACAAAGATGAGGGATTTTACAACACAAGTTAAGACCCATCTGACAATGCACACAAAAAGTACTCACAGTGTTGTCAAACTATGAAGGTTGGCAAATACATTGGTCATATTTCCTTGTAATTGGTTATGATTAAAATTTCTGCATATAGCAAGAAAACTTCATTTAGCCCTACCAGATGATACAAATTACAAAGCAAAATCAACTTCTGGTTGTAAAGATACTCACAAATACTTAAGCTTAGACATCGTGGAAATTGAGTAGGGTAAATTTCCGGTGAGCTGGACTGTTGCACAACGGCGGCGGCGTGTAGGTGCGACCGTGCGGCAGGCGACAGCCGCTACATGACGTGCGGTGCAGTGACTCAGCGAGGGCACCCGAAGGCCAGAGCCGAAGGCATAGGTTAGCGAGGGCGGTGGCCAGCGGACCGCGTCGGGGCTGAGGGGCGAGGGCGGTGGTCGATGGACATGCGGCGCGCGGCGGCGTAGCTGCACAAGCGAGGGCGGTGGCCTGTGGACGCATGGTGCACATAGGCAAGGGCGGCGACCGTCGGTGGGGGCGCAGTCGCGTCACGTGGATCGGGATCTAGGGCGCTGGACATGCTAGTGTGGAACGGCCGAATGGGGATGAATCAGCAATCAAAACGGCGGCTGGGGCTAAGGTCATTGGGGATTAGGGTTTTCGGTTTGCGACTTGGTGGATGGGATATTGGGCTACCGACTAATGCTTGGGTTGGCTGGCTGCGCTTGGGAAGTTGGGCTACCGTCCGCTGATCTGCTCCCACCAGGCTGTTGGGCTGAGAATTTTTCAAGCTTCGAGCTAGTCTGCTATACCAAGTATTTTATAGAGAAAGTACTAAAAGGGTAGTACTAGTAGTATTGCTAGGCCTCGAGCTATAGCCTACCCAGTCCGAGGCCCGAGTAGTTCCGCTCCTGGCCGTGTCATTCTGTACTAGATTGCTGCTAGCTGATCTAGACACGAGTTTTTCTAATGTTTCATGTTGGGGCCCGGTGATTGGTGCACTGTAGGGTGATTCGTTTCGTCCGAACCGACACATCATTCCATGTTATGGCTACACCTCTATCCGTTCTGTTCTGCCAGCTTGGAGGATCTTTGTCATCAGGTGATCATGGGGGGACAGAGATCTAAAGCTTGGGCTGAGAAATGACTTAAGGTTGCTTGCATATATCCAATGCATTCATGTGTGCGCCGTCAGCAACTGACCAACTGTGGCAAGTCCTGTATATGGTGCAGTACGTACTGTTTTGCGATCCATTTAGTGATTGATATTAGCTTACGGGCCCAGTCCTGGCTAGCACGCAGAAAAACAACAGCGAGGGACGTCGGGTCAGGGAAGTGGCAATTGGCAAGCACGACTTAAGGTAGCTAGGCTGGCACAGCGCGGTGGCAGGACGGACACCAAGTCATGACATTAAACAGGCAAGATATGTTTGTCTTTGGCCGTGTTTGTGTAGGCTTAATATTGTTCGGCTTAAAAGGTGAAAAGGCTAAAATCTAAATAAAGAGATGGTTTTTAATCAGGCTTTTGAAAAAACTAAAATCATCCTACAACTATAAGCCAAAAGCCAACTAAGAGATGTTTTTTTAGCTTTTGTATGTTGAAATTTGCCAAAATAACTCAATTTCGCTTAAATTACACATCAAATACCATAGCACATAAACTCCAAAATCACTTACCTCTCTCCTCATTTATCTTCCCAATCTACCCATGTGCCCGGCATGCTGACGTCGTCCTCCCTGTCTGTCGCCGTCGATGCTGTCATCCTCTCCGTACCCGTCATCGCTCAACATTGCTACCCTCCCTAAGCCTGATGCTGGCGACCCGTCCTCCCCGCTCATCTAGCGCTCCATGACCCAGTCCGCCTCATCTAGATCTTCACCGCTGCCACAGGATCTCCTCTGCGGCGAACTTTAGAATTATTGGATCGGAACGGAATTCATCTCTGACATTAGAACAAGGGAATTTTAGATATTTCAACATAAGCTATCGCTCAAAAGTAAAAAAAACTAAAATGCCAAACAGTCTTATTTGGCTTAAAAGTGAACTGTTTTTAAACTCTTTAAACAAAAAAAAACTAAGCCTAGACAAACAAGCCATTTGGCATGTAGTTATATTTTTTAAACTAAAATATTACAATAAATCTAGCTATGCAAATACACAAATCACCTTGCTAATTTAATTACTAAAAGAAAGTAGTTTTATGCACGAACATTAACAGAAGAAACAAAGCTTTGGCAACTTATTGTTGCATGCTCAAATATTCCAGAAAGATTGGATTGCCTGTCGTCGTCGCCTCCTGCTTACAGTTTTCCTTTTGCATGATAAAAAAGGTGGAATATTATATTTAGGACTTCTATGAAAGGTCAAGATCAAATAGAGAACCACTATAATGAATGGAGTACCTCACCTGGCCATGATACGACAGGCTAGGACTTAGGCCCCACTTTGTAAATAAAATTCCTTTGTGTTCAATATGCTAAAATATTTTTTTTGTTGTGGTTGGAATAGTCGCAAAATATTTATAGAAAGATCTAATTTAAAAGTGAGATGTCCATTATCTTATAAACTAGCTTTCGAGGATGAGAAAATCCTTATGATTTTACGAGTGGTATCAGAGCCTAGTTCTAACTTCTCTAGCTCAATAGGTACTAGTGTGTGAATGTCCGATGAACCGTGACCCTGAAGGACTGTCAATGTATGGTGAAGAGAGCGATGAACGGTTGAAAGACACGGTCGTCGGTACAAGTCCGAACAGTAAATTTAGAAACACCCCCGATCGGATGCAAGGATCGCTGAAGATGCGAAGGGACATAAGGAAAAGCACATAACCACAAAGTATATTCAATATGTGAGTCTAGGGTTACAAAATGACCTCCCCTCCTCCTATTACAATAGGTTCTATTTATAGGGAGAGAGAGAAAGATGAATGAAATTATAAGTTTAACTTTGACGTCTAGTTTACTCCTATGGGTATTTGCATCATTTGCTCTGCACGGGTCCCGCCATGGCTGAGAACCTAGGGTCGATCCGGGGTCAGTCCTAGACCCTTCTGAGGTCAGGCTCGTGTACTTCGCCCAATGTTGGCCTCAGACCCTTCGAGGGTCGGCCTCTCATATTTCACCCAGTGTTGACCCTGGACTCTTGAGGTCGGCCTCGCGTATTTCACTCGGGGTTGACCTCAAACCATTCCAGGATCGGCCTCGCGTACTTCGCCTGGGGTTGGCCCCAGACTCTTCCAGGGTCAGTCTCGCATACTTCGTTTGGAGCTGGCCTCGGATCCTTCCAGGGTTGACCTCATATATTTCGTCTAGGGTTGATTTGGGGACTTAGCTTGAGGTAGGTCCTCTAACAGGTGTCGTCGCTCTGAAGTGGTCGTGGGCCCGAGGTAGCGTAGGGACCCCCAACAAACACCAATATACGAAGAAAGAGATTATTGAAATAGTCTCATATTGATTGTGGAATAACAAAATATCTAACAAAAAAGTAAATGTGTTTCAGTCTACAAACTAGTTTTTAGAGATAAAAAGAATCTTACAATCCAATTGTATATGAAATAACACCGGAGGCGAACACAGCAAGGTGCGCACCGACGCGATATCGTCGATGCATCTACAAATAAAGGCAAACCCAAAAAGAAGCAGTGCATCAGCGATGGATGTATGCGTAAGTAGTAGGAACACTTGAACCCACAATTTGTTTTGCAAAAGGCCCCTCTCGTTATTTATACTTACATACACATTTATGCAAGCTTTAAATAATTTGAAGATGTTGAGCAAATGATATTTGGCCTCTCAGGTGAAAGATTATCTAATTGTCAGTAGCATGCCTGAAAGATTACCTAATTGTCACTAGCGGCATGCTACTGATTGCGTCCATTGTTTACTACGTAATATGCGCCAAACAATGACGAGCGAACTCGAATATTTTGCCATTTTGGTCTTTTGGTGTATTTTTTTGCAATTATAACTTCGGATGGATATTTTTTTATATAGTTCTAGCTATCTCGTGAGTGCGGATATACCGATGAACAATGTGTGAACAACCTACGGCTCCGGAGAGCGGACTGTGGCCCCTTACCTCACGGCGGCGCGGTGCATTCGCGGACTCACCAGGCCCACCACGTTCAGCGGCCCCCGGCCGAGGGAATACCAGAAAGTCGCGCACGGCGAGCGCGGGGCTGGGACGCTTCCCGCGCCTCCAAACTGCGGTGTCACACGTCACGCTGCGTCGGCACATCTGCCCGACGATAGCTGCGGATCTGCATGGCGCGGATGAATTTGGCGGTCGTTCTTCTGGCTGCACTCCCGCCTCACTAATTTACTGTACGGTGCATCTAATTGTGCACACTGCTTCTATTTACACCGGCCTTTCTAACGTACTCCTACCTATACAATTTTGAAATCAGTATAGTACATACGTACGTTCACATCGATCCTCTGTATTGTACGCGTTTGAATCGCCACCGGCGTCTGCACAAACCTTTTATTCCTGTTCCAAGTTGAACTGTGCACTTGCATGCACACGTACAGTGTACGTACATAAAGGCCACTGCTACTTCGTCAGAGACGTTCGGGAGGCGCGGGTGGCGGCCCGAGCCCGATCCCGCGCTCGCCGTGCGCGGCTTTCTGGTATTCCCGCGGTCGGGGGCCGTTGAACGTGGTGGATCCGGCGAGCCTGTGCATGCACCGCGCTGTCCTGAGGTGGGGGCCACAATCCGCGCTCCCGAGCCGTAGATTGCTTTATGCGTTGCCCACCGATCGATGCATCCGCGTCCACAAAAGGCCTAGAATAACAAAAAACGTTCAAAGTCATACTTACAAAAAAATACACGGAAGGGCCAAATAGACAGAGAGAGAGAGAGAGAGAGAGAGAGAGAGAGAGATTGTGTTGACACAATGATGTCTAATACTTTTCTCGATAGATCCAAAGTGAGTAGCGGCCACATGCAACATATTACCGATTACATATTTGTTTAACATACCATGTTAATTACGAAAAAACAACAGGACTCATCAAAAGAAAACAACACACTCGTCGACTCTTCCATGATATTTGGGTTGAATTGATTGCATCTGAATTAGTTTTAGCCTTTTAGGCCGTACGGTGTCGTTGCTGCATTTGATGTTAAGTAGTTCATGCTTCTTTGCTTCTCTAGGATACAATGTGAGAAGCAGTTCAGCTTATCACTTATGATTTTTTTTCAAATAAATAAACAGAATGACTTCTTCGTTATTTTTTTTGAAATAACTTGTTGGAACAGCTTTTTAAAAGCGACTTATCGGTATTCAGTTCATTCGCACAAACGCTCACATTAGGACAAAAACAATCAGCCGTAGCTATAAGTCATTTACCGCAAACGAAAAGAACGCACACATTACCAATTCGATTTTCGTTTGACGCACAGTATATGGGTGTGTTCTTTCCTGCTGCGGCATAAGGCTTATAGCTGCGGCTGATGGCTTTTGCCCCTAGCGCGAGCTCTTGTGCAAACAAACCGAATGCCGATAAGCCACTTCAAAAATATTATCCCAATAAGCAGCTTCAAAATTGCGGTGGAGAAGCTGCCCCATTTGTTTATTCAGAAGAAACCATAAGCTAGAAAGAACGGGGCCTATACTTGCCAAGGTGCAAGAAGAGCACTTGTGAAATTAAAACAACAATTTTACCTTTTCCATGATATATACACCGAATTGGCTGCCTCTAATACCAATTCTAGGATGTAAGATTGAAATGTGTAGGATTGATTTGGTGAGTCAGAGAAGAGTGAATGACTATTTCAAAATCTCTCCTCAAATATCATCAACAATATGTAGCGAAAATACAAACTCACAAGCTCACCAAACCAAAAAACAAAATAGCTCAATCCAAATGAGACTGCACTGTCTCACAGGTACTACTGCCAACCAGGGTGCGGTAATACCGCGAGTTGACGGCCTTTTTGGCCCCCGTTGGCACGCAAATGCCACATTTTGCTCCCATTGACATGAAATTCCCAGACTAGCCCCATGGCACGGAGATTATTGCTAACATAATAATGAAGTCTAGAGATACTCCATTCATTGAGAATATCTTTCCTATGAGAAAAGCATGCAGTACTTCAACACGAATTGAGAATGTTTAAACCGATAATTTCGAAAAAGAGAATAATCAAATTTCTGATCTTCCTACCATTTCTGAACCAATTTGTGATAGTCCTAAGGAGGATAACAATTTAGTCGCAGATGCTCCTCGCAGAAGCAAGAGACAAAGGGTTGACAAAATCTTTAGTGACGACTTTATTGTATACCTCGTGGATGATGTGCTAAACACTCTTTCAGAGGCTTATACATCTTCTAATGCTGAATATTGGAAAGAGATAATCCGTAGCGAGATAGACTCTATCCTGACTAATGGGACTTGGAAGATCACTAATCGTCCTATTGGGTGCAAACCTGTAGGATATAAGTGGGTCTTTAAAAAGAACTGAGGCCTGCTAGTATTATTGAGAAGTACAAGGTAAGACTTGTGGTCAAGGGTTACCCCAAGAAAGGAGAAGATTTCTTTGATACCTATTCTCCTGTCTTTAGATTAACCACCATCAGAGTGCTCATTGCGTTAGCATCTTCCTATGGTCTACATGTTCATCAAATGTATGTGAAGACAGCTTTTCTTAATGGAGAGTTGAAGGAAGAAATCTATATGAATCAACCGGATGGTTTTGTGATTTCTAGACAGGAAAATAAGGTATCCAGATTAAGAAAATTCTTATATAGCTTGAAATAAGCACATAAACAATGGCATGGGAAGTTTGATAAGATTTTGATAACCGCTGGCTTTATTGTGAATGAAGCTGATAAATGTGTATATTACCATTGTGGTGGGGTCAAGGAGTGATTTTGTGTTTGTATGTGGATGGCATATTTATATTTGGAACAAACATTATCGTAATTGACGAGGTCAAATCTTTCTTCTCTCGATGCTTTGATATGAAAGACTTAGAAGAGGCAGATGTCATTTTGAATATTAAATTGATCAAAAATGAGGATGGGATCACTTTGAACCAATCCCATTATGCTGAGAAAATATTGAGCCGCTTCGGCTTTGAAAATTGTAAAGTTTCTCCAATACCCTATGATGCGAGCATTAAGCTTTGAAAGAACCAGAAGTTAGGAAAAAACTCAATTGAGATATTCACAAATTGTTGGGTCACTCATGTATTTAGCTGGTGCCACAAGACCTAATATTTTATTTTCTATGAGCAAATTAAATCGGTTTACTTCTGACCTAAGAGTTGAGCACTAGGAGACATTTGAAAGAGTGTTGTGCTACTTGAGAGGCACAACATCTTGTGGAATTCATTATACTAGATACCCTTCTGTATTAGAAGGGTACAATGACTCCAACTGGATCTCTGATGCAGATGAGATCAAAGTTATAAGTGGTTATGTATTTATTTTAGTTAGTGCTGTAGTTTCATGGAGGTCTTGGAAACAGACTGTATTGACGAGGTCAACTATGGAATCAGAACTTGTAGTTCTTGACACAGCCACTGTTGAGACTGAATGGCTAAGAGAGCTTCTGATGGACTTGCCATTGGTTGAAAAACCAATACCGGCAATCCTGATGTACTGTGATAATCAAACTGTGCCGGTCAAAGTCACAATTACAAAGGATAATATGAAGTCCTCTAGACATGTGAAGTGTAGGCTTAAATCTGTCAGAAATTTAAGAAACTCCGGAGTGATAGCTGTGAACTATATTAATATTGAGAAAAATCTGACAGATCCTTTTACAAAGGGGTTAGCACGTAAACAGATTTCCGTTGCTTCTATAGACATGGGAATGAGGCACATCTGAGTTACATCACAATGGTAACCCATATCTTTTTTATCGGAGATCCCGTAACTTAGGTAATGAGAAAAATAAGTTGATGTTGTAACAAGAAAGTACATATTCACTGTACCCATGTCCTAATAAATAAAGTACTCTCGACAGTATGAAAGGTTGGCATAAAGGCTTAATATATTCTGTTGTCCAAATGAGAAAAAGGTATTAGCCTGTAGGATACCTAGAAAGAATACACCTAGTTGAGCTTAACTATGTAGTCGCAGTTCACGAGGACATGGCATTCTCTAAAAAACTCATGAGCAGATAAGAGAGAATGATCATATAACACTCTGTTTAGGCGTGGTTCATTGACAGCCTAATACCAATTGAGATTTCAAGTGAAATCTGATCACAAAAAACTGTAAATTCAAGGCATAGTCCATTCATCAGCTGTGAGAAGATGAATCTTGTCATTCTATATGCAAATTCAACTCGTACGGGGCTTACACTAAAAGACTGGTATATTAACAGTACTTCAGCACAATATCTTTGATATATTTTTACTTTCTACTTTAGAATTGGTGAGAGATTGTTATAAATAGGACTATAGAGTGAAACCCATTTTCTTAATTTCAAAATATGTAAGGTTTAGTACCATATTGCAAAGATAAGATGGGGGACAGCAATTTATAAGGTGGAGTCCATGCCACTTCTTGAATTATAGATGGGATGACATGAGGAAGGTTTTGGCTAATCACACACGCGCACATGCACGGGCGAGTGCGTATTTGCGTATTTTCGCGTGAAAATCGTGTGACTTGCGACGCGCAACTATGCCGTGACGTGGCGCGCACTTAGCAGACTAAGTCTACCTTTATTTTTGCTGAACCATGTATCTCTCTCTTTGTTTGAATGAGATTTAAATGTTTCAATTGGAGTTTTATTGGGTTGGATGACAAGCGGTTATCAGTGGGTAAATGGTTAGTTAAATATGTCAGTTACCAGTAGGTAAATGACTATTTTAATCATATCAGTTATCAGTCTGTATATACATACATACATATATATATATATATATATATATATATATATATATATATATATATATACACTTGGAGACGTGCAGAATGTACAACCAAGAAAATCTTAGCCTCCATTCTCTTCCTCCTTGTGCTGTTGTGTTGCACCGTCTGAACCTCGTCGACTCTTCTTTCCGACGCGCACCGTGAAGAAGGGGAGCAGTATCTCTGGGCTGTTGTTGCCGTGAAGACCTGCACGGGGGCGGCAATAAGGTTTCTGGGCAGCGCACATCTGTGCGACCGCTCACTACACTGCGTCATCTAAGTTCAGCACTGCATTGAGTCTGCGCTACTTTCTGTTCTTCATCAAGCTCAACAGTAAGTTGTTCGCGCATTCGATCGACTTTGATACTGTAATTTTTTTTTGTTTTCTTTTCTCAAGTACAACGAGTAGCCTGCTGTTAGTTATGTGTTTTGCATCACTAGTTTATTATATTTATCTTCTAGTAAAACTTGAGATTAAAATATTATCTACATTTTCAACAACTGATTCCAACTTCATTTGATGCACAGTATAGATTTGCCAAATTACTAAAAGAGTAGTTGTCACCCGCTTACTTTTTCCCATGATATGTACATCTGATTGATTGCACTCGGACTCATTTAACCTTTTACACCATAAAATTAGCGTGTCCGTACAGTGGATTTCATATATAACTCAAAATAATACTTGTATTCCTTTTGATGTCTTGAGATATGCGTGATTAATATATATGTACTGTTGTAATGCAGGCCCTATAAAATAAGCTATGTAGAATTTTCTTCGTCCAGTTAACATTTACAAATTATATCCTCTTAGAGCAAACATGCATGGTACCGAATTGGATGGCGCCTACAACTGTCATCGCTTTACTTAATTACAGGCAGATACAAGACAGGGGGGCTGAATTGTACCAACCCATAACTCACCGGCGAATGATCAAGCTTCTCCAAGGATAGATGAGTAGATGACTCCCCCGACTAGGATAGCCACAAGGACGGGAGCCACCCAACATTTCCTACCACCGTTCAATGCCATGTTGCCATCCCCAATTCAATAGCGAGAAGACCGAGTTTTACCGTCGAAGATTGGAGTACCAGGTTTTACCACGCAGCAGTCAAGCAGCCGCCGCCCTGTATGCGTCGAGGCAGTGAAAACCTAGCGCGTGAAAGAAAGGGACGCGGCGCGGTTGTCCCTGTCCAGTTTTAGTGTATGTTTACATTGGCTCTGATTCTGATTTCTGTATGAAAAAAGCAAATATTATTATAAACACTTGACTTCCTAAATTGGTTTCTTCACTTTTCTCATTCTGACGCATCATGTTCCCTATATCACGATCCCTTACCGAGCTCAAGTAAGGCAAATAATATGAATGGGCCATTATCTACGCCAAAGCGGGACCGGCCGGCAGCCGGGCGCCGGCGACTGGGGGAGGGACCAATCGTAATAGGGCGTCCAAATGGTTATCCAAAACACGGTGTGGGATTATTGGTGGGGGCCAAATAATTCCATGCTGGACCGATCCGTGATCCAACGCGTATCCCACATGGCTGGTCGATCTTCATCCGGTCATCCACCGGAGTTCACTCCAAACTTTGATTCGTTCAGTTACAGTTACGCATCAACAGTGTGGAGCGGTAGCTTTGATCGGCGGTGGCGAGTCTATAAATTGCACCCGGCGTGCTTCATTTTTTACTCGCAGCAAGCACTTGCACAGAGCACTAGACGCACTTGTAGTGACCGGTGGAGCTTGCGGGCTAGAAATGGCGCCGACTTCCTCGTTCCCGATCATCGACATGGGACTGCTCGGCGGGGAGGAGAGGCCCGCGGCGATGGAGCTGCTGCATGATGCATGCGAGAACTGGGGCTTCTTCGAGGTGAATATATATGTAACAACAATATAGCAACATAACGGACAGTGATAATTGACCAATGCTACCTTGGAACAAGAACAAGCAAGCTGCGTAAATATTTCGTGTCGATCTTATTGTTCTCTGCTCATTTTGATTTTCTTGTTGGTGCGGTGCGTGCAGACCCTGAACCACGGCATCTCGACGGAGCTGATGGACGAGGTGGAGAAGATGACCAAGGGACACTACAAGAAGGCGCGCGAGCAGAGGTTCCTCGAGTTCGCGAGCAAGACGCTCAAGGACGACTGCGACGCGCAGGGCGTCAAGGCGGAGAACCTGGACTGGGAGAGCACCTTCTTCGTGCGCCACCTCCCGGAGTCAAACATCGCCGAGATACCCGACCTCGACGACGACTACAGGCGGGTGATGAAGCGGTTCGCGGCGGAGCTGGAGAAGCTGGCGGAGCGGCTGCTGGACCTGCTGTGCGAGAACCTCGGCCTGGAGCAGGGCTACCTCACCCGGGCCTTCCGCGGGTCCAAGGGCACCCCCACCTTCGGCACCAAGGTCAGTAGCTACCCGCCGTGCCCGCGCCCCGACGTCGTCAAGGGCCTCCGCGCCCACACCGACGCCGGTGGCATCATCCTGCTCTTCCAGGACGACCGCGTGGGCGGCCTTCAGCTGCTCAAGGACGGCGAGTGGGTGGACGTGCCGCCCATGCGCCACTCCATCGTCGTCAACCTTGGCGACCAGCTGGAGGTGATCACCAACGGCAGGTACAAGAGCGTGCTGCACCGGGTGGTGGCGCAGACCGACGGCAACCGCATGTCCATCGCGTCCTTCTACAACCCGGGCAGCGACGCCGTCATCTTCCCGGCGCCGGCGCTGGTGGAGGAGGAGGCCGGCGGGACGTACCCCAAGTTCGTGTTCGAGGACTACATGAATCTGTACGTGCGCCACAAGTTCGAGGCCAAGGAGCCCCGGTTCGAGGCCTTCAAGTCCATGGAGAGTGAGAGCTCCAACCGCATTGCCATCGCTTGACAACTGCGTGCAGCACCGTGCTCTGCTCTGTGGCTTCAGTTAGTGATGCTCCTACGTCCGGTGAAAATGAATTGAGCCTGCTATGCTAGGCTAGACTAGACTACTTGTGTAAGTTGTGTTGCGTACACTAGTGCTACTTCTGTTAGTGATACTTGTGGCTTCAGTAAGGTACCTATGTATCTGGCATTTCCGTGTTGTGCTGCTTCCGACCAGCATGAGAGTTGTACTGTACTGTATCTGTTCTTATTTCCATATACTATCATAGTGAGTAGTACCTTTTTAGTGTACTGGTTGACAACTTGACAGTGTGGTGATCTGATGAATGATGATGTCGACGCCATCAAAGCCACCACGGCACAAACACAGCATACTGAATTCCTCCTCTGGCGTTTGATGTGCAGTACATGGGAGTAGAGCCAGACCTGCCACAAAGTTAATAGGAGTTTACGACCTGTCACACTATTAATCACGTCCGGATCATATCACAATTTGTGATATATGCTCATAACAGTATGAATATTTTATACAGCTACTATGCGGGACAAAATAATGTAGTGCATTTTAGCTCAACATTGCCAGAATTGTAGTTCTATAAGTGTTCACACACTAGTATCCATTGAGTCAAAGAACTACACTCCGATACCACTTGTTAGATTGTAGGGTATTCTCTGTTATGAAATCAATGAAGAATAGATGAACAACAACGCAATCCATACAATCAATCATCAAGAACACAATAGATTGATCATAGAAGACACTAATTGAGAGAGAACACTAGAACGTAATCTTTATTAATTCAGATCTCTTTACATAATATAATAGTATTTCTATTTATAGTCTAAGCCAATCATGAGCAATTCTGATATCTTCCCCACACCGTAACCTTCTAGGTTTCGTAACACTCCCCCTTAGGTAATATTACGGCATGCATATGCCTCATTAAAAACTTCTCACAAAAAACCTAGTGAAAAAAATAGATGGAGAAAAGAATGCATCGTATCTATTCCTTATGACATACTTGTTGTCTCATTAAAAGTTTCTACGTGAGAAAACTTCAAAACACTCACAAAGGGAAAGAGAGTGCAACATTTAGATCTTCAGGATCATGTAAGTCTTCTGGCCTTACATAAGGGTTATGGTTACACGATTTATTTCCCCTGAACCTTATAACTCTTCAAGTCGTCTCATCCCTATGCCTCGAACACATTTATGGCAACTAGAGGCTGAAAGAGATTTTGTGAATAAATCTGCTAGATTATCATAAGCCCTAACTGTTAATACCTTTATCTCTCCGTTCTTTTGGAGCTCATGAGGATAAAATAATTTAGGGGCAATATGCTTTGTGATATTACTTTTAACATAGCTCATTTGCATCTGTGCAATACAAGCTACATTATCTTTATAGATAATAGTGAGATTATCGACGATGTTCATGTCATATGACTTCTTGATATGGCTAATCATTCGCCTAAGCTAAACATATTTTCGTAAGACTTCATAAAATGCGATTATTTCTAAATAGTTAGTAGACGTAGCTATCAAGGTCTGCTTAAATGATCACAAAGAAATACAAATCCTATCTCGGTTTCATATTTTGTGGATCAGACAGATATTCTACATCTATATATTCAACTATAGTCGAGTCTTAGTTCTTCGGGTAAAATAATCCAAGATCTTGTATACCCTAAAAATACCTGAGAAGGGTTTTAATGCCAGGCCAATGTCTTCGAGTTGGAGCTGCGATGTGCCTAGCTAGCAAATTTACTGTAAAGGCAATATTCGACCTCGTGTAGTTAGCCAGGTATAGTTGTGTCCCAATGGCACTTAAGTATGGAATTTCTAGTCCAAGAGTTTTCTTATTTTTTTATTCTTGGTTTAAAAGGGTCTTTATCTGCTTCTAGGGATCAAACCACCATCGGGGTTTTTCACTGGATATGAATTATCCATATTACATTTCTCTAATTTCTCTAAGATATTATTGGTATAAGAGAATTGGTGTACTAAAACTCCTCCAAGGAGGTGCTCTAGCTGCAAGTCTAAGAAAAATTTGGTTCAGCTCAAATCCTTCATTTCAAACTCTTTAACAAGATAAGAACTTGCTTCCTTTATGTTCTCTGTCGTTCTAATCATATTTAGATCATCGATATGTACTAAAATGATACATAATTTATTTTAGGATTTGTTTACGAACACATAGTGACAATCTTCACTATTAATATATCCTTTCTTCACGAGGAATTCACAAAGCCAGTTGTACTATATTCTTCTATATTGTTTTAATCCGTAAAACAACCTTTCCAGCTTGACGATGTACATATTTCGATTCAATTTATTTTGATCTAGAACTTTTACTCCTTCTGGAACTTTCATATAAATATCCTAATCTAGTGACCCATATAGTTATGCAGTCACCACATTCATTAACTGCATACTTAAATTCATATCTGATGCCATTGATATTAAATATCATAACGTTATCCCACTCATGACAGAAGAATAAGCTTCATCATAATCAATATCGGGTCTATGCGTGAACTCTTGTGCTATAAGTCTCGTTTTATATCTCACTACCTCATTATTTTTATTTCTCTTTCGGATGAAAACTTATTTGCATCCTACAGGAAATATTTTGGGTGCTGTTTAGGCTATCGAGCCAAACACTTTTCTTTTATTTAGCGATAGTAATTTTACCTTAATTGCTTTCTTTCACTTACCCCAGTCTAAATGTTTTTGGCATTCAACTAAGAACTTATGGTTCTAGATCCAGTTCAAGATTTCTAGCAATTTTCAAGGTGAAATGCACGTCGACAACTGTAGTCTTTCTCTTATATAGTTCTCCTAACTCAACAAAATTAGTGGATATTTCTTCATTTATTTCATCTAGCTCATCGTGATTTCTCATAACGATGGAGTCTAGTTGTATTGAAATCCCAGTATTAGACTGTGGTTACCATCTTTAGGATCATTCCCTTCAAGGGTTTATCATTCCCTTTAGGGGTTTTCTCGCCGTCAGGTTGAGTCTCTTCTACTGACTTGGGAGTTGTCTTGTTTTCATTGAGTTTCTTGTCTTGCGAACGTCTTCGCGAAATTAAGGCATCATTCTCCGGTGCTCTCCCCCTCTTCTTCACATGAGGGGTTGGAGTAGTTCGAGTATCTTTATGTGGTACTTCTACTCTCTTCGAAGCATTTTACTGCTGTTATGTAAGACTTTATTACTCCTTTCTGATCAGTGAGGCATCTGGCAAATTATTCGCTATTTGCTGCAGGTTTATCATTCGCTAAACTTCTAGTTCAGTTATTGTAGTACATGGATCCAGGGCCCGAATGCTCGAGGCATTCCAATCTATTTCTCAGCATTTATCATCATTAAGGTACTTTTCTCCCCCTAATACCGAAAAAGTATCTTCATCAAACATGCAATTGGCGTGTCGGGCTGTAAACATGTCTTCCGTGGTAGGCTCAAGATATTTAATAATCGATGAGGACTCAAAGTCAACATAAAATCCCATGGTTGTATGTTATGGTGGTGAAATTGGTATGTATATAGCACAGCCAAATTTTCACATATGAGAAATACTTAGTTGTTTACCATACACTAGTTATAAGGGGGAAACCTAGTGGTATGCAGTCGGTCTTAAGTTTATTAATGTTGCTGCATGCAACACTACATGACCCCAACAGCTGGTGGGGAGCCTACTATTCTGCAGTAGTGGTCTAGCAATCAGTTTAATTCTTTTAATGGACTCTGTAAGGTCATTCTGAGTGTGGACAAGTGGTACAAAGTGCTCGATTTTAATGCATAAAGCTAACCAATAGTCATTAAATGCCTTAAAGGTGAACTCATCGGCATTGTCCATTCTAATGGACTAATTCTTTTTATCTGAAAAGTTGGCTCTTAATCTGATAATTTAAGCTATTAGTTTAGCAAAGACGTGGTTCCTAGTAGGCAACAGGTATACATGGGACCACCTAGTAGAAGCATCTAATACCACCATAAAATATATAAAGGGGCCCGACAAGGGTTGAATAGGTTCATAGATATAACCTTGTTGAAAATGAGTGATTCCGCCTCTACTTTCATATAAGAGGGTTTAGTGATGAGCTTTCCATTGGTACATACTGGGCATAAGAAATCTTCAGGTTTAGGAAAGAATATAGTCTTTAAGTTGTGGCTAATAGAATTACTTATTATTTTTCTCATCATTCCTACCATAGGATGCCCTAATCGACCATGTCAGATCTTAAAAGGCTCTAAGGCTTTATACTCTATCTTCGTTGCTACATATTCTTTAGGTTTTATGTAGGTATAATATAACTCAGATGAGAACAAGGAAAGTTTTTCAACCATGTGTTTCAGATTGTCGTCAAATTTGGTTAAGAGGAGGTATTCTGTACCATCCTCATTTTCTATCTCGATATGGATATTATTCAAGCGAATATCCTTGAAACTTAATAGGGTACACTTTGATTCAGGATACAAGAGTGCATCCTCAATTACTATTAGAGTACCCATAGGGAGAATAATTATGGCTCTTCCAGTGCCAACAATTAGAGCATCGCTTTCGACGATGGTCATGATATTTTCTGTTTTCTTTATTAATATATGGAAATACTTGGTATCCCTTAGTATCGAGTTGGTGGTTCCATTATCTACTAGACAAATCTCTTCCCCCACCATCGAATTTAAGGAGTTGTTCTATATAGAGCATAATATAATCAAACAATAATTCAACATGAATAAAGCTCTAAAAGAATAGTCAACTCATTTTATTCATCAAGTTTACATCCTAAACAATTAAGGTTTTATAAGAACATGAACAATCCACCATTCTTTTAGAATAACCTAAACTGATAGAGCAAACTTAAAGAAGCTATGACATCTGGAGTTGCCTGGGAAAACTATCTATGATCTACTTCAGGTCGTCATATGTGTCTACTGCAGGTCTCCATATATGTCAACCTTCATGTGATCACCCCCTGTTGTAGTGTTGAGCTCTATCACTGCACTCGGTGTATCACTCTTATCAGTATCAGACTGATCAATAAAGTGTGACACTTCAGCCTTCTTCACCGGCGCCTTCTTGCCCTTGGCAACTCACTCTTGGTAGAGATCCACCAGATGCTTCGGGGTGCGGCAATTGCAGGACCAATGGTCCATACAACCACACCTATAACAAGGCGCAGAAGGGCAGGTCTTCTTGCTACCCATGTCTGGTTTCTGTTGCTTGTCTCTCCCTTGCCACATCCAGCGGGGCTTGCCATTTTCCTTCTGCACATTCGATTTCTTCCACTGTCTACCCCATTGCATAGGTCCCTTTCTGCGGCCCTAGATACCACTGATCCTCTGGGAATTAGCATGAGCTTCTAGTAGTGGCTGTGACCCAATAGGACGAGTTTGATTGTTCTTCATTAGTAACTCATCATTCTTTTTTGCCTCGAGAAGCGTGGTAATCAGCTTTGAGTACTTCTTGTACTTGGCCTGACGATACTGCTGCTGGAGTGTCTTGTGAGTAAGGTGAAAAGGGTTTAAAGTTTTTTCAGTCATCTCAGCATCTGTGATCTTCTTGTTATAGAATATGAGCTTAGTAACAAGGTTATGAATAACAGAATTATATGCGGATACCTTCTTGAAGTTTTGGAACCAGATGTTGGTCCATTCATGTTGTGCTTTAGGTAGCATGATAGATCTTTACTAGTCATACCTCTCCTTCAGGGAGTTCCACAGTGTCAGCGAATCCTCTTCTAGAAGATACTTAGACTTCAAGTCTGGGTGTATGTGGTGACTTAAGAAATATAGTGCCACACACTTGGCGGCATTAGGAATGACAGGAGCCCCAGCTGCAGGTTGGGTTATGGCAGCACCGAGTGATATAGCCGTTAAGTTGATCTTAGCATCCATGGCCCATGTGAGGTAGTTGCTACCATCTAGAGTGAGCTTGGCAAACTCCTTAGCGATGTCAGACATATCCTACATTATTCATGCATAATTATATATTTACTACTAGTAAATAGCATGAATATTGCTAAAATAGTAAGGTGTGGATTTTATCAATTCAGTAGATATTATTTAGGGTTTTCTGGAGTTTTCTAGTAATTTTAACAATTTTCTACTAATTAATAGGTAATTTTTTAGAATTACTAAATAAGCAGAAATAATATGTCGAATAAAATAATTTCAGAAACATAAAGCAATAATGCCACAAATAACTAGATTATAGTGAAGATTAAATAATCTAGGAAATAAATCAAGTGAAAGAAATTTGGTCTGCTGGACTTAATTACAATTCTGACAAAATTCAGGGTCAAATTTTATTATTGTTTTCAATTTTTCAGTAGGCTTATTTAATTTACCGAAAACCAAGGGACTTATCTGCAAAAACTACCACTGGCCGGTTTTTTCCCTTTTTTTTCCTTTGGGCCAAATTACTAGCCAACAAAAACCCACATGGCCTATGGCCTTTGCCCTGTTCCAATTCTAGCCACCGATTCTTAGCGGTGCACACAATGGGACTGAACAGGCTCAAAACAGCAATTGGACGGACAAAGGGCGACGACCGATGGTGCGACCGCGGTGAGTCGCTGAAGGCGGCGACCGGTGGGCAGTCGCATCTAGCGACTCAGCCGGTGCGTAACCGCGTAGGTGGCTGTGCGTGGAGTCTAGTCGGGCAGTTGTGGCGGTGACTAGTGGCGCTGGCGGTGACCAGGTGGGCACGGGAATTGACGGCTTGCGCGGCACCGGTAGCTTTGAACCAGAGGTGGGCGACGGGTTGACGTCATTGAGCATTGGCGGCTAGCGTCGGTGGATCCGGTCGGCGACCTCAGATCCAGAGGCGGCGCGGTGCCTTGAGGCGATGGTCAGCCAGGAGAGGCAACGATGGGCCCCTCTCGACTTCTAGTGCGATGGCCGTCCATGAATTCGTCGGCTTTAGGCATAGAGGTGTGGCGGCAGCCGACGATAGCAATTTTGGCGCGCTGATTGGTGCTTTCGGGTGGCTTCAAGCGACCAAGCATGAGGGAGGTGGCGCCGTACGGCGGCGGCGGATTCCGACGACTAGCAGCTTCAGGCCGATAGTCGTGCGTCGACGACCGTTGGGGCCGTGCACTGGTGGCGGTTGCGGTGGAGCCTCAATGACAATATGTTTCACCGTGATTATAGTGCCAAATTTATATGAGATTATGATTTTTAATCCATCTAGCAAGAACCGATCTAGAAACTAGGTGATAAATCTACTGGATTCTAAATCTAAATCACAAATTGCATATCAATCTACTACTAGAAACAATTAACAAAAGATTGATCTAATCATGCCATTGCTAGAGAATAAAGAATCAATCTAGATTAAAATATGAACAACAACACATAATAGATTGGTTTATGATTTACATACTGTGCATCTCATAATGCGATTCATGCTGATAACGTGTTGTGAAATTAATGAAGAATAGATGAACGGCGTGCTGATAACGTGTTGTGAAATCAATGGAGAATAGATGAATGGCAACGTAATCCACGCAATCAATCACCGATAATGTAATAGATCAATCACATGAGACACTAATTGAGATAGAGATAGAACACCAGAACGTAGTCTTTATTAATTTAGATAATAACCTCTTTATTTATAGTTTAAGGCTGCTATAGACAATTCTGATTTTTATCTGCGTAACATTTTAGGTTTTATAATATTCTCATCTCCAAAAGCTAAGGTGAGAGACTCGTTCTTTGTCTATCCACAACCAACGTGGGAATGTTGTGTTCACTCAGCTACAGCCTACAGGCTGCAAATTTGTTTCCGTCCGGGCTACCACAAAACAAATTGGACCGTATTAATGGGCTAATATTGGCCGAACCCCTTGTGCGTTGAACTAGCAACATCCAGCCCATGTGAGATTTTTGTGTGTCCTTTTTCAAGATAACCTTTCGGCCCAGGTCCAAACATAGTGTGTACGAACAACACCAATCCCGTCGCGCCACGCAAACGAAACCACTCCGACGTGGACGAACATCCTACGTGGAGGCTCTCCATTGGTTCACACACGCGTCCGTCGCCTCGCGGGCACCACCAGTCCACCACGCCCCGGTCACGAAGCCGATCGCCCCCATCTACTCCTCCGCTTCTAGAAGCTTCTGGACTCAGTCATGCGTCCCGCCTTCCTCGCCGCCCTCCTCCTCCTCGTCGCCGCCGCGGCCTCCCCGGCCGCCGCCCTCTACTCTGCCGGCTCCCCGGTCCTCCAGCTCAACCCCAACAACTTTAAATCCAAGGTCTCTCTCGCCTCCCACTCCCCACTCCGCCTCCAGATCTGCTCCCCCATTTCGGGTTCTCTCTGAGGGGTGTGTTTCCTCTTGCTTGCGTGCAGGTGCTGAACTCGAACAGGGTGGTGCTGGTGGAGTTCTTCGCGCCGTGGTGCGGGCACTGCCAGCAGCTGACGCCGACGTGGGAGAAGGCCGCCGGCGTCCTCAAGGGCGTCGCCACGGTCGCCGCGCTCGACGCCGACGCGCACAAGGCGCTCGCGCAGGTGAGCATGCCTCCTGGTTGGCCTCTCGTTTCCCTGGGATTTGTCCACGCGTGCGTGCTGATCTGCATGTTACCTGGTGTGATCTCGGCATCAGTTGCTGCGATGTCACAGTAATTTGATCGTATTACGGGCTAACTGCTTAGTGGTGCATGCAGCGTACAATTTTGTTGGTTAGGGAATAGGAAGACATTAACACCACATATGATTTAGAATTTATACCAAAAAAACTAGTGCATACCGAACTGTTATGGTTGGGATATAGTAGTTTCATACAGTAAATTTGATGTAAGGTGCTGCGGTGCTTATTTTTATAGCTAACAAGCTTTTGAATTCTGCTGAAGAAAGACACAATTTAACCGGGACTTACCAGGATTTGGTCGTTTGCTAATACTGTTCTCGGATCCTCCTAGTTGGCTAGTAGGCAGTAACAGTGCATGTGTTACTTTTTCGAATTTCTGTTGAATTGCTTATGCTAGAAATGGATAATTCACATATATATAAAGGATAAAAGCCAATGTATTGTGCAACTTTGTGGTAATCTGATGACATTCTGGCATTGGCTAGAATTTTGTATCTTAGTGTTCAATAGTGTGTTTTGTTGTCAGAAATTACATTATTCATCGAGTCACTCTTTTTGCAAATGTAGTCACTCATAAGATGAAATTGTCCCCAACAAGAGATGATGGAAGCATCCGCCTTGAGAGAAAGCCAGCAAGACAGTAACTGTGAAATATGTACCTTTACCAATATACCTACACTGAAGTGAATCTGAGTCCCTATATTGAGGCATATTTAGATAGAGATGGGGCGAATAGTTTGGTTAAAAATTAATTTCAGTAGCATGCCTATAGACTAATGTAATATGGCTGAGTAGTAAGTCTTCTGTTTCACTTCTCTAAACAGTCTTATAGACTAAGGGTATGTTCGTATTGGTTTCTACTTTTGATTTCTACTTAGAAAAATCAAAAGTCAATACGAACACCCGGCTTCTCGAAGCCATTTCCTCACTTCTCTCGCTACCGTCTCGCTCCGGGGATAAGGCAGGGGGTTACGGGTGCGTCATCAACCCAACTCCTCTCGCTCCCGTCGTATGCATGTATCTCTCCCTCACTTTTTGCACTGCCTGCCCCTTCCTTCTAAAAGCCGCTTCTTTCGGCCACTGCTATTCATTTTTAGCCAAAAGCCATCATGTCATGGGTGTGGGCCTTGGGCCCAACCAGTTCATTATTGGAAAATTAGAGATTAGTTTCTATTTGTTAGATATATGATATTAGTTTCTATTTGTTATAGATATGATTAAGATTAGATTTTATCTATTAAGGAGAGCCTATCTATATAAGGGGGCTGCCGCATGCTATTAGAATCAAGCAAGGAATAATAAAGTCATTCTCATCTATAATCTCTCTCTCCCTCTACGCTGATGTCGCCCGGCCATCTCTCAGCGATGTTTACCCCCTATGAACTAAGGTTCATAGCAATTTGGTATCAGAGTCAACGCTGGCTTCTGCTGCCGAGTTAATAGGTGGCAAGATCATTGCTGGCTATGAAGAAATCATTGCTGGACTCAAGAATATAGAAAGTATGTTGAAAAAGATGATGGCAGCAAGGGAGAAAGTACAAGCAGTTGTTGCTGCGCGATCTGCGGCGGCACAAGGAGCAGGAGCAATAGTGGCCGTGACACGGCAATGGCGCTGCTACTATTGCTCCTTCATCTGGCGTGGGCAACTGTGCAATTTCAAGCAACGCCGGTCTGGCATCTTCCAAGGTCGGTGCACAGGGTACAAGCCACACTTCGTGATGGTGGCGGCACTACTTGGAGTGGCGGATGTGGCGATACGACTCCAAGCATCCGTGGCGTTACATTAGGATGCGCCTCTGCTCCAAGAGCGCATGCCAGCGCAACCATGGCATCCTCCGTCACGTTCGGTTCCTCTACCGCCGCGGACTCTACTGCGTCCTCACCCTCTTGCTCCACCGCCCCAGCCCTAGTCCCGCTATTGCCTCCTTCCCCTGCATCCCCGCTCGCGTCGGCAAAATCTCCTGCACCGCCATCGCCGTGCCCTCCCCGTCCTCCCCCGCCGTGGGCTTCACTGAGCGCGGGGTCTACAAATTCGTGGCCGGCCCGGCCACGCTCCCATTCTTCGTCCTCTTCCTCCAGGGCGCCGCCACCACCCAGTTCGCTGCCATGTTGCTCAACCTCTGCGCCTCCCCCTCCGACTTCGTTGTCTCGGAGTCCTGGAGCGACAAGGCCTTCAAGGAGGCCAAGAAGTTCTCCACCGCCAAGGTCTCTGCGCTCCACGCCCGCCTCGCCGCCGTGCAGGACTCCTTCGTCTTCGTCGTCGTCGGTCGTAATCTTCCCAGCCACATGAGGTCGACTTCATTAGATCCGGTTGTCTCCAGATCCGAACGTTGTGGAAGCTCGAAGGTGGCTAGAGATTCTTTGCTCGGTGGCCAAACGGATCCACCCGGATCCAGCATCTCCAGGTTGGATCCGGTGCTCTCCGCCGCCAGGTCGTCTCCTCCCGTGTTGCCGTCACGCCGTTGTTGGTGCGGTTCTCCATTGCCTCTCAACTGGATTGATCTGGCTCGTGCACATCGCCTCCTCTACATTGGATCTAGCGTCGCCGCCTCACCTCGGGTCCTTCCCCGATGCCGGGCTCTTCATCGGCGCCCCCTCGATCTACCGGTCTTTCACCGACACCGCCTCGATCGGAGCCGTCGTCGCCTGGCCGCGCGTCGACCACCGCCTCTGGATGCTCTCCACCAGCTACTGACCACCGAGAGCCAGAGCTGAGGCCGCCGGGAAGCCTCCACCATCACCACTGATGAGGGGATTTGGCCCGATCTTCCGATGAGAATGATAACTACGATTGTTTGATATGACGTTAATGACGAGGCTACTTGATTGAAACGACCAAGTCTGTCCTACAATCGCTACACCACACCCTTGTCGTTACCAACTATGCCCAACACGGATGATTTTTCCTGCAAGCAATCGAGAATCAAGGAAGAAATAAATAAGCGCGATCTGAATTTGCGAATGAAATACAAAATTTCATTGAATAATGGAGAGGCCTGAAGTCGTCGTAGTTGGTCTAGTCGACACAAGTACATAACTGATGTTTTCTGAATGAAAATCAATTTAAACAAGCCTAAACCTTAAAAGTGGCATCCCTGGCAGTTTTTGAGGGGCTAGGAACGTGGGGAGCACATTCGTGAAGGTGGGGGAATATCCCACTATAACTCCACAGTTGGGCTCAAACTGATACAAGATCTAGGGCTCAGGTTTGGAACTGATTCAGACTTGTTTCATGGATTACAATGTGCTCAGATGGAGTTTTGAGGTAGGACCCGAACCATTGGAAAGAGGACATCATAAACTTTCTAACAAGTCCAAAATCACATCATTTGGACTCCGTATGTATCTTCTATGCTCGTTTGAAATCAGTTAGAGATTAGTTTCTATTTGTTAGAAATATGATATTAATTTCTATTTGTTAGAGATGTGATTAAGATTATATTCTATCTATTAGGGGGAGTCCATCTATATAAAGAGGCTGTCGCATGCTATTGGAATCAAGCAAAGAATAACAAAGTCATTCTTATCTATAGACTCTCTCCCTCTACGCCGACACCATCTAGCTATCCTCTCAGTGGTGTTTACCTCCTAGGAACTAAGGTTCATAACACATCAACAAAAGTCAATACGAATGACCCCTAAATTAACGACAATCACACGTTAGATGTGGCTTTCATACTTACCACTTATAAATCTTTTTTTGGAAAGCTATCGATTTTATTTATGATGCATGATATCATTTTTGGCAGGAATATGGGGTAAGGGGATTTCCAACTATAAAGGCGTTTGTCCCTGGTAAGCCTCCAGTGGATTATCAAGGAGCAAGAGATGTGAAGCCAATTGTAGAATTTGCTTTGAAGCAGGTTTGTTGTAGCAGACCCTACTTGTCTCACCATTTTATTTTCTTCCATTAGTTTGCCTGATGTATTTTCAACTGCTTTTTATTAACTACACATCACTTGTGCTTTTGCTGTGCTGTTTTATCTGCTACTCCACCAGTATATAAATCCTTTTCCTAAAGACATTAGCTGCTTTGTGGCTTTGTGCAAACCATTGACTTCTTTAGGTCTAATTGTCTGAAATTTTGAATAGTCAGCTGAATGTCCACCATAAATGACTTCCAATCTTACAGGAATTAGTACTACGAACAACAAATGCTATCTTCCACTGGCTGAAAATAATTTCCTGGGTAGCCACTTGATTTTGCTATTTTTTCTTTCAAATATATTCAATTATTCTGACTTATCAACTTCTTTTCTAGTGGGCTTTGAGGCGGTGAATGCATTGCTTTAATCCATGTTTCTCATATTGATACAAATTACTAATGTACATAGCTTATCATGCAACAGTGTTTCTTTCTTCTTACCCTAGTCTGAGCTTTCAGTAATTACTCTTACACAAACGATTTCTTTTCTTTATCAATACACAAATGATTTCTGTCCTGCATATTTTTTTAAAGAACTCTGACTTCAACATGCTTCTGATGATTTCCCATGTTGTAATTTAATTGTTCATCACTGTTACATGCTGTGAATCAACTAAATTCACTTTCATTTGGTCTTATTTCGTATAAATTTTTCAGTCATGTGATGCAAAGATGCAAGATTTCACTCTTTAAATCCAGAGGAAACTATATGTGTGTGTGTTTTGCGATGTACAGGTCAAGGCTCTTCTTAGAGATCGGTTGGATGGTAAGACATCAGGAGGTTCAAGTGGCAAGACCTCTGGTGGTTCAAGTGAGAAAACTGAAACAAATGAATCAGTAGAATTGAATTCGCGTAACTTTGATGAACTTGTCATCAAAAGCAAGGACCTTTGGATTGTGGAATTCTTTGCACCATGGTATGTAGCTGAATGTACATCAGTACATGTATTGGTTATCATTTTACTTGATTGATTTTATATTATTTACTCTCATTATTGGACGTAGCTATTTCTCCAAATTTCAAAACAAGAGAAAAGGAAAAGTTACACAAAACTGTGTGCAATTTAGTCATCTCTTACTTTAAACATTTTAGTTCGCTGTCCTTAAGCCCATGTTATTTAGCTTATCGTATGTTCATTATTATATTATATTCTAGCACATTCTTGATTAACTATAGGGGCTTCATTCTTCAGAAGTTTGAACTGTATACAAAACCATAGCAGATTCAGTTCATGATGTTCACTGACAGATTTGAGGCCTACCTTTAACTAGATCATGCAAGCATAATGCTGCAAGTAATCTTCTGCATCTCCTTTTGTCCTTCGCCAATAGAGACAAGGCATGTTTCTCATGGTATCTTGCTAGATTTGGTTGCTATGGTTAAGCTTCGTCTGATCTCTGTTCCTATTCGTGTTATCAGAGTTTGACAAGTTAATTCATGGATTTGCTGATGTTTTGAAATCCCTTTTCCGATACCTTGTCCATATAAGATAATAAGCAAATCCTGTTAACTGAGTACAGTTCGACTCATCGATTGTATTATTCTTCAATAAGGTGTGGGCACTGCAAGAAATTGGCACCTGAATGGAAAAGAGCTGCAAAGAACTTGAAGGGCCAAGTGAAGTTAGGCCATGTTGATTGTGACGCTGAAAAGGTACGCCCTTAGGTTCACATATCTGCATTTAGTGTTTTTCTTTTTGGCAATAACTGTGTTCTGTATGCATCCCTTATTTTAGGCTTGTGTGGAAATGTCCTATGCCAAGCAAATAGTGTAGATTGCGTTTTACAATGTATTTGGCATACTTATCAATCTCTTCAGAACTTTTGATTTACTGAAAAGTGGAATTATTTCTTCAAACTGCTTACCAGTGAAGAATAAAAAAAAACTCGACCTACAGGGGGTAAGACGACCCCCGGTCATTTGCTTAAGAAGATCTCTCGTAGATCGAGAAAACCCTCGAACCCCTGCTCCACCCTTACACAGCGGCACCGTCGCCCGTGTGAGAACGACCAACGACCTGGGCCGGGCCTTAGACCTGTGCTTTGGTGTGGTAGCAGGCGAGGGGATTTTTTTCCCTCAGTCTGAAAATTCGCTCCCACTGGGAGTCGAACCTAGGACCTGAGGGGTGCTACTAGAGCGCTCTAACCATTACGCTAGAGGCCCGTTCGCTTACCAGTGAAGAATCTCTACTAGTATTCTTCAGTTTGAAGTTCCAGCTGACTTCTTGTCATTATGGTGATCACCAGGAATGCAATTAAGGAATTTTGAAAAAAAATATCATTGCAATTTTATAATGAAAAGTAAGCTGAGCATTAGCACTCTAGGGTCACAAACTCACAATTACGACTCAAAACAGATTCTGGAAACTAGGGTTCTGTTAAAGTTTTATGAAGGAAAGTTTCAATGACCTAACTTATCCATAAGCCATCTGATTGGGATCCCATTGAAGTGCCGCCAGTTTAACATGATGTACAATGTTTTTAATTTTCATTGATCGATCAGGAGATAAAAGCTACCAAGTGATTTTGGACATCTGAATGAATTTTGTCAAGATTTCGGGCAGTGTATCAGTGTAATTTTTAAACATAGAAAGCTGAAACTTGACCTTTCAAAAGCATGCATGCATGTACCTTCAATAGATCATTAGCCAAACAGACTATACCTCTTTAAGCTTCTTTCCCAAGTACCACGCAAAGTGTTATTTGGCTTTTGAATTTTGCAGTCCTTGATGAGCAAGTACAAAGTCGAAGGCTTTCCAACTATTTTGGTATTTGGTGCTGATAAGGAGACCCCATTCCCCTACCAGGGGGCTAGAGTTGCATCTGCCATTGAGTCCTTTGCATTGGAGCAGTTGGAAGCCAACTCTGCTCCACCTGAAGTTTCTGAGTTGACTGGCCCAGTAAGCATTTATGGTACTAACAAAATTTCTGGAGACCACGTAGTAAATGACTGATGTTTTGATGCGAGGGGTTGGCTTTCTGTAGGATGTTATGGAAGAGAAGTGTGCTTCTGCTGCCATTTGCTTTGTATCTTTCCTTCCAGACATCCTGGATTCAAAGGCAGCAGGAAGAAACAAGCACCTTGAGCTGCTGTTATCTGTTGCTGAGAAATCTAAAAAGAGTCCATACAGGCAAGTGCCAACTGAAGTAATTACGTGGATATTGCCTACTATTACTTTCTTCTTGTTATGTCTTTCCAGGAAAAAAAAACCATAGTTTCAATGCAGTGGTTTCCTTTAGTGGATTGGCAAAAAAAATATGAATTGTAGCATTTGAAAGTAACTCGTGTGTATTTCAAATACCTTAAAAGATAAGATCAGTTTTTGGCATGAACAGAACTTAAGTTGACATTAATATTGAAAGGTGTGTTTGTGTAATGTAAGCTGTTGTATGTATTGTACATTTCTAAACTATGCAAGCAAATTTGCAATGGGGAGGGGGGAGAGAGAGTTCTATGTTGAAAAGTTGTCCTCACAATATATCTAATGCAATCACTTCTGTCTCGAAAAACTCTCATATTTCTTGAGATGGACATCGTGAGCCAGGATAGTATTTGCCTTGCAGTTTTGTCTGGACGGCTGCTGGCAAGCAAGCTGATCTCGAGAGGCAGGTTGGAGTAGGTGGCTACGGCTATCCAGCCATGGTTGCTCTCAATGTGAAGAAAGGCGCATATGCTCCACTTCGTAGTGCCTTCCAGCGAGACGAAATTATGTAAGTTCCTTGTGCCTATAACTTCTATGTCGCTTTACGTTCATTTGCCGGATGATTAATGAAAAATTATCTCCTGCAGCGAGTTTGTGAAGGAAGCAGGGCGCGGCGGAAAGGGAAATCTTCCTTTGGAGGGCGCCCCTTCGACAGTCCAATCTGAACCATGGGACGGCAAAGATGAAGAGGTCATTGAAGAGGATGAATTCTCGCTTGAGGAGCTCATGGGCGACAACTCTCCAGTAAATGATGAGTTGTGATTCTGGAACGATCTTAGCGTCGATTAGCCAGACTGTAAATCTGAGGAACACTAATGCGTCACATGTTCTGATGAACCGTACAATTCGGACGGGACAATTTTCAAAATATTTCTTGCGATACTAGAATCATTTGGAGTTGAAGAACACGTGGATGCGCAAGGCGTGGTGTTTTTTGTCCCTGAAATAAAATCAACTGTGAATTAGGTGTTCGTCCATTTAATGTCAAGGAGACGCAGATAAGAAAGCATATATAAGCATCTGGATATGATTGAAATCATTGGCGTTCTGTTTCACTTCATGAGCCCGTGGAGTGGATATGATCGGAATCATGGCCGTTCTGCTTGCCAGAGCCGTCCGTCAGCCCTGCCAGCGATAGCATGCTTTCTTGTCCAAAGCAGCGTGGAAAGCAGTGGTGTCAAGCATTTCCAAAGCAGCGTGCTTTTTACTGGAGCACATCTCAGATGACATGATCGTTGGAAATTTAGAAGTTAGAAGGCTCTGTCAATTGCACTATGCTTCCGGAGACTTATCTTTCAACCAATTATCTTGTCATTGAAGACTTGTACTGTTTGGGAAAATGACTTGCTATTAAATTTGAGATGTTTACGCGCACTGCATTCTGCACCCAGTTTGAACATCCTCTGAACTCCACTCAAAACACTTGCCGGTTAGTACATACACCAGGTAGACAATGGAACCAAGACGGCCGTAAAACTACACAAATTGTACATGAAATTCGCATGAAATAACACAAATCCTATGAAATTCCTTTGGCGGATCTGCCATCCAAACGCACCCAAGTTTGTTTCAGTGCCTCCATGGAACTCGTACGTCAAGCAAGCTGACAAATCCTGTTAGTTAGGACCTGAGACTGTACCGGCGCCCACCCCCGCCGCATGCCAATCACCCCCGACTCAACTCGCTCCGCGCCTCCCTTAAAAATCACCGATACAGATAAGAATTTCGAGTCGCCGAACAGCAACAGCGCAGCGCAGCAGAGCAGCGCGAGCCGAGGCCCTAGACCTGCTCACCGCGCCGCGCTCGCGTCCGCATGGCACCAAAGCGCCCGGCCGCGGCGGCGTCAGGGTCGGCGTCCGACGCCTCCGAGGGGGAGGCGGACGCTGCCCACCACCCGTCCCCCTCCAAGACGCCGCCCCCCAACCCTAACCCTAAGTCCGCAGCGCCTTCCTGCACCCCCGCCTCCGCCTCGGCCACCACCGCCGGATCCGACTCCGGGGGCGCCTACGACTCCGACGCCGACCCCCGCCCCGCCCCGAAGGCCGCGTCGCCGAAGCCCGGCGGCGGCAACCCCAAGCCGCCCTCCCCCGACATCAACTCTGAATCCGACAACTCCGTCGCGCCCGCGGCCTCCGACGCCGCCGCCGACCCGGCCGCTGCCGCCGACTCCGACGACGACAACGCCTCGCCGCTCCCGCCCCCGCTCCCCTCCCGCGCAGAGGCCGCCGCCATCAAGCCCATCAGTTCCCGCCCCATGGACCCGCCGCGCCGCTCCGCCACCTTCTCCGAGCCGCGCGCCAAGCGCCCCCGCAGCGCCGCCGTGGGCGTGGCATCCTCCGCGGAGCAGATGAAACGGCCGTCGCGGCTCTGGAGCCCCGGCGACGAGCTTGTCATCCTGCGCGGCCTCATCGCGTACCGCGCCAAGCGTGGCGCGCTCCCTGGCAACACGCTTGACATCGGTAAGCTCCACGGCCATATCCGTAGCCAGCTCAGTGTTAAGGTAGCAACCACGCAGCTCAGTGATAAGGTCCGGCGCCTCAAGCAGAAATACCAGTTACTTGCTACCCGTGCCAAGAATGGGCGGGATCAGGACTTGCCCACTACGCATGAACACAGCATCTATGAGCTTGCCAAGAAGGTTTGGGGGACAAGGACTGGTGGTGGTGATGGAGGAGGTGGGTATGAGAACGCTGGTGGTGGTGAGAGCGAGGAGGAGCAAGATAGTGGAGATAGCGATGAGGATATGGAGAGCGTGCGGGATGACCGTGACCGCAAGAATCGGAGGTTGAGGCCAGTTACTGTAGCAAATGGGAATGGGATTGCAATTGCTTCCGCAAATGCCAATGGGAGAGGGAAAAGTGAGTTTGAGACTGGGAAGGATGCGTATCCCTACCTGTGGGAGACTGTTGAGGAGCTGTCCAGGGAGCATCCGAGTGGGACGGCATTCAAGAAGGCATTTGAGGTGCTTGAAGGATCAAAAGTGCAGGTGATGGAGGAAAAGCTGCGGAAGTTCAGGTTGACGGAGATCAGACAGCAGCTGCGTCGGATGGACCTGATGAAGGAAACAGTGAAGATGGTGCTGGATGCCCTTGAGAGGGCTGACTGAACCATGGGTGACCTGTGGTGGAGTAGAACATTGTTAAAAGGGGGAAATCAGTGTCTTTTTCAATGTTCACCAAGGCGCTACGCACTAGTCGGACAGCAAACCGGCACCTAGCACCTAATCGCCGCCTAGGTCTTGGCAGGAAAAATCGGCTAGCCGGGCAAGGCAGGAGGGTGACACCTAGCGTCTAGGCGGCCGCCTTGGGGAACAGAGGTCTTTTTTGTTTCTAGATAGAATTTGTGGTGAGGTCTTTTTTGTTTCTAGATAGAATTTGTGGTTAATTACTTACTTTCGTGGACAAGGTTGCACTTGCCTCGATCAAAAGTTAGGCATAGAACAAGGAGTGATGGTCTTCTCCTTACTATTATCTATGGATCATTGTATTTTGTGTTTAGGTGCTAACTTATGTGTTATATGCTATACGGTTGCCATGTTTATTTAAATTAGGGCCAATGCATCTTCATTTTGAATGCTTTGTTCACTTTTTTTTATTGTGTTGGCCTTTTCAACTGCATCAGATGTAATGTAATCAAGACCAGATGTTAGCGGCTTAGTGGCACATTTGTAACGTAGAATTGAGTTATAAATTTTGTGAATATGGAAAGGTCATGCGTTATATTATGTTTTTGCTTAATTAGAGTTAAATGCATTTTATTTTTTTTCTTTTGGTTTCTTGATTAACCTTCGAGTTGCGTTAATAGCAAACCCGCTCTTCGCTGAGTGATTTTGTAACAGTAGTTGAAATTTGAGAGAAAAGAAACAATGATCTACTAGGACTCTAGGAGTGGAAAACCTGCAAATTTCTCCCTCTTGTCACCGATGAAGGTGATTTTACAGGGATGAGATAAGCACTGTACGGGCACTTCTACAAATCAGAAGTTATGGAGGGGTAAATGTGAGTTTTTGTAACTGAACTTTAGTGCTAGTGCTAACGCAAATAACACATTTGGGAGCAAAGCAAAGTTCCATTTTAGTTAAGTGACCACTCTACTGGGCACATGAAACATTTTTTTTTCCATTTAGGCTTGGAAACATTGGTTAGCTAATTGGGTTTACTGTAGCATGTCCCAACATTTTAGGGTAATAAGCTGTAGAATGTACATGCTATTTCATGTTATTTGGGGTTCATGGTTCAGGACCCTGTTTGGTTTAAGTTAATTCAGATTGAGAATGTTCTTTTAAAATTTGCAGTGTGTTGCTATTACCATCCCTTCAACCAAGCCTAACAAATTGCTTTGATTGAATAGGATGATGAATTGTAGTTTTTTGGTTATAATTATTGGCCAAAACGAGGGTTAGCTTGAACCAAAATATTTGGTAGAGCCGGATCTAAGTGTTGGCTAGGTAAACGGCAGAACACATGCCTTCAATGAAGAGCGAATATTCTAGGAGACGGAGAATCGTTTATCCTTACGGAAACTTGTGTTGACTCTGATCTCTTTGTACGTTGTTAGTCTTGCCCGCTCCACGAGTTTTATGGACTGCTGTGTTTGTCAAATTGTCCAAATAGGTTCCAAATTAGGAGATAATATGCAGCATCTCTAAATGGTCCCTAGCTGAACGTGTTGGTCTCCTTTCTCACTGATGTTGCATACTGGTGAACAGTGTGTAATCCTGGATCTACCTAAATCAGCATTTTTATACTTAGGGCCTGTTATTTGTCGCCACGGTCTATGACTTTTAAAAATTTTGAATTTTAGCTGTTTGTGATAGAAATTATAGAGAGAGATACTTGTTTACGATTTTAGCTGGTACAGATGTTGGGTTTTTAACGTGTACTACGATTAACTTGTAGACTTCATCTTGAAAAAATACTGCTTTTGAAAGTTAGATACTATAGCAAAAGTTAAAAATCAATTTCAAAAACCAGAAAGAACATGCCCTTATTTGAATCTGGTTGATTTTTATACATATAAGAATCAGGTTGTTTTTCCTTGTTGAACTCTGCATTCATTTTTTAAACCCATTATTTTCATTTGTGTCATAATATTCTGGAAATCATGATGTGGCCGAGGGTATGTTTCATATGTTCGTTTCTTTGAGGTGCTCTTATTCTTCATCTTAGTTTCACTGTATTGATTTTGGTTGGACCATCAAGCCCAGTGTATCATAACAGTTAAGTGACGCCTATGCTACAAGCCTACAAAATCTCTCTCTAACTACGATAATTGATAAAGAACTCCTGTGTAAAGAATCTTCGACATGTGTTATCAACCATAATCAGTATTGCGTCCAGAATTCAGATTCCAGAAATGAGGTCAATTCTACTGTTTGATCTCTTGATAGTTCCCCATATCGACCATAAACTCTTGTTACTCTTGAATTCTGTGTTTCGTGCATCTTTCGGTGGAGAGCAAGTTAAACAGAAAATTCAGCTAGAACATATCTGGAAATCTTCGAGCAACACATTTTATAATTTTTTTAAATAATCTATTTTTATTCTAAATTACAGAGATATACTCGTGGAAATTTTTTTACAGGAATAGCCTCTAGTCACCTAACCGTTGCACGACTGGATTGTGTCACCTAACGCTCACACGATACACATGCAGTCGGTAGACCGTTAGGCGATTATCACCTAACGATGGGGCGATTGGGATCTATCGCCCAATCGATAAGCGACTAGAAGTCCGGTCACTCAACCATTGGGCAACTGTGTCCGTTATATAGTTGGCCGCACAGCGCATTCGAAGGAGAAAAGAAGGGGAAAGAAAGAAGAAGAGAAGAGAGGAGAGGGAAGGGAAGGAGAAGGAAAAGGAGAGGAAAGGGCCCAAATGGGGCATTTTTCTGCAATGACAAGAGCAAAGGGTATAGCTTTGCGCAACGACAAGACATGATGGGATAGCTTTTCGCCAGCAACTTTTTTGAAAGACAAGACAATACTCTACCTCGCAGGCTACCCACCTTTTGGCTTATAAAAGGAGGTGGAAGAGATCAGAGAGAGAACACTAGACAACCAAACCTAACACTACATCAAAACTTGCTTCACTACGTCAAGATGGACAGGAGGTAGAAGAAGCAATGAGACAAGATGATGAAGCAATGGGAGGAGACCCGTGTAACATCCCGACCCAACCCTTGAGCCCGAAATGCTACCACGACCCTAAAACTGTACCATTCACAATTCATTGCTACTAGAATCCGATAGCAAAGCCTCTGTACCACTCAACGCCACGATAAACATACAAATTTAATGCTAACTATCAAAGCAGTTATTAAATTAGTTAGCATTAAATTTGGATCACAACTATTAGGGATGATATGTGAATTACTGTTGCACGTGGGAATATACGTGTACTACTGCCCATGCACGTCGCCTTCATCATATACCTAAAAACATCAACAAAGTAAGGGTGAGTCCGAAGACTCAGCAAGTACAAAGTAAAATAGTAACAACAAATGCGCATAACATTCTGTATCCAACACATATACTTCTTTTCATTTTCACATAATCTTTCTCATTCTTTATCATCCTTATTTGCGCATTTGCTACTTTTCTCTGTCACCATGCAAATGCATATGCTCATGAACATGTATTTCCTTTCTTTAGTTTATACCGGTATAGCGGAGTGAGCACCCGTTGATGCTCACTCAAGCCCGCCCTCTTTCATGCAGGGACCTTATGCCCGTCCTCTTTCATACGGGAACCTCAACCCCCACTCCCGTGGGGTGCCTACTAAAGTAGATCTTTCTGCACTCCCGTGGAGTGCCTACCGAAATAGGTCTTTCTTCACTCCGTGGAGGGTCCACATAGAGTAGACTATAGACGTCACAGAGGCTGTCTATTCTCATGACATGGGTGCATGCAATATAGCTTCTCCATTTAAACAAATTAACATGTTATGTTCCATTAACTACTATTCATTAACACAATAGCATCGGATATTTTTTATATGTGCCATAACTCAACATCCATCGTTATGCCAATATGCCAACAGAAATAAACAACTCACAATAACTTGGTACGTGGTGCATCAAAAATAAATTCAAAGCACTATTCATTAACACAATAGCATCGGATATTTTTCATATGTGCCATAACTCAACATTCATCGTTACGCCAATATGCCAACAGAAATAAACAACTCACAATAACTTGGTACGTGGTGCATCAAAAATAAATTCAAAGCAATCACTTCACAAATATACCATTTTACCATACACTTACCTGTTAACCTGATGGATGATGCGTGGACGACACTAGATCCGAATCGTCACCTGTACAAACATCAACCCACCATAACACATTATAGCAATACATGCACATACTCCAATGGCGGCGTTCTTACGCACAAACCAACACATGCTACACTTTCCACTAGATACCGTCTCTCTGTTCCAGGTGCTCAAACGATTGTGTTTTTTAAACCCGAAACATAACATAGCAAATAATCTGGGTTCGGCAATCTATCTAGCTTACCCTCGTAGATCTAATTATTACAGTTTACAGACTATTTCAGTTAAACCATTGTTTTCAGTCCTGACAGTCGTGGTATCCCATACCAGCTGCGGCCGCCCTAAAGACATGACTCCCAAAACCTACTACCAAGCTCGTCGTTCTAGCCTTCTGTACTCATTAACCCATACCTCTTAATCCATACTAATCATCCTCTCACCTCATGTACTTATCCCAAGTATCCACTACTACTCACCGACTCAATAATCATTCATTAAATACTAGTCGGTCGCGCATGCACCAACACAACACTACACGACCATCGGCACTTCCCAGTTCTACACTCATATGGCCACAACATCACCGCTCTGTACATGAATTTCATCCGCTAGCCATGTTCTAACCAATGAACGCATTTATCTCGCTACTCGACAAATCGGCCCCTTCGTGACCCAATATCAAGAATCAACATTTTAGCTTCTACGCAAAACGATACATAAGCGGGAAAATGGTTTTGAGGCATTACCGTAGCTTCTAACGACTGGATCAGGGCACTGCCTTGGTTGGATCTGCCAAATCGGGCACCGGATCGGCTCTCTTTTTTTCTTTCTTTTCTTCTCTCCTCTTCCTTCTTTCCATCCTCTCGGCCGGCCTCATCTCTTTTCTTCAATCGGCCTCCCTTCCTCTTCTCACCGGCAGTTCCCCCCTCCCCTTCTTTCTTCTTACCAGCGGCAACTCCCTTCCTTCCCCTCACCGACAGCTCCTCCCTCCCCCTTCTATCTACTGGCGGTCGACTTTCCCCCTTTCCTCTACCCACTGGCGGCAGTGCACGGCCAGCAGCAGCAGGGGGCGTGGAGAGAAGGCGGGGATGGCGAAAGTCCGCGATGGCACGCAGCAAGCAATAGCGCACAGCGGCGACCGGAAGGCGAGGACAGGGACGGCGGCCACCGGAGGCGCAGTGCAGCACGAGGACAAGGGCGGTGGCGAGATGACACCGGGGAAGAGGAGCGACAGCGGCGGAGCTTGCACGGGGGAAGAGTAGCGGCAGCGGCGCTCACACAAGAGGCACAGGGGCAAAGGCGGCGGCGACGGCAAGGGGAAGAGAGCGGCGGCGCGAGCGAAACAGGGGAGGAGAGCAGCTACCCCTTGGCCTCCTCCCCTGGACCCCTTTTATAGGGGGCAGCAAGGGCTGGGCTAGCTGGGTCTAACCCAGCTGCCCCCATTCTTCTTTTTTTGTAGTATTACAACCTGTGAACTAGCAAGGTCTACTACAGTCCGTGACGAACAAGCAAGAGCTGCTGCAGCCCGGGCCGAATAAGTTGAGCTTGACTCCTGTGAATCCTGACTGCCGTCGAGACACGAGTAGCTATCAGCAGCTGGTAAGAATCAGTTGCAGTGTGTGTTCGCTGCTACTATTTCTCTTTCAAAATATGCACTAACAATCTCTCCCATCTACCCGCATTCCCCAAAACCGCTGTGTGGCTACCACAAGTAGATTGACCTAGAGATCCACCCACATGACCAGTGGACTCTCGACTTTGAGGAGTGGAATGTCAAAAAGGGCATGCGAGATTCGGGGGGAGGAGTGGCGCAACGATGAGTATACCGAGCATATACGTCGAGAGACGAAAACTCATCTCGAAGCATGCACACGCAGAGAGCGCGAGGCTCACGAGAGGAAGCGCGAGAAAAGAGGGAAATGACGGCCAAGGCTAAAGAGGCCGCCGAGAAGTTCAACGTCAAGCTTGCAAGGAAGGAAAAAAGGCCCCGGTCCACGCAGTAGGTCAGGCCATTCCGCACCAGTCACCCAAGCTCGAATTTATTTCTATTCCAAAAAGACGCATATATATCATAGAAGTAGTTCAGTTTGTTGCATCGTGCATGATACTCTTTCTTATGCATGTAACTGAATCCTACGCTCTGTGTTATTCCCAGCTTTATTATGAAGTCTATTTTATTTCACAAAAACACATCTTCTTATCTTTTCATATTCAATTCTTTGCGTAGTAAGACATCCAACAATATGAAAAAAACAAGTTTTCCTTTATGTCTCTTCCATGTATGAATTTCCGGTTGCATCACAATGTCACCTACCATTGTACTTACCAATCGTTGTTATTTTAATCGTCCTCCAAATATTTTTTATAAACTTTTTTGCACTATAACAATATACAACGATGGCAAAATGATATTACGAATTTAACCAATTTTGTACCATTCATAATCTACCAAAATCACAAATGGATCAACCGACATTGTCTCCCATTATTATTTCCCAAAAAAAATACAACTTATATATAAAATTTGATAAATGTTACTTATGTACAACAATTATCATTTACCTCCATACGCAGGTTAGGGGGCCAATTACACAAAACTGGACTGAAATTGTAATTGCCAAACAGTCATGCGACTGAATCTTCAGTCGTCTAACGGTTTGGCGATAAGTCTAAATCGTCCAACGGTTTAACGACTGCAACTTGTCGCCTAACCACCCATGGACTGACTGTGTGTCACGTCGCCGTTGGGCTATAGGTTACAATCGCTCAACAATTGGGTAATTGAAGGTCATTCTTGTAAGAAAAATTCATACGGATATATTTCTATTACTTCAAATAAAAAATAGATTATTTAAAAAAATTCATACATTTTAGGTGAACCGGCAGCACAACTGGGCACAGCACACAATGCTGTTACAAAGATGCCCCAGCTTTCCTTGTGCATTGCGATTGTCCAGTGGGAACAGCACCCGGTGCTGTTACAAAGACCAGTGATCTGAACATAGTTGTTGGGATCAACAGAACAGGGTTTAGGGGGACCGGTGTTCCGGTGTGTTGGAAGTGTAATCATCATCGTCGATAGAAACTTCTGGATTTTTCAAAAAAAAAAAAAACGCTGAGAGTACGACGTCAGGTGCGCTCGCCGCGGTGGCCCATCGAGCGTGCGAAGTTACACCGACCACGGCAGCCTTTTTCTTCCCAACAAGGCCGCGCCGCACGACCGGCCGAGCTCCACCGGCGGGCATGTCGTCGAGCGCCCACAGCACGGGTTGAGCGCGCGCGACCCCACGGGGACTCGCTCGCGGAGTCCGTTCCGACGGTACGACGTGGCATATCTCCTGTCATCTTCTGAATAAACTCCACCAACCGAGCCGACCGGCACCGCACGGCGTTGCCGCCGACCTCGACCACCGACAGGCATGTTGTCGCTCGACTGCTTGCTGAACTCGCCAAGAAGATCTTGCGATTAACCCGGTCGCCTGCCTCTACTCGTTGCGATCAAAACTTTTTCTGTAGATCAGGCAAACAGCAGTGTTCATCTACTGGAATTAATTGGACTGGAATTCGCTCTACTATTTAATTTCATTGACGAAATTAATGGGACAAAGAGGTCCACGATGGTACCCACATAACTATAATCAGACATAAAATGCCAGTGGGAATTATCATACTCAGAAACTAAGACCAAAATCAACTAGCCTAGAATCCAAGGACCAAGATTCAGTTTTTCTCGGTTCAGAGATCAACCGTAGAGTATTGCTAGCAAGATGCTTACGATCTTTTCATTTTCAGTACTCTCTTTCAGGTGAAAATATGAAATAACTAAACAGTAAACATATAGCTACTTTCTGCTGAAAAGGAAAAAGATCTGGAAGCAGTCAAATTGCGCATTTCAGAATAAACTGTTGAATTATACAATGCAACATGGATGCACAAGAAAAATGCATCACGCGAAGACAAAAGGAGCTAAAAAATGAAGTATCAACAACCACGTTCACGCCATTACACCAACACTTTGTCAGGGTTGTTGAATTCATGAAAGCCTGAGACTGTTTCTTCTGAAGATGTTGACAATTATTCTTGAGAACAGATCAAGACCGGCATTGCTCTTTCAGGTTACAACTCATGGATCAACAAAGGTCAAATCATGGATTGATATAAGGATCTCTGCGTTAACAGCACAGGCATTCTCACATTTCAACGAGAGATTCATAGATCACGGACCAGCCAAGTCCATATCAGCACCACGATGATCATCATCTTCACACCAAACAGATGCCATAAGCTCCTCAAACTGCAACATAGCATATAATAAGCTTCGGAATGTTGATGAACTCGTCGCACAGATCACATCTTGCAATGCACTTCTAAATAAAAGTCGCCTCCATCTGAAAGTATGTACAGGGTCCACAGCACGAGGCTTTGCAAAAGGATGCTTCTTTCTTACATGCTTGCAGAGCTCTCTATATGTACCGATGTATGAGCAGCCATCTTGCATGCAACTCCTCCTGTTTTGGTTCAGCTGTTCCCGAGCAGGCTCAACCAATGTATATCCCTTAACCTCACCACGGCAAAGGGGGCATGTAAGTTCTATTGAGCCTGGGTCCTCAGAACTTGTTGGGTTTCTGCATGACTCTATAAGCTGACCAAGGCAATTTGAGTGATGGAAGTTGGTTGCACAAATATATGGACGACAGCCATTGCCATGAGACGAACAGAGTAGAAGGACAGCATTGTGTGGGCATTCCATGCAAACTGGGCAGATCGCATCTTTCCACGCACATTTCTCTGTTACTGCTAATGTTGACTCCTGGTTAGCAACTCTCTTGAAACTGCAACGGGCACAAGGTCTCTGATAATGTGATGATATGAGCTGACGAGGTGAATATTTCTGGTTCCTCGTACTTTTTGTCATCTTGGTAAGAACTGCAAGGTGCATATATTCTGCACATTAAGATTTCACGAAATCAACCAAACGAAAAATCACATTGTCCGTATCACATATCAAAATGGAAGGAGCCTGACTGACAGTAGAATGACCTCTAGCACAGGTGGTACAGGGGTTTCACCTTCTTCCTAAACTTTCAAGAAGAAAATTTTCAAAAAGGGCATTCCTAAAGGTACGTTTTCTATCACTCTTCTTAGCTCTAAATAAATGGAGCAGAGACCTGTCTGATGGTCAATAATCTGAAAGGTATAGCTCAAGAACAAGACATCATGGACAAATTATATGTTCAATGTCAACCACTTCTCCTGTTTTGTCCTGATGTTTTTTCCTAAGTGTGCATTATAAACTGTACATTATGATTCTAGCTCATTCACCCATCACATATATTGTGTCTTCGTTCTTTAACCAACCCCAAAAATCACACTTAAAAAGAAAATTCCCTAAAAGACACTTATAAAAAGTACAACAGTATATATTGATCACAAATTCAATGGAACAAGTTACTGCTAAACCATGGACCTTTTGCTTTAGTTCAGCACGAATTCCATTGGACATTGGATGGTGACAATAAGATACAACCAGAGAATTCAACAGAATTCCAGCGAAACTTGATGTGTTTATGGTAGAGATGCATAACTATTTTCACCACATAGATTGCAAAAAGGCAACTTTAATGTTCCTAGTAGTCCAAGAAAAAATAACTTTGGTACTGCAAAGATGGCATATCAACCAGATCAATTATATGATTAAAAGTGTTGGGAGAGGGTCCCCGCTCGATCTTGGGCTCACAATCATCTCGAAGCAATGACATCCGCTAGAAGGTCTACCCCAAGGTAAGTCCGCAAGTTGACCCCAGGCGAGGTGCATAAGACTGGCCCTAAGGCGTTCAGGGCCAACCCCTGATGAGGTGCGCAAGACCGGCCTCGGAGGCGTCCGAGGCCAACCTTGAGCGAGGTACACAAGACCAGCCCCAGAAGGGTCTGAGGCTAACCCCGGGTGGAGTATACGAGTCCAATCCCAGGAGGGTCTAGGGCTAACCCCGAGCGGAGTACGCGAGATATATCCCAGGAGGGTCCGAGGCCAACCCCGGGTGGAGTACACGAGGCCGATCCCAGGAGGGTCTAAGGCCAACCTCGGGTGGAGTACGTGAGGCCAATCCCAGGAGGGTCCGAGGCCAACCCCAGGCGGAATACGCAAGGCCAATCCCAGAAGAGTCTAGGGCCAACCCCAAGCGGAGTACACGAGACCGATCCCAGGAGGGTCCGGGGCCAACCTTGGGCAAAGTATGCGAGCCCAACCCCAGGAGAGTCCAGGGCCAACCCTGGACCGACCCCAGGGTCCCGGACGTGGCGGGACCTGGGCAAGGCAAATGACGCAAATACCCTCTAGGAGTAAACCAGACCCTAAGGGCAAAGTTGTAACTGCACTTGCCTTCTCCTCTCCCACACTTGAATACTCATATTGAATACACTTGATGGTTGCGTGCTTCTCCTTGAGTCCCTTCACACCCACGGCGGTTTTCGTATTCGGCCAGAGGTGCTTATAAGTTTACTGTCCAGATCCGTACCGACGACAAAAAGCAACCCTCACTTACCATGACCATGTGCTTGTGTTTCTAATGTTGGATATCTACTCACATGTGCTGAAACTTATAGGAATATAAAGATTAAGCTGAAAATAACATAATAAGCAGAAAAGACTCATCTTTAATTCGCCAATACAGATAAAATTCTTCAGTATGATTGCAGCAACAGAAATTTTACTATGAAATCAACACTACTATCGATATCAGCAGCAATAAAAAACAGAACGATCAAGGTCTTAAGTCCCAACATACTGACAAATATGTAACAAACATAGTGTCTACAATTCCTAAAACCTTATTTACACTAATCGAGCACGATCTAAAACAGTACTACAGGGAACGTCACAACGACGAATCTGAGCATGCTATTGGACACTGGGGGAAAACCACTTCCAAAAATTTGAACTTGAGGAAGCCATCCAAGATACGCATCTCCAAGAAGCAGTAAACGCAAAATTCCCCTAGTCTAGTCCAGCCGAAGCATATCGATTTGGCGACGTCGTCCAGAACAGAGCCACCAGATCAAGGAATTTCACCAAGAATTGGGAACAAAAGGAACAAACCGACCAAGAAAACTACATGAAAATGAGCACCTTTTCCGGGTAAATTCAAAGGCGGCATGGGATACGAAGACGAAAGGGCCGATTTGAGCCACGGAGATTCAAAGACTCACCGCGGGTACCTCGTTTCTTCGAGGCAAGAAGAGAAGGCCGCGCTTCGTCGGCGGCGGCGCCGTCGCCTCCCGAGACGAGAGGCTGCGAGTTCGGTCGGGTAATTCGGATTTAGAGCGCGGGGCGGTGGCGTTTTGAGACGCTTCGGCTTTCGCTGCCTAGCCGCCGGCTGTTGTGGGTGGTGGTGGGTGGAGCGACGTGGGCGAGGAGGTGGACCGTTTCAAAAACCCGGCACGGCCCAACGACCAGCACCGCAGCGCCGGCCCACGCAGCGCTCACGACCGTGCGTTTGACCTGCGTGATCCAGTGATCCAACGGACGGCCGTGATGGGCCCGTGGACGGTGGGAAGCAGGGTTGTTCTTCACTGAACAGCACCGCTCCCGTATCAATCGGAGGCCTTTGGCACGTCTCTGTTTGGGTCAGTTCATTTTCAGCTTAATGACTGATGACTTATTTAAACAAATGATAGCTTTTTGTTGTAATTTTGAAATAGTTTACCAGAATAGTTTTTTCAAAATAACTTATCGGTATTTAATTTGCTCATACAAACGTCTACACTAGAATCAAAAATATAAACTACAATTATAAGCCACAGCTAAAAATTCAACTTTGTGTTCAATGGATCTGCCGTAGTGCTGAGGTGCAGTTAAAAGAATAACAAACCCCCTTAACACCTCAGGGCCTGCTTAGGAGAGGGGTTTTCGCCCCAATTCGTGTGTAAAAGGCAGGGTATTAGCCCATTAGGCCTAATTCAGGTGTAAAATACAGGCTTGAAAATTCTGCTTGGGATGTTTAAAACTACAAAACCACTTGTACGTGTTGGTACACATATTATATTAGCTTTTCATTGTGCATAGAGATTTATGCAAATACATTATAGTAACTAGTATAGTGACTCCTACACTTGTGCAGCTAGATTTTTTTATAATTTTTAAGGAATTGGTGCTATTCTACTAGTTCCAATTGAATCGTGTGAATGAGCCTACAGTATTTTTTATGATTATTGTAGCTTCCTTTAGATTCATACAAAAATCCAAGGCAATTTAGCTTTCACTCGTAGGATCAGACAGCGCGTGAGACTTCTGTTTTACAATTTCCTTCTATAATTTTTCTGTGACCTCCTACTTCCCATCCAAAAGGCAATTCTAGCAAGATTTTGGTGTTTTCAATCCTCTATTTTCTGCAGTTGCGTCCATATCAAATTTCTTTATTTTTTCCTTATCACTCTATCTTTTTCTAATAAAATGTTGTAACCAAGGCACATAGCTAATTTTTTTACACTTCATTACTGTCGAGATCCGAATAAGTAAATCTGGACTCTCTGTGTATTCCATACTAGTTCAGGATCACGCTAGTGCATACAATAAAAATGTAGATGAAATATCGATCATATCACGATTAACTAAAGAAAAAGACTTAAATATTATTAATTATCATAGTTGTGACCTTATGACCAAATTTACACTTTAACAACCGAAAGGGCTAATAGAACTAGCAGCGAAAAATAATGGAAGACGAAGTGGCCATTCGACATGCCCACAGGTAATCGACTAGAAAACAAGACCCTAATTCGAGAAGTTGTTGAAGTATCCTCATTCAGGTACCTTTGGTTGATATGGTTCTTCTTCTTAATTGAGCAAATATGGATATAGCCGAGTACATAGAGTATTCAGCAAGTCATTTGTAATAAGAATATAATATAATTATGCAAGACTTACCAAAATATGATTGAGCGGTTATTTTACAAAAAAATAACAATTTAAAGTAAATACAATAAATAAATTAAAAATAAACTTGAAAAATAAGTAATAAATAAATAATCAAATGAATTGAACATATCATAAGTGAACTGACTATTCACCCAATGAACCACCCGTGAACTAACTATTCACATAGTGAACAATAAGTGAACTATAACTATTCACTTTCCAAACTTAACCCAACTAGGTTTTATGAAATATCTACTCCTTATGTGAAATCACCTAGCATTATCCATAACTGGAGATACATCTATTTGAATAGTTTTACAATCTACAGATGTTGCATAACTTTACTCACATGATATAGGGCATGTTCTTTTTGGTTGTGGCTTTTGGATTTTAGCTGAAAATTTTGAATTTTAGCTGTTTGCGGCAGAGATTACGGAGACAGTGATATTCACTTGCGATTTTGGATGGTATAGATGTTGGGCTTTTAATGTGTACTATAATTAACTTGTAGACTTCATCTTAAAAAAATACTCCGTTTGAAAGTTAGGTACTGTAGCAAAAGCCAAAAGCCATTTTGAGAAGCTGAAAAGAACAAGACCATAACCATCTTGTAATGTCTGTGCAACAACACACTTCTTTAGGCGTGCCGACCAAGAAGATCACAATAAGATCTTTACAAAGCTCAATCTCGACTCAATTTCGCTCGTTAAGGTTTCACTACCGAGTAGGCTAACCATCCAGTTGAAAAGCCCCCTCTTGCGTCCCGTGAAAATGTCTAACTGACACCCACTGGCATCTCAATGGTGAAATCGAAATCGAAACATCATAAATTAATTAGTTAGGTCCATCCCATCCTAGACATGTGGTTGTACGGTAAGGCTTAGATCAATGACGTACGAAGTTAAGTCCTTAGACATTACCCTGTCCAGACATCCATATCCTAAAAATGCTAATCACACTTCTCCCTTTACTGAACAATCACCCGCTCAAGTGAAAACTATTTTATATGACCAAAACCAATGATACTACTCATGTCACGGTACTCAAATTTTATAACTGTGGCTAACTACCATGATTCGGTATCTCATTAAGTCAAAATTAATTAATTAATTCTCATGTGAAGATAGAACATGAAGCACACACACACCTTGCCTAGTACGACGCGGTCCCGTACAAAGTGGGGATCAATCTCTAAATGCTTTGTGCACTGGTGCTACATAGGATTGCTAGCTAGGTACATTGCCAAAACATTGTCACAGTAGATAAGTGTTGCACGATCTGATGGACAATGGAACTCAGTAAGAAGTTGTCGTAGCCAACATGACTCCGCGACGACATTTGCCACGGGTACTTGGCCTTAGCACTCGATCTGGAGACAATGTGCTAGTGTTTGGAGGACCATGATACCAAATTATCTCTAAGGAAAACACAAAATCTGGATGTGGACTTTCGTGTATCCGGGCAGCTTGCCCAATCCGCAACGGAGTAGGCAATGAGATCATGCAAAGAGGATTTGTGGATGCGTAGACCATAATGGGTAGTGCCCCGAATATAGCGAAGAATGCATTTAACGAGCTGGTAGTGAGATTCTCAAGGGTCATGCGTAAATAAGCAAACTTGTTGCACGGCATAAGACAAATCAAGATGAGTGAGAGTGAGGTACTGGAGAACCCCTGCTAGGATTCTATAGAGTGATGCATCCTAGACTGGAGCACCATCGTGGGCTGATAATTTGGAGCATGTGTCAATAGGAGTACAGATGGGTTTGTAATTGAGCATGTTGGCACGCTCTAGAATCTCTAGGGCGTACTGTTGTTGGAGAGGAATAAGCCATGGTTTGTGCCGGAGACGTTTATGCCAAGAAAGTGATGCAACTCACCAAGATCCGACATGGAGAATTCACAGTGTAAGAGGGTGATGATTTTGTGAAGTAAAGACTATGTGTTGGCGGTGAGGAGTATATCATCAACACAGAGAAAAAGGTAGGCAATGAATGAACCGTGGCAATAAATAAATAGACAAGAGTCAGACTGGGATGCAACAAAGCCAAGAGAAATAATGTAAGAGGTAAAGCGGTGAAACCAGCAGTGGGGCACTTGTTTTAGGCCGTAAAGAGATTTGTTGAGTTTGTAAACATGAGAGGGGCGAGAGGAATAAACGAAACCAAAAGGTTGATGACAATAGACTATTTTGGCTAGGTTACCATGTAAGAAGGCATTTTTTACATCCAATTGATGGATAAACCAAGAATTTCTATTGGAGAGAATATATCGGGGTACACCTAGTTGGATGCACCGGGTCAAGGGCCGAGCACTCTAGGGGCGATGGGTGCGTTCCACATACCGCGCCATTAGGATGCCCAGGGTGCTCCCCAGGGTGTAAAGAAGCACATCCAGGGTTATTGGTTTCACGGAGGACCTCCACATCTGTTGGCATTGCTACCGTGCCCACTGTCGCAGCCACAACCTCCCTTGCCATGGCCGTGGCCACCTTGGCCGCCTTGGTTGCCGCCCTGGTTACCTAAGTGTTGGCTGCCCTATGCGCGGTCGGCAAGTGTTGAAGAGGAGCCACTGCCATAGTTGCTTCCGGTACTGCCTCCTTGGATGATGAGTGTAGAGGAGGACTCGGCATGATCATGGCCATTGATGTCGAACTCCTCCAATATCAGACGCAAGCGTGCCTACACAAATGTCAGGAAAGGCTCCTGGTTAGGAAGAATGGAGGCAATGACCTTGAACTTCATGTCAAGTCCGTGGATCATATGTAAAGTTAGCATCTTACCGGTGATGATTCGGTCCATATCGACTAGAGCATCAACAAGTGCCTTGAGTCACCAGCGGTATTGGGCAATGGTCATGTTGCCCTGCAAGGTGGAGCGGAACTCAGATTCAAGATGGATCACACATTGTAGTTTGTTGGCGGTGAAGAACTGGGCGATGGTGGACCAAGCACCGTAGGCGGTATGGTTGCACGTCATGATGGTGTCCAGGATCTCATCATTAACGGTGGCATAGATCCACATGAAGATGGTGACATCTTGGCAACGCCACTCTTCATCTTCGTGGTTGGGGTTGGTGTCATCATCGACATGGTTAGTGACCTCGAAGCGGCTGAGAACTATACACATAAAGTTCTTCCACTTGTCGTAGTTGTTCTCGGCGAGATCAAGAGTGAACGGGATCAGGATCTTGATATTGACCATGTTCATGGTTGCTGACTTGAAGGTGACGTTGCTGCTGGAGGAGAGCACATGCACGGAGCTAGAGAAGATGCCTGGTGCGGAGATCACGGACGCCGGTGTAGTGTCAGAAAATGCCACAGGAATAGTCCTAGAGAGAGACGCCAGCAGAGTGCCGGACGCAGGAGTAGTGGTGCCAGCCATCGGTTTTGGGGTGGGTCTGTGTGGAGTAGTGGATGCAGGCGAAGACTAGCTCTGATACCAAGATAGTTTAGGAAATTCTCTCACTCCATATATTAATCAAGAGGTGTGTATATATACACGTACAACCAAGAGTTACACTGGAGAGAGAGAAAGAATGACGCTAACAGAATTACAAAGTGTTGAGTGCATGCATGTGCTGGTTGCGCTACGTGCATGCGTTGGACACGAGTACGCCTGGAGAATAGGGACATCCAGTATTGTCGTTCCAATACAGAGGATTTGCGAGGTGATCGGCCACAATAGGAAGAAGATGGCATCGTACCTGGCGATGAAGACGTACGCAGTGGGTGGTGTGTCGGAGGTGGCGTAGGCGCTAATCGAGTCAGACCTATGGGAGCTCGGGGTGCCAACGCCGTGAGCCACCCACGCCCTAGCGGCATCGCCTGCCGTGGCAGCGCATCTGACGCCGCCGCCGTGGTCCTTGCGCCAGTCTCATGGAGCGAGAGAGAGAGAGATGGGTGAAGGTAGGAGAGAGGTAGATTGGTTTTACCTGTTGAGGGGGAAAGGAGGGGTGTGCATATGAGGAAAAGGATAGGCTCCTAAATAGCCCCTCAACCCAGGTTAGAAAGGTAACAATTGATTTAAAGGCTAATTAGGGTTTTGCCAATTTTGTGGCCCCTTCCAAATTTCAGGGCACTACACCCGTCGCAATGCACAGGCATGTAACTAGTATATATAAAAATAGAATCGTACATTGGTGCATGCACTTAGGAGTGGAGTTGAGGTTGGTGATAGTAAAGGATAAGCGAAAAAATTCAAATTTCCATAGTACTTGATCCGTGGTAATAGTATGCTCCTATTTCGCAATATTTATCCTTAATTTCCTATGTGCATAGACCAATGAAAAACTAATTCTAAAAAATAGTTAATAAAAAATTACCATACATATCTCTATTTAATGATATATCATAACCACCTACTTCCTCTGTTTCATTATATTTGTCAATAGCTCATCATGCGTATAGACCAAGAAAACACTTAGAGGCCACTCCAACCGGCTTAAAAGCCTTGGCTTCTAGCTTCGACTATTGGCTTTTGACTGCAATACACTGTAACGGTTGTTAATTTTTTGGAGTCAAAAATAAAAAACCGTTATATCATCACAGACAATGTAAAGGAATGAAAGGGAAAAAGAAAAAGGTAAAAAAACAAAAAATAAAATTAAGAAGTCAGCACGTTCCAAGTGGCTTCTTGCCATTTAGAGCAGCAAAATGACCATATATATACACCTATTAAATGACATACCACTACTACTTAATATTTTCTAAAGCATTTACGTAGGGGTAGAAAGAGGAAAAATTGTAACTACTACACGCTTTATTCCCTTAATGGACAAATATATTAAAACATATACTCTTGATACCATAGACAAATATAGCAAAATGGATGGAATATTCTCTTTCAAAGCATTTAAGTAGAAGTAGATAATGGAACAATTGCAATAACAATACTCTAAATTCTCTCAATGGACTAATATATTGATACGGATGCTTTCAGAGTTATAGACAATATATAGAAACAGAGGGAGTAGCTGATTTGCTTCTTAAAAATTATACTCTGTTTATTTCAATTCATATTATTTTTTCTCGTGTAGTAGGATATCACTGTATCAGCATCGTACTGTCTGCACATGTGGTTGTGTACGGTATTCACGCCCTTTTATGATGAGTGAAACTTGCACATCCTGTTCGCCAGGGAAGACCATATACCTGGCTCGAGGCTTTAAAATTGTTTGCGAATCATGTCAGTCACAGGGGCGACAAGATTTATTTCTGGTGACAGGATTGTACTATAGATCGTCAAATGGGTAGATAACTTGTCTTCAATGCCTTGGGATGATCAGTGGCCTGAGCCAGAAAAACTTTGAGAGCCTCGGCGATCCTAATTACAGCCAATAAGCCGAACAAAACAATATATATGTGACAAAGCAAAGCATAATAGTTTTAAACTTAAAAGCATGATCTAATAAATATGTGAATATACATAGATGAAAAGATAAGGAAGATACGATAACAAGTACCTCACTATGACACTCCCTATCGTACACCTAAAAGAGAATATATCAAATAAAAATATGTCAATTAATGTATTATATAACATTATAATGTATTCATATTAAAGAGAATAGAATATACCATAAATATGCTAATCACACATCAATGGATCTCTTGGCCCAAAATACCAACATGACATGATAAGAACATTAACATACACTTCCATTAATCATCACCTATATGAATGTTTACAAACATGTACATGTAGTTTGATCTTGATAACTACTGTCACAATTCACAGATATCATATATATGAATCTATCTCTGATCAGTGATCATCAAGACAACAAGTCAATAACTACTTATTCAATTCTTGACTCGATTCTTTGCAGCTTGATTTGCTCCCGTGCTCCCTGAACCTGGCGATGAACTCCTCTGCCTTCAGCCTTCTTGAGTTCTTGTCCCGTTGTTCGCCAGCCAGCTGGCCCCAATTGGCCAACCCCCAGCCGCTCTGCAGTGTCAGCCTGCCGGGAGTCCCGCCTGGGAGCTGAGCTAGACTAGCCTGCCAGCAGTACGCTAAAGTTCTGAATTAGCTTGGCACTATATCAAGCTAGTGAATTTATGCGAACGACAAATTTGTCAATGGATTGGCATCGTTGAAAGCCAGCAAAGCTCTCCTCCTCGATAGTATGTTTCGTGCATTTCTCGGTCATGTTTGCGATTAGATAATTTTGTGGGTAATTTTATTGGATTTCATGTCATATACCCACAAACACTACAATGTTAGCATGCTACAAGTCCCATATGTCATCTCTCACAACAAATACCTATTTACAAATGACGGGTCTGCCAAACTAATTTACAAGTGCAAGAAGCAATAGAGTTTACGAGCGTTGGTGCGTGCGCTGACACAAAAATGTTTGTGACCTAACTAGAATGTAGGTATTTTACAACTACATAAATCTAGAAAAATTATCCTTACTAGCCACTAAGTGTATCACCAAAATTACACTCTCTTCAATCACAAATACATATCATTTTGAGATACATACAGTCAAACTTTTAAAACTTAACTATCGATATCTTTGTAAATATTTAGATTGGATATATATATGAAAATGATATGTATATATTTGTCTCGAAAAGTATTTTTGTAATATTATAATTTTATTGAGAATTATAACTATATTATAACAGAAATTAGTGATCAAAACTGTGTTTTGGAGTATCGTATTAATGTTTAGTATGATTTGTGACCAGAGTGGCTAGCTTTTATGACCAATTAGAGTCCTGTTCTAAACAATTTTTGGGTTTTAGAAGTTGACTTTTGAACGGAATGATTTCTTAAGTCAGGTTATATAAACCGTTTGTTGTTGTCACTATAGAAACCGTTTTTAGCGCAGTGGTTTCTCAATATGAGTCTTTCACTCTCTTAATTTCTCTCACAACTAACTAAAAAATAAAAATCACAGCATTTTTTAGCAGGTTCTAGACACATCATGTATTACAGGAAGGTAAAAAAACTATCCGTTGAATTACGGGGTGATCGGAATGGCTTTTTTTTTGCTTCAGCTTCTAGCTTCAGCTTTTTTTTCACTATTCACTACACTATCCACTAACTCACTTCTGATGTTTTTCAGCCAACACGTGATTTTTTCAGCCAAAAGCCAAAAGCCATCGCTATTCCGATCACCCCCTAAACTCGTCTTCAATGCTTACATGGGGCATTGGGATATTCTGCGTTCCCCGAGAAATCAGCTTTTCCACTTTTCCAGTTGCTCTCCTTCATTACCACGTTCCATCACAGCCGCATCATGACCACATAATTGCTGCCAACCTGGGGCACAGGGTACTAACCAATGGGATTCTCCCACGCCCTTAAGTTAGTGCAGGCCGTCCCTGACGACTGGGCCCCGCTTCATCCGCCCGGAGGACGATAATTTAACACCGCCCACGTGAGCCTGCATGCTGCACGCCCTCTCTACTCTACCCGTGGTAAATGGGATGGCTGGGTTTCGGATTAAAGAGGAGCAGATTTAGGTCTTGAGGACTATGACATGAAGCATTTGGATTTTCTTCTTAATTTTTCTTTTTGAGATTTGCTTTCATACTACTTCTCTCCGCTTTACAATATTGTATTTGTCTATAGTCTACCATAGTACAGATAAAAAAATATTAAATCTAAAAAAAAAGTTAATGAGAGATGATAGTAAGCACTTCTATTAAATGATATATTATGACTATTTTTTAAAAAAATAATTAAATATAAATAGAGAGTGAAAATATTACAATAACTATACTTAATTTCTTAATTATATAAATATTTTGAAACGGCTGAGGCGACAAACTGAGTGAGTAGCATTGACAAGAATCATGGTTTGCCATAATACCACCCAATATGTCCCATTCATGTGGGACCAGGCCCTACATGGCCCTGTGATTTTCAGTGGTATAATGGCAATTTTCCCATTTTTAATGGTCTTCTCTATTTGATAAAGTGGTACATTCCTCAAGAAAAAAATGTGGTAAATTCCTCGCAAATGAAGTAACACTGTGAGCGCTTTGTGCCGCGTGCTTCAAAATCATGCCAGAGAACATTTTCTTTTTACTAGTAGTGATTTCCTGGGCACTTCAGTAGCACATAACTATTTGTCATTTTGAACATTTGACGTGGTTGCTAATATAAGATACAAAGTACTAATTTCAATGTAATGTGCTGGTAAAACCTACAAAAAAACTACTAGTATATTATGATGGAAGTCAGAAAGGATTGACCACGGGCACTCTCTCTAAAAGAACGTAACTATGGATGGATGGAACAAGATCTATGGCGCCAAACAAATCCTAAAAAAATTGGCCCTGAAAACATATATTGAAAATGAATTCTCAGAACATCACCATATGTGACAAGAGATGTATCCCACTCGGAGGGGGGATAGGAAGAGACAAGAGTTCATTATTTTCACTCCTTCGCACATAGTGCAAATCAAATTTGGGTAGTACAACTAGTCAACCAAAAACCTAAACAAGTTGAAACATTTAGTGATGTACTACCTCCTAGTCCCTTGTCTAATAGTAGGAGTCAGGGGCGGATTCAGGCCCCTGGTAAGATAGACTTCAGATCAAGGCATGGAAAATTTGCTAGTGTATAGTCTAGGTAATTTAATTTAGCCTAGTCCGGTAGTAGTTTAGTGGTCCAGCCTGTGTCGACAAGCAGCCCGCCTTACTCCTCCGGCCCTCTCGGCCTATTACCCAAGAAGCCCAGTCATGCTGCCAGAATCGAGCAAAATCCAATCGCCTCGCTAGGCTTGACAATGCTCCGGCTCCCTCCTCGCTTGGCCGCACAGCACACCTGGCCAAGTGGCCAACCCTAATCGCCCCAATCGCCTCCCTCTCAATCTCCCCAATCGCCCCAATTGCCTTACGCGGCTCGGCTCAACTCAGCTCGCTCAGGAAACGAGCTAGAAGCCTAGCTCGGCTTGGCTCGTTTCCTGGCTCGAGCTGGTTCCAACAGGCTCGCGAGCCGTACAAGGCACAATGCTTTTCAGATTATTATATTCCTTCAATACTCAACTTAGAGCATATCTGGAGAAACAAATCACAGAAAACAAGCACATGTCATTTTTCATTTAACATTGCATTATAGTTTGATCATTCAATGTTTCAGTGTACTACAACTACAAAATTCTGCTTGCATTTCAATAGATACGTGAGGAAGGTGGTGAAGTATTCATATCGCTGATGTAATCTTGCTTCGTATCTTTGGATTTCTAAATCATATAGTACTGCTTAGTTTGTATCTCTAATTGGTGGGATAGGATAGAGGGTAGATTTTTATTATTTAGGTACTTAAATTGCATCTCTACTATACTATAATGTTTAGTTTTTGCTATGTTTTTTTATTATGTTTTATGTCGAAGAATTGAGCTAAATTTTCTTATCAATAATGTATTTACGATAAACTTTTGTTATGCATGATATGGATATAAATTGATGTTAATTCTAGGATGTTAGTATATTAAAGTTTAGCTCGGGGGAAGAAGCAAAGATACATGTACGCACACAGTCTCCTCTCACACACTGTAGCACAAGTAATAAAGTCCATTTGCAGTGGCTATCAGTGCAGCTCGTGTCCAATGGTAAGCCTCCCGGTAAATGGCAATTCAGTGGCCCATCCAGAGGCCGGCACTGCCCCTTCCATCCCTCCTCTTCAAAAACCCCAGCCTAGCTCTCCCTCTTGGTCTCTTCTACTAGCTACTATTATATCTACTCTAGTAGTCTTCTCTCCTTTTGCCTCTCTTGCTATTTCTTCTTCTTTCTTCCCCTTTATGACTGCACTTTCATCTCTCTTACTGAGTTTGATTGGCCGTCTTATTTGGACTGCATCTCCAGGTTGAAGTTAGGTTAAGGGGATTGTTGTCTGGTTCAAGGTCTCCACATACGACATGGAGGCACATTTTGCTTGCATATTACTCTTATGAATATGGAGCGTATGGCTTGGTGATCTCGGACCAGGCTTCAATCCCTTTAACCAGCATCTGCACATTATGCCTCTTGATCGTTCCAGCAATTTGCCTCTCTAGAGTATACATGGTATGTCATCTATTTAGCTCCTCCTTCTGTTCTTCTTACCGACCCGTACAAATTTGATCTTCTTCTGGCTATCGTTAGGTTTCCCTCAAGTTATTTGGAGTAGCTTTTCTAACAGCCTAGATTTTGTCCATCAGGATTTTAATTATGATATGTAGTCCAGAATGGAGCCATGGCCAGGCATACAGTACGCTAGGCTGCATGTTCATGGGAAATAATGTAGAAGAGAACAGATGAACTGTGTGCTGTGAACTTCTCACACTGGCTCTGAATCAACTACTGTACAACCAGTTTCATCTTTCATGCACTTCAGTCCTTGTATTAATTTTTGTATTGGCATCAAATCATCTTAACCATGTTTACATCAGTACTACATGAAAATGACACCACATGTACTACGTTCATACTAAAAGTTTTCTTTCATGAAAGCTAGTATATAATCAATAACAACAACAGCAAAATCTTTTGTCTCAAACAAGTTAGATAGATTAAAGATGAAACCTCCTCAGGATCAAAGAGACGAGAGTCTTGAAGACCTATAATACTAAAACCCTAAACCGTACAACCTGCTAACTGAGCCGAGAGTCTAAAACACCATCTCTAAATTTTCTTATGATTTCAGTATATGGATCGCTAGCTTTCATGCGCTTATATCTAAAGCTAGTTCTTTAGATATATTCCAAATCCTTTAAACATCTTTTAACTGCTTCTTCTTATATCAATCTTTGTCGATTATAATAATACATGAAAATCTTGGAGAAAAATACAATGCACACTGCGAAGTACTGGTAGTACTAGTGCATCTGGTACTAATACAAAAAGCATACTGATAGGAGTAGATGTGAGTATGCACTGACAGACACTTAGAAGACGGGGATCGAGGGACAGGAACTGCCAAAGCATTTAAGCAGGTCTGGTTCGACTTGTATGGCAAAAGGGATAGCTAGGTTCATTACTTCTCTCACGTGGCGGTTGTGAAAGATGCCATGCGCATAGTAGCATTTCAAAGGCGTTCAAAGGCGTCGATCGATCGATCCCATTCTCTCTGCCTGTCTCTGGGATTTTTGTTCCATGCATGTGTGTCTGTAGATTGAAGTACCACGTACTGACATTTGCGCATTTTCATGGTATCATCACAAATTAAAGAGTTTCTCATGCATATGTAGTAGTTTTGCTCTGGTAGATTTAAAGAAATATGCAGTATATATACATTACTTTTTTGCACGAGAGATCTCGTGGCAGTTTTTATCGATTTGCAAATCCTATGTATTGGAGAAATTAAATCTGCGTGCGTATATGTTGCCAAAAAACTTAATGCCATATACTATATATACTGTATATAGTAGTTGTCTACTTGACCTACATTGATAAGGTAGCTTATGTCAATTGGAGTAGACAACTGGAACATCACTATTATGAGTCGCATCATTTAAAAAAACACGATTGCTCAGTGTCAAGTATTTATTGGTACAGTACATTTTGTACAGAAAAATTAAGTTAAGTCACATTTTGAGTAAATGAATTTGTGCAGTTGATTCAACCTTCTATTGTACTAACTCAAACACTTATGTGGAGTATAAGTTGGATTGTTTTATGTTTTTTTTAGTTCTATATATCTTGTAACTAAAACGTACTCCAATAGAAGTGCATGTTCCTCGTAATTTTTGACGATGAAACAGTGCACCTTTCAATCTGTCATGGTTTAGAAAGATATATGCTTCCACTTGAACTACCGTCCAACGTATACACTAATGCTCGGAGCAAGCGATTACAGTTCATGACACCGACAAGCACATGCGTTGACATTGATCAATACATGGCTAATTATTGAACTGAACGACCAATGCGACGAATCAGTTGTCCTTGTCCACTCGGTGATGCATGACAAAACTTTCCTAGCTAGCCCAAACAGATACTCTCTTAATTAGACAAAACCATCGAACTAAATTGCAACAGATCGATCTGCTCCATATTCCATAGCATACATGTACTTTTTTGTCTTATCAGCTAGCTAGCTAGCTAGTAGTTTGGAAAGAAGATTACTAAACCTATCTTAGAAGATTATGCTGAACCATATTTCTTGCCTAATGTTGAGAGACAAGTAGTGCAACTCTTGGAAATTAAACAGCCCGCCCGGCCGGGCAGCACTCCAACCATCGGCGAGTAGAACCTTGACTCGATTGCAGCTAGCATGGCTAGCATGGGCATGCGAGAGCAACACTTAAAGACGCTTTCGAAAAGTGCAAGAGCGAAGACAAATGCTGCTGCTGCTACCACCATGTCTACATGGCTCTCCCCTCGTCCGTAGCTGGTAGTGTGCACGCATGCACCACCGTCGTCTAGACTACTCCTATGTATGTCTGTACTGTACGCGTTGCAGCTTGATGGCCTTCCAAAAATGCGCTCTAGCTCGATCGAGCCATATTTACCCAGGATACACAAAAGCGACGCGCTGATGCGAACGAGTTACTCGATCATTACGCTTGGACGGGAGCTCTTGACCATTGCCGGGAGCTGGCGAGATCCCCCCCAAGCGTGCAGCAGCGCAGGTACCAGCTAGTGGCGATCCATGTGCCTGATCTGCCAGCTCCATCGTTGCTATGTGCGTGTGCACGCCTAGCTATGTACGTATGTGTAGCTCGTTTTGGCCGACCGCCGTGTGCTAGCTAGGGGCCGGGACCAAAGTGAGATCCTCGACCACTGCATCCAAGCATTGTTACGATGGAGTGAATCCAATAGCGTTGTGCTACGGTTTCATCTTTAAGCGATATTTTTTTTAAAAAAAAAAAGCAAAGGCGCTAACATTGTATTTAGGATTCAAACCCGTCCTAGGGCACGGCCGGGAGGAAGGAAATCCAGAAAATTGCATGGTGTGTGTGAGTGATCCGGAAATTTTATTTAGGATTCAAACCCGTCCTAGCTCATGATTTCAAAAAAAAAAAGAAGAAGAAATGTCATAGCTCACTCATGCGAGCACCTTCAGGAGTGAAGAAACAAAATCAAATGAGAGAGAATTAAAATGATAAAATAGTGAATCGGTATTTACCGTGGATTGGCTGTGATACATGGGCCACGGTGGATCCAAGTGATCCCTGGTACAAGTGAACGCTTGAGATCGCCCAGTGAGAGAGCGTAGCATGCGCACGTTGATTTTTGACACCAAGAGTTGCTATCGTTTTCTCTTTTCTGCAAAGCAAAAATCTGGTGTCGGCCAGTGAGAAATGGGGGAGACGGGCACCCTGTCCACGGGCCAACCTGGCCCGTCGTTCCTCCGCGTCCGCCTCACGTAACTAGCCTGGGCATTGGAGGGGCCTCGTGTTGGGCCGGTTTTTCTTGTGCTGCCGCGCGTTAGCGTGGGTATTGACTTCTTCGCTTTTAGTGGTAGCCGATTGTTTTTGTTAAAAATAAATAGTAACAGTTGAAAGAAATAATTTTTTACAAATAGCTAAGTAGTGTAAAAAAATAAGAGAGATATGCATACATCAGAAGAGAGCAGAGGAGGAGAAATGGAGTATATGATGCGTCATAATCCTTAACTTATCCTTAGTGTAAGATGAGTTAAAAAAACACTTAAAAAATTAAATATTCATATTAATTTTTAGCCTTTTTAAACGTAAGTCATGAGCAGAAGCCAATGCTCAAACGTGTACGTCGTTCGCCGCACGCAGGGAGTTAATGGGACGTGGAACATCGCCAACATTTCCGGGTTGGTGCTTTTGCGTTTACCTTGAAGCCTATCGATCCGCTTATCCGGCCTGAGGTTGGCCGATAAAACAAGGATGACGGCTAGTGGGCCTGGTTAGTGGTCCGCTGGGACAGGATAGAGATGGCAATGGATATCCGAAATCTGATACTGATGGATTTTTACTTTATTAGGGTATGAGTCTGGGTTAATTTTCTAACTCATGGGTCTTTTAATAGGCAAAAAGTCTAACCCATCGGGTCTGCTGGGTTCGGGTACGTTCCTATAGTACCCGAACCTGTAAACCCATGCGTAATATAAACCCGACAAGCCAGCCCATACCGGCCCACAATAGCCGGCCTGGCCCAACTAATACATATAAAAGATGTAAACTCTAACTCACTTGTTCACTCGGTCAATCCTCATTCCTCCCCAATCCCCACCCCGAAATCCTAAATCCTCCCCATAGCGATGGCGGCGCGGCGCATCTGGCAACAGGCACAAACCCGCTGGGTTTTGCCATTCTAAACCCGTGGGTTAGGAAATTGACTTAGATTCATACCCTAATAGAGTAAAAACCCACCAGGTATCGGGTTTCGGGTACACATTGTCATCCTTACTTATGTGCTACTTCTACCTATGGGTACCTGTTACCCGAGTGGGCACAGGTCTGGGCAAAAATTTGTACCCGTCATAGGCATGGGTTTTTTAGCGGGCACATTCAACTTTCATGGACACAGGTTTGGGATGGCAAAACTCAGCGGGTTTGTGCCTATTGTCATCCCTAGACTAGGAGCACTTTTAGGGCGTCTTCTTTTGGACTTAAGACTTTGACTTTTATTATTACAGTAACTTACTGTTAAATAGTGTATTTTTTAAGATAGAATCTATAGGTAGATTATAATATAAACTATACTGAGTTCAGCTGTATCGGTCAAAATTGTATATGACTATTTCCCTCTGCGTATTACCTCTCACAAATAGACCATAATTTAAAAACTACAGTCATAAGTCTCAATTTAAAAGAATACACCCCTACACTCGATCCCAACGTACCATGTACGTACGCCCCTGCCTCCCCCGCATCTTCTGACATCTTCGCCACCCATCGCGTCTTCGTTGAGTCACGGACACCTCCTCTTCCCGCAACTGCCTACCTGTTGTCATTCTAGCCTCACCCAACCTAACTCTACCACCGGTGACAATCGCTGCCACCGCCCTCCTCCGAATCCGTGGCCAGTGGAGCCACCATCGTCATATGTCGCTATCGCCACCTCTATACCCATGGTCCTAGTGAATCCCTCCCTAGCCTGATGAACTCTAACCTCCGTTGGTCGGGCAACTCACCTGAGAAGAACATCACTGTGAAGGTGGTAGCGCAAGGTACTCGGACGAGCGCAGAGGTGGTACCGCGCGCACGCGTCAAGCGAATTAGCAGATGGTAGACTTTCCCACAGTACATATCATGTGAAATAGGTAAAGCGTTGCAAATGTGTGATAATCTGGTATGGAAGTTTTCAAAAAAGACGTGAAAATTATTAAATATAGGGGAGAGTATGCTCTACAGCCATCCAAATTATGTGGACCCCTTAGTGAGTGGTGACTTCGCACGTGAGCGCTAGACCCGTTAGGCTGGCAACCGGCATCAAACGTCGATCACCGTGTAACTTTTTCGTTTTCTTTTCGTTTTCTAAGTGCAGCACTTTTCCTGATCAACCACAGCGTAACTTTCTCTGATCAATACAGTACCTAATGCCATGCAACTCTGTTCAATAAGGTTGGATCAGAGAAAACAAACGACATCATGCATGCGGCATGCCTGATGAGAAATGGCCCAAAATTGCTCGTTCCAAAAGCACGGCGCCTCCAAGTTCAAACGAATAAGCCGAGCCCCACCAAGCAGCCAACACTGCAACGGCGCCTCCCTGTTCTTTTGCGGTTTTGAAAACCCGTTTTTGGTTTTTGCTACAGTAACTAACTTTTAAACGAAGTATTTTTTTTAAGATAGGGTCTGCAGGTTAATTGTAGTACACGTTAAAAAAATAATATCTGTACCATAAAAAATCACAAGCGAGTATCTCTCTTTCCACAATCTCTGTCGCAAACAGCCAAAAAACCATCAGCCACAGCCAAAAGCTATTAACCGCAACCAAAAAAAGCAAGCCCCTAGATCAGTGGCGAATCCAGGATGAAAATAGAGGGGGAGCTCTACTGTTAAGGCTGTAGCACAACATAAGCATACGAAAACTATATTTACTGGTCTTTTGCCATTAGAATATGAAATTCATACATAAATAGAAAGATAACAAATCGAAAATATACAATACAATAAATTTAGTACCTTACTAATGAATAATGTGCCTCCAAATGTTCATAAATATGTGAGTACCGATCTGTACATAAGAAATATCAAATTTAGTGATACAATATTAAATTGTGAATGTTCATAAGCATTAAAAATAGAATGAAAACATACCACTAAGTCACTAAATATGATCAAGACACAATTTCACTTTACAAGTTTTCATGTTTTGAAAGCGTTAAATAATTCTTTTATTATCAAAACTTCTAAATCTAAGAACAATTAAACAGCAACCAGCCAACCACTAATTAAAACAAATTGGCTAATCACTAATCAGCTAATAGCTATTACATAACTAAACAAATTTGATTAAAAAAATCTGACCATCTACTAGTACTAAACTGAACCACTTCATAGCTTCAATAAAATCTGACCAGTACTAAACCACCTACCAGTACTAAATCTAGCGACAGGCCATCGTTGGAGACTTGGGAGCCGATTCAGTCTCTCAGAGGCGCATCCGCCTCCCCCACTGTCCTCCCCCTCCGGCCTCCACGTCGATGCCTCCGGCGGTTCGGCCTCCTCCTCCACCTCCGCCTCCGCGGTTCAGGCTCCGGCCTCCCTACCGCCTCCTCCGGCCTCCCCGCGGGTCCGGCCCAGCCTCCTTCCGCCTCTCCGCGGGTCCGGCTCGCCCTCCCCTCCGTGGTCCGGCCCGGCCTCCCCTCGCCTCGCCCCTCGCTTCGCCATGTCTGTGCTCAGCCTCCTCCTCCGCGGCCGGGACTCCACCTCGCCTCCTCTTCGGCTGCGTGGCTCCTCTCGCTCTGCTGACCGCCGCTGTGGCCTCCTCTCGCTCTGCGCCGACGCCACCGAGTCACCGACCGCCTCGGCACCTCCCCCTCCGCGCCGACGCCGCCGAGTCGCCGAGACGCCCGGTGAGTCTCTCCCTCTGCGTGACCGGCCTTATCTACTGTACCTGTTCAGGCGACTGCTATTCATCTATTTTGACCTTATGTGTTGTTCTATTTTGGGCCACTGATTTGGGCCGGCTGGGGCGCTGGGCCTTAAGACACCAACTGGGCTTCTTCAACATCTAGCTCTTCTTCAAGACTTCGTCTTCAACCTCCGTGTCTTCAACCTCCATCCTCCTGGCCGGCCGGCAGTGTCTTATAGTTATGGTGGGAGGAGGGGGTGCTCGAGCACCCACAAGCACCCACAGTGGATTCGCCCCTGCCCTAGATCATATGCGGCTTGTACATACACAGTTACCGCACATCACGCATGTAGGCCATACCAGAGCCCATTACATATTTGACATAACCAAATTCAATACTCGACCTGATAAATATCTTAGCCAACCATCTTCATATGCTCGCCTAACCAATATGGCATGTTCTTTGATACTATAACAAATTAACAATCCTAGCCCAGCTAATAATGGTGTTGGCCTGTTGGGTCGAGCCAAGCCCAACCCAACACAATTACATGAAAGCAATGCATCTCTGCGTCCTCGTTTGGAACACTAGAAGTTTCCTAAGTTCCTGCAGAAATTTAATTATTTCACGTGAAATTCTTATTCCGCGTTAGCTCACACTTTCATCTCTTAAATGAATCCTGCTGCACTGACTTGCACAGAGGATCCCTTCGTTAGGACTATTTATGTTGACTCTGACAGATAATTTTTAATTAAAAATAAATAATAATAACTAAAAAAAGTAGTTTTTAGAAGAAGAAATAAAAGTGATGAATGTGAGAAAGAGATGCATAAGCGAGATAAGAGTGGTATGATACATCTATGACTTACTACATTATCTCTTAAATGAGATAAATAAAAAAACTACTTTAAAAAAGATTTTCATATTATTTCCTACCTCCTCTTTTCTGTAGAGTAGGAGCACCGTACACAGGTCCAGAGCCTCGCACGTTTTCCGGCACCACGGCCTTTCCCGCAGTCTCGCCACTCTCCACTCGCCACCCTTCGGAAGGCCCCAAGTCAACAGTCTCCACCCCAGTCCCCACGCACGCTTCCCCGCTCCCGACCACCGTCATGCCATTCCCGTCCTCCCCACTCCACCACCACCACCTCCTCCTCCTCCTCCTCCTCGCCGCCGTCGCCTCCACGCGGCTGCCCCGCGCCGCACCCAAGTCCATCCTCGAGTCCTGCTCCTCCTCCACCGCCTGCCCCGCGCTCCTCTCCTACACGCTCTACGCCGACCTCAAGCTCGCCGAGCTGGCCGCCCTCTTCGCCGCCGACCCGCTCGCCATCCTCGCGGCCAACTCCATCGACTTCGCCGTCCCCGACCCTGCCGACCGTATCCTCCCCGCGGGCCTCTCGCTGCGCGTGCCCATGCCCTGCGCCTGCTCCGACGGCATCCGCAAGGCCACCTCCGTCCGCTACGTCTCCCGCCCAGGGGACACGCTCGCCTCCATCGCCTCGGCGGTCTACGGCGGGCTCACCACCCCGGACTGGATCCGGGACTCCAATGGCATCCTCGACGCCAAGGCCGTCGACGCCGGGACCACGCTGTTCGTGCCGCTGCACTGCGCCTGCTTCGGCGGCGTCGACAGCGGGGTGCCCGCCGTGTACCTGACATACGTGGTGGGGAAGGGGGACACCGTGGCCACCATCGCGCAGAGGTACCGGACCAAGGCCACCGACTTGATGAGCATCAACGACATGGCCACCGCCGACCTCGCCGCCGGGGACATCATCGTCGTCCCGCTGCCCGGTGAGCCGTTGCTTAATTAACTATTTTTGGATCTGGCTTTTGGTGTTGTTGCGTTGCGCTATTGCTGAGATGTACCGTGCACGTAGCTGCGTGGTTGGTTGGTTAGATCCCATGGTTGCCGACAAATTTGGTTGGTTGGTGACGAGTGTCTCCCTCTCAGCCTCGTAGTCTCCGTTTATGATTTAGCGAACTGACACCAACCTTTGTTTGAAAACGCTAGCTTTTTAGAATTCTTGAGTACTAGTACTAGCTCAGTATTACTCCCCTGAATTACAAAAGATGTGCTAACTAACTGTTACGAGCACCGACTGACTAGGTAGACTTCCCTGAATTACTCTACACACCCCAACAAAAAGATTCACTTTGTCATCAGTGTTCATGCATGGCAAGATTTTACACTTCAAATTAAAAGTTGTTTTTTTTTATCGAACTACACTGTGTACGAATACAACGTTGTGTGCTAATGCCAGGTTGTGTGCTCTGTTTGTATATTTGCACGGGTGCTCCCAACTTTCAAAAGGAACCGTGCATGTTATACTTTCCACAGCTGCTTTTGTTCCTGATCAAGGTGCGACAAACGAAAAGGAAACGGTAGCAAAAGGGAGAAGCGTGCAGGATGACACATTTTGACAATTAACAATGTGCTTGCATAGCCGTAAATCTGTACTGTTGTGCAGAAAGCGTGAGTTGGTCCTCTGTTTAGTGTAGTGAAGAGGTTCTCTGCTAAGTGCGCTCCATGTGTGTGTCGAAGTGTCTAGTGCTACTGGAGTATCCTAACCCTGCCACTCGGGGGGCAGACAAATGAGCCCTTCGAATTCCTCATATTGTCCAGGAGCAATCAAACAACTGCATATATGAAATTTGCCCCCCAACAAATATGCATTTAGGTATCATTGCTCTAAACTGTCCGTTGTTCCTGTCGTTTTGCCCTTCATGTTTTGACAGCGGCGACTGGTAAATTCTCGGGTATGCAGTATGCACTAAAGTTGTTACTCGCTGGAGTCTTGCTGTTGGTGATAGCAAGATCCTTACTCTCATTGAGAGGATGACACTCTGGGAATGGGGCAAATTTTCTTGTTTATTTCTCACACAAATGCCACACCAACCTGAGGGGTTGGGGATACAAATTTATAGGCCGCTAACCAGCCAAGCATATGCCAAGATGCTAGTCCTAGATGCTAGTCTAAAGCTGTCCTAAAGCTAGTCTAAGATGTCATCCTTAAAGGAGATGCTGTCCTAAAAGGAGATCTTTGTCCTTAAAGGAGTCAAGATGTTTGTCCTTAAAGGAGATGTCATCCTAAAGAGAAAAGAAACGACAACACAACAACAACACAATGACTTATCCATCACTCTCCCTAAGTCTTGTGCGTCGTCTTGTGGAAAAGTTGAACCACCCGACCCTAGAGCGAGCTCGAGGAATTTGACCTCCCAAGAGGCTTGGTGGCGTGTCCGCAAGCCGATCCGTGGTGTTGATGTAGCTCGCCTTGATGTCGCCTTCATCCAATGACCTCGGATGAAGTGGTACTTCACCCGGATGTGCTTGCTCGTTCGTGGAAAACGGGTTCTTTGCGAGCCGAGCGGACTTGTCGCCCACCCCGAGCGCCACCGCCGTGTCTTTGCCGAGGAGATCACCAAGCGCCGAGCGAGCCGAGCGCTGAGTCGGCGGTGGACGCCGCTATGTACTCGGCCTCACACCGACAGGGCCACCACCGCCGCTTGATCGATCGCCACTAACGAGGCACTTGCCGAGGAAGAAGAGAATCCCGCTTGTGCTCTTGCCGGTGTCGATGTCGCTGCGTGGTCGCCGCCGCCGCACCGACGGCGTGCCGCCGGCGGACACCTCGGGTAGTGCAAGCCGTGGTCGGAGGTGCCCGCAACGTAGCGGAGGATCCTCTTCACGGCCGCGATGCTCGTCGTCGGTCGCCGCATGAACCGGACCGACGAGCCGGCAATGAACGCCAACTGGACGCGTGTGGACGAGGTAGCGAAGGTCGCCACAATGCGCCAGATCGCGTCGCGCCCACCTCCTCCGCCGTGCTCTCACGACTCGGCCCGCCTCTCCTCCATAGGAGTGTGGGTGGGTTGCGATCGGTGAGCCCGCCACTTCGACGGTGCGCTTGGCGTGGCGGTCCGACGAAGGGAGATATCGAGTCGCCCCGTGGACCTCGATCCCGTGTAGAAGGAGAGGAGCCCCAAGTCGCTCATCCGAAGGCGGTCTTCATTTCGCCTTGAACGCCTCGACCTCGGCCTCCTTGGAGCCGGTGATCACCAGTGTCGCCGACGAGACGCCACCGCCAGGCGTTGCCGCTTTGCCCCGCCGTGACCGCAGCCGTGTGCGCTCTGCTGAACCCCATTTGCTTGAGAGTGAGTCCAGCTTAGCGTTCCGTGCTCGTGGTGCTCGCCGCAAGCCGTAGAGGGCCTTGCGTGGCGAGAACCTTGCCCTCCTTGCCGGGATGACGAATCCCGTGGTGACGGACGTAGGCCTCCTCCTTCAAGTCGCCGTTGAGGAAGGCGGACTTAACGCCCATGTGATGGACGCGCCAATCCTCCCGGGCCGCAAGTGCGAGGAGTAGACGAACGGACTCCATGCGCGCGACGGGTGCGAAGGCATCATCGGTCGACCCCTCCTGCCGCCGCGAAGCCTCGTGCCACCAAGCGAGCCTTGTGCTTGACAATGGCGCCGGCTTCATCCCGCCGGCCTTGAACACCCACTTAAGGGTGATCGCGCGGTGGCCGGCAGAAGATCCGCCACCCCCACGCCTGTTCCGCTTGACGGCGTCCATCTCCTCTCGCATCGCGCACGCCATGCCGCGTCTTTCTCGCCTCGGCGACGAACGAGGCTCGCCGCCGCCCCGCGTCGAGGTGCGGCTCTGCCGCGGTCGCTGCGCGCCGATTCAGGGACCGGCCGCCGAGGAGGTCGCCCACGACGGTAGCGCAGGCTCGCCGTCGTGGTAGCGCCGACGCGTCCTCGCTGTGAGACAATGAGTAGCGAACTCCACCATGCGCCGCTCGCCGTGGACCGGCCGCTGGGGTCGATCCGGTGGTGTGGCCGCGGTGCGGGAGAGTGGGCGAGCGGTGCGGCCGGTGGTGGAGCACTCGCCGAGCCGTGGCGAGCAAGGTGTCGAGGTGGGCGAAGCTTGGTGAAGACGAGCCGCTAGCTCCCGGCTCTCGGTGGGCGTAGTCGACAACAAAGTCCCTAAGAGTTGAAGTCGAACCGCCGCCCACCGCCTTGTCCCACGCCCGCCTCGCCGCGTCGAACACAACGCCACGCGAGATGCGGACGCTGCCGTGACAGGTCGAGGATGCGGTAGGCCTTCGAGCCCTCCGCGTGGCCGATGAACACTCCCGAGTGCTCCCGCCGCCGAGCTTACCGATGTGGCCAAGCTCCTTGGCGAACGCGAGGGAGCCAAGACCCGCAAGTGGGAGACCGCCGCTACGCTGTGCCAAGCCTCGTGACGGCGTCCCGCCGCCGAGCGCCTTGGTAGGCGGCGGTTGAGGATGTAGACGGCCGTCACCACCGCTCTCCCGTAAGATAGCCGGCATCCCCTCGCTGAGGAGAGCCCGAGCCATCCCCACAACCGTCTCGTTGCGCTGCCGACGACGCCGCTTCTCGCGCGGGTCAGACGGCGCGCGAGTAGTGGCGCCAATGCCCTCATCGCAAATGACGACGCAAATCCGGCCGCCGTGAATTCGCCGCCGTTGTGCAGGCGCAAAGACGCGCGGCTGCGCCGCACTCGCCTCCACAGCTGCGTGCGCGATGGCGCCCGCAGCCTCTCCTTGCCGCCGAGGACCATCACCCACATGTAGCGGGAGAGGTCGCCGACGAGCGCAGGAAGTAGCGTCGTCCTCCCGGTGTGGCGGTGTCACCGCCACACAGTCCCGTGCACGAGCTCGAGCCTCTCCTTGGCTCGGAAACTCGCCCGCTGAGGAAAGGGGAGTCGCCTCTGCTTCGTCAACACGCAGACGTCGCAGAACTGCTCCACATGGTCAAGGCACGGCAAGCCTCGCACCATTTTCGTAGCACCGAGCCGCCTGTGGCCTCGGTGAAGGTGCCCAAAGCGCTCGTGCATCGCCACGCCTCGTCGTCCGACGAGCAATGAGAGAGGGGTTGTGCCACCGCACGTGAAGAATGTAAAGTCGATTTGCGCCTCGTTACCTTGGCAAGAAGGCGCGCGAAGATCCCAAATCCGCAGCACCCGTGCTCTATCTTGACACGCGAGCCGTTCTCATCCAGTGTCCCAAGCCGATGATGGAGTTCCGCAGATCGGGATGTAGTAGACGCCGGTGAGCGGCTGTGCTCACCGGACACGGTGGTGAAAATGACGAGCCGACGCCTTGATTTCCACGCGAGGCGCCCCAAACTTGACGGAGCCTCGGACGCTAGAGTCAAACTCGGCGAAGAGCTCCGTCGACCGGTCATGTGATGGGTGGCGCCAGTGTCGAGGCACCACCCGTCGATCTTGTCGCGCGGGCCCGTAGCCGAGGAGGGCATGTGCTTTGGCTCGCCAAGGTGGAGGAGAGCCACTGCGGCGGCGCGCCGGAGATAGTTCGGTGCTCGCATGAGCAATGAACGAGCCGGCCGCTCCTCCGCTCGCGCGACATGGGCTCGCCACGCTGTGGTCGCCGACAATCCTCGCCCAATGACCAAGCTTGCCGCAGCTTGTGGCAAGAGTCGCCTCGCGCGCCTTTTGCTTGCCGCGGCGCCGCCTGGGCGCCTCACGGTCATCACCTCGCACGTCCTCGCGCCGCTCGGGCGTCTTTGCGTGGCTTGCCGCGCTTGCCACGCTTGTGGCCGCTGTCGTGGAAGAAGGCTCCCCTTCTTCCGTCACCTTGGCCGGCACCCACCGCTCCCGAGTGAGGAGGAGCTTCCGCCAATGGTGACGGTCCCGAGAGACGCTGTGGCTCATCGTTGTCAACGACCTTGAGGCGACCAGCGCCTCCTCGATCGTCATCGCGAGAGTCCAGCGAGACTCGATCGAGCGAGCCATCCGCTTGTACTTCTCGGGGCGCAGCGGAAGAGCTTCTCCACGCTCTCTCCTCGCCGTAGGTGTCGTCGCCGAATCGCACTAACTTCGCAATGCAGTGTTGAGACGAGAGCAAAATCATCAACGTCCTCACCGCTTGAAGGCCGTGTTCTCCCACTCCTTGCGTAGTGCTCGCAATGTAGACTTGCGCGCGCGCCGCCGCCGATGCGCGTTTGCGGCGATGGCGTCCCAAGCCTCTTTGGCGATCCGCTTGTTGGTAGCGAAATCGCATCTCGGGCGGATCTGCGGCGATGAGAGCATCCAGCGCCGCCGATCCCGGGTCGTAGTCGACGCCGCAGATGTCGGATCGCATCCCACATATGCCGCACTGAGCTTTACCTCATCACCGCGCCCACTCGGCGTAGTTGGTCTTGGTGAGGGTAGGCCACCGCCGCCGGGCCGACGTCCTCGACGACGGCACGGTACTCGTGGTGACCACGGTGCCGGACGGAGAGAGAGCGCGTCGCTGTGAAGGCCGCGCTCTCGTCAACCCGACGCCACCGTCGTCGCGCGCCTCCTCGAGAGCGCCGCCGCGCGTCGCGCCGCTCGGCGCCGCCGCTGCGGGCGTGGCGCGACGCCATCGCGCTGCCGCCCTCGCTTCCTCTCCAGCCGCTCAAGATCTCGCTCGCCGCTATCGCAGAGATGGAGCTGCCGTTCGCTGCCAGGCCTTGACCTCCGCTGCCGCCGCGACGCGCCTGCCGCCGCGCCGCTTCCACCTCCGCTCGCCGCTGCCGGCTCCGCCGCCGCGCCTTTGACGCTTTTTCGCCGCCGCGGCTGTCTCCGCCGCTGCTGCTCGCTGCTGCTCGCTGCGCGAAGCTCGGCCGTCACGACGCCGCGTGCTCGAGGCGCGATCGAAGGCCGAGATCGCCTGCGGACATGGCGCGCTACTAGGGGCTGCTGCGTGGAGGGAGGTCGCTTCGACGAGCCGCCGCCGTCTCGGAGAGGAGTGAGCGGGGGCAATGAGCCGCTGCCGCACTGCCGGTCTTCCGCGAGGTGGAGGAGGAGATGAGCAGAGATGCTCAGCTACGAGGATAGTATGGCTCGATACCACTTGTTACTCGCCGGAGTCTTGCTTTGTTGGTGATAGCAAGATCCTTACTCTCATTGAGAGGATGACACTCTGGGAATGGGGCAAATTTTCTTGTTTATTTCTCACACAATGCCACACCAACCCGAGGGGTTGGGGATACAAATTTATAGGTCGCTAACCACCAAGCATATGCCAAGATGCTAGTCCTAGATGCTAGTCTAAAGCTGTCCTAAAGCTAGTCTAAGATGTTTGTCCTTAAAGGAGATCTTTGTCCTAAAAGGAGATGCTGTCCTTAAAGGAGTCAAGATGCTGTCCTTAAAGGAGATGCTGTCCTAAAGAGAAAAGAAACGACAACACAACAACAACACAATGACTTATCCATCAAAAGTGAGTACCTCATTGCTCGTTTGTCTTTTCTGAAGAAAGCGAGGAGAAACTCCAATCATCATCATGCCCATATGTTCTGTCAGATCAAGGACTAACAGGATGAGGATTAGCATCCGTTATTGTTCTGTATACACGATTGCTCCTTTCCTCCTCATCAGTAATCTTGTGATTGCTATGTACCCCGTCATTTGCTGCTCCATTATATGATACTTTTTACTGACATACTTCCATTTCTGTTCCCTGTCCACTTGTCCAGCATGCACCTCATCATTCCCCGCGTTCACGTCGGACAACGGGCTAACCGTGGCAAACGGGACCTACGCAGTAACTGCCAATCGGTGTGTCCAGTGCAGCTGTGGTCCGGGCAGCTTGGAGTAGGCACCGATTCGCCTTCAATCTGCTCCGGATTTTTTTACTACCCCCCAGTCTGTCTGAATTACTCCTCCTGTTTCGGCTTTCTGACGCTGTTGCTCGTCGGCGATGCAGCCTGTTCTGCGTCCCGGCGCCACTGGCGGACTCGACGTGCTCCAGCATGCAGTGCAGCAACAGCAGCATGATGCTCGGGAACTTCACCCTTCTGATGACCAGCGCGGGCTGCAGCGTTACGTCCTGCAGCTACGGTGGATACGTGAACGGGACAATTCTCACCACGTAATCGATTAAGCATTATTTCACCCAAATAAATCCATCTCCCTTCTGCACTTCAGAAACAGTTCTGTCTCACCATCGATCTTTGCGTCCTTCAGGTTAACCACGGCGCTTAAGCCTCGGTGCCCAGGTTATTTTTCTCGCCATTGTTCTCAGTTTTTCCCTCACGGTCACATGGAAGTAAGGCGGCTAATGATCATTTCTTGGAACATTTGTGCCCTTCTTGCATGCAGGTCCGCATCAGTTCCCTCCGCTGATTCCGCCGCCGACGTCGTCCTTCTTCGAGACGTACCTCGGCCCTTCACCAACGCCAATGCCATCCGAAGGAGGCATTAATCCGACGATGGCTGGTATGGCCCCAACTAGTTATCCGGCAGCCAGTTCTGGAGCTCATCCGACTGGTCGGCACTTCATCAATGTTCTTGGATTATTCGCTCTCTGCCTCGTCGCCAACCTGCTGTGGTAGCTGAGCACCGAGCAGCAGTACGTGTCCGGAAGGAAATGGACGGGTTGTTGGAATGAGGAGAGATCTCGTGTTCTGAAGGTAGCTTTCGTTTTTTTTTTTTTTTGCACAGGAGCAGCTGGCTGTTTCTGCTGGGCGCTGTGTTGTGCCAAAATTTTGTTGTTGCTCATTTGATTTGTCACTCCTGTAAAATCGCGCACACACTCGCAGAGTTCTCTAGCACGATTGTGTTGTTGTTGTTCCTGTTATTTGAAACGAGTATGTCTTCCAGTGTGAAACACCCTTGGTACAGACTCCAGAGTAGACTGTCGTTCAATTAGCTCCTCTTTCGTCTTCCACTGACAGACTGAGCACTGCTTTTTCAAAAACTCGACGGACTGACCGGTGACCACTGTTACTAGAGATGGCAATGGCCCACTCTTTTGTCTCGGTCAGCAGCCACGTCAGCATTGACGCCAGTCCTAACCCACGTGTCATGCCACGTATCTGTCACCTCAGCACACCGAGCCACTTGTCTACATCCACATCACCCACACATGTCAGTGCCATGTGTCATTACCACATCATCACCACCTAACTCAATTCATGCCATGTGTCCGTTATGTCAGTCCTAGGTGCCACGTCAGTAAGCCTCGCCAGCACATGCACTGTTTCGTGAGCTAAGTTCATTATAGACCGCACTATTCCGTAGATCCGGTTCACAGCACAGTAGTTTGTCCTATTTTTCAGGAATTTATTTTATGATAAATTCTTTTTAAAGCCTGTTCTTCTCCATTCTAGCTTCAATTGATCCGATTTTTTTTCAATTTATCTAAAATTGAGCTCTATCATTTGGTTCTAGTTTTAAAGTTTTTGAAGTTTATTTAAATTTCATTTGTGGTCCATTCACTTTCTCTTTCGTTAGATAACGTCTTCGAAGGAGCTGAAACATGATATGAAGACCAAGAGTTGGTAATTGAGCAAGACCAAGATAAGTTATATTTTTTATTATGTTAAACCTAGTTTTTATATCTATTTATTTATTATTTTATTTTAAATTATTATACTTTACTATTTTATTATAAACCTTTGTACCTAGTTGTTATTGTCCAAATTGATAATCCATAACTAGATAATTTGAATAATATGATTACATTATCACTATAAGATGAGTATTTATATAGTGATGCAATATTAGTTGTCACATGGGTTGTGCATATAGTATGCTTAGCCATACTTGTAGTACGTTAAGCTCATCATCACATATTGATTAGTTAATTAATTTTGATTTAATGAGATATTGAGTCATAGTGGTTAACCACAGTTATAAAATTTGAGTAACATAATATGGGTAATATCATTGGTATTGGTTATAAAAAAAAACCTGACACACTCAACAGCACCAACACGAGCAGCGGCGGGCCGGTGCAGTCCACGCCGTTCGTCGTCAATCCGGCGCTGCCGACCATGTACTACCTGAACATGACGGGGATCAGCGTCGGCGGCGACCTGCTGCCCATCAACCCGTCAGTATTCGCCATCAACGACACCGACGGCACGGGCGGGGTCATCATCGACTCCGGCACGTCGATCACGTACCTGGCGCAGCCGGCGTACGACATGGTGCACGAGGCGTTCGTGTCGCAGGTCGGGCTGCCCATTTCGAACGCCTCGTCGTGGGGGCTGGACACGTGCTTCAAGTGGCCGCCGCCGCCGCCCGGCGTGACGGTGACGATACCGGAGTTCGTGCCCCACTTCGACGGGGCAAACTTGGAGCTGCCGCTGGAGAACTACATGCTGGTAGACGCCAGCACGGGGAAACTGTGCCTGGCGATGGCGCCGTCCAGCGACGGCTCCATCATCGGCAGCTTCCAGCATCAGAACTTTCACGTGCTCTACGACAACGAGAACAGCTTCTTGTCGTTCGTCCCTGCGCCGTGCAATCTAATCTAGTTGTAACTCTGCATGCATGTATGTTCGATTCCTTTTCGTTTCTGTTTATGCATAGTTATGTCTTCAGTTGGGTGCTTGGCGGGCCTTTTTAACTTTAGGTTGATCTGTACCAGCGAGATTTTGGTTGATGCATGTATGGCTGTAGACCTACCAGCGAGATTTTGGTTGATCTGTACATGCTGATCTCGTTACTGGAAGGAAGACCTACCTAGCTAGTTGGGCGTGCCGGTGGCGCATGTCAAATGCCGTAGATATCCTCCCGTGCACCGTGCGCGCTACGCCGCTATCCACCCGTGAGTCGTGTGATCCACCGACCCGCCCGATCGTGCTGTGCCCGTGCGCTGCCGCCGGCGTAGACCGTCAGAGTGGCGGCGAGTGAACTGACAAGTAGTTTTTGTTGATATAGCATTCTTGAACTCCGATCCGTATGTATATGTAAAAAATCCCCGTTTAGAACTAAACCGGTCCTGACATAAAAGGATGGCTTGAAAAGCTGGTAAGTACGATCCTTTTCTTTCGCACAAAGAAAGCAACAAGAGCAAAGATTCCGCACTTTGTCATATTCAAGCTGGAATGGCTAGCACAGTAGCGCGATCAGGGTACTTAAGGAACATGTGAGAAGTCCCATGAATTATGAGTGATAAATAAATGGCATATTTGTGAAGTTGGATTTTGATTTTGTCTGCAAAATTCAGATTGTGCTATCATGTTTTAGATGGTCTGACCGATGGCAGTCTGACTAACCAATGGCTGGCGGTCCAACTGCCATAGGGCAAGCGGTCGGACTAGCTAATGGGTTTTTGAAAATTATACATCAAATATTTGTGTAGGTTTGTTTGAAGATACGTTTGCACTAGGTGTCACTTAAAATAAAGTTCTGAACTGAAACTAGATAGAGTTTAATCGAAATTACAGAGAGAGTAGTTTCTGATGCTCTTAAACGGTCAAACCAACCAAACACTATCGGTCAGACTGATATGGTGCCAGCAGTGGCGGTCTGATAATGGTAGTCAGATCGGTTTTTAGTGAATTAGTGCCGAAATTATGCACTTTGGTTTGAAGTTTGGACCTAGGAGGTTAGGATCAGTGTACGAGCATGGTTGAGTGTATACACGGCATAGGTGCCATTGTTTGTGTTGTGTTACATGCTGTATTGCTTTGACTAACATGAATCAAGTGTATGAAACTTATACTCGAGATAGTCGATTGGTCTTTGGATGTGCAAGTGGCTTGAAGAACGTTAACGGTCAATGATAAGGGACTAGGAATAGACTGGAGAGCTAAGGTCCGCGTGGTCAAGTAAGTCTGTGTAAGGCTTTGTGGCTCAAGCGAAAAGCACAGATGAGGCAAGGATCATGAAGAGATGAGTTGGTGTATGTGGTGCGCTAAGTGATAGGGTTGATGTGTGTAGAGACAATTCGAGAGAGTCCGAATGTGTGAAGACGTAATGGCTAGTCATTAGGCACTATATGTTACGTGTTAAAGCATATGGAGATACTTTGATGTGAAGATAAGTGTTCTCGGCTGATCAATTGTGTTAATTGATGATTTTGTGTATTGTTTGGTGATACATTATGATTTGGTTATTGTTGTTGGTCATAGGACTCTAGAGCTAGATCATAGTGAGGTGAATGGGACTAGAACTAAACTAGGGGAGCTAAAGTCCAGAATGATCATAGTGCCACTGGAAGATGACTGATACTAATAAAGTAGTTACAAGTCGAGAAGACAAGGAACCAGAGCAAGAGCTACTCATGGTGGATATGACGAGCAACGACAAGATGGACTGGGACTAAGCTCAAGAAGAGGCTGAAATCTAGAATGGTCAAGGGAGCCGGGTGCTGCCATGGTGCATGGAGAGGGATGTGGCGCGTCAAGTAACTTGACCTTATTTGCAAGTGAGGACGGTTCGGTGGGATTCGGACATGTGGAAAGCTTAGCAGCACGCCATTGGACCCACATGTGGTCGAAGATGAAGTACAAGGTTGCTTCAAGGTGAAAGAAGTGCGGAGTTCCATAGAAGGTGGTTTAGGGGCAAAACTATATTTTTGCCCCAAACCAAAAAGTTGAGAATTGATCAAACCACAGCATGAGGAGGCGCAAGGGAGGTTGTTTAGGTCAAATATATGATGAAAATGTTAAGTGGATCAAGTATTATTTCACTAGCAGGTTATTGGTTGTATGTACTTTGAGAAGCGTGTATATGTGAGTGTAAAATTCGATATGAAGTTGGGTTAACAGGTTAGCCCATGTAAGTGGATAAAACCTAGCTAGGTCCTAGTTAGAGCTTCTTATAAGTCTCCACTATGTAAGGAGTTGAGTTAAGAGAGTTAGGGTTAGCTCTTTAGTACACCTAGTGGAGGAGAGGTAGGGTTCTTGTTGAGAAACTTTGAGAGATAAGTTGTGACTTTTTGTCTTGAGATTTTTTTACCATCCTTAGATTTTATGGTTAGCTAAAGAATGGCTGTAAACATTTATCACCAAGTATCAATAGATATCATAATTTATCTATATCTTTCTCCTATTTACTCAAGTATTGAAATCTTAATTGGGCTTGGTTTTTGTTGTTTTCTTCTCCCCTCTTGATTTTGTTGTGATCCATAATGAGTAAGCGATGCTAGAAGATTATAATTGATCAATCATTGCACATCTAAATCACCCCATAGCAAAAAAAAAAAACAAGATTATGCTCGGTTCATGAGTGTTCTTGAGCAAGATTTGTGATTTTAGGATCATGAGAGTTGTAGCGCAAATTCTTAATTAAATTATCTTGCTATGATATATGAGAATAGATTTGAAAGACCTTATACCTTATATCCTCACGAGCAACAAGTAAATTGAGCTTTACGGTTTTTAATGTTATTAAGTTATATATCTCTTTTCTTCAATTTAGTGAACCCGAGCCAAAAACTTTATGAGTCTTGATTAGTTTGTGTCCCTAATGCCTTGAACAAGTCTTATATAAATTTTGAAAGTGTTTCGATGAGATTTGAATTTTGTCCTAAGGGGTTTTTAGTTCTGGGAACAGGGGACCGGTCGGACTGACCCTAGACCAACGGTCAGACCGCTCTTATCCCTTTGGTCAGATCTGTCATGGCGGTTAGACCAACCCATCCAAAGCGGTCTGACCAGCCTTATGCTGATTGTTCTCAATTTTGTTGGTTTATATATCTCGTTTTGTTTTTATTAAGTCTAGTTAGTGTAATATGAATTTAGTGACTTTAATCTGAATTTAGTAACTCTCATAGTTACGTGAGTGAATATTTTGAATACCACTAAGAAGTTTCGAGAATCATTTACCTCTCTGGTTGGTTGCCGGCATTGGTGCTACGGTACCATATCAACAAGGCATCAGTGCTTTACTTGGTTAATCGATGGGAGCCTACTGATTGATAGGACAAATGAAATATTTTGGTTCCGATCAACACTACATGCCTTTCAGAAAAGCAGGAGAAAATTCGATCAGTGGGTGATTGCTTTAGTTTTTCCTCATTTCTTTTGTTAATTCAGCTAGCATATCATGTTTTTGAAGAAAAACAAACTTACGTATAGAGTTCTGATTACAACCTCAAGTCCTGAACCACTACTGTGACACCTCGCCCATGTAAAATTAGGCCCATGATGGCCCATATATGTGTCTACATGAGGATGTAGATTAGTCCTATATTGCTAGTTAGCATGAGAAACACCAACATATAAACTCATAGACATTATCGGTAATAACCTCGGGTTAACCGTTTTACGTAAAGCGGGGATAAAAGCGCAAGCAGATTGTTACGTGTGTATGGCTTATCCATAATGAGATTAGGACTAAGCCAGTTTAGATTCTAGGGTGTTACAAATGGTATCAGAGCTGACCCTCGCGGTTACACGGGCGCGTACGGGTCAGGGGCGTGGGCATATAACGCATGGCGCGTGTGGGTCCGGAGTGGACATACGGTGTGTGTATGTTTAACCGACGAGGTCCTGCTTATTTGTCCTAGTGTGTGTATGTTTGACCGACGAGAATGTTGGGTTCTTTGAGGGGGGTGTATGTGACACCTTGTCCGTGTAAAATTATGCCCATAATGGCCCCATGTGTGTATCCACATGAGAGTATGTATTAGTCCCACATTGCTAGTTTAGCATGAGAAACACTAACATATAAACTCATATGCATCATTGGCAATAACCTTCAGTTAATTGTTTTGCGTGAAGCAAGGATAAAAACACAAACAGGTTGTTACGCGTGCGTGACTTACCTATAATAGGGTTAGACCTAAACTGGTTTAGATCTTAGGCCGTTACAACTATCCAAGCGATACTGCAGCTTGCGAGAGTAGGTCGTCCAGTAATGAACATCCTTGTCATGAGTTAAGACCATAGCTGACGGTGAGAGGAGGTCATCCAGTAATGAACGATCCTTGTCATGAGTTAAGACCATAGCTGACGGCGAGAGTAGGTCACCCAGTAATGAACGATCCTTGTCATGAGTCAAGACCATAGCTGACGGCGGGTCATGAGTCATGACTCATGAGTCAAGACCACTTAATTTACTCAAGTGCATGCACGATCGCAGGAAGTGGTGGCCGGCCGAGACCGAGACGATTTGCCCTAGGAAGGGATCGCACTAGCTGACACCATCTTGTAATGGATTGCTTGCACCCACTTTTTTTTATTATTAACTTGGCGTGTTGGTGAAAGCTTAGATTAGGTCCAAATTAGATCCGGACATCGCTGCTCAGATATGTATGGCTAGCTTAGGATATTTGATCTTGCACGAATCATGCCAGCATATCGCGCATTTGTAGGCGCCGAGCTCATCTTACCGGTAGGCACATATGTGCAAAATTCACCTCTAAATTCGGCACACATCAAGATCTGTAGCCATGATCTAGTGGCCTCTCATGGACCATCTTGGCACTTGCTTTCGGGCACAGCTTGCGTTCGATGCGATGCGATGCGTTTTGCATTGGCACGGTGCAAGAACATTGTGTGCAGCGCCACGTATATATAGGTCGCTTGGGTGCAGAGACTAGTGGGGCATTAGGGACGAGCTAGCTAAAGATGCGGCATATATTGCTGGTGCTAGCAGTGATCCTGCTAATAGCCTCGCTCTATGCTTCTCCGCCGGCAAGCAGCTCGGCCTCTGCCGGCAATATCCGCGTCGACCTAAGGCATGTCGACGCCGGGAAGCAGCTGTCCAAGCTCGAGCTGATACGGCGCGCCATGCAGCGCAGCAAGGCGAGGGTGGCCGCGCTCTCCGTGGTGAGGAACAGTGGGCTCGCTAGCAAGAGCTTGCACCAGCCTGGAGTGCCGGTGCGCCCGTCCGGCGACCTGGAGTACGTCCTCGACCTCGCCATCGGCACGCCGCCGCAGCCCGTCTCGGTGCTCCTCGACACCGGCAGCGACCTCATCTGGACGCAGTGCGCGCCTTGCACGAGCTGCCTCACGCAGCCGGACCCGATGTTCTCTCCGGGGAAGTCGTCTTCGTACGAACCCATGCGGTGCTCCGGCCAGCTCTGCGCCGACATTCTGCACCGTGGCTGCCAGAGGCCGGACACCTGTACCTATCGGTACACCTACGGCGACGGGACGGTGACACTGGGAGTCTACGCCACCGAGCGCTTCACCTTCACGTCGTCGTCCGGCGAGAAGCTAAGCGTCCCGCTCGGGTTCGGCTGTGGCACGACAAACGTCGGGAGCCTGAACAACGGCTCCGGCATCGTCGGCTTCGGTCGGAACCCGCTCTCGCTCGTGTCCCAGATGTCCATCCGGCGCTTTTCCTACTGCCTCACGCCCTGCACCAGCACCAAGAAAAGCACCCTCCTGTTCGGGTCCCTCGCCGACGGCGTCTACGGCGACGCTACCGGCCCCATCCAGACCACGGCGCTCCTTCAGAGCCGCCAGAACCCGACCTTCTACTACGTCCCGTTCACCGGCGTGACGGTCGGGGTGAGGCGGCTGCGGATACCGCAGTCGTCGTTCGCCCTGAGGCCCGACGGCTCGGGAGGGGTGATCATCGACTCCGGCACGGCACTCACTTTATTCCCGGAGGCGGTGCTCGCGGAGGTGGTGAGGGCATTCCGCTCGCAGCTGAGGCTGCCGTTCGCGAACGGCAGCAGCCCGGACGACGGCGTCTGCTTCGCGGCGCCGGACGCGGCCGCGGGGAGGCGCGCGACATCGAGGGTGTTGGTGCCGAGGATGGTGTTTCACTTCCAAGGCGCAGATCTCAACCTGCCGCGCCGTAACTACGTCCTGGACAACCACAAGAAGGGGCACGTGTGCCTCCTTCTGGCCGACTCCGGCGATGACGGCGCAACTATCGGCAACTTCGTGCAGCAGGACATGCGCATGCTGTACGATCTGGAGGCGGAGACCCTGTCGTTCGCTCCGGCGCGGTGCTGACGCGCGCGCAATGTGCAGTCGCGCCGCGCGGTATTGGGCACGCATGTGGAGGTGGAGCATATGTGTGCTGAGTTGCTGACCATGCACGATTGCACTTGATCAGCTGTAAAGATTGTACTGCTCGGCTGTTCTGCTCCACGTATAGGCTGCGGTAGATGAAATCAAACGAGGCCTATAATAAATGATTTGTGGGGATCCCGTAGCCCACTACACCTGGGCTACTAGTGTACTTTCTTATTATCAGCATGTAGGTGGATACATATTGGTCAGGTTTTTTTTGGCTTTGTTTTGGTTTCTACGGTAACTAATTTTTCAACGGTATATCTTTTTAAAACAAGGTATGTAAATAGATTGTAGTAGATAATATATCGAATCCAGCTATACTAGCTAAAATCACATATAACTGTTTTCGTCTACGTATTGTCTCTCACAAACATCTATAATTCAAAAACCATGTGCTAAAAGCCAAAATCATAGCCTAAAAAAACCCACCCAGCGACATCATTCTCATTTGTCAGAATGAGGTGTTCTATAACATTCTAAAATTAGATGTTCAAAAATATAAAAAAAATTTAAAACTCTTTAATATGTCTTGGTGTTGTTCAAATTTTCTGATTTTTATTCAAGAATCTAGATTGGACTTTGTCAAACAATTCAATTAATAAAAAGGGATTAAGAGACACGTAATTGGAAATCAAATTAAATAAAAAATTGAATTCAAAACTCAAATCAAAATTCAAAATCAAAATAAATAAAAAGGAGAAGCGAAAGAATATTACAATTTGCATTTGAATAATCAAGCCAAGAATTTAAATAGAAATTCAAAATTCAAAACCAAAATTCAAACTAAAATAAAAAATAAAAATTCAATCCAAGCCCGACCCATTTCCTTCTCCTCTTTCCTCCCTCCCTTTCTTCTTCTCTTTTTTGGGCCGGCCCACCACGTCGGCCCAACCCCTAGCCCACTCCTCTCTCTTTCATTTTCCCTCTATTTTCTGGCCATACCTTGACCCAGCTCCGTCGCACCCGCCATGCTGCGTCAACCTGGGCAGCACATGTCCACGCCACACGTTGACCTATGTGGGCTCAGGAGATAAGATGCGGGTTGGATAAGGCACACTTGTCGGTGCAATTTTTGTGTGGAGGAGAGAAGGGAAAGAACCTACCACTCGTCAACTTTCTTTTTAAGTAGTAGAGATAGACTGGTGTTAAAAATACTCATAAGTCATGATTAAGGTTGTTTGGATTTGATTCATATCGTAGGATCTTTTGGTCTACCATTCAATCCTATGTATGATCTACCTTAGGTTAAATTATATAAATAGTGGCATATATCTTATAATCTTTAGAATCATAATTTTTGAGGCACGATCTTACATTCCTAACACAATCCTATCAACACGATCCTGCTTTTGATTTGTGACAACCTTGTTAGTTAACATGCCTATAACAATGACAACCTTGTTAGTTAACATGCCTATAACAATGTCTGAAATAGTAAGATGAGCAGAAACTAAAATTTAAAAGCAATTAAATTAAGGGTTATTTAGATATATGCCACTTTAGAGTTCCATGTTTTGAAATATACCACTATAGATATACCACTATAAAATTTCGGTTTTGATATATGCCACTACTAAATAGATAAAATTAGAGATTTACCATTATGGAGAAAAAATTGGACAACAACACCCTTATCTTCTTCCTATCTTCTTCCTCCACCCCTTCTATCCCCACCTCCTTCACTCCTCCCATGGTCGCCGCTACCGTCGAAGTTAGCAAAGCCTCCAACACTAGGCACAGATGATGATACTGGATCATCAATATTCAATAGGGAGTAGTGATAAACGACAAACACTTGACAAATGGTACACAACTAGAAGTTCGGCTGTACTACTAGCCACGCACCATTCCATCTCAGAAGCTCGTCAATCATATCGGAGATGTTGTAGGCTGCATTCTTGAGCCTCTTTGTCTATAGCCACACCGACTCCTTCCTGACCGACCACCTCTCTGCATTTCTAAGAATGGCTGCCATGAATTTGAGTGCCTCCTTCGTGCCCTCCGGGTCACCGGTGAAGTTGCAAATCATGGTAACTTCATCTCCAATAGTGGAACCCAGCTTAGCGCCCACTAGGTTGAGGACAGCTGAGGCAAGCATCCCTGCCATGACTGCATGCGCATCCCGCTTTCTCTCTCTCTCTCTCACACACACAATGGTTGGTATGCTAAGATGTCAATGTGAGGTGGCAGGCCATGGGAGGGATAAAGAGGTGAGCAAAGGGAGGGGTGAAGGAAGCAGAAGCGGGTATTGTCTACTTAGTAGTAGCAGATATTGAATGTCAAAACTATAAACTCTACCATGGCATATATCTAAATATCCCTTAAATTAAACCCGAGAGATCATGGTTATTGCCAAAACCGAAGAAACATATGTCCACCAGCAGCACCTTCATTCAATCAGCATTTGGCTTTAACGCATTAATAATCATCTACTAATGCATCATGCGTATGGTGGTAGCCTGAACTTTGTTCTTTTCTTCCTTGCTGCTTGTATGTGACAATGAACATGATGCAATGTGCAGCTCGATAAGTAACAACGGCACATGTAAATTAGCGCGCACACTACCTCTCAAAAGGAAAAAAACGCACACTCACTTTATTTTAACGAGAGAAGAGATGGAATTTATTAATTTAAACCCATGGTTCTAATTCCTTAGTTTGGCAACCAAGACACTATTTCTATAAGAATCGATCAATCAACAGATTATTTACACGATACATTCGATTACGAAATAATCTTTCAGTGGAATATTCAGAAACGAGCAGACGCCCACGTGCCCTGACCAAATTTCGCCAATGCAGTGCCAACCGGACCCTGATCGCCATTGCAACAGTGAATCGGTCGCACCATGAGCATTGTGCATGTCGCGCGCACACATTGAACGGCCAAAGTAAGAAGAAGAAGAAGAAGAAGACTATATATTCTCAAGAGACTAATCAGCAATCAACAACTCAACTGGATGGAGAGTAGCAACCCGACGCCGAAACTGATAGCACAGCAGAGGAGGAACATCCACCTTGACGGTGTCCTCCCCGGCGAGGAAGAGCAGCTACTCTTGGGCTTGATCATGTCTCTTCGTGAGGAGGGAGACAATAGGAGGGTGCCATGGATTTAATGAAACAAATATGTTGTGCTCGCGATTGTGCATTAATATGATTCTAAAAAATTCATGGTGTATAAATTAAGGGTCTGTCTAGCAATTTACTGGTTGATTTGTTCCTAAAATTAGCCAGATTCCACCGTCTAATTGCTTCGAGATTCATGTATCAACACTAACCTCTCTCTCCCTCACCTCCCACGTCATCCGTCTCTACACAGGCCACAACCGACATTAACCAACCACCCACCTTCACCACCAACGGCCTTCTTCCCATCACCTCGCCAGCGCCACCCGTCGTCAGCGAGGTCCACCGGCTTGCCTCCAACCCCCAAAAACCTCTCTAAATGTCCACCACTTTCTTCTCTGCTGCCGCCCTCCCTCGCTACCCACCACCTTCTTCCCTGTCTCCGGTAGCTCACCGCCGCCGGATCCACCGCCAACAAACACCTCCTGACACTCCTGAGCACCTAATTTGCTTGTCACAGTGTGATGCAGCTTCCTGCCTACTCCGCCCACTGTCGGTCTCTCTTCCCACAACCGGCGGCACCACCGATCCGCCACCTTCCACCCAAAATCTAAAGTCTAGATCCCGATGAACCCTGACCCTAACTTCGGTCAACCCAAGCCCTAACCTCGCCAAAGAAGAAGATGAATTTGTTGGAGAGGACACCGACGCCAGAGCCAGAGCACAAATCGTGAGACGAATGAAAAAGTTCAGAAATTTAGATGATTATTTAGAAGAAAATATCTAGGTGATGCTTATCAAAACCCATAAATTAATGTTGGGCTGCTATTTGCCTATCATATTGACTAGATACACTTGAAGAACCATGTGACTACGAGGAGTATCTAGTTGGCATCGAAGGTTGGGCGGTAGAAACGCCCCTTGGTGTGTTTGCGTATACCTTTTCATAAATAAAAAAAGCTTCTAAAGGAATGGATTTCCAAAATGGGGATTTGGATCTCTACCGTTGTAACTGTAAAGGAAATGTGCCATGACATTTTTTTTCAATTATAGCCATCTAAATAAAAAATTTCTCTTTAACAAGAGTAGCACTAACCTCAAAGCAAATAAAGAGATAAGTAATATCTATCTATTATTTATTATACTTTAAAAATTATACAAATCACTATTGAAAAAAGTATAGAAGCACCTCCTTTGTATTAGTTGTACTATAAATTACTACTCCAATACGCTCGGCTGCGGTGGATGCAGTCAGACGAGGCCTGTAATGAATGATGCATGGGTAGCCCGTAGCCCACTGCACCTGGGCCTTGGCCGAATTACACAGTATGCATTACCAAATGTATTAACATACTTTCTTATTAGCAATTGGGTACATCATATATATTAGCATAGCATCGATGTTGATCGTCAGAACGAGGCATTCCAGATCGCATCATCTCCTTCACCGCATCTGGAATGAACATCTCTTAGCCTCTGAGCTAGGTTGCAGACCCCAGTGCAGCTCAAATCGTATGATGCAATGCAGGTGTTTCCTTCTCGCGCCTTCACCTCGCAGTCTGACACTCCTGTTCAGTAAGCAGATAGCTAGTAACAGACTGATCGAAGACTGACCTTCCCAGAATGTTCAATTCAGAGCATATAAAAATAACTGAAGAAACTGACCTCCAGGCAGCGTTTCACAGCACATGCCGTGCTCATCAACGTGCTCCACGTCTAGCCCAATCAGCCATGCGCCGAGCGACACATCTTCATTCGCATACTTGTGCAATATAGGCCTGCAATATTGTCATATGCACAATCAGCAGCAGCTCACAGCAGAATGATGCTTGTTGGAATCAAACATGACTAGGCCCCTTCTGATACGAAGCACCCTTACTCGTTGATCGAGATATAGGTGGCGAGATCCTTTGAGATGGCGTACATGCCCCCGATGGCATGGAGGAAATACTTGTTCCCTTCTTCCCCGAACTTCCAGAACTCGGGCTCATTGTATTTCGTATTGCTGATGGAAGGTCAAGTGAAACGAAGCTTCAGTACAAAGTGAATTTCATGCACTAGAGTTCCGAACTAGCTTTGGGGTTGTCTGAAGTATTACTTGTGAGCAAAAATCTTCCCTGACTTCATACAACCAATATAGACTCTTGGCTTTAGCTTGTGCCGGCCAAGGGTTGTGACGAGCTTTCCTGCACAACTTATGTTAGTTAATGGATAAATACAAATTAACAAATACAAGCACAAAAACATCACATGCTGGAAAATACTCTTCAAGGAAGAACTCATATGGTATGGATAACTAGTAGGCTAGCTGATGCGCAATGGATATTCACGGTACAAACAGTAACGAATTTCCCTCTTCTCCTTGCGGCAGCAATGGAAATTAGGGTTTTGGCTTAATTGTACTACACTAAAGCAGCAGCATCGAGTAAAAGATCAGCATAAACATTCTTTTTTATTGGCTAGATTCCATTCCTCTTTTTTTTTTTGTATCCCCTATGGGGTTGTACATTATTTTTTCTTTTTTCTTCTTGGAAACGAACCTTATTTATTTATATTAATATACCGTAGTGGCCTCCTCTACTGTTTCCCAGTAAAAAAACTAATTAACAAATATCTTCAGTCTTCAGGAAGATTGAAGACATTCCAGGGGGTATATAGTAAAGCATACATACCTATGTTGGCATGTATATCATCATCCACCTTGACAAAGAACTCAGCATCCCATAAGGCCACAGCAGTGGAGAAGAATATCTTGGTCTTTGCAGGTAGCTTGTTGTACGCTTCAACATGGTCCTACATGCATGCATGGGTGCATCACAAAAAATAAATTTTGTTTTCCAGCTTTCTTTTAGAATGTTTTTCAGTATGGATGACAACTTCAATCATCAGAGTATGGTGAAAGGGAAAAAAAGATGCAACTCAATATATGTTTGAAGAAATTCATACCAGCCTAAGAAAGTCATGATGAAGGGCATCCTCCGCGTCTATAGCCTTATCTAGCTTGTTGTTTGATATGCCACTGTAAAGCATGAGCACCAGTATATATATGTAATTTCATGAGACTAGGAAATGAGAAACAAGTAGTAGTAAGATTTCAAGTAAAACCACACTCGCCCTCTGCAGAGAAGCTTTACATTACCTATGCCCTATCACAAACCGGATGACGACCCCCTTTTCCTCTTCTAATTTCTTGAGTTCCTCACCTAAGATACATCAGAGAGATGAGCGATTTTGATATTTCTTACAACTTAAGGAGCTGAAGAAATCATTCTGCTTGATTAAAATGCACGATCCTTTTGCAATGTTTCTACACACACACACACACACACAGGACTAGGAAATACAAAGAAGAAACAACTAACAAGAAAAATCGTTGTGTTGCAACAACAGAGTAGATCACAGCCTACCTTTAAGCATCCATGTCTGCCTAGCTAAGTCCCTCCGCGCCGCACCACTGAAGGCGGTGATGATCCCGATCACTACAAAGGGCTTCTTCCTTCGGTGACCCGTGCCGTCCGAGCTTCTTCTCCCAGGCAGCTCACGTGCGCTCCGCTTCGCTGCCACCTCCATCTGCAGCGTGGCGATGGACTTACCCAGATATCTGAAATCAAAACTCTGTCCAAATTAGCCCTATCCGACAGTCGAAAAGGAGGTAACAGATGCGAGCATATTGTTCAAGATGCATGTCAACGCACTGTATAGCCTCATGAGTCTTCGCCACCTCCGCTGTTACGTCCCTATCTTCGGCTGTTCTCTGAAATCAAGAAAGGGTGGTGAAGATGCAGAAATGGCTGTACACAAGGTTGTGAGGATCGATATCATTGGTAGAATGTTTTTGTCTTCATGGCTAGTATTAGGATCTTATGATATAATTAACTGCAGGATTATAGTCAGGTACCTCCAAAAATAGTTATCTATATATTTCTATCTGTTATTATATCTTCTTAAAGCAAAGAAAAAAGTCATCATATTCGCTCTGAAGCAGGGAAATTACCACATTAATCCATAAAAAAGAATAGATCTGCATCCAGATTATAACGAGTTTGATTTAATTTTGTAAACAAGTCGTTTCCGTGTCTAACGAGGTCAGCAAAAGAACAATTCGATAAATACGGATTCATCAATCAACTAGCCTGGTACATATTGTTCTCCTTGTATACCTCTCTTTAGAGTCCCAATTGATTAAAAAAAAAGTGCACATAGTGCCCCCTTTAGCCGTTCCCAGATACCCAAAACAGCGAAGATAGCATGTAAAAAAACAGCGAAGATAGAAAAAGGTTCCCTATCTGATGCATATTAAGTTCGGATAGAAAGTAGTATAGCAGACCTTAGTATACAACACTCTTAATGTCTTGATCTTGCTATGTTCAAGTGACATACTTGAACTTATTACTCTTAGAAATCGGTGTTTTTTAGATGGCTTAGATGTGGGACCTTGATGACTTTCAAGGAGAAGCTTGTGGAAGACATCAGGAAGGTTGTGAAGGTTCGGAGCCCACTAATCCGGAGTGAAAAAGGGTTGTTTCTCATCTCCTAGACCTTAGTAAAAAATTTCGGTTGTTTCTCATCCCCTTTTACATTTTTGCATTTACATTGTTGTCTTTCAATTGCTATATCACTAGAATTATGCAGGATTAGACTTAGGGTGCAAAATTTCACTAAAATTGTGTAGGAGTTGTTTGAGCACACTAGAGAGCCTTAGTCACTCTAGGTTGGGATTAGAAATTAGGTTTTTGTTTACTTAATTGCAAAATTTCAGTTTTAGCCAAAAAGCCAATTCATCCCTCCCTCTTGGGCACTTGATTAGGGCTGTGGATTTTTCAACCGAACTGAAAAAATCAGACCAAAAAAACCGAACCGAACCGGTCAACTCGGTTTGACCGGCTTTCGGTATTCGGTTTGGTTATTAGATTTTGGGTTTTTTGTGTTCGGTTTTTTCGGGAAAAACTGGCTAAAAACCGAATATACCGAACTAGTACTGTTTATCTGGTAGGGGCCTAGCTGCGCTGCGCCTGTGCGTCTCGCAGCGCCATCCATTCGCACTTTCATAGGGCCCGCTCAGCTGCTAGCCTGCTAGCTGCTACTACTTTCGTGATTGGCATGTGCTAGCTAGTTGGCTGTCTTGCGTGTGCGACTGTGCGTGACTGCGTGGTGCTTGCCTGCTTGGCCAGTTGGCTGCTTCTACTTGCTTAGTTATCATCCAGTCACTATGAAAGAAGTGCCCATTGCTTGGTATTCGATAGCTTTGACCCAATTTCATGTACCATGGAGCAATGCTAAATCTCCACCGCCCAACGGCTTGAATTTCAAATAAAGCAAATCATCTCTCTCCTGTTATCTAAAATTTCATCCTCCTTGCCAGCTCAGCCATTTTGCATTGAAGCAATGTGCATGTTCATACTTGATTTAGGGAATTCATACACTGTCAAAAAGGAAAAGGACCGCTGCACGCCTAACCAGTAGAGTCGCTTTTTAGTTTTTACTTTGTTAATTTGTGTCTTTGTTATCACTTCACCTCATATCATTCGCAATTCGCGTCAACTGTGGTAAATATGGTAATTACCGACACCACACTGAAAAAAATTGGGATTTGCCGATACCGAACTGTACTTCTAAAAAAATCATATATTATCGAACTACGAACACTGTATTTACCGTATATACCGAACCGATTAAACCGACAAAACCGAACGCACAGCCCTACACTTGATCCACTTCATAGTGGAAGCTAGTCTAGGACCAGCTTTAAAGTTACCCAAGCGCTAGGGTACCGAGATGAAAGTTTTTCAAATTGAAAGTTTTTGTTCAAAATTTCATCTTAATCGAGTAGAAAGTTCTAAGATATGTGTTGAAAGTTGGTTTAGATGCAAGGTAAAAGTTGAATCCTGGTTCAATTTTTGAGAAGAAAGTTCTAAATTTTAGTTGAAACTGTATGGGGTACAAATTGAAAGTTGCGGCTTTTGAAATTTGTTCAACGCTTGAGATGAAAGGTCCAAATTTTAGTTGAAACTGTCTCGGATTGGAGTTGAAAGTCAAAATTTTTTTGAAAGTTGAAAGGAGGAGGGAAGGATGGGGGCGTGGGCGAAGGCTTCTAACAGCCGCCAACGGTCAGAAACCACGCGTTCCAGCGCACTATGGGGTAATTCCTTGACTCTAGCAACCCCAAGATTCTCTATTACAATCAATCCCATTAATTACATACGACACGTCCAATTACTCTTAAGTCATAAAAAGAAATTATTTTGGGTTACATACAGTCAAATATTATAAATTTTGAAAATAGATTTCTTTTTAAATATTTAGAATGAACATGCAAAAATGATATATCTAGATTCTTTTTGAAACATGCTTTCATAATATTATAATTTTAGTAAATTTTATAAGTATATTATAATAGAAATGAGCGATCATAGCTATATTTATAAGATCGTATCAATATCTAAAATGACTTAAGTCTACGACAAGAGGGAGTATAAAATAATCTTACAATGGAATCTCCGTAAATGAGCAGATGCATCACCAACCGGAACCTGATCGCCATCGCAAGCGTGAACAATGTCACCCGCACAAATAGAACGGCCAAAGCGGGGGTAAAAAAAAGGGAACCACATGTTGCTCAAGGGACTAATCAGCAATCGAGAACTCAACTGGACGGAGAGCAGCAACCCAACGCCGAAGCCGATGACACAGCTGAGGAGGAAGATCCCGCCCGACGGCGTCCTCCTCGGGGAGGAAGCACAGCTGCTCTTGGTATTCATCATGTCTCTTCGTGGGGAGGGAAACAACAGGAGGGGGTCATGGATTTATCAGTGAAGCAAATTTGTCGCGCATTAATACGATTCCTGAGAATTCTTGGCGTATTAATGGAGGCCAGCTAGTAGCTGCCTATTATATACTCCTATTCAGCTCATCAGTTGGTATGGAAAGCAGGGATACTAGAAACGCCTTGTTGTACATATCTTTTCACAAAGGGAAGTTTCTAAAGTTAAAGGACTGGACGTTCAAGCAGGGAATTCCGATACCCTACCATCACATGTTCAAACAGGGGATTCCGATCCTCTGTCACAGTAAACTCCCGTCCAAGAATTATTGCAGAGATAAAAAGATTTGTGCCATAGCACGGCGGGATATCATTGCATTTGAGTAGTAGAGAAATGTTTTACAGACAGTTCAGACAACGGCCCAACGGAAGACCAGAAGAAACACAAGGAATCCTGAAACTATCGGTGAAGAAGCTTCTCTGATCACAACGACAAGTCAATCTGGTGCGGTAAGGATGTAAAACCGCTGAGACAACAATGGTTTCATACTGTATGGACGAATGAATTAATCCAATGTGAAAATCAAACATGTATACCCACATAAGCCCTGTGTGGCCTCTATCTCAACAAAATACGAGAGAGAGAGAGAGAGAGAGAGAGAGGGATAAGTGGTGTATCCGTCCAGTTTTATCCTCCTGTCTTTCTTTATCAGATATGATATGAATGCCTTCTCATCTCTTCTCCTTTCCCATTGTGATATGATCTCGCACTCCGTGAGGCAGCTATGATCTGCACAGCGTACGTATATACCAGAATGGAACCTCATAAATCATACTTTCTCGTTAGCCTGTGAATACTTTATTAGCATCTCGTCAGAATGAGGCGCTCCAGATTGCATCGTCTCCTTCACTGCATCTCGAATGCACATACTTGAGCCTCTCAACTGGATTGCAGACCCCACTGCACCTCCAGTCGAACGATGCAACGCAAACGTTTCCTGCTTGCGCCTTCCACTCACAGTCTGAGAACCAGTTTCAGAAAGAAAATACTGGTAAGCAGTGCCACAGTGATATTCAGAAATGATGCATGGTATACAAAACAACTGAAGAAAACTGACCTGGTGGCGTTCCACAGCACATTTCTCTGTCATCAATGTGCTCCACATCTAACCCAATAAACCATGAGCCCAGTGACACATCTTCGTTTGCATATTTGTGCAATAGAGGCCTGGTTGATATGATGAACACGACGTCATCAGTAGCAACTCGGTCAAATAAATATTTTGTCTGAATGAGTATGCCTGTTCTCTAGTCTTACTTATTGATTGAGATGTAGGTGGCAAGATCCTTTGAGATGGCATATATCTGCCCGGTGGCATGGCGGAAGTACTTGTTCCCATCTTCCCCGAACTTCCAGAACTCAGGCTCATGGTATTTTGCATTTCTGATGAAGGTGCAGTGAAATAAAATTTTAGCATTTATCGAATTTCATACATTGGAACAAGTATAGCTATACGTTGTTTCCAGAAGATTTACTTATCGGAAAGAACTGGTCCTGACTTCATACACCCAATATAGACTCGGGGTTTCAATTTATGCCGGCCAAGGGTTGTGACAAGCATTCCTGAACCACCCACATCAGTTAATTACTAAATAACAAATCTTTCCAAGATGATTGAGGGTTTCAAAGGGTACATAGTATTGAAGCTTACCAAGGTTGACATGAACATCATCATCCACCTTGACATAGAAATCAGCATCCCATAAGGCCACAGAAGTGGAGAAGAATATCTTGGTCTTTGCAGATAGCTTGTGATAACCTTCAACATGGTCCTAGATGCATGTATGGTTGCATCAGAATAAACTTTAGTATGGACGACAGCCCCCAATCAGGGTTGAAAACAGATTTGGCTGATTGTGGTTTTACAGAAAAGGGAAAAGAATTGCAATTCAATGTTTTGAGAACATCACCATACCAGCCTAAGAAAGTCATGATGAATGGCGTCCTCTGCATCTATAGCCTTATCAAGGACATTGTTCGATGTAGCACTGAAACAATAAACACCAGTTACTACTTCAGTTATTGTATTTAAATTCATGACACTGGGGAATAAGTAGGTGGTAAAATTTCAGGAAATATATAACACCCTCTGCCAAGAATTTCTAAAACTAAAAAAAGAAATTAATGCTGCCCAGTATGGGCTCTTCTATGCCACATCTGATACTTCCTATATCGATCATATTATCGCCGTTATGATGCATTCCTTGTGTAGTTTCAATCTAGTGGTGAGTGCGCTGCTTCTTTACCAAAGTTAAACGAGTTCTAAACTATTAGAAATAGAAATCCATTGAAATGTTGACATATGTCTTTTGGAGTTTAAGCAAAATGGATAACTATATAAATCTATTGGAACCACAACAAAACAAGAAATTGAGGCTTTATGGACTTTTTTTTGATAAATATGGAAAGTTTCCTATAGAGATGTTTACCAAATCTTGGGTTGAACTTGTGAAGTATTGAGCATAGTGCAGGCACCCTTACCTATGTCCTATCATAAATCGAATGATAATTCCCTTTTCCTCTTCCAATTTCTTGAGTTTCTCACCTGATAAATAGCAGCGGGAGATAAGCGGTTAGTTTTACAAGCAACGAGTACAGAAAGCACGACAGATACAAATAGAAGTCAGCCACAGTCCAAGAACTCAAATTTAGCATAAACTAGTTAGGCAAAAATGATATGACCGGCGATCGTATTATTCTAAAAGGCTGCTATGATGATTAATGATTCTATTTGACTAGTTGCATACTTGTATATTCCTGTGCAATTTCCTTGTTAGCACAATCGTTCTACTTGATTAAATGCACATTCCTTGTGCACTGCTTCTAACTAGGAATAAGAAATTCAGCAAGCGACAGTGAACCAATACAAGGAAAACAATAAGGCTGCATTGCAAAAGTATGAACCTTGCGGCATCCAGGTCTGCCTGACAGAATCTCGACGCTTCCTGCTACTGAAAGCGGTATTGATCCCAATCACTACAAAAGCCTTCTTCTTTTGCTGGCTTATGCCATCTGCACTTCCATGCAACTCATGTGTGCTGCGCTTAGCTGCCAGCTCCATTTGTAGTGTGGCAATTGACTTATCTAGATATCTAAACAGAAAATGCTATCCAAGTTAGTCCGATTAGACAATCCAAAGATGTCAATAGGTAAAGACCATTTTTCAGGATTCATGTCAACGTACTGTATGGCCTCATGGGTCTTTGCCACTTCCCCCATCACGTCCCTATCGTCAGCTGGTTTCTGAAACCAAGAAAGGAGCGTTAAAAGAATTACATCTCAGAAGGGAAACTGAAAATTTTAGTATTTTCATACCTAAACATCCACTTTAACTTTGCATATCATTCATCTGAAACAACTTACTTTATCTTATCTTTCTTGAAATAACTTGCTTTATCTTTTTTTAGTACAAACCAGGTGCTATAATGTAAAACAGGTGCTATCAAGCGGTGATTGATGAATGCTTAAATGGTGTGCAGTCGTTTCTGCATGATAATACAGCCATAGTTTACAAACAGGAGTTTAAAAAACATTTTAAAAAAATGCAGCCATGAATCATGGTACATAGTATACAATAATGTCTGAAGTAGCAAGATGAGCATAAACAAACAAAATTAAAAAGAAAAGAAAAGGCTAAAGTTCATGGATTAGTCAGCCCTACCGGCTTGGAAACAAAATCTTCAGAAACGATCTGCAGTTCCCTCTCCTGCCGCCGGCGCTGCGCCACCACTGGGTTCTGCCAATCCGGCACCGCTCCGAACCTGATCAAATAATCGGCGTCGAACGTACATCAGTTACACCAAACAGGGCACCCATGAGCATTGTGCATCGCGACAGAGCACACAGCTTAGATCAAAGAAAGCAAAAAAACTCGTCTTCGAAAAAAAAGGGGCAAAAACTGAAAGCCCATGAAGCGAACCAACAGTAGGCATATGGCTCAAGAAACTAATCTAGGACTCACTGGTCGGTGAATAGCATGCCGAGGCCGAAGCTGAACGCGCATAGGAGCAATATCCACCTCGACAGCAACCTCCTCTCCGCGGCCGCGGTGCCGTTCCTGGGCTTCATCTTTCGTTCAATCTCTCCCCCCTCTTGCCTCTCCTGTCTACTGTGTCCTTTGTGAGAAGCGAGAAGAGGACGGGTTTATGAAGGTTCGAAGTAACCGAAGCTGAGGAGGGAAACAACAAGAGGGAGAATACTAGTTTAATGGGTTCAGAAAATGCTACGTTCACAATGCAGGGTTGTGAACAGAGGATGACAGTTTGATAGGGAAAGACAATGGAGGATGGCTGTTACGTTCACTTAGGAATGACAACGGAGGATGGCTGTGAAATACCGCATACAGTTAATTAATATACAGATATCCAAGAATTAGAAATTGACATTAAAACCTATGGTATGTAATTTTTATTAGAAGAAATACGAGCAATATTTCCAAACCTTATATTTTTACATTTTCTCACCGAGAAACCTTTTTCCGAAGCATATTGAAATATCTACTTTTGTATCTATTCTGGAATTAAAAGGTGCAATGGCCACCTTTTTATTTGTTAGGTTATTCAATTTTTGTATTGCGTGATTTTTTAGATTATTTTAAATTGAAGATCATTTTTATATCCAGAAAATGTGAAGTGAAAACCAAAAAAGAAACCCAAATGATTACAATTTATTTTTCTACTTATCAATCAAAACCACTAACAAGCATCAAACCTCCTGTGTTACGGAAACAAACACAAAGACTCTGTTTTTTTTAGGTTACGGTTAATAGTTTTTTGCTGTGGCTGTTGGTATTTATCTGTATTTTTAGAGACGATTATAAACTGCGGAAATACCGATGTGAACAGCACATTTAGTTTTAGATTTAGAAAGCTGTCTGAAAAAACTTCTTTAAAAAATTAGCTAAAAAAGTTGTCTTATTTATTGTGGTTTTTCGAGGAACCGAAAGAACCAGACCAAACCGGAAGCGTGGACATCCATTCGGGGGTACGCCGCGCTGGCACCGAAGATGGGAGTCCGGCCGTCTACGTCGCGGGGCGTTCCGTATCGCATTCGACTTCGGGAGGACGCGGCACGGGACACGCGAGGCCGTGGAGACCGCGCGCGCCGGCCATGTGGCGCCCGCCGCGTCGCCCCGAGGAGGGCTCGTCTCGCGGTCCCTCTCCGACGTACGCACCCCTCGTGGGCGTCGCGCGCCAGCAGCCGCCGGCGACGCGACGGCAAAGCGCGCTGTCGCTGCGCTCCCCTGCAAAAAAGCTCACGTTTTCCTTTTTCCCATTCCCTCGCGTAACGTGCTAGTTGTACCGGCGGATTCGCTCTCTCAAACTTGATCCTTACGATGGTCAATCTGCTGTAACTCTGCAAGCAAAACTTGAGCTTGCTCTTTTGGCCCTCAGAATGACGGTCAACGATAAACAATGCCGGGTAAAATAAAATTCCTTGCAGATTTTACTTCCTACGTGATCTTGTTGGGAGCTAGCAATAGCAACTGATAGTTACTGGTAGCTTTCGAAGTCGTTAAAGCACAAACAAGTGATTGACGCTTCCAAAACAACGTGCTCTCCGGTCAAAACCCACTGTAAACTTCAGGGAAAGCGATGAAGCTGAACCAGGGTGTCGCGAAGCAGACCTCTGCAAAGATGCGGCTGTTATGTTTAACGGAATGGCATAAAACTTCGCGACGTTGCTATCGGGCAGAACGTCACGGATCAAAATGATCTCGATCGAGACAACGCGATAGGATCCTCGACTCCTCGTCCTCTACTATTAGTTTATGCCCTAAATCACCCTGCCGTTCACTTCACCCAACCACCCCGTACTACATGGTCCTACTACGCCATGCAGGCCATCATGCTCTTGTCCGGCCGGCAGACGGGTCCCACGCCGTCTACAAGGTGCCGGACTAGTGTCAACTAGGAAAATTCATATCAGAAAATGGTGATGACCATGGAAAGAAGTCCTGGCTCTAAGGTCCTGTTCAAGTTAACTTTTTTTTTTGTTTCAGCTTTTAGTTTTAGCTTTTTTTTCACTATTCACTACATTATCCACTAACTCAGCTACAGTAAAAAAAGCTAGTTACAGTGAAATTTCAGTTAAAAGCTAAAAACCATCGCTAAAATGATCACCCCCTAAATGGTGTTTTAAGACAGTTGATCGGCACACAAAGAATGCTAAGGGTCGGAGGAATGCCCTGCTTAGGGCGTATAATGATATAGGCAATTACTGTCTATAATACTCTTCATGTTATCTATAAATAACATTAAAAATAGTTCATATAATATATTATTTTTTTACATGTCTATAGATAGCTTCTTCTTGACACAATACTATTTTATTTGTCGTGTTACGATCAATTACTGTATAAGAGATAGCCTAATTCTCTATACTTCCTCTCTGTCTCTCTCTTATATCATCTCGTATCATACGTAGTAAAATTTATAAACAGTTGACATCACACTATTGTACATAGCTTTAGATAAGAGGACATAAATGAGCATCAATTTTAAATATCTCCCAGACGTAGAATAGGCCGACAAGTTAGTTTGGGGTGATGCAATACAGACATTCCTTTCCCATCTCGATAATGCTAGCACAGCACGCCAGCACCAACAAAGAAATAGGGTGCAACAACATCTGGATATAATGAAGTGAACTTAAATTAGGGAGGTGTGACGTAATAACTTACTGCAGGAAAAGGTCAATCACAAAAGAAGAGCAATTTTTGGGTTCATATTTGACAGTTTCAATCTTAACATAAATGGGCGAATCAGAAGAAATTAGGAGAAACGTGCAACGGTGTTGAGCATCATTTCAGAAAGAAGTCAGTTACGCACAGATGAAACATCCAGTCTTCCCACTCTAAAAGTGAACATGATTTTCCTTTACACAAAATCATACTGGCAGAAATAGTACACAAAATCACCCTTACAAGCCTGCTCAGAACATTGACCCTTAGTCTTCGGAGTGGCACGTCCAATATATCAGCCCACTGTAAGGATGATGCAATGTCAGAAACTCGGCAAAAACACAGTGGTCCAGTGAATGACAGAAGGGAGCGCGAGAGGAAGTTGAAACATGCAGATATACCTTATCAATACAAGAACACATTGCAGAACACCAGCAACACCAGTCCACACTGAAGGGCCCTTGTCTGTCAAGGCATCTTGCACCAACAAACCCACTGATCCAGCTAGGCAGACAAAAGAAACAACATACGCCACAAAAAGCCAAAGCTTCACTCTGCGAATTAAGAAACGTCTGTTAGAATAATTTTATGCAGTATCAGGAGGAAATCACTCTTCCATTGCAAATTCCATTTACAAGCACATTCTCGTATACATCATTGGTCTATTATATTCTTTTGAGAACCAGAGGGAGAATTTTTCAGATGTCATAGAATATATATATATATGGGTTTTGATTAGGAGCTACAGAAAGGATTGTGTGATGACTTGCCGAGGAAAAACGAATGCAACCACACAGCACAATACTAGCAACTATGATGTTTTTGGTAGAAAGTACTATCATAGTTCGAGATTTCTACTCACAACACAAACGATCCAAAATTTGAGGCCCTTAATTACCTCCCCTCTCGAACCTACACAAAATTATTTTCAGTTATTTGATCATGTCGTTGCCACTAAAAGATATGCCTAAACTACACCTCAAGTTGAAGATTCACCTTGTGTTAAAACTTTCCCTTGTCTTCATGCAAATTTCTTGAAGCAGGTTTACCTAACTCTTGTATTGGCCTTGCGAGGCATGGCTTGTAAAATTTTGGCGTGCATAGCAAGGCATAAATTGAGGCAAACTGAGATACCACCTCCCAATGTATAAGGCCCTCGGCCCCCAGTGAATCCGTAAATCAGAGAGCATTTACTCGTAATACATATTGTATCAACAGCTTTTCTTTATTTCAACATCTCTTATACATAATTGAACATATCGTAGTAAGTGCGTAGAAATTTGAGTTTACAAGCTTTATTTTGTCACAGGTATCTCTAATATCTAACAGCTACAAAACAACTTAATCTGACTCATCTCAGTCACTCTATAATCATACACAATTTTTTATTTTTCTGTAAATAATTACTAATATTAGCAACCAACTATCGAAATAAAAAATAAAAATGGTAGATTGGTCTAAAATCTCAGAAGATTTAACTTCAAAATTGTTAGTGTTAGAATAGGAACTCCATTGTATTTTCTTATATGTGTATGCCATATTTCTTTATAATATTCTCTTGTACTCTCTATATATACTGTCAATTGGGTCTCATGAATATACACACAATATTCATAATATGGTATCAGAGTTAGGGCACTAGCCTAGCTCTTTCCGCTGCCATCCCACTACCGCTGTAGCCGCCTAGCCCGAAGCCGCCACCATCCCCAGCTGCTGCCGCCGCCGCCGCCTCCTTTGGATTGGGCCACCGTTGAGTGCGTTGCGGCCGTCGTCTTCGTTGCGCCGTCGCCGTCATCTTCGTGTGGATCAAAGCTGCCTCCGCAAGGCCGTCACCCTCCAAAGCTGCTGCCAACAAGGCAACTGCTCGTGTTGACATCCCGGTGAACGAGGCCAACCTTGCATGCCACCGTAAGAAGGCTGCCACCCACTAGATTGATCGCGCCGATTTAGAAACCAATCGGGTTTCTATCCAGATTTCTATATGAAGTGTTTTCCTTCCAAAAAGATGTTGATCTAACTGCCACGCCATTCAGCGCCACCTGTTAGACTTCATTGCCTTGGTTGCCACGCCATCCAGCGCCGCCTTAATAGTGTTTTGGATAAGGAGGTCTACATGCAACCATCACCTGGATATTCTGTTCCAAATGGACACTTCTGTCATCTTTATTGTGCTCTTTATGGCCTCAAACAGGCTCCTCGTGCTCTTTTTGTCGGTTTCACTGTTAGTTCCCACGATTCTGCTCTTTTTGTCTATGTCTCACCTCAAGGTAGACCATTGTTTCTTCTGTATGTGGATGGCATGCTCATCACTGGTGATGACTCCTCATTTGTCACATATGTGAAGAAGTATCTCAGTGAGCGGTTTCTGATGACTGATCTTGGTTCTCTTATGTACTTCTTTGAGATTGAGATCACTTTCACATCTAAGGGCTACTATCTCTCTCAGCAGAAATGTCTAGAATCTACTTGATCGTTCTGATCTAACTGATATTTGTACTACTGAGACTCCCATAGAGTTATCTCTTCAACTTCGGGTCACCGATGGTGATCTTCTTAAGGATCTTACTTGATGTCGTCATCTTGTTGGGAGTCTAGTGTATCTTATGAGCACTCGTCCTGATATTGCTCATGTTGTTCATATCTTGAGTCAGTTCATGACTCGTCCTACCCATCTTCATTACTGTCACATTCTTTGGGTTCTTCGCTACTTGTGTAAGACTATCTTTTGTCCAACGATCTAAAAGGCGGCCGCTGAGGCGGCGCGTAGGCGCTGGGCGACAGTCAGCCGCCGTGCCTTGGGCCCTCGACGAGCGGCTGGGAGGTCCAAGGTGGAGAGGAGGCGGTCAAAGGCAGGCTCAGCGTGACGGCCAGGCAGGCACTCGAGGCGGTGACGCGATACCTAGGCGCACGAAGGCGTCAAGATAAAGAGGGGGAAGGGGAAATGATATTCACAATTGAGAGCCAGTAGGGTTGCGAAAGAGTACCGAGCAGGAGCTTGCACCGCCTCCACCTCCCACACGCCGCCGTTTGCCCTCCGCCTTGCCGGATTTGGACATGCCGTAACCAAGGTACAATCCCCCTCTTTGCCTTCCCTCCCTAGTCCGGCGCTCCCCTTGCTGAGCTTCTCCCTCCTCCTCTCCTTTGCTGGCCTTGGTGGAGACGAGGACACGAGGTCCTGACTCCCGATGAGTCGAAGAGAGTGGTGGTGCCGGATGGGTGATAGGGAGGGGAGGAGGCCCTACGCCGTGATGTGGATATGAGGGGAGGCGGTTAGGGAAGGGAGGCGATTGGGGAGACGACGGTGCAGAGCCGACGTGAGGTGACTACGGGGGAGAGGTGAGGTGACTGGGGTCTGGGGACTTGGGGAGGGGACCGACTGGCCGGTGATTTCATTTCAGTGCATAGAATCAATAGATAGATTTCTAAATTGCTTATTTGCTATGTTATGTAGATTGCAGATTGTTAAATAGCAAATATTACTATACTTTGCAAATTGCAACAATTAGTGATGCTACTACACTGCTATTAATATTATGCTTTGCTAATTTGCCATGTTGATAAGTGTGACTATGTCTTATTATCTTGCAATCATTTCTTTCGTTCTTTCATATTTTACATAAAAGTCCGAAGCACAATAATTGGTTCATATTGTCCACGTACTAAGAGTCGCATGCATTGCTTAATTCTTAATGTACAAGTTTACATGAAGCATTTACATCAAGAATTTACATCAAGTGATGAAGTACTCATCATCTATCAAATTTACAACATTACAATTTAATCCAGGTAACAATTTATGTCTAGACATCGTCCGCAACACACCATGGCAAAGTCGGCCACTTAGGCCCCACCTTGCCGCCCACCTAGCGTCTACTTGAAGATTGTTCCCGTCGTTTGTTTTTTCCTAGCTCCAACTAACTATAGTTTCAGGCATACTTCGATGTGACCTGGGCTAGTGATCCTTACGATCGTTGTTCTCTTTTTGCTTACGGTATTTTTTTCTTAGATCCTCTCTGATTACTTGGAAGAAAAGAAGTAAACTGTAGTTTTTGTTCGAGTGCAGAGGCTGAGTTGAGAGCTATGGCAGCAGTGACAGCAGAGGCTACTTGCTTGAGGTGGATACTTGTAGATTTTGGAGTGTCTGTGATGAGACCTACGACTCTTTTGTCTTTTGTCTGACAGTACAGGTGTTATAGTAGTGTCCGTGACCCAGTGAAGCATGAGCTCACCAAGCACATTAGTGTAGATACTTCATACACTTGTTCATAGGTGCAAAAAGGAGTGCTTGCTTTGTAGATTGTTGACTTCTTCACGAAGTCACAGACTAGATGCAACATTTGTATTCTCTCCAAACTCAGTGTGTATGATCCACTACGAGTTTGGGAGGGATCTTAGAATAGAAATTCCTTTGTATTTTCTTGTATATGTATGTCATATTTTATTGTAATATCCCCTTATATTATCTATATATACTGCTCTTTGAGCCTTTATACGCACAATATTCATAATAGTTAGCATGCAAAATGGATGATCATCGAATTTGGAAGAGTTGTGGAGCTAAAAAGTAACAAAGCAGACAAATTAACAACAAATAGTCTTAGTTTTTCCCAAATGAATTTTTTTATGCCATATCAAATTTAGAAGAAAAAAATAGGTGAAAACCTCCTTTTCTTATCTCCATCAGCCATCAGAAAGTTAACTGACAGAAATTAACACAAACAATCAGAAATAAGTTCAACAAAATAAGAATATAAGTAGTTGTTCAACCAACAGATTGACTTTAATCCCACTGTGCTGGCATCTTACTGGCACATGGATTCCCCTCAAAAAAGGCAAGGTTGTCTGGAAAATAAGTTAACATAACACAAAACAGTATAAACAACTACCTAGGTGTTTATCAAACAAAGAGATGTTAGGTTCAGATTCCATTACTGTCAACAAAAACAGGGATATGGAAACAGAGTGATCCACAAGCGAGGAGTATTGGTAACAGTGGAGCCAATGCTACCCTCATAAGATGTATAAAGTGATTTAGTTGGTAAAACAATCAAAAGAGAGGTCCACCAGTTGACTTAGTTGTCTAAGTAGTTGCATAATCAATCAAAGGAGACACTGTTACAACTTTTCTTAACCGTTTAAACTTGTAAACAACATATGATCAAGTCTCAGGATGACTTAGTAAACTAACAAGATTCAACATACAAGAGTTTTTTTAGACCCTTTTTGAAAGACAATTGTTTACAATAAATCATAAGAATCTCCATGCAAGTTTACTGAATCTTTTCAGCTTATAATCACATTAGGGTCCTGATTCCTAATTTACACTTGTACTGTTAAACATGTGACTAAGTCCAGTGATAACTTACAAAGATGAAGCTTGATCGACAGCATATTTTTATTTTTATTTTTGAGAAATCAGCAGAAAGGGTCTCTACCCTGGTATTCTACTACAATCAACAGGTCAGTCACCAAGATAATATGGTTTATACACACGGCAGGCAAAACTTAAAATCAAGCAAAGTTCAGTTTGGAATCATCCTGGTCTAACTACATCCAGAGAGACACTGGCGGGGCATTTGGTTCAATCCATATTTCTGTTCAGCACGAACCATGAAGCCAATGCCTCAATTTTTGGAGACTGAACAAACAATTGGTTAACTCATACAATACTAACTTACCATAAATTTTCTTCCTGAAATTATACATCGTGGATACTGTGACTATTTTTCAATCGCGCAGGCAATGTGTATATATTCAGGGCTCAATTCAATCATCTCGCCTAGATTAGCCTCAATTCATCCACCAATTCGACCAACCAGTGCCTAATCGAGCAATAGCCTCACCTCCACTCGGAATCGTCCCCGTAGGGCGAGTAATAGTCGTATCCGATCTCATCCTTGTTCACGCAGTTGAACATGAGCGCCGCCAGCGACGCGAAGATCCCTGCAAGCCCCACGCCGGAGGAAAGGCACACCCATCAATCCCCACATCGGAACCACAAAGAAGACAATTTGACCAGAAACGAAACCGAAGGGATCTTGCTCTCACCGGGGAGGTAGTGGAGGAAGGAGACCTGGACGGCGCTGCAGACGACGGCGTCGACCCAGAACCACCAGCCGGCGCCGAAGACCGCGCCAGACACGCCCGGCCCGATGATTCCCCACAGCAGCGCAAGGTTCTCCATGGCCGCCGTTACCTCTCCACCAACTCTTCTCCTTCCACGAAGCAATCCTTGAGTTCCTTCTCGCTTTTTTTTTTTTTTTTTTTACCCGAGTGAAGGCTGCGTTGTGCGGAGAAGTGGAGCCTTGTTGCTTCGGGCCGAGATGAGATTGGGCTTAAATCGGAATTGCTCGGCTCAATTCTAGTACGGACGTGATACGCGATGGCGTCCACATTATATGGCATCACTTGCCAGAGTTAGGCCTACTGCCCATGGGCCCATGACCGACCCATACATAACGAGCCGCGGCCTATATATCACACGGCCCACTTCCTCTGCCAGAGTGCGGGCCCACTCCAAATAACCTACGCCCCCTTCTTGGCTTCTCACCGACTAAAATGGCTCCTTTCTTTTGAGCTTATATCATATGGTTTTTTTAATAAACAAATAAAATAGTTTTTTATTATCTTTTCAAAATAGTTTATCAAGATAGTTTTTTTAAAACATCTTATCGATATTCAGTTCATTTGCACAACGTTCATGTTAAAATTAAAAGTCATCAACCGCAGCAAAAAAGAACTCACCTAAAGACAAATCAGCTGATATCTCGCTCGTTAAAATGAATTCAAAATTCAAAAGTCCGTAACTTTTAAGCCGAGTCTTCGATCCGCGATCCATTCTAATCACTGTGTTTCTTGTTACGAGATATTCGAAACAAGTTGCGTTGATTCTATCCGCACATCACGAATTCGAGGAGCACGACTGTGTTTCCGAACTTGCCTGCCGAATTGCTCTCTTGCACTTGGGAGGCAGCCACATATTCCCACGGAAGCGTGTGAGAACGCCGGCTGGACTTTCTATGCGCTTGCCAGAGAAAGGGGTGCCGCAAAGCGAGTGGTCAATTAGAATTTAACGGATGGTTATACGTTCTTAATTCTGTAGTTATTTATATTTAAAATGAATCGAAACCAAATTATTTATTAAGACTACGACAAATTAGTACTGTGCAAAATATAATTTGCTTTTGTTTTTACAATTTTTAAGGAGAAAGCCAAGAGTTTTCATTATAACGTTGCACTTGAGCATCAGGGAAGTGAGGACACATCATCAGCCACTCTATCGAGCCCGCCAGTGCGCACGCAAAATCATGCACAGCAATGAGCCGGCTTGTTGCTAACCCAGCGGACAGACTGAAAAGAACTATGTAGCGTCTAGAGATGGCTGTGAGCATTTAAATTTATGATCATTAAATTAAACAGCTGATGGTTTATTTAGAGGGGATTTTTTAAAAAGAGAGAAGAAATTCGTAATGATGTTCGCACATATCTAAATATCAAAAATCTGAATGCTTATAATCACAAAAAGTACTTAAGTGCTGTTTAGCACTTTCTGACAAACATTTGTAAACAAAAGAAACAGCTCTCGAAATTCGGTCGAAACACTTGCGATGACGGATCTATCAGTGCCCGTCTGCGTCCACAACTTCACCCACTCTTGGCAGTCTGCTTCCAGGATAACTAATGTTGGTGAAGCCTCTTCGCTTGGCCAACAGAAGGCCATCTCGGCATGCCAGGGATCCGGCTACCAGGTGATCTGAAACTTCAGGATAGTTCTTAGCTGACGAAGCAATGGCCACTCCTCTACCGTCGCGAGCCAAGTCCCCAGAACCAGCTTTGATTATAACGAAGCAATGGACATCAGGATAGTCCATGATGTTCAACGCTCCATTCTGACCAGGAGAGACCCAATTGCTTCTTTCTTGTACAGCCCGACCTGAACTTTCTTTTGGCAATTCCAAGGACAGAAGGCTATCCACCACTTTCTCCACTGAACTAGCGGGGTTGTACAGATCATCACCGTGCGTCCAGTTATTTCTAGATGCTAAAATGTATCACGTAATAGCAACGAGTGATCGGCGCGGCTTCCTTTGGATCAAGCTGTTCGCAGAAGACATCTGAGGCCCATGTCACTGGGTGAAGTTTTGGAAGTTTAAGCTGAAGGACTTCCTTTGCTTCAACCCAAAACATCTTCGCGATTCTTTATGACGGCGTCTTCGAGTTCCTGTTGTGACGGCGTTTCAGAGTCGCGAAATCCGGGGCGGTGTGGCTGGAGATCGGGCCGTCGGCGACCAAGTGCGTGTCGGAGGAGATCCAGTCCAACGTCGTCGTCATCGGCGACTACTCCGTCCTCTACGAGCACTACCACGCCCACCCCATCCTCTCCGTGAAGCCACAGAGTTAGCCTCCACTCCATCTTTATTTATTATCTAAAACTCAATATCTGGACTTATCCTAAGATGACGAGTTCTAACCCAATTTTAACAAATAAAGGATCCAAAACCTTTCTAAACACAGGTTTTTTAAAATTTTAACTTTTTCAACTTGTCACGTGCCGAAATCTCCAGAACCGCACCTCACGTAGCTTCTCCACGTATTATCCACATTTGATCTTTATGTGCCTAAACATAAGTCCGATCATCTCGTGACATACTCTACCGCCTGAACCTCAGATCTCTCCATCTTAATCCTGGTACACCTCGTCATCGAACACGATAACCTCTATACTCAACTCATATATACAAAAACTAAAGAACGTTTTTTCGATATAAATTCTCTCTAACTTGATCAACATCAATCCACATGCCACACGTCTCATATAACAACGCTAAATAATATTGTCATATGGTCTAACAATGATCTCTCTGCACTCATTTTCAAAGCCTGTAATAGCAGGAGACTGAGGCGATGCAGAGAACTGGGTTTGCTAGCTAGGCCAGCCGATGCACAGATATATAAGAGGCAACCATTGTTTTTGGTATACTTGTTCCTAGAGGGAGAAAGTTATCTCAATGACAGAAAAGGAAGCAAGGAAAGGGAAATGGGAGGAAGCAAGGAAAGGGAAATGGGAGGAAGCAAATCTGTGTCCTACTTAGCATGGGCTTTGAGGGCAAGAAGCAGGATTTCAGAGATAGGGATCTTTTTTTTAGCTTTCTGTGGAAAGCAAATGAATCACCCAGATCCTACGATGTTTATAGCTATTCTTATCGTATGATCCGCATAAACCCTGCGTAATTCTCAGTCTGCAATAAAATGTATGTTAGACCATACGGTAAAGTCTAATATTTTTAGTAATGAATAATTGATAATATAGATGCTAAATAATTGACAACGTTGTTTATAAAAGAGTGTTGCGTGTGTGTGGATTGATGTTGGTTAAGTTAGGAAGAACTTGTGCCGAAAAAATATACTTTGGTCTTTGTATATACAGGTTAAGTATGGAGGCGATCGTGGTCGATAACGAGATGGACCGAGACTAGGATGGAGAGATCCGAAGTTTAGGCGGTCGAGAATGTCACGAGATGGTCGAGCTCATGTTTGGGCACATGAAAATCAAAGGTAGATGATGCGTGATAAAACTACAGGAGGTGTGGTCCTGGAGATTTCGACACGTGACGAGTTGGGATTTTGGAAAATCCATGTTAGAAAGGATTTTGAGTTCTTTAAAAAGTAGTAGGCTAAAAAAACTAGTTAAGGTAAAAATGCCCAGTTGAATAAGTTGTATTAGGGTTCCGAGTAAAGTATAAAAAAATGTGTGTGATTGTATTTGTCGCGGCCGAGAGATTGGATTGGAGTTGTGATCGGCGTGGAGATATTAGTATTGGCGGCTGCATAAGAAAAGGGCATGGCCTTTTTAGTTGGAGAGAGAGAGATTGGTTTGTTTTTATGTGGGCCGGTCATGAAGTTGTAGGATTGATGAGGTGAGAGATAGCTTTGTTGAGCTATGACCGTGTAAAGCATTGGATTGCCGAGTGTTCTAGGCGACAAGGAAAAAGAAATATACTATTGATTGATTTGATGGAGCTGTGAGTCTTGGTGTTTGATTTTTTGCATACGAGTGATCTGCATGCAGGCTTTAAATCGGTGGGTTTGGCCGTGGATTTTTGTAGTTGAATTTTTGAATAAAAATTCGGTGGCTTTTGGATGTTACAGCGGCTTTTGCTAGTGTGATTTTTTGCGTGGCTTCTTCTGGCGCGTCACACAAATCTAAACAGCAAGCACAGGAGGTGAGCGCATCTCACAGGCACGAAAATTTTATTTTCTCTCTTTGCAGCAAGGTGCATCAGGGAGCAACGATTTTCTTCATTCCCCGTCTACATAGCACAGGGAGATAGCTCGTCGTGGGTCCCGCCGCCGTGAGCTCTTGGACGTGAGCTCTTTTCTGTTGTTTTGTTTCCTCACATGAAGTCCATCATGCATATGTTCGGTATTAATCTTTAATAAGTTGCAACAGTAACTCAAGAATGTTTTTCCCTTTTGCTATCTTTTATGTGTGCTTTTTGTTCTAGCTGTTTTTCAAGTTAAATGATTAAAAAATCAAAAATTTTAAAAGAATTTTTATTAAGGGGGTGCTCATTTCGGCTTCTAAAAACTTCAGCTTCTAGTTTCAGCTTTTTTTCACTATTCACTACACTATCCACTAACTTAGCTACAGTAAAATGATCACTCCCTAAGTATAGCAATCATTCATCCTTCTCTAATTACTATTGATGATTCTATAATGTAGACCTAGAAAGCATTTTTGAGGTGTGGTCTGGTCTGCGGAGCAAGCAAAGGGCAACCAAGTGGTTGGCAGGAGAAAAGATCCTATGCGCTAAATAATAAACAGATGTCGTAAAGTTAACACATTAAACTGTACGAACGCTTCAGAAAGATGCCCTTTATCTGAAGAAAGAACTGTGTTACCGTTGAATATAGCTCACACTACATTGAACATTCACCTACTTTTGCGGCTGATGGTGTATTTGGTGGCACCCAATCGTGGATTCCCTGCAGACTCTTGAGTCCAATCCCCCTTCTTTACTCTGCTGCCTTTTGTTCTTGGTCGCCCTTCCCCCTTTTAACGAGCTGAGATGAATCGTCTATTCCCTTGACTTTCCTGGCCTTCCCTTTTCAGCTCGACGGTCGGTGTGCGCTGATGTTTGTTTTTGGGAAAGCATGCGTGATCCTGTTATATGGGGTCCCAACCAAAATAATAATTTCCACAAATTACAAATGGTGGGACTAATAGTCCCATATTACTCATCGAAATAGAGTTATTCTTATTTATAAAAAAAAGTAGATATGATTATGATGAAGAAAAGCAAAGGAAGACTACACGTGTGTTCGCTCGCCTCGCCATCCTGTGCATGGCGTGCACGTGAATGTTGCTGTGATTTCGAGCCCGGCTACTTGTGGAGGCGATGTTACAACATAATAAAGTTGCGATTTCGAACCCAGCTGCTTGTAAATTGTGTTTAATGTGTCAATTACTAGTTCATGGTTAAAAGAGAGGAGGTGACTAAGAAATTGAAAATACCTTCACTCTCTCCTTCTCATTCTCACGGCTTCTGCGCTTAGTTGCTTTGGTTTCTCTCTCCGTTTCTGCATCAGCACTTAGTTGCTTTGGTTTCTCCGTGGTTTCTTTGTTCCGACATCTGAAACCATCGTCACTCGAGTCCTGCATGGAAAGGGGCAAATCAAGTTTTTGGGTCATGGGAAGAGCAGTGTCGCCGAAACCATCGTCACTCGAGTTCTGCACCAGAAGGGACAAATTAGGGTTTTAGGAAGCGCTTCATGCGACTACTCGCTGCTTCTTATAACCCTCCAACTGATCCTAACACCTGCTATGAGTACAATGTCCTTTTTACTCAATGTATTGTTCGATATATATAAGATTACCATGCTGTTGTTCTTGTTGTCTGGAAATCTATTGAGAACCTACAGTACACACATATTTGCAATCTGTGAATTTGCATTTCCTATTGTTTGTTGGTTTAAATTAGTCACTAAAGTGTACTGTTTGCTAACAGATCCACCTAGGGATGTGGTAGGAGTGTAGCTAACATGGATGCTTCTCTATTGCCCAATGTCACTGGTGCTTTCTCAAGGTCAGGATGGAGCGGATGAGCGACTGAGATGTGCAGTTGCCTGGCGAGAAATCCTGTTGGGCTGCGGCACGCGCAGCGCAGCGCAGCCACCCCTTGCCACTCAACGCGTTTGGTCGCGTGATTTTGTAGTAGCTCTACGGTGTATTTAGTGCCTGGGACGTTTCCGAGTGTTGCATGCCCCTCGGTGCGTGCGTGCGGTCGAGACGTGGCGGGCAAGGCTCGCGCGCGCGCGCACGGCGTGGTGGCTTAGCGGTGGAGGCTGGTGCGGCCGAGAGGTGGGGCTGGGATGGTTAATTGACGTCGCACGGTCCGCGCGGCGTCGGCACAGGGGCTGTTCTTTTTAACCATAGTTTATGGTTTTTAGTTGAAATATTTGAATTTTAGTTATTTGTGATAGAGATTATGGAGAGAGGAATACTCACTTGTGATTTTAAATGGTACAGATATTGGACTTTTAATGTGTACTGTAATTAACTTGTAGACTCCATCTTAAAAAAAATATTCTGTTTGAAAGTTAGATACTATAGCAAAAATCAAAAACCGTTTTGAGGAGCTGAAAAACAGATCCACAGGTGCATGGCGCCGAGGGCGGGTCGGCGCGCCGTGCATAGCAGCGGTCCGCGCGCAACAAGGGTGAGCGGATGATGGTGACAACGCGGGCGCACGAGCGGACGGCGCGCCGGCTGCTGTCCGCGAGTTTTGGCTCATGCCACAGTTGTTACAGGCTGAATAAGGCAACAGCATCTGCTCAAAACGAAGTTGCCGTTCGACAAGCGTGCATGTGAGGATGCAGAATTCACATGATGCAGACAGGTCATGCACTCGTGTCTCAGATGTAATTCAAACCTCAGTACGCTATACTACTTCTGACTAAGTATCAAATTGTTCCAATAAATGGGAACCCCCTGGACTGGCCATTACAATCGTCAAATTTTTGCTAACGAATCGTTCCTTCACAAAAATTCATGTAAACATATACATCTCCCAATGCGCTGGAGACAGAACAAAATTGCTCAGCTCTGAAGCAGAAGAATGCTCCTTCAGCAGTTGCTCTGTACAGACAGGAGGGGCAGTTTTTAGGTTGCGAAGTACTAAGATTTTCGTGCTTTAAACAAGCATCTTGCGTCTGCCAATAGGCAGGGGAAACAAATGGGTCAGTCGAAGGGAATTTACAGACAAACATCCACGAAACAACAGTGTGAGAAACACTAGAACCGGAGCTCAGCTCATACATCAGTGGAGCTCCGTAAAAGAGTATTACACATTGGCTGCCTGGCATTGCCGGAGCAACTACACAACTCACGACATCCCTGCCTCGTAGCGCCCTGCGTCAGGCTTATATATTGTATCTGTTATTTTCGATGGTGGCCAGTACCGAAGTACAGATCTCCCAAGAATGTTCCTCACTGGTAGCGGGCCCCTGAAATGCCACACAATCCAAACAAATCAGACCTCAATTATATGAAGTGAAAGCTTCAGATGCGGAACGAGTGTGGTTTGGAGCATACCAGTTATGCGAATCAAAGCTGTTGTTACGGTTGTCTCCCAGCACAAACACATACCCTTCTGGTACAAGCTGCAGGAATAATAACAGCGATTAATTAACAGAAGTAATAAGGGTTAAACTCTTTATACAGTCTATGTTTAAATATGCCCACGGAAATACACAATGCTTAGATACTCTCTTCTACAGTACCACCAGTAGAGGGGTTTGATGCTTTGATATTGTTGGACTCCTTAGGGCAATTTGGGTATTTCCCAATTTGATAAAAGAAAAAAACAAAGAGGAGTGGTCCCACCTGTCGGTGGGACGGCAGATGAAGGGATAAGGCTGAAGGCCATCTTCTTCATGCGAATGGCTTTGGGGACGTTTCAGCCTGACCTATTCTTGCGGCAGCGGCGGCGACGGAGGAGCCATTGGAGTGGGCATTTTGGCGCCAGCTGTGGCTGCAGCCCACCAGCCTCTACTCCACTCCCCATATAAATGGCGACCTCTCCTCTCTTCTTGGATCATCCGAAAGCTGTGAGCCCTCTTCTCCTCCCCAATTTCCCATTCCCCTCAGCTGGTCCTCGATTTGACTGTTGGAGCAGCCGCTCCGCTGAGCTCTTCCCCAGCACCGGTGGCTTTGTGATCCGAATAGCCTCCTTTGAATCTTTTCCCGTGTGATCTCCTTTTGCCTTTTCTCTTTGAGATCTGGTATTAAGGATTTGGGGATTTAGATTTGAGGGGAGATTCGGCTGGTTGTTTGCCGAGTGGAGAAAAGGGAATCCGGAGCTTAAGTTCTCAGGTGCTCTTTGGCCGGAGCCCTCGTCGGCCTTGTGCGGTATCTACCCTGACCTTCGACTTCACATGCATACCTGGGGTTGGAGTGTGACATTGTATCTCCATTAGCCATCGTCTCCTTGCGCGGCATAGCGAGGTGCTTGGTTTTCTAGGACAGTGCAGCCTGTGTGTCTTGCCTTGTTCGACTGCTTCTCGGTGATTTCGAGTATCACCAACTTTGTGAGTTTTTCGATTGCTTGCTCTTTGCCTTTTGCTTCAGATGCTTGTATTATGAGCATTTGCTATATGTCGATGCTTGGAAGTTGCAAAGATATGCATGTGGGTTCGATTGCTAGCTCGATGATGAAACTGGTCTAATATTGAAATTGGATATTCAAACTTGAGCTCTAAATTATTATTGTTGCTATCATCTGTTTGTCAATCTTTCAGTCCATTACTTTCGGAATAGTTGGCAAATGAATTCTGTGATCTATAGTACTTCATGATATATGCTTCAGTTGTTGGTTAATTCGGTTTGCTATCAATCTTGCTAATATTGTGATTGTTTATTGGAAGCTATTAAATTGAAGTACTGTGGTTACTTGCTTTACCTTCCTGTTGGCCGAAAGTTTAAATTGATGATTTTAAGTTTGACATATAAGTAACTTGCTATTTAAAAGCTCAAGGTTTGAATCATATTTGACATATCCAATTAGTGAAGAGTATAGACCATAGTAGTGAAACGGTCAAGATTAAATCTTGTGTAACCCTACATCTGAGAGCACTAATCAGTAATCACTAATATAAAACTTGAGCTTTATGCTAGTTTTAGTTTTTTTCTCTGGTTCATGAAAATGCTTTGCATGTTCATTTCGGCAGTGTTCTTGTTACATATATTGGATATATGATCTAGTATGAATGACATGACAAAATTACATGTTTATATGCAATTTTTGTCATTTATATACCGCTGGAAATGTGCTTTGATTATTCTTGATTATGTTGGAATTGAATCTGAATATTGGCTTATACTGCAATATTTACAATAGATATAAAGTCAATCCGACGCTGGAAATGGAGCATAATTGATACTTTCATGCCATGTACAATCTAAAATTTCAAATTATGTTTGCCTTTCGATGACTCATGTAAGAAAACACAAATATTTTGATTTAATCTTCTCAACTAAGTATGCAAGATTACATGAAGTAGAATCATGACGCAGCATAAACAATTCTTAGTGGTAGACAGAGAATATAACATACCATTGGTTCCATCTCATAGTTGTGTGGCTCCAGCACAAACTCCTCATCCTGAACTACTCCATTGATTAGTAACTTGCCATCACGCACCTATCAGAGAACCAAGTGACCAATAGTTATAACTCAAGCCAAAAAAAAAAAAAATTTTGCAGCATAGTAATCACACCAAGAAGCAAACAGAAGGCACTACCATTGGGATAAAAGCTTACTTCGACATAGTCCCCTCCCTTGGCCACAACTCTCTTGATGAACACATCACCCGAGTTGTAGCCCAAAGCCTGCCATAACATTGCAATTCACACGTCACATTTACATCACAATCGCTATGAAGTATGAACAAACACGAATTAAAGAGATGAGGGATCATACCCGAAGAGCTGGGGGAGCACAGAAGATTACAATGTCCAAGATTTCAGGTTCCCGGAATATGTAAGACACCTGCAGATCAGAGATCACAACAACATCAGAACACACATAATGACATAGTATACCACAATATACCAAACTACACATAATGGCATATACGAAACTTAAGATAAGACACTTTGAATAAACGAGCTCTACCTTCTCTGCGAGAATTCGATCACCAACATCGAAGGTCGGGTACATGGACTTGGACGGGATGGACCTTGGCTCGGCCAGGGACGAGCTGTAGAGAAGTGGCACAGTCACAGCTGCAAAGGCCGTCTTGGCGTCGTCGGAGCAGGAACTCACCCACCTCGACAACCAGTTGCTCCTGCTCATCGCGGCACTAGCACCACTGTTCCTCGCAATTCCCCCAGAACCAGAAGCACCGGCACTAGCACTACCTATCAACGCCTTCTTGGAGGGAATCGAAGGCGCCGGCGCGGGAGGAGGGGAGGAAGGCACCGAAGACGACGAGGTGGCAAGGTCGCTGCAGGGGAGCCACTTCGCAGTCTGCAAGAACGGGAAGAAGGACGCAGGGTTGAACCCAAGAGAAATGGACGACGAGCCTGACAGAGACGCAGCCCCGATGATCCCAGCCGTCGACCCCGTTCCCTGCGCGAGCACCGACAGCAACCCTACGGCGAGCGACGGTGGCGGCGCATTGGATGAAGAGTACGTCCGCGAGAGGAACAGCGAGTGGCGTCCGGCGGCGGCGATGGCCTGGGGCTTCGGGTGGTTGTGGTTCTCGGCGTCATGGCGGTCGCCGCCGCCGCTGTTCCGGTGGTGCTCGGATTGGCGAGACAAGGTGAAGATGCAGAAGGGGCGCCAGGCACCATCGTGGAGGAAGCGGCAGCCGGTGGTGGAGGCGGAGGAGCAGCGTAGGCCGAATGATGCGGAGAGTTTCTGCGCCACGTAGCCGGAGTAGGACACCGTGATGCGGATCGCCATGGCGAGCAAGCAGAGCAACCGTAGGGAGATGGAGAAAGGGTGGATGGGGTGGTCAGGGGAGAAAACGAAACGCGAGGCGCTGATCAGTTAGAGACTGGAGACCATTTCGGCGGGGCTCGAGCAGGACGGCGGCGCCGTAGATGTTGCGGCGGCGACTCCGGGAAGATTGGGGGGGCGGGGTGCGAGGTTAAGAGGGTTGCAGACTGGAGTATGCGAGGAGGAGGTCGGGGTGGGGTTTAAGGCAAGGGGTCCTCGCCGGCGGCGAGGGCAACGGTGGCGTCAACTGGGAGGTGGATTTGGATTTGGAGAAGAGGTGGTGGGAGGCGGAGAGGACATGTAGACGCGTGGACGTTAGTGGACTGGAGGCCCCCTGGATTCTGGAGTTTTTTGTATTTTGTTTCCCGGTAGAACTTTTTTAGACGATAACAGGGGAACGCACGCTTAGCTCAATCCCTGCTCGCACCCACCATCTACACGTACGTGTATTCATCTTCTGCACACTATTTTTTTAAGCACGAGACCTCACAGGTCATACACACACGTTTTTTTCACTACACATATAGTAAATATATCTTATTTCTAATTATTTCATGAGACGCAAGAGTTTTGATATGATGATCAAACCCTGACGGGTAGGAAGTATGACGACTCCTTTGCCATCCGAGCTACGCTCGGTTCTCGTTTCCTGATAAAAACTAGAAATGGCTTTATTGCACATTTGCAAATGGCTTCCAAATTGCTTAGACATATTTCTAAAAATTTCTAAAAAATTTTGCTACTCCACATTGCTGTTGTTATCTGGGTGCTTGGGTGGAGGGAGTTGTTGGTCGCATATATCTAGTAACATTTCAATGCACTCCAAGATTCGTGTTCCTCACCGGTGTTTTCGACGAGCATTCGCGGCTGAACGCTCCCTACCTCTTGCTCCACATCGATTATGGTTTTTGAGTGAAATAATTGATCATTTGCCCCATTCTTTATATGTATTTGATAAAATATTCTGTGACATCTCACTTACATGTGGATCCAGAGTTCATAGTGACACATCGTAGGGTATTTTTGAGTGAAACGAGAGCAGGGGTTTATAGATCCCGATTAGTTTTGTGAAACGAGAGCAGGGGTTGATAGATCCTGATTAGTTTTGTGAAATGACAATCCTTGTTCAAACGAGTATTTCGACTGTTTTTCAAATTCCAAATTAGCATTACGAGAACTGTATGTTACAAGGAGACACCATTGTCGAGATAAGAAGACCATTTCACGCCCTGCTCTATCTGGTTTTGATTTAGGGGTGCTCATATTAGTGATGATTTATGATTTTTTTTCATTGTAAATAACTTATTTTTTAGTATAACTAAGGTGACTTATTTGATAAAATTAAATTTGCAAAAGTTTAAAATGAAAAAATATGTTAGTACATTACGGACAATGCAAAGGAATACGAAAAAAGAAACTGGCAAAAGCCCAAAAGACCAAAAAATTAGAAAAAGATGAAATTAGGTAATAATGAATTAAAAGCAGAATCGAGAAACTATCGGCAAAATGAGCAAGGCCTTAAGTTACTGGCTGTGATTTTTAATTGAAATTATCCTGTAGTGCCTGCTAACTTTTTTGATAAAAAAATGAGAAAACTTTTTTCGATGAAAAATGAAAAAAATAGAAAAAAAACATTATATCATTACGAACAATGCAAAAGAAATAAAGGTAAAAAAATAAAAAAAATAAAACTAAAAGTTGATATATTTTAAATGATTTTTAATTTAAATAAATTGATAACTAAAAAAGTCATAACTGAAGCTATTTTTAATTGTACGTGTCGAGTCCTATCTTCGATCCAACCAAGGCATGGAAACGTCACTGTTCATCCCCTTTGGAGACGACAAGCACCCGTAGTTAAATGCCACTCCGCTCAGCGACGAGAAGCCAGTAATGGATTTCTGCGTTGGGCGATTTTTTTTTACTGTTTTTTTGTTTTTTCTTTTTTTATTATGTGTTTTTTTGTGTGTTTATTTTTTTCCGTATTTTTTGTATTATTCGTGATGGATTAACATATTTTTTCTATTTTTAATTTTTTTTAAAATTAATTATATCAAATAAGCTAACTCAGTTACAGTAAAAAAAATATAAACTATCGATATTTCGAACGCTATTATAATCGTTTCCTACACCTAAAACGCAATGTTATGTTGACCCTTAGCATGTGATTAGCTTCGTTGCTTCTTTCCAACTTCCACTGTCCCAGTCGAGGGGAGGGATTGGAGACAGTTGTATCAGGCACGTCATGGCTCAGTAGCGAAAGCACACCGGTAATTAAATCCACGAGGGAGAATTTCGGACGGAGCAGAGTGATTTCTAGGTAAGGATTGATTCATTAATTTTTTTCGGCTGTGATTTATGATCTTTAGCCCTAATGTGAACACTTGAATGAACAAATCTAATACCGAAAAGTTATTTTAAAAAAACTGTCCTAACAAATCACTTTAAACAACGGTGAAAAAATTATTCTATTTATTTATTTATTTAACAGAAACCATAAACTATAAGCTAAAAAAACTTGGCCTAAATTCATTCAAAGATTTGGATCAAGAAACACAGGGCAGTGCATTCACATGACAATTATCCTTTGGAAACTACTGTTACCTAGCTGGATACTCTGTTTCAATATAAATATTCTTTCCTTCAAAAAGTCGATAAACAACTTCATTCAAAGTTGAAAACTTCCCTACACTCTGCAGTTGACCCGAAAAATTCGCAAACTTTGTGTTTCAACTGGTATATTTGACATGCACGGAACGGAGTGTTCTAAAAAAACATTCACGGAGACGATATTCCAATATGCAGTTAAACAATGGGACACGCGACGCTATAGCAAACAAATTGACAGCCAGAAAACAATCAAACTTTTGTAAAATAAAACTGGTCAAAATCATATCATTAATTTTTGGGAACTGATGCCTGGGCTGTCGTAAGCACTTACGTTTCAGACGCAAAGATATCTATCAATTATTTGCAGAGGAAGGGAAATGGCTAATACTCTGAACCTCTGGCAATGAGGACAATTCATGAGGAGACGAGGAACCATGAGCCATCACAACCAGATGACGAAATGAAAAACGTGCTATAACAGTCTATGAAGTTATGTTACATGTATGAGGCAGTCTAAATAATAGAATGGCACAGGTTGAGATACAAATCAAATTGATGCAACAAGGATGATCCTGGGATGAACTTGTCTAGAACTTAGGGGGTGATCGGAATAGCGATGGCTTTTGGTTGAAAAAACACTGTAGCTGGCTGAAAAAACACTGTAGTTGAGTTAGTGGATAGTGTAGTGAATAGTGAAAAAAAGTTGTTGTGTTGAAGCTCAAAAAGCCGAAATGAGCGGGGCCTTACAGTGAAGGAACTGACCTTTCAGTCCTTGTGTTAATGACAGGTTCAATCCTAAATTTGTTCAACCCTATGTGACAGCGGCCGGGCGCAACGCGTGTTTGGGAGGTGATGCAGACAGTAGCTGAAAATATAACAAAACTGTAGCGCTAGATGCATCTGTAGATGATGTTGAAACTAGTCCAGCCGTGTGAATGGTTCCTCACAACTGCAAACTTCAAACTCATGTCCTAGTCGAAACAAAAGTCACCCATTCCCTCGAACAGAAGGAGCCTTCAGCGTTGCTGCTATGCATGACAAGGCATCTACAGACAATGACTATGAAAGCTATAGACAATCACACGAATGACTTCCATATTACATAGAACTATGGTTGATCTTAATGTCTAAGCTTCCAAATTGAGACCAGCCTAACATCTCTACAACTTAAAAAGAAAAGTTGGTGATAGTACATTCTTTCCCCTCTCTCCCCCTCCTAAAAAACAATTCATGAAACCTCATCGTTCGATTTGACTAGATTACATCTCGCACACAGCCGTCGTCTCCTCCTCCTCCTTCCCTCCCCACCCTGCCCTCACCAACGCCGCCTCCTCCCCACCTTGCACACCTCGTCCTCCTCCTTCCCACCCCACCCCCACACCACCACCTACCCCCACCCTGCACCGCCGCCTCCTCCTCCCCCTTCCCTCCCCACCCTCACCTCTGTCGCCTCATCTCCTATCATGGTGCCCGCCGACTCTGAAGACGAGGCCTCCTACTCCTCCCCACCACACCCGCACCACCGCCAACTCCTCCTTCCCCTCCCCACCCTCACCTCTGTCGCCTCCTCCCCACCCCACACACCTCATCCTCCTCCTTCCCACCCCACCCCAACACCACTGCCTGCTCCCAACCTCGCACCGTCGCCGCCTCCTCCCCCTTCCTCCCCCACCCTTCATCTCCATCGCCTCATCTCCCACCGCGGCGCTCACGGACTCTGAAGACGAAGCCTCCTTTCCACCCTACCCCGTACCGCCGCCAACTCCTCCTCCCCCTCCCCACCCTCACCCCCGCCGCCTCCTCCCCACCCCGCACACCTCATCCTCCTCCTTCCCACCCCACCTCACATCGCCGCCTCCCCCCTTCCCTCCCCACCCCTCACCTCCGCCACTCATCCCCCACCGCACCACCCGTCGACTCCAAAGACGAGGCCTCCTCCTCCTTCCCTCCCCACCCCTCACCTCCACCACCTCCTCCCCACCCCGCACGCCTCCTCTCCTCCTTCCCACCCACCCCGCACCACCTCCTCCTCCACCACCGCAAGCGCTCACCCCTTACCATTCCGCTCGCCGACTCCGACGACAAGCCCCCTTGCCACGACCGCGCTCATACCTCCTGTGCAGCACATATCTGGATGGGATTCTTTTACCGATTACTCGTATGCGCAGAGGGGCCCCACGGTGCGATCTTGGAGATGCTGGCGGTGCTCATGGCCGTGGAGCTGTGCCAGAAGCCTGTCATCGAGGCGGTGCACGACGTCTGCATCGGCGGTGGCATGAACTCAGAACAGATGCCTTCATTGTTATTATTTGTTTTTTATTTGTTGATGGCAATAGCTTGATGTGTGTGTTCATGATGTATATCCGTATAAGATGGGATTGGGTAATGTCCTGAAGTGATCCTTAGTCCAAACTTGATAGTGCCTTCAATCCATTAGCATTGGTGATTGGTGCAAGAATTAGGGTTCAGTCTCATTCAGAAAGGTGGAGCTTTGTTACTATACTCTTGGATTTCACTACTTGTCAGTGGCGGATCTAGAATTGCATCACGTCTCGAGCTGAATTTGCTGAAAGAAGGCTAGATACTAGGAATAACATGGGCTGAATTATAGAATTTATACCCTGGACTGAGCTGAAATTACCTAGACTATACACTAGTAATTTTTTCACGCTCCAGACTGAAACCCATGTTGCCATGGGCTCAGATCTGCCCCTTCTACTTGTTTAATATGGCTCATCAGGACCTCACTTTCTTGCAATGAGACTTGAGTGGGCGATGGGGGAAGCGGCCCTGACGATTGTGAAAGATGTCACTGAAGTATGCAAATGAAATTTTCATTGATGTGCTTGCAATTAACCATCATATTCTGCAAATTGTCTTTATCCAGTGTTGATTTGCTCCGTCGCTCATCTTGGGAATTATACCAGCTGATCGGTAGGACTCCGTTGGTGTACCTCATCAAGTTAATGGCTGGATTTGAGGCCCGTATGGCCGCTAAGCTTGAGATCATGGAGCCTTGCTCCAGTGTCAATGATTGCTCGTGTCAAGGATAGGTATCGAGTGCCCCCCCTTTGCCCCCCTCCCCTTTTTGATAATTGAGTTTGAATACTTTATGACGTAATTGTGCTCCGATGGAAATGGCTTGCAGGATTGGTTACAACATGATCACTGATGCAGAGGAGAAGGGTCTCATCACTCGAGGAAAGGTGAGAACAGAATACATAAATCAGGTTTCAGCTTAAAATAAACTGGAATTGATAAGTTCAGTACCACATTGCTTATTTATGATGGTTTAATCGCAATCTAGCTTTCCACTAGAATATTGTCGTCTGTAATACATCTCATTTGGGGGGGGGGGGGGGATAGTATTCAGATATATTTTAGTGCATATTATCTCTTGCCCTTATTCTCAACTAGAAATGGTAAGATCATGAACAACAAAGTTGCATATGACATGCAGGTGCATCTGAATTACAGACTATATTTTCTGTGTTCTACATGATTAAGTTAGTTCTTGACCCTCTTGCTCGATACAATTTTTAAGTAGAAAAATTGAATTTTTGTAACTTGCTTATACATAAATTGATTTCCTTTTCCCTCTTTTCTAGTGTGTCTTGATTGAGCCTACGAGTGAAAACACTAGCATAAGGCTATTTGCTTCTACCATAGCATGATTCATTCTTGAGTCTGTCGAGCTATGCAAAAGAAAGAAGTGATGATTATTGTTGTCCCCATTCCCATTTTGGGGATACACTTTTTCAGTTGTGTGGTTGGTTTAGTCTCATCCATATAAGTAATTGATGTAGCCTTTCTTTGAGAAATCACAGGTAAAAATCCCAAAACAATTTACAATACTATGATTAAAACCATTATTCTCATTAGAAAATACCAAAAATAGGTTGCTAAGTATCTTGTTACAAAGGTGGTTGTAACACCCCAGTCAAATACGACCCGGAATGCTACCCAACTAGAAGTAAATTAAAGTTAACTAATTACGCTATACAAAATTTCGGCAGAGCCTCCTTTGCTAATTATCTAAAACAGATATTCTACAGCAAAACAATAATAATAGACAATTCTCAAGTAATAAGTTCAAGGCTAAGCAAATAGACTAAAGTTTTCTAAACCATTCATGAGTATAATACTTAGAGAAGAGCACCGGAAACACCCTAAATACTTATTACAAGTAAATCCAAAGATAATAACCAGATGAAATCTCAATTGTTCTTGCATCAATCACTTAATTCTTCTGCCTTTAATTCTATTCTGTGTGAAACGTGCATGTGCAACAAGATGATTCTTTCCCTTTTCCCATGCATGCTGATCTCGTAGCGGTACCTAAATAAAACAACAACAACAAGAGTGAGTCCAACGACTCAGCAAATATAATGGATAGAACGAATTCATTTATGCCCATCACTTCACAAACCCATTCATCATTCATATAAACAAGCCATGCAATGCACAATGATCAAAAACTCTTTATCTCTTTCTCTTTTGCATTTTACCGGTAATGCAAAGTGTGTATCCGTCGATACACACTCATGCCTGTACCACCTGGTACAGGGATCAATTGCCTATACTCCACAAGTATGGGGACCTTTAGCCCGTCATGACATCAACATGACGGGGACCTCGGTGCTTGGTCATCTCGTGACCAAGACTTCAAATAATCAACATGATGCATATGCATGAATGCTCTAATAAAATAAATCTTGTATTCACGATATCTATGCACCAGAAATACTCATAAACGCTGAAAATTACAACACCCCTATATAGCATCAATACATTGTTACCACAACCATAATGCACATATATTCATACCATTGAGCAATACCACAACCATAAACACCCATATATTCATCCCATTGAGCAATACCACAACCATAAACACGCATATATTCCTACCATTGGACAATACCACCACCATCAACACACATATATTCATACCATTGGGCAATACCACCACCATCAACACACATATATTCATACCATTGGGCAATACCACCACCATCAACACACATATTCATGATCCTAATATGGACAAACATCAACCTTCCACACTATTAAATGTAAACCACCGTTATATTTGCCTTAACCGTGAGAAAACGGCGGATGCGCAGAAGGTGCCGCCTCGGGGGTCCGTCCGCCTCCTGAATAATAATTATAATAAAGGCTAAGATAACCGTAGCGAACCTTCGCTCAAATAAAAACAATCCGCACTAGCACAATTCGTCTATCTCGGTTCCCAAATCCCAAATCATACAGGTCATCCCACCTACCTCTGTGGACAGTCAACTTCAAAAATTCCTAACTATTGGCACAGAAGTCCGAATAGGGTGTTCTTTGGTTTGCTGGAAAGATACTTAAATTATCTAACTAAACCTAGTTGGGGTGACTCCATGATTCGGCCATCTTCTACCCGCCCCAACCAATTTTCTAAAACATCTCTGCTCATGTCGGGTTCTCTGGACAGCACACTAAAAAGGCCATAACTTTCAGCCCGAATGTCCAAATAATAATTTCTTGACCTTCCTGGAAAGCTAAGACAATTATCTACAACTTTCATACTATGAGAATCCCCTGATTCTCCCATTTTCTAGTCGTCCAAACCAATGTACCAAAATCTGCCAGAAACCTCCCGATCTGCAGAACAGTCCTACGAGAAAAATCATAAATTTTGCTACAAAGGTTGGATCGACGCGTTCTAGCACTTCGTGGAAAGATGAAGACGTCCTCTACGACTCTCTAGGAGGGGCCCAGACCTGAATCCCCAAGGAACTAACCCAAAACAGCCGCCTAACCCAAACTGCCCCGGCAGTCCAGAATATCGATAAGTAACAACTAAAAGAAAATGCATCCAATTGAAGAATAGCAGGGTTACCCTTGATAAACCGAAGAACATGGCGAACACGACGAACACCCCCACGGAACTCCCTCCCTCTTCCTCTTCCCCTCTTCCTTTCTCTCCTTTCCTCTTCCCTTCCTCTAGTGCTCACGGCAAGGAGAGGGGAGGGCGTGCAGGAGGCAGCAGGGCGCGCGCACAGGGGCCAGCAGGGGGCGCGCAGGGGGGCAGCAGGGGGCGCGCAGGGGGCGGCAGCAAGGAACGGCGCAGGGGGCAGCAGGGGCGCGCACAGGGGAGCGGCACAGGGGGGCGGCACAAGGGCCAGCAGGGGGGGCGGCGCAAGGGGCCAGCAGGGGGGAGGCGGCGCCCACAGGGAGGCAGGGGCGGCGCCCACAGGGAGGGAGGGGGGAGGTCGGGCTAGGGTTTGAGGGAGCCTCCCCCTCTTGGGCCACATCTCATGCCCAAAATTGCCACAAAATTTCAGAAACCCCCTCTCTAAAGAGAATTTAATTTTTGGGATATTACAGTGGTTCCAGTGATGGAGTTGTAAAATATGTTGCGTCTTGGAGTTGTCATGGAGTTTGGATAGCTGTTTGCCTGTTGGTGTTGTAACACTCCGGCCCTTTTCCTGAGCCCAAAGTGCTACCACCTACTCTTTGATACTACCAGTTCTAACTTTTGCCGTTGGTCTTACGTAGCAACTCCTCTGATTAAATAGCATCAACGGCAAATGGTAGACACTTAACATTAAACGCAACAGAGGTATGAATTTGCCAATTACCAAAAGGTACTCATGTGCTATGCCAGGCTAAATATGTCATCAAAGTTTAAACATATCGACTAAAGGTGGTATATGTGAATTACTGTTGTACGTGTAATAACTGTGCTACTCCCATCCGTGCATGTCGCCTTCACCACATGACTAAAAAAATAACAAAGTAAGGGTAAGTCTGAAAACTCAGCAAGTACACAATAAAACAATAACATCAATTTAGCAATTCAATCAATTCCATGACTGGGATCTGTAGATCAATTCTACGATCGTAGGTTGTAACTCAATCTATGACTATAAACTGTAAATCAAAACCCTCGTTTGTAGCTGTAAATCAACATCTTTGTTATTGTATTACTATCTGTATCATTTTCATGCAATGCAATGCGTCAGTACTGTAGCTTATACTGGTATAGCAGAGTATCCACCCATCGATGGACCACTCAATCTCCATCCACTTTTATATGGGAATCCAACCTCCACTTCTGTGGAGTTCCTATCGAAGTAGGTCTTGTTCCTCTGTATATGAGTGCAATACATGATACAACATATTTTCACTGTTGGCATTTAAATTATAAGCGGCACTCATCATGGTATGATTAGCACATAATCATACACATCACATAAACACTATAGATCACGGCATGAAAACACAAATAGCAAGTATTCACCATAATTCACTATGTCTACCATGCACTTGCCTGTTAACCTGACGGACGATGTATGGACAGCCCCAAAATCGAATCACTGCCTATACAAACATTACCCAATCTTAATACATTTAAGATATATGCATATATAGACGTATGTTGCCGTTCCATACGTACAACCCGACACAAGCAGTCTCCTCCTCACCGGTCACCTTTCCAAGGTCCCGGTACTCAAATAACCGTAATTTAGAGATCGCGTCATCTATATCCACAAATAAAATTGATTTGCGTACGCTTAATCTTTTACCCTACTTTCTTTCTTTTTTCTCTCTCCTTTTTTTCTTTCTTATTCGGCCAAATTGCTGACGCTCTCTCCCTCTTTTTTTTCTTCTCTCTGTTTCTTCCTTTTTTTCCATCGGCCTTATCCCTTCCTCTTTCTTCATTTCGGCTAACTACTCCTCCTCTCCTCCTATTTCTCCTCCCACGTTGACCTCCTCTGGACTCATCGGCTATCAAGCGGCTTAGTGCTCTCCTACGCATCCCCCTCGGCTCCAGCTCCCTGCGACGTCGGCCCTGCACCTTTGGCCTTCAGCCGATCTACAACGCCGCCGCCTCCTCGAGCCCGCCAGCCATGGCCCATCGCCGACTAGCACGGCTTACTCTACTCTGGCCTCTACCGGCTTATAACACCTCCCGCCGCCGACTCCCGTTGGCCCCTCCGGCTTACCTCCAATCGAATTTGGCCTTGGGCACCGAGGATTTGATGTCGGCCGTCAGGGTTCACGCTTTCCCTCTACTCCTTTCTTCTGCTGCTATTACTTCCTATGTGTTGTTGGTGTTACTATTTTGATTTGCTTAACTTTCAATCCATGGCGATGGAAGGCGTGGAGGTGCACTGCCGTGGCTAGTCATGGCGGAGCTCGAAGCCACCCACACGCCGGGGGAGTGCGCAGTGGTTGTCGAGCGCGAGTGCTAGGCCACAGGTAGTGCGCCGCCGCTGATACTCGTCTACGGTAACCTCTCCCCTCTACTTCCTTCCCTTCTGCGCTTCTACTTTGTGGTGCGCTTGTGTTCTACTATGGCACGTGTGCGGTTCTGAATACTGAAATTATGGGTGAAATGGGGTGTTGCCTACCTTGATTAGTTGGTTGTCAGCTGAGCTTGGGAACGAGTGGATGTGTGCTCTTGTGGTTGCCTTCTTGGTTGGACGTGTGGGGTTGCTAGCTGGGCAGTGGCCTTCTCCCCCTTCGGCTTGCCATCATGCTACCTGGTTTCTTGCCCTTGGCCGGCTGGCCCTGCTTCTTGCGCTGTGGTGGCTGACAAACTTGTGGCCTTGTGATGTGGGGTTTGCATGGGAGGAAAAGGAATTTAAGAGAGGGCTGAGATCTTGCTGCCGTGTTCAAATCGGCTACTTCTCTTCTCTTCTAGCTAGCTAACTTGGCTGGTTTGGCTTTGCCACCACTCGGTGCTTGCTGTGCTTCTGGTCCCTTCTATGTGTGCTGTGTCGTCTGGTGCTTTCTTATGTGCTTGGCTGGCTTTCCAGTTTACGTGTGGGTGGCTCAGAGCTATCTGGAACAGTTGGGGTTTTACTACAATACTTTGAATATAAAATAGGTTTGTTTAACGCTGGATAATGACCCTATGGCTGTAAGAGGTGTCGACTGGCCCTCGGACGGTCAAATATCTCTATGACAAAATGCCCCGCCTGGATTTAAATTCCAGGACCCTGACGGTAATTCTTTCTCTTTCTTTAATTTACTTAATTTCTATTCCCTTTTGACCCAAATGTAATTGAGTGAAAGAAATAATTTCCCCTTTGCAATTGATTTCTCTTTACTATAAACTGTAAATTTATTTCATTCTTTGCTCTCCCTTTCAATTTCTTTCGCACGGGTATTACGGATGTTTTCTTTGCTCAGAATTTTGGTTGTTTGTGCACAGGTTGGTGTTTTGAGTAGCAAGGAAACTGACTATCTCAGTTGATTTTGTTCTCAGTTAGAGTTTTGTACCTTTTGTTCTTAATTAGGTGCCTTTTGGTCTTGGAATACTGTTTTGATTAGTCTAATTGGGTTAAAAGAAACTGAATCTTAAATCGTGTAGTCAACCTTGACTTCGTCTGTGCAAACATGTATGGACCTTTTGTTTGTCATGTATGTGGGCATATTAAGTGACTTGGATCAATTATTTAAAATAATCATATTAACTGACTTCGATCTTTTAAAGTAATGAAACTGATTCTTGTATCTTGTGTTTACCGATTGAGTTAAAAGTGTTTAGAGATGAATAACGCACTTTTTAGGAGAACTGACATATAAATATTGATCCTATTCATACATGGAGAACTGACACTTTTTCAACAGTGGAAAAAAATGTTGTTTAAGGCCCTGCTCAGCTTCTTCTTCCGCCAGCAATCGTAATGGGCGTTGGCTTCTCAATCACTGTTCAACATTGTCATTTTCTCTTTCTTTTTTTTTGGTATTTTTGTGTTTTATTTTTTTCGTATTCCTTTGTATTGTCCGTGATAGATTAACATGTCACTTCTATTTTTAAATTTTTTAAATTTAATTATGTCCAATAAACTAACTTAGCTACAATTTATAGATATTAATCTTGATTTCAAGAATTTTATTTCAGGATTCAGAACTGTTTGGTAACACGTGCTGGTATGAGCTACTTCCATGAAACAATATGGAAGGGTGTTCCAAAGTTCTTGCGCCGTGTTGATACTGCATTGAAGAACATTGGGGCCAACGAGCGTCTTCCTTATAATGCTCCCTTTATCCAGTTCTCTTCTTGGATGGGAGGAGATCGTGATGGTAAGTGGCATCTCTATTTGTCTTGTGTCTCATGATTCCGAGCAGCGTACGTCTATGATAATTTACTGCAACAATAAGCTTTTTCACCTTGTTGGTCTCTATTAGATGGCTACATATTGCATATCCCTCTATTGACACCATAGCCCATATATAGAACTATAGATGATGGCCTAAACTTCTAACTCCTTTACAAATCCAGAAAATCCAATAGTGACACCATAGCTTACCAGGGTCTGATTGCTGGCTAAAATGATGACAACAAACTTGTATTGCTCACAAATTGAGGATCTCATGTGTCAGGTAAAAAATTGCTTACTACTTTTAACTCTTAAGTATAGTATATGTACATCTGATCATTAGAATTTGATAAAACTTCAAATGGTTGCAGTTGTCTATGTGGCGATGTAATAATACGTATTCGTGTTATCAATTCTTTGAGATCCGTTGCAATGCATGAACATTTGGCTAGTTATGCCAATCAGCAGCACTGAGGATTTTCATCACTCAACATTCTAACTAGAAAAGAATCCAAAAGTAAATACTTCCTATGGTAAAAAAAAAGTGATAGGCTTCCTACCCATTACCCAAGGCTCTGCAATGGCCTAAAACTATTGCAATGTCAAACTAGTATTATTACAACATTTACCTCTAGATAGAGAGAGAGTCATGAGAATTCTGATAACACAGAAGAATCACAGACATTACGAATCTAACAAGTGTCAGATAAAATCAATCTGATACCAAGCATTTGACAAGATAATCACTTCCGAATTGCTGGGAAAATTAATTACAGGTTTTTCATAAGACACAGAGGAGGGAATGGGGTCAAAAGGAGATACAAGAGGCACCCATATTTCACGTTGATTCAGTCATCTAACGACGGCCCCGAGGCTTTGACCTCCCTTTCTACACCATACAAAACAGAGGGTGTTGGGAAATGGGAATTTGAAAACAAAACTGTAGGACATAAAAACAGCTTGTGCTTGACACAGTTATATTTTTGCTATATACCGCTAACAAAGGAAAACTGCTACATAAGTGATGGAAATTTTACTCACCGATGCACCACCAAAGCTGGACCCTGAAGCTGTAGCTCCACCTGAAGGCAGACAGAAGTAGAATGTCAAACAAGTCACAGAAATCAGGATGATAATGAGATATCTTTGATGTCAAACTGAATGTAGGACAGAAAGAAGAAAATAGTTGGTGAGCCTCAACATGGCAGTAATGATACTAATAACCAGAGCAGAAAGCACAAAAAAGTGCATCACCACCACAGGGTATGTGCAGATGAAGTGCATGGGTGCTGATACTAACAAATTGCAGTAAGGGTACTAACATTCAGTTCCAAAAACATAATTAAGTCAATTGCAGCTACAAAATGCTTTAGGAAAGCAAATGGCAGATGTGCACCAACACTTAAACCCTTTCTGGCGGGGAGCCATCAAAGGAATGCAGTACATGCAGTAGAAGACAGGTCACAGCAAACAACAAGATTATCGGCTTGCTGTATGTAACTGTATGATTTTTGTCCACGCCGAAGTTTCATGTGGAGCACTTTGCCCTTCATGAACACAGATCATTTAAAATGAGCATTGGGCAACAGCGCTAATGGTCAAGCTACATCGGTTAAATGAATACCAAATTGTTTCGAGTAGAATACCAAAACACAACTTTGACCAATAATTTCTATTGCAATATAGTTAGAACACCTAATAAAATTATAATATTATGAAAATGCTTTTCAAGACAAATCTATACATATGATTATCACGTATCCAATCTAAATATTTAAAAAGATATCAATAGCCAAAATTTTAAAAGTTTGACTACACGTATTCCAAAACAACATGTATTTGTGACTAGAGGGAGTAGTATAATGAGGAAGTTTCTGTACCTCCGAACGGCGTAGAAAATAGTGAAGTTCCTAAAGCAGGTGTTGAAGCAAAAGATGGGGTGCTACTCCCAAATCCAGATGGAGTTGGTGTTGATCCAAGCGTAGGGGTGGAGACTGTCCCAAATGGTGTGGAGAGTTGGGCTGATCCAGATGTAACAAAAAGGTTGGTCGAGAGAGTTGGAGTTGTTGGAGTTGAAAAGAGACTCGACGAGGATGGAGCTGAAGCCGGAGTGTTAAAAGCTGAAAAGGCACTTGAAGAAGTCGCTCCAGAAGGTAACAAAGATTGCTGTGGTTGGCTTGTCGCTGGTGCAGCAATTTGTGTTGTGGGCTGTACAGGAGCAGGTAAATGCAATGTTGGATGCACCCTTCTGGAAGCTGCTTCTTGTTTAGCTGCTTCTCTTCTATTTGCCTCTAGAAATGGATCATTTGCATTACCTATACGGCGCTGATCATGTAGATATTCAGTTTTCATTGACTCAACATACTGATGAAGATTTTCCACCTAGACAAATAGGAACATTAGAAAATCCTTGGTCTCAAGACAATACTAGTAATAAATAATTTATCTTATTTTGTCCACAACATATTGTTGTTTCTAAAAACTTGATCAGTTTATAGCTTTACATTTACTCACTAAAAGTAGACAATATATGATAGTATCATGAGGATAATGTCAGGGAAAAAAGAACAGCTTGAACAGTTTGTGTTCAATTTCCGTATGACGTTACCTTAGAAGCAACATAGATGAAATAATCATGCACATTCGACATAACCTTTGGTAGAGATTCCAAAGAAGCTGATGATCTCTTATTGTTCTCCATTTGAACCAACTGCTCTAGCTCACCAATCCACTTGCAGCATTCTCCAAGATACTTCTCAAACCTGCTGACAGTTTGTTGCATAAAAAGGGAAGGCCGCTTTGGGACCCCACTATAGAAATCAATGGTCGGTGCCAATGCCACTGGCTGATTGGACGGAGCTCCACCAGGTCCAGAAGTATTTGAAGCACCACCATTTGCAATTCCAGCACCTGGACGAATGAATCTCGGTCTCAACATCATATATGACCGAATAGCAAACTCTGTGCTCCACATCATTTCATTAACCACAGTCATTAACTCTTGAATGGAAGCCTTCTCTCTCTCCATTATGGTGGTGGTCCCTCCGAGCTCCTGTTAGAGCAGACAACTAATATTTACACATGAACACAAGAATTGATGTGTTAGGAGTAGACAACATGTGCTCTATTAATAGATGTATTAGGAATAGATATCATGTGCTCCACTATAATTTAGGAAATCCTCTTAATGCTCAATATTATCTATTGCCCCAGATACTCCATACGGTTATGAACTACAAAGGACCATAAATTACTGTGAAACAAAATGGTCGGTGTTGGATGGGGTTATCACCTCCAATTTCCCTTTCTTCAAGAAATATTTACAAACTGCAAAATACAACTGCTGCCCCATCTTTAGGTATAATTGGCTAACCACCTACCACTAAGCCTACATTGTTTCACAAACTACAGTTAAATATGTCAGCACTGATACATCAATTTCATGCAATCCAAACATTATTTTTTCACACAGTAGATCGTATTGTGATTTTCCCTGGCAAAGAAACATGTCAAAATTTGAAGTAGGGTTTGAACTTTGAACTAAGACTACCCTCTAATGATTTGATTACACTTGTTGCTGCACAATCAGGATGAAACCTGGTCTTCCCACAACAGTGAAGCTAATCTTGTTTCTTGACTAAGTTCCATTACAACATACTCCATTGTGCTAAAGTGCTAATTTGTTCATCATTCAGGGCACTACTAAACCATTACAGCATTTAGACTACTGGTTTTCTGATTATCTTCTTGGGTCAAGTTTATGCCGATGATATTTACCTAATCAAGAAAAGAAAAAGGAGGGTGTAGAGGCATCGTTCTCCAATTGAGTGCTCAAGGCGAATGGGCCCAGTCCTGTTTGTCTAGTGTACTGGTCACTAACTCATCAATCTTCCAATAGTTAAAAGATATATGTGTGCGATTTTTCATTGATTGCCCTGCTGACAATGTGAAAACATACTAAAAAACTATCTTCTAGAAAACATTCTGCTTCCTTTTAAACTGTCAACTTACAATCTCAGATCATCTAATCCTACACTAATCTTCAAGGTGCGGAACATGACCAAAACATTCAAATATAGACACCATGCTAAGAAAATGCCAAGAAAGTGATAAAAATAGCCCGACCTGAGCAATGCGACTTGCATCAAGCTCAAAATTGACATTTGAGATTGAGGAGTCATGAAGGCGACTGCACTGATCCAACCTCTCGCTCTCGTCCCTGTACTCCCGTATTTTATCCCTACAACATTGCACGGTTAGCAAACCACATTCCAGGTATTTTTAGCACAAAATATCCCAAGTAATTCAAAGTGCAAATTACTCCAATAAATCACCAAGTCCCAAACAGGTAATGAAAGCACGAAAACTGTTCTCTTTAACCCTATAAAACCCATAAAAGCACCACCTCAGCAACGCATGAGGCGCAGCTTAAGAACCCACCCGAATTGGCAAATCAGAACATAGAACACAAAAAGCAACTGCCTTTCGCCCGAAACCCCAAATCAACAATAATGCTAAACCACCTGAAATAGAAACCCCTCAATACTAGTACAAGAACATTTTTTTCTAGTAAATAAAGCAAATTGGTTTCTGAGAGACTTAAAAAAAGACACAATGTTATCGCACAAAACCTCAAATTCAGATCGCGCACATACATAAAAAAATTACTCCTTTCACCCAACCCAAAGACAGCACATTTCACTAAGCTGAATTAGTATACCTGTATAACGCAAAAGAAGAAAAAAAAACAACAGAGTAAGTTTAGCCAATCAGATGGAGCAAACCTAGTGAACTACAGATAAACAAAAAATGCAACCCAGTGACGCCCCAACTCAGCAATCAGAGGACACAGCCCAAATAAGCACTCTCCTTTACCAGAAAACAGAAAGGAAAAAACTCAGGGAAGCCCTACTCGATCTGGAGTAGCGCCTTCTGCGACTCGGGATGAAGCTCCTCCCACTTCGTGTTGTACCCGGCGGGCTTCCCGTCCGTCGTATACAGCATCAGCTGCTGCTGCTGCTGCTGCTGAGGCTGCGCCGTCGGCGCGGCCAGCTGCTGCGGCAGCTGCTGCTGCTGCTGCGGTTGCTGGAAGCTGAACTGGAACGGCGAAGGCGACAGGGACGGCGCCTGCGCCAGCGCCGGCCCCGGCCCCGGCGTCTGGAACGGGTTCTGCGGCGCCGGCGAGGAGAAGGAGAACGCCATTAGCGCGTGCGGCGCGCGGAGAGGGCTTGTCTCCGGCGACGGCGGCGCGGGGGTCCGGGGAGATCCTGGGGGCTAGTGGGCTCTGGGCCGGGCACGGTGGGCTCGGCGAGTTATTAAACCCTAGGAAACCGAAAAAGGTTCGGGAGCGGAGTGGAAAACCTGATGACGGTTTTGCCCCCGATGGAATATCTCTGATGAGAAGGTTTGGCTTTCGGTCAAGGTGGGATTTTAGCAAACGAGAGGGGCATTTGAGAGTTCTCGACTTTCGGAAAAGAAGGATTTGAGAGCTCTGCCAATTTTGAAATTTCTTTGGTGACACATGCTACTATCCTTGTGCAATTGATAACTCGATGCAACTCTTTTCGCTTCCTTGCGAGGACTGTCTAGTGTGGACTTTGATACGAATTTTGGAGGAATTATTAGTATTTGGACTACTCTGTTTCGGCATAGATACTAACAGGGAGTACTCCTGCAAAGAGGTGCAACGAACTGAAGAAACGAATGCATGTACGAGCAATTCAATATCCCCAAAGTTCTACAACCTCCAGGGGATTTCAAGGATTCACCTTTGGAGGAGTATCGACTGATGCTGGTTGTTTTTCTGCTGGTTTGTGCCTGACAACGGCAATGCCCATCAATGGAGATCCAGTTTCCGCTGACGAGGAAAAGTGAGCTGCTTTTGACGCCTTTCTTACCATGAATCAATGACAAACCTTTGGATGGTGGCTGCAGACTCAACTGATATTTATGCTCCCTGCAAAGTGAACAATATGACAACAACAGGCAAAGCTATTTAGGAAAGAAAACGCCAAGAAAGGTGAAATGTTAGGTTGTATTGTTTCAATGACTTATAAAAGAAACAAAATTCTTGTAATCACAAGATCCCTCCCAGATTAAAACCACTATCACTTCCATGTAGCCATGTTAAGGCCTTAAGGGAAAGCACAGCCTTGTTTTTCTATACAACCATCTCAAATTTTACAACTTCGAAATAAAGAGAGGGGGGATTAATAAATCTCCAAATGCAGCTGCTAACTATTAAGGTAATGGTGACAATGATACTACAAATCCCTCACAGCACCCTGGGCGTTAATCTTATCACAAGGAAATTCTATACTGATTGCCAGTATTTAAGAAAGCGAAGAGGTAACAACTCCTTCACATAACAACTCCAGATGTTTTATCCTGATTTGAATGGCACTCTAGGCACATATGGACATGGTCCAACTTGCAAGGCGTCAAAAGAGTAATGTAGAAACCATATTGATAGCCACAGTAAATCTAAATTGTAAGGAATTACTAGTGCAAATAAACTCCAAAAATTTATGTGACACCTCGCCCGTGTAAAATTAACCCATGATGGTCCATATGTATGTGCATATGAGGGTGTGGATTAGTCACATATTACTAGTTTAGTATGAAAAATACCAACATATAAATCCATACGCACCATTAGTATAATCTCTGGTTAACCGTTTTGCATGAAGCAAAGACGAAAGTGCAAGCAGTTTGTTACGTATGTATGGCTTATCCATAATGGAGTTAGACCTAAACCGTTACAATTTAGAAGACTAAATTGATACCCCCCCCCACTCGTAGTCCATCTGATGTAATCTCTCTCCAACTGAATCTCCAACAAGGTTCCAAATACCGGAACCGGAAGAAATCCCGGTCGGCGGCCGGTAACGGCAACCGGGCGGTTACCGGAAAAACTGGTCAAAAACTTATCAAAATTTGGAAATCAAAATTTGAACTTTGAGATGTTTTGAAACCGGTAACCGGAAAAACCGGCCAGTAACCGAAAAAACCGGAAAAAACCGGTCAAAATTCAAAATTCAAAAATTAATACCGGCCGGTTTTTTGGGTTACCGGTCTCCACCGGTAAAAACGGTAACCGGCGGTTACCGGCCGGTAACCGTCGGGATTTTGAACCCTGATCTCCAATATACAATCTGTCATGCCTGCGACATATTTCCAATTTTCCATTTGTAGAAGCTCCCATATTGACCAAAAAACTTATGCTCATCCAATTGTTCAACCCTCCTTGATTATAATACCAAGTTCACTTCGTCCATTCTTATATTTGCCACAGACATTCATATGCTGCCAAAATTTCAGGTTGGAAGGGTGAAAGAATGATCTGGAGCTGCTGCTGCTAAGACAAGGCATGTTCTGGTCTGGCTCTGCCGTACAGCACACGGACTACACAGCAGCGGTGCATTTTCCAAGGCTTAGTATGAGAGATCGGGTTTTTCTCTACCTAGCATCCAGTTAGTGGTATCATCTCTTTCATATACAATATGATTGTATTCTGGTACAAATACAATTAACTTCACACGGCAATGAGTATCTGAGTAGATGAGGGAATGTTCCACCTATCCATGAGACACTTGATGTCAGTTCCACAACTGAAAAAGGAAGGTAACAAAACTTGATTCAATGTTTAGATCAATCGAGTTTTGAGATGCTCCAATGGTAACAGCATACCAAAGTGATTTTCAGCAACATTGATGGAAGCATGGGCAACACTTGGTAGCAGACCAAGTGTTGTGGACTTGTTGAACATCAGCACGCCCCTTGAGATAAGTATATAAAATTCACCGTATATAACTGATATCCAAATTCACCGATATGAGTATGATATCACAAACCAACCACCCCTGGTAACAGGAGACCAGGTCATTTGGAGATAGATTGAGGGATGTTTGGTTGAAGGGGATTTCTTTGTGAATTTTTGGAATTTAATCAAATTTGAACTACATCCTAAAGATTTGAATCCAAATCCCCCCTATCCAAACAGGCCTTGAGTGTGCAGAATCTCATATCATGTAGGAATATGAACATATGATTTCCCCAGGACATTCTGGGAAAAAATTGATAAAAGAATCGCATCACGTATGTTACAATAGGTGTAATTGGGATTTGCAGGACAGGTTATATCAACTCAGTAAAAACGTATAATACCTCATATAAGCTCCAATCGATGGATGTATACTTCAGAATTTCAGATTTTGTTGAACAGAGAGGACTGATGTCATAGCATGCGATCCACATCTTTGAGCAGATTCCAAAAGTTAAAACATGTCGTTCAGGTATTATTTACCATTTTAATTAGAAAAGCAGTCTCCAATGCTAATTCCTTCCTTGGTTTGCAAATACTTGCTTTCTTCTACAACATCTGTTGTCAAGTTGAGAATTACAGGCCACTATGGATCATATTGAGTAAGTTCACGGATTTTTGCAACCCACTTAGCCGCTTCCCGTACACCAAACCTATCATTTTCAAATGCAACAAATAGTCGAGTCTACCGAGCAATACATAATATGAGGACGAGCAAGCTATTGTAATTGAAAGATCAAGTATGCTGCAGAAATTAATGGTTCAAGGGGGGAGGGAATAATAACTTAGTACCCAGGTAATGCATACCTTGTATTAAATGATGATGTCAAAAATACAGCTGGGTAAGGAACATCCTTCTGAATATTACATAAGGAGAATACTTCTTGATTGCAAGGAACTCTTCATGGTCCACAGGAAACGCAAACTCTTCATAATCAATGGCTGTATGAGGTAGACTAGGATGAAGAAGAGTGTTGCAAACATCTAAGAAAGGGTCCTGGAGGATAAAATGGAAATTGTGAAGACGGACCATCAGTAGGAATAACAATAGATGTGGTAATAGCACATCTTTGAGACTACTGATAAAGGATGACTAATATGGCAATTCCAAATTCGAAGAAGAATTCAAGAACAGTAATTTCTCCACAGATAATCTGTTACTCAAAATGATCATTAATTTTTTTTATCTGTCACATCTTTATTGACAAAAAAATCAACATTAAAAAGGACTTAAAAGAAATTCACTAGGTCATGCTGCTTGTAAGTTTGAAATGTGTGGACTACTTGGTGTTTGATTGACATAGTTTTAGCTTTGCTTGAAACTGTAGCATGCACTATCAAATGGCTAAAAAAAGCCTCTAGCAGGAACACCTCTTGCAGTTTTAATGCAACAGAGCTGCCGAGAAAGCAGTTTGACTTTGTGTTCTGGGTAGCATGTAGTAAAATGCAATTATTTTCAGGAAGATGGCAGTGAGATACCAGGACCTACTTCTGTTCAATATTTCTTCTGCTCTTGTTTTGCACCTCCTGACAGAGAGAGGAGTTTTTCTGGCAAAGGAAAACTGATTGATGCAACTGAACATTTGAAGGGAATGCCTATGGGAAGTTGGCAACACTAAAACTGCTTGCGTTGCATAAAAAATGAAGACTTCTACTACAAAAGTGAAGCTTTTGAGGTTTGAATTTGGTTGTTTTTTCGCAATGCTTGGTGTATCTGAGCATTTTTTTTACTTCTTACTTGTAGTGCTACTCTGCAGCATCTGAACTCGTTGAAATGTTTTCAAAATGAGTGCAATTTGTTCATGGGGGAACAGAACATGATCAAAGTGGTTTAGAATCTTTCCCCGTGTATTTATGAATCACACCACAGACTAGGGAGTAGGAACTCTCGCTAGAATCAAAGGAATGCATGAAAGGCAGCATATAATTTCTACACAATCATATATACCTTCAAAACAGCAGCACGAAACAAATCTGGACTAATATTAATTGCCGATGCCACCAGAAGTCCACCGGCACTATATCCCCACCCAGCAAGCTTACTTTCTTGTATGATACCTTTTTCAGGAAGAAATTCACCACAAGAAACAAAATCAGAGATAGAGTTCAACAATTTGGTACGTGCACCATCTTGGTGCCACTCCTTACCATAACCTCCGCCATGTTAGGATACGGGTAGGTTACACTAGCGCGAATTAAAAATTCTACAGTGTAAATCAGGAAGCTATGCGAGTAAAGAGATCATAGATTGTTACCACTAGACGCGCAGTGCAGCCGAAGTAGAGTTGAAGCAGCCGATTCAACGAAGAACGCGTCGGTGTATGCGAAAGTAGTCGATCGTCCTCCGACCAACCATCTCCTCCTTGCGATCGTCCCGATCAGCGCCGCGGTGGTAGTAGCGCCTCTACCGAGGTCCACACGTTCAGGGAGGGAACACCGTGCGTCGGTGTGCTAGCACCAGCGCGCACGGCAGGGGTTATGAGAGGTGGCGGATAGGGTTTCTTGGAGTTGTTTCCCTCAGCCCCCGCACCTCCCATTATATAGCCTCCAATCGGATCCATATCCGATACGAGTGGATATCGAAGCCCACTCGGAAACTATTATCCGGACCATTATCGTTCCAGCATATTAAATGTGTGACCCTGTAGGTTCATATATATTTAGCCATGGGCTGAAAACTCCTTTCCGGTCCATAGGTCGGTAGCGGTCCCTAGCAAGACATAACGACCCCAAATATACATAAAAATCATATTAGACAAACCTATATAGCACTTATATACGGATCCCTTTGCCTCACGATATCAGATCGAACTCAAAACGAGAAGCGTGCCATCTTATGATAGCTTGATCCTTCACTCGAACCTGTGATGGATTACTCAGTTGTGATTGACTCTTCAATCACATTCGGTATGGCCATGCACTTTCTTAATCCAATTACATCGAGGGGCCCAGAGATATCTCTCCTGTTATATAAGAGGGGCAAATTCCATCTTGATCGCTCATATCCCTCCGCATGTTTTATAGTAAATCCGAAAGTTATCTTTATGACCACCCAGTCATAGAGTAGTGTTTGGTAACCCCTAAGTAAACTATTACACATGTAGGAAACAATGACAATCTCAGGTCTAAGGATCCTACATACACTATATATGAGACCAACTGATGACACTTAAGAATATAACAATTCTCGCTGTGTCTCATAGTGGGTCAATCCAACACCATGTTCTCTAACATGTGTCCATATTATTGATTTGATATCTCATATCCGTGATCCGTGAAACATGATCATCAATCAATACATGTGTTGATTTGTAAATCATAATTGTCCCACATAATGATATAAGATCAGAGATAATTTAGAATAATATCAAAAACATAAATAAAGAGTTTCACGAACAAGTCACATACTTGTTGATCAATATTAAAGATATTTATTTAAGGGATAAAATAATATATTATTCAAAAGATCATAAACATAGAAGTGATACAATCATCTCCATGATTGCCTCTAGGGCATATTACTAACACGCCACCCCTAAAAAACACATGTTTTTAAGTCAATATAACTGTGAACTGTCAAATTTCAAAAGACGAAAGCTGGCATGCTCTTTAAATTTTGGTATAAGCCCCAATGAATTAGAACGTTTAAGCTCATTCTGATACTTATGTGCAGAATTTATTCATGAAGGCGATGAAAGTTAACATGAATCAAGAAAGATTCCTCCATGATATCTTTTGAGAAAGACATGTTCAACAAAGTAGGTTAGACATACCTAACATCAGCATATGAAATCACCCAACCACGACTGAGCAGGCTCTTTAACTCACTGAGCCAACGTTTATCCAGAACCTCACCATAAGCACCATGTCCATGAAGCAATCCTGGATTTCCCTCTTGCTTGTGCTTTTGTAAATATACTAAAGTCAGTGGAATCAGAACTCCATCCTTTGATGGAACATCATAGTACTCACAAGCATAGTATTCGGAGAGCTCATTCCAAACACAATCTTCACTTGACGAATCAGTTCTATTTGAAGATAGCCTGTCCATACTAGCAGCAAAAGCATTCACATACAGTAGCTCTATTCTCTCATGGAGCATGTTTTTTTGTTGCACTATTTGCCACTTTCCATTCAGTAAGTGTTAATCAACAACTGCATCATGCATCTAAAATGATATATTATAAACTTGCTGTTGAGAAAAAAATGCATTGACGAACACGAATTTAATCTAAACCATTATAGTTCCCTAGACTATGATGGAAAAATAAGAAGATCCGCAAATATAGTTGACACCAACAGTAATGCTATGATTTCACAACTCACGAGCAATGCCTTCAGAGATGTAGTCTTAGTGCAGAACGGAGTGGCATTGTGGTAACAATTTAACTGTTTGTTGCATGAAATATAAGGATACATTTGCAAGACAAAGAAGAGGACTCGGAGTCCTTAATCTAAGAGCCCTTAACAAGGGTTTGTTAATAAAGTACTTGCACAAGTTTTACAAAAGAGCTAAAATACCTTGGGTTAAATTGTTATGGAGTAAGTACTACACAAATATGGATCCTCATAGTTCAGCTTATTGTGGTTCTTTTTAGTGGAAAGATGTGATGAAAAGTATCACTCAATTCTAAGGCATTGCAATGGGGAAGCTAGGCAATGGCCAAGATATCTTGTTCTAGAAAGACTGCTGGGATGGAAATCTTCTCTGTATCAATACCCGAGATTGTTGTCTAACGCTCGTAATCAAGACATTTTAATCAAACACTTCATGCAATTGCCGGAGCCTCATGCTCTATTTTAGCTCCCACTGTCGGTGGAAGCATACCTTGAATATCTACAACCGCTAGATCTCACTAACGAAGTTGTCATTAACCATGATACCTCTAATCAATGGACTTATATCTAGGGCAACTCTATTTACTCCTCGCAGAAATAGTACACTCAACAGTTTAAATACATACCCACTTCATTGATCTTCCTGCTCGTATGGAAGTGCAAATGCTTGATGAAACAAAAGGTCTTTACTTGGCTTAGGGTGAAGTTCTCCACAAGAACTTTGTCGCACAACCACCTGGGAGCTCCGCTGACCGTGAGGCCAATGCTGGGAGTTATAAGATGCAGAAACCTATAATGAAGAAAAGAGAAAGGAAGGGTAAAGCCGTAGCTCAGAAAGGCAAATCAGATGCTCCACGGGAGAATAAGGCTACCAAACCAAAAAGAGACGACAAGCCCTATGGTCAACAATACCAAACATGCTACAAGTATGGCAAATGGGGGCACTGGTCACAGATCTGTAAAGAGCTGTAACACATTATCGATGCCTTCCAGGCCAAAAAGAAGAAGGGTGGAAAAGGGCAGTACGAAACCCACTTTGCCTTCGTCGAGGGGAGAATTCTGAGTAACTGCCTACACCAATGGAGGTGGACTGCACTCCTATAGCCGCACCCCTGTTGACATTGCAGCTGCCACTGTTATGATTTCTCAGGAAGAGCATCTCACCCCTGAGAAAATAGTAGCCGAAGTCTCAGATTTCTTAACAGATTCAGTTTAATGCACAAAATGCATCTGAACTTTAATTGTTATTCATTTCATGTGTGAAAGTAATAAGTTAGACTTGTAATAATGATACTCAAATAATTTATTTCTGTGATAGTTGGATGATATTAATTCATTAATTCATTTATTTAGTCAATAATATCATGATGCGTTCTGATATTTAAAGTATTTTATTTTATGTGTTAATTATCTCCTACTATATATTAATAAAGTACTTTATATTAGAATGCGTGTAGCGCCCGATGAAGAAAGTATGTTTAGCTGATAGTGGCACAACGAATACCATCTTGAGAGAGACAAAATTCTTTACGTCGATTAGCAAAAAAGCTGGTAGCCTTACGACAATCGCCGATAGCGATGTTTGTATAATAGGCTCAGGAAAAGCCACAATTGTACTCCCGATGGGCACAACTTTGGTTATTAAAGAAGCCTTGTTGTTGTTAGATATATGTTATATAGCTATATATTTACCCTGTTGTATAAGAGAGTTTTTTTGTATATATGCCATAGTTATACATGTATATATATTGGCTCATTGGTCTCATGATGAATACAAGCGCTATTTATAACATGATATCAGAGCACATACCTAGGGTTTCGTGTTACTGAAGCGGAGTACTGTTTTCCATCCTCAGTCAGACGGCCAATCGAGATTGTTAATAAGGTGATTGTCATGTATTTGCGCTGTTATACGGGTGACAGACCTCAGCAATGGTTACAATGTCTCTCGTGGGCGAAATATTGCTATAACACATGTATCATTCATCTCTTAAGGAGACACCGTTCAAGGTAGTCTATGGCCGGGAGCCCCCATACTTGCGCTCTTATGATCCGGGGTCTGCTAGAGTGGCTGCAGTTGACCAACTATTGCTTGATCGGGATGAATTACCGCATAACATTCATGGCCGCTTACTTCTTGCGCAACAGCATTACAAGTCAGCTTATGACGCCACTCATCGCGAGATACACTTTGATGTCGGTCAGTGGGTCTGGTTGCGACTGCATCGCCGGGCAACCACATCCTTAATCGCAACTTCTTATCATAAGTTGTCACCTGGCTATTATGGACCATATCAAGTTTCAGGAGAAAATCGGCTTGGTTGCCTATCGTCTCCGCTTGCCAGACAAAGCCAAAATATCTTCCATGTGACTCTCCTGAAAAGATTTCATGGTGAGCCTTCGGTGGCGCCACCTCCCCTGCCACCGCTCCATCATGGCTTCGTTTATCCCACACCGGAGAAGGCTTTGTCTGTTTGGCGAGCTCGTGGGCAGCAGCAGGTCCTAATTCAGTGGTCGGGGCTGCCGGCATCTGAGAACTCTTGGGAAGACTTGGAGAAGTTCAAGACGACTTATCCCACATTCCAGCTCAAGGATGAGCTGTTTGCAAAGGATGGGAGAGATGTAATGTGGGGAATTACATAAGTTTCATGTCCAGTATCTAATATGTTGAAACCCAACTGGCATGAACCAAATGTTTGTCTTTTAGAACTTCCATCCTAATATGGTTAAACAGAAAATTTGCCTGTATGTATTCTAGTTTGGTTCCGAGTAGCAAAGAATTTTATCGTGCGCAATCTCTGATCAGTTGAATTTTACTTCTAGTCAGAGTACATACAAACTTGAACTTATGGTTTGATCCTTTCTCCATTGCAGGTTGCAAAGCGTTTGGAAAAGTTTAAGACAACAATTTTCACACAGATGAGCATGCTTGCCATCAAGCATGGAGCAATAAACCTCGGCCAGGGCTTTCCGAATTTTGATGGCCCTGACTTTGCGAAAGAAGCTGCTATTCAAGCTATCAATGCTGGGAAGAATCAGTATGCAAGAGGATATGGTGTCCCTGAACTGGGCTGTTGCTGAAAGGTTCCTGAAGAACAGTGGCTTGCAAGTCAATCCTGAGAAGGAAGTTACTGTTACATCTGGGTGCACGGAAGCGATAGCTGCAACGATATTGGGTCTTATCAACCCTGGTGATGAACTGATATTGTTTGCTCCATTCTATGATTCATACGAGGCTACGCTGTCGATGGCTGGCGCCAATGTAAAAGCCATTACTCTCCGTCCTCCAGATTTTGCAGTCCCTCTTGAGGAGCTAATGGCCGCGGTTTCCAATAACACCAGAGCGATAGTGATAAACACACCACACAATCCTACTGGGAAAATGTTTTCTAGGGAGGAACTTGAATTCATTGCTACTCTCTTCAAGGAAAATGATGTGTTGCTTTTTGCTGACGAGGTCTATGACAAGTTGGCATTTGAGGCAGATCATATATCAATGGCTTCTATTCCCGGCATGTATGAGAGGACTGTGACTATGAACTCTCTGGGGAAGACGTTCTCTCTAACAGGATGGAAGATCGGTTGGGCAATAGCACCACCACACCTGACATGGGGTCTAAGGCAGGCACACTCATTCCTCACATTTGCCACCTGCACACCAATGCAATCGGCGGCGGCGGCAGCTCTTAGAGCACCAGATATTGAGTTCATAGTCGATCACACCCCGTTTGGTTTCGACAATGATATTGAGTTCTGAGAGTATTTGATCCGCGAAGTCGGTGTTGTCGCCATACCACCAAGCGTATTTTATCTCAAACCTGAGGATGGGAAGAACTTGGTGAGGTTCACCTTCTGCAAGGATGATGATACGCTGAGAACCGCAGTTGAGAGGATGAAGATAAAGCTCAGGAAAAAAATGAAGGGGAGCAATTTCATGTGGCTGTTGATTGTTGAACTCGATCTGAACTGCATCCGAATGCTTGTACTTTTCTAGCAGTAGTTACCCTGCCAGTGACTTCATCACTAGTGTCGTTACTATTTTGTCTCTGTAAGCAGATGCTGATGGATCAGGCTAGCTGCTGGTGCACTTTTGTAGCCTTTCAGACCAAATCTGCGGCCGCTATTTGCTCAATCTTTTCTACCTATCCTATCACCGGTCCATCAAATGATCAAAACAGTTAGGACGAGTCGAAGAGATGATAAGAACAAGCGTGGCAACAAGAACGAAAAGAATCACTCAACCACACGAGACATGGCACACCAAATGTGCCCGTATTGCGTTGACGCCAATCTTTTCCAAGTTCACACTACACACCGCCATGGCGCCATGTTTGCTCGATAGTTCTGTTCATGTTGCAGAGAAACAACAACAAGAACACTAATAATGCCCTCGTCAAGCCCACTGGCCTGGCTTTGGCACCGTCTGATTAAACCTTCATAAATGGTGACTAATCAAAATCTGTTGCTAGTAGACAAGATTGCGTTTGTAGATTAAACTGGCTGTCGATGCATGGTTGCATATGGCCGAGGCTGTATCATGCGAACCTTGTCAGCTGAAACTATGATTGACGCGTTGGTTGCCGACCTCGCAATACTTAAAGGAAAGAATCAAAGAATGGCACAGATGAGTAGTACTCTTGTCCCGCAATATAAGTCCGACGCATATATCTAGTAATATTTAATAGAATTAGACCATAGTACTTAGATATAGTATCACTCTTTCTATTAGAGACAAATCTAATCTAATTTTATTAAATATTATTTAAATTAATGTATCTGCTAGATATATGTGTTGGACTTGTATTGCAGGATAGAGAGAGTATTGTACATTGTAGTTTCCAAGACCTTATTTTTGTCCCATGACAAGTGCAGTTTCATTTGAGCCTGCATCGAGGTGCGATGATCAGCCATCTTGCTCGTCTGATTGGGCTTCTTGAATTTGTACGGGGGGAAGTATTGTTTATGATACCTGTGCTCGTTGTTTATGTCATACTCTACTCCTACCAGCTACTACTATTGCAAGCAAACAAAATTACTAGCCTATGTGACAATTGAGGTCTGAAGAGCACTTACTGGAAATTCAAATGCTATAAAATCTGTTCAACAAATTGAAAACGGAACGCACAGCAAGATCAGTTTCAAAAAAGAAAAAAAACGGAACGCGCTTTTTTACGATTCTGAATATATTAATAGCTTCAAAGTACCCATGGTTTGACTAGAGAAGCGCGAAAAAATTCTATCTGTGGAACTCCTAAATTCAGTGGTGCTTAGAAACATCTCTCTCCCTCAGACACTTGATGTGAAGCCACCAACAGAATCGCAAAAATTCAGCCCTTCACCCTGTCAACAGTCAAAAGTCACCCAAGAATTCAGATGTGGAATGGCGCAACTAGTCCAATTAGCTCGCCGGTCAGGTTGACAATCTCTTCATTTTTCAACTCACCAAAGTGAGCCCGTGTTACCTGCTTCCATGATCCACCACCCACCAACACCATCACCACCCACCTACCCGGGGAAGCCGGGTGCACCACCTAGAAACTGAAAAAAGAAAGCACAGCACAGCACAGCTATGAAACCGCATGCAGGTCCAATCTGCACCGTCGTAACCTTGACATGAACAAACAACGTTCAAATTTCAGAAACCACGAGCTGATCGACCAAATCCATCGTGTTTGTCCCACATGATTTGAAGAAACATGAGACAATTTCAGACCCTCATACCTACTCCATGAGATATGTGTGTGTGGCCTTTACACAAGAGAAAAAGGCAAACTCCATGACCCATGTTAGTGGTACTCTATTATACATGCTGCCTTTGCGTTGCTTTATTCTTGGGAGAAAAAGGCGGCGAAGAGTGCTCCCTATGAAAGTGGTTGCATGCGCTTTGAACGCTTGCGACAAGCGAAAACTACAAGCCAGGCGATCCATTCCATGGCCGGCTACCGTAGTTTTACTATTTGTCGGAGCTCACCTCGCACGACGGCGTCTTCTTTTTTTATAAATGGCAACGTTGTTTCCAAGCTCATGGCTGACGTATCATGCATGTATTTCTAATGGAAAAAATATCACTTGACAGCTACTGAAAGCAATGTTTATTAGCAGCGACGCCTTGTTTGAAACTATGAAGAGATTTTTAAACCGGTAAAGAAAGAAAGGGTCCATGTATATGACCTCGCTTCTCACGCAAACGAGCATCATGAAATCAACAGGTCGAGTTGGGTTCTTTCACACATGGAGCAAACATACACACACAAAAAAAATTTGAAGTGTCATTGTTGTTACAAACCAAATGATGAATAAAAAAAGGTATAGAGAGGCCATAAAGGAACTGTCTGGAGCCTTATAAACTGTGGAGATGAGAAATAGAAGTCTACGCTACTTAGATTTATCTGATAAAAAAACTCTCCCCTCATGGCACCTTAAGACACATATTTATAGCTATGAGGAGATTTGCTACATAAATATTTCTATCTGGATCTACAATTGTAGGAGCAATATCATCTTTTCCCTTGCAATAACCCTCTCGAGCTAGTTGTGTGGCCTTACGATTATTGGCCTCCTGGTACAATAGGCCGACTGGGCCAAGGTGGGGGCCACTCCTCCAATAGTAGCCTCCCATGGTTGAAGGACTTCGATTTCTGTAGGCCGAGACTATGTTTGATGTTACTTGATCCCCTCCGTCCCTTCAGTTCATTGAATCGTAGTATGCTGGAGTTCCCACCAAACCTTGGTTGTCCCCGGTAGTGTGCACGTCCCCCGAGAGTAGGCGACACGTAGCGACTGTTGGCCTCTCGGTTGTGGGACACGAGCCGTCGCGCCAGTTATGGCGTGGCACCTGCCCCCTCAATTCGCACGCATGACTGTGCGGGCATTGAATGCCGCTATCGTATGTTGTACTTATGTGTCGGGGCATCGCCCTTTTGTGATTGTTTGCCTACTTTGTCTTTTGCTCAATTCACTTTCGTCTTCTACAATCTCTTTCGCCGCCATCCTTCTTTCATCGTCAAGCCTTTGTTGTCCCTCCTCGTGTCACCGATCTCCTGCCTCTTGCGATGATGCGTGGAGGTGACCGTCATGGCTACAGCAGCGCCTTCACTCCCTCGAGTAGCCATGCCGTTCAAGATGATCGTTGTGAGATCACTGCCAGCAAGCGATGGAAGGCATCTGGAAAGTTTAGTGGTGTGTTCATGAACACATTTAGCCCATCCATCACGACAGATGAATCGGTGCAGTCTTTCGTGTGTGATGGCAGATCTCGTCTCAAGAGCTCGTCTGTCTCCCTGCTACCGACAAGGTCATGCCATAGCCAAGGGAGGGCGAGACGCTAATGTTCATGACAAACTTCGACATTAGGTTTTGAATCCCATCGCTCGCTTCGTGGGCAATCTTCTCTGACTGTACGAGCTAAAGCTTCAACAGCTTACGCCGAATGCCATCGCTCATCTCACCGTGTTTTCGTGGGCGATGCGTTCGGTATTCAAACCTTTGTAGCGTCATCTTTCAGCTCTGCGTTGCCACCTCGAAGGGCTTCCCTGCGAACTCAACGTGGACGAAGTGGGAGTCTTACTTGCTACAATGGTGGTTCTACCACAAGGTCGACAATGACAGCAGCCTTCACTTCACTGAGCGAATCATGGACTTTATTCCGTCGCCTCAGGTGAAGCTCGATCGAGACAAGAAGACCCGTGGCTGGAGGCTCCTGGCGGTCGCGCTTTAGCTCAACATGCGTGACTACGCCGAAGAGTTTTGTATGCTCTGCACGTCTTCGCTGGCCCAACGATGGGACTTGTGGACTGGCTTCGCCTGGAACAATAGGGTCCAGCCTTTTATGGACGATGATGGCGAAGCCCATGGGTCTAGGTAAGCCTCCTCCCTTTGCTACATGTTTTGATGTCGATGGTCATTTTTTCATCGACTAAACACAAGGTCTTGCAGTTCTTCCGTTAACGGAGGTGGAGCATATGGCAGTTGTGTTCCTGGGACCCTATATTCTGAAGGTCTGCACATCAATCATGTGTGCGAAGTCTTGGGCCTTGCCATGCCTGAGCATCCCGTCTCGTCCCTGCTACAAGCAAAGGTTGTTCCTGTAGAGCTGGCGGACCGGATGACAATGACAGCACATGGATTAGGGCACCTTTGTTAACTCCTTTGGCCATTTTCCTTTTGGTAGGCCGACCAAATGCTTTTTGACACCATCGGAGATGGTGTCGTTCAACCGCCCTATTGAACTGCTGATGGCCTATAGAGACGTAGCACACTTTGATGTCCATGTATTCACAGAATACCTAGAAGGCCGCTACATTGAATTACAGTCCATTGTCCACCATGATCTCTCTGGGAACCCTGAAATAACATATTATGTTATATAGGAATTTCTGTGTAGCTGTAGAAGTAATCTTGGTGAGGGGTACTGCCTTGGGCCACTTGGAGAAGTACTTTGTAAGCGACGATGACAAATTGGTGACCCCCAGAGGCACAGGTCAACGGTCCGATGATGTCAACCCCCATCGGGCCAACGTCCATACTAGTGGGATTTGCTAAAGAGGGTTGGGGGCATGGGAAAATCTTCCCCTCTACTAGTATCCTTGGTATTGCTTGACCATCTCCTTGGCATTGAAGGCTGCCGTTGGCCAGTAGAAGCCTTGACAGAAGGCCTTACCCACGAGGGCCCTCAGAGCCACATGCGAGCCACATAGGCCACCGTGGATCTCTACGAGGAGCTCCTAGTCTTCCTAACAGGAGAGGCGGTGCAGCAGTGGAGCGCAGGCACCTCGTTTCTAGAGTACACCCTCCACCAGCTCGAAGATTCTTGCCTAATGCATCAACCTTCTCAACTCGCACGGGTCATTCGGCTCGTCGATCCCTTGGAAGAAAGAGACGATGTGGTTATAGATTAAACAGTAAACAAGAAGCTATGGAGAGGCCACAAAAGAGTTATTCGGAGTCTTACAAACCATGGAGATAGGGATAGAAGTTTATAATACCTAAATTTGTCTGATCGAAAAAAACTTTTTCCCCGTGGCGCCTTAGCCATGAGGAGACTTATTACCTAAATGCCCCTATCTAAGTCTACAATTGTAGAAACAATATCATCTTTTCTCTTGCGACAACCCTCTCGGACCAGTCATGTAGCCTTACGATTATTGAGACTCTTGGTACAATAAACCGACTAGGCCAATGTGGGGCCACTCCCCAACTATCATATTGTGACCACTTTGTTCCCTTCCCAGATGCTTATATTTTTTTTCCGACATGTCACGATGATTGAAGCCTTGAACAAAGGATAAGACGATTATAATGCTGTGTGAGACTCGTACCCGGGCTTATAATTAGCTTATGTGTGACCAATTATTATGTCTCGAGCCTGTTGCTCCTGTAGAAAAAGAAAAGAGGAAAGAAAGGAAAAGATCAGGTTGGCTCCTGCTTTTCATACATACAGGAGAAGCTGCTTCGGTCAGAAAACCGGCAGCCATTTCTCCTTGCCGCCCATCTTTTTGCTTGGAGAAGAACAGAAGCTCCTGCCATGCACACAGTGAACTGAACAGAAGGTTATTGCCAAGATGCAGAAATGTCTTGCTGAAAGCAAATTTGAAGAAAGCAGCAGTTACATGGGGAGGCAGCAATGGAGAAGAATGGCATGAATGATGGCTTAGATAAGGTCAGGCTCAGAACAGATAGCACTGGATTATCCTTTCCAAGAACACAGGATCTTTGCTCATTCAATGCGGCCGGACAAGTTGATGCCGGGCCTAACAAGCTGCAGATTAGAATTGTTCGCAGATTCAGAGCGATGCGATTCAGCATTGGGTTCTGCAAACTCTTCAGCACATTGGAAGATTATGATAATCCTAATTCCTAAGCAGGCTTTATCCACAGCAAAACAGGATCAATTAAGTATCGCGGTCTCCGAGATCAACTACTGTTTGGTCTGTACTTGAGGTCACAACCAAACTGTCGATCCTGTGAAATGTTTCTAGGGTACAGCAGATGGGATAGGTCCGATGTTCCTGAATTCGACATTTTACATGTCAAACCGTTTCATCAGCACCCTGTTCCCCAAGAGTGCACAGGATATTAACACGAAATGAAGATTGGCTCGAACGAACAAACGACGACAAAACATTCAGAATTATTGCGATTTCTGACATTATAGAATGATATATCTCACATAATGCAGCGGGATCATCATTGATTAGCATGATTGTTCTGATGCAAGAAATTATAGCAACAGCGGCTCCCAGCACACAGCAATGCATTGTACCAGCTTAGAATTTGCAGAATTCTTTTCGTTGCATTCATGTTTCTGGTGCAAAAATCTGGAGAAGCAAAGTGGACCCAAAGCTATGAATTGCCCCAAGTTTTGAAAAACGCAGTGGGCTCAGATGCAGGGAATGGATAGACAGCACAGTGTACTAAAAATACAATATTACCATGGGGACCTATATCACAGCTACAAGTTGCAGGACTAGAAGAAATTTACGGCCTCGCATGTGTATCTCCATGTACCATTGCAAATGGAGAATCACTGCACATGGAGTCCAACTCAAGCAGTCAAGATTTAGATTGGACCGATGAAATGCAGATGCAAGCACGCAATGCATATAGAGAACTTGGAACATGCAGTACGTAGTAGAGAAGGGCACTGAAAAAGCTCACTTTTCCATTGATACACTTGATCTATGTACAATTTACAGCTTGCAAGAAGGGGGAGGGGGACCGCCGATTGCAATTACGGTATTGCAGAATCTGAGCTGTTTTTGCAAAAGAAAATTATCAGATCCGCTCTTCGGCGTCTCCCGTTTGTTGCTGAACTCTCTGACTCAGAGCAAGCGGTTGTGCTGCTCCGGTCGTCGGAAAACTCACCGATTAGTGATTGCCCTTCACTACCCTAATATACAGTTAGAAAGGGCATGGTTTCTTCAAGACACTTCACACATAGGTATCACAGAATTTCCCATCCATCGTGTTCTGGACTGCCTTGATTGCTGCTGCCCGAGCAGCAGTGGCTGCCCTATTCGCAGCCATGACCGCCTTGTGCACCTGCTCATCTACTCTCGGCAGGCGAAAGGCATTCTCTGCAGCCCGTTGTGCAGCCTATAATTGTACAATGTAACCATTAGAACTTCAGAAGCAATTACAAAGGTTACTCTTAGCCAGATCAATGTGTGCAAGCAAATTGATGTATACCTGTACGGCACGCTCAACAGAAGGATCAGCTGGAGGCAGGGGGCTCTTGAGAGTCCCGGAATCCCAGTCCCCTGATCGCTTGTCGCCATTCCGAAATGTGTACATCCCAAATCCCTGCTTCTTGCCTTCATGCCAGGAACCTTCGTAGCAATGGCCATTGGCAAAGCTGTAAACACCAAACCCATGGATCTTGTCCCCGAAGTACTCCCCCGCATACCGATCACCATTTCTGAAACAAATTTCAGTTGCACGTTCGAAATTAGCGACCAATGTGCACAAATTTCTCACTGAGGTTACTTAAATTATGACCATATAAGATGGCATAAGTCAACCAATCGAACAATTGCCAAGAAATAGAACAGTGTGTTGCTGTGATCGAATAAAAATTCGAAATTTGGCTAGATGCTCACCGGAAATGGTAGCTGCCGAGACCATGCTTGACGCCGCACTTGAACTCTCCGACGTAGGAGCTTCCGTCGGAGCAGGTCTGCGAGCCGATGCCGTGGCTCTGGCCGCCGGCCCACTCGCCGGCGTAGCAGTCGCCGCTGTAGAAGCGGTAGACGCCGTGGCCGTGGCGGAGGCCCTGGCGGTACTGGCCGCGGTACCGGCTGCCGCGCGCCCAGCTCTCGATGCCGTAGCCGTCGTACTTGCCGTCCACCCAGTCCCCCTCGTACTTGCCCTTGCCGAAGAAGTTGTAGACGCCGCTGCCGTTGCAGCGGCCCTTGTGGAACTCCCCCTCGTAGCAGTCCCCATTGCTGTAGAACTCGACGCCCTCCCGCACCACGCGGCCGTGCGCGACGCTGCCCTTCCCCTTGTCCCGCCTCTGCGGCTTGTCGTCGTCGTCGCCGATGAACCACTGCACGGACCCCGACGCCGGGGAGCGGCGCAGCCGCAGGCGCCCCCGGAGGAGGCGCGCGGCCCCCGCCGCCGCGGTGAGCGCGGCGGCAGCGGCGGCCGCGAGGAGGACGAGATGGTGGTCGTCGCGGAGCAGGAGCAGCAACAGAAGGACGGCGATGGGGAGGGCGAGGAGCACGAGCGGGTGGGTCGGACCGCCGGGGCGGAGGTGCGGGTGCAGGTGGGGCGGGGCCTTGGCCTGCGCATGCGCCTTCTTGTCGTCGGGCTCCGGGTCCTCGACCACCACCGCCTGGAACGACGCGCAGTTGCGCACCGTCGGCGACCGCAGTAGCGACGACGGCGTCCGCGTCAGCTTGCAACCGCCTCCCCCGCCGTGCCCCTCCATCCCTCGCCGCCGCCGCTCCCCGACGCCCCTGGCGTCTCCCTCCCTGTCCTCAATTTCCCGCAGATCTTCTCCCCCTCCGCTTCGAATCCCTCGGGCCGCGCAGGCAGGCAGGCAGGCAGATCGGAGGAAGCAGAGCAGAGGGGTGGGTGGAGAGGAGCGAAGAGAGGAGAGGAGGGGGCGGACAGGTCTCTTATAACTACCGCGGTGAGGTGAGGTGACCAGCTCCGCATGTGCGCAGTGCCGACCTGGCGCGGGTCCTACTCCACGCGCCCGCCCGGCACACCTCACTGACGCGTGGAGCACCGCTGGTTGGGCGCGGAGGCAGTAGGATATCGGCGGATCCCGCGGGGTCGCGAACCGGGTGTTTCGCGGGGGGAGGTTTTTGGTTGGTCCGGGCGGGTGGCGCGCGCGGAAGGTTTGGGACTTGTGCCGGATCCGGTAGGGAGGGTCGAACCGGGGAGAGTTTGGATGGGTGGGAGGTGGACCCAACGAGTTTCGGGTCTGAGAGGGAGAGAGAGGTCCGTGTGGTGTTGTGTGGTGCGGTGAGGTGAGGTGAGTGCGTCCAAGCTTTGGCCACGTGCCGGGGGCCGCTTTTGGTTGGGACTAGGCGCGGGCGTGGGCGCGGGAGCGGGCAAGACCGACCGGCGCGCGAGGGCGACTGGCCGAGGCGAGCCGTGCAGCGCAGCGCAGCGCCGGGCCAATGGATTGGCGCGCGCGGACGAGTCGGGAGTTTTGGGCGTGCGAGCGCCGCGCGGGTACCACCGCGTGCGGGGCTTTTGGCCTTTTGGATGACAAGGTTTCCTTCAAATAGAAGAAAGGCAGCGCTAATTTATGAAAGGAAAAAATTTGAAAAAAATATAACGATTTTTATTTGAATTTTCTCAAAAGAATACTTACAGTTGAATCTGGTCACCGCAATTAATGGATTTATTTAAATTCACCCCGGTATAATGAATACCCAAGTCTATGCAATTGGAGATTTGATTGCCTTATAGTGCTAGCAATCTCGATTGTAGGGTGTTTTGGCACTCAGATGGGGTGGAGGACTTTGACAATTTTTTTCCTAGGTATTTGAAAATTTTTTCACTTCATTAGTTACAAAGACTATCAAGATTGAACTTGTGACCACTGAAAACTAACACCCACAAATAAAAATCAAAGAACACGGTACAACACCCTACCAGGCCGATTTGTCATCCAACACTTCGGCGGTTTGATCGGTCACCGGTCTAACCGGCAAGGGACTACCGATTTGACCGCTTCCTTGCTGACAGACCAAAATCAGCACGATTTCAAATAGCCAACTTCACCCAACTTTTGATCTACTTGTTCAAAGCACACCAAAACTTGAAACACAACTACACTATAAATATCAGGAATCTATTCCATCCAACAATTTCAGGGATTGTTATCAAAATTCCCACATTTGTCTATTTTAGGGAAGAGTGGTTAAGAATTGAACAAGAGAGAGAAAACGAGATCTACTCAAACTCGTGAGACCTATGCATCAAAGATCATCATAGATGTGTTTTTACATGTCTTGACAAGCTAAATCCAACCACAAATCATACTAGAATAGAGTGAAACCAAGAATCACCAAGAGTGCAAGAAAATCAGCAAGAACACAAACAAAGTCATGAAGGAACAAGTTTGATCCTCTATTACCACTTGGAGGATGGAAGATTATAGCCACTCCACTAGGAGGATAAAACTCTAAGGGCAGTACCTAGCTCTCTCAACAAAACCATAATTTCTTTCTTAAAAGCTTAAGAGCATAGCCACATCAAATGGCCTTTTAGAGCAGATACAACAGAGAGACAGCAGCTATCTTTATCATACCAACACAGCAAAATCATCCGACGTGGACTGTAATTAAGGAAGGGAGAGACACAAGCCGTCCTCTCGCGAAGAGACGACCCGTGCTCGTGCTCCTAGGCGAAGAGACGACGTTGCGAGTATTGTACAAGCCGTCTTTTTTACAAGCTGTCTTTTTGTTGTCTTTTTTGATGAGGTTGCAGACAACTAAATAGACAGCTCATTGTACAAGCTGTCTTTTTTATTGTCTATGTATAATATGCATGTATATACAGACAGCAGCCGTCTTAACTGTTGTACATGCCCTTATATAGTGGGAGGCTTATAAGAAATCCTAACCTGATCACAAAGTGGATCACATCCACTACGCACACCCATGAGAACCCATTAACCCCTTCCAAAATTGGATTTTTCACTCAACACACTCGTGCACACTTTTCAAAACACTATCTTCATCCTTGGCTTCAAAAACCCGAGTTCATCATGTCTTGTCCTCCGTGAAGTTTCTTGACATAGTTATTTTAGGCTATCACTACGGTTTTGCAAACCACTTATTTTCTGATTATGAGCAAATTACCATATTACCCCTTAACCGACCTTTCCTGATTCCTTCACCTCGAAGCATTACCCATAGTTCATCACCTTTCACCTAGTCCTAATGACTTCCCGTAAGCCTTTCAAGCATTTGGATCCCATTAAATCGTCCTCGCTTGCAAATGAGCCCAAATCACTTTGCGCATTATATGTCCCACTTGACCTTGACTACTTATACCTTTCATGGCCCTTGTCCTTGCACATTGTTCGAAGTCCAACTATCTCACCTGACCTTTTATGACTGCTTTGAATTTGGTTCTTCCAACTAAATTTTGGCCCATCATTGTTGATCATAGATGACTCCGGAACCACCTACACAACAATAGACTAAGAACCTTTTTTGGGCATAAGTTCATTCCAACCTGATCCACATCAATCACTACCGCAGAAAACCGTATCGCAGACAGTTCATAAACGTCATCACAGACGGTTCAAAAACATCATCACAGACAGTTTTCTGAACCATCTGAATTTATGGATCAGTGATAATCGAAGGTTATCACAGACGGTTTTCAAATCGTCTGTGAAGTAAATATCACAGACGGTTTGTAACTAAAAACCGTCTGTAATAACTACCATCGCAGACGGTTTGTAAGAAAAAATCATCTGTGATATAGGCTTATCACAGACGGTTTTTAACAAAAAATCGTCTGTGATATATCAATATCACAGATAGTTTGTAACCAAAAACTATCTGTGATATGGTCTTCGAAGTTGAACTTGTCTAATACATCTCTCTAAATTTTATCTTGATGATTTTCAATAACTCAAATGCAATTGTATAGTCTTCGAAGTTGCCTATATATATTCATCCTAAACAAGGAGTGACCCCACGTGGTCTTGCATGTATCGATGAAATGAGCTTTGCGCTGACGTTGTAACCTGGAGGTTATCGACGTTTTGTGCTCTCACTCGACGGAACGCGCAGATCCAATTCAGGTCTAGCTAACTGCGCGGCCACTCTGCCCATCCATCCATCCATCCGGCCTGCCGGCCCGGTCCGCGACTCGGCGTGATGATTTCGTGTCATGTGGAGGTGCGGACGCGCGGTGCAGCTAGCGGCCCTATAACCCACCTTTCGAAACAGGAGACGCGTACGTCCAGCTAGCATGAGGAGCTGAGTCGATTAGGTGATCATGTCCCTAAATGAGCGTACTTATTAGGAACACGGCTCCCTATTTTTATTTCTCTGTCTTCATTATGTTTTCGTCGACGTGATATTCAACTTAAATCTCTTTAATTCACTGGCAAAGAGATAGGTAATCTAGATGAACAAAAACACGACAGGGACATAGAACTGAGAACAGAAAAGCCACGTTCACTTATTAGGGATTCAGAGAGATATTGTGCGGTGTTGGTTGCCGGGCGGCCGGGCGGGCTGGGTGGTGGGTGGGGGTGGATGGGCGGTACAAATCTACGCGCTAATCTTGGACTTTGAAGTGTTTTTTCTATAGGCTGTATCTTAAAGCATGTTTAGACTTTGCAGTGTCTCTAGCTAGAATATAGATGCTCTCATCTCGAAAAAGAGAGAGAGAATATAGATGCTATACTTCAAGGATTTCGGTTTCTAGCTTCTTCGAAGTTATTTAGGGTCTGTTTGTTTCAGCTTCTGACAGCTGCAGCTACTCTCAGAATCTGCAGCTCCCTCAAACAGTTCAGATTTTCATCCAGATTCTAAGTAGCCAGAAGCTACAGAATTCAGAAAATAAACTAGTAGCCAGAAACTGGGGTTATCCAGCTTCTCCAGATTCTGACTAGCTAGATACTCACCAGCTGCTTCTCAGAATCTACAGCTGAAACAAAACAGGCCCTTAGAATATGTTAACTTCTAATTTCTTTAATTTTTTTAATTGAATGATTGAAAAAAAACTAACAGCCGTTACAGTATAATTTTAACAAACAACTGAAAGCAGCAGTTATAAGCTGTTTGGAGCGACCTACCTAGGTGACGATTTCTTAAGCATTCTTCCCCGTCCGTTCTAGAACGCCATGGACAACACTATCGCAGTACCAAAGCTTTGGTATGCATGCATGGCATGCAGCTGGTCAAGAAGGTTTCCCATTCGCGAAGAATGAAGTGAGAACTGTTCATCGTAGGAAGAATTTTGAGCTAGGGTAACACAAGCAGAAAATGCAAGTGAAAATGATACGCTTTCTTTTCTGGACCAGGTAGAGACGGCGCCTCAGCTTCAGTGGCCGAGCCAAACGCTCCTTGCATCACGGGGTGGAAAGGCATGCGCCGATGTGCATCAAGTACCCACCGATGGTCCGCAGCGCATACCTGAGTCTTTCGGACTCCACTCATTCAGCCCACCCAGCGCAGAAGGCAGCGTAATCTTTTTACATCCCTGTGCAAAAATCAGATAGCCTTTTGCTCAGCTCAATGGACCATCTTTCTCTCTCCAGTGGCCCATCTTGCACATGCTCTGACAAACCAACAGATATCTGAGTTGCATTTCTTCCTTCAGAAATAATGGAGAATAAGAATGTGCAGACTTGCAGGTTGCCGCTCCTTCCTATGCTGATGAAGAATCAAGAACGTGCAGTGCGCAGTGCAGGAGGAGGTGAGATAGCTAGCATACAAAGTCATTAGCGGGATACTGTATGTGTGCACTTAAAAATACAATGGTTAAGTGTTTTTCCCTATTTCTGCATTCTAAAGAGGCTCTAATTGTTGTGCTTTATAAAGTGTTCCATTTGATTGAAAATCTAGTGGCAGAGCCGCAGAGGCAATAACTAAGAAGAAATTAAGATGCATAGTTAGGGTGGAAAAAGATTCACTAACATTATTTTTTCATTCCACCTAGTGATTAGCACTAATCCTTGAACTAGGAACAACATGTAGCAACTGGTATCTTCCACAATAGCGGATCATCCAAAGCTCGAGCAGCTGCAAGAGCCTGCAGCACGACATAAACTAATCAAAGCGTCAAGACTGAAAGCAGACAAATACAGGCAATTTTAACTTGCATCAATTCGTCACACATTGACGTAGCATCCAACATTGCCTGCCATCCACAAAGTTGGAAAGGGCTGCCTTTCGGTTTGGTCCGATTGCGATGCATGTAAGCTCTTGTTGCCACACGGTAACTCCTTTGTTTTTCTGGGCAAAAAAATATCCAGCTGCAAATAAAAAGAAGAACTGGCCTTTCCAATCTCGTTGATGCTTGGTGTTTAAGAAATTTTGGCGTCCGACAGAGAGCAAGGCATGGACCATGCAGACTACCGGCTGCTCGGTTCGCAGCGCAATTAATCTTCATCACTGTCAAGTTGGGCTAACAATAATTTGATGTACAGTTTTTCGGGTTTGGATCTAGGGTGTTTAATTTGTTCCCATAGGTTGCCTAAGTAATATGTGGCGTGTCAATTCTTTTGAACTTAGGTTTATGGTTATGTTTTTTGAATTCTAACCTGTTCGTAAGAGATAATATATAGAGAAATTGTCATATATCATTTTGGCCAGTATAACTGAACTTGGTATAGTTTATACTATAATTTACCTATAGACCACGTCTTAAAAAAATATACTGTTTAATACCGAGTTATTGTATAAATAAAAACCAAAACCTAAGCATAAACCAAAAAAAAAAAACTGAACCGATCGTTTGGTTAAAAGTGGTCCACAGGGTCTATTTTTCATACGCACGTTTTATTGTAGCAAGTGTCAACAAATGTAGCAAGTGCGGTAAATATTACGTACGTATGCCGCGCATGGATTCTTCATATTTTCTACATGAGTTTAACAAAAAAAATTATAAAATCCTACGAAATCCCTGTTAAATTATTGTGTTCCAAATATCCTTAGCGACTTCCCGGGCGTACCACAAGGAAAAGAAAAGAATATTTATATGATCAAATAATGCCAGTTTCATATATTTGAGACTACTGATTACTGAAGACCAAGCTGACCAAGTGACTTAGTCTTAACCTTGAAGTTTCTGCTAAGACATCCTAAGATAAAATAAACAGAAAGAAGCCAGAAGAATCAGCAACGCACTCGTAAGTCAAGCGAAACCTATCCACTCTTGCAGCCTGGCAGATTGGATACATGGACCAGCTAGCCAGTGTTTTCCTAGATATGCTCTGAATTATTGCGAGTAGGTAAGGAGCGTTCCCGGACAAAATGATGAGGCCTTGATCAAACCAAAGCTCCGTCCTCTCTCCTCAAAGGGAAAGGAAAACGGGGCAAAGGGAGGGGAGGGGAGGACGTGTTCGACTCGAACGCCCCGTTTAGATAATCAGATATTATTATTATAAAAAGTTTAATACTAAACGTTAAATTACAGATAATTTTATGAAATCGTCTGTGATATACACTATCACAGATAATTTTAATTTAGAAACCGTCTGTGTTGCTGAAGGAGTATCACAGACGGTTCTTACTGATGACCTGTCTGTGATACTGGAATATCACAGACGGTTTTTAGTTAAATACCGTCTGTGATAATTCCAGATTATCACAGACGATTTTTAGTTACAAACTGTCTGTGATATTTTAGTATCACATACGGTTTTTGTTAAAAGTTGTCTGTGATAATTCTGCTATATATTTATTGCGTCGCTCAGATTGTATCTGTCTTCATTTCAATCCAGATCTAACCGATGCTGTCCGGATTCATCTTAGAAGAGAGATGTTAACGTGGCCAGTGAGAGTGAGTGCTTTCTTTCTTCCGAGTTCTTCGCGAAAGACGGTCGTCGTTCCAAACAAGACCTAACTTTCACAGTCTCGCTCCCTCCGTTGTTCAGGCCAGGAACATTTCTCAGGGGCGAGCATGCATGCATTGATGCATGAATTGACGAGACGAGCTTGTGCGATTTGCTCGCATGCACTCTCCGGATCATCTTTATGGAGCAAGGACATGATCACTGTACATCGTGATCTTTGATCTGTGCGGCTGTGCCTTGCTCGCCACTGTACAGCATGGTTGGATTGTCAGGGAAAGTTGGCGAATACATTGTCACCTATGTTTGTCCTATAAGAAAATGAGAATCGCTCGATACATGGTAGATCGAGTAGTTCCATTCTCCTTTCCATTTCGTTTCTCCTTTTCCATGTGGCTTCTTACATTGCTGCCTAGCCTAACACGCTCCCTTATCTGTCCCACCTGTTTGGTTCGGCCAGATTTTCTGGTTTTCTCATCTCCCTTTTCGCTTCGATTTGTCCATGTTTTGGTCTGATTTGTTCTATTTTTACAAATTCTGACTACTATCAAGCTTTTTTTATATCATGGTACAACAAAGACATATTCGTGCACGTGCGCGCACATACAACACCAAATACCTACGTAGGTACGTCTAATACATATACTTGAGATAAGATGAAGACCAAAGAGTCTCTAAAGTACAGATACATGTTTTAACTATTGAATATATCCATATATACATTACTCAAAGAAAAACACTATTTATATAAACAAATAATAGAGTGGTGCTATTTATATAAACAATATCCCTCGCCCCCGATAATACGCACCACGAACTGCCAACTGGCAAGCCTCGCCAACCGAGCTACCTGTTATCAAAGCTACGAAAGCGAATGTTTTGGCACAACTCTCACGAAAAAGCTATAGACGTGTCGAGCTACTGACTTGGGCCTTATTTGGAACGGAGGGTTTCGAGAGAAAATTTAGAGTTCGACGAAGAAAAAAAGTAGGAAATTTGGAGGAATTAGAACTTCTTTTTTGAAATTTCCGCATTGTAAATGGGCTCTTAGTAACTTTTTTGAAACCTAGACTCCTACTATTTGGTTTGCAGCTATACAAAATAAGAAATAAATATGGCAACTTTGTGTATAATAAATCACCTTCAAGACAAGAAAAAGGTGTGCTTGCCAATACACTTCGGTTCGGACCAATGAGGGGCCAAGAGAGAGCCCATCATATTATCCCCCGACCCAAACAAAGCCCAAAAGGCCCACCTCAGAAATCCAACGACCACCACTGGGGCGCACTGCTGCATGCCGCCCGCCCCGCTAGTAACCCCGCGCCGCCCACTTCATCCGTCGGCCGCGTCATGCGGGCAACGGCAAGGCCCACCACGCCCGTGGTAGACAGGCGCAGCCCAGCCGCGCTTCAAGATATTTTTTTTAGCAATTCGAAAATTCAAAAGCCTAAAACCTTTAAACCGAGCATCAAATTCATGATCCATTTGAACTATCATGCTATTTACATAGATATATTCAAAACAATACCCCACTTCCATATATATTTGTAACACCCGTTTTGAGCGGTGCTTTTATCATTCATCTCGCAATGACCAGATCGCTCAATGCGAGGCATCAGAATTGAGTGTACATCATCGCAAACACATGCTTTGAAAGGGTACAAATCAACATTATTACAAAATAGAGGCTTAACAGCCAAGTCTTACATCGGGCAGGAGCCCTTACAATGCATAAAATCAAAAGGTGCCACAGGCAAGCTTGAGCGGAGAATAACCTTTAAAACCAAACGTCTATTTCCTCGAAAGCACCTCCGTCTTCTTCTGCTTCTTCAAAAACCTCGATTTCTTGCGGAGCGATTTCTATTTATGTTGTTTTAGTAAGTATGAGTACAACTACAGTACTCAACAAGTCGCACGGGAAAATACTGAATAATTACATGCAAGAGGATTTCAACGGACATGAAATAATGGTTCTATTATGTTATGTGGATGCAGTTTTGCTTTTATAAAACGTTTTGAGTTTAAAGCAAGATAAATAAAGACTTCTTAATAATTTGGGGTTTCAAACTTGATCATTAACTTTTTCACTTTATTAAAACCATTTCAAATCTACTTATGCTTTATTAATGGGATCATCCAAATAAATACAGCCTCATTAACCGGAAGCACGGCATATTCAAATACCATTTTGTTTCACTCTGCAGAGCTGCTCAGCTTTACCTACAAGATTTCTTAATCCTCATGACTGAATTAAGGAAACAAAGATTTTTGCTTACTCAGTCCTTTATCTAGCCCCTACCCGGTAGATTATGGACCACCACAACTTCGGGGATCCGACTGGCCATTATCAGAAAGATGAACCCAACTTGTGAAGACCTACCGCCATAGTAAGACCTCACTGGAGAGTCATACTATTCTTACCATTTCTTTTCCTTTCACTTATAGAGGTTCAATCGAACTGAGTAGGTACTAATCCAAGTTTGACGAATCAATGCTTGTGGTTGAGCGTTCACTATGTTCTTTACTTAGCATAAGGGTTTTGTCCTTACGTTCTTGCTGAGGCGACACCATTCACATACACTAGCATCCTCAAATACTAGGCCAGCACAGCTTATATCGTCTCCGTGAAAGCTCCTTTATCCTCTACCTTTTCTTTTTAGAAACTCTACCGACAAGTGTCGAATCGCTTAGTAGTAGCAGAAACATGATTTCTATACTGCGATATGATATAAATAGTTCTATATTTTATGTACTAGGGTTTGTCAAAATGGATATGGCTATCAAACTGAAATGGGCTTTTGTTGGGTAGGGTTTACTGTTCATCGCAGGTCGAACACTGTTCACGTGCGGACCGCGTTCAACAGGGGCTTCGTCTTCCTCTGTTCGCGCGTGGGCTAGAAAAACAGAGAAACGGAGGGGCGGCAATTGGAGGGGCTCCAGGGTTTTGCGACGCCATCGGAGGGCAGGAATGGGTGGAGAGGGACGAGAGGGTTCCATTTTTAGGGTTTTCATGGGCGGCAACTCCGGCGATCGCCGACGGTGGCGGCATGAGAGTTTTCTATTTTCTAATGGCACAAGGAGGCTCTAAGGAAAATCGAGACAATAACATAAGGCTTTGGGCATCTAGGGGACTAGGGGAGGCTCGGGGCAGTGGTGGTTTGCGTGGGGGATGGCTGATTTGAGCTACCCATGGTGGCCGGCCATGGCTCGGCGGTGGCGCCCGGAGCCAGGACAGTAGAGGTGATGGGGGTTCAAGAGAGTGCTTCGAAGGAGTTCTTAGGGGCCTAGTGATGCTACCTACAGAAGGAATTGAACTCTAATTGACTGGATTAAGGAATTGGAAATTTGAACATACCTCAAGTAACATCGGGATTCTGGGCAGCAGGGTGCACTTGGGAACAATTGGCGGTGGTTAGGGGTTCATGTGCGGATGTGTTTTAGAATGGAGGGAGCTCTGGGTTTAAATAGCCAGAGGATGGCGGTGCGGCTTTGTCCTGGTGCTGGCGGCAAGGGGTGCTTGCGAAAGGGGTCGGACTGGCGCAGGGTAGGTGGGTCAGCTGGCAGGGGTGAGTCACAGCCGGTGTCAGAGAAGATTTGGCGACGGTCAAGGGTGTCAGAGCCGATCAAGTCGGCTGAGAGAGGGGTTGCTGGCTTAGGAGGGAAGAAATGGGCGGCGGTGGCCGATTTTGGGCGGGGAGGTGCGACGCATGGCAGGGAGGGACCTGGGGCTGTCAGAGGAGGGGTACGGCCGCTTGACTTGGGAGTGAAGAGGTGGAAGAGGTTGGAAGGGGGTGGAAGGCGCGGGAAGACGCGACCGAGCAGAAAAATCAGCGACGACAGTGTTTTTGGACGAGCTACAGTGACGACCGCGAAAACAGCAGCAGCAACAAGGTCGGCAGGGTTTCTGGGCTGGGTTGGGTCGGGCTGGATGCGGGATTGGGCTAGGATGGACTGGAATTTGCAAGAAATCAAAGAAAAGCAAGAATTCAAAATTTTGTAAAAATCGGTTTCGTTTCAATATCAACTTAATAATGATATTATATAGCATGTGTTTCCTGTAGATAAAACAAAATATCCACGTATTACTTCCAAATCCATGGACGATGTTCCGGTAGGTATCTTTTGAATAAAGGGTATGAGAATTAATTTATTAGTTGCTAAATATTTCAATAGGTAAAATAGAATATTTTATGCGTCAAATTATTAGGGGTGATAAGGCAAATGTTCCACACGTTAAGTTATAAGGGGTGATGGTTGTCAATTACTATTTAATTTCATCTGTTGCCATTATGTTTTTAACTGAACTCCAGGTTATATATACACCCTTGTAACAGAGCTTGAGCTAAGCTCTATCTTTGGATCAATATAAACCCTAGCCGCCTTAGAGTACTCATAAAAAACCAGATTCCGATTAAGTTTCGGACCAATCTTAGGTCCTGACAAATTCCACCTCAAAACTCACACGCGCGCAACACAATTCTTCAAAGTAGAGATGTTTCTCGAAGAAGGCCTCATATAGGGCCTGCAAGCCTGGCCCAATTGTCGGCACCCTTCACTTAGCTTATAAATAGGGGTCCTACTTATTGTAAGATACACAAGAGAATAGAGAAATCAATAACGAAAGGAGTCGTAGGTTGGGCGTGGAGAGCGGGGTGGAGGGGTCGGTGTCGGCAATGATGGAGAGGAGCTCGCATGTCGTCGACAATGGCCGGTTCGCCCGCGGCCTGGGTCCAGCATGGTAGGGCGCGTGGATCCGAATGGGTTCTGTTTGTGGACTTTGGGGAGGAGCTAAGCTTGAGCCGTTCATCCGAGGCCTCACCGCTTGTTTTGGAAACCCGAATGGGCTATGCATAAAAACGGTGACATGGACAATCGGTGCAAAATCAAAACAAGTGATGTGGACACGCTCTGGTGCACGGAATTACGTGGTAGAACGCGGGGAGTGGGGTGGAGGGGTCAGTGTCGGCGATGATGGAGAGGAGCTCGCATGTCATCGACCATGGTCGGTTCGCCCGCGGCCTGGGTCCAACATGGTAGGGCGTGCGGATCTGGATGGGTTCTGTTTGTGGACTCTGGGGAGGAGTCGAGCTTGAGCTGTTCATCCGGGGGCTCGCCGCTTGTTTTGGAAACCCAGATGGGCTATGCGCAAAAACGGTGGCGTGAACAGTCGGCACAAAATTGGAAAACCTGGATGGTTGTTTTGCAAAACAAGTGATGTGGACACACTCTGGTGCGCGGAATTCTTCCGCCTTTAAGAGAGGTACTAGGATGGAAATGTGCGCTGCGTTACACCATAGGGGTCTATATACGAAAAATTAAAAAAAGGAGCTATACGTATTTACAAGAAAAGAAGCTATCCGTACATATTTTCAGCAAAATAGAGATTTTTTTTGCAAAAATGGTGACAAGGCATACCTCCCCTCCCGCATGTAATAGTGGTACGATGATTCCCTGCAGGATGTGGAGAAGTTCCCAACGAAATGAAAGCAGCCTGATTAAACACCTAAAGCACGTGGTCAAAACCTCAAGCCCGGCAAAGTAATTGAAGATTCTAGTAGTTCTAGAGAGCTTTACCGGTTCATTCAGTTCAGGCACTGGTGCAGTTCCAGCCTTCTTCGCCTTGCTTCCCAAGCCGCTGCGCGGTCAAACCAAAGGCGTACTACACGCACTCGCGCGCGCTTCCCCGTATAAAACGGCAGCCGCACGCGGGCAGCTGAGCTCCAGCCTCCAAGGAAACCGCAAAGCTGACAGCGATCCACCGAAAAACACTGACGAAATCGTGACGTTTTTCCACCCGCCGACCGATCGATGGCGCCGCGGCCGTAGCTGCTCCCGAGCTTCCTCTACGCGCCGTCCAGCGGCGCCGGGGGCGAAGTCGTCGGCGCGCAGGAGGCGCCCGTCGTCGCGGGGGCGCCGAGCGAGCCACCGTTCGGGAAGATCAAGATGTTCTCGCCGGCGTACTACGCGGCCGGCGCCTTCGGCGGGGCCGCTGCGTGCGGGCTCACGCACGCCGCCGTCACGCCGCTCGATGTCATCAAGTGCAACATCCAGGTACCTACGTGAGCTACTGTGAAAATCTGGCTAGCAAAAAAAAATCCGTGATTTCCCACAAATTGAAGCGCGTGCTGCAAAATTTTCTTGGACCGTGGTCGATCTCGGGAAGACTTTTCGTTGGACCTAAATTGTTGGGGGTTTCCGTTTCGTGGTCGAGGCCAGCCAGCTGCCGCGAAAGTTGGAGCGTTAGCGTATGAGACGTCACGGGACATGTCGCGTGAGCACATCATCCGTGACGTGCGTGGAAATCAAACTTGGCCCGATCAACTTACTGCGCAGTTGTACTGCTGCATGCTCGCCCAGACCGACGTGACCAGAATTCTCTCTTTTTTCTGTATGGCCCGGCCCGCTTGAAGACGCTCGACAGCTGACGGCAAGCTTAAGGGAGTCTTTTCCACGGCCCAGCAAACTAATTTTCCCTTCTTGTTCAGTCTTGGAGACGCGCTGTTATACCGCCATATAGACACATCTCTGTTACACCGCATCCCTTTCGCTGTCATCGAAAATTTACATTGCATACTGTGCCCTAACACCGCAACTAGTCAATACCATGTACACGTACACCCAAACCGAGGGCCAAAGGCCAGAGCTATTCATAGTTTAAAACCAAGTTTTGTCAACTCGGCAATCTTTTTTGATAGGGATTGAAGACAGTGAAAAAGAGAGCCGAACTATACATAAGCGAAGATATGCACATTGCTGCTTGTGTGTTTCCCATTATTCTGATTCCTGACATGAAGAGTGGAACGAAATCTGACAGATCGACCCAGCCAAGTACAAGAGCACCTCATCAGCGTTCGGCGTGGTCATGAAAGAGCAAGGCGTCCGTGGCTTCTTCAGGGGCTGGGCGCCGACCTTCCTCGGTTACAGCGCGCAGGGAGCATTCAAGTACGGCCTGTACGAGGTCTTCAAGAAGCAGTACACAGACATCGCCGGGCCGGAGTACGCCGCCAAGTACAAGACCCTCATCTACCTCGCCGGGTCGGCCACCGCCGAGGTGGTGGCCGACGTCGCGCTCTGCCCCATGGAGGCCGTCAAGGTGAGGGTGCAGACGCAGCCAGGGTACGCCAGGGGGTTGAGCGATGGGTTCCCAAAGATCGTCAGGAACGAAGGATATGCAGGGTAGGATATCAGCTCGGCCTTTGATCGATCGATTGATCGATCGAATGGAGTGCTAAACTGGTGTTGTTTGTGAACTGCAGGCTATTCAGAGGATTGGTTCCTCTTTGGGGGCGACAGATTCCTTGTAAGTATGCTTTGCTTCATTTTCAGATAGGATTGTAGTGCAATGTTTTTTTAGGCTTTTTCATAAACAGCATTCTTGCTTGAAACATCTGAAATGGCTAGGCTTTTACTAACATAACGGATAAAATAGATGGTTCATTGAGGTTGCTATGAGCTGGCAGTACAAACAACATTTGGCAGCTACATTCTTTGCTGTAAAACAATGCCCGGCAAAATAGCAATGACTGTGGCTGTACTTTGTTTTTACTGGCATGGTGCCCACGGCATTTTTAGCATCGCTATTCACAAATGAATGGTTGTATGTACTAATCCACACTAAATTGCCATTTGCCATTTACCTCGTACTTTAGTCTATCAAATATATCATTTGGATATGAAATTAGTCTTTGGCTTCCTAGCTTGAGAGAATACATGAAGCCAACATGCATAAAAAGAAGGTTGTTACCTGAAAGATTGGAGGCAGATACACAGTTGCACAATGGACTTGAATTGGTTTCAGTTTCCATACAGAATTGAGTCATAATACACATACAAGTAAAGATATTGTCGGTTGAAACTACGCACTTGCTGAGCATTAAAACACGCACTCTTATCTGAATGATAAACAGTATGTACAGGAAAAAGCAATACAATTAACTAGCTAACATAATCGGAAGTAGATGTATGAACTTGCTTCACCTGCACAGTTTACTAAACTTTTACATCCTTGTTGCAGACACCATGATGAAATTCGCAACTTACGAGAACATTGTCGAGATGGCCTACAAGCATGTCATCCCCACACCAAAGGATCAGTGCAGCAAACATCTTCAGCTTGGAGTGAGCTTCGGAAGTGGCTACATTGCAGGAGTCTTCTGCGCTGCTGTTTCACACCCTGCTGACAACTTGGTCTCATTTCTTAACAATGCCAAGGGTGCCACCGTTGCAGATGTAAACCTGCATCCTGCAGAACACATCTGAAATTTACCTAAGTTGATGCCCTTTGCCAATATGTAATCATTTTGTGTCCTTTTGCTGATTCCCACAGGCTGTCAAGAACCTTGGCCTCTGGGGCCTTTTCACGCGCGGCCTTCCTCTTCGCATCCTGATGATCGGTACCCTGACTGGTACTCAGTGGGTGATCTATGATTCCTTCAAAGTCATGGTTGGACTGTAAGTATACCTCTACTTCTACAAGATCATGAGTTTGTTATATGTGGCCTTTCGTTGTTAGACTTCTAAGACAAATGGTAATTTTGCAGGCCAACAACCGGTGGAGCTCCTGCTCCTGCTGCTGTTCCAATGAAAAAACTGGCAGAACTGAAAGCCTCTGCTTAATCTTCTAGAACTTCGATAGCATAATCCATAGTAGATTGGTGATTGTAACATTTTTCTCCTTACAGTTTGTCACCATCCACCAGTTGGTGAAAGTTTTCAGTATGTTGATTACAATGGTCCTGCAAACAGTACGCCTACAGAATGTATAATTTACTTGGCCAAAAGTTAGTAAGATCGTATTCAAAGAAATCATTCAAATTTATACTGATTTGACGTTCTCTTTTGCGGTGATTTGCTCACACCATATTATGCTATGTAATTGCAAAACGTATTGTATTTGATTCTGTATCTATCTTGGTGCAACAAGGCTCTAATCAAATATTGACTTCTATTTTTTTTTATCAAAGGCAGTGGTCAAATGTTCTCAAAGGATGAACCTGAGCTTCAGAATTTAGTTGAGAGGACTAATTCAAATTGTGAATTTGAACTGTTCTCGACAAAAACATTATTGAGAAAAGGTAAACCGATCTAGTGATAGATAACTTCATATGATATACTCTTCAGCCACTCATGGTATGATCATACACTTTCTTTATCTAACCACATCAAGGGTCTAAGGATATATCTCCTGTTATGTAGAGGTAAATCTCATATATAACCAGTCACTTTTATCCGCATGTTTTAGATTATATCCGAAAGTTACCTTTATGACTACACAGTTACGGTATAACGTTTGTCAATCCCTAAATGCACTATTATACATATAGAAAACTATATTGATATCAGATACAAGGATTATACATCATAATTGATTGAGACCAACAGATATCGCATAAAATATAACAATCTTAATAGTGTCTCAAGTTGGATCAATCAAACACAATGTTTTCTAACATGTATTCACATTATTGATTTGATATCTCCATATTTATGATAAGTGAAACGTGGTCATCAATCAGTACATGTGTTGATTTATAAGTTACTAGTGTGCCAACCAGTGACATCCGACCAGAGATCTTTTATAATGACACCATATAATAAATAAAGAGTTTTATCAACAAATCACATATTTGATAATCTTTGTAAATGATGATTCATTCAAGGAACATAATAACATTTTTTCAAAAATTATAAATATAAAAGTGATATAATTATTTCATAATTGTTTTTAAAACATAATATCCGGCGGAGGCAACGCCGAAGTTCATTACGCCGCCTTTTGTCACGTAGACAATCGGGTGAAGGCCCTCTCTGAAACCCAACTCGGGATGGACGTGATGCTCGCTGGGATTCACAGGCAACGGGACGTACTGGAGCTGAGGAGTCGTTGAACACGTCGCAGAACAAGATTCCCCGCAGGTAATCGACCCAGCAGATGGAATCGCCGAGGGGGACGACCACGTCGGTGACCCACCGAAACAATTCCCGGCCTTTACCCTCATCGTGGAGGATTGGCAGCCACGTAATCCCCCATAAGGCATAAGGCACGCAGAGCTGGGCTGTCACCGGGCACACACGCGGGCTGGAGTCGTCTTCGCCTTCTTGCGGAGTCACCGTAAGGTGCGCCACGACGAACTCTCGATCGTCACGGCGAAGGATGCCAATGTTTTCGCTCATGTCGGGAGTGGGAGGAGGCCGGGAGCGCGTCGCAGGAGGTTGGGGTTCGCTGTCCATGACGAGGCGGAGGCGCGCGGGACGGGAGGGAGCACGCGATTTGTTCGAAGCTCATATGATTTGAAGTGAGAGAGTCCGGCCGGTACCAACTCCTGACACCATCGTACTTTCGGATCTGAACGTGGAGCCTCCCTGATGTTCCAATTTTGGGTTAGTATATATTGAAATTTGCTCATAGCATTTGGTTTTGGTTTATGAATCGTAATAGTTTTAGAGAAATCATACAGATAAAGACAATCGTATATAGTTTTAGTTAATATAAATAAAATTACTATAGTATCTATTATAATCGATCAGTAGATCCTATTTTGAAAGTACAATCTATTTAAAAGTCAGTTTCTATAGAAAAACGATTTTTAGAATTAAATAGGACCAAGGCAAAATTTATCCGATGTCTCCAAAGAGACTAAACGGGGAGCCTCCAGCTCGCGCGCGAGACCTCCTCGCATCACACGGCACGGCACCACCACCCTGTAACAAGCTACGCCGATTGCGATGCGGGCACGGCTGGCTAGAGCAGAAAGCACCGTTCCGTGTTCGGCTCGATCACCGCACGGCTTCCCCTTCCTCGGTGGTCTCAATGCCTCTTTACCATATCATCGCGCGCCCCGCTGCAGGCCGGCGGTCAGTTCCCTCGCGCAACCGCACCGTTGCGTGATGGCGCGCCTACTGTTCCACGCACTGCTGTTAGCATTTGCGTCACGGACGCTTTGCTGCAGCGACATTGGGCTAGGCTGTGGCCATCCATATCTACGCGTCGATCTATCTTACCCATTGCTGTAGGTTGCGGTAGTTACATGGTATACTTAGTAGTAACTTGCGGATGATCTTGTCCACATCATCAGTTGGTTGCCAAAACCTGCGGCAAATGGATGGATAGATATGGTGTCGCTCTACACAACTTTGAAGTCGGTTTTTGGCTGTCAATGAACTATAGTGGCTGTGAGTTTTTTCTGATTCAGAAAATAAGCAAAATAGCAAGAATAAGAAAACTTAAAAAAAATACCGTTATATCTTTAAAACAATGCAAACAAATAAGAAGAAAAAGCTAAAAAATAAAAAAAACAAAATTAAAAAATCGACATATTTTAAATGGCTAAAGTCAGGAGCCGAAGATTTAAAAACCGTTTGAAGCAAGCCCTTGTTTGAAACATAGGTCATCTCACATCAAAAACATTAGTCAGCATAATTTCTTACAAGGTTTCCATCAGATTCCCATGCTTGGTACGGTTGACTGCGTTTTTTATTAAAAAAAACCTACCGCACGGAAAGAACCGAAAGGCTGACCCGTTAATTTCCTACCGGAAAGGATTTGCAGCAGTACCTTACCTTCGACTGCACTTTAATAGGTCTATTATTTTAGCTTTAGTTTACAACTTTTAAACTATTCATAAAAGTAAGTCTGAAATAATAGAAACTTATATGTGATTTTGGTCGATATAAATGAAATTGTTATAGTATATACTATAATTAACTTATAGATTACGTCTTAAAAAGATATTTATATTTTAAAGTTTGTTACTATAAAAAAGTTAAAAAGTGATTTTTAGAAACTGAAAAAAGGGACCCAACTTTTTATTTTTATAGCGACCTTCTGGAGTAACTTTTGCCTTTAAACTCGCTCTCTCTCTCTCTCATGTTTCACCCCACAGACCAAGAGAAAAAAGAGGGAAGAGGGAGAAACACAGCTCAGAAAGACTCAAAAAGGGCGTGTGCGTAGCGTGGGAAAGGCATCCAGCAATGCACGGGGAGGGGTCTGACACGCCCACTCACACAGCCGCAGTCAAACCATAAATCAATATTCCATGGTGCTTTTAACCCCATGAATCCAAGTGTGCAGTCAGGTAAAGTGGTTTTTTAGTCACTGGGGATGGGATTTTGCAAAAGATAGTGTGGCCACGCCTGGAATAGCTTTAGCTTCTATTTCAAAAGTTAGAAATTATTTAGAATATATTATCTTTTAATTTTAACTTTTTGATTTTTTTCTCTTATTTCTTTATATTTAATCAAAGATACAACAATATTTTTAAAATTTTCACTTAAAAAAAACTAAGCTAGAATATTTGTTCACATATTCAAATTTGTCATACAACACCATATCTAGATTAAACAATATAATTAACTTGGAAACAAAAATCAATGACTTTTACGTAATTTAAATTCTAAACTACTGGTAAGATCTTTAGGATAATAGTGAGACCAGTACCTCACAGGGACACAGGCTCACACCATTGGTGCATGCTCTCGTTACATATAAATACCAACACGAATCAAATCAGATACCAGAGTACTAATCAATCAAGTCAAGTAGTACTAATGTACTGGTAATACTAAGAAAGATGTTTCTATACTTTTTTTCAATAGTATTTTTACTATTTTTAAAACACGATGAATAGCGGATAAGTTTTACTTATCTCTTTATATGCTTTAAAATCAGTGTTATTTTTATTAGTGAGAAAAATATAAAAATACTCATGTAATACTAAACGTACGTATGCTTGCAGAGTACGTTCGAGGCAAGGTACTCGTGCTAATTAAAGCCAACCCCTTGATAAGAAAAGGCAAGACAGGCCTGTGCAAACCCCGTAGATCAAAACGGCTACGAGTCAGCCACCTCCACGACCGGCGTCGGCAGCTTGGCCCCGATCCATCCCATTGACTGCACCAGGAGCTACAGTGCACTGTCACTGTTCATATGCATTACGCAGCTACCAGATATCGTGTACACTCAGATTGGGTGGTCAAAGAGTGCTTAGCCAGCTGACTAGCTAGCCCATTGCTGCACCTACCTCCTCGGTGCACACCACCTAAGGTAAAAGCAAGAAAGAGAGTGCGAGAAAGAAACGGACAATAATGAAAATGAATGAACAGGTGATCTGAACTACAGAGATGAAGAAAATGGATAAAGGAGTAGAGAGAGTAGAAAAAAGAAGGCAAGACACAACGTCGGAAGTCGTGCACTTATATCTTTATTATCGGTTTTGTTATTGTATAATCGATTAAAAAAATTTTCTCTTAGTCACCTAAAATTATATAGTACTAATTCTCCCTCCATCAAAAAAATGCCCCCTCCAAAAAAGGGCCTGATAGGGAATGCTTATCCAATGGATAAAAAAGTGACCGAGAATGGAGAAAAAAATTAGTCGGCTGTGAAATTGTCAATCCCCTTTATTATTGGTTACTCATCTAGTAAGTGGTAGGCTTATTATTAGAGAATTATTTTTTTTTAATAATTCAATTTTTATTCAAAATTACGGGAATATACATGCGTGAATTTTTATTCAAAATTGTTATGCGACTAGAACCTCTTGCCCAACGGCCGCATGAGACGCAGCCAGTCTATAGCCCGTTGGGCGACATAATTGCAATCACCTAACAGTTGGACGACTTAGATCTATCGCTCTACCATTTGGCGACTGCAACTCCAGTCGCCCAATGGTTAGGCAATTGGATGCAGTATAAATCTCGCAGTTGAGCGGCCCCTCGGCCATTCCTTCATCCGTCTACTCCCGCGAGAGGTTGTGAGAAGGGAAAGAAAGAAAAGAGAAGGATAGGAGAGGTGGGGAGAGGGAGAGGAAGGAGAGGTTTCGCTATTTGTGTGGGGTAAAAAAAATTTATGTTGTGGTTAATTTTTTATTTAAAGTAAATAGTTATTTGGTGTATAATTAGAATCAGTAGAAAATCATAGTTGTATAAAAGAATAGTAAAACTTTGGTGTGAAGTAAATAGTCATAGAAAATCTAGTTAACGTAATTATAGAAAATTAGCATCCGTAGAGAGTTATAGTTGTAGAAAATTTTGTGAGTAAAGTTGTAGAAAATTATCATTCGTAGAGAATTATAGTTGTAAAAAATTAGCATGCATAGTAAATTAACATCCGTACAAAAGTGTAGTTCTACAATATATAGTCCATCAAAAATTATAGTTGTTCAAAATTTAGTTAATAATTTTGTACGAAGTAAATAATTTGTTTTGTGCAAAGCATTATTACGTAACATTTATGATTAATTACGAATGAATATAATGTCAGTAGTACATTGAAATTTCACACGTACCGTTAGAATCGGTGTATTGACATTTAAATCAGTGTATCAACTGCTATCTCCTCCCTCGGTGACCGGATGACACCTCTTGAGACCACTGTCGCTCCACGCCACTACGAGCAGCGCCAGCACCGGCGCCGTGATACATCTCCTCAAACTCAAGATAGAGATCCCCAGGAGTGACTTTTTTTTGGTACCTTAATGCCAAAGGGGGAGAAAATTGAAAATTGGAGAAGAAGCAAAGGGGGAAATCACTTCAAGAAGTTATCTTTTACTATCTATTTATGTAATTGTCTATGTGGTGTAATAACACTTTGAATGCTTATCTTTGTCGTCTTTATTATTTGTGTGTGACGAACAATATGCTATGCAATGACATTTATATATGCAATTTAAATTTCAGTTCATGATCACTATTGTCTTATGTTATTGTCGTATGAAATTTTAAGTATTATTGCCTTTTGCATTTCATACATTCTTAAAATTCATGTTTATCAAAACCCCAACATATCTATTATTTATATGTGCAACATAAACTCAATTTCATCTATGCACATATTTAGGTGGAGTATTTCAATAATAACTTTAGAAAGAAATTGAATCATTTTAGACTTTCCATTAAAATGAAAGATTCAATTCTCCTTTCAAAAGTCAAAAATCGAGTATGCAACTTGTTCTTATGCAAGTAGTATATTCAAAATCTTTCTTTTCACTTAAAATTCAAGTGTTGTCATCAATTACCAAAAAGGGGGAGATTGAAAGCATCTAGACCCCTAAATTTAGGGTTTTGGTAATTAATGACGTTTTATGAATATGAGACTAATGTGTGTGCTAAGATTGTATAGACAACATTCGTCATGTATGCAATGGACAAGAACAAACTTCATAAAAAATGGACTTAAGAAGGATCAAGAGCTAAGGTACATGAAATATAGGATCGTTTTTTTTGTTTTACCGGTCTTATGAGAAAAGGCGGAAGATCAGATGATAGGTTAGATGCCTTACTATTAAGAAAAAAATTATTGAAAGTAGCTTAATAGTATGTTTTGATGCATATTGGATCAATTTAGAATTATACATGAACATGAAAATATGTTTGAAAACTAACTGTGTTCTCTCAGTAAAATCGGTAGTACCGTTGGTTACTGCGGAACTACCGCAGTGTGGTAGTACCGATTTTTGTGTGGTATATTTTTTCCAGAGAGCACCCTTCCGGGGACTTAGACTCAACAGAAATCGGTAGTACCGGATTTTCAAAGGCGGAACTACCGCAGTGCGGTAGTACCGCACGGTACTACGGAACTACCGATTTCCGGTATATTTTTTCCAGAGAGCACTCCGAGAAAAACTTAACTGGCTAGAAATCGAAAGTATCGGAACTAGAACGACGGAACAACCGCAGGACGGTACTACTGCACTGACTTGTGGAACTACTGCAGTGCAGTAGTACCGCTCTGAATTTAAAACGGCTAATTATGCACGTGTGACATAGCCGTTATTGTGTGTTACAGTAAAGTGCGGTAGTTACGCACTTTGTACTGCGGTAGTTCCCAAGGGCAAGGTGTTGAACTTGAATTGATCATATTTGAGCCCTAGAGCATTTATTCCACACCTCCCTCTTGCTTGAGCATTCGTTTTGAGGTATTTTGAGATTTTCAAGTGCATTCAATTCTAGTTGATCCATTTGCACTTGAGCGCCGTCAAGCGAACTTGGTAATCTATTCTCTTGGTGCTTGCCGGTACCTAGACAACGAGGAGGTTGATTGCGATGTGACTTCTTCAAGAAGATTGTGAAGAAGCCCGAGCCGATTTGTGAGTGGTTTGGAGCTCGTCATCTCCGGAGCGGAAGAAGAGCTGCCACTAGTGATCGAGGAGTGAGGCTTAATTCGTAGAGCCGGTCCAAGGGCACTTGGGTTTTCCTCAACATGGACTAATGAAGACCGGCAAGTCTTCGATACCATGGAAAAACATCGCGTGTCTCATTGTGGTCATTTCTTTATCTTGCTTTAGTATTTATATCTTTGATAAGTAATTTGATACATTGTTCATATTCTATTGTGCTTGATTAACTTATGCTATATTGATTGCTTAGAAATACTATAATTGAATATGCTTGGTTTATATAGCACTCTTGTCTTGTGATAAATTGCTATAACTCGTTTAATTATGTAAGAATTTTATAACCTCCTATTCACCCCCTAGTCGGTTATCTTTGATCCTACAGCAGCGAGAGAAGAGCGGCATCAGTGCGTATGGGAGCCGATAGGGAGTTGATTCATATTGGGTCTCAGGAATGGGAGCGATGTTGATCCGAATGAGTATGGGTTACGCTATGAGGGTAGTGTAGTTGATCATGATAGACAAACGGTCGTAGAAAATATAAATTACAGTACAGTTGCACTTTCATAATATGCGATGCAATTTAACTAGTTGCCGCATTGAAAATATTTACAGGCAGACATCAGTAATGCTGATACCCACTGCATTGAAAGTGCACTACGATGTCGGCACTGTTCGTGAAGGTTCGAATGGTATTGACTTGAGTAATTTTGCGCAAGCCACTCTGGAACATTCGGACGATGAGAATGCTGGAACTACCAGCGCCGTGGATACGAGTACGTGCTGTTTGTGCAACCGTGCCTAATAGAATTTGTATAAGACCGTGGTGACGGCTATCATCTGGGTGGTGTGAGCAGCTCGGGCGGTCAGCATGTTGGTCAAAGAGGACCCGGAGGTCCATGTCATAAAGGTTGCAGAGGAAGTTGGTCATGATGAGGTCGATGTGGGCTACGAAGAGAGGAATAAGGGTCACGACATGGTGAGGATATTGGATAGGCTGATGAAGAGGAGCATATAGAGTACATAATACATCAAATAAAAAGCGATGGTCGAATAGTCTGGACTGAAGAGAAAGCTATACAGGTGGATAACGATGACAATTCCAATGAGGACAAAGCTCCCATCCTGTAGGAATAGAACAGATTTGATGCTGAGGGTGTTGCTGCACATAATGAGCACAAATCACCATGAAAGTATTATGGCACAGAGGTTCAGTTGCACTTAACATTTACTGACAAGGCATCGTTGTAGGATACCATCAAGCTGAGGGCTCTATTCATGCAGTGGATTTTTCAGATCATTAAATCTAGCCAGGAGCAGTACACCATGAAGTGCGAGTAGGCCGGTTGTCCTGGTAGGGTGCACACACATAGATCGAAGTATGAGACTCACTAGATTGTCTCGAAGGTGGAGCTACACTCTTATATTCTTAGCAGTATTTTGCCGAGGCATCATAACCTAACATGTGTGTTCATAGCTAATTTGATGTATGGAGAGATGGTTGAAAAAGAAGGACATTGAGGCCACGTACATAATAGTGGCTATCGAGAAGAAATAAGCACAAGATTAGATAGCGAAGGTGTGGCGTGTGAAGCATGCAAAAATGGTTAGAGTCTTTCGAGGTGGCATACGATAACCTTCCTCGTATGCTCCAGGTTTTGTGGCGGCAGGATAGGAACCCGGGCACGTACACTGCACTGAAGGACAAGACATCTACAAGACCGTCCGGTTTTGCGGTGTTGTAGAGGGCCTTCGTAGCTTTCGGTGTGTATATCGAGACATTTAGACATATGCTTCTTGTGATCTCAGTTGGTGAGACTTTTTTGAACAGCAAATATAAGAGATAGATCCTTATAACTATTGGTGTTGACGACAACAATCAAATTCTTCCCTTAGCTATCGTATTCATGAAAAGTGAGAATTATGACAGCTGGTTATGGTTCTTTTCACATGTAAGGGTTGAAGTTGTCGGTGCTCATCCTGATATCTTTGTAATCCATAATCGGCACACCGGGGTAGTGAAGGCCATAAGAAAACTTCAGAAACACCCTGAGGAGCTCTTTGCTTATCCGGATATGCATAACAGACAGTGTATTCGCCACCTTGGGGCCAACTTTCTTTTTGCAGTTCTCAAAGGAAATTTTTGATGCTTTATGGACGTTGTTGGACGAGCACAGTAGGAAGCACGCCAACGAGAGGAATAAAGCACCTGTCATGCTTGGGGCGGTACAATCTGAATGCCTCACAGCACTAGGCAAACCTGACGTAGCTGGTCCGAGAAGGAAGAGCTCGCGGAATATCAAGTGCTTCTCGTAGTGGATCAAGGCCGAGCCATTGGAGAAGTATTCCCTGCTATACTATACGGACATTGTAAGGTACGACATAATGACGACTAACCTTGCTGAGGTATACAACTTGGTTCTCAGGGGCCTTTGTTCTTAGCCCCTCATCGCCATCGTAGAAGATGTTCTGCACAGCACAATTGGCTATTTCAAGGAGAGGCAAGCAAATGCCGCACTTCATACAGCCAACCCACAAATATTGTACTACTCGAAGATTACGATATACATGGAGGCGAAAACATAGATGGGCTAATTGCATTCGGTGCACGTGATGGGCAATAGTGAATATCGTTTTGTGTACTCCTCCGGGATAGAGCTGGATTTAGGACAACAGGTTCTCTTATCACCCACGAGATATGCCTTGAAGATAATGTAAATGGACCTAGGTGTTCGTGCAACAAATCAAAGCTGTTACAAAAGCATACTCTCATGTCCTCATCACATACGGGACTGTGGGCATGAATCTTTCGAACTTTATGTCCGAGTACTTCTTCAAGGAGAGGGTGATGCAGGTGTAGTGTGGCGAGCTTAAGGGGTTCAGAGTTATGGGCAACTTCGTGAGAGAGAGAGTGAGAAAAAGAGGAAGATGGCTGCTAAGGCCAAAGAGGTCACTAAACAGTTTAACACAGAGCTCGTCCAACCGTTCAGCGATTGAAGTTGAAGTTGCCCAACCATTCAACGATTGCAACCTCTCGCCCAACGGCGCAGTCGTCGAACGGTTGGGCGACTACAACCTGTCGCGCAATGCCCACGGACTGGTTGCGTGTTGCGAGGTCTTGGGCGAGAGGTTCCAGTCGCGTAACGGTTAGATGACTGAAATCTATTCCTGTAAAAAAATTTTGCGTAGGTATATTCTTGTAATTTCGAATAAAAATTAGATTATTTAAAAAGAATTCTATTATTAGATGCATTTGCTCATGCACAAGCTTTTCCTCCGTCGTGGATTCGAGTTTGTGGCGACCGCCTTGGAATCGAGACCGTTGATTGTTCCGTCTTCTTCAGCTTCGAACTGGCCCCGCCACCAGCTCACCCATAGCATGGGCATCTTCTGTGCCTAGTTATTAAAACCGGACTGGACCGGCGGTTCAACCGGAACCGAGCTCTAGACCGGTTTGGTTTTATTGTTGGACCGCCTGCGCAGTTGAGCCAGATTGAACCGGAAAAAACCGGGTTGAACCAGCCGGTTCTGTATAAAATCGGAGAAAAAATCGGCTGGTTGGACCAGAGATGTGCTTAGTGAAAAAATTTGTGGAAAAATATGCATGAGACAAGACTCGAACCCACAACCACCTGTGACATTCACCTCATAGGCTAGCTCTGATGACCAAATGAGCAAGTTAGATGTTATGATATATAAGAAACTTACTATATTCTTAAGTTATATTGAACTACCGGTTGGACCGATAAACCACCGGTTGAACAGATGAACCGGTGAACCGGAAGGTCGACCGGTTCAATGACCGGTCCGACTTTAATAACTATGCTTCTGTGTGGGCAGGTTGACGGGTGGGGTTACTGACAATATGGAGCCACATGGAGGTGATCTAGATTTGTTTAGGTATTAAATAATTTTGTCTTGGGCAGCTGTCTCCGGGCAGGGCCCGTGGAGGTGGAGACAGAAATTGGTGCATGCACCACAAGCCGGGTTACACTGAAGTGCCACAAAAACATCACCTGGACATTTGAACAAGAAAAGGGACTATAAACATGTTTCAATGGAGATAAACACTCAAAAGAGTTTAAGAAATCATAGAAATGCTTTAAATATTTTTTATACATAAGTAGATGAACATTTTTAAACCAATCTTGTACGTAGTCAGCCCAATAGGTTATTTAAAACCATGCATATATGTTAGGCTGCAGAAGTTTTCTTTTCTGTGTATTAGAAACACAAGATCTATGTTAAGAGTTGTTTTCCTTACAAAACTATGCAACCACGTGTGTACCATTATAACGATTCATTTGCATAGAAAATAACCAACAAAACATTGACAGCAACGTATGTAGACATAATAGACATACAAAACACAAGCACATACATTTTCTTTTGTCCCCTTCTAAATGTCATGCTCACTTGAGTATGCAAAAGCTTTATGATCGAGCTACTACTAGTACACGATGTTAAATGTTAGGATTAAAATATGGTTGTAAAGCATAAAACAGTTTTACTATTTTTTTACTTGCTTTTCTAAACTCTTAGTCAACTTTCTTGATTTTTAACTACCTTTGAGATACGTGCGTTCAATCTAATTTTGACCTAAAGTTTTTAAAAATATGACCCAATACTACAGAGATCATAAACAAGAACCACCTTTTGGAGACCGAAATGTACAGTGAGAAGCCTTCATGCCTGCCTGCTTGAGAGGCTGGCCGTGGACGTAGGAAAATTGGTGTGAAGAAGGCTGAACTAGACACGTGGGGCCGAGGCATGCATGCTGCGGACCGGGGGAATCTGGCAGAACGATCACGTTCCGAGGGAACGGATGGTGGTCAGAGTCCGGACGACGCCCTTTCGGATTCTCGGAATATCGTGGGAACCCCGCGCGGCCGGCCGGCTGGCGGGCCGCCGCCGCCGCCGCAGCCGCAGCCGAAGCGAAGATTTCTTGGCCGCTCGTCACGCTTCCGGCTCCGGATTAGACCCCTGAAGACCTCCGCCCCAGCTCTCCTTAATCATGACGCTGCCGTTTCTCGGTTCTCTCGACAGACAATCTGTACTACTACTACCACCTGCCTACCTAGGGCTAGCACTAGTACTCCTACCACTGCTGCTGCGACTGTTACGTCGCCACTCGGAAACAAGACTGCATTATCGCTGTTCCTCACGGTCCGATCTCTCGTGTCGTGTGACATGTGAGCAAGGTTTCTGCGTAGCTGTAACCGCCTTTCACATCTTTGACCACCTGGAGCGCACGCAAAAGGTAACAAAAGGAAGCTCGGAAAGCGATTGAAAATGAGACTTCTTTTCCGGACTTTTGTCGTCCAAGAAGATTTGTTGACTCTTGGATCATCATCAGCTAGCTCAGCTCCAGCTGCTACTGCATTGCGTTACTTCTGTACAGAAACCGGATTGGCTTGAATTAGTTCGGCACATGATGGCACTACGGTTTGAGTTGAGTGCTTGCGCACCGCGGTGCAATTGGAACCCTAACCAAGACGTAGTGCAGGAACAAAACAACTGATCTACCATGAAACGGGACGTCGGATTAGAACAGCAAAATGGTCGCGCCGGCCGGCCCGCGGTTTCTTTGAAGGACTGCCAGGTGAGTTGAGTAAGCTAACTAGCTAGTGCTAGCTGGAGACGAGGCGGCGGGCGGCTGCGACGACGGCGCGACGGTTAGGCTTAGGTCGTTGCTCTCGAGCACCAGGCGAGGCTTCGTGGCAGGAGACGTGGGAGGCTGCCCTTCTGGCGAAGCCGGTCTCTTGCTGCCCGCACCGCACGGGGCCGCGCTGAGGTGCACGCCGAAGAGCTTGGTGGGCGCCGACCGAGCGGCGCTACTGCTGCGGGCCTCCCCGCCGCTCTTGTCCGCGGCGAGCTGCTGGGGACGAGGCGAGGGCTCCTCGGCGATGGTGAGAGAGCTGCTGGACGTGGTGCTCCCGCCGGAGTTGTTCAGCCCGTTGGCCGCGGAGGGCTTCTTGCGCGCCTGCAGGCCGATGCCCTGCAGGAACGCGGCCGCGGCCGGGCTGGGCGCCACGGGGCGCACGTGGTTCTGCACGAAGTAGATGATGTCGTTGTAGAGCTTGCGCATGTGCGCCAGCTCCTGCAGGAGCGCCGTGTTGCTGCGCCGCAGCCGCTCGTTCTCCTCCATCATCACCGCCGCGGTGGCCGCGCGCCCGGCGCCGCTGTCCTCTGCCGCCGGTGACGGCACCAGCCCGCCCAGCGCCAGCAGCCGCGTGGCCACAGGCGCGTGCGGCTCCCGCCAATGCGGCTGCTGGAACGGCACGCCCATGACATGCGCCGCCATTACCCCGTCGTCGCCCACAAACTGGTGGTGCTGTGCCGCCGCCATGCCGGGGTGGAACAGCGGGAAGTGCGGGGGCGACGGCGACGGCAGCGACGCGGACGATGTCTTGCGGCGGTGGATCTCGCAGAGCAGTTGCTTCTCCCCCTTCCTGAAGAACTCGTTCGCGAACTCCCACCTGTCGGGCACGACCTTCCTGAACCCCTGCATTACAACATTGCAACCCATAGGAACCATCAGCAGCCATCCATGCATCCAAACGCAAGAAACACCCAAAACACGTACTCCAACTACAGAAGTGAAAGCGGCGCTTACGTAGGTGTTGAGCTGGCGGACGAAGGACGAGAAGTTGTTGTGCTTGAAGTAGCTGGGCAGGATGTCGCGAGCGAACTCCGGCGGCCGCCACACGACGAAGGTGGACACGCGGTCGTCCCCCCACGAGACGATGTGTTCGGTGTCCGGGTCGTCCACCAGCTGGTACGTCTTGGTCAGGAACGGCGCCGGCACCGCCTTCTGCGAGGCTGCGTGCGCCGCCGCGTCGCACTGGGACCAGTTCCCGCACCTCTCCATCACACCTCCCTAGCCACTCACACCCACCGGGCGGGGATCTACGAAACGAACGCACGGAAAGAAGTAACCGGAGACACGATGAGTCGGGGAGGGTTTCTTGGGGGCTTTAACTCGGCGCGGGAGGGTTTTAACTGGGAGGGTGGTTAATACGGAGGGTCACTACTCACTCGAGACCGGCAAGCAAGCAGCTAACTGTTCACAGGTATGGCACCACAGCCATTTTTTTTAAAATTTGGCTCCGACACTCGGCGGAGGCCGGCCGGCCGCCGCATCAGTGTGTTAATTAGCGTTAGTTATGTTTAGTTAATAACTAATTATGCTTAATTAGTATTAATCATATCAATTTGCAGAACCTACTGAGCAACCTCATTTGTCGAGCTACTGTAGTGTGGCCGGGCCGAGCACAGAAAAGACTTCAAATTTTTTTTAAAAAAAATTGACTACAGTTCAACAATTTGCAAACAGCGGATGAAGGAAAGTGTGGTGTGGCTCTGCCTTAGAGAGTATGCACGGGGAGGAACGGGCCGGAACACGGCTCCACTGTTCTCTTTTTTCTATCCTTTTATATTTTCGTCGATATAACGAAGATCCAGGATATTATCTCTTTCCCTCGTGTTTCTAATGTGTACTGAATCTTTACCATATTAACGGAAACACGAGGGTGATAGAAAGAAGAAAAGCCAGTTCAGCCGGTGGTGGGAGGGAATATGTGTCGCTCTCTGTCTGGTTGTTTTGGAATTTGGAGAGATGGATCGGAAGTTTTGAGATTCAACTTTGAAGGTAGACCCGTGATACATCCGCCAGCGTCGCCTCTGCAACCATCCATCCGTACGTCCATCGCCTCCCCCGTTTGTTCTCTGGACTTTCTCGAGGATCTTTTGCGACCTCTTCTTTCGACCCTTCCGATCTCCGCCCCCTCCGAGAGCTTTTTTACACGGAGGAGATGCAGAATTGCAGATGCTTGGTGTTGGTGAACGGCGATCACTGTTCTCACGGATCGATCTTTCCGGTTCACGCCCCGGCTCCTCGTGCATTTTTGCGAGGGTCCCTGCCGGACAAGCTCTGCTACAGTTTTGGAACCATCCCAAATCTGAATTGTTTTCCCGTTGCAGAAAAAGAGAAGTGAAGCCGTGCCAGCCATTCCTATTGGCCGGTCAAAAATAAGAATGGGGGTTATACTGTCGTGCGTGACCTCAATTTGCACAGAAAGAAGAAGCTGTAGGTACTGTTTATATTGGTTTCTACTGATTTTATTTGCTGTGGTTGATAAATAGTAATATATTATATAAAAAGATGATGCAACAAAAGGCGATACAATATTTGAACAGTCATGTGACTTACAGAATTATAATATAATAAAATACAAAATACGTTATAATAGATAAAAGCATATATTATAATGGCTAATAAATAATAGTAGCGGATAGAACTAGTTTATAAAAATTAGAGTGTTCTGTTGGCTTCGATTTTTAAAAGCATAAACTAGAAATAGAAGTTAACAGACGGCCTAGTCAGGAAGGAGGAAGAGATTTTTAATATCGGTGATTCTTATTCGGTTGGATCAGGTCACTGTTCCATCTGGGCTGAGCGGTGCATATCACGTGTTGTCGCTCGTCTGCATGTCCGGGCTCCGGGATTATTTACTTTGTACTTTTACCTGAATAAGAGTAGTATTGTGGACTGTGGTATACTATGAACTTTTCTCAGCAAATCTGCAAACGTTATTTTTTGCCTCGACTTTGCAAACGTTTGCTTGTACTACGCTGTGAGAGAAAGATCATCGAATATAGGGTGAATTTTGATTGTTTATGAGAAACGGTATATAGAGAAAAATAGTTGCATATGATTTTAGCCGGTACAGCTGAATTTAGTACACTCTTTATTATAATTTTTCGATTGGTCCTATCTTAAAACGCACCGTTTAAAAACTATTTATTATAGATAGTATAAGCATAAACCATATATAAACTAAAAAGAAATCAGACATAGTTTTAGCTCCAAATGGCAATTTCTGAAACTTAAAACATGTTAGATCAAGCTAGGAGTCCCCATGGAGCAAACATGAGACATCTACATACTACACAAAACTGTTTGATGGGAGAGAGTTGAGAGGTAGCTAAGTGAGAAAGGGTTTGTTTTGTTTGCAGCATTGTATTGTGAGTTGTCTCAATTGAACATATGTATGAAAAGTTCAATGGGACATAATGCATTCCTGATAAGCACATTGAGGTGCAAGTGCTAATGTCAAATTAAGAGGTCACTTAGTTGGGCTAAAATTGTATGTTTTATGATTACAATTGCACTATATTTGGCTAAAATTACACTATAGCTGACGGTAACTTATTTGACGTAACTAATTTAAAAAAGCCTAAAAATAGAAAAAATAAGTTAGTCCATCACGTATAATACAAACGAATATGAGAAAAAGAATCAATAAAAGAGCTCAAAAAATATTAAAAAGATAAAAATTATAAATAGTAAAAAAACTAGAAGTGAAAAACTCAAACCTAAATAAACAACGTCTATGTAGTCCAGTGCTGACGCTGCCTCCTCCCTCTAGCGCCGCCTCCGGTTGGATAAGAAGGTCGTCTGCATGCAAAGGGACTCAAGAGAAACACACAATCCCGAAATCCTTGCAGAAGGACCTCTGAAGGAATCTCAAAGTAGCACAACCACCATAAAGAGACTTCGAAGTGTCTCCACCACTACCAAGTAGATTCAAGAAAAGTGTATTAGGGTTGTAAGAGTGGCCTCCCCTCTCCTATTACAAGAGGTTCTATTTATATGGAGAGAGTGGGTGGCCTGTGCAGTTACAATTTTGCTCTTATAGTTTGACCTACTCCTGGGAACATTTCAGTCATTTGCTCCACACGGGCCCCCTCGGTCCAGGACCCTGGGGTCGGTCTGGGGTCCTCCTAGAGTCGACCTTGCATACTTCGTTCGGGGTTAATCCGAGGTCCTTCTCGGATCGACCTTGCCATTTCGCCCGGGTTGGCCCGATGTGCTCCTTGGGTCGTCCTTGCGCCCTTCGTCCGAGTCCTCCTACGATCGACTTTGTGCACCTCGTTCGAGGTCGGCCCCAGACGCCTCTGGGGTCAATCCTGCGTACTACGCCCGAGGTCACCCCCGGACCATCCTAAGGTTAATTCTGCGTATCCCACCCGGGATTGACCTCGAACTTAGCTCGGAATAGATCATCCAACGAGCGCCGCCGCTCCGAAGCGGTTGTGGGTCCTAGGTAGCGTGAAGACCCTCTCTCAACAACATGCTTTCAAAAATATTATAAAAATATAGTTCTACATCCAATCCTAACAAACAAAAAAAAGATCCTACCTAAAAATAGCCACCCTGAGAACCTTTGCGTGCAGCATGCGCGGCCAACACTCCCGCCGCGGTCTTCATTCGCCCGAAAACGGCAAGGCCAGCGGCCGCACGAGCCATTCACCTAGCTAGCTAGCCGGCGGCACGCACGTAGCAGATGGGCCATAAGTAAGGGTCTCAAGTCGCAACACGCCGTGACCTGCGCCGCGCGCCCGCGCCCGCGCTCGCGCGCCTGGGTACATATGGCTTGCGCGAGTGGTCATCGCGGGTGGCAGCGCCAGCGCGCAGCTGCCCGCGGCGTTGGGATTCAGGGGCGCCGCAGGTGATGTCCTTTTCGTGCTTCTGCTTGCTTGTCTCCGCGCGGGGTTTCGAAATCCGCCGTAGGGGATATATGGGTGCGCGACAAATCTTCACCCATCTGTGTAACTGCCACTCCTATGAATTACCATGACGACGAAATTTTGTATTTTCAGTTGTTTTTGCACCCATCGATTCAATGTTGGGAGAAATGTACAGACTGTTGGATACAGATCATTTGTAGCGTCCATTCAAAATGTTTGCGTGTGTAGATGTGTGTGCCATCAGATTGGCAAGGTAGTTTCAGTTTGTTCGGAATCATGCTCGATGTGTTATTTGGACCGAAAATTAATTGCTAGCAGCAGACTCTTCGCTGAGTAAAATGTCAGGTTAATTAAGCTAGAGTGGACTATTCAGACCACATGTTAAAAAAAAAAAGGTTCACGCTGTCTCTACGACTGAACAACATATGACCAAACATTAGTGTCAATTTGGTTAAAAATTGTTTTCATTTTTCACGTGTATTTATAGATGTGTCAAATGAATAGCTGAGAGACTCATTTTTACGGATCTCTGTCCTGGGGAGGACTGACATCAGACATTCACATCTGCAACGATATTATAAGCTTACCGACGTCTAGAACTTCGCGTTAGCCTGCAGCCCCTGCACATTGCTGTTCTCCATGAATATGCTGAAAGATGTCCACCAGATAGCAAAATAACTATTTACCGACAATCTTACAAAAAACATTTTTTGGATAGTAGCGCTCCCAGGAAGAAACATCTGCAGTAGATCGCACATGCATGTCTAGGCCGCAAGACAGTACAAAAAGCAATGGTAAACGTGCCGCGGAAACGAATCTTTGCTTATAGAAGTTCATTAGTTAGCAACCGGAGGAATATAGCCATCGATCCCCGCGACTGCATCGACAAAGTTTGGTTTTAGAAAGCTTCGCTAAGATCGAGAAGAAACAAAATGTAATATCCTATTTTTAGGGTATGTTACTATGCTTATAATTTAGATTTTTAATTTGAATTTAAACTTCATATTTCAAAAATTGACTTTAAAATTTTAATTCTTTTATCTGCTTTTCCTTTATTTCCCGCTAAAATCCAAAATTTTTCTCATGGGCCGGCATTTCTCTTTTTTCGGCATAGTCAACCTTTTTCCCTCGCCTTCCGACCCAACCGGCCCGGCCTCCCTATCCTTTCTCCTTTCTCCTCTGTTCCCGCCTCAGAATGAGCATCACCCGTGGTTTCTTTCTGCCTTCCCCGACACTAGTCTTTTTTGTGTTATCTTCACTATCGTCCTGTTCCTTCCCCGCCAGCCCTAGATTCAAAACTTTGGAGAGCTCGTTCTCCCTCATCGTAAACCAGAATTTAGTGAGATTTATTTCTAAAATTTTCTAAATTCAATCTCTTTTTGTTCATTATGGTTTTATTCAGTTTGTAGTTCATTTTAATTTTGTTTGGATATTTATTTACTATTTTGTGTGTTGGTTGCCTTTTGGCATCTTCCTTCGAGTAGAGTTCGAGGACGCCCCCGACCCGTAAGTCGACGCTTTGTAAGACCCGTAGGACCTCCCAATCCGAGACCCAGGCGAGTCAGCATTTTGACCATTTTGGTCCTATTTTCATGCAAATTATGTTCGTTTAAACTTATTCAAAATGCATGCGTTATTTCTTGTACAAACATATATCACTGGTAAGTTAGCTATTATCCACATTGTTAAATGAGCACTACATAGCTATGATGTCCTTGGTAATTTGATAAACCCATAATCCTTATCTCCATAGGTCCTATGTCTAAACCAAAATAACTATAAGTATTAACTAAAAGCTATGCTAGCTGAGTCAAAACCAAGGCATTAGCTGCCCTGAATATCATCCTTTAAACATGAAATCTTATTTTGGGACAGTCATAGGATGCATATGACTGATACTTTGTTATAATTTATCTTATACTTCTCAAAACCCTAAACTTGCTACACCGTCTAGGTGGATGGTAAGAGAGGTTGGTGTAGATGTAATACGAAAACTTGTGATTTGTGGTAAGCGTCATCCAGACAAATTAAGAACTTAATCATGTGATGACCACTTTGTGTAAAACAGTACAACAACAAGCTGGCAAAATGTAGACATGGCTAATTAATTTGCATCATCGGTAAGGGACACACACCAGTGGAGTGATCCATGAGTCATCGTGCTAGTTTAAGCCGTCATGGATACGGATCATGCTGCTGGTTTAAGCCGTCGTGTGGCGTAAGAGGGGGTCTAGGTAGGGTGAATATAGCTTTCTCCAGATGAAATTTTAGCGGGTGCAATCCTTCACTAGATGCATTGTGAAGGCCATGTGGTAATCCTCTTGATCTGCATGACAAAGGAAATATGCGGAATATAGCAATTAGGTTATCTCTTGTGGATAAATATGTACAACATCTGCAGAGTATAAACTGTTCGAACAACCATACTCACGGTCAAGGACAGACATGGGTACCTCCTCGAGTTAATTCTATTTTCAAATCTCTGTTGGTGGGAGAAAACAAATCGAAGGGATTTACTTCGATTTTAAATTTTCCTGGAGGGATGTACTCCAGCAATGTTAATTAAGGTGGATGTAACCTAATAATAAAAAACTTTAGCATTGATGGATGAAACTATGTAACTGGTGGATGAAACCTATACTGCTTTACTTATTGCATAAGTTCAAGTATAAAGTACGTTTTGTTGAAATTCTAGGTTGTAGAAATTTTTACTAATAGTATTCACAAACACGGCTTTATGCAAAATAAAAGAAATCGAGCTACCATTGATTAAGCTTTGCATCTTATATAATTGTATTATGTATGTTGGCTTGTGGAGCATGGTTGTATGTGCTCATTCTCGCTGTCAACTCACCAAAATTTGAGAATCAAGATTAATACGCCTTCTTCGAGGATCAAGACCATAACGAAGGCGAAGACGATGACAACTAAATATAGAACTTAGTAGCCTAGTCTCTTCTCACAGTCTAGTCAACGATGCTAACTTTTGAGTGGGCCTAATATTGATTAGAATCTAATCAATATCGGTTCCACTTAGGTTGTCCCAATCGTTGTCTGTGGAGAAATGTGCTTTTCTGTTACAGCTTGCGCTATTTTTTGAAATGTAATCATTTGGTCCGATGGTCCTTTATATAAAACTAATCTCGATGTGCATTTTTTAAACTCTGGTTTGTAATATTGTTATGATCTGTATCGTATATAAGATGAATCGGTCATGTATATGTAAAACACTATCTATTATTTTAGAGAATAGTGCAAATCAATTATAGAGAATTTGGATTCACTAAAATCTGAGTCCAACGCAAAAAGAATACAAGAAACTTCTGCAAAGCGCCGAGTTTTCTACGCCTTAACCGGAGAGAGAGAGAGATGGGCGGAGCGACGGAGGAAAAGCGTAAACAAAGCGCTAAGATCCAGTGGCGTCGACGTGGTGGGGGCTGGCCGTGTGCATGCAAAGCGAGAGGGAAAAGGCTGCTAGGGTCGCAATACCAGAGGAATGCAAGTGTTCAGGGAGCATAAAAAAATATTTTTTTTCTTGCTATATAGAACAGATAAATGGTCTATATTATAGCATGGATGTTTAAGTAGGCATTGATACTTAACATATGCTTATATATAAATATATCTAATTAATAGATGATACAACATCTAAGCATCTAAAAAATGCTTGGATTGAAGAAAATAAATTTTACATGAATGCTTGAAAATGTGGTCATATTTTCTCTCTTCAAACGCTCGTGTATATGTATAATGCATTGTGGGTGCCCTTATAGGCCACCACCACGCGCGCGAGGCCGGCCGCATCGCGTTGGGGCCGATCGTGAAAACGACGGGAGCGGGCGGAATCCCCACCAAAAGCGGTCACCGCGCTTTAGTTTTTCTCCGTCGGCAAACATGCGGACGCGGACGCGGCCACAGCCAGTGCTTACATTACATGCACTGCATGGCATGGCTAGCAGCAGGTTGGCTCCAAGCTGCACCTTGTCCACTTCCCCCACCCCCCTTCGCCCTTCCCGAGAATAGATCCAGAAGCTAATGCACGTGCCTACAAAAACGCCACAAATACTATATACTAGTACTCCGTATCTGTACGTGCACGCATGATGCATGCAAAAGAGTACAATTATGCCGTGCACATACGCGCAAGTCGCCGTGAGCCGTACGCGAGATCGAGACGAGAGCGCGCGGTTCGGTATGCCCCGGCCGGCGTCACGTGGCGAGTTTGGCTTGGCGCCTTTGCCGGGAGGTTGGACCACCGTCAGGCAACGCAAAGCTATCGCCTGCCTCCTGCGCCGATGTAGCCCGTCGCTATGCGCCGTGGACCGGGGTCTGGTCGGATCTGGCCGGTTTTGGGGGCGTTTCGGACGGGAGATAATATATGCATTTGCTAGGCTCGGCCCGCGCGTGGACCGCGGTGCGTCTTGTGTATGGTGCGGCGGGGGAACTAGAAAATTTTCAATGAGGATATATATTTCGTTCACATAATTTTATAATCTTTTACAATGGTTTGATAATATTAACAGAGAAGTTGACAAAAATATTTTTTTGCCTTACCTTCTCGATCACGAAAAAAAGAGAAAACGATGTCTCTAGTCCTCTTCGTATGTCACCATTCACCTTGCTTTACATTCACAAATTACAACATTTTTTTTTTCAAATTTTCAATCACAACATTCCACGAATCTCAAGCTTCCAAATCGAAATCAACAAATCGAGCATTGACAAGACTTATTGTGGTCTGCGGTTATGTGCTGGGGTTATCATGCCACGCACCATGCCACTGCTCCAATCACTGCCGCGCCGAGCCATGCCTCTGTGCTGCGTGGTGCCGCCTGGCGCCTACTGCTCCACCTCCCGCGCGCACACCGCGACTCCCGCTGCCCCTGGGCTTCGTTCCCCAATGATTCTATAATAGATCGCTTATAGAACTTGAGAAGTCGTTGAAACCAACTATAAAATATAATTTGCTTCACTTTATTCATTTTTTCTGTAATTCTTTACTTGAAATTTTACTCATTGTTTTTATTATCTATTTTTGTAGGCAATGGGGTCAGATGTTATTTTTTACCGATGCTAAACATTTTTTGTTTTCAGATTCACCTTAGATCATTCACTAATAGTGGGCTTATTGATTTTGGTATGTTGTTTAATAAATAGTTATAGTTATAGACCATTGAATTTTGTCATGAAGTTAGTTGATGTTATAATATTTAGAACATATTTCTATCTACTACATCATTAATGAATATATTAATAAGTACATGCGCAGGGTATAAGGCCTCCTGTCATTTTTGTTATCAATGTGTCACTGGATGGAGATGGGCTGTAGTTGTAGGGCTGTGGGCTCGGTTGGTGAGTGGTGAGAGACATAAACGGGTCATCTAAGCTAGGCTTTTTTGTTTCAAAAAGGATGTATGCTCAGAAGTATTACAAATATGCCTATATGCTAAACTAATCCCTAATTTTTTTTGGATTTTTTGGATATGCTCGAGCATACCAGACACCTCGTTGCCCCTGGTATCGTGGTGATCGATGGGCATCCGGCGGACAATACGATGATGTCGCTACAAGTCAGATTGGGTCTGACAGGAATATATTGGTCGCTAGCAAACCCGAGCTTTTACCACGGTTATACGTACGTTCTACTATGATAGGACTACGAGTTATGTTTGTTCGTTGAGCCGACTGCATGCCGTATCAATGCGTGGTACGATGTGCGCTAGTACACTGCTCGTGACTGAAGATATATTTCCGGACAATTTCGTTCAAAATATACTTTTAGATTACTTGTCAATGATTATATCACCCACGGAAAGGTGAGAACGATCTTTGTTCGTGTGCCGTTTTGAATTTAACTCAGGAAATGCTGTGCTTCAACATGTTGTACGGACGATAACTAAAGAAACACAATATGATGAGTAGTAGAGTACTTAACAATTAATATAGTGGCTACATCTTAGTGCTTTTAATACTGTCACATCATGGTCCAATTTAGGCCTTGATCCTATGAGTTTCTACTTTCGACTTTTACGTTCTATCCTTTTAATTTTATTTTTTTGGTTTTTTGATATTTTGAGGTTTTTTTGTTTGTTCTTTTTTATCTTATTTCTTTGCATTGTCTATGATGATATAACCTTTTTATTTTTTTTAAAAAAAATTAATTACGCTAAGGGAAGGTGGTGCGGTACACAGCTGAACGAGGAGATGGCGTGGTACGGGATGATACACCGGCGATGCAGCATAATGATGATTGCGCATACGACAAAGCTAGCAAAGAGGGGACGATAACGCCAGCAAAGAGGGGACGTCGTTGTCGGAGGAGAGACAACGCCGCCGCCACCTCCCCCTGGCATGCATCTCGACTGTGCCACCTCCCTCGCACGCACCCTGACCGCGCCATCTGCCCTCGCGCAGTCCCTGAGCGTGCCACCTCCCCTCGTGTGCTCTCTCGCCATGGGAGGGGGCCAAGGATGGCAGTACGCACGGGAGGAGGCAAAATGCGGAATTTTCATTCCACCGGGGGGCCAAAATGGCCGAGAATTTGTCCCTTATATGCACAGGAGCAGGAGTCAGCCAATCATCTTGTGCTTCATTGTATTTTTGGAAAGCAGGTTTGGGAGAAAGTTTTCCATTGGATTGAATTGCAACCACCATCGGTTAATGATCCTAGGAAGCTCACAGATTGGTGGCGTGACGCAAGAAGAAGGGTGCATAAAGAATTCGAAAGAGATTTTGATGGCATACTAATGTATTCAATTTTGGACCATTTGGAAGGAAAGAAATCGTAGAATTTTTGAACCGGTTTTCTTAACAGCTCAAGAGCTTTTCGGACGCATATGAGAGGATGTTGAGATAATGAAACGGGCGGTCGGTTAGTTTTGAGTTTTTTTAGCTCTTGTTGTTCTTTTAGGCCTGTCTTAAGTGGGCTGATCCTCCTTGCTTCCTGTTTGTAGTTTTGAGTTTTTTTTGCTGGCCTTGTGTGTGTTTTGGTTGACCAGTTTGTTAAGCCGCTTCTTGGCCTAGTTGTACTCCGTATTTTTGCTTTCCCTCTTTAGTGCATCGGCAGACCTCCTTCCTATTCTTTTTAAAAAAAGAGTAAAATGATAGGAGAATTGACTTGCCCTGTTTCTAAAAAAACAACACCTTTTTACCATGCGGCATCATTTTCAGGGGTCGACCCAACACAAAAATTAAGTGGGGGCACTCAGCCCGTGCCGCGTGACAATGCCATAGTAGATCCGGACATCGAAACCACTTGAGTAGGGGCCCAAGTGCTAAAATATTTGGTTACTCCACTACAAATTCAAAGTTGAGTGGGGCCCGGTCCCCCACTCGGCCTTCTCTCGGTTCGTCCTTGATCATTGCTTTGGTCTTCACAAAATTGTAGAGATAATGAAAGACCATACGAGAAGATCCATAGTTTTAGTACGATGAATATAGTTATTTTGGAGAAGTAAAATTTTGGAATTTGTAAGTTTGCAGATTTTTTCTGCACAGCTTGCAGAAATAGATAATTCAAAAAAATTTAAATCATGAGATGATTTGGTGACCTAGGTTAGTGGTTATAGATTGTATGGTATATGTTATTGTTAATGCGGGTTAAATTATGAAGAATTTGTGTTCGAAAATGATTTTTTTGTCTTTAGATATACATAGTTATTTGAAGTCAATCGTGATTAACGGAGAGGATCAAGGCTGCATTCATGGAGGTGCCGAGGTTAGAACAATGAAGGATACTGGGTGAGGTGAATGAGCTCAAACAAGGTACAAGAAAGATAAAAAAAATATTGAAGAAAATTTACGTGGCAAGTAAATGAAAAAACTCGGTTTTTACTCTTTTAGGTCTCTCTGAGTGATTTTTTGGTCCAACTATTTCTACCTCTATATATTTAGTTTTCTAGTTTAATGTGATATATGGGAATACATCTAAAGTCATTTTGGCCATCATTCACCAACAAATAAGTTATATTCATTGTTTTTGGTTTTTGACACGTTTTTGGTGCAACCTTATTTCAAATAAAAAAAGGTCAGAACTTTAGCAACGATTTTCAAATCACACATAATAATAACAAGTCTTTAATCTCCAAATTCTCCATATGCATACATTCATCAAGTTAAAAAAGGGATTTTTTTTACAGAGCTTTTTACTGAGGTTGAAAAAATAAAAGTACCTTTCTACTATCATATTTCTACTATTAGTATAATATACCATAAAAAATCCCCTAAAGCCTGTAGATGCCAGGGGTAAAGAGAACGCAGGGGGCTTTCTTTCTCTTTCTCTGTCCTGCCGTCTCGCCCGCCCTCTCCTTTTGCTCTCTTCTCTTTTCATTCTGCTGCATCAAAAGAAGTTCTCCTTTCCTTCCGCTCTCTTCACCCCACCCTAGAGCCTGCAAGTGCAACACATGCAGGGATTTTCATGGTCCAATCAGCGCGAAGCAAAGCGACGCGATCTCTGGGGCATGCAGGCGCTGCTCATCATCATCCCTACCATGAGTAGTGCACCGCTGCTTACACGTGAGGGGCAACGGGGACACTCATGGACTTGGTTTTACACCGGGCTCCAAGTCCATGGAGAAAGAAGCGTACAAATCTTAAATCTGTGTGAGGAGTAGTGTAGCAGCCGCAAATTTGCTCTTCAACGCTTTAGCGGAAAGAAGTGTGCAGTGCTACATTTAAATAAGATTTTTGTTCTACTTCGGAAGCTCTTTGACGTTCTAGGAAGCATTGAAGCTAGCATTTCTCCAACTTCAAATCTATGTAATCGCTTTTTTTAAAAAGATTTTAGTTAAGGGTAAATTTGTACTTGAGACTAATTAGATACGTCGCGGTAAATTTGCACAAGATTAAGTGTATAAATACCAAACTTTTATATGAAAGACCGTTGTGATCAACCTGTTACCACTAAATCCTTTACTGAAGAACGTGTTGGATTTTTTCATCTTGTTACTACTAAATTCTTAACCGATGAATGTGTTGGACTTTTTCATCTTCCTGTATCCCGATCTTGTGATATACCAAGTTACTACATGATGTCTCAGAGAGAGAGAGAGATTAGCCAGGATGTGCCGACGCGGACATTTGTCTCTGAAACACAGATAAGAGGCATAGAGCTCGATCTGGGCCGCGGCCCCTGGCCTACCACAGCCTACACTTGGGCCGCAACTTTTTTTACCTACAGTTGAGGCCCATTCTTCTTAAAAACATATTGCATGGCCTGCTGGTCCAGGGTCAAGACGTCAGGGTTTGGCCACAAATGCACTTCTATAAAACCATGCATTTTGATAGGCATGCTGTAGCAAAAATGGAAAACGAATGGTGATGACGTGCAGCCGCAGCTCCCAAAACTACAGTCCTATTCTTTTCATCAACAACCGATGACTTTTAGCTATAGTTGATAGTTTTTTATTATATTTTTAAAGACAATAGCAGATAGTCAAGACACTAGTATTAACATTGCATACAGTCTTAAACTCGAAAAGCCGTTTTGATAAAATCGCTTGGAGAAGTCATTCTATTTTTTTAGCTTTTGAAGAAGTTAAAATTAAAAGTCACAAAAAAGAAAAAAAAAGCCTACTTTTGGCATCACGCAGAAATGCACCCAGACCATTTCTCAGTCACACGCACCTAAATAGAAACAGACATCGTGCGGGAACGGGTCATGACAAGCACTTGACAAAGGTCGGGATCAAGTGAAATGCTAAGCTTTGTCCCATGGGAAACCCAGCGTAAAGGGTGACTGAACTTGGTTTCGACGCATCCTGGCTAACGTCATGGCGGCAAACTGGACCTTAGAACCTATCTATAACAATTGATGACAGAAACTCTATGGAATTTTCTGAGTCTCTTGACGTATTGAGAATTTTTTGCGTTTCAAATACCATAATTATGTTCTTTTGCGCTATTGTTGATAGTTTTTTTTATTATGGATGATAAATCTAATAAATAATACCGATAGATGGATGTTAAACCTAAAAACTGATTGAAAAGTCGGAAAGAAACGACCGTAAAAAGTAGTACAGTAGTACTGGTACTTCATTGTGAATTTGTGGCGAATGTGAATGGAGGTGGAGGCGGGAGAGTAGTAATTTAAGGACAGTGGCAGACAATCCGTCCGGCCGGGACGCGGTCGACGCGCGCGCGGGGACAAGCGAACGGAGCATGTTTGTACTGCCCTGGATCACCGCCACGTGGGATGCTACGCGCGGTCGGATCGTCAGCGGCTAAGCACGGGCGGGTCCGGGTCATTTATAAGGGTGCCAAACGCGAACCGACCGACCAGCGTCCTGAGGCCGTTGACCGTGTTGGGAGCTGATGGCTACCCGCAAATATTAAAATACTCGCTTTACACGTTGTCGGTTTATTCCGTACCGAAAAGATCAAAAAGGGTTTTTTTTAAACTTGTTACAGAGATTAATTAATTTGAATTCTGTATTTTCAATTTTGCTCTATATCATAGCCTACATGTTGGTTTTTCTCCCTCAACATACAATGATCCAGTCCATTCCTCTGTTTATCTGGCTAAAGTAGTTTGCCACAAAATTACCCAAGCTATTTGTACGGTTTGTCACAAGATCGGACTTGATCTATGCATTGAGCAGGAAGGGGATAGATTGCTCCCACCATTTCTCATTGCTATTTGTTCTAGCGATAGTTCTTTTTATGTCAAAAGTTTAAGTTATTGGAAGTCCAACGATATATTACGCTTGTATCATTCCCACGTATGTCCTCTAATGGTTGGCTGATACCCTTAAATAATTCTTGTGGCAGCATGAAAATTGACTCACATTGCGGAATAGGAGATTACGATGCAACTATATTTTGAGGGAGGGAAGAATGTTGTCTGGAGAGGCCTATTCAAATTGAGGCACTGGCCTTCTCAATTCTCATCACCGTTGAATCGTGATATAAAACAAATGGATGATGATCAGTTGGAAAAGGGATCTCACTCAGCCCCCAAAAGGATTTTATTTTTCTACCGACAAAGTTTATGTCATATATGTTTTCACTCAAATCACCATCCTTTGCGCAACATTTGTTTCCCCTCGAAGCCGCCTAGCTTGTCATATGGGGATCCCTTTCGTTGCAATATGTACGACTGCCACGTAGCACAACAAAACACAGAAACACCGAAACCAATCCACACAGAGAGCAACACGCGTGTTTGAAGAAAAAAAAGTACACGACTCTTGTTCTTTTTTAACTAATGGTTTTTAGTTATAACTAATAACATTTTTTTATATTTTTTGAGATAATAATGAATGGTATATGTGATTTTAGGTTTGAAAAACTATTAGAAGAATCCATTTAAAAAATCGTTCCATCTATTTTGATTTTTTAAAAAAAATTAAAAATCAAAAGGCAAAAAAAATAAAGAAAACAGAGCCAAAAGCGATAGCCACGTTATATCATTCACGTGTCAAGCCTCCGTGAATAGCCAATCCTTGTCACTAGCTGATCCTATCGCAAGACGTTTGTCGATACTCAAGATCTTCCACGAAACTTGTGAACATAGGAGGGACAATAACACACCCAGAATGAAACTTATAAAAATAATAAAAGAGACAATAGCACACCCATAGACTTTATTGAGATGGATAATGAAATTATAAGAAATACAGAAAATAATGTTTTTCCTTGAAGGCTCGTAAGACCCTTAATTTATATTTATTTAAAGAGTGACAGTTAATGTTGTAACATGTGTCTTCTGTATGTGCTTTTTTTGTATACTGTTGTGTCCTTTATCAACTGTCGCATCTCATCGTAATAGTCGTTAATTGCTCTTAATGATGTAACATGTGTCTTTTGCATGTATTTTTTTTGTATCTTGAACTGTTACGTCCTTTATCAACGATTATGCGAACATTATTTAAATCTATTATGCTTTATCAACGATTATGCGATTGGCAATGACACTTGCTAATATGCAAACATGATCCACTAGGCTTTCTTCTTACGAGGGAGATGATACATTATTTAAATATATTGCTGATGCTCGCGGGATGACTTGAGGCATGACCTGCGACCGTTTGCAATCACTGTTGGTGTTTGCGTTGGGCCTCCTAGACGTCCCGTGCACACTGGCATATTTGTAGCCATGGATGATGAAGTTACAAGAAATGCGAAAAAGAGCTTTTTCCCCCTTAGGCCCCGCTCAGAAGAGCTTCTGGGCGTTGGGCGGGGGCGACTAAAACACTGTAGTAAGTACTGTAGCTACAGTACCTGCTACAGTAAAATTATTTTTTTCGTTTTTTTAATTTACTTACACTTTTTTCGTTTTTTGTTTTTGATTTTTTTAATTTTTTTACATTTAATTATACTCAATAAACCAACTCAACTACAATATTTTTTCAGCCAGCTACAGTGTTTTCTCAGCAAAAGTCATCGCTATTTCGATCACCCCTAAGGGATGACAATTAATGGTGTAACAGACGTCTCCTAACTATACACATGCGTGTCCTTTGTTTCTTGAATTGTTGCATCCTTTATCAACTATCGCATCTCGTCGTAGCAGCTGTTAACTGCTCTTACATGTTCAGTTATATTTCCACGTGATAAACCGCCATGGCTTCAACCAGTTTATATATATAGTCACTACTCACTAGTCGAGAAAGTTAGTTGTTACCCCTTACTGGTTGGCAATTGGTGTAACTGGTCAATCATGAGTGTAACTGGTTGACAACCAGCTATGTTAAATAAACCCTCTGTCTGTGTTTGGAAGCATAATCAGGTTTAATAGGCCTGGTTAAGATATTAGGTGGGCCTTGGCTGAATGGGTTTAAATGAGATTCTATTTTAACTAAAAATGTTGACCTAACTGAGGATCCTCGTCAACGTTGATCTGCAGAAAGACGTAGGATACAAAGGTACAATGCAACAAAAAGAGAGAGATTGAGTTTAATTTGAGGGCCAAAACGGTAGTCGGCATTCTTTTGTATATCTTACGATATCGGCTGATCCGTGTTTCTTGAGACATTTTGTTGAGACGTCATTTTCATGAAGATTAATGGAAGCGAAAGTTTATATATCTAGACATGCCCTGTGCAGTGTAATTCCGGGAAGGAGCTAGCAGAAAGCGGGCAAAAGAATAAGAGAGGGAGATAATCAAAAGGAAAATTAATTAAAGAGGGAGCTTTGCTGATGCTACAGAGGAAGCAGCATCGCATTACCCAGTCCACTCCACTCCAAATCTCAGCGACGGCCCGGCCCGGTCCCGGTTACTTGCTTATAAATAGGCCTCCTCCACTTGCGGTTTGACAACAACACAGACCTTGCAAGAACCTTCACACCTTCGTGAAACAGCCACTGGCTAGCCAGCTCAAGCTCTTCTCGATCGCCAAGCTCGTAGTCTTTGCAATCCTTGCAAGAACACGTCTCGTTGATCGATCCATAGCTAGCGAGGTAGCCCTCGATCGAAATCTTAGCTGATTGATGGACTTTGACTTGCTGAATTCCTTCCCGGAGGCGCAGCTTGAGCTGATGAACACGATGCTTCAGCTGGAGCAGGCGCTCACCGACCAGTCGCTGATGGCGGCGACGTCGCCGCCGATATCGCCCATGCAAACCCCTGCTCATCACCACTTCTCGCCTCCCCCGCACATGTCGACCTGCACGACCACCACTGCCGGCTACCAGGACCAGTACTCTGTGCCGGCCTCGTACGCCGGCGCCGGCGTGCACCAGGAGTACGTGATGTCCCCTGGCGTCGACGCCGCGGGCACGGGGGCCCTGCAGGGGTCGGAGGCGATGCGGGAGATGATCTTCCATATCGCGGCGCTGCAGCCGGTGAATATCGACCCGGAGACGGTGCGTCCGCCGAAGCGGCGCAACGTGCGGATCTCCAAGGATCCGCAGAGCGTGGCGGCGCGGCTGAGGCGGGAGCGCATCAGCGAGCGCATCCGCATCCTGCAGCGGCTCGTCCCGGGCGGCACCAAGATGGACACCGCGTCCATGCTCGACGAGGCCATCCACTACGTCAAGTTCCTCAAGTCCCAGGTGCAGTCCCTCGAGCGCGCAGCCGCCGCCAGCGGCGCCGTCCGCCGTGCAGCATGGCTCGGCGCCGCCTACCCTACCGCCGAGCTGCAGCACGCGCCGTGGTAGCTAGCTAGCTCTCACGAACCACGCGCGGCTCGGCACGTCCGCCTGGTGATGCAATAAGCGTTCCATTACTGTCGCGCTAGCTCGTCCGTCGATCGCTTTTGAAGTTCCCGGATGATCTCTGCTCTGCAGCTGCTGCCGTGTGCATGATCACATGCATGTATAAAGATGTAGGAACCTTGATGCATTTATTGTTGTTACCGCATGCAAGCTTGCTCGTAAGACGTGGTTTGCTCCAAGCTTTTGCATGCTCGTACGTACCTACGTAGGCTGTACATTTTTCCTTCTACCTTATCAGTGCAGTACTACCACTTATTGGTCCTATTTTTTGATTTTTTTTTGGTTTTTAACTTTTAGTATCTCTAACAGTTAAAATAAATAAAATAATTTTTAAAATAGATTATCTAAATAGCTATTTTAGTCTAAAATTATATGCATCATCCGTATCGATATCTCCACTATCTGCTGTTGTCTTAAAACGTACAGACAAAATTCATTAGGCATAGCCAAAAAAAAAAACATTGCCATTACCTCTCATGCACGCATGCCTCTCACAGTGCGATCCTTAAATTTCGTTCGCGTGCATCCGAAAGAACAATAATCATTGTCCTTTCACTCCAAGCCTCGCTACATTGGTACGTACGTGCTGTATGGCACAAGCGACCTGGCAAATCGAGAAAGTTGACCGTTCATCGATGGCAGTGGAGTGCCGTGCCTTTTTGCTTCTTTCTCGTCACGCCGCTCGTCGGCTAGCTCGTGTCGTACGTACTTCTGCTCGCCATTTGCACGCGGGAGGGGAGAAACTCTTTGACCGCTGCTCCGTAGCGCTGCCGGCCGGAGAGGTCGGACGTACACAGCACATGGCCACTCGCGACTCGCTCACGAAGCAAGCAGAAGCAGGTTGCAACGGTACGGTGAACCGATCGTCCCGGCAGGTGCGCAACCGTTTCTGTCGCGCGCTCCCTGCACGTGGCAGTGTTTCCTCCGGCTTTGAATACGCGCCAACGGTTTGGTGCCTGGGCTAGGCTAGGGGAAGTAGTTGTTGTTTCGAAACCGTTGCAAAGTTATGATCCGAGCCAGTGGGTGGCCCACCATGGATCAGTGTTCGTCGGTATTGCTGGCTCGCAGCACGTATGTATATGGTCGACCATCATGGACCGGCACATGGTTGTAACGTGGAATATATGACCATTAAGATATCTGTCGCTGGTCGTATACACAGTGGGGGTCTGTGATGATCAATGATCGATCTTCTCTGCTTTGTAAGTTTCAGCCTCGGCGTAAATCAACATAAAAAAAATTGATCTATTTCGAACGAGCTCAATTCCTGCACGAATCTAGGAAAGTTCCCGTGTTTAATCCGTACACAGGAGCTATCTAGGCAGAGAAACTGGTCTACAAAGGGAGGCAAAGCTTTTTTTTGCAAGCCTGTTTGCTAGAGCAGAGTTGTTGCGAACTTGCGACGGAGAAGATCTATCCATCAACAATGCTGGATAACCCAATCGAACAGCGTATGAAAACGCACAAAACTTCCATCCGTATGTGCATGTAGATTCGTGGGTTCGGTCAACAGCACGCCATGCTCCGGCCGGGACCACCGGATCTGTAATCTCCGCCATAAATCCCCCGCCTAGCTAGCTAGCCGTCGCCTTTCACGTCTTTTTCACGACACATACTGCAGTTCTCTCGGCGCGAAAACAACAGCGACAGACCGAGGGGTACTGTACAGTGCACACATCCGGTCACTATGGCATCTATATGGGCACGCAAAGTATACATCTCACTCCAACCTTTCTGTCCCGCCTTTTAACTCGCGCTGAAAACAGAGAAATGTACAGTGGTTAACTAGGTAAGTTAGTAAGTGGACCAGAAAAGGTCGATAAGTTAACATGTCACCATGTATCGCACAGCATCTGGTCCAAACACGAAGAGGACTTCATTCAATTCACGTACATGAACAAATAGTAGTGCTGCACTGGACGAGCTAGCTCACTGATTAGCCGCTACAAGAGATACCGCAAATGCAGAATATATCCACGTCTTTTCGATCGTCACACGTTCATTCACGAACACGAGCTAGCCGGGAGGCTGCTCCGTGACCCACAAGCCAAACTCATGCGATCGATCTCCGCGTCGCAAAATTTTAATGTACGCCCATCAGCTGTCGGCAAACAACGGCAAATCAGCAACAGCCCCCGGACATCGAAAAGAGCCGACCGGCGATCGATCGATCGAGCTCAAATCAATTACCATTTAGCTCTGTCATCGATCGCCGGATCGCTGCCACATCAAGGGCGTCGACGCTGCGGTCGCTGGATCCGCGCCACGTTGCCGTCGCCGCGAAAGCGGCCGGCCGGTCGCCGTCGACACGCGTCGGGCGGTGAGAGGCCTCGGACCCACGGCGCGGGACAGGGACGGGAGGCCGGAATAGGATTTGCGCAAGATCTTGGAGTGACTCAGGTGCATCCCTCCTGGCCGAACAGGCGGCGGAGGCAGTGTACGTTGGAACAGCAACATCGCGCACCGCTAGAGAAAAAAAACACCAAGCCGATCTCGAAATATCGATCGCCTTTGGCCTCTGACCCCTTCCTCGCTTGTTCCATCGATCTTTCGACGCGCTTTTCCGTTGTTTATTTAGCTCTCGAGTACTTTTTCTTGAGGTCCTCGCCACCGCTTTGAGATACTGCTCTGGAGAACCAATAGGGCTGAGGCGCTTGTAATTGAGATCACCCTGCTTGTTCACACACTCCTTATCCCCCTCTGTCTGCCTCGATCCGTCCCTGCTCATTTCTCTATGACATGTGGACCATCGTAATTTTCGCGGAATGCATTGGCGTATCTGCCCGTTGAAGGGGATGTAGATGGGAGCACACAACGGCGCGTCGCATCGGACTCGTGGAGTGCTCGCGACGGTTGTGAGTACGTGGCATGGATATTGAGAGGGAGAACATGTCGGCGATTGTTATGTAGGGGCCTTAAGCACCTATGGTTTTCTCGTCCAAATAATGCCTCGCTTTAAGTCGCCTATCATGATCATTTGTGGGGGCCGGTCCCTGGTCTGGCCTTGTGCACCAACCCTCATTGGAAATGTTTCGGAGGAAGGCTGGTGGATGCTACCCTCGAGAAAGAACACGTTGGGCAGGATGCATGCACCTTAACCACCAATGGATTATGGAACTGGAACTAGCCAGAAAGGCATATATCCCTTTGGATAAATGAATAGGGGCCTGGAGAACTTAAGATCATAGCTAGTTCTCAAATGGACCGTACAAGGGAGAATCCCATCAATATATAATCTCGTGTGTAGCTACTATGTCGCATCAATCCGCAAACAACATGGGTGATCTGATCCAACATCATGCCACTCTTAGGCCCGCTCAGCGATTATGGAAACCAACGTTCGGTGATAGGTGTTAGCTTCTAAATCACTCTTTATTTTTTTGTCTCTTTTTTTTGGTATTTTTGTGTTTTGTTTTATTTTTTTATATTTCTTTGTATTATCTGTGATAGGTTAATATATCGTTTTTATTTTTATATTTTTTAAATTTAATTATATCTAATAAACCAATTCATCTACAGTAAAAAAATCAGTCAATTATAGTAAAATTTTAGTCAGAAATTATCTCTATTTTGAACGCTCCTTAGATTTTTTTTTTCTAGGATAGCCAGTACGATGTGTAGTGGCCGTCGTTTGAAGTCAATGAACAATCAGTGTTTTGAGCGGTGATAAACCATATAGTTTTGGCCGGACAACTGTAGTGTGCACCTTGATTTCGGCAGGATACATATACATTCAATACGCATCCATTTCGAATCCAGTAGGCAACATCAAATCTGAACGTAATTCAACCATCTTCAGGGGTCATGCACGTGACCATCCGACACACGGAGGAATCAGGTACCTATATTCTTGCGAGTAATTTTCTCTTCTAGAACAATCATGTCATTCTAATTAACTAGCAAATTTGTTCCTGTAATTATGTAATTATACAGCTAGATATTATGATACAGTTATCTTTAATATACAACTCTATCACCTATAATTGAAATACAATTGTATTTGCTATACAACTCTAACATACATATATGATTAATATGCACCGTTATAATCTGATCTCACCAAAATAAGTGGTGGAGATGCTTCTCTTATTCTCAATTAATATGAGAATTTCTAAGATTTTTTCTTTTTTAGGATTACTATGAGATTTTCTTACCCTCAAAACGAAAGAGGTACATTGAATCTCACTAGTTGTTTTTATTTATATAGATATAATTTCAGAATGGTTCTGAAGGTCTGATCATTTGTTCATTACAACTAATGCACCAAAGTAGACATTTTTTAAGGAGCACTTTACAGGTATAAGAAGTGTTGGGGAGTGGCCCCCACCTTGTCTCAATCAGCCCATTATATGTAAGCCTAAATATGTATGTAACTAAAAGGCAAGCCCACGTAAGGTATGTCAAGAAAAGGATATGTTTGCCCCCGCTATTACAGACCCAAGAAGGGTATTTGTGTAAACACCTTCACCCATGGCCACAAATCCACAGGGCACCATGGGGGAGGGGGAAGATTAAGAGGAAAATACTATTTTGGGATTAAGTATAGTGCATCCACTCTACACATCTCTCCCTTCTTGAGTTTTAGGTTTCAGGTACCCCTCTTGGGATTCCTGAAGCTCCAGTATCTACTATTTGGTGCGTAACAATAACAATTGGCACTGTCTGTGGAGAGCAACATATAAATCACAAGTAAAAACTAAACCACCTAGGTCTGATGGCATCGAAGAGGAAAGCGACATTGGCCTCGAAGCGAAGGAAGGGCACCACGGCCGTGGGAGTGATGGAGCCGGTAGTCAAGGGCCCCCCACCCTCGTGGCAGCGATGCACTAGGGTGGTCACGTCTGGCATCATGGTAGGCAATGAAGACGGCCCTTGGTAGTTTTGGTGCCCCTACCATCGTCGCGATGACCTCTAGCGAGCACGACGCCCTACTAGCCACCACCACATCATGAGCCGAGGGCGCCCTGGTCCTGACATCGGGTGTAGGTGGTGGCGGGCTAGAGGCGATTTGCAGGATGCTACAGCGAGAGTGGGCAGGCCTACAAAGGGCCATGTGGGAATAGCAAGAGGTGCGGAGCTAGCAGACCCTGCCATCACTACGATGGAGCCGGTAGCAGAAAGGGCGACGGGTCTAAACACCATTACAGTGCTCGCTTGACTAAACCTAGTTTGACTCCCACTACGTTCGGGTGGAGTTGGCAGAGAAGTCCTTCGAGCAGCTTGACTAAACCTGGAAGTTGAAACTCGCCAGGTTGGAGAATGCCTATTTCCCAACCTCTTCGGTTGGCATTGAGCATTGTGCAAAAATGCAAACAGCGTCGCGCTCGGCATGGTGGTCTCCGAGCGCATGACCCAGGAGAGCATGGCAAGTCGTGCGATGGAGTTAGTAGTCAGCTACGCCAATTCAAGGTCATACAACCAAAGGACATTCGCTACCAAGCTGGCATAGGGAAGGCAGAGATCGACGTCGAAGTACGCGGTGAACATGAGGGCCTGACTATTCTTCGACCGAGGGACCACCTTATCCTTATCCAGGGGTGAATGGATTCTTGGTTGAAGACCTTGCTATCTTGCACCAACGTGTCCAACAACTCATACATCACTAGAGATCACCTTAGAGTGTTGACAAATGACCCAACGTGCTCGGCTCCCCTCAAGTGCTTCCTGGCGGGGACCTCATACTACACATCCTCGGGGGACCCATCGATACCTGCGTGGCTCGATGAGGCAGTGACCGCATCCACCCTGCTGCGTTTTGTAGACCCACCGTCGTCGCCGAGACTGTCGTGCACCGTAAAATGGCCGAAATAGTCGTCGTGACTTGCATGTGGCGCGCGTTGTCCTCCATGGGTCATAGTGGCTCTGGGGATCACGCTCAGGAGCCTGACAGGCGAGCACGGAAGTGAATGGCAAGATCGTCGGAGAAGGCACACATTGGCAAAAGGCAAAGCAAGACCAAAGGCATGATAAATAGAGCTAAAGCACACTGGAAAATGAAGAGTACAATGTGGCAGGTATACATGAAAATGGGGCCGCTCGCATGCCTCTATATCAGCAAGATATGCATATCTTTTTAGGAGACATGCACCCCCATAAGCGATGCAACCGCCCATGTTCCCTCCAATGGATCATAGCCACGTGTATAGGATCGACGACAAGTAGCTAGCATCGCATCCACTTTGGACAAGTAACGAGGCCAGCATAGTATCCCAAGCGACAAGAAACATGGGCACGAGCATGGAGCATAGACCGGACCTTTAGGGTGAGGTCTACTCAAGGCCTTCGATGGTCTTCGGGCCAAAGCCAACCAGTGGACTCAAAAGTTTTCCAGGACAAAATCCTACACGTTGGTTCGAGGACTCAAGCAACGAAGCCCGCCTATCGCCTCAAAGCCGTTGCAAGTGAAAGCTGCATGCAGATGCGAGTTGCCAGAGCAGAGTCCGTCAATCAACTTGACGATGCCTAAGATGAAGCCTGCACATCGCATCGAAGGCTTAAGCAGTGAAGGCTGCCTCTTGCCTCGAGGATGTTGAGGGCGAAGGTTGCACGCCAACTCGCGATTCAAGAGGGAAGCCCGTTAATCATCTCGACGACTTCCAAGGGTGGAGCTCGCATGTTGGATGGATTCTACAGCAAAGCCCACCCAACAAATTGAGGAGGCCCTCAACAATCTTGCTAGTTGCCAGAAGTGGTCTAAGTACAAAGACCGCCCGTTGCTCTGATAGTCCCAAGGCGGATTGTATCAACCAATCCAATACCACTAGCAAAAAACATAGACTATCGGTTGCAAAGTTTTTACCCATAAGAGGTTACTATTGGAGGAGTGGTCCCCACCTTAACCCAATCAGGGCCTACCATACGTAAGCCCAAATATGTATGTAACTAAAAGGCAGACCCTCGTAGGACATACCAATAAAATGACATGTTTGCCCTGAGAGGGATATTTGTGTAAACACCTTCACTCATATCTATAAATTTGATCCACAAGGCACCATAGGAGAGAGAGAGAGAGGAGAAGATTAAGAGGAAAAATACTATTTTGGGATGGAGTATAGTGCATCCACTTTATATCTCTCCCCTCTCTTGAGTTTTAGGCTCCGGGTATCTCTCTCGGACCTTTCGAAGCACCGATATCTCGCGTAACCACTCAATAAGATTTCAGGAGGAACAAGGCTGTTTTTCCTGGAAAATTCCTTTGGAATGGTCGTCTTGGAACTTGGAAGCAGGCCCTGAGTGGTAGCGTTGTTACCCCTGAAGTGCAAATTATGCGTTCGGGCAAATCACCACCTGATATGTTCTGCGTGCAGACGTAGTATGTACTGGCCTCAGTTCAGTGGGCGAGTGCAGTGTTGGGGATGCAAGCCGAGCAGTGTCGACGTCCGGCAAAGCGAAAGGGCCACATGGGCCGGCTCTCGTTTGGGCGGCGGCTACGCCGGTTGACCCCATGTCAAGTACGACGTACTGAGCTCGCGACGACAGCAACCGACGGTCGTGAGACAGGCAACGAGGGGATGCAGTCGCGAGCGCGGCAGATTGGCTGCTGGTGCGTAGGAGGAGGAGGGCATCGCGTTTTCGGTCGTTAGAAATTTAGGTGCGCGGCATTGAATGCGCGTCAAAACGCGTAACTGACTGACGGGTACCGACGGTTGGGTTGGTACTTGTACGCTCATGTGCGACGAGGGGCCGAGGCTTGGGCGGCTGCTTGGTCCTCCTATGCTTGGCTAGATCGATCCCCACAGTGAAGGGCCGAAGGCCAGGCTAATAATTAAAGAAGGAAATTATGTGAAGATGGTGGCTAGTTTTAAGGCTCCATTTATTTTGACTTTAGCTTTAAATTTCTGATAAAAGTTAGAAATTAGAATAAGCACGTTAGCTTCCTAATCTCGGCTTTTCTTTTTTTTTCTTTTTTCTTTGTATTGTCTATAATATATAACAATATTTTTTATTTTTTTTAATTGAATGACTTAGAAAAATCTAACAGTTTCTATAATATAATTTTAACTAAAAGCTAATAATAAAAAACTAGAAACCGCTAAAAATGCTGGAATGAACGAGGACTAAGTTACATGACTCAAAATTCTCACACAAATAGGCATGGACCTTGTCGAACAAACTGACAAGAAAAACCTGTATGAGGCCGGTTTTACTAGACTGAAATTCTGTCCGTTTGGCCGAGTTTCAGCAACCGGCTTCTAATTCGAGGTTAGAGTTTCCAATGCTGAGAGAAGTATGCACCAATCGAGTAGAAACCCAGTAATTCCACATTGACTTGCCCTTCGGACTTCGGAGAGAATAAGATAGGGAGTATGCAAGGGAGTATGCAAGACAGGCTCCATATTCTCCTCTGCAACTTGAGTTGATGGGCCACAGCATTCCTGGAGGAGGATGCCCAAACCAGGACGGAAAAATATAGTCCCTCCTTATAACCGAAGCCTATGGGCCCAAATTTTCCTTTCTAGTGCTAACAAACCCAGATGCTGGCCCAACACCTATGTACGGCCCAAGATCAATCATCAAAACATGAAACAGCCCCACGCAATCACCCGGCTAAAACCCAATGAAACAAGTCATTTTGACAGGCCTTAGCCTACATGAAGGCCTTCCAACCGATCCGAATAATTTTTGAGTATGGATTATATGGATTGGGATATTTATTAAATAGTATCAGATCAGAAATGAATACAGATTTTCTCTACTATATACAAATATGAATTCGTTAGCTCACTATCCGTCAAATATGGATCCGGATTATTTGGATATTCATGGGTCAGATATCCGCATTCTACATACTCTATTTCAGCTCAACCTATATACAAGATACTTTAGTAGCCCATTATACACTGACATATATATATATACATATATTAATATATGGAGTTAGAGAAGAAATCTTAACATGTATGAAAAATTCATAAATGTTCCTCACAAATATTTAGATCAATATAGTTATATTTTTTGTTTATTTTGTGCGTACAATTTAAAGGGTTTTTATGTTCTGAAAAATATTTGAGACCGTATTAGATTCAATTCGTATTTGCTCCATATTTGTATTCAATATTATTTATATTTGTACTTGTATCCAGAATATCCGTATTCATATCCGCATCTGGAGAAAAATATGAAAACAAATATGACAGAACCATTACCTATCCGTATTTGATCTGTTTTCACCCCTAAAGAAAAAGGGGTCTTTTTTATCTTTTAGCTTGTGGCTTTGCTATGATAACTACCTTTTAAACATATCATTTTTTAAAATAAAAATCTATAAATTAATTATAATAGATACTATATAAATTTTATTTATATAGACCACATAACATGTAAATACCAGAAATTTGGACACATCTAGCCCTTTGAATCTCCAAATTTTCAAAACTAGCACCTAGATCAAAAAAATTCCAAAACTAGCCCCCTCCCCGACCGCGCAACCATCGGATGGCGACACGTGTGCGATCGTGCAGCCGGGGACCGCACCACCGAGTGGTGGTGCGGTCCCTACTGTTCACCGAGACCACGTCATGCTGCACAGCCTCGTGAGGAACCCGAACTTGACGACCTCGAGCCTCGCCGCGTGCACATCAGCGACGAGCTCCTCGATGTCGGACGAGTAGACCACTAGCTCCCTCAGGCTCTCCTACACGTTGCCCAACTCCGCGCGTCTTTGCGGGACAAGGCGATTGCGAGGACCGCGTGCCGTCCAGCTTGCGAAGGTGGACCGATCGGGCGCGCACGCCAGGCGCCAGCCTCGCGAGCCTCGCCACGTCGTTGGTGTTGTCCAGCCAGATGCCGAGTGACGTCACGCGAGCGCCGCTGCTCTCGAGGTCGTCGATGACCGGCGTGATGTAGTCGTCTGCGACAAAGACGATGCTCGCGGTGAACACCTCCAGTGAACAGTGGGTGGTGCGGTCCGAGACAATCGCACACGTGTCGTTATCTGGTAGTTGCGCGGTTGGGGAGGAGGCTAGTTTTAAATTTTTTTAATTTGGATGCTAGTTTTGGAATTTTGGAGATTCAAATGGCTGACGTGCCCAAAACTCTAAATACCACTCTCTCTCTCTCTCAAACACAGGGAAAAAAGGCTGCCACAGGTATAAGCTAACCTTTCGAAATTTTTCTATTTTAGCTCTTTTTTTGAAAAATATTCACATTTAGACCCCTGGTAGTTTTAATTCCATATTTGGATCTAGAGGTTGGCGCCGTGGGATACGGCGCCGAGTTAAAACGTCTCGGCGCCGTGGTCCATGGCGCCGAGGTCGCATGCCCGCTCCAGCGTGCCGGCCTGCGTGGCGCCGAGGTGGCAGCCACCTCGGCGCCGTGGGTCATAGCGCCGACATCGGCGCCGTGGGTCGTGGCGCCGAGCTCTGGGACAGAGCAAAAATCTAAGGTCGGAATATGTACGATGTCTTCGACCACCAGGCAGACCCGATTCTATAAGTCAGACTCCATGTTCGCCTGTGTGTGACTCAAGAAAGTCTACCGAGCATTCCCTTTTTCACGGATAGTCAAATTGGGAAACACTTCTTCAGATGTAGTGAGAGTTTGAAGAAGACTTTGGAATTGCATGAAAATGTTATTTGAGTCCTACGAACCCAATGGATCAAGTTTGAAACGGTAACGAGAAACAAAGGATTTAGTTGTTGTTGTTACCACGAAGTCGTCATCCAGACCTGGACACTTGAAGAACCTACGGCCATAGTTGGCTCGTTGTACTGGATCCGTCGAGACGCACAACATCGTCCGAAAGCCGCAATGGCACTTCGGGCGCTCATGCCACTCCGGCACTCCAAATGGGTCGGACCTCCAGGAAGACATTGTTGTGTAGTAGTATTGTGATGTCTTGAGGAGGAGATGTGGTATGGAAGACATAGGAGGCCTTTATGTAGGTAGGTTATCTGGTGCAGTGGGTATAGTCCATGGAGAGGATCTTTTCGCTTTTTCTGGATTCCAGTGTAGCAATAAATGGCTCTATATAGGCTTTTCAGAGACTATAGTCTCGTAATAAATTCATACTTCGTAGCCTTTTCAGAGCTTTCAGCGCAAAGCTGGGCTCTTTTGTTATGTCTCTGCACAAAGATGTCGCGTTGTATCATGAAAATTCGTATATAGGCTTTTCAGAGTCTGTAGTCTCGTAATAAATTCATATATTGTAGCCTTTTCAGAGGTCAGTAATCATAATTCCTGTAAAGGCTACAGGCCTACGCCCCTATATGTGTACTGACATTACTTTGTTAAAGCGACGGAAGCCTGAAAAGTCTAGAAAGCTAATTGTTGCGTCATTAGTCTATCTCTCATGTTGTGTCATTGCAAACGTGTCGGCATATGAACTACTTATATCGTGGAAGTCAGAAAATTTCGGCAAGTTCCCCCTGTTTTTGGAGCCACTCTAAACATAAATAACACATGAATATAACATATACACATATATACAACAAGCGGGGCGGCAGGGAGGCGGGGCGACGGGGAGGCAAGGAGGCGGGGTCCAAATGATGGACAGAAGGAAAGAAACAGGGGAAAAAGGCGGGGCACGGTGGCGCCGAGCTCGGCGCCAAGATCCACGGCGCCGAGGTCGGCGCCACGACCCACGGCGCCGAGGTCGGCGCCACGACCCACGGCGCCGAGGTGGCTGCCACCTCGGCGCCACGCAGGCCGGCACGCTGGAGCGGGCATGCGACCTCGGCGCCATGGATCACGGCACCGAGACGTTTTACCTCGGCGCCGTGGGACCACGGCGCCGATATCTGGGTCTAAATACGGATTTAAAACTACCAAAGGTTTAAATGTGAATGTTTTTTAAAAATAAGGTTAAAATAGAAAAATTTCGGGCTAACCTTCCCTGCCCCATCCTCACCTCAACTTCTTCGGTTCCCCACGCATCTATCGCAACCTCGCCTCCCCAAATTTCCCCATCCCCAGCCCGACCTAGCCGGCGATCCACCGCCATGGCTCGCACGGGGGGCCGCCTCGCGTCCGTTGTGCGCCTCCCCAGCCGCGCCAGGGTCTCCGCGTCGCCCTCCCCGCGCCGCCACCGCCGCGGCGACCGGTCCCCCAGCCCCTACCGCGACCGCCGCCGCCGCAACCGATCCCCCAGCCCCTACCGCGACCGCCGCCGCCAGTGGTCGCCCTACCACCGCGGCCGGGACGTGGACCGGGACCGAGATGCCCCCATCCGCCGTGGCGGCGGGGGAGGCGGCGCCTGCTCCGGCTCCGGCTCCGACGACGAGGACCTCAAGGGCCTCAGCTACTTCGATTACCGCTGCCTCAAGCGCCAGAAGCTCCGCAAGTGCCTGAAGCGGTGCATCTGGAACATCACTCCTAGCCCCCCTCGCCGCGAGGGCGAGGACGACGAGGAGGACTACCGTTACAGCGACGACGAGGAGGAGAAGGAGAAGAAGGAATCGCCGAAGAAGGACCCGTCTGATAGGAGCGAAGAAGAGGAGAGCAAGGACGCGTCGGAATCCGAGTCTGGTGAGTCAGATAGCTTATCCGATTCCAGCGAATCAGATGATTCTAGGTTGAAGAAGAAAGGGCGTAAGGGCAGTCGCCGCAGCAGCAAGCGCAGCAGGCGCCGCCATCGCCGCCGCTCGTCTGTTACGGAAAGTGAGACCGACAGCAAGGTTGATGAGGATTCAGAGGGCTCCTATGATTCTGAGGACTCTAGGGATAGGAGGAGCAGGAAGAGATCGCGGAGGCACAAGAAGTCTAAGAGGAGGGGAAGGAGCTCCAGGAGGAAGAAGAGGAAGAGCCAGGATACAGCCTCTGAGGGAAGCTCTGAGGAGGAGGAGGAGGCTTCTGGCCCTAGCCCTAGGGATAGTAAGAAGAAGAGCAGGAGCTCCAGGAGGAAGAGGAGTAAGCATTCTGATTTGGAAGATTCGGTCCCTTCTGATGCCAACATTGATGGAAAGGAAGTTGACGAGACAGATGTGCCAGAGATTGACCCGGAAGCGATCAAGTTCAAGGAAATGCTTGAGGCCCAGAAGAAGGCTGCCTTGGACAGTGAGATGCCGGTTGGACCGATGCCTCTTCCACGTGCAGAAGGTCATATTAGCTATGGTGGTGCACTGAGACCTGGAGAAGGTGATGCTATTGCGCAGTATGTGCAGCAGGGGAAGCGTATCCCACGACGTGGTGAGGTTGGTCTATCTGCAGATGAGATTCAGAAGTTTGAGGATTTGGGGTATGTGATGAGTGGGAGTAGGCACCAGAGGATGAATGCTATCCGTATAAGGAAGGAAAACCAAGTTTACAGTGCAGAGGATAAGAGGGCGCTCGCTATGTTTAACTATGAAGAGAAGTCGAAGCGAGAGCACAAGGTTATGGCTGACCTGCAGCGGTTGGTGCAGAGAACCATTGGTCATGATGTGGGACCTTCACATGATCCATTTGCTACTGCGGATGGCTGAGTAATTATTTCTAGCTATTATACAAAGAAATAATCGCCTCTATTTGTTATGCATGCTTTACTTGTTTGTGATTCCTATATTATAAGTAGTGATGTTGAGTTTGCTTAGTTGTGCTGCAAATATCTTATGCAGACATCTCACGTGATGGTACTCAGTAGAACTTATTTGGAACTTCTGTTTGTGTTGACTATATTTGGCTTATGATGCTTATTGTCCGACCTATTGTGTTTGTGTGCTTATGCTTGCTGGCTTGCTACTGTGTTTGTCAAGCTGATTTATTTGTCACTAGATAACTCTTCTGAGATTGCTTGAAATGATAAGATAGAATGTGTAAGATTTTTGCACATTTGTGGATGTTGAAGACAGCACCTATGCAATTCAGTATAAATTAACATAGTCTAGGGTCAGGAAGGATAGCTGTAACTTGCAGGGAGTGTTTGGATGCTTTGGGAATTTCGGGACTAAGTATTCGAATATAAATCCTCCCTATCCAAACATACCCTAAGTTGTAACATTTATACTGAATTTATTTGTCATGAGATCATTGAAGTATGCATGTGGTCATATGTGAGCATGATCGAGATTGATGGAGTAGTTTGAATCCTTGTTTTGCTGTATGCAAATATGGGTTTTAGTGTTTAACTTTATTTCCAATAAGCCATGAACAGCAACAACTGTACCTGTTAAATTCAAATCGTTACGGGCATCTCCCAGTAAGAAAAATTGAAGTGTCTTCCCATGGTCCGTTCTCTTGTAAAATAAGATAAAATGAATGTTTTAACATGATCTATGAGATCAGTTGGCAATGTACTGCAGGTATATTGTTTAATTTAAGACGTCACATGTCACTATTGACTATACATTCTAATTTGGCTTCAACTTCATTAGATGATTGATTTTGCACGTAGTGGTATTCATCTTAAGTTGACAATCTCAGTTTTGCATACTGGAAACTGGATGTAGTACACTTAATTTTCTACTTTAAGGGTTGTGATGAAACAGCTTAACCTGCTTATCAAGTACTCATATTATGGGCAGTGCTTGTACTCTTTTATGGGGTAGTTGCTGACCTTTGTCAATTGATATTTTGTTTGGGCATGCAGCATGTTGAGTTAGATCAATTGATTATCGAGATGTACTCTCCAATTATGCATGACTAGCATTATTGATCAGCACATACCCTTTTTTTGAACCGATTGATTAGCACATTTCTGGTTCAGAATTAAAATTTGTTTTCACGTGTCCCTGGTGGATATATATATACCATCTTTCATCCGATTTCGAACATCAGCTAGCATATGATGTGCTTGCAAGATCGGTGACAAACTTAACATGCTGAAACTTTTGTTGGCACATAAAGTAATATTTGTGGACATGCACGGTTGTACATGTGTTTTGAGTTTTTGTTAGCTAGCTGTTGCCCGTAATGTTCATGTCTGGAGTAACCGTTTACGGGTGACGGGTATCTTATTGTGGTGTAATTTTGATAGCTTGTTTCCTAGTTACTAAAGTTCATTAGTGCACAACTGTTTTGTAAACAAGGAAATAGTTAACAGTTGGTGATTAATTAGTTCTATCAGCACAAGTCATGGATGCAAACTCGGTTCAGGAGTACGAGCTGCACAACAACGGAACCAACCCCACCTCTCTGAAACGCTAACCATTTGTCGGTAGGCATGCAGTGATCGTCTGTTTGTGGTGTTGTGGATCACGTGGATGCTAAAACAATTCACCCTGTCCTTGATCAAACAAAGATGACCAACCCCCATAATATAGTTGTACATTTTCTTTAGAGATTCCATAATATGTGCACATCTAGAACATACATTTTGCTCCATAAATTTTGCATCCGCGACAGCAACTTTCTTCCGAGGACTCACATAACACAATCAAGAACCGATAACAAACGAAGGACGATAGTAATCAGTTGATACCGATTAATGGCCAGCAACGAAATCAACCACTTGATCCATGAGCGCAACAGCCTCGCAGCTGCCGGGCTTGTCGACGAAGAAGGCGTGCCCTTCTCCTTCCGACGCGAACCACTCCTCTTCCCCTCCCCGGAGAAGAGGAGGCGATGACTGAGAGGCGGTGCCAGAGGTGCGGGCTCCTCGGAGGCACACATCGCAGCCCCCTGCCTCCTCTATTTAAGCCACCTCCTCTTCTTCCTCAAGTATCCCTCTTCAGATCTAACTATTATTCCTCTTTAGTTTTCTTCCTACTGATCTTCGGGTTTGGGGAGATTTGGAGCTTCTGCGCCATCTCCTCTTGGAGCTCTCTTCTTTATGTTTCGGTGTGTGCCCCGTCATCCAGTGGGGTTTCGAAGGGAAACCCAAAGGTGAGGAATTGATCGGAGGGAGTAAGAAGGCCCTGGCTACCTTTTGTTGCTCTTGAGTGCACTCAACCAGTGCGCTTTGGTGGTTTTATGTGGCATTACCCATACCTCGATTTTGTGTTACGGTGTATCCCGAATTGTAAAAGTGGGCAATGTATCTCCGTCAACTCTTGTCTGGTGATTCGCGGCACAACGAGGTAATCGGTTTTCTGGGACAGCGTCTTTGGCGTGCCTTGCCCAATTTTACTCGGTAGCTTTGACTACCACCGGCTTTGTGAGTATTTCAGTGTTCATCTCTTTGCATTATACTGATCTGGTTAGAGACTCTTGCTATAAGTAGTTATCTAGATATCTCTACTAGAAGAAATTGAAAAGTGATGTTGAAGGACTGGGTTAATTGCTCAATGATGATGATTATCTAATACTAAAATTGATTAGATATTCTAGTTTAGATTTGACCTCTAATCACATTAGTTGTTACTATCAATTACTCTTTAGCTTTTCAAGCTATTACCTTCACTTCAGTTGTGCCTAGATAATATTGTTGTCAGGTTCTGAAAATATATAGCTTTTGGTATTTGTTACTGTGCATTTCTGTTGGTCAAAAGGCTTTATAGCTAAACTTGAATCTGTTTCGTTGTGAATTATTCAAGTTTGATGGTTAGCTAAACTGCTGCATACACTTTGTGTTGATCTTCTTTTGTTGGTCGAAAGCAATATTGTAGTTGAAATGTGTTAGACCATATGATGAATAATTGATAATAGTTGTGATGGCGAATAATTGATAATATTATTTAGCGTTGTCATGCGAGGTGTGTCGCGTTTGGTGAACTGATGTCGATTAAGTTGGAGAAAACTTGTGCCGGAAAAATATTCTTTAGTCTTTGTATGTGCAGGTTGAAGCATGGAGGTGATCGTGTTCGATGACGAGGAGGACTGGGACTAGGATGGGGAGATCCGAGGTCAGGCGGTCGAGGGAGTCACGAGATGGTCGGGCTCATGTTTGGGCACGTGAAGATCAAATGTGGATGATGCGTGGAGAAGATACAGGAGGTGGGGTTCTGGAGGCTTCGACGTGTGATAAACTGAAAAAATCGGAAGCGTAAAAATAAAAAAAAACTCATGTTATGAAGGATTTTAGGTCTTTTGAAAAGTAGTAGGCTAACAAATCTGGTTAAGACAAAAAGGCTCAGGATGAATTGTATTAGGGTTAATGACGTATTTGAGTATATTAAGAATTTTTAGAAGGGCTAACGGTGGTCGTGAGAGTATATAAGGAAAAATAAAAAGTTTTGAACAAAATTGAAGAGAGGGACTAGATAAAGAAAGAGGCGGCGCTGTGTGATTCTCGGAAGAAAAGAATAAGGCGGCGCGGCGAGTTTTCGGGAAAAAAAAAGGCGGCGCGACAAGCGTTCTGCAAAACGGAAAAAAAAAAGCGGCGAGCGTTCAGGAGGGAAAGAGCGGCGGTTGTTTTTTGGGCAGAGCTGTGATTCTCGGAAGAAAAATAAAAACGACGCGTGCGGGCGTTCACAAAATGCGGTGACCGAACAGCCCGATCGAAGGAAATCTGCGTCAAGCCTTCAGATGCAGTCGATCGAGTACGGGTGATCGTCGGAACCATCTGGTCGGTCAACGGTTAGCCTTGGACAATCATTATTACCATCTGTTCTTGTGTTGCTTGATTCTGATGGATCAGACTGATGAAGTGCTGCAGTATACCATGGAGATGGTTTAATGCTACGATAGTGCCTGCATGATTCTTTTGATTGCCTCTTTTGTTGCATGCATAATAGCATAAGTAGTACTCTTGTCTCGTTGTGACCTTTTATTTGTTTATATCTTGCATGTATAATTTTTTAGTACCACAGTAACTATATATATAATAATCTGCTACAGTAGTCATATATATATATATATATATATATATATATATATATTGTTTGCTGCATTTATTCTTTTTGTTCTTGCTGACTTAAACAGGTTGAAAGAGTAGAAAATAATAGATTAAAAATTTTTCGTTGAGCGCTGCAATCATTCACCCCACTCTGATTGCCATCGACAATCCTATAAAAGATATATTGATAGTAAAACTTTATTTAGAGCTCAAAGTCTAAAAGGAGGATATCTTACCAAATGTGACTTAAGTATTGAGAATGCCAAGAATAAAATTTATGCAACTCCATATCTGATAGCGATAATTAAACATTAAAATCTGAGTAATATGCTGGTTTTATGTGTTATACTATCCCTTCTCGTGAGCATTCTATTTTGTTTAGTTGACATGGAAGATCTATTTACTTATATATTGATTATGCCAATTAAAAGCTGCTAGAATTATGCTTTTAATTTTATAATAGCTGCTGAAGTTAAATGTGAAAAGTTGCTAAAACTGTAAATATTTCAACAAAGACGGCGCGGCCCATGTCCCCGTGCTCGGACAGCCACGGGTTAGCGCCAGACACTGCTCAGTTGAGCGTGGCCCAGGAGTCGTCGTAAGCGGTCACGCGAGGCGGTAGTGGACGGAGACAGCGACGATGCGGGCATTGGCGACTGGCGAGTTGACGTAGCAGTGATACCTAAGACAACCAACTGACCCGACGATGAAGTAGCCACCGTGGAAGAAGACGATGATCGGGACCTTCGTGATGGTGGTGGTGTCGTCGGATGGAGCGCCTGGATGTCTGGTAGGTAGAGGCGGACGGAAACACTGGTGGCAGCGTTGATGATGGCATCTTAGGAGGTGATGCCGGTGTCGACGTCGAAGCCGGTGGGCATGGTGTCCGTACCACCGAGACAGTAAAACATCGTATATCTTTTGGCAACCTGTTTCTCTCTACTTTTCATACTTATATTTCTAATTGTGTGATTGCTAAGATTATCATATTTACTTATATTAAAGATATATTTGTAGAGATTATTGCTTGTCGTGCCTCAGTTTTTCAAAATTGTGTAGGTTTAACATTGCATTAAAATCTTGACTTGTTATAATTTATGGTAATTAGTTTTAAAAGGTAAGAATTTTTAGAATCTCTTATTCACCTCTCTCTAATCGGTTATCCTTGATCCTATACAAGAGTGCGCGCCAGGAGATGCCCAGCGTCTGCGGTGAGAGCGTACATCCAAGGAAGCATGGCACGGTGGTTGATGGCGTATCCAAAGAGATACAACATGCGCAGTGTGCACACTCAACAAATTTTTTCTAGCTCCTCCACTGCCCACAACCCTCCAAAAAAAACTTAGAGTGGGTTGTGTCAAGAGAACAATATTATGGTCTAACTAGAATCAGTGTGCCTTACCATAAACCAGTGAAATCATCAGCTATTTGACCTAATCCTGGATCTCAATGGGAGAATACTGCTTATGATCATTCAGTGTCAATCCACTTACATCGATTCGCAAGTAAATAAATGGTGTAATGTTGGACACAGTATAGCCCATATGCCTTGAGCGATGTAGGAGAAGCATCACACAAGTAGAATGGTTTTGCTTATTTTGCTCACTACATCACATACCCAAACTGTTTGTTAAAGAAAATTACATCTGTCATGCAGAATTCATTTAGGCTTATCTAAAGTTTCTAAACACCAAGAACAAAGGAAAATAAATGCATATAGCCATAAGCATGGGTACCCAGCAAAGTAACCATACCATACAAGTGACTTGTTGTCAAGCTCTTGCTTAGGAACATCACGGCCTCGCATAGTCACCAAATCCAAAAATATCACTTACAAAGTGCCTTCTTCTTGTAGATGGTGCAGGTGCACTGAAAGCGGACGATTGTTGATTGACTGCAGTTGAAGCCTCGGCAGCAGCAGAGCAATTGCGCCAATTGACTGCAGGTGGACGCGTGTGGCCATCCACCGTCGGCGGTGCGGGGAAGCGACCGGAGGAGAGGAGACTGGATGTGTGGGAAAGGGAGACGATGTCGCCTGCAAGGAGCCAAGGACTAGGTGGCCGGGCGGAGGAGAGGCGCCGACAAGGGGGAGGAAGAGGAGGAGGTGCTGCCGTGGAGGAGGACGAGGCGGCCTGACTTAGGGCTCCAAGACAGGAGGAGATGGAGAACAGAGGATCAGTGCTCGGGGAGTAAACCCTAACAGGCATATTATGGGCCGGACCAATTCATGGGTCATATCTCCAGTCTCTGCTCAGCCCAACCGAACGACCATACTTTAGCCTTATCACAGTTGTGAAAATTAATCTTATATCACTTATTTTATTTATAATTTTACCTTTTTAGAGATTCTACTGTTAATAGTATGTATAACGCCTTAAGTTCCAAACCGACTTAGACCTAATTCCATTATGGATAAGACACACATATGTAATAACCTACTTGCGCTTTCATCCCCGCTTCGCACAAAACGGTTAACCAGAGATTATTACCAATGGTGTCTATGGGTTTATATGTTGGTGCTTCTCATGCTAAACTAGTAATATAGGACTAATCCATATCCTCATGTGCACACACACATGGACTATCATATAACTAATTTCACATGGGCCGAGGTGTTACATACACCCCCTCAAAGAACCCGACGTTCTCATCGGTCCAACATACCTACACTGGGACAAATGACCAGGATCTCCCCTCTTGGCACACGTCCATGCGTCTAGTGCTGGTACATATACCATACCGTGTGTCCACTCCGGGCCTACACGTGTCATGCGTCATATGCCTACTCCCCTGATCTGTACGCGCCCATGTAATCGCGAGAGTCGACTCTAATACTATTTGTAACGCTCTAAGGTCTAAATCAGCTTAGGTCTAATTCCATTATGGATAAACTACGCACACGTAACAACCTGCTTGCGCTTTCGTCCTCGCTTCACGTAAAACGGTTAACTGAAGGTTAATATCAATAGTGCCTATGAGTTTATATGTTGGTGATTCTCACGCTAAATTAGTAATATATGACTAATCCACACCTTTATGTGCATACACACATGGGCTATTATTGGCCTAATTTCACATGGGACGATGTGTCACAGTATGGGTGATAGTATAATTTAATCCTAACTAATCTAGAACATTGGATCGTAAAGATTGAACGGCTTATATTCATTTGAAGGTATTGGGAAAGAGCTCATTTTTGTTGGGTTGAAAGTACTCGGTTTTTTAACCTTTGGGTTTTCATCAAGATGCATGTTCAAAATGGTTAAAAAACTTTCATGAAAATTTTCAAATAATTCCAAAAAAACTCAATTGGTTCAAAAAACTTTTGGTTCAAAAACTTTCAAATGATTCATTTGTACTCAAATGAATCATCCGGTTGACCCATAGTAAACTTTTGGTTTACTATACGTATGATTAGGAACGTGGGCCAACCGGGTCGCGGGACGCCACTTTTCCTTGTAACTTCTATAGGAATGGCGTACCACATCCTGCGAATTATATCCGGGTCAACGAATCTGGTGTGCGGTACGATGGAGGTTGTGTGGTGAATCTGGCGACTATGCCCTAGACATAGACACCCCCAATATTGTTTGTAGGATCGATACACACTAAGATAGGCAATCAGAGGGGGGGTGAATGATTGCGGAAGCTAAAAATAAATTTTAAGACTCACCCCTAAGCACAAACTCTATTTAAGCCGTATTTTAAAAACTGGACAGACCACTGCGTCCTCACTAAAACTGCTCTCGATAAAAAACCATTACTCCGATTGACCTCAAACTTTGTCAGAATAAACTAGACGAGATTATTGAACTATCCCAACTGGAATTATGTCAAACGGATGTCTAGAACTCGAGATATAAAATAAATAAGCTTGCTGGTGCAAATATGACGAAAATTGATTAAATCCTAATTAAGCGTTTAAGCACAAAACATAAAGAATTAATTAACCAACCTTTTCAGATCACGTAACTTCTTGCCAGCAAGAGCATCAATACCGATCGATCGGGTAAGGGAGATACGCACTCCACGCAGTGACGAGTCAACGTATTCACAAGAAGAGCGACGCACGCCTAGCATCCGGTTTGCCACTAAGAGCAGCAGTGAACGCGTGCACGATCTCTAAAGCCGCTGCCTCCCAACCTTTTTCTTCTTTGCCAAAGTCACGGAACTCAAACAACCGACAATGACTTTAACTTCAAAAGGTCACCGTGCATGCATCAAAGTTTCATCGCCACATGTATGAAGTCTAGTAGCTTCTCTTATTTCCTTACAAGTCACTACGTGCATGTGCTCCCATGCAAAGTAATTTTCTTTGTGGAATATTTGCTAATACCTTGATCAATCGCCCACCTATTAGTTTCTAGTCTCCACGTGATATTTATTAGTCAATACATGGACAACATGCATTCAATCGAAACCACAAAAGTTTTATACCATGCATGTACTTAGGAAACTTAATTAGCACTCGTAGTCACAGCATGCAGCAAATATAAAAATCTCTTGCGCCCAAAAGCCACGGCTTACGTACAAGATGCGATCAAGAAATAATTCACATACCATGCAATCACTAGTACATGAACCATGCAAAAAAAAACTGAAAAGTAAACCATGCAAAACGTGATTAACTCATCATGATTAGCTAACCTCTTCCTTGTTGTTCAACTCACAAAAATTCGATCAAAACCAACAACTCGCCGTCGTTATTTTGCTCTTCCAAAATCACAAAGAAGTGAACACGTAAACTTGATTTTCTAATAGCTTTCTGTTGCTTCAAAACTCACGGCCGGAGCAAATAGCGATCGCTACAAGATCTTCAAAACCACGGCAAAAACAAAAGCGCGAGCGGTTCTTTATTTCCTCAGCAACCACGCAGCAAATAAACAACAGCCAGCCTTTTTATCTCACGGAACCACTCCGTTTCAACAGGACTCCAAGCCAAATCCGATACGGAAACTACGCGCCGTGGCTTCCGTATTTGACTTGTATTTCACGGCCGTATACTCCTACGTTCATACTTCTTCAATTATCTAGTCATCCTATTTATCTTCTACTCCAAAACGAAAATAACCCATAGCAATCACACTCCGTATACTACTCGTATACGACTCGTCCGGGCACATACGCCTTGCCGCATGCCTACGCCATGACGCATCTCCGCGCCTCCAACGCCGCGTCATCTCCATGTGCATTGTTCTCTAGCCTGAACATCGCGCATGACATCCTTGACCGATAGGACCTCAGTTCCTCCCTGAACTTAGTCCCGAAACCTCAGTTCCACCCGAACCTAGTTCCAGTCCCGTCATCGACCATGTTCCGCCTCAAGCAACACCTGCGCATGAATAAACAAATAACCACGTACGAGTACAAGTCCACGACTTGACTCAAGTCAATCCGCACAATACCTCACACGAGCGTATCATGCAACATACGCCAATCCGCACACGCAACACATCATAAGTAATATCATAACCAACGTTGTCAATTATTCATCACCTAAAATATCCTAGATCTAGCTACATGGTCTAACAATCTCCCCCTTGATGAATACATTGACAACACTTAAATTAACATTACTTCCAACAGATCTAAGTGAAGAGCTTGAAGCCAGATTCTCAAACTCGCCCTCTCAACACAAGAGAAACAACTTTAATTTCTCCAAAAACTCTCAATCTTGCAAATTTCTCTCCCCCTTTGGCAATGTAATCATCAAGAAATATTAATAAATAAGAATGATTCTAAGAAAGAGCAATAAGAATAAAATCTAGAAGCTTTGTAGATTATCCAAGTCACATTGCATTGGTTTAATAAAACAACCAAGTCATGTTTTTGAGTAGAGCTATCTAGATCATATAAAGCCATATATCACATAGCAATGTCAAAACAAGTCTGTTAATATGATTAAACGATTTATATTAATGACAGGCATCGCAACAACGACTGGACTAATTATAAAGAGCACAATGAGATATCACAACGAAAAGTCAAAGCCTAAAAATGAAGCAAATCTTAACTCTAGATGGGCTAGCAGTCTCATGTAACAACTTATTGCTCCACACTCAAATCTTAGGCATGTGGCATGCTTGTAGCATACTTCTTTTCATAATACTTTATTTCTTTTCTTTTTCCTTTTTTTTTTTGTGATGGTGGCATGCTTGAAGCATACTTCTTTTCATTTTACGCACTTTTGTGCTTTCTCTTTTTGTTCACCATGGCATGCTTGAAGCATACATCTTTTCAATTTTCTCTTTTTTTTTATACTCTTTTTTTTAAAATAACATGCCAAAATTGAGTGATCATAAAAAATTGGAACATGAAACATGCGAGCCTCATAGCCAAGAGTTAAAATAAGACTCACAATCGTGCTAATCCTTTTCAATAGACATCGCAAAGTAATAAATATAATCAATCTAGTCAAAGTATTCCGCCATGTCATACTTTTAATTCAAATGTAGCAAATTAATTATAACCAGTCATGATCAATGCTACACAACATATGAATAAATATGATAAAGAGAGCTCTACTACTCAATTGATTTCAATGACTTGGATTTGATGAATTATTTGACAAGGATAATAAACAAAGCTTCTGAAATTTTAAAAGATAAGCTCCCCCTCAGAATAATCCCATAGGATATAGAGCAACATCACCTTTGCCACATGGTCTCTCAAAAAGTGACATCTCTTAGAAGCCATCAAAGAGAATGAAGAACTATCAAGTGTTCCAATCAAGCAATGATGTAAAAGACTGAAACTCAATCAAGCTCATGTTCTCCATCCTCGTCAACTGTTCTTACATCACCGGAAACATTGATCTCACAGCACCGGGGTTAGTGAAATATGATTTGGGAATCCAGTACTGAGATACACGATGTGGAGGAATAGTAACAAAACTAGAACCAAAATCACGTACATGTGGTCGATCAAAACGCCAAAAAGAACGTGAATTACTTGAATTAAATCCCAAACCAGCATGTGAATCAGATTTAAAGTTATCATAAAAGTTCTCTAAAAATCTAGCTTTCGCATAAGTTCTAGGAACAAAAGAATGTGTATTTCTCAATTTAGACCAATTCTTAGCATTTTCTTTCATTTGTTGTTTGGCTAGTCTAAAGCAAAATTGCACAAGATGTCCATCTTTACCACAATGACTGCAAGTGTACTTAACTTTATATTTAACTTGAGAAGTAGAAGCAACATTTGCATTCACTTGATTATTAGATGACATAATACCAGTGAGACTTAAAAAAATGTTTGTTTGGTTCAAATTCTACTTCAATTTTTCCAGGTTCAAGAAGCTTAACAACCTTTGGAGGATTATTCTTGGCATGCTCAATATAATTAAATCCTAGACCATGATTTTTCACACTTATTTTTGACTTATCTAGAATCATATTCAGATTTTTCTTGCCAAAAGAGAATCTTTCTAAAGTGTCCTTAAGGTACTCATTTTCTTTAACTAAAGTGGGACACGTTGAGCACTTAAAGGATTCATTCACAAGATTCTTAGAAGCAATAGATTTAGCCAATCTTTCTTTTCAAAGAAAATCATTAAGTTGTTTAGTCAATGCTTCTATTTCTATGTTAAGCTTAGGACAGTTAGAACAAGAAGATGTCTCATGATAAAGCATCTGTTGAATTATTTCCTGAGAAGAACTAAGTCTAGCTTTTAACAATTCACACTTAGAGCAAGTCTTAGATTGAGCATTTGAATTACTTGTCTCTAAACATATAGATGAACTAGACTTGAGTTTTTCAATTTCATCATTTGCAAGTTTTAACATTTCATTACACGAGTCATGTGCCAATTTTAATTCATCAAGTTTAGCAGCTTACATCACTAAGTTGAACCATGTTTGACGTATTAATTGTTCTAGCATTTTCTAACTCGAATGTAAAACTTGACAAGACTCACAAGATTCATCATCGAATAGAAGCTCTAAGTCTATTGATTTGAATTTAAGCTCTCAACAACAAATTCATGATTTTTAATTTTCTTTTATACTTTTGAGCTCCTCTGTCAATCTAAGTACAGACGAGATAAATCGTGTAAGAAGGTTTTACCTCATCGATCGCTATAAAGATCATCATCATTTAGCTCCTCACCGTTGGCCATAAAACACATCCCTGTGAAGTCTACCTCCTTTGCCTTCTTGTCATTGTCCTCATCGTCGCTTTGAGAATCATCATCACTTAAAACAATCTCATCAAGTGCTGAAATTATCTTATTGACTGCTCTGCGATAATTGCGCTTCTTGTTTGGATCAATCTTGATTTGAGAGCGACGAGTTGGTATCTTGTCATCCTTAACCTCCTTGCTCCTTAGTTTGGGGCAATTCATCTTGATGTGGTTTTGCTCACCACATTCATAACATCTAATTGGGCCTCCTCTTCGTCTTGATCTAACATTGTAAATTGCCTTGGTCACCCTGTTAGAGAGAAGTACAAGCTGCTCTTCGGAATCTCCTCTAATTGTTCATCCGAAATAGAGCACAATGCATAAAAGAAACAATAGAAGAACTAGAAGAATCACACTTGGTTAGTCACTAATCCCAAAGAATTAGTCTTATTTATTCGCCAAAACATCAATCTCATGAGTTTTCATCTTGGAATAAAGATCATTCAAAGTGAGTGTTTCCATATTAATGAATGATTAATAGTAGTGACTAACACATTCCAAATGACATATCCAAAGCATTTAAAATTTGACGTGCATTATCGTAATCGAATATGTGACATCAACAGATTGCAAATCACTAATAATTTTATTAAAGCGGTCAAAAGTGCATCTACCGATTCACTGGTTTCATCTCAAATTTGGAATACTCCTTTTAAATTGGTTCGATTTAACACCTTTAACAGATTTAGAACCTTCATGATAATCAGCTAGAGTAGTCCAAACTTTATTTGCAGATTTAATATGAGCAATTCTAACAAATTCGTTTCTACTAAGACCTTGTAACAAAATATTTCTAGCCTTAGCATTTGCTTCAACATCAGCAGTATTTTCAATAGTAACAACAGAAGGCACAATATATGGAATTTCAACTTTTTGCCAAATTGCATTACCTTGTGCTTGTAGAAAGACCTCCATGCGAGTTTTCCAATAAAGATAATCGGATCCATCGAAAAACGGTGGTTTACCTGAGAAACGATCCCGATCTGATGCCATTGTAACCTTGCTCTGATACCACTTGTAGGATCGATACACACTAAGATAGGCAATCAGAGGGGGGGTGAATGATTGCGGAAGCTAAAAATAAATTTTAAGACTCACCCCTAAGCACAAACTCTATTTAAGCCGTATTTTAAAAACTGGACAGACCACTGCGTCCTCACTAAAACTGCTCTCGATAAAAAACCATTACTCCGATTGACCTCAAACTTTGTCAGAATAAACTAGACGAGATTATTGAACTATCCCAACTGGAATTATGTCAAACGGATGTCTAGAACTCGAGATATAAAATAAATAAGCTTGCTGGTGCAAATATGACGAAAATTGATTAAATCCTAATTAAGCGTTTAAGCACAAAACATAAAGAATTAATTAACCAACCTTTTCAGATCACAGAACTTCTTGCCAGCAAGAGCATCAATACCAGATCGATCGGGTAAGGGAGATACGCACTTCACGCAGTGACGAGTCAACGTATTCACAAGAAGAGCGACGCACGACCTAGCATCCGGTTTGCCACTAAGAGCAGCAGTGAACGCGTGCACGATCTCTAAAGCCGCTGCCTCCCAACCTTTTTCTTCTTTGCCGAAAAGTCACGGAACTCAAACAATCGACAATGACTTTAACTTCAAAAGGTCACTGGTGCATGCATCAAAGTTTCAACGCCACATGTATGAAGTCTAGTAGCTTCTCTTATTTCCTTACAAGTCACTACGTGCATGTGCTCCCATGCAAAGTAATTTTCTTTGTGGAATATTTGCTAATACCTTGATCAACTGCCCACCTATTAGTTTCTAGTCTCCACGTGATATTTATTAGTCAATACATGGACAGATGCATTCAATCGAAACCACAAAAGTTTTATACCATGCATGTACTTAGGAAACTTAATTAGCACTCGTAGTCACAGCATGCAGCAAATATAAAAATCTCTTGCGCCCAAAAGCCACGGCTTACGTACAAGATGCGATCAAGAAATAATTCACATACCATGCAATCACTAGTACATGAACCATGCAAAAAAAAAACTGAAAAGTAAACCATGCAAAACGTGATTAACTCATCATGATTAGCTAACCTCTTCCTTGTTGTTCAACTCACAAAAATTCGATCAAAACCAACAACTCGCCGTCGTTATTTTGCTCTTCCAAAATCACAAAGAGTGAACACGAAAACTTGATTTTCTAATAGCTTTCTGTTGCTTCAAAACTCACGGCCGGAGCAAATAGCGATCGCTACAAGATCTTCAAAACCACGGCAAAACAAAAGCGCGGCGCTTCTTTATTTCCTCGGAACCACGCAAAGAAATAAACAACGGCCAACCTTTTTATCTCACGGAACCACTCGTTTCAACAGACTCAAGCCAAACCGATCACGGAAACTACGCTACCGTGGCTTCAGTATTTGACTTGTATTTCACGGCCGTATACTCCTACGTTCATACTTCTTCAATTATCTAGTCATCCTATTTATCTTCTACTCCAAAACGAAAATAACCCATAGCAATCACACTCCGTATACTACTCGTATACGACTCGTCCGGGCACATACGCCTTGCCGCATGCCTACGCCATGACGCATCTCCGCGCCTCCAACGCCACGTCATCTCCATGTGCATTGTTCTCTGCTTTGAACATCGCGCATGACATCCTTGACCGATAGGACCTCAGTTCCTCCCTGAACTTAGTCCCGAAACCTCAGTTCCACCCGAACCTAGTTCCAGTCCCGTCATCGACCATGTTCCGCCTCAAGCAACACCTGCGCATGAATAAACAAATAACCACGTACGAGTACAAGTCCACGACTTGACTCAAGTCAATCCGCACAATACCTCACACGAGCGTATCATGCAACATACGCCAATCCGCACACGCAACACATCATAAGTAATATCATAACCAACGTTGTCAATTATTCATCACCTAAAATATCCTAGATCTAGCTACATGGTCTAACATTGTTAGTTTACTACAAACTTGAGCGTGCAACCTCGAACCTCCCATGTGACTAGCTGCGTGATCTGTACACGTGTTAGGAACGTTCCTGCTTCATAATCGTAACAACGAGAGATGCCCATGGCATCGACGTATCCAATAAGTTTTATGGTATGTTCAATGAACCGTATCGACACAACGATGCGGCATACCTGTCAGCCTGCCGGTGCTCTCCGTTCCGCGGGCCGGACCCCATGCCATGCGCATCATTTGTTAGATCGGCAAACACGGAGCACTGCGCACACGCAGTTAGCCAGGCCAGCGCGAACACCGCACCGGCGTGGCACATTGACAGCACATGCGTAGTAACTCGAAGGAAGGGGTGGGGACGGCAGGGAGGGGTTGCCGTCGTTCCAGCTGCAGCTAGGGAGGAACGGGGCCGCAGGCGCCGGGTGAGGGGACCGCGCGCAGCTGAATCCACCGTGAATACCTCCACCGTTTGGCCTTGATCGATTGTTTGTCGGGGGACGTACATCCAGACTGTGCAAGCACAAACTTATGTACATCGCGTGAAAATCCTCGCGCGCAATGATTTTATTTTTATTTTTTTTACAAAATCGCTACGCACAGGCACCGATACACGTCACATCCTAAATTTTGTAACAAAATTCTCGAGTATACAAATGTGGGATTTTTAAAACTGTTAAGTTGTTTGAATTTTCTGTAGACTATTTGAAGGTTTTCAAATTATGATTTTCGCAAAATCAGTTAAATAAATGCAAACTTAAGTTAAAGCCATGAAATTTGAAAACAAATTAATATGAAACCTGAATTGAAGTCACCAAACTGAAAGAGTATTGAAATTTGAATTTAAAAAGAAAATGAAATAAAAACCCAAAACCTAGTTTGGGCCAAAACTGCATCCGCCCCAACCCACCTCCTCATTTTCGCTCTCCTTTCCCTTCTTTTCTTTTCTTTTCTCTTGGACCGCCCATTTCTCCTCCCCTCCTTCTCGGCCCATGGGCGCCCAACCCGCTTGGCCTTTCCTCTTCCTCTTGGCCCCTTCGCTCGCCTCCTCTACGCACTGCATGCGTCGAGCACCGCTGCCTGTAGCCATTATTGGACTTAAGCCCGTTGCACTGCATATTTGTATTTTACTTTGTCATAGCTAGTGAACTGAGACGTGCTTATGTTCATGTCATGGTCGTGATTCTCGGATCATGGCGTAAGAATAAGTAATAAGTGTTAGTTTTGCTTTGTATTCAGATCATATAATCAGAGAAGAAAACTCAGAAAAGCTGCACAGTTTTAACGCGGCACAAAACTCCATTCTCTCATAGTCGTAATCGAGTGTAGGAATCCCCAAGTGTTTGAGTGCTTATGGTCGTAGTCGACTGCTCGAAGCCGTACTAGTACTGTAGCAGACGTAAGATCATTGTACTAGTGGTACTGCTCGAAGCCGTACTAGTACTGTAGCAGACGTAAGATCATTGTACTAGTGGTACTGCAGTAGCCATAAGATCACTGTAGTAGTGTAAAATCACTATAGCAGTCACAGTTGTACTGTAGTAGTCGTAAATACTGTAGCAGTCGTAAAACCACTGTAGTCGTGAGAATAGTCGAGTGTGTCGTGATCATAAACGAGTACTAGGTACTCATAGTTGTTTATGTTGTAGTCCTAAACAAGTACTACGTACTCGTAGTTGTGTGTGTGGCCGTGTGTATGTTCCAACAACCATGTCGTCGCCCTGTGTTATGCGTCACCGCCGTCCTCTCCACAACATCGTTGACGCGACGCCGTCCATGCCCTGACCGAGCTCACACGAGACTCGCTCTCCTCCGCATCGCCCTGCCTCGCTCACACGATCACACCTTCCTCTAGCGCAGTACCACTAGGCACAGCAGCGTCGCGCAAGCCACTCACTTTTATTGCCACCATCTCACGCCTTGCCTCGCCCTACTTAAGACGTTGCGAGCTGCGTGCTCCGTTCCTCCTTCTCGCCCACCACATTCTCCCCTCCTCCATCCTTCATCAAAGAGAGAGCTCGAGATCGAGCTTTGCTTTCGACCCCATCATTGCTGAGCTACCCTGATCGCTCAGGTGAGCCCCTGTCGCTCCATCCTTGCATTTTAGGGCATCCTCCAACTCGTGCTCACCTTGATTTCCCTCCTCTTCTGTAGATCGGCACTGACCACCTTGTCTTCTTCCCCACCAATGACCGAGACGTCTGCTCTACCCTTCTTTGCCACGCCATAACCACCGCTCAAGTGAGCTTCATCCACCGTCATCATGTCTACCATGCTCGCCTCATTCCCCTGCATGCCATGCTCACCTTCTTCTTCTCTCTCGCATGCAACAGAACCTGGAATGCCCTTGTCTTCTTCCCCTACATCGGTGGCCTCGGAGTCGCGCCGTTAACCTCACCGGCCACATAGAATAATCCTCCTAGCCACAAACACATAAGTGCCCGCGTCACCTCATGTTCTAATGATGGGCAAAGCTAGTGGGCTAGTCAATTTGGGCCGAAGAGCATCGCCAAGCCGCTACGTCGTGCTACCTTCATCCTTGATGCTTGTCGCCATGGACAGCCATGCCGGAGCTCTTCGCATCGTGCTAGTGACACTATTAGAACCCCGTTGAGGTGTAGATGCTAATGCACACACCGCTTCGCTGGATTAGTTATCACCTTAGGCCAGACTGCCGTCGTCGTGTGTTGCCACTGTAGACCATTGTGCACCATGCCGTCATTGTAGGTAGGGTCGCTAGTACCACTGCAACCCATTTTTTGGCTCGCTGGCCGTTGACGTGGCCCTGCTCACCGACACCGAGCACGACCTGAGCATGCCCATGGTGCCACCCATGTTTCAATTCGAAACGGGGAATGAGGCGCCGTAGCAACTTCATTAGGGTTAATGATATGATTAATTAGTACGTAATGATAGGATTAGCTAAAATATTAATTAAGAGTAAGCATAGGCTGACATGTGGGTCCGAGGTGATTAGAAATCTAATTAAGAGCTAATTTAAGTTCTGAGCCTATGACATATAGGCCTCACGTTTTAAAATACACCGTAAGTTCTGAGTTACAGTAAGATTTTCTAATCGTAAAGTAAATAATAAAATAAAATAAAATAAATGGGTCCCATTGTAAGTGAATGCAACCTATTTTCAATATAACAATAATTTGAAAAAAAAAATAGAAAATAGGGTGAGACCTAGCCGTTAGTGAGAGATACCCTCTCTCTTCTATTTATTTTGATGAGTGTCCTCGAATTTAAATTTTGGAGAACCTGTTCTATCTCATTTTGACACTAAATTCAATGATTTTTGTTTCTAAATTCATTTAAATTCAAACACTACCCAACTTTACCAAAAATTTGAATTTTGGAGTTTGTTTGAATTTATTTGAATGCATTTAGATTCATTCAGATTTATTTGATTTTGGTTGAATTTTGCATAATTAGATCTCAAAGCTTCGAAAAAGCTGTAGATCGAGCCCGACCAAGACTAGCAAAACTGTGAGCAAGGTGGGTCAACAATTTGATCATTTTGCACGTACATTTTGAATGTAAATTATATTGTTTTAGATTATCCAATGCATGCTTTACTTTGATTACAATTATATTGCCATTAGCTGGTAGTTAATACCTTAATGTTAATCAAGTTAATAAATTCCATTCCTCGATCTTGGATACTATACCTTGGCGCCTTAGGAATTATGGGGTATATAATTAGTTTCTAAGTCTGTATGGGTGGCATGTTTAGTCTTGCTTTGATACATTGACATGTGGGCGTTAATTTGCTCGACACCATTCAAACATCAAAATTTGATTTGGGCAGCCACTGGATGGAGATGGTTGGTATGTTGAACTTAGAAAGGATTTTTAAAATAAAAACTCAAAAACTATTTTTGACTTGGGCGGATGGTAAGTAGGGCGGGTGCGGATGGAGCACGAGAATTTGTAGCGTGATAGTTCCTCCCGAGTCAATTAAGAATTGAACCTTGTGATAACCTCTTTAAAGAATCTAATCTCTTCATTATGTCTTAATGGTGTGTTTTGGTGATTAATGATAACTGGATTTGTGGGACTAACATTCTCCACAAGATTGTGTGATATGTTAAGTCCCATGATGGAGAAGTTTTGGATGATATCATAAGTTGATAACCACCAAGTCAAGATTTCGGATGATGGATGGTATCATGTGTTCATTGGCATCAAGTTAAGACCCTGAAGTGACGGAGCTCATCATAAGAACTCAAACAAGGAGAGGAGACGATTGTCATCAAGTGAAAGCTCCAAGTGGATGCGCAAGGAAAATGCATAACTAGCTTAGGCTAAGAATGTGTTTTTAGTCTTTTACTGGTCTCGGTGTTTGATTAGGAGGCTGAATTGCTAGTATATATTGTCATACTATTAAGATGTGTCTTGTCTAGTAGATTAATGCTATTGTTTGCAAATGTATTTTGTAAATAGTTGTGGCTCATGCATCTATTCTTATAGTATGTGACTATAGTTTGCAAATATTTTTGCAAATAGTTAGAGTTCATGCACCTACTTCATGTGGCATGATACTAAACTTTACAAATGTATTTTACAAATTTTTGAAGTTCACGTATTTTCTCTTGGCATTATCTAAGATTGCTTGCTGCTCTTTTTCTTGGACTTATACCATGGGTTGCCTCTTTAGAGTTCTTATACTTTTTGCATTTATCTAGTGTGTTTGATATCTAATTTAGTGTGTTTGAGATCATACAATCAGTTGAATTATGTAGCCATCTGAATAAATTTTTCATAGAGCCTAAGATCATTCAATTCCGACATCAGAGTTAAATGTTATGATTGTTTTTTTGAGTATCATTTGTGATGAAAAATAGGGTTGGTCCAATAGGCCATCAGTTGGCGGTATGACCACCTGGTATGGTTGGCCAATCTAACCAGAGTCTTCGGTATGACCAGGCTTCATATGGCGGTCAGCTTTTTCCAGAGAGTACGTAGACTTATGTTGTTGGCTCACTTAGTTGACACTAGTTGTTTTAAGCCATAATTGTGCAAAATCGATCTAATTTATAATTTCGCATATAACTATGTTTTAGCCAAAAGATTTTTAAAACTATCTATTCACCCCTCTCTAGTTAGCCTCCTTGACCTAATTGAAACACAATTCTATAATGGTATCAACCTAGTTGATTACTTTGGCAAACCTTAGCATTTATGCTGCAAGGTGAAGCAAGTGGCATTTGATCCCCTTGAGGAAGTGTGAATGGGATGATTCCATTTTAGCGTGAGATCAGACTCCACATGGCTGAGGGGCGTTATTGTTCCTTGCTGGGATGAGGGACAATTTTTGACTCAACGAGGGTTCCTCATTGGAGAAAGGGATACAACCCTACGAGCGATTAAATGTTAGGGAGAGGCATTGGAAACACCTTGTGATGATCCTCTTTGTCGCGCGCCAATGGTAGCGTGTATGACAGTATAAGTTAGAACATCTCTTGTAGGTAAAGTTGTATAGCTCTCCTGCAAAGTGAAAAATGTTCGGATAGTCGTGTCCATGGTCATAGGAGATGCACGAGAACCATTTTTGGGTGGGCTAAAACTTTCGGGTGGATAGAACCTTGAATTTTTGTCCTGGGTTGATAGAGCCTAATGGATAATATTAGGAGGATAGAACCCTAAAACTTGTATAGCATATGGCGGAGGGAGCCATTCTCTAATTCAGTGGGTGGATAAAACCTTTGCTTCTATTTCATAACAATTATTCAATTCCATATAACTAGTTTAGTCAAAATGCTAGGTCTCATACTTTTTACTTAGTCTAATTGAAAAATGGCTTTTGGCAAACAAAAAAACCCCCAAGCCTTTCTTTGATCAGCCTTGCATCTATTATAATTGTATTATGTGTATTGGCTCGCGGAGTAAGGCTATACTCACACTTGCTTACTATGAACAAACTCAGAGCCTTCTGACCGAGACCCTTACGCCTACTACATCGCGTTCGGACCAAATGAAGAAGGCGATGGCAGGATATAGGCTAAGACCCCCTATCGCTTGCCTATGGGTAGTGCTTGTGGATCAACCTTTTGTTATCCGCTTCCGCATCTACATCTATTTTCTGTATTGAACTATGTGCTTAGTACTTGGCCTGTTCGGCCGATATTGCAAGACAAAAAAATATATGGTCTATTTATGTGTTGTGTAATATGAAGTATTGTATGAATATCTACGATGTATGTGTATGATCCAACAATATATCTGTGTGCATTATCTACTGATCCAGAGAATAATGAGGTAGAACACAAAGGGTTCCGGAATGCTAATCCACATCCCAATAATATACAACCTCAGTGAATTCACATGTTATGTCCTATTTAGAATATGGGAGCGACTAGTGACCGAATATCTAATCCGGGTGCTTGCTTCGTACACCTCATTTTACCGTTGGATCAATATGTGAATCAATCTCTATTGTCCAATTCTCATTACAAGTGCAAAAACAAAACACCCACCTCCTTGTTTCTTCCTCGTGTGCTTGCCCATGGGCCATGAGCTAACTCACCTCGCTCCCCGAGCATCTCCTGCACCTCGATTTCCATAATGACAATGGCTAATTCAAATAATGGACAATACACAAGCCAAATCGTCTATTTGCACAACCATCATTGGCGATTATTGTAACAATTTTTTTGAAACTGGGAGCCCACACAACATCTACCGTGATCTCAGCAACAAAGCATGGTGATAGCGCAACAAATGAAAATACTCATTGCAAAAAAAACTCATTTGCAACAAATCTAAAACACAATTTCAACAAATGCCACTTGCGACAACATTTGAAAAACCATGTTACAACAAAAAATTACTCTTGTGCAATAAACCAAAAACTCATTAGCAACAAAAACCTTTTTGCGATAAAATTTGAGAAAGCACATTGCAACAAAATTCAGCAATTCATACAACAATCAATAAAAGGTGTTGCAGCAATTCAAGAAAATATTTACAATAAAAGCCTACTTGGAAAGGAGACCATAGCTATGGCTGTGATGTCCGAGATTGTAGGAGTGGAAGAAGGTAGCTGCTAGCTTAGAGCCTCGTCGCCAATACTTGCAGATCTGGTGTGGCCAAGGCCGACCAGTGGCACACGCCGGCCAGCATCACTGCCTTATTGCTAGCCCTCGCCAGATCCCCCTGATTTGTACATTGTTTCCCTGCAGCACTTTTAGATTTTATACCCAACCACGGCAGAGCCTTCAAGTACGAGTGGAGGCAACTACAACAAGGGAGACCTTCACCTGGGCTTTTTGGTGCAGTGAGCGAGATATGGATAAGAGAGAGAGGAGGAGCAGTGTAACCTCCATCTGCCATAGCCATGTGCAGCGAGAGAGGTTGTGTGGGTTGAGAGAGAGAGAGAGCAGCACGGAGAAGGTCAGAGAAGAAGAGAGCATTGATCTATGGGAAAGTTGGAGAAGGGAGTGGAGACAGTGAGGAATGAAGGTGTCGAGACCCGAATATGCAAATTCGGACTCTCTGTGTAATCTGCACTAGTCCATGATCACGCTAGTGCATACAGTCAAACATAGATGTAATCACAGTTATACACACGATAATAATAAAGGAAAACTCGAATATCGATAAAATCTCAAAGGTACGACCTTATGGCCAAGCTTACAATATCTCTAGCCGGAAGGGCTTAACAAAATAGCAGCGGAAATCCAAAATAAAGCGTAGCAGCCAATCGACAAGCCCACAGGCTATTGAGTGGAGAACGAAGTCTAATCCGTAAAGTCGTCGTAGTACTCTCCTTCTGGAACCTCCTGCTGATAATACTCCTCGCCCTCAACTGAGCAACATAGGTGTAAAGCCGTGAGTACATTGGTACTCAGCAAGTCGTTTGTAACAAATGAATGCAATATAATATGTAAGGATTACCAATGGAAGGCTGAATGGTTAATTTGCATAAAAGACATTTCACAATAAATATGATAAATAGATTGAAAGCGAAATTTGAAGGAAAACAATAATAATAAATAATCAAAAGAATAAACGTAACCCACTTGTGAACACCTATTCAGAAGCTAACCAACAGTGATCTACCTGTCCACCTCCAACATAAACCACCAAGTTTAAAAGATAACACTAACCCTCGTGTGAAATCACCGAGCATTGTCCATGACCGAGGACACGGCTATTCGAATAGTTTTACACTCTGCAGAGGTTGCACAACTATACCCACACGATGTAATTAGCCTCGATCTCAGGAAATCACAACAAGGCCTTTACAATGCTATACCTCAACCCAATCCTGCCCGATAGGGTTTCGCATCACACCCCCCTTGCACCACATGGAAATCAGCAATCATGTCCATCACATTGGCAGAATTGAATTGAAATATTACAAATTAATCAGCCAGGTTCATCCCATACTAGACATGTGGTTTGCACGATTAAGCTCCGATCAATGGCGCACAAAGTTAAGTCCTTAGCATTACCCGGGCGAGGCTACCACATCCCTCGAAGTGCACCTGCACTTCCCCCTTTACTGCACGATCACTCGCCCGAGTGCAAAACCAAGTTTATAAACCAAGCCAATGACACACCAATGTCATAGCACAAATTTTTAATTAACGTGGCACCAACCACAGTTCCATATACCATTAAGTCAAATTAATAAATTACAAGTGATGATGAAACCGGTCGTAAATAAAGCAGGACTAAGCATCTAATCGTAACAACCCATGTGACAAATAATCTATCATCACTAGTATGTTTCCCAACCTAAGGTGACAAAGGTATCATGGTATTCCAAATTATCAAGGAGAGATAACCAGCATAGGACGATAACTACCAGTTGCAAAGTTTGAATAAAAGTAGCGATGCAATATAACGTAAAACAAATTAATTAAATAATAGATTGAAAATTTGGGTTCAATATGATCAAAGGACACGACTTGCCTTGGTTATGCTCAGTGAGGTACTCCTGGTCTTCGGGCGTAGAACTTGCTCCTCCGGAATCTGAATCTAACGGGAAAGAAAACGATCGAAACAAAGAAAACACATAAAATGATAAGCAAATGAACTCTAAAATTCATAAAACTAGAACCAACAGCTAGAGCTCGATTTTAGGTGAATTTAGAAAAAAAAGAACGGGGTTAATCGGAGCTAGGACGGAGGAGAACGGACTCTCGGAAAATTAATCAGAAATTAAATCGGAAAAATTAAAAAATGCTACTGTGCTGTGGACCGGGCGCACGGGAAACCAGGTCCATGGTGGACGCGGTCCACCGAACAGTGCACGGGGAGAGGGCGCTGACGCGGCGGGCGGTGCTGACGTGGCAGCTGCTGATGCTGCCACGTGGTTAGGGCTGACGTGGCTGCCACGTGGCTCGGGGGGCGGGGTTTGGCTGACGTGGCGTCACCACGTGGCTGTAGGGCTGATGTGGCTTGCCACGTCGGCTAGGGCTGACGTGGCTACGGCTCGGGTGCAACGGCGGCGCGGGATCAGACGGTCACGGTCGCGACGCGTGGCGCGAGCTGGTGCCTCGCGGCTCCGATCTTGGACGGACGGCGGGGATGCGGGGGCGTGGAGGCGGGAAGGCGGCGATGGGCGACGCGTGGCTTGGGCACGCCGCGCGAAGCGTCACGCGTGGGCGCGCGGTGCGCGGTCCGCGCGAGGACCGAGGGGCGAGCGGAGGCGGCGCGCGCGGCGGCGGCGACGGGCGCGACGCGGCGACGGCGGCGGTGGAGGCGACGGCGACTCACCGGCGAGGGTCTCCGGCGACAACGACGGCGCGGTGGCGACGGCGAGCGCGGGACGCGTGGCTTGGGCACGCCGCGCGGCATCACGCGTGGCGCGCGCGGTGCGGTCCGCGCGAGGACGAGAGGCGGCGGAGGCGGGCGCGCGCGAGAAGCGGCGACCGGGCGGGCGACGCGGGCGACGGCGGCGGTGGAGGCGACGGCGACTCACCGGCGATGGTCTCCGGCGACGACGACGGCGGCCGTGGCGACGGGCGAGGGCGGGGCGCTCGGGCGACGGCGGCGAGCGCGAGATCGAGCGAGGAGCGACGGCGCGAGTTCGGGCGAGGGGCACACGAACCGAGGAGCGTCGGCGGGTTTTAACAGGCGAACTGAGAAACTCAAATCGGTTACGGCTCGGGGTGCGGCTCGGATCGGGTTTGGACGGCTCGGATCAGCGGAGGGGAGATCGGACGGGCGAGGTGAGGCGCGGCGCGGTTAGGGTTAGGGTTCACGGCGCGCGCGGCGGATCCGTTGGCTGGGGAGGCACGACGCGGAGATCGGACGGCTGAGGGAGGGGCGAGGCGCGGGCGACGGCGGGCTCTGCTGGTGCTGCCGCGTGTCGGGTGACGCCGATCGGACGGCGGGGAGGGAGGCAAGGCGGGAGTGTGCGGGCGCGGGAGCGGGGCCGAGCCGATACCGACGCGTGGCACATCGGGCGGCCGGGGCGGATGCGCGGGCGACGAGCGGCGAGGGCGGCGGGATGCCGACACGTGGCAGATGGAGGGATCGGGCGGCTGAGGAGGTTTCCCCTATTTTCTTTAATCCAGATAATTCAAATAACTTCCAAAAGCTCTAGAAAATAGCAAACAAAACCCAAAAATTCACCAAAAATAACAGAAAATTCCTTGAGACCTGAAGAATCCAAATAAAATATTTTCAACTTATATTAATGTTTATTTTAATAATATTAAATCATTTAAAATTCTAAAATTCATTTAAAGCTTGATTTAATTTCAGAAAATTCCAGAAAATTTATTTTTAAATTCCTGACTTTAAAAAATAGCAGAAAAACAGGATGTTACAGAAGGTAGGAGTGAAGTTTGGTATCTTTACTACTATAAAATAAGGAGTTGGTGGTTGGTGAGTCCTCTTCTATGTCTCTTCTTAGCCATTTGATCTTAACAATAAAATCTTGACCGTAAATCCCTCCAACCCTAAAACCCGTGCTGCCCTCCCTAACCGAACCCGTCTGCACACCCGTCGTTCCCCCATCCCCTCGCTCCCACCCCACGATCCGCCTCCCTCTCCCACCCCCCATCCGCCTCCCCCTCTACCACCCGGCGCGCCGCCTCCTCCCCTCCCTCTCCCACCCCGCGCATCCTCCCGCCCTCGCCTCCTCCCGCCGTCGCGCTGCCCTCGCCTCGTCCCTCCGCTCCCGCCGCCGCGGCGCCCTCGCCTCCTCCCCTCCCTCCGCCTTTCCCACCTCCGACGCCCCCTCATCCCTCTCCCCCGCCGCCGCCTCCTCCCCTTCCCCCTCCCGGCCTCCCCCTCCTCCTCCCCCCGCCTCCTCCCCCTCCGCCCCGCCGCCTCCTCCTCCTCCCCGCCGCCCCGCCGCCCTCTTCCCTCTCCCCGCCGCCCCGCCCTCCTCCCCTCCCCGCCGCCTCCTCCCCTCCCCTAGGGCTCGGAGGCGAGAGGTCGCGCCACCGACGCGCGCTTGTTTCGTGGTTTTTTCTTCTATGGCGATTTGCAAGAACCCTAGATTATCTGCTCAAGGAGGGGACGGATCGTCGTAGGGGCAGCGCAGTGGTGAGCAACATCAACGCGTGCACGACGGCGGGCATACACCGCGCGCACCACGCCAGCCCCGCGCCGCGGCGTCTACCAAAGAGCGCGATCGAGAAAACCCTCGCCGCCTCGCCGCCGCCTCGCATCTTCCCACCAAAATCCTCGAAAACTCGAGCTCCCACCATGGCGCCGATGATGGTAAGAACCACACCGCTCTCCATTGAAGCGGGGCTCGAGTTGAGAGGCCACGCCACCGACGCGCTTGTTTCGTGGTTTTTCTTTTTGGCGATTTGCAAGAACCCCGATTATCCCGCTCAAGGCGGGACGGACACGTCGCAGGGGCGCGCAGTGGTGAGCAACATCAACGCATGCACGGCGGTGGCGGACACCATCGCACCACTGGGCCCACGGCATGGACAAGCTCGCCCACGACGACAAGGGCGGCACCACCATCTCCAACGACGGCGCCACCATCATGCGCCTCCTCGACATCGTCCAACCTGCCGCCAAGATCCTCGCCGACATCGCCAAGTCGCAGGACTCGAGGTATACCCACACGACCCGCTTAGCGATAGCGCGGCAGCTTTCTTACACAAGTGTGCCGCCTACAACCTAAGTTTGTTCCGTGCAATTTCAAATAATGCTCTTATGCCGTGCCACGAGATGCCATAGTGTACTCATGGACATCTGAATCCATGATTTGTTTTTTGCGAGATATGCTGAAATAAAGTAATCTGGTGTTCTGCGGTGGTGTTGTTTGTGGTTCCTTCTGGATCCTTTTACATCACCCTTGTTACATATGATATATCGACATCTGATGGTTGAACTCAAGAAAGATTGTTTTTAGACAAAAGGACATTGACTAGCTTTTATTGAAACCCAACAGGTTCAGGATACAAAGGAGAACATGGGACACCAGTTTACAAGAAAGATTGTTAGGATGTTATCAATGTTTTTGGCGTAAAGTAGGTTCTTTTTTTTTGTCCAGTGACATTTCCCTTCCAATGATCGATGTGAAAAGGTTATTCTAAATAATCAGGGCATTCCAGGCTCGAACGCCTGTGCTATGTTTTGTGAAGATGATGCTCTTTCACATGTTGCTTAGGTTCACAGTTAGTGTTTAGGCTGATAGTGTTTTCTGCTACTTAAGTAAGTCGCGGTTTACGCTTCGTCTCTCTCATCAGTTTTAGTTCCATTGATCTATCTGCAGCCTGCAACATACGTGGGTAATTGGAAAATACGATGGATATTATATATCTTGTTTTCTTCAGGTTGGTGATGGAACCACTACTGTGGTGCTTCTTGCTGCTGAATTATTAAAGGAGGCAAAGCCTTATATTGAGGACGGAGTACACCCTCATGGTCTAATTCGTAGCTATAGGACTGCAAGTCATTTGGTTAGTATGCTTACCTTCATCTTCCTCCTGAACATTTGGGTATTTGGTGCCCTACAAACTGTCAAACCTAGCTTTTTAATTCCATGAATTCTCATGAGGCAATTGAAAGGTCAAAGATCTGGCGGTTAGCATCGAAGGGAAAAGCCTTGAAGACAAGAAATCATTGTTAGCCAAGTGCGCTGCAATGATGCTCTCATCAAAATTAATAGGTGGCGAGAAAGAATTCTTTGCTTCTATGGTTGTGGATGCTGTTCTTGCCATTGGCAATGATGACAGACTTAACCTTATTGGAATAAAAAGGTAATTCTCGAGAGATTTGTACCATTAGCTTCATGTTCAAGCTCCATGTTACATGATGTCTGCATGTCCCGATCCAAAACCACTCTTATTTGTTAGATGTTTAGCACCTAAATTTCACACTGAATAAGGATGCTTTGAATTTTGAGCTGCTATTAGGTTCCTGGAGGTACCATGAGAGATTCTTTCCTTGTTAATGGTGTTGCCTTCAAGAAGACATTTTCATATGCTGGATTTGAGCAACAGCCAAATAAGTTCTTGAATCCAAAAATTCTTTTGCTAAACATTGAGCTAGAATTGAAATCTGAGAAAGAAAATGCAGAGATCAGGTATTTTAACCCAATTCGAGCAATCATTATGTTGTCACCTTGATATGTACTCATGTTTCTATGCACTCTCCATTATTTCCTTTTTCTCACGGTACTCTCATTTCTCTAGATTGTCGGACCCTCCGCAATACCACCAATTGTTGAAGTGAATGGAATATTATTTATGACAAGTTGGATAAATGTGTAAAAGTGGGGCAAAAATAGTCCTTTCTCGGTTGGCAATTGGTGATCTTGCAACACGGTATGCATTGTCATTCTGCTTTTTCAGATTTGCTTTTGCGTAGCAATGTATCCCGGCTCTATGAATCTTCTTTTATGCGATTTTGCGATCGGGACATTTTCTCAGGGTTGGGTAATGAAGAGGATTTACAACGTGTTGCAAGAATGACAGCGTGAATCGCTCGACATCGCGAAACAATGTCATTGACGAGGTAATCAAGCTTATATTCTTATTTTTGGTCTGTAGATGTATGCTGGATTGAATTGTGCGTACACGGGTAAACATTAGATATATACATCACTTTTATTTGGTTTTCTGTTGTAACGCACGGGCACCTTACTAGTAGTTATATAGATGAGAAAGAACTATGTCTGTGTTCAAAGCGTCCGTTTCGCTCGGACGTCCAGTTGAAAGCAATATCTTTAGAATATAGAAATTTCATATGTTTGTGATTATTTCTCGTAAAATCCTACAAGATTTTTGAGTCCAACCGGCCGTGGGTAGTAGAACGGGTTTGTCAGCTGTGCCTAACATTTCAGACTTCACGTGACAACGTGCTTGAGTAGTGAACTGTAAGCTCGCGCTGAGGACTGAGCAGTAAGGATGTCACGTACCAAATCCAAACCGAAAGGACTAGAGTTTGGTTAACTGCTACAGCTACTACAGTGGCCGGTCGGTGCGTGCCCCTCCGCCGCGAGCCCAAGCCACCAACTTTGCCGCAGAAGAAACAAGAACCGGCGCCACACACCAGCACGGACGGAAGCGCCGATCCAAGCGAAATTTAATCCGGAAAACAGTACGTTAATTTCAGCGTCGCGCACGTCCTTGTGCTGCTGCTCAGCTCACTCACCTCGCGTCAGTCTCTCCCCTCGAGATGCTGTACGTGCCAGCACCCTGCCTGCCTCCACGTCCCAATCCATGCCGTCGCGTCTATTAAACGCCAACTCCTCATCACGCTTCCAGACCCGGCGCTTTTAATGGACGCCGATTGAGGGAAGCCAATTCGCTCACTGTTGAGGCGAGTAAAGATTCCCGTTTTGCAGAAAAATGCGGGGTGGTGGTGATGCCGTGTTGGGGCTTAGGGGAGTAGTGGTGGTGGAGGAAGAGGACGCGGCGGTGGTGTCGGCGTCGGAGAGGCCAATGCGGCGGAGGCGGCGGCGGTGGGGAGAGGAAGCGGACGACGGCTACTCGGCGAGCTCGACGGGCGGCGGCGGGAGCAGCGGCTGCGGCTCCTTCGGCTGCGACTCGGTTGGTCTTGCTCCTGCGCTGCTAAGCTTCTAGGTTCTTCCTGTTGATTTCTTTTAGAATAGTCATGCTCATGGGCGAACTTCTCTTATTCTTGGTATCAAAACGATGCATTTTGCACAATCAGGGAGAAAAAGTTCAGTAATTTTGAGCTGGTATGCACATTTGGGGAGGAAAAGATAGAACTTTGAGCTCTTAGATATGATTAGAAATGGCAAGCTTTTAGTACTTCGCGTGGTGGTGGCATGGTGCCATGCAGATCTAGGTAGCCCATGGCTTATCTCAGGTAGTGAGGTGACCGCAACCTTTCCAGAAAGTGGAAAGCCCTTTGATACGATGGTAGAAGCAAGAACAAACATGATAAGCAAACAGTAGAGAACTATAGATTAGTAGCAAAACTCTCGTTGGTAAATCTAGTAATCGAGACAAAGCAAGAGGGCCTGAAACTTTTGAGACTTGACGATTGGCATCATCATCACCATCTCGGATCGTTAGCAAGAGAAAAGGATGGTGCTTTTTCTTGACATGAGAAAATGGGGTTGTTGAATAATTCAGTACGTTTATCATGCTCGTAGAGTCAATCGTAATAACTATGATTGATATGACTGTAGTCGTAGTCGTATCGGCCGTAGTCGAAGTCGTAGAGTTACTGTAGCGGTCGTAGTGGGTGTAGTAGGAAAATCACTGTAGCAGTCGTAGCATGTGGGTGTGGTCGAAAGATTACTGTAGCAGTTGTAGCATGTGTGTGTGGTCGTGGAATTACTGTAGCAGTCGTTTAACGTGTGCTCACTGTAGTAGTCGTAGCATGTGGGTGTGGTCGAAAGATCACTGTAGCAGTTTCAGCATGTGTGTGTGGTCGTGGAATTACTGTAGCAATCGTTTGACGTGTGCTCAGTTCACCCGAGAACGAGTCTTTTGGTGTCGTGCAACATAGCTTGGATCTGTAGGATCATGCAGGTAGTACCGTATAATAAGGGTGGCTTAACCACTTAGTTTAGGCTAGGATTTTTTTAAATAGCAAGCTAATACAACAGAAGAAGCTGTCTGCTGTCTAGTTTATCAGTAGCATAAAACACTTATGTTCTTGTTTTGTATTTCCAACTTTAAGCGTGTTCGGATGTGAGCTCAGACGTATTGATTGGTTAAGGTTCCTGACAGGGGCACCCCTTGGATTCTCTTCAGTACTCACCTTTTGTTCTCCTTTCGGGATCAAACTTTTAATCAGTGAGGCTAAGGTGATGGTTGGCTGCAGCCTTTGGCCGGGTTCGTGCGCGCGGATGGCGACCCCGACACAGATCTGGAGACAGATGGGCTGGCCACTTCATCCTCCAATGGTGAGCACAATGTTGCACACAGCTCACAGTTTGTATTCTTGCTAGTGTTCTTGGTCGGTTGGAGCGCAACTTTACAGCCCTTAACAGGAGTTTGTGTCATCTGAAGCTTCTGCAGCCTTCTCGGAGCCACACGACGAGGAGGGGGAGGAGGTGTTGTGTGGGGTGAAGGAAGAGTGGGCACAAGCGCAAGAACTGGCCAAGAATACGCCAGGCCGTGCCACCCGAGGTACAAATTTTGAATTTTGCAATGGGTTAGATGGTACGAGGTTGTCAATTTTGTATGCTTGTGTGCTGTTTGACAGAATGCCTGAACCAGCAACGATGTTGGTCGGAGGCTGTTCTTTTGCATGGTAGGAAGGGGTTGAAGCAGCGGCCAGCCTCTCTCGACTTTGGTAGTCCTGGGTTCAATGGAACTCTTTCTCCAGGTTTTGTGGTTGGAGGTGTGGGGTTGATGAACAAGGGACTTGTGTCATCACACATCAGATCAGACGTGTTTCCTAGTCCTGGTACACCAAGCTATCTGAGGCACCGTTCATCAGTATTGGGGTACCAGAAAGGGTGGAGCTCTGAGAGGGTGCCCCTTCCTTCTAAAGGTAATAGGAGATACCCAGGCAGCAGCATGGCATTTCCTTTCAACAATGGGAGGACATTGCCCTCGAAATGGGAGGATGCAGAGAGGTGGATCTTCAGTCCGAATTCTGGTGATGCGCTCGGGAGAACCTCATTCCCCCATCCTCGGCGACCGAAGTCCAAAAGTGGTCCTCTGGGTCCTCCTGGAAGACTTGGTGGACAGTATTCATCTGTGTCATTGCTTGACAGTGGGAGAGTTGGACATTTAACAGCAAACTCACCTTTCTTGGCGGGAGTGCTGGTACCGGAACATTATTGTGGGGGAAAAAATAGCGTTGGGAGGTATATGAGCGGAACTGCTGGTGACGAATTCGGTATTGGTGTTGGAGGCAGGTCTTGTCTAGCAAATGGTGGGTCTCATGCTATTCAATCTACCAGAGTTTGCCTGCGGCTAGATACTGCAATTGAGTCATCTGGTTCATTGCCTAACACCCAAGAATCTATACAAGGTATTTAGAAACTATTTTCTATGTTCAGATTCACAATTGTTATCCATCCCTTTTTAGCCTATTTCTCAGAGTTGAAATATGGTCTATAAATGTGCGGACAACAACACTTTGTTTGAGGTATCCTCTCTGATTGTTGAAGCACTGTCAATATTGTGAAGGTCCTCATGATTTGCAAATATGAACAATAGTTTTTGGCATTTAGCATCTTGATAACTGATTTGATGCTGGCGTGTTTTAGCATAACATCATAGAAAGTTAACCTTTTTGTTTGGTTTCTTGTTCAGATGAACAGGTTGAAATCACAGAAGATTCAGCCTCCATCATTACCCCTATAATTTCAAGGAAGGATGTCGCAACTCAAACTAGCCCAGAGCTAAGTAGGTCCTCTTCGCCCAACGTCAGGCCTCCATTTATTCGTTCACAATCAACGCAACAAGTCCAAGAGAGCGAGAGCTGTTTCTCTGATGTTGAGATCAGGGATGTGCAGATGGATGACCAAGTGACTCTTACCAGATGGTCCAAGAAACATGTAACACGATCCTCTAACAAGAATTCAACGAACATTATAGAGTGGAAGAAAAAGATGGTGGAGTCTAAATCTTCTTCTTGGGAATTAACAGAAGCAAAGTGCACATCAAAGTAATGGACCACTACTTATTTCGGTTCTTATGATGAAATCACTGCTTCATGATAATTTTCTTTAGGCATAACCACTTACTTACTACAGTAATACTTGAAGCTTAATTTTCTAAGGATTGCAACATGTCCTGCATATCTGTTTATAATATGCAAACTATCCAAGTCTTTCACTAATATCAGAGAATTTGCAATGTAAATTTATGTCATCAAACCATGAAATGCTTATCACTCCGTACAAATGTAGGATTGAGAGAGAGGAAGCAAAAATTATTGCTTGGGAGAATCTTCAAAAGGCCAAAGCTGAGGCAGCAATTCAAAAATTAGTGGTATGTTCTTCGCTCTATTTCTAACTGTTACAAATCATCTGTTGCCTCCTTATGTAGATACATTCATCTGAATGTCATTTTCTGGTGAAAGATTCTAAATCTGTATGTTCATCTTTAATACTCACAATTGAATTGATGCTTGTATTATTTGCTGTATGATGCTTCATTCTTTTCTAGTGCTGTCTAGCTGACCTTCCATCGTATCCATACTTTTATTATCTCAGATGAAACTTGAGAAGAAAAGATCATCTTCTCTGGACAAGATTTTGAACACCCTCAGGTCTGCTCAAAGAAAGGCACAGGTGATGCGTGATGAAGCAACAGCAAGCCAATATGAACAAGTTTCCAGGAAGGCCAAAAAGAAATCACACCTTACCAAGAATGGCCAGATTAGTTCTCTAAGTGGCTGCTTCACTTGCCATGCTTTCTAGTATCATGAAATTCCACAACGAGTAAGTTGCATTCTGATTCCAGCGGCATATGGAATATTTTGGTGATGAATTTTCTAGTAATTTTGATGCTCTGTTTTTAATAAAGTCAACATTGCAGTAGCATCTATACTATGCTCTTTCTGATGCATCAGGCAGAATAATATAAACGATGACATTGCCAATATCCCCTTCTCAGTATCATCCTGGAAAACAATTACATTTATTTATAGTGCATCACTGATGTTTGCGGATTGTTCAAATTATCTCACCTAACTTAGTGTAGCGGTAGTTTTTATAATCACACATTATTCATCCAGTTTTCCAGAATTATGGAACTTACTGTAGCATATTCCATGGGTCCGCCAATTCTTCAGATTGTATAGCTCCTTTAAGGATCTAATTATCTATAAATAATTTTATGCAAGAGGCCTGGTCACCTCCAGCTGAGGTAACAGTTTGGCCTGTACAGCTGAGCATTGCCCTTGATCTTGTAAATTGCCTAAAGTCTTTAACTTCTCCATAAATGAGTAATCATTAGTCTTCCATATGACATTTCAGACTGGAACCTATGGTACGCTACCCTTATCCTCCACATTTATATCATTCTTACATGAACTGTTTGCTACTTATCTCCACGTGCTTTTGAGGAAAATTGACACTAGTATGGTGATAGAAATACCTCAGATACTGGCATCTGTCACTTCTATATTTTTTATAATCTGGCGGTGCTTATCAATTTTACATGTTTTACCTCTGAATTTTCTGCTTGCTGGTGCTGCAACTTCCTTATGGACTATAGAATTAGACAACTTTTATGCACCACAAATTCCCTGCGTGCTTAGCTCGTGACATCAAGACTTTGATATGTTCAGGGATCAGGACCTAAGGTATTCAAGCTTTCAACATAGAGGTTTAAGTGAAGTTCAGAGACTTTGTCAGTTCAGAGTATAGATAACCCTGCAGATGGGACTTACCCCCTCGAATTTGCAGAAGATGCTGCTTGCGCTACAATGGGGACCATGCACTATCATGATATGGATTTGTACAGTGTTGGTTTGATTGTGTTAGTTTCGATTCTGCCAAGGGGATAAAAGAAAACGGAGCCACGAAGGAAAGGAGGAATGCCTCTGCATACATCCGACGTGCCTGATTGATACCTCAGTACAATGATGAAGGCCTCCTTTATCATTAGCCATTAGCCATTACCAGCGTTCTAGGTTGTGAGCCTGTGAGTTTGTGATTGATGTTACCAAAGCAGATATGCATCATATGTACTGCAATTCCAGTTGAAGAGGACGAGAAATATGTAAGTTGAGGAGGACGCATTGGCTTTTGGCTGCTTGTGAAAGGTGCAAGGACCCTGCTGGATTATGGAAGGGAACCATGCAGCTTTGTTGTTTTTGTTTGCTGTAGTGCTTCAGGTATGTGTATGTAATGGTCGCTAGTAACATCTGCTTTCAGCATTAGTGCACCTGGTTCAGTATTTTTTATGTAACAAAGATTGTTTTGGCCTGGAAACGTTGGGATATGAGAAATCTTTGCCATATAATATGAGTGAAACTGATTGCTTATACGCATATAAGAAAGAATCGTGGGAACAGGCAAAACACTCATGATGTTCAGGAAGTTTAATTCCAGTTCCTGTTTTTCCCTTCAGAACTGTGAGACCAGTAGTATTTCATAAACTTCAATGAAACACATAAAAAAAGGCGTTTGTCACATTTCCTTCGTAGCATCAGATTTACTGTTACTCTAGTAAACTAGGAAAACTTTGCTTGTGGTAGATGTTGTCATGTTTGCAGCTTTCCAACGTTCGGATAAAGGTATTGCTCCAGACAACTGTAGACTTCTGGTTTTTGATTTTTTTATTATAGTGGATGAAATTATACTTTAACGACTATCAGTTTTTCTAAATAATTAATTTTAAAAAATAAAAAATATATCAATACGAATAATACAAAGAAATAAAGAAAAAAAAGAAAAACGTAAAAAACTCAAAAATACTAAAGAATAAAATTAAAAAATCGACGTGTTTTAAAAATTTAAAGTTGTTTGAAGCGGGTCAAAAGGTGCTTTGCAGGTTACGTTCTTTTGTGACGTGCAGCTCAGCATTTTAGTTGAAAGATAGTAGTACCAAGTTGAGCCAATAATTCACATACAAACAAAACAAGATTCTTACTACAAACCCTGTCGAATAAAAAAACATCTTACTACAGCAGTAACTGACAAGTTACCATATCACAGCTTTTTTCGTTATGTTGCAAACAAAACAAATCGGCCGTCAGTAACACAAAGCGAATAGTGATTTCATACTGTTTACTAAATATTTTTTACCTCACATATGAAATTTAACTAAGTTTAATATTGAAATTTTGTATGACTATAGAAAATGTTCACCTTTATAACTAGTCATGTATGTTCTCATAAAGAGAACATCTGTAGTACATCTCAAGTTTTAACGCATCCCAGTGCATCTTTTGCAAAGCATGAAACAAATGAGCATAAAAATTCTGAAACAATTTGACAATGTTGACACAAAATCAATTTATTATGACACAAAATTTTAAATTTAAATTAATTTACACATGGAGAAACAAAGAAGGTAAATCCTACTGGAAATGAAATCCAAAAATAAAAGAAAAGGAAAAGGTTACTATTCATTAAAATTTGTTTTTTTTTGTTTCTTCTAATATACGTCGTGCTTTTAGTTGAATTTGTAGGATACTTGATTGCATAGTGATTTATCTAACTTTTTTTTTTGGAATTTTTCATAACAACTCGTATCATGCTTCAAAGGGAATGGACGGAGATACACCAAATCTGATAATGCACCATACGTTCTCGTATAGCCTTTTATCTACGTGTGCGTCTACATGTCCTTGAGCCATCCATTGGATTTTAGCACTATCCCAGCCATAGAAAAACAGAAAATATCTCTTGTACCATAATTTTTTTGCCAACTAATGAGTTATTAAACTTTGGATCAGGCTATTATACATTTCTCAGTGTTATCATTTCTCTCTTAATTTGCCTTTTATCCGGCTACCACGTGGCTGGTGTAGTAAATCATTCGGAATGTTTTGCAGCATTTGAACATCTTTTTCACACGTTTGGATGGCATACTTCACAATATCTTGTGGGCCCTTTGGCCGGCTCGTTCAATATACTTTGACATAACCAATTTGTGGTGCTGCGTGCCTCTCTACGTGGCGGACTGATGGTATTTGGCCCTTTTGCTTTTGTGTCCCCTGGCGTCCTTTCTTTATAAATCTGGCCCCTGTGATAATTTTTTTGCGGATTTGCCCCTCAGCGTAGAAGAAGGGGCGCTCGACAGCGCAGGAGGATGTCGGGCGTGGTTAGTGATGGGGCCTGCTAGCCTTCCATGCTATCAGGGCTCATGAAATACTTCATGTGTTTGGGAAGCACATAAAATACTTCGTGGGTCAGGTGGGTGGGCAGTGGGGGTGCGGCCACTTCGTGGCTCCGCGAGTACATGAAGTACATCATGCGTTCTAGTGGTGCGGAAGGCTGGTAGACTGCCACTGGCCGCACCCGGTGTCCTCCTACGCTCTTCTCTGCCTTTCACGCTCCAAGGTTGCGGGATGCGCCACGTGTCCAGCGTCTCTTTTTTCACGCTCAGAAGGGGATAAATCCGCAAAAAAAATTACATAAAGGGACTAGATTTATATAAAAAAGGAACGCAAGGGGCACAAAAGCAAAACAATTCATCATATTTAGGGGGTGATCGGAATAGCGATGGCTTTTGGCTTTTAATGAAAAACATCAGAATTGGTGAAAAAAACATCAGAATGAAAGTTAGTGGATAGTGTAGTGAATAGTGAAAAAAAAGCTGAAACCGAAAAAAACCGAAACGATCACCCCCTTAGTAAGAGACTAAAGAGCATGGTCAAAGAGTACTATAATGCAAAAAATGAATTAAATGGGTGTTTAATGAGAGAAAATATAGTCGTATCATCAGAGCATGTACAATGGTACGTCAGTTATTTGTAACCCTTGCTATGTAGGATATAAGATAATGTAGAGGAGAGAAAGAGAGTACAGAGAATTAAGCTGTCTCTCATGCAACAGTCAACTGTAACATGAGAAACAAGACACATTGTGTCGTAAAAAAACTATCTATAGAGACATCTAAAAATATAACTTATTGTACAAACTATCTTTAGTGTCATTTATAGATAACATAAAGGTGTTATAGACAATAGTTGTCTATATCATTATACATGACTTAAAATAAGAGTGATCTGCTTGAATGTAAGTACCTCTTTCTAGATGCATAGATGATTGTATTATCTATTAATCAGAGGCAGTTATAAGCATAAACATCTATTAAGCACAAATGCCTGCTCAAGTATCTCATCTATCCTGCGTAGCAATAAAAAATAATTTTCTTTTGCTAAACACCTCTCAAGTACCTGCATTGTACATGCTGGAGAGAACGGGGGTTAAGCATGTATCATATAATAAAAACTGATGACAAATAAGTTATAGCTGCTAAGAAAAAAATAAATATGCTAAGATTCTAAAAAACATCTAGCTCTTAATTTGTGGACTCTAATTTTAAAGACTTAGGTTTGATAGTTAATGTAGAGATATATGAATTTGAAGAAAAAGAGAGATAAGTAATTAATATTAAATTTGCTAGACAGGTTCGATTCCTAATCCTCTCTTTCACGTAATAGGAGGGATCTCAAAATAAATGTACTAATTGAATATGAAATATGATATTCCACTTTTTTTTTGCAAAATAGAAATTTCAGATTTTGGAATCACACAAAGAAAGTGTCGTACATTATACTATACTGCACTACAGACTGCAATTGCACAGGCCAATCGCCTAGTTAAAGAGAGAGCAAGAGGTAAACTAAGGGTGGATTCGGTTGGACTTTAACTTTAATTTATTATTTTCTACTATAGTAATTAACTTTTAAATTGTATATGCATCTTTGCAAAGTAAGGTCTACAAGTAGATTATGGTAGATACTATACTAAGTTTATCTATATTGATCAAAATCGTATGCAACTATTTTTCTCTGCGTATTATCTCTCACAAACAATCAGAATACAAAAATCATAATCCAAATACCAAAGTCCAAAAGAACCCACTCTTAACATCTGAGTGGGAAATACGTCTCCTGCCTTCATATAGTATTAAGACAAAACACCTTTAGCAATTTGAGCCGTTGGATCAAAGATGTACGCATCAGAGCCATCCGTGTATTATAGCAACAATAACCACGTACGGTAGCATTTTACTTTAGCTATTTGCTGTATTAATGTTTCATCCAGTGCGTTGCTTTTTTTTTTTTGTCCAACAGTTAAGGTTGTACTTTATAGCTAGTGATGGTAATATATTGTAGATCTCTACCATTGTAGTTATCGTAGAAGATAGGCTTGATGATATAGAAAAACTTAGCACCCCTAACACTGTGGATGCCAAAATTTGGTTGTTGATTCGACGGGGTGATGGTCCTGCTGCAAGGGTGCAGGACCTGTAATTAGGGCTGGTTGTCCTGTTCCAACATTGAGATGATGTCTGATTGGGAAAGCACAAGGACATAGGCTGGACGTTTTCATGATTTTGTGTAGGATAGGGCCCAATAATAGAGAAGGGTGTCATGCAATTGAACCATCGTGACACAAGCACACAAGGCGTCATCCATTCCGTGGAATAACATGTTATTACACCTTATTGTCGAAAACCACAAAATTATGGCTTGTTTCTGTGAGAGGACACAAATTTCTAATTAGTTGTTGTGGGACATTGATCTGAAGGATCGAAAATGGCAATAGAGGGGGTGAATGGTGCCCTTTGAAAAATTCCGCTCCAAATATTTACTCACTTTTCAGCCAAGAGCAAACTAAAGACAGCAAAGAAATCTTGTCAAAACAGTAGTGAACTGCACCCTAAAATAGTACTAAAAACTGCAGAAACCTGCTCTACAAAACAGCACTGCTGGCTGAGAATAGAGCAGAAAAACAGTAAATAAATTACTGTCCAAAGCAGCATGAAAAGCACAAAGTAAAAGCAGCTTAAAGTAAAAGCAGAAAAGCACAAAGTAAAAGGCTGAAAAACATAAAGTAAAAGCAGCTTAAAGTAAAAGCTGAAAAATATAAAGTAAAAGCAACTTAAAGTAAAAACTGAAAAGCACAAAGTAAAAACTGAAAAGCATAAAGAAATTAGCAAAAAGAATTAGAGATTGCAGCAAAGAAATTCATGAATACTGCTATTTTGCTCTCGGGAATGTGCTAGTCATGTGACTTTGAGAAAATTTTCAATTCAAAGCAAACTCATGTCCGCAGTTCCTCAAACAAAAACACACATCAAAATAAAGTAGATGAAGAACTGGAGATGAGACTTTTGCTCTTAGGAATATGCTAGCCAACTGGCTTTGATATGAAATCCTGAAATAGAGCAAAAGAATCTGCAACAAATAGAGCACAAGTATAACAAGGAGATTTTCAGATTTTTGCTCTCGGGATAGCTAACCAATTGGCTTTGAGATGAAATCCGAAATAAAGCAAAAGAATCTGCAGCAAATAAAGCACAAGTATAACAAGGAGATTTTCAGATTTTTGCTCTCGGGATATGCTAGCCAACTGGTTTTGGAGTAGATCCCAGTTCAAAGCAAATAAATATAGCAGCAACTAGAGCAAGAACTTTGAACCAAAAACAAAAATAATGGAGAGAAAATAAACAACTAGCACAGAATAAAAACACAGAATATTCATATAGAGGAAGAGAGATACCCCGGATTAGATAAAGAAAATGTTTACAACCATCTCTCCCATCTCTCACACACACATGGAGAGAATAAATAAACCCTAACTCTCAACACAACTTTTTTTCAAGGCACAAGCATTAGGAAACCCTAACACTTACACCCATCTCTCACACACACATGGAGAGAATAAATAAACCCTAACTCTCAACACAACTTTCTTTCAAGGCACAAGCATTAGGAAACCCTAACACTCACACCCATCTCTCTTTCTCTCTCTCTCAAGTGCACTTCTCCCACTAGAGAGCACCTCTATTTATAGCCTCCACTAATGGGTTTACAAGCTTACTTTACCTATTAGGTCACACCAACTCTCCACTAATGGGTTTACAAGCCTACTTTACCCATTAGGTCACACCAACTCTCCACTAATGGGTTTACACACCATTTTACCCATTAGGTTACAACACATCTGCACTAATGGATCATTCCTTATCCAAATCCGCTTCCTTTTGTGCAGCTCTGTGCATTTACCAATATGCCCCTCCTGCACCTTCCAGGAAGCTTCCTCATTTCTTACCGTGCATGCCTCGCAACCACTTCGAGTTCTCGCCGTCTTCGACACATCCCGACCGCTCTGACCTCAGCACCGCCTGTGCCTAGTCCGGTCACCCGTGTCTCGCCACGACTCCGTCTTAAAGTCTTGCAGTCATCACCGACAAGAAAATACATTACATAGCACCGCACAAGATGATATAATTAAATATCCGCATCAGTAATTAGCATAAAAATGCCCGGAACAAACTCAGACTTTCTAGAACATGTGTCAATTACTCATCACACAACCGGAGTTACCTCTACATGGCCTCTCATGATCAATTACAGCTGGTAATACTGATCATTCTATAGATTCTCTATGAAGGTATAAGAGGACAACCTTGATAAGCCATGTCAATTGTTAGTCCAATTTTTTTTACTTATCTCTTCTAGATCAACCTAGCTGAAAATTACAATCATGTTCCTTTTCAAGAAAACTTATGTTTTATTCAGAACCGTTCTTTTCAGCTTATGGCTTATGGTTTCTCTCGTACAAACAAATAAGATGGCTTCTCTACCTTTGTTTTTAAGTGGCTTATCGGGACAGCCTTTTAAAAGTAGCTTATCAGTTTTCAATTCATTTGCACAAACACTAGCACTATGGCTAAAAGTCATAAAGCTACAACCTAGCTAAAAATCAAAATTATGTTCCTTTTCAAGAAAAACTTGTGTTTTATCTAAAAAGGTAACGTAGCTCGTATAGCCAACTAACTTCAACCCATATCTGATCAACAAGCTACCATCATCTCTCATCCATATGTCTAAAATGAGTTACTCAGCTGCTTTCAAGACAATCTCACTAACAAGTTAGCGTGGCACTCAACTGGGCTTCTGTGATCGCGGTGGTGGGCGATTTTTTTTACTGTAGCAGTACCTGTGGCTACAGTATCTGCTATAGTAAAATTTATTTTTTTTTTATTTTTTATTTTGTTTTTAAAAATTTACTTATACTTTTTTTTCCGTTTTTTGTTTTCGGTTTTTTATATATTTTTTTTACATTTAATTATACTCATTAAACCAACTCAGTTACAGTGTTTTTTCAGCCAACTACAGTGTTTTTTCAGCAAAAACCAAAAACCATCGCTATTCCGATCACCCCCTTAAAACCCTTCATTTTGTAAAGAGTAAAAAAAGTAGAACCCTAAATTTTTGCTGCACACTAGCCGGCCAGTTCATGAAGGAGAGAGACCAACCACCTTGATCCCAACATGGGAAGCTGACTATCGGCCCTGTAATTGAGGGCATATACAATGTTACAGGAGCTATTGTCTATAACATCCATCTATAGATATTATCTATAGATAGCTTATACAGTTGGTTGTTTTTTTATTGTCTTTATAGATTGTGTAGTCTTTTAATGCTCTTTTATTTTTCTTATGAAATAGCTTGCTCTTTCATTTTTTTATACAATAATCAGCTAGGCAATTGATTTCTCTCTTTTTACTCTATTTTATCTGTATAGCAAAAATTCTACTTGAGAGAGTATAGATGGCCTGACGAGCCGTTCTGGCCTCGGAGGATATTTTGTCCGGAAGCCGCCATCGAAGCGACTGACGGAACCAAATCCCCCACGCGTTGCGCGCCGATTGGTCGCGGTCGCGTCGAGGGAGTCCACGCCCCCTTCACACGCCACGTATCAACACCATACGGAGCTTTCCCGCTCCACTACCACCACCCACGATGAGGATCCTCTGCGCCGCGATTCTCCGCAGCATCACTCGCAATCACACCACCACGTGCACTCACTTGTCGTCAAGTCCCGAACTCGCCTGTTCGCCTCGCCCTGTGCCACACTCTCAAGCCTTTGCCAAGAAGTGCAGGTGACTCGCGGCGATTTGAGCGCCTCTTCTTCGGGCTCTCTCTGGTATCCCTGCTGTTTGATGCTGACGGATAGGTGGGGAGGGAGGGAGGGGTTCATGGAGTTCAAGAACGGCGGGTCGTCGTCGGAGCGGAGGGCGGCGGTGACGAAGGGGGCGCCTCTGGCAAGACAGGGGTCGGTCTACTCGCTGACGTTCGACGAGTTCCAGAGCGCGCTCGGCGAAGCCGGCGGCAGCGGCTTTGGGAAGGACTTCGGCTCCATGAACATGGACGAGCTGCTCCGGAGCATCTGGACCGCCGAGGAGAGCCAGGCCATGGCCTCGACCGCGGGCTTGGGCGTGGGCGCGGGCCCGCCGCCCACGCCGCTGCAGCGGCAGGGCTCGCTCACCCTGCCCCGCACGCTCAGCGCCAAGACTGTCGACGAGGTATGGCGCAACCTCGTGCGCGACGAGCCGGCGCCGGTGGGGGCGGATGGTGGCGAGCCGCAGCCCCAGCTGCAGGCGACGCTCGGGGAGATGACCCTGGAGGAGTTCTTGGTCAGAGCCGGCGTGGTCCGAGAGAACCCCACCGCTGCGCCGCAGCCCATGCCGTCGCGGCCGGCCCCTGTTGCGCCTAAAAGCACTGCCTTCTACGGGAACTTCCCTAGTGCCAACGACGCGGCCGGTGCGCCGGCGCTGGGGTTTGCGCCAGTCGGCATGGCGGATCTGGCCTTGGGCAATGGGCTCATGCCGAGGGCAGTGGGTTTGGGAGGCAGCGCCGTTGCTGTGCAAACAGCGGTGAACCAGCTTGATTTTAGTGGGAATGGGAACGGGGACGTGTCATCGCCGACGGAGCCATTGCCGTATTCGTTTGAGGGGATAGTAAGGGGGAGAAGAAATGGTGGCGGCGTGGAGAAGGTGGTGCAGAGAACTGAGAGAAGGCAGAGGAGGATGATCAAGAACAGGGAGTCTGCCGCGAGGTCCCGCGCCCGCAAGCAGGTATTAACATTTCCTAATAAATCTATATATGTCATTACTACTTACTCTCTTCCCAAAATATAAGTCATTGTGGGTTCTCAAGGTTTGACCATTAATATATTTTAAAGTATATTAATTAATTATATGAAAATAATATCATTAGATTTGTCTTGCAAAATACTTTAATAATATATTTATTTATTATTTTTACTAGTATATTATGATAATAAATTATAGTTAAAGTCTTATATTGAAGACCGTAAAGAAAAACGACCTATATTTTGGTACGGAAGAAGTAGTAATGAAGCCATTTGTTATTGCAAGCCTGTATAGTTGAGCTGAAAATGATCATACAAACTGTCATTTGCAAGAACTCAATGTTTTGGGCTTATTCTTGATATAGTAAGTTTAGAAATTGTAGTTTGTAAGCTGAGTCATTGGTCAGTGCAGTCTGACCTTCCTTGTTACCGTGTTTCTTTTAAGTAGACAATTTGCTAATTTTCCTATTTTGGTAACAATTTTCTTATCTGCATAGGCTTATACAATGGAGTTGGAAGCTGAAGTTCAGAAACTCAAGGAGCTGAATAAGGAACTGGAGAGTAAACAAGTAGCTATTCTATAAATCCTACTGTTGCACATGTTAAATGTGCTACTTCAGTACATTCTGTCTAAAAGAAGAATTTATACCAGTCATCCAAAAGTGGATAGTTTTGGCTTATAGACCCCCACTATTAGCTGATTTGCTAGTTTTGTCCATGTTGATGGCATCAGAGAACTTCATTGAAGCATTCACTATGACTTGCTCTAAATATAATATCTGTTTCTCAGAAACAAAGTATAGTACATCCATTATCCAGTCTTTAAACCGGAGTGTTAATATTCAATTTTCTCTTTTGCATCAACCTTTTGGTGTTTCATCTCCACAATAGTTCGCTGCAGCAGTAGTTCATTCCCTATCTATTTTCAGGGTGATGGCTAGAGTATAATATTCATAATTGTTGCATCTAATTTCACCCCATATATTTTTGAGTATATCAAGAATGTGAGCATCTGTCAGTGCATCATAGACCATTACTTTTTTGGTGAACATTTTGCATATTTATCAGCCTATCAACAAGCTGAATATCCAGCTCACACTTCCTATAGTTGTAGACTTGTAGTGATCCTATGCTCCTAGCATTGTTAGTGACTAGCAAACATCCCAGTGAATAGCACTACAATACCATACTTCGAATATGAGCATGAGCTATTCTATTCAGAGTCTTGATCTTTTTTCATTGTCTTCGTCGTGCAGGCAGAGATAATGGAAGTGCAGAAAAACAAGGTAATTGCTTTTGTCTTGTATCAATGTTAGATGTTTTCATATCTTTACTTATATATCAATATGATGTTGTCTCCAGTTTGCTAAAACTTTGCTAGAAATTTAACCCATAGTTTGGTATATGTCATTTTCGATAGGATAATTAAGTTAGAGCCTAGAGTGCTAAATATGCTTTTATAACATCAATAGTTGCAGGTTCCTTCTTTAGGAGAATCCCAAAACTACCTCATGCATAGACTGTACTATCTTTTCAATTTGTTCCCTATAGCTTTCAATTTTTTTGTTTGATCTTTCATATTTTTCATTTCAGATGACTTATATGTGTCCTTTTAAAGCTTGGCTTTGTTATCCTTCTGGTATTAGTTTACGAACAACAAAAAATATGAGCCTTTGGTCTAAACCCAAGTATTTGGAGCCTACTTTATTCACCTTGTATATCATCAATTATTCTTGTTTTGCATGTTTTTCTTGGTGACACAGTATATAATGGAATTTTGATCCATCATCATGCTGCAATATTGGTAAATGAAACTTGCTGGCCCTTGTAACTCTAGTTAAGCAACCTCTTGTGGAACTGGTAAATTTGTAGGGTTTTGTCCGGGATTTGTTCAATTGTAGGAGAATTGTTTTACCCTTGCAGAAAATTTTCTTTCCAGCATATTTAGTTCAACGTACTTTCCAGTTGTAATCTTTTATGCTTCTATACTTTGCTAGTTCATTTTGGTTGTGGTAATCGATTTATTACTCACCAACATTACACTGGAAATGCTGACAACATGTGTGTCTTGTATGCTGTAGATTTACCTGGTACACCACACTGCATGTACAATATTTCATTTCTGACTGAATTTCTATTGGGACACAACACTAATGGCTAGCTCGAGTAACTTGTTGATTAGAAAGGTTAACCACATTATTTGGTTCTTGGAGCCTGGCTTCTTGCAAACTGTAACTGTCAGCTGTCAGAAGTACTAGGTTACAGTGCCATCGGTATCAGCAAATATATATAGGTAATGATTGGACAATTGTTTCACTGCTAACAGGTAGCCGAAATGGTGAAGGATCCATTCGGGCGGAAGAAGAGACTCTGCTTGCGAAGAACACTGACTGGTCCCTGGTGATGATCGAATAGTCGATGACATGCCACGCGCCTTCCTTCAGTGGCACTTGTACATACAATTTCTCTGTTGTAAACCACCGATGAACAGACTTGGGCTTGATTGATCTGCTAGTTTCCTTCTGCTGCTTCTGTAGTAGCTTGAAAGACTGACATGTAGACTAATGTAGTAGAGGAGTGAAACCGTAAGAACCGCTTTTAATCTAGCAATCCTGCAGAATTTGTGTAGAGTTGCCTGGGTTTGCATCATGCCAGTCTTCTAGTTTTGCATCCTAGAGAGACTAAGAGAAGTAGAGAGCTTGGATGAGTTTCAGAGGTCGCTGTAAGCAAGTCATTGGATACAAGAAACATCCTGCACCCGGCTTGATGGCTAGCTAAGCTAGGTATATTATATATCTGATGGCTGTACGTGCAGTCTGTGTTGCTGCTGCTTGTTGAAGTCCGTTGCTTGAATCTGTTCTTGGTTCTCTTCTGGTTACTCGTGCAGGTGTGCCGTACCATGTATGTATTGGTTTGGATGAGAGTCACATTCCGAGACATGGCCTCTCAAAAAAAAAAACAAAGTTTCGCAGCTTGGCAAATGGATGTCTCATTGACAAGTGGGACCAGGACCCACATGTCAGCCTAACAGCCGATGCCATTTTTCAAAACCGTATCATTTGCGGTGGCATTTATCCGATTTTCCCCACACAAAAAAAAAGACATGGCCAACCAAATCTGTTGGTTGAGATGGGCTCGACACAAGATCGCCCCATTGTCCAGCACGAGATGGGCTAAAGACGACGGATCCGTGGACGGAAATTTCTCTTCCGGGCTACCACGAGCCCGCCCCGCTTGCATGATGGGAAGCAGTGCAGCAGCAGCTTTGTCACGGAGATCCGGGCACGCCCGTACGACGGCCCATCGCCTCCAGGACTCCATGCTCCAATGGTCCAGCCTAGCCTAGATAGCCAGCTTACGAGTGCTGCAGCATAAATACAGCGCAAGATCTTCACGGGACCTCCATTGGATCCTTGCCTCAAGCCCTGAACCGAACATCTCGTGTGGTAGGTCATGAGCTCATGAATCATGATAAATGTTCGACGTGGACTAGCTGACGCCGAGCTGCAGGGAGAGGAGTGAACCGCGACATGACACCTCGTTCTGAATGGAGATGTTGCCCTGGTGTTGGCAATTGTGCTGTATACTACGTTGTTGGGGGTCCCATGGCTTGATCCGACCGTTACGAGTGGCACTGGCTTCGATCCAAATCGCCATCAGGGTATGCAACTATGCATGCGGGCGTGGTTGACGTCGCTGTTTGTACGGGCTCGCTCCGTGGTCCACGAATGGAGCGCATGTGCTATCTCGCCGACACGCCGCGGAAGCAGTGCCTGTGCTAAGGTGCAGAGGAGGAGGAGGTCAACGGAGGATGCGACGTCACCGTCCGTTGGAGTCCGCCGTGCACGGAGTCGGAGCCGGAGGACGTGCGCCGCATGTCCGCTGCACCGCACCGCCGGCTGGACCGGTTGGTTAATGGTGCGGTGAAGATTCTGAGCATGTGACTTCCCACGCAGCAAGATCCGCCGATAAATTGGTCGGAAGTTATTGGCAGATTAAATATCAGTGGTGAAACCAGGATTTTAGCGATGAAGATGTGAACTTAAGACACATCACTAATCTTTACTACTTTAAAAGAAGGAGTTGGTGGTTGATGAGTCCTCCCGCACTTTTTCTTAACCACTCGATCTAATTATGAGATATAATCCAAACCGTCCCCCATCCCCCCAACGACCCGCCGCCGAGCGAGCTCAAAAAAACGACCCCGCCGCCCCGACCCGTCTCCCCTCACTCTCCCGCCGCCCGACCGCCTCCCTCGCACTCCCCGCCGCCCCGCCTCCCCTCGATCCCCGCCTCCTCGATCTCCCGCCGCCTCCTCTCCCACCTCGCGCGCCGCCGCCCCTCCTCCTCCTCCCACCTCCCAAGTGCCGCCTCGCTCTCCCGCCGCCCGATCCACCTCCCTCGCTCTCCCCCGCCTCCTCCCTCGCTTTCCCCCGCCTCCTCCCACCCCTATTCACCCGGCCGACGCTTCTTCCCGCTCCGCATTGCGGTCACCATCGACTGCCGCTCTCCCAAATCGGAGAGAGGAGCGAGGCGACGCCGGCGGCGGCCGGATCTGCGTGAGGCGAGGCCGTGGTGGCTCGACGAGGATGAGACGGGTGCACGGCGCCGGATTGGAGACCTCTCCTCGCGCCCGCGCGCGCCGCCTCCTCCCTCCTCCCACCCCGCGATGTCGCCGCCTCCTACTCTCCCACCCCGCGCGCCGCCGCCGCCTCACCCCGCGCTGCACGCGCTCATCCGCCACTCCAGCCGACGCCTCGGCCTCCGAGCTGTCGAGCCGACCTCTGGCGGCGACGCCCCCGCAGGTCGCCTCCTCCCCACCCGGTGCCTCCTTCGCCTTTGGTAAGCCGCCACTCTCTAACCCCCTCTCCAGCTGAACTGAAGACATGTTCTACGAGATGGCCACCAACGCACGGATCTACGACGTGCTCATCCACTCGCTCATCCGCACCATCGCCAATGGATTCAACGGCACGACCGCCGCCACGGCCGCACCAAGAGCGGCATGACCTTCACCATGAACATCTTCGCGACCACCCCGAATCATCCCGCTCGCCGTCTGTGACATCTTCGACACCGCACGAGGTAATTAATTGGTCTCCAATGCCGAAATACGATGATGTTTTGTTAGACTATATACATAGGCTCCTTTTAGTCGAATCATTGGCTTGATTTCGGTCTCGTATGAGCCACGGAATAGGAGTTCTGATTAGGGTGTCGTACATGGAGATTTACAACGAGAAGATCAATGACCTACAACGAGGAGATCAATGACCTTAACAAATAGGGTCTCAAACGAGGAGAATTAGGGTTGTGACAAATTCAAGATATCGACAATGTACAAACAATCAATGACAAGGAAGCGCAAGTTATATTTGCCTTCATTTCATCGTTCCATAACACACTTGCAGCAAATCTAAGATACTCATGCAAAAGCCTTAACCAAAATATCCACAATCATGTACAACGAAGGACACTAAGTTTTGCTGAAAATGAACAATATGAATATATACACAAGTAAGATTTGCACCATGAACTCAAAAATCATAGATAGATAGTGATCCTCATTCAAGTTAGCTTAGTGGTGGATTTGGTGGCCTCTAGCATGTAGCGTAGATGGCTCGTAACTCGTGAATGATGGTCTTTTCTCGTGCTCGCTTGACCAGCATTGCTCCATTAGTTTCCTCCACTCCGATCACATGAGGTTGGCACAGTGGCCTCGGTGTGTTGCTCGAATTCCTCCCGCAATTTCCACAAGAATCGGTGATGTTACGTAATATGATGCCCTTTACATTTACAATAACTTGGTTGTGTTTTAAGCACACCTATGACGACTCCATGGTTCATGCCAAGATATGGTTCATACCAGATCGCACCATCGGTGCCTTCCGAGTACCGACTCGAACGAGCTTCTCTACGCACGATTCTCGTCAAACAAAGATCAAACGCTACACCAATAAAGGCAAGTGTGCAATTACTTGCTCCTGCATATGAATTGTTGTTTGTTGTCAAATGTCAAGTTGTCTAGAATAATTACCCCACACGAAGCGGTCAAGGCGAAGCTGATATCAGTGAGGTCAAGGATTCTGGAATCCTTACATAGCGTGAAGTAGGCAGTTAGTCAGATCTCTGACTCTCTATACCAACACGAATTCTGTTTTTCTTATATTATCATGTTTTTGCATCACTATTTACTTTCGGTAGGGTCATATAAAATCCATCCATTGTCTTTCTTTTGGCAATAACAGAAAACAACCTTCTACAATATGATTGTAACATACTGTTGTCATAGTAATTTTAAATCAAGACATCTTGGTGACATCAAGATATTGGAGGTAGTTATCGATTGTTTTACATTGATAGCTACGGTTCCCATTTGATTTGGCTATTTGTACACTGCTTTCTTTGATTCTCTGTCAGTATGAACATGTATGTTTTGTTTGATTCATGATGACGTAAGAAAAAGTTGATATTTGTTATTCAGTTTGAGATCATATTTGATAGTATGCATAACTTTTATTTAGTTTTTCGTTGCAACGCACGGACACCTTACTAGTTATAAGTAAAGAGGGTAATTATTAGCATAACAAAGCTTCTTTAGTCTAAGTATGAGCTTAAAGTAATACAATAACTACTACTAGTCCTAAGAAGACTTACCTTAGGAAGTGAAGCTACCTACATAACATTGAAATACTGAACTAAAGCAAGAAGCAACTACAGTATTGCTAGATTTCCCAGTGATTAGCCTTAGGAATCTCAAATGACAAATGTTTGCTCTGTTCTCCATCAATCAGGTACCAATACACCACATATACATTGGTATTCTGAAATCAGGCATCTATATATTATTAAAAGTAAAAACACATGTCCTCCAAAAAGGAGTTAACACCCGATGAATCACTTTCGCTCATGTGTCTTCCTAACTATAAGTAATATTGAAGCAAATACAAGATAATTGATAAAGTAAAGACTAACTTCTAAGTTCCACTAACTCAGTAATCCTAGTTGAGATCTCATTTCAGTCTTAAGATATGAGAACTGAGAACAGAGCTATACTAGTACACTAAGTCATTATGTCACTGATAGCCTCGTTCCTCATATTTCAGATTTGACTTATTTGAGAACAGAGCTACACTACAAGGATCATGAGCTACATTTGAGAATAAACATGGACTATGCCGATACTCGCTTGTTGGGCCTAATGGAATAATAGGCTGCCAGAAGTATATATATAGTGTATAGAAATATATGTAGTATATACTTTATATATTAGGAGGTATATACTGAACATCTTGGCAAAAATTTTAAGGGTGTAACTATATCCCATGCATATATTATTCATCTGCCACTGAGATTAATGGTCCACAAGGAAGAAGAGAGCACGTAGACCTGGCATAAATTAGGTCCCGTATATGCAATGCACACAATGGGATCACTTTGGCGCCAGACCAAACCTGGCCAAATGGGTCGGGCCTACACGGGCCGCACCGCGGCCCGTGATCAGACCCGCCCAAATGGGCACGCACGGTTATGTCGGGCGGGCGGCCGTTCGCGGGACCGGCCGCGTGCTCGCCGAGGGCGTGCGACGGCCGGGCAAGACGCACGCGCCTGCTTAGCAATCGGGCCGACCGCGGCACGACGCCCAAGACGCAAGACGGCGACGGCCGCCCCAGCCACGGCACGCCCGCCCAACGGCTCTAAACGGCCGTGCGCCGCCCGCACGCACGCCCGCCCGAATTTCAAAAATAGCCGTTTTCTAACCGCTGGGGTAAAAATTCGTGAAAAATAGCAAAAAATTCGGAAAAAATCTGAAATTTTTTCTATAAATAGGTGGGCATCCGACCTCCATTCTCCACACCTCAAATCTCACTCTCCTCTCTCGGTTTAGCTATGAAAATTCCGAAAGTGCTTGCACGAATTTGATGAAAATTCGAGAAAAATTCCGAAAATTCAAAAATCTTTAGATTTTTTGTGAGAGCTGCAAAGGAGGTAATAATTCTGTCTTATTTTAATTTTTGAGTATTATTTATTAGTTTAATTTGTTGCTATTATTTGTTGGTTTAATAGAAAGTTAATCATTCTTTACTATTTTAATTTACAGTTGATTTAATGGAGAACTACGATTTTGAACTCTCCGAATTCGGCCTCTCGGCAGAGGATATGCAACCGTTTCCACAAGCATATCCATCTGAAAATGCCGAAGAAACGATGGCCCCGAGAGCGCAGGGTCCAATCGATCCATCTTCTGCTGGCTCAACAAGTGCATCCACGACTCAAAGCACGGTGCAAAAGATCAAGAGCTAGTACATCAACAGCTTTGGAATGATTTCGACAAGAAGTTCAAGACCGAGGATGATGGGACTTCGTGAGGTATGCTTGTTTGTAAAATTTGTGGTAATGAATTGACTGCAAAATCTTCAGTGGGACGGGTCATCTACAACGACATGCCGCAAGTTGCAAGAAAAAGCAAGGAATACAAATGCGCTGCACACAACCGCAATATAACCACGACGGCTCGACGCGTGCGTGGGAGTACAACCTGAGGTAGCTCGGGAATCTCTTTGTAGATTAATTGCTTCTCAAGATTTACCTTTAAATTTTGGTGAGTCTGATGCTTTTCAAAAATATATTAGGACTGCTCATAACCTCGATTTAATATCAGATCTAGGCAAACAACAACTAGAGATTTAATTAAATATTATAACAATTGTCGTGATAAAATGAAAGAAATGTTTCATACCTGTACATTCTCTATTGCTTTGACTTCTGATATATGGAGTGGTAGAGCTAGAGAGGATTATATTAGTGTTGTTGCTCATTATATTAATGATGACTGGGTAATGGAAAAAAGAATTATAGGATTTAAATTAATTAATGTTTCACATAGTGCTGAAAATATTGCAGAAAGTATTATTAGAGTTGTAGAAGATTTTGGTCTCACAGATAAAATTTTTTCTATAACTTTAGATAATGCAGCTGCAAACACTAAAGCTATGGAAATTCTTACACCTGTGTTTAATTCTTATGCACACTCTTTCTTATTGCATCAACGTTGTGCTTGTCATATTATTAATCTTATTGTTAAATCCGGTTTAAAAGATTAAATGCTTGTATTGATTCTTTTAGAGATGCTATTTCATTTAATAATTGTTCAAACCAACGAATAGCCGCATATAAGAGTTTTTATGTAGCAATGAATGTTCGCCCTAGAAAATTTGCTTTAGACATGCCTCATTAGATGGAACTCTACTTATCTTTTGCTTAAACATATATTGCCATATAGGAGCACCTTATCTGCTTTCCTTCACACCCAAAGCCATCAATCTCGTAGCTCCTCCAAAGAGAACCCAAGTTAGAGACCCCGAACTTACTGAAACGATTGGGTTGTTCTTTGAAAAAATATTTTCCATTTTAGCAATTTTTCATAAAGCTACACTTTGCCTTTCTGGAATATATTACCCTACTTCTCCTATAATTGTTCATAATATTGTTGAAATTGCAACTCACCTAAAGGCTTTTGAACATGATCATATACTACGGGATGTCAGAGGTGCCATGAAAATTAAGTTTTTAAAATATTGGAGAGAAATTCCTATTTTATATGCATTCGCTTTTATTTTGGATCCTAGGGCCAAACTCCAAGGATTTACGAATGTTTTACAAATTTTAAGTGAGGCTACCGATTTAGACTATTCTTCATACTTTACATTAGTTAAGAATAAATTATATGAGGTATATGATAAATATGAAAATAAGTTTGGATCTGTGCGTTTGGAAAGACCCCCGGTAGTCCCTAGCACCTCTAGGGGGGCTATGCAATGGGGCAAGATTTTTGGTTCTTCGTCTTGTTCTCGTGCAGGTACACATCAGTTAGGAGGAGGAAGGCGACAAAGCACTGGAGACCTATCAAGCTATCTCAACAGTGATAGCGTTAGTTTCGAGCAGGAGTTGAACATCCTCTCATGGTGGCAAGCCCAAAAGGTTTCATATCCAGCTATCCATATTAGCGCGGATGTGTTGATTCTGTCTCTACGCCTCCTCGAGTCGACATTCATCTTTCCTAAGAATAATCGAGGAGCGACGAACAAGTCTGTCCAACGAGATGGTCGAAGTACTTATGACCGCCAAAGACGGGAACAAGTGAATCAAGACTCCAACATATCACAGAAAATAAAGATTTAGAAGAATCTTTTGAGAATTTGTATTTAGATAGCAATGAATAGGATTTTCAATATTTTTCTTCACATATAGTCACTAATGAGCTTTATAGGTTGTACTCTTTTTCTTTACCAAGGTTTTCTCAAATTGAGTTTTTACTTGGTAAAATTTTTAATGAGGCACCATCCCATGTAATTTAATAAGTTAATAAAGCTCATTATGTCATTGCAAATATTTATTTTTATGATTAGCAATGTCTATAAATTTCTATATTTTTGAATTTTTCTAAATTTTTACAATTTTTTACAATTTTTCTTATTTTTCTACAATTTTTCTTATTTTTCTGCTTTTTCGCTAAACGGGCTGGCCGGCCAGACGCCCGCTTAGCCTTAACTGCGTTCGGCCGCACGGCACGGCCGGCCGCGTGCGAGCTTGCTCACGCTCGCCGCGCGCCGACGCACGCGCCGCTTATTACACGGCCTTACGGCCGTGCCTAAACGGGCCGCGCCGAGCACGCGCCGCGCCGCGTCGCCAAAGACGCCCCGAAGGCGCTTTACGCCAGATCCAAACGTGCACAAGTATAACGTACGAGTAACTGCATCTGCGTGGGCCAGCAGCAAGATTCGGATCACACATGCGGCTTCTCGGCCGGCCGGAACGACAAGATACCGCAGGCCAGACAGAGACTCGTTTTCTTTCGTTACTTAACAGCGCCTAGTCCCATCACAGCGAGACATGCGTGCGTGCTAGTACGGGCGCCTGGGTGGATGAAACAGCAGTATTCCATCGGATTATGTGACAACTTAAAATTTTTAAAATTTGAATTTAAGCAAATTTCATTTTAATTTAGAGTTTTTGCCAAATCTAAAAATCCAGCCAAAAAACCGTTTTTCTTTTTTGGAATTACGTTTTCCACCTTGGGTGTATTCTTGCTGCCCTCCTACCCTGTTGCCACTTGCCTCGTGTCGCGCCGCGTCACCGCTCACAGGCACCTACACCACCTCAACTTGCCGTCATCTTCACTAGCACCAAGCTGTGCCAAGGCCGTGCCACCTTACTATCACCTCATGCCATGCCCAGTACAGCTTCGTTTGTCGTCACTTTCACACCAACACCGCTCGCTCATCAGCAAAGATCGTGCAACCGTCCACGCATGCTTGCCACTGTTTTCGCTACCACCTTGCACACTAGCTCAAGCTCCTACACCGCTACCGCATCTTTGTCACGGTGCTAAACCTGTGCAACCGTCCATGCCACTGCCCACATGCCGAGTTCGTCTTCGCTGCCACTCTCCTCATGTGCCACCCCTCCATGTGCAAACCACCTTGCATCGACTATAAAGCCAAGGCTAGCGACTACCTTAGCATCTCCTTCAGACACCCTCACACCTAAACCCACCATCTTCTTCTCCAGCCATGTGAAGCTGCACCGCCACCATCATCCCTAATTCCAGTAAGCCTTAGCCATTTTCAAAATTCCTTGTCTCTGTCCTTGCTCTTGCCAAATTTGCCATTCACTTAGCATCTCTCACCACCACGAAACTATCCCCTAACTTCTCGTCTAACCTTACCGCCCCTAGCTCGTTGTCGCCATGTGCCATCTCCCCATAGACCACGATCACCGACGTCATAAACCTTCTCGAGCTAAGCCATCACCACCACCGAGCTCTCCTCACCCACTGATGCTCAAATCACCACCAATCTGGCCTAAGCATTGCAATAGCTCCGTCGTGCCACTCTCCTATTTCGCCGGTGGCCATGCGCTAGCCACTACCACCATTGACAGCCAGCATCGCCGCTTTTCTTTGCTTGGTCACCATGGGAGTAAGCTCTAGCTCGCCTAAAATGTGAGCTGGGCTATGTGCCCCTTTGGCTGGCAAAGACAGCCAGGCTGGTGCTTAAGCCCAGCCAACCAATGAGCAAGCACTGTACTATTCATAGCCAACCCAATATTGTGCAGCCTAATAACACTCACTCCAGTCCAACACAATTCGTTTAAACCAACCTAAATACTATTCAACCTGATTCGCTACACAGTAAACAGGTTAACACTGTTCACAAAACCCAACTTGTTGGAATAGTACCAACCTGGTACTGTATACCTGACCCATTACTATTTCCAAAACACGATAATCTTATTTGTACTCATTTTGACCGCTTTGATCCCATAGAACCCATTTTCAACTCCGTTCAACCAACCTAACTTAGTTTAAACTCCATCCACCCAAACCCACATTCTTTTATATCTTTTTCTAGAATTTTGATTTTATTTTATTTTCAGTTTGCATTCTGCAAAGCGGGGGTTTATTTGTATTCATTATTTTACGCTAACATACGGATTCGACTAGTTTGGCAACGGAGAAGCTACTGGAGCAACTGAAATAGATGATGTGAAATATGAATCCTATGAAGAAATGAGCCAAGACCCTGGATAAGAAGACAAGTCACATATCATGTTGATCCCATGTTATTTAATGATTATTACTTTAATTTATGTTATTTGAACATTGTTATTTACATAAAATAATAATTTAGAATGGCACAATAAATAGTTAGATGCGACAACTGAAAAGCCCAGTCATACTCTTGTAAACCATATTCACCTTGATAACTATAAGTGTTATTATAATACGAAATCACCCTGTTGTTGATTAGTAGGTAGGTTAGAAAATTATACATACTTTATAAATACCATTAAGAATTATCTAATCCAGTGCCAACATTGATGCAGATATACACGTGTCTTGTACTTTTCCGTTAAATATCTTATTCAACTGGAAAGAATTATTGAGCCGCATAAAATATGGTCAGGTGAACTTATTTCAAACTATACTTAATGTTGTCATTCATAAGGATGAAATACTACCTCATGTTATTACATAGTGTATTCTTAGGTTTGTTAATGGTAAAACAATGGAGACGTAAAAGAAAGCGGATAACCACATTAGGTGACAAAGACATTAAGGAACAAAGCCCACGCGGATGGAGCCAACAAGAACGAAGCACATGTGGCTGGTTGGAGCCCATGTGGAAGGGGAAAACAAAGCCCATGTTGCGAGAGAGTATAAAGACAGAGCCCAAGAACTTAAAGTACAAGTTTGGACACTATTTTGAATCCCAACTTAGACTTCCCATGTGCTCAATCCAATTCCAATTCGGATTCAACTCAGAATTCAATTCGGACTCGGTTCAGGACAACCTGTCAGGCAGTTACTAAAAAGATCATAACTTTCAGAAACGAAGTCCGATTTGGGCGTTTTTGTACTTGTTGGAAAGATAATTTCAAGGGCTACGCAATGGATCTAGCCTCAGCATCAAATTCGTTACGGATCAAAACTTATGATCGCAATAATATGACGGCTGTAAAATCTAGTTTCTTTTTTAAGAGTTCGTATCTAAAACCATATAGGGTTAAGTTGTACTAGATTTGGGGACTCTATGGACGTCCCAAGAGGCTATATAAGCCATGTATTGGCAGCCTTAGGAGGGGAACCAATTTTATGCATCAGATTGAAACATAGCTATTGCTTGTTCTTTCAACACCAGAGTTCATGCGAGGACTTTGAGAGAGAATTAGGCGATCCATTGTTTTTTCTACAATTCAAGGTCAAGCTGTCGTTCCATTGGGAATTAAGGACTTGACGTTCGTCGTTTGTGGTCTCGCGGTGAACAATTATCCGGTGTGTTTTGGGCGTATTCCGAAGCGTTGAGGGTTCGTGCATGGGCACGAGTGTTCAGCTAGCGACATCGTCTAATTCGCATCAACTATCCATAATTCCTCACTGAGAAGATCGGGACCCCTCCCCGTATCAGACATACTTTGAAATAAATCTAAAAATTGAGGCTTCTTGGTGAGCAACCACTAAATGGTTAAAGCCTATGACCTCACCCAAGATTGAGGCTCTGGTTTGAAACTAGTGGTATGGTGCCAGTGTGCACATGATATGTGAATAATAATCAAATTTGTGGCAAATAAGGATCAGGCTTTTGTGCCAAGTAAATAATATAGAACTTGCTCAACCTGGTCTAGTACTCTACTTGATTCATTCAAACATCTGTAGGGTGATGGTTATCCTAGGATTGTCTGGATAGCCTGCGGGGAAAATAGGGTAGGATGAATGTTGGGCTTGTTGTGCCACTTACCAATCTTCACAACGATAAGTCTACTCAATATCAGGCTCCGATTTACGCATTGGCTAGTGGATTCCCGATAATAGTTGACTGGTTTTAAGTTTACCGGGTAGAAGTTAGAACAAAAGAGTAGTGAAGCGATCTTGTTACCTTAGCTCTGTCGCACGCTATCATGTTGCATGTCTACAACTTAATATTATGAGTCTAAGATATTTTAAGATAAAATTAGGCAACTCTGCAGAGTATAATAAATGAATTTAAATATGCTGTGCTCCCGGAGAATAGAGCTGTATTTCATTGATGATTTCAATGTGGGTATTGCGGATGACAAAAACCCTTTGCTAATTAAATAATATTTTACTATTTTTGAGTGTAAAGTTCTTTCCAGCAAATGTGCAACTATTATTATCATATTATAACATATGAGTTTATCAAGTTGAACTCCTGGCATAAAAATTAAATAGCTTTCCCATGTGACTTGTTAGATTCCTAGTGTACTTAAACCTGTTTACTTTTATTAGAATAAACACCTAAAGGAACGATGCATCAGCTAATGTGTCAGGGTTATGACCGTACTCAAACATTTTTGTGGGATTTCATTGATTCTTCTAAATGTGTGTTAAGATTTAGGCTTGAACGCTTGTAAAACTATTGTAATTTAGCTGTTAAATCATATTCTAATCAATATAATTATTTTTAAATACTCGTCAGTAGGCTTTATACTTATTCTATTCTCGAGAAATAGGAGGATTCTATTCTTGAAATGGGGTTGTCAGAGGTTCGACCAAGAAAGGAGGAGGCACAGACATCTCTTGTCAACGAGCAGGAGACGAAGGGGCGCTCTTGGAGATCAGCGAAACGGGACTCGTAGGGAACTGCCTACTGCGTACTATACAGTTTACACATTTCAAGAGATTCGTAGTAAAACACCCTCGGGCTAAGCAAAGCAAGCCGTCTGCCAGATTCAAACAATCTTTTCTGCAGTCGAGGAGATACATACATGGCAGATCTTCTTTTGCACCGACGCGTTTGGCTTAATTGTTCGTGCCTTCTTGTTCTTGGTAGTGCCCCTTAAGATCTTGCGTGGGGGCTGTAGCCAGTAGGCAAATGATTATCATCTAATAATGCTCTCTCTCTCTCGTCGCAACGAAATTTCGGAGAAAACCAGCATCGGCAAGCGCCTCCCTTGCACGGCAGCCTTCCCTTAGCCCCGGACGGAGGCCCCAACAAAAAAAAAAAAACCAGGTGGGTCCGCCCCCAAAAGCTCATACAAAGACGAGCTGTGACCGAATCAAATCACACCTGCTGCCCCCTACCCACCCACCCCGGCGGCGGTGAGCGACTAGCGCCTGCAGCCCGAGGCCGCCCCTCCTTATTGGGCACCAAGAATGTCTGCTGCTCGGCTGCACCACGGCACGCGCACTCACGGCTCCTCGCGCGCGACCGCGAAACAACACACCAACGAGCTAGGCCGCGGTGTCGCAGGTTGGACCGCGAAGCGGAGCAGAGGCTTTCCTGCCTAGCGGCAGCCGTGGGCTGGCACGGTGTCGTCGAGCCCGCGCCGTATCAGCACACGAGCTGCGGCGAGATCGTGTCTCGTCTTAACGCCTATAAACTACTCCCGTCTGGCCGTTCGGTGTCTCCTCACGGTCGGAAGCGACCGTCCCATGCAACCTCGAGCGAGCGTGCTTTACAGCGGTACAGCATCGTCATCAGGATCGGATCGGCAGCTTCGCTAGCCGCTGGGGTCGAGGGCGACGAGGCTGCAGGATCCCAACTCCGATCGCCCGGCCGGCGTGAGGCGTCCCCTGGGGAACACACGCTTTACAGCAGCCGGACGTACGTGCCCGTGATTCGATATTACTATATGCTCCGTCCTAGCATCGCATATATATATGTCACGGTCGTTCCTTAGGAAATTTAAGTACAAGTGGCCTGGCCTTGCCGGAAGGAATATTGGCCGGCACGGACGGGTGATCTGGTACTGTCCGGCAGACGCTTCAGTAACGAGACGATTAGGCGTGTGCATTATTAAGGCCAGGTCGGGATTAATTAGCTGTAGTAATGGTCACTATATTAATTACTGTAATCGCGTAAATAAAATGGTACTGCTACTGTGGTCCAGGAATGCCGTTCGTTTCGCATCGAGTGGGCCCTGGGGAGCAGAGGCGGAGTACTTGACAACCAGGGCCCGTCCACGGACTCGCGGCTGTACGTTTCTGTCTCACGCGCATCGGATACTGTTAATACGGAACCGCGAGTTAACGCGTGCTTGCAATCGCATTGCATACTTGCATTTCATCGCGTGGAGTCGGTGGTATTTTTGCAACAGCTGGTGACTGCGGTCCAGGGATACACAACGCGACAACAATAATTTGTACGTACTACCACGCACCCTGGATAATCCGAATTAGTTTGAGATTCTGTCCGGTGGAATGAACTATGATACTTTGTTCGGCGTGTGCTCCCTTGCCAAGCAAAGGGAGCCAAACTGCAGCGTACTTTACAACCGAATTAAACTGTTCCAGTCCCGCTCTTGTCTCGGGAGTTAGAAAAACCCAAGTGTGAACTGTCCATGTAAGACTTTGTCGAAGCCTCGAAGGCGATACAAGTGCAAGCCAAGGGGTGAAGGACCACAAAAGAACGTGATTTTCTGATGGACTTTGGGATGACAAGCTACAAGATTTTGTCTAGAGTTGCTACTGTCTAGAGTTGGAATTGATCGTGGCCCGTTTCGATTAGGTCCATCAAACTAACGTTTAATCCGCGTTCTTCACAGCAGTGGTTGCAGCTAGAGTTCGTGCGTGCGTTTCTTTCCGGGGCAATGCCAAGAGCGCTCAGACAAGTTCAGTGTTCAGTGCGACAAGGTAATAAGTCCTGAATTGTTTGATCTTGCAAATATATGGGATCAGATCAACTATACATTTGGCTGTTCATGCTTGCTTAAATTCCGCCCCCAACCACCGTTTCTTGGGGAGCATCACGGTATGGGCACGTATTTTAACCAACGGTCCATCTGTTTCATGAACATCTGACTGCGATCGCCAGCTAGTAGCAAACAAGCAGGTAAGATGAAACTATGAAAGTGAAGGATTGAGATAATATAGGACGGGAAAGACAAAGACATGTTTACCGGACACACTCTGGAGATGGCAAAACACACATGAAAATTTGCATTGCAGCCATGGCATCACCGTTCACTGTGGACACCTTTTCAGAGCTGAGCACAGGATCACGTCTACGTGCATGCCGGGCATGCACACGGGAATCGGCGAGCGCCAACCGCGACGCAAGCCGCTTTTACCTGCTGCGCGCCCGGCGGTGAGCACGCCGGTGCATTAATGGCGCACACCCCCCTCCCAAGTGATCGATCGATCCCAAAGCTGTCGATCACAAGCAAAGCGGGGAGGCGCCAGCCTTGTTCACGTACGACGCCTCCACGGGGTAAAGTCGCATGCACAGGTAGCGCAGGCCACCCACGCGTGTGCTGCAGCAACTTGCCCAGCGGAAACAAGGGACAAAGCCTTTCTTTTTGGGTGAGTACACCGTGGCACAATGAAAGGACAGGGACAGGCTAGTGCGTGCGTGCCTGGGCACGCCAACTGCTTCCCCAATCATTTATCCTCCCCAATGCTCGTTTCCTTCTGCTTAAGAAAAGTTACTGTTAGAGAGAAATTGTTAATTAGTTACTGGTACTGCACAAATGATGTTTCTTGCTGCATTAAGGACCACGAAGGACTGATTCATATTGATTGCAACGGATAGTTTTTGGTTGTGACGATGGTTTTTGGTGAATATAAATAGTAGTTATTGAAAAAATAATTTTTAAAAAGAGTATGAGCAGTAGAAAAGTGAGAAAGATATATATGCATAAGACAAATACGACAGGAGTGAATGTATAATGCATATGTGATGTCTTACCTTATCACCGAAGCAAGGAAATGGCTAATGCGAGGGTTACCATCTTTCTGAAGCATACGAAGTCTTGTATCCAAGTTTTCGCGTGATCCGGCATTACGTTTGGATTGATGGAAGTTTCGCAGGATCTGATTGTTTTTCTTTGGATATACTAACTCAATTTAGTAGAAGCAGCAGCATACATCAGCACCCACCCACCGTTGGTAAAGCTTCGACAATACTAACTGTATTAAACACATACAAGAAAGGGAAGATATCCATGGGGAGAAAAAAAGGCAGAGAGGAAGATGGCTGCTCAGTGTCAATTTAGTCTGGCAATATAGTTTTCATTTCTGTGACACTTTCTTACGATTAACGGTTCATCATGCACATGAACATAGCTTAATTTACTTTGTGTATTCATGCACACGAACATGGGCTAGTTTACTTTTCACTGCACATACAAGTGTTGTTTAATCCCCCCTATGCGGGGAAAAAACGAATGAAGAGGAAGAAGAAACGGCAGGCTCCGGGCGACGGCGGTGAGGTCACGACCTCGCCACGGCCTGCGCGAGGCGCTGGACCTTGCCGGCGATCTCCGGCGGTATCTGCACGGCAGGCCGCGGCCGCTCCATGCCCCGCCGGTGGTCCAGCCCGAGCGCGTCCGACACGTCCTCGGAGCTCCACCCGGCTCGCCGGAGCGAGTCTGAGCACCGGTCCATTTTTAGCAGTAGTGCGTCAAGCACAGCCTCGGCGTCGGCCTCGGGCGGTGCCTCGTCGCCATCGAACAGTCCAGAGGCGTCCACCTCGACCATCTCGTCCACCTCCCTGTCCCTCCAGCCACCTTTCTTGAGCACCGATCCGAGCTTGTCGAGGTAGTTGTCGACCCAGCGTGGGGTCGACTTCGGGGTTGGCGAGGGGCAGCCTGAGGACGAGGAGGAGGCGGTGGAGGCTTCGGAGGAAGAGGATTCGCGGCGGCGGCGGTCGGAGGAGGCGTCGCTCCAGAACTCGACCCAGCGAGGGGCCTGGCCGCCGCAGAGGGCGTCGAGGCTCCGGCGCGTGTACGGCGTGCTCAAGCCGGAGGAGGGAGTGGCCAATGGGGAGGTCAGGTTCAGCGGCTGGAAGGACGACTCGCGTGTGAAGAAGTGGAGGACGTCGAGGCCGCAGCAGATGACGCGGTCATCGGTGACAAAGAACACGGGGTTCCCCGCGAGGCAGGGGCGGCAGGGCAAGTAGCACCGGTCAAAGAGTGGCACAAGTAGCGGCGCGCGCCGGATGGCGGAGCGCGCGAGCCGCCGCGCGCGGTCGGGGTCCGCCGGCCTCGGCCCCCAGCACCGCGGCCACAGCGCACCCCTCGCGATCTGCAGGGACGCCGCGGCGACGGGCACGTCGAACACCGCGCGGAGCCCCGCGCGGCCGCGCCAGTCCGGGAACCCCGGCCCCGACGGCAGCCCGAGCGCCAGCACGGCGCGGAGGTCTGGCGGGAACGTGAACCCCATCTCCGCCTCCGCGCGTGCGAGCTCCGCGTCCGAGAGCCCCGGGAGGACGGCCACCCCGGACGCCCGGAGGTGGGAGAGCACGGACGACGCCACGCCGTGGAAGGAGTGTAGCCCGTGGCGCGGGGACGCCGACGCCAACGCGGGGCCCGCGGCCGCGCGCGTGGACAGTCGGCGCAGGCCGGCCGCGTGCGCCGCCGGGGCCAGCCCTGCCATCCGGCGGTCCACGTCCACCATTGCAGCCGCCTCAACTTTCTTTGTAACCTCCCTGCTTCCCTTCTGCGTTCGGTCGCGGGAGTGAGGAGCTTCTGAGAGGCGAGCAAAAACGGCGGCTTCGATGCGGAGAGGAAAGGAGATGGTCGGAGCGGTGAGGTGGAGCGCATTATATAGCGGGAGGGGAGGTAGGACAAGGGTGGGCCCTACGGCTGTGGGCTACGGCCCCACTCCAGAGATCTGAGGTCATGCGGCTGAGCTGGGCTGGGCGTGGCGCGAGAAACCGATAGCCGGGAGGACGCAAGGAACCGTGTGATTCGAGCTCATTTGTTGCTACTTCCGCCTCCTCTCTTGTAAAAACGTCAACCAGTTAAGCACGCTAGTAAGTAAAAACTTGTTGTGTTCGTTCGGTACTTGACATGTAAGACATTTTGAGGACTTGCGGTGGTATGGAAAAAAGTGCAAATGTGGCGGCACTTGCGGCTTACGAGATGAGCAATGTAGTACTACGATACATAATCTTTTCCTGCGCCGCTTGGGTGGGGTTTTTTTTTTGTTAAGATTGATGTTTTATGATTATGATTTTTGAATTCGAGTTTGTTTGTGAGAGGTAGTATATAGAGAAAAATAGTTATATATGATTTTAGCTAGTACAGGTAAACTTAGTATAAATTATACTATAATTTAATTGTAGATTTTATCTTAAAAAATACATTATTTAATAGTAAATTTAAAAAAAATAGAAGCTATAGTTTAAACATAAGTTCAAAAGAACTGAGTCAATCAACAACAATCTAGTAAGATTTTGAAATATACAATATTATCGTAGCATTTGAAAGTTATAGAAACGGAGTATGATTTGTGGATTATTACGAGCCTATGAGGCGCGGGGGCCAAGAACACCTGTGTTCATAACTCGGAGGCCAGAAGTACATGCGGATAGGCTTCGGATGTGCCCAGGAAAGGGAACGGGCGAATGCTCGCTTAGTTGGCTGCGGTGTTCGTCTCGTATAAAATTCAATAATGCTGCAAGAAAAATAGTAAAAACCCACCTGTTTGCCATGATTTTGGTCTCCCAGAGGGTACGCACCTGTCTATGAGCGGGCGCAGCAGTGGCTTAGCCCACCGCATTATTCAGGTTTGGTTCGGTACTCACAGTATGAAAAGAGAGAGAATCGATTGAAGTTGCTCGTATTTTCTTGCAAGTGTTGTTCTGCGAAGCTGTGGTCTGAAAATTATGCAGTCCTAATGCCCAGTGGAGTGCACAGTCGTTTGGTCCTATCATTCTTCAATTCCAACGCAATAATGCATTAGTGTAATTGTGTCATGATCGATCCAAACAAATGTTAACTTGTATAGTTTCATACAAGAATATGTAGTCCTGTACAAATCATTTGGAACAAGGAAATTTTCTAAAATTTATACAGACATAGTATAGTTCCGAACTAGCGCTCTGCATGCTTTCTACGAAGTCTGCGTGTTTAAATAGACCATGCGCCAGAAATGAGCCATGAACGAGTTTTTGGCGTAGACATGAAAGCCCTCACCTCATCACCTGCCGCAGTCATCTCATCAATAGTGTCCACTAGCTCGACTGATTCACCACGAATGCAGGTAACCAAATCGCGACCGTTCCGAGAGAAGACAAGGAAATCCTGTCCATATTTCTACACCACCGCACAGTGCAGTGCAGGGCAGCCACCGCTCAACGCCACCGCTCAACGCGCAGCCATCGCGTCGTTGAGCGGGGCCTAGTGATGTGCACTAGTAAAGAAACCAAGGAATTCGTATGATCTCATAGATGGGCTTACTGCTTTTTCTGGATCAGAGGATTGCCCTGGCTAGCTTGATGATGGAGGTATCCCTCTGCACCTTACATTATCACGGTGCTTTTGTTGTAGACCGGTCTCGTGGTGTGAGAAATGACCAGTGCCTAGTAACATGGTACACGAAACTGTGTCTTAATTCGGATGCATTAGCGTTCGACAGTGACTAGGCAGGCTTTCACGCTCTCATCTGGCCAAACAGTGACTGTCCCTGCGAAATGCAGGTCTCTCTGTGCGTGTGAAAAACTAAAGAAAAATCCAACAAAACTGCAGCTTGACCTGGGCAGGAAACAATGGCATGCTTACACTGGCGCGGAAGAGTTTTTGGGTCTGTTCTTTGCGGCTGCGGCTGATGGTTTTTTGCTATGGTTGATAACTTTTTAGCTGTTTACGACAGAGATTGCGGAAAGAGAGATACTCGCTTGCGATTTTTGATGATACAGATATTAGTTTTTTAACGTATACTACAATTAACTTGTAGACCACATCTTAAAAAAAATACTCTGTTTAAAAGTTAGTTACTGTAGCAAAAGTTAAAAGCTGCTTCTAGAAATCGTAAAGAACAGAGCCAAATTATTTAGCTGCTAGCAGCCACATTCCTTAATGATGCTTGTTCCTGGAATACACCGAGTTCATACTGACATTAAGGCCGTCTACACGGGAGAAAGGATGTTACCAGTTTAACAAGTTCCCAGCTTTTGTCATCTTCTCGGACAAAACTGACAGCTTCCCTCACTAAAAAAATTACTTACTGACGGCAGCAGTTATCACTGCCATCTTCCGCAACAGTTACACGCGCAAGTACCGAGCAATTAAAGGAGATGTCTTGCAGCTTTGCAAATCAGACAAGTACTATTGGATTAGTAAGCTAACCCCGAAACTTGCAGAAAAAATGGTAAGTACGTAGACCCCGATCTATTGATTTTTGCTTTCACTTCTTATTTAGAAAAGTCAAATGTTAATATAAATATCCAACTTCTCAAAACGATTTCTTTATTTTTCTTACTACCATCTCGATATGTGGATAAACCAAGAGTCACAGGTACCCTATTTCTCTCTCTCGTCACACGTATGTATCTTTTCTTAACTTTTTGTACTGCTAGTTATTTTATTTTAAAAACCACTTCTATTTATTTTTATCAGTAAAAGCCAAAGTAACGCCTCGGTAATACAATTGAAGGGAAGAGGTTTGGGATCACATGTGCGATTGTGTGGTGAGGCGCTGCCTGGTTCGTGCGGCCGAGTATAATGTCAACCTGATAATACAATACTTTTTTTTACTTGGGGGCTTATTTGAAAATCCTAAATCTCGCTAGGATCCCGGCCACGTGGAAACAATCTCTAGATAGAAGGTGCATTTGGAAGCCCACAGGATGTGTATTTCTTGGCCTGATTCGCTCGATTTCCTGGAGGAAAGTTTCTGTCTCCCTACACCGGAATTTTTCTCCCCGTCTCGACTCGACGCATCGCTCAACCTCGTCCTCACGACGCTGTCACTGCAATATCACGAGACACGGCGCCTTCTCCTACCACTCTGGCGAGGGGGCGGCATCTTCTCCTACCACACTGGTAAGTCAGCTTCATCTCTTCTTCCTCTCTGCTCCTCAACCTCCTGCTCCTAGGATTTTTTTTCTTACCTTTTCTCATAGATCTAGTGCTATTAGGTACTAATTTTGAGGAAGGGGGAGGAGGAGGTTGATGTTCGTGAGGAGTCGCTGAGACGCAGAGATTGCGAGAGGGAGAGGAAGGAGCCACTATCAACGTCTTCCTACATGGCAGGTTTGCCCCTACCGTTGACTCCTTCCTTGGCTTCTTCCACACCATCGACTGAAAGGTAGGTTTTGCTCTTTGATTTGCCTCTGCCTGGATCTAGTACTACCACAATCCATTCGTTTCCTTCGATCTCTCATCGGCGCATCAATGGTAGGGTAGGATGGATTGATTAGATAGGATAACGGTTTCAGATGCTTTCTATTTTCTTCTCATATTGAGCACATAGAAATAAAGAAAGAAGGCAAGGGTACATGTAGATATCTTAGTTCTGTGGCCATGTCTCCACTTTCATCTAAGTTCCAGGGTACATTGGCCCTGAATTGTGCCTGAACATAAAGGCCCTATTCTTTTTTGGTTTTTTTTATAGCTTTTAGCTTTGAGTTCTTCAGAAGTCAAAATAAATAAGGCAACTTCTCCAAACGGCCAGTTGCTTGGTACGGACACGCGAGCGTAACGTGAGCAAAGAACTTCCAACGAAAATTTGTAAAGACTGAAGAGTACAGTACCCTGTATAGATCGACTGACTGTAGATTGCTAACCTAACATGAACAAGTGCCAACAAATGTCCTTACTGCATTTTGCACTTCTAAAATCGAGAAAAAAAAAGGAGATGAGAAAAGGGGGGAAGAACGATAAGCACTTAATTTGGGCCAGTCCTTAACGCGAAGCTTGTCGTATTTGGGCACACCAGCCTTTTGGCCCAAGAAGGGACCACTCAGCAAAGTTGCACGAGCAGATATCAAGATTCGGATTTTTTGTCTTGTGTCTTGCGGTTGCGAGACACTGCTCCTGTGAAACGACAAGGATGCCCCCGTTCCATACGTATAACACGACCTCTTTTGAGTTGTCTTCACGTTAATGCTCTCAGACAGTATACAACTCTTTGTATACGCAATGTAACAGTCGGTACAGATTGGGAACCAAGCATTCTGAGCCAGTGCTTTCCTTTGTCATCCACCGTCATGCTCAAGTTTAGTCCTTTGGATTTAACATATTTCTAATGCAAATGATGAGTTCAAACTTTTTGAGAGAGAAATGACTAGCTCAGACTTGACCTGTTCTTTTTGTATTTTCAATAGTTTTAGCTTTTATCTTCTCTTAGCAATAACTGTTTATTAGACTAACAGATCGTAACAAAAAACCATAAATCACGGACCAAGAGACTGGCCGTCAGACTTGTTCTACAGCTACTACAAGCTATCTGGAGTAATGGTCCATAAAGATCGTTAGGCTTAGGAAACTCGGCCTCAGAAGCTGGCGTCTTACTCGGGCTACGGTGGCCAGCTCGCGAGAATACAAGCACATATTTGTGCGCTGCACATTCGTCGTCCACGTAGCGTATGGGTTGGCAATACTAAAGACGACGATCCGCACAATTTTCTATGGAAACATACGCACAAGGCACAAATAGCTGACATGGTCCAAAGCTAGTTGGGCTGGGCTAGCTTGGGACGTGGGCAAATATCTCGTGGAGACCACCATTTTCATGTAAATTCGTAGAAGCCACGTATAAAAGTTTTCAAAAAATCTAAACAAATTATCAGACGTAGGAGAGATCATATTACCTTGTAAAATTTCAATGACAAACTCAATCGCAATTGGAAGATAGATAGCGAAAAGCAAAGAAATGAATAGCGGTGAACAGTAAATCACTATTCATGCTGGCTTTATTTTTCCTTATCTTGCAAACGCAGTTAGAGTTTGGTCTCGAAATTTTATTGGGTTACGTAATATCATATTCCCTACATATGGTAATTTTGTTGAGAATTGTTGAAAACTTTCATGTATTGTTTTCACGGAGAATACATGAAAAAAGTGGTTTCCACGTGATATTTACCCGGTTCAGACGCAGTTTGAAGCAGCCCAAGAGAATGACGGGTGCGCTGAAAATAGGGTTTTGTCTGTCAATATATGTTTGTTGACTATTTTTTGGGTGAAAGAAGACATTTTTGGACTGTTGGATATAGATTGGATGCCTCGGATCTCTCGGTTTCGGTCGAAACTTGGTGCCAGGGCTCAGGGAGAAGGAAGCGGAGGTACACGAATTTTGAAGCACATACGAAGGTTAGAAAAATTCGACTGAAATAAAAAATGAAACTTAGTTAAGTGTCGTATAACAATTCCTTCGAAAATATACTTTTCTTTCATGCATAAGAAAAGGCAACTATACTAGGGTTTTTTTTCAGTTAACCATGGACTGATTGGTGATGAGTAATAGACAAACAAAAAAACCCCCCGAACGGAACACTAAAATTTGCACGAAACTTAATAAATCTCCCAAAATTGGTCTGTCAATCCTCCAACCCAAAACTCTTTCTGAAGCACCGGAGTGCCACTATTTTGAACCATGCAGCGCAGTCTACCAAGATAAAGCATATATCTCTCTCCAGCTGAAGTGGTCAGACGGAGCAGCAAGTAGAAACCTTCTCCAACACCCTTTGCCCCGTTTGCGTCCTCGGATGAAATCAGCAAAAGGGCCACCCAGCTAGCTTTGATCCTCCCCCTGCTGGAGCCAGTCTGCAACATGTAAAACACAACGCAGTTCGTCGTGTGGATTTGGCAACATGTAACTGGACCGGCGAGAAGTTTTGAGTGGATTCGGCACCAAAAGTCGTGTGGATTTTATCACGCATCATCGGTCAGCAAGAACCTCCCATTCCCATAGCTCCCTCTCCACCTTCCCCCCGACCGGCCTCGTTTTCTCCATCCCGCTTTTGTTTCAGTTGGTGAGGCGATTAATTGCAATCACCTAGTTGGACAAGCAACCATTCAACCAACCCCGGGGAAGAAAAACATTGGTTCTTTTAGACTCTATGTTTATGTCTTTTAGTTTTCGCTACAGTAACTAATTTTTAAATAATACATCTTTTTAAAGTAAGTTTTACAAGTTAATTATAATAGATATTATACCAATTTTAACTATACTGGCTAAAATCTTATACAATCGTATCTCTCTTCGTACTCTCATATGAACATTCAGAACACAAAAATCAAAAAGTATAAATCATGATCCAAAAGAATCTATCAATAACGTGGTGTGTTGTTGAGTAGTATGCAATGCAACCTAGTGAGCGCAGGATGGACCCCGTACATATCCATGGGAGATGGGACTTTGGAGTAGAGAAATGATACTGGTAAGATAGTGACATGGAATCTTCTTCTCCGGTCTAAAGTGCGATGGGAAATTAGGTCCCGCTCAAAATTGCTGTCTTTGATTTTGGTTGAAATAACTCTATAATGACTGCAAAATTTTTTAAAATATTTAATTAAAAATTAAAATTAAAATACTATTATATTTTCATAAATAATACAAAAAATTTAAAAATCAATATGTTTCAAATGGTTTGAAATCAGAACACAGAATCTGCTTGGAAGATGACTTAATTACGAACAACTATGTGGGAGTTAGTGAGATAGGACTTTGCTGTACTGCAGTCATGCTCTAGAATGGCGTCTGCGTATCATTACTTTATTAGGGTAATCTCATTGGATTGGATGCGTTCTCCGTACCGGGAAATTCTATGGGGGAAGGCTTTGAACCCTTCTCGTGAGGCCCTCCTCAGATTCTATCATGTGGCAGCACGAATCTTAAAGCACCTCTCTTTCTTCTCCGTAGTCTAATCAATCACCCACCTAACTCTCTCTCACTACAAATGGCTCTACTTGAGCTAGTCTTCTTCTATGGTGATAGCTATGGTTTATATCTTTTGAATTCTGACTATTTGCGAGAGAGAGTATGAAGAAAATATAATGTTCTAGGATCTAAACCGGTTAGACCAAACCCCATTATAGATAAATCACGCACACATAACAATCTGCTTACATTTTCGTTCTTGTTCGCGTAAAACGATTAACCGAAGGTTATTACCAATGGCACCTATGAGTTTATATGTTAGTGCTTCTCATGTTAAGCTAGCAATATGGGACTAATCCACATCCTTATGTGCACACACATGGACCATCATGGGCTGAGGTGTTACATACATCCCCTCTTAAAGAACCTGATGTCCTCGTCGGTTCAACATACCCACACTAGGGCAAATGATCAGGATCTCTCCCTCTTAGCACACGTCCGTGCGTCAAAATACTGATACATATACCATGTCGTGTGTCCACTCCGGGTCCACACGCGTCATGCATCATATACCCACGCCCCTGACCCGTACGCGCCTGTGTAACCGTGAGGGTCGGCTCTGATACCATTTGTAATGCCCTAGAATCCAAACCGGTTTAGGCCTAATCCCATTATAGATAAATCACGCACACGTAACAACCTGCTTACGCTTTTGTCCTTACTTCGCGTAAAACGGTTAACTGGAGGTTATTACCAATGGTGCTTATGAGTTTATATGTTAGTGCTTCTCATATTTAACTAGCAATGTGGGACTAATTCACATCCTCATGTGCACACACACATGAACCATCATAGGCTGAGATGTTACAGAAAAAGACAGTCGCATGCGATTTTTTCGGTATATCTAAAGACGGTACAGAGCCTACTACAATCGATTAGTATATCCCGCTTTAAAAAGAGACTTCTTTGAAAGTTAGTTACTGTAGCATAAGTCATAAGTTAGAAGCCGAAAAGAACGATACCTATAAATAGGCTGGGTTCTTTTCAGCTTATATATGGCTTATACTTGTATTATTTACAGTAACTAACTTTTAAACGGTGTATTTTTTTAAGATGGTGTTATAGAAAAATTATAGTAAAAAGTGTACTGAATTCAGTAATACCAGCTAAAATCATATGCGACTATTTTTCTCTACGTACTGTCTCTCGTGAACAGCCATAATTCAAATATTTAAACCATAAGCTATCGCCCAAAATAACCCACCCATATATGCATGTTAGGGTGAAGAATAGATGCTCCAAGATTCGTGCGGGAGAATGAATTGTGTGCGCACAGCGCCCGCAGTCGAACGGGCTAAATGATGTTTGTTTGAAATGTGCGCACGCAGGCAGCCGGTTGCGCCGGTCCAACGCTGTAAATGTCGCCCGCGTCAGCCCGACGGCTCAACGCCGGCTACACGTCCGTGTCATGGGTTGATGGTTCGTGCTTTAACAATTAACCCTTTTCTCACTAGTCGTTGATTAATTCATGTCCTGTTTGTCTCGTGTCATTTCACTTGTTGAGAAACATATCTCCTACAGGATTTTATCCCGTCTTAGTTTGTAAACGTGATGGTCATTTATACGTACATCTCACGGACTGTATTCCCATTGTATTTCTCCCCGACTCGTGGAGATAACACGTTGTCGATTGTAATTCCCGTAACTGATCTGGCAATACTAACCCCGCGCCCTTGGTTTGAGGTGTGCAACAGCCTGACGAAACCTGTCTCTTCTCGCTCTTTTACAGTACTAATGAAAGCAGCTAGCTCCAATCATCACACGCTCTACTGGTACTGCCGAATTTACCACCGACTAAAGGATTTCTTTTCTGAAGAAGCAACAGCCAAATCCCCCTCCTATTTCTAGTTCCAGATACAGCATGAATTGCGTCTAAAAAAAGAGATACAGCACGAATTCTATTCGAGGTACCAAATGACTTATGGTTGCAGGACGGTTTATGGTGTTCGGATCAAGATCCACGAGGACCGCGAGGCCGAACCAGGTGACATCCGTGGATCCAACGGTGGGAGGATGTGGACAGATCGGGCGATATGTTGAACAAGCAAGCCACTAGATCCGCTTTCATGCGCTGCTTTTCCACACGCCTTCGGTTTACTTTCTCTCGCCCCTGCCTGACCCACCCCGCCTCACGGAAGAATAGATTACACGACAGGAAGGAATAAATTCGGTCTCCTGAAATTTCTGGAAGAAGCGAAGCGGCGCAGGTACGGTGATGCCGACTAGGACCTGTTATTTGGGTTGTAGCCCATAATATTTTACTATAATTAATAATTTTTATTTATATATTTTAATAAGATAGTGGATGATAAAGATATAGATGTAAACAATATATATAATTTTTAGCTCAAAAATCCGTTTAAAAAATCAGCTTTAAAAAACTGTCTTATCTACTTTGCTTTTCGTAAAAAACAAACTCAGAATCCCCTAAAAGAGGGCTAAGGATGCCTGATTTGGAAAGCTAATATAGTGAGAGAGGGACTTAGCTGTGATCCTTCTCATTTACCATTAACCTATGTATGGCACATTAAATAAATGATTGATGGAGAGAAGAGACCCTTCCCAAAGAAAATGCTTCCCCCGATTTGTCCTCGAGGCAGCTCGGGTCACCCCTTGGTACACACGCCCCTCCGTAAACCGCAGTAGAGTTTCCGTTTCTCATCAACTATTTTGCGTTGGTCCACGGTGGGATGGGTGCACGGGAAGGAGGGGAGCGCACGGCGCCCACGACTAGCTTCTTTGGACCGACTGGGGAGAACACGCACAGCACAAGCGAAACCCCGGAAGCAACCGCCGCTCTCGCCTCCTCCCCTCGCCTTGCGCGCCCACGACGGCGTGACGAACGAAAAGATCATCATCCCTCTGATCGAGCTAGCTTCCCCGTCTTTTATATCCCGCGCCGTGGCCTGCACAATCGAAGCTTAGTTAGAGACAGCCTGCAGCGACCACCACGACAATCCAACCATCGAAGCCGCCCCCCACCGCGCCGGTTACATGGGAGTAGAGGCGGGCGGCTGCGGTCGGAGGGCGGTCGTTACCGGGTTCTACGTCTGGGGCTGGGAGTTCCTCACCGCTCTCCTCCTCTTCTCGGCCGGCTCCTACTAGCTTAGCTCCTTGATTTTACCACAGCCATATACATATATACAGTACAAGTGATCAGTCAGTAGGTAGAGGGAGGGAGAGAGATTACATATAGCCGTAGGTGATCGATCATCAAATTTGTGAGATGGCTGGGGCGCCGGCGGCGACGCAGCAGCAGAAGGGGGGTGGTGGCGGCGGGGGGAGGGGAGGCGGCGGGCCGGCGCCGTTCCTGACGAAGACGCACCAGATGGTGGAGGAGCGAGCGACGGACGAGGTGATCTCGTGGGGGGAGAAGGGGCGGTCGTTCGTGGTATGGAAGCCCGTGGAGTTCGCCCGCGACCTCCTCCCGCTCCACTTCAAGCACTGCAACTTCTCCTCCTTCGTCCGCCAGCTCAACACCTACGTACGTATTATCTTACTCCTCTTCTCGGTAATCATTTACAACATGGCTTGTTTTGTCTGTGGGCGAGCCTTCGTTGTCACGGCCGGGCTAGCTAGCTGTTCTAATTGCAATTTCTGTATCTAAGTATCTTCCTTTCCATAGCTGTCTGCGCGTCTGTTCGACGAAGAGCTTGTTGATTTATTTGGCTATTTTTATTTGACTTGGGTTTTTAACTTCTAATTTAGTTTTTTATTATTTCTAAATTTTATTTATTTTTGGATTTTAGCTTTTTTTATTGGTTCAGAATAAACTAATAAAGGTTTAAATTTAATATTAAATTATTAATTTTTAAGCTCAAATGAGCGTCCTCTTAGGCAGTGTAGTTGCTCCATCATTTGCGTTTACACTTCGCCGTTGAATTTGACTGATCAAACTTTGATTGTTATAGTTACATAAAAGGCAAATAGCTCTAAGCATCGAATACTAGTAAAATACTTTTGGTTATAAATATAATAATACCATCTTTATGTTACGTAATTATATATTTTAAAATATATCGCCGATCGAAGCTTAAACAGTCAAAGCAAGTCAACGCAAACGGAGGAAGTAAATTCGCAGCCCAGCTCTGGCTGCTGATCGATCCAGAATTGCGTGGCCTATGAGCCTAGCCAGCGATCGAGCCGTGTACTGGAGGTGATCAGACGCGCGCGACAGCTTCCAGGCATGACCCGGCCCTGACGTTTCCGTGGAAGTATCCGTCTAGCTTTTGTTGTCCACACGGCAGCGTAGTCACGTAGTGAGTACAGGTAGTACAGTACTTGTTCTCTCAGCACGTAGTACTAGGAGTACTAGTCACTCCTGATCACGTAGGCAAGGCATGTGTCCTGGAGGGTTGCTGGTTTCTTCCTTTGACCGGAGTTGATAGCTTGCGGCTGATTTGTAATTATGTCTATATTTTTTAGGGTGATATTTATTTAGGTTTCTCTAGAAACAAAAGAAAAGAGTCAAAAGAACGTGGCCATTTTTGGTTGGGCTGCGTAAAGCCGGTCGATTTGTCCGTTCAGGTAGCTAGCTCATTCTAGAATCTAGCTTAGCAGATGTCTATGGCCGGAATCATTCTAGCTTAGCACAACTTCCCGAGCATGGAGTACTACTCAACTAAATTAATGACTGAAACTTCCCGAGCTAGCTATAGCTGTTCTTTGGACATTAGTCTTGGCTCCGTTTATTTTTGTTTGAGTTTGTGATTTTTGATTTATTTTTTATTTTTAGATTTTTTTCTGTATTTATTTGTATTATACATGATAGGTTAACTTATTTTTTTAAATTTGATTATGCTAAATAAATTATTATTAGATAAAGTGTAAAATAAGCTAGTTATAGTATAAATTTAATTATAAGTTATTATTTTTCAATTTAAGTGAACGGGCTCTTGATTTGCGGCCGGGCAAACAAAGAAGATGACTCGATGGGCCTTTTCGACCTAAAACGTAGAAAAGGGGCAAGCGTTTTCTTGTCGTGTTGCGCGACTATGAAATAAAGCCTGTGTAATGATAGACGATTACAAATTAGCTACGTGTGTTAAGTGTGTGTGCCATAGGTAAGTCAATCCCCACCAACACTTGAGTTTCCCACACAAAGCATGCTTATCGGTTTAAAATGATGCATCGTAGATGTTGACATAGGTAATATCTATATTTGGGTCCTGTTTTTTTACGGTTTTTAAAAATCGTTTTTGCCTTTTTGCTATAGTAAGTAATTTTTAAACAAAGTATTTTTTTAAAATGAGGTCTACAAGTTAATTGTAGTATACGTTAAAAAACTAATATCTGTACCATAAAAAATACAAGCGAGTATCTCTTTTTCTGCAATCTCTGTCGCAAACAGCCAAAAAGTCATCAACCGTAGCTAAAAGTCATCAGCTGTAGCAATAAAGAACAGACCCTTGTTAATTGCCTTTTAATTGTGTTTGTGGGATTAGAGAATTTCTTCAGTAGAACATGCGTGTGATTACAAGAGAGTGCATGGCGTGCTGACATGTCCTAGTCGTCGTTGTTTTGTTCCTTTGACATTTGATTTCTCTGAAAATTAAAATAAACAAAGTACTTTTTAAAAACGAATTCTCTAAACAGCTTCTTGAATACAAAATCATGTGTATCATTCGCGTCAGCTTCTCCATTATTCACTACTGTATCAAAAACACTAACAAAAACTATTCATTACAGGCAAAAACCATCAACTAAAGTTCAAAAGAACATGAGCAAAGCTTCACATCAACAGCTAGCTATTTTAATCTAACTGGTTCTTGAACTGCTCTAATTAGAAGAGAGAAGCTTCACACCAACAGCTAGCTAGTTTAATCTAACTGGTTCTTGAACTGCTCTAATTAGAAGAGAGATGATATGAATGTGAACGCCTAAGAGGTTTCTATATGAACATGCTATCAGCAGCGACTGATTGATAGATATACCTGACGTCTGGTCTGGAATTCAACGAAATCGTTGGGCAAGTGTCTGGAATTCAACGAAATCATTGGGCAAGTCTCCCTTGTGAGAGGTACGTCTTGGCGGTGGTTGGAATTTGACATCCAATAGAAAAAATTGGCTAAACGCGAATTTGATCGTATGAACTAGCAGGGATATACTTTTAACACCTTATTGTTCTCGCTTAATGCTTCCCTTTGCTAGATTGTCTTTGTTTTAATTTCTTCAAGAATATGGGTCCGTTCACATTGGCTAGCTATGATTGAAAATAAATAATAGTAACAGAAAGAAAAAAGGGAGAGTGATGGAAAAATAAGGGACAGATAGACGTACGAGATGGAAACGAAATAGTAGAGTGCGTGATACATCAGTGACCCTCAGCCTTTCCCCAAAACGAGATAGGAGCGAGGAGCGGGGAAGTCAAGTGTTTATATTGTTTTCTGGCTTCTCCAAAGAGAAACCAATATGATGCCAGAAATCAATATGAACAAGCTCTATATTTTGTTGCTTTTACATTCATAACTGTTGACCAGAATTTTCCCTCTCTTCTTTTTATTTAACTTTTTAATTTTTTATAGTCTTCGAGATATGATTTTAACTGTTATTTTTTTATAACTTTATATTAAGATATACTAATAAAATATTAATATTATGAAATTATTTTTAAGATAAATATAATGATATAATTTTTATGTAGTCAATTTATATAGTTTAAACATATTAGTGATTAAGCTTTAGAAAGTTTGACGGTACAGATCTAATGTGTCAAACAAAAAAGAACGGAGTGAGTAATATCAATGTGATCAATATGTGAGTTCTTTTGGGCTGTAGTTTTTTGTTTAAATTTTTGAATTCTGGCTGATCGCGAGAGAGTACGAAGAGAGAGATATATGTGTGCTATTTTAGCCGATATAGATGAAATTGAGATAGTGTCTACTATAATTGATTTATATATTCTATCTTTAAAAGACACTTTGTTTAAAAATTAGTTATAGTAAAAAAATAAATTATAAATCTAGAAGAACCCACCATATATATTTTGAAATGTACACTCCATTCACGTAGCAATCAGTGGAGCAAAATTAAGAAAACATGTCGCTGATATATTTTACAAAGAACAGTACTAACATACTACATAATAGGTGACAATCGAGTGTGGATGTTGACACCCAAACTGTTTTGCACGTAGTTGTCTGTGAAGAGGTTAGCTTATTTTGGTTTAAAGTTAGTTTTAGCTTTTGATTTATGTTTTTTTTTACTATTCAATAATTTCGTCTTTTTCTGATTTTTTTAGATTTTTTAGACCTTTTTATCTTTTCTTTTTTTCTCGTATTTCTTTGCATTATCTGTGATGGGCTAACATATTTTTTATTTTAATTTTTTTAAATTTAATTATACTAAATAAGTCAACTCAACTACAATAAAAAATAAATCAGCTACAGTAAAAAAAATCATAAGCCAACATCATTCCCAACGCTCCTAAAAGAAGATCGAAATCTGTGAGATCGTTGAAATATGTTCTTTTTAACAGATGAAGTATGCCATGTTTCCGTTGTTAATTGTAGTTATGCGTTCATTGACTCCATCAGATGGATGATGTCTGAGATTAAAGAAGATCGAAAACCTGTGTTGGTGAAATACATAGAGCCTCATCTAGTCATCTATGCTCAAACTAAATTACACAAATCTTAAAAGTAACTGTTTGTTAAAAAAATATCAAATGCATACTTAGGGGGTGATCGTTTTAGCGATGGTTTCTGGTTTTTGGCTGAAATTTTACTGTAGCTGGTTTTTTTTACTGTAGCTGATTTGGCTTTTTGGGCATAATTAAATTTAAAAAAAATATAAAAATAGAAAAAATATGTTAGCCCATCACGGACAATGCAAAGGAACACGGGAAAAAAATAAAAATGCAAAAAAGCCTAAAAAATCTAAAAAAAATTCAGAAAGAGACGAATTACTGAATAGTGAAAAAAAGCTGAAACTAGAAGCTGAAGCTGAAAAAAAGCTGAAATGAGTGGGGCCTTAAGCTTCAAGAAGTGCAGCCACCAAAAAGACTGCTCTGGATACTTCATGAGCTGGCTATGTAGCTAAATTAGTAGTATCTCAGTGTGTGTATGTGTATGTAAGAAATAGTAGTTGTATTGTGATATATATACAAGCCATAAGCTTTGATAAGAGAAGCTAGTTAGCTTCATATGTGTATGTGTGTGTATGCCACATAAAAATTGAGTGCCTTGCCACATTGTGATCCCAACAAGTGGTATCCGAGCAGGTTATCTAGTACCGTCAGGATCAAGAAAAGTCTTTGAGGCGCTAAGGGGACTCTGTCGGTGCACAGTTTGGGATTGTGAAGCTCGTTGGTCTGGACCAATGCTTACTTGACACCGGGCATCAATCATCATGGCGGATCTTGCTGGCGCAAATAGTGGGATTAAGAAACTCAATAACCACAACTATGGCTATTGGCAGACCTGCATGGAGTCCTACCTATAAGGTCAAGATCTACGAGAGGTCGTTGCGGGCACCGAGACAACTCCACCAAAGGAGAATGTAAAAGCCTTGCGGAAGTGACGTATCAAGACTGGCAAGGTTCTGTTTGTACTGAAGACAACAATTGAGGAAGACCTACTGGAACACATTTGTGATGAAAAGATACCACAATCGGCTTGGGAGACTTTGACAATATTGTTCTCAAAGAAGAATGAGGCGCGTCTCCAGCTCCTTGAGAATGAGCTTGCTGGTATCTTATAAGGCACTCTCACTATGAGTCAGTACTTTACAAAGTTGAAAAATATTTGTCGTGAGATATCTCAGCTTGAGCCTGAAGAGAAAATTAGCGAGGCAAAGATGAAAAGGATCATCATCCATGGCCGAGTACAACGGATTTATGGCTGTAGTAAGAGGATGACCGTCGCAGTCATCATTGGAGGAGTTAGAGAATTTATTAGCTAATTAAGAAGAATTAGCCAACCATATGGGGAGTATCACAATAAAGGAAGAAGAGGATGCACTCTTCACTAACAAGAAGAAGGGTCCATCTCGGGGATCATAGAGACCCAAAACAAAGTGGACAGAATGTGGCAAACAGCATCTAAGAGAGAGAAGCAACTCTTCAGGAGGAGCTCAACGAGGACAATAAGATCAACAAGAGAAGAATGAGAGAAAACAATATGGTGGATGCTTCAATTGTGGTAAGAAGAGTCGTTTTGCTCGAGATTGCCGGTACCCGAGAAGGCAATTCAAAGGCAACGTGGTCACTACAAAGGAGGAGGATATCACTTTAGAAGCATTTGTAAGTGAAGAAGAGTAGGACGCTCAAGTTGGATTTTCTCAAGAAATCAAAGGAGAGGAACTTGAGGAGGACATGGAAGCACCAGTTTTTGTAGCAACGACAGATCTAGGGATAAATTATAAGAAATATTGGATTGTCGATTCCGGTTGCTCCAATCATATGACCAATGATGATAAGAAGCTGAAAAATATGACTTGAGTATAAGGGAAGAAAATTGGTGCTAACAGCCAATAACTTGAAGCTACCAATCTCTCATATCGGGAACACAGTTATTCCAAGGTATGGTCCTCAACAACTCCATCTTGAGAAGGTTTATCATGTCTCAAGCTTGAAAAAGAATCTGTTAGTACCTCAATTGACAACACAAGGGAACTATGTACTCTTCGGCTCTGAAAAAGTTGCTATTTTTAAAAAAGTAAAGGTAATCGACACATCTATCATAGAAGGGAGAAGAAGATAGTCCGTTTATGTGCTCTCTGCAGAGTCAACATATGTGGACAAGATTCAAAAGAATGAAACATCTTATCTCTGGCATGCGCGGCTTGGACATGTTGTTATAATAAGTTGAAAGGAATGATGGAGAATCACGTGTTGAAAGGACTTCCTCATTTAGACATCCGGACAGACGTAGTCTGTGCTGGTTGTCAATATGGTAAGGCTCACCAATTGTCATATAAGGAGTCAGAACATCAGTCCAAGATATCTTTGGAGCTCATACACTCAGATGTGTTTAACCCAATCAAGCAAATATCACTTGGAGGCATAAGGTACATAGTGACGTTTATCAACGACTTGTAAAGGTATGTTTGTGTTTACTTTATAAAAGAGAAGTCTGAAACTTTTATTAAGTTCAAGAAATTTAAAAAGAAGATAGAGGGTGAACTTGACAAAAAGATTCAGTGCTTACGCACTAACAATGGGAGAGAATATTTATCAAATGAGTTCACTATCTATCTCAAGAAGCATAAGATAAAAACATAATCAACTTGCCCCAATACTCCACAACAAAATAGAGTAGCGGAGTGTAAGAATCATCACCTTGCAGAAACTTGTCGAAGTATGCTATATGCTAAGAATGTACCTGGAAGATCCTGGGCCGAGTATATGAGGACTGCAGCCTATGTGATTAATAGGCTACCACAAGTTAGGCTGTGATTTAAATCTCCACATGAGAAGTTGTGGAAGATAAAGCCAGTCGTCAGCCATTTCAAAGTATTTGGCTGTGTATGCTATGTCTTTGTGCCAGATCACTTGAGGAGCAAGTTTGACAAGAAAACAATTTGATGCATCTTCGTTGGCTATAATGATGCCCGAAAAGGTTGGAGGTGTTGTAATCCGACCACAGGCAAGTGCCACACCTCAAGAAATGTTGTGTTTGATGAAGTCTCTTCTTGGTGGACACCGAAGAAGATCGAGATTCATGAATATCAAGTTTTAGATGAGGTTCTAGAAGAAAATAAACTAGAAGTAGCATCAACTCCAAGTGAAGTTGAAGGGAGCTTACCAGTAAGGCCAAGAGTCCATGGAAAACTGACGAACATTAGCTTGTACTTAAGGAACATCATCCAAATCAAGTAGAAGTTGAAGATCCTATACATGAACTATGAAGATCTACGAGAAAGCGGAATCCAAATTCTAGGTATGCTAATGCTGTCCTTATTGATAAGGCTATACCTATTGAGCCATCTTCTTATAAGGAAACATCACAAAGCCCTGATGGCGAATGGCTATGGAGAAAGAGGTTAAGGCACTAAAAGAAAATCAAACATGAGACTTAGTGCCAATACTAAAGGAAATGAAGCCAATATCATGTAAATGGGTCTATAAAATTAAGACTCATCCAGATGGCTTAATTGAAAGGTATAAAGCTCAACTTGTTGTTCGGGGATTCTCTCAACAATATGGACTGGACTACGAAGAAACAGTTAGTCCAGTGGCGAAGATCACAACTATTCGAGTCGTGCTTGCTTTGGCTGCTAGCAAGTCTTGAAAGTTGTGGCAGATGGATATCAAGAACGTCTTTCTATATGGAGAGCTTGACAAGGACATCTATATAGAACAACCAAAAGGTTTTGAAAGTAAGGATCAACCAGAGTATGTCTGCAAATTGAAGAAGACGTTCTATGGCTTGAAGCAGGCTCCAAGATTTTGGTACGGAAAAATTGGTGAGTTTTTAGTACAAGGTGAATTTAAAGTTGCTCCATCAGACTATTCTGTTTATGAAATGCCAAAGAAGGTAGACTAGCAATAATTCTAGTCTACGTTGATGATTTAATCATCATAGGAAAAAATTACGAGGAGTTACAGGGGACAAAATAAAATCTCTTGGTTAGATTTCAAATGAAAGAGCTTGGAGAGTTGAAGCACTTTCTTGGACTTGAGGTAGAACATACAAATGAGGGGTTATTTTTAGGTCAACAAAAATATGCAAGAGACCTTCTTCACAGGTATGAGATGCTTGATTGTGAGCCTATTTCTACTCCTATATATATATTCTAATATGAAGCTACGAGAAGAGAAAGGAAAGGATCTAGAGGATGTGACCATGTATCGGCAACTGGTCGAGAGTCTTATTTATCTCATACTTAGTCGACCAGATATTTCTTATACTGTTAGAATTGTCAATCGATATATGACCAAGCCAAATAATCCTCACCTCAGTGCAATTAGACATATTATCAGGTATGTCAAAGGCATTATAAATTATGGTATTTTATACAAGAAAACAAAAGAATGCCAAGTGACTGAATATTGTGACGTCGATTATGCCAGAGATTGCGATACACGTCGATCAACAACCAGATATTTCTTTAATCTTGGGTCAGAAGTTGTATCTTGGTGTAGTAAGAGACAACCCACCGTGGCATTATCAAGTACTGAAGCAGAATATCGATCAGCAGCAACAGCGGCACAATAAAGCACCTGGCTTAAGCAACTAATTAAGAATTTCTACCAACCGACAGACTATCAAGTAAGGCTTCTATGTGATAATCTATCATCTATACATTTAGCAGATAATCTAGTCTTTCATGTGAGGACAAAACATATAGAAATATACTATTATTACATAAGAAAAATTCTCGAAGGAGATATCGATATGGTACCGACAAATACAAATGAACAAGCTGTAGATATTCTTACAAAGAGTTTCAACAAAGCAAAGTTCGAGAAATTTCGAGATGCTCTTGAAATGATCTGCAAGATAACTTTAAAAATAAATATGCATTAAGAGAGGGTGTTAAAAAAATATCAATACATACTTGAAGCTTCAAAAAGTGCAGCCGCAAAAAAAAATTGCTCTGGATACTTTATGAGCTGGCTATGTGGCTAGATAACATATGTACTAATGATGGTTGAAGCTATGACAGATTGGCTGAAGACTCTAGAAACAAGAATCTGCTCAGTCGTTTTCTTGCTGACAATTGAGGTTTCTAGTTGAAACCGTGAGCTATAAAAGCTGATTTGCTCCCAAGTCGGTGCAGTCAAGTTTATCCCTTGCTAAGTTGTAGTGATAAGAGTTATCTAGTAGCTTTAGATATGTCATAGTCTCAAGTCGGTTTGCTCCCCTAAATCGGTTTGTCTACTCCTATAAAAGGATCTAAAGACTCTTGTATGTGTGTGTTAGAGATAAATTAGTAGTACATCAGTATGTGTACATGCATTTAAGTAGTAGTTGTATTGTAATACATATATAAGCTATATGCTTTGATGAGAGAAGCTAGCTAGTTTCATATGTATGTATATGTGTGTATGCCACATAGAAATTGAGTGTCTTGCCTGATCCCAACACTGTTCGTAGTGGATGAAGAGGAAATTGATGTACACACTACTTGGAAAATGGAAATGCACTGGATTGAATACTAATGAGCGATGGCGACTATTCATGCAGGGTTTCCGGAAGGTGGTGCCGGACCGGTGGGAGTTCGCGAACGAGAACTTCCGGCGAGGCGAGCAAGGCATGCTCTCCGGCATCCGTCGCCGCAAGGCGACGACGCTCCAGTCCTCGAAATCCTGCCGCAGCGGCGTAAACGTCGCGTTCCCTCCGCCATTGCCCCCTCTGCCTCCCGCGTCGGCCACCACGTCCGGCTTCGGCAACGACCACAGCTCCTCGTCGGCGTCCTCGCCGCCGCGCCCGGACCTCAGCAGCGAGAACGAGCAGCTCAAGAAGGACAACCACGCGCTGACCGCGGAGCTGGCGCAGGCGCGGCGGCACTGCGAGGAGCTCCTGGGCTTCCTCTCGCGCTTCCTCGACGTCCGGGAGCTCGACCTTCGGCTGCTGATGCAGGAAGACATGCGAGGCGCGGTCGGCAGCGAGCAGTGCCGCGCCGCGGACCAAGAGCAGCACCACGGCTGCGAGGAGAAGAGCGTGAAGCTGTTCGGCGTGCTCCTCGAGGACGCCACGAGGAAGAGGGCGCGGTGCGAGGACGCTGCAGCCAGCGAGCGGCCGATCAAGATGATCAGGATCGGCGAGCCGTGGGTCGGCGTGCCGTCCTCGGGGCCGGCGAGGTGCGGCGGCGAGAACTAAGCTCCGCAACTGATGCTCGCCGCGGCCGTGATCGGCCGGCTGCCCAGTTGGCGAGCGCGCGCCCTTGTATGCGTGCATGCATGGCAATCGAGGTTGATGGCAACGATGGTTGGATCTACCTTGTGCTTAGATCAAAATTAAGTAATTAAGGACACCAAAGATACGCGCCTAAGATTTGATTTGAGGAATGCTAGAGAAGCAGTAGGAAGAATGGAAGGAGAGGAGCCCATGCTGATCGAAGCGACACAGCAAAGGACGGACCCAAGATAAAAAAAATAAATGGAGGTAACTGTATATATATAAGACAAACATACACTAATAAAATATTGTTTGAAGTGTTTATATGTAATTACTAGAGATGACAACAGGTATATACCCGTTGGGTATAGCCATCCCATACCTGCATCCGACAGATATAACTCTACCTGCTACAATACCCGTACTCACACACGGGTATAGAAATTTACCTATATCTGCACTCGCGCAGGTATTTGTACCCGACGGATAACCTAAACCCGATAACACAAAGTGACAGGCACGAATTTCTTTTCCCACGGATTCCACACAATTGACATGCACAAAGTGAAGATATCCCACGGATTTCCATCGGCTTCGTTTAGAATATATATATATATACACACACACACACACACACACACACACACACACGGGCCACAGATATATAGGCCATGAGTGGGCTGAATTGATAAGAGTATGTATTATGTATATATGCCGCCGGGTATATTTTACTCACGGGTATGTGGGTACGGGTAGTATACAGCCGTATCCGCACCCGCTCTACCCGATGGGTAGAGGTTTTTGTCCATTAGCATACCCATGGGTGAGGATATCTTTCCATGCTCACCTCCTTATCGGGTAAAACCCATCGGGTACTCGAGTTTCGGGTATCTGTTGCCATCTCTAGTAATTACCGATGGACTAGGTAGCAATATAAGTAGTTAGATATTTAGCCGTTTAATAGAAAACTAAAATTCAAGTGGAGCCCACTCGGCCTTCTTTTGGTCTGCTCCTGGACGCAGCTGACTCTTGCAGCATGTTGACCCAATTCAACATAGAAAGGTTTGGACTTTGGTGAATGTAGTGTTAGTACTATTAAGTTCGACGAGGTGTGAAACTTCACCTTCGTAACACCCTAAAAATAAGAAGGTTACAGCGTTTCAAAATACATCCTTATCTCTTATCTTTTCTCCATCTTTATCTCTATATCTATCTATCCTCTCCATCTATTTCTCTCTCTAGCTCTCTTTCTCTCCCCCCTTTCGTTAGAGCCAGTAGAGGCGGCGAACAAATGAGGCGCAGTGGCGACAGGCGGCGCGGCAGGCCGGACGTGGTGGTGGCACGTGGCGCATGGTCGAATCATATATTCAAGCGGTGTTTCGGTTGGTCGTTCAGTGGGTGTGTGGTTGCACGGCCGAACGACGAATTGCGCGGCCGAACGGCGATTCGCACGATAAGACAGCGAATGTGCTTCCTTTTGGCGGAATGATCTCTCTATCCTTTCATAGTTTATCTTAATCCTCGCCTGATTCGCCTCCATCTTCACCTCGTAGGTTCACGTGTGGCCTTTGAGAAAATATTCGGGCAGTTGCGCACCTCAGATTCCTCGTGCTCAAGGCAAGTATCATGTGGCCGTAATCTTTTCCATTTCACATACCACATATTTCCAGATTACTTGTTATCTTTACCATTGAGTACAATTATCATATCACTTATGCTTGCCTAGCATTATCACATTACTAAAGTTTACCAGGTTATTATCATATCACTCATGCTTGCCCAGTTATTATTATATCACTAAAACTTGCCTAGTTATTATCATATCATTAATGCTTTCGGATTACTATTATATTGTAATGCTCGCCTTGTTGTTGACTGCTATTATAGTATTTATACTATGATGTTCTAGATTATCTGATTTTACACGCTTCTAGAATGTTGGGAATGTTCAGTTAATGATGTCCAAAAATTCATGCTTTTAATTAATATGTTAGAATTCATGCTTAAATCATTGATGGGGGTAGCGTATAAAATATGTTCAAATGTAGGGTTAAGCCACTAATAATCTTTTAATATTATGGATGCTATGTTTATGTTCTCCTGTTATCATGAATCATCACTTGTATAATATTGCATGTGAGTCATGACGGATTTATATATTCATGATACCGTTAATCTTACTAATAATCACTTGTCACAGAATAAAACTTAGATAGTTGACAACCCTTACATAAGCTATGTTATAATACTCCTTTTAAATTAATTCCTAAATCTCTACTACCTTGTTATCCTTTCATACCGCCCTTTTATCGGGAATTTTGTTTCCCTATCTCCAATCTTAGCAAATTCTTTTACTTATGATAATCTTATCTTAACCTTTTCTTAGTTCCTTTAAATTCATACCATATAATTTGTCTACAATGTAACAATTACCTTTATCACCATGTCATCATCCCACATCACCTCGTATCGAGGATTGTGCCTTTTCGTTCTTCACCTTAGTAAACCCTTTCATTTATCATAACCTTATCTTAACCTACCCTTAATTACCTTAATCACTTAACCATATGACTTGTTGATAATATAACGATTATCTGGCATAGGGTTACTCATATATAGGGAAGATTGCTACCCATCTAGTAATGTACAGGGGGCTATACACTTTCGTTACTCAGGATATTACACCCCATCGACGGTTATACAACCAATGACAGTGACGTGCCTAACTATTCTCGTATAACCGGATATGTGGGAAGTAATCTTCAGTGCTATTGCCATAACTTGCCAAATAATAATTATCCTTAATTCCACAGTTCCTGTTATCTCTATCTCTGATTATTCTTAGTGGTTCTAATAACATAGTTTCATTGCAAGTAATCTGTGTCAATTACTTGCTTGTATTGCCTGTCCTTTACTCACTGTGTTGCGATCGTTATTAGGTACTTGCTGAGATTTGTAAATCTCACGCTTACTCTTTCCATTATCAGGTAAAAGGCCAGTGAAGTGATTGCATCATGTATAGGTGGAAGCACTTGAGTTTTCAGCACCGTGGTTTGCTACTATTTATGTTATTTTATTTATTCTTCTTTTGGTTAGAAGTGGACCGATCCCATATTGTAAACATTCATTACAGTTTTCGATGGTTCTTTAATAAGTAGTTTTAAAATTTTAATTTTCTCATGATTTTGATTGTTACTTTTATTTTCTTATTTTTTACATTGATGATGCCGTTTTATAGTAGTATCTTATATTAGTATATGTGGTGCTACAACCTTGTTGCCATATACATGGTAGCTTGAAGTTTTTTTATCGTGAAATACACACTCATTTGTTTTCCCCTCGTTTATTTGCTGTGTGCAAGAATTGTTACACCTCTTTTCCTTTTCGATCTCCGTCGTAATTGGGCAAAAAAAAAAAAAAAAACGATTACTCTCGTAGGTGCGGTCCCGCTGAGGCCTGAGAACGTAGAAACAATGGCCTATGAAGGCCCAAGCCCAGTGCCCCGTTCTCCGCTTGACACCATCGCGTCCTCGAATTTCCTTCTGGTTCGATCAAACCGCTTACTCAACGACTTCGAGTCGGAGCTTCTCGTCTGGTTCGTTCATCTCGGCCCGCCCGACCGTCGCCGCCGCCAGGACCGCCACCGGCTAAGCGCCGTTGGAGGCGCGGAGGCCTTGAAGTCGTCCGGCTCCTCGACGCCACGCATCATCTGGAGCCGCCGCTACCTCTTCCGGTGGCGGGGAGGGGAATGACGAGATCCAGCGGTGCGAGGTGGTGGTTCGAAGAGGACGCCGCGCTGCTCCTCTCCAGCTTGCGGATGGGTAAGAACAAGTTTTTTTAGGGAGGGGTAAGGACCAGTTAATCTGAGTAGTTGTGAGAGAATAGCCTATATTGTGTCCTCCAAAAAAAAAGGCATTTGGTTTACTGGCCGTTGGCCTTCATTTATTATTCACATGGAATCAGTGGCAAGGGATTTGGCTAGTATTACATCGGGATCAGCTCTTGATTAATCTACTAGTACACTATCTAGCTACAAGTTTCCTTGGAATTTTTGGAATATACAATGTTAAGTCCAAAATTTCTAATTAAGACATCTCTCTCTCTCTCATGAATATGATTATTGCATGTTTTTGGCTACAATAAGCAATATTGTTATGTTGCAATCCAAATTTATTCTGCTTTATATATGTTTTGTTTATTTCTTAAACGCAGAGGACAAACGCAGAACGTGGTGCTTTACAAAGTCAGCTCGGCTGTTGAGAATTTTAGCTGGAAGGATTATGTAACAGAAATGTTTTCCATCACTGATAGCAAGTCAGTACACTGTACTCCCTTCAATTTAGAAAAAACCTCGATTTTTTTTTTAACTTTTGACAGTCTCCTATATGCAACTTTTGATAATACCTTCTATATTTGTAAAATTTTCAGAAGTTTAATATTAATGTTATCATTTTCATTTTATCAATCCAAATATTTCAAAAGATAACATTCGATCAAATTTATGTTCATTACCTGCAAATGTTTTATGAAATATAAAATTTCATGACCTTTTTATTTAATTTTGGTTAAATTTTATTCTTTGCATGTGGCTAGAAGCTTATGTTCTTATTTATCTTTATTGCTGACATTCCACCCTGTGACTGTAATCTTCTTTTCAATTAGTTTGTTGGAATTTGGCAGTTTTCTTTCTTGAGATCCTTTGTCCACTCTTTTGTTGGTATTTGGCCCTCTAATTTTAAGAGCCTATTTTGTTTCACTAGGTGAATAGCCTTTTTAGCAGTTGAGGTAGGAGAGCTCCCCCCATTCCATTAGGAAGAAGAGAACAAGGTTACAGGCAAATGCACCGTTCCACTAGTCTGGCAAATTGAAGTCCCTGACTCCCTGGACCTAAAGCCCACAATCAACTAGACTCTCATGCCGGCGCAGCAGCAACAAAGAAGAAAAATAGTAACCAACCGCTCACTACCAACACTACTCACCCGACTCTTAGCGCTTTTAATAGGTGAATATTCATTCTCACATGTCATCAACACTTCTCTCGAATCTTTCTTCTTTGTTTATGTAGATGAATTGGCAATGATTGAATATTTCGTTTGCATTTTGTCTATGTGCTATTCCAGTTGTTGTTAGTGCCCCCAAATATTCAAGACTTATCTCCATACTCTAGCTGAAGGTATAATGTTGCTTCAGTTGCCTAGAAAATGAAAAAAACTTGGAAAAAAATTGTTGATGCTTCCACTCAACCTTTGAGGCTTGGTGCAAATATTCCGATCCCATTTAATAAACCCTTCCGCCATCTGAGTGTAGAATTGCTCGTTAATTATCTCCATTCTTATGCAATAAACAGTTCCATCTCGAATAACTTCCTTTGTATGCAATACAAACGTACCGAGGTAATTTTGTTCTTGCATGTAAACCATGCAAAGTTTGCTCTTTTCAAAACACATATTATACCATAATTCTGTACCTGGCACAAAACTCCATGTTCTGAGGTTCCCAATATGACTGACTGACTGGTTTCCAACCAATTTGGCAGTAATCGACTGTTTATCTCCTGTCTTTTTCAAAAATACATCATTCAAAGTTTTAAACTGTAACTAAACTGGTCTTTTTCTTTATTGTGAGGTTTAGATCATTATAGGGTAAACACTGCCGGGGGTGTTGGCTTGGTGGGATGAGAGATTAGACTATAAATAAGGGAGAAAAACCTTGGGAGAGCGATTAGATTAATTCTTCTTCATTGCTTGCGAATGATGATTACAATAGGCCTCCTTATATTAGAGAGTTCTCCCAACAATATGGATAAGATCAATATAAATAATAACTTTTCTAACTAATAGGTATGATGCCAAACAACTAATTCGTATCTTAGGAAACTGATCAAACTATTTAGAAAATAGATAACTTGGTAGGGAAGAAGCATTCCTCCTCGTAGGCTTGCCGTTACAGATCGTGTTACTGTTCACACATATGAATAGTACACATGAACAATGATTTCTGCACATGACAACTTCACCCTCATTTGGCGATAGCTCGTCCTCGAGTTGTGGTGGCGGCCATGGTTACAGCCTTAGGAGACCCTAAGTTGACGAGAGACTGCGACGTTTACTGGTGACCTTGAAGACCGTAACTTCCACGTACAATGCAACAACATTGATGGCATCTGTGATCACCACGGTAGGAGCGGTGGCCACCATGGCAGCTTTGTGGTAGGCTTCCACTGATGCAGTTGCCGTGGTAGGCTTCTGCAGGGCCATGACGGCCTTGGTAACACTGCGATAGGATATAGCAGGGTCGCAGTGGACGTCGGTAGTACCGTAGTAGGTCGTGGCAGCGACATGGTTGCCATGGCAGGCTTTGGTAGTAACACGGCTGCCGCGGCAGTAGTCGACGGAACCACGGCTGCAACGACATGTTCCGGCAGCACCGCAGCGGTTGCTGGGAACAACATTGCTGCCGCCTCTTGTTGCGCCTTTGTCTGATTCGCGATCATCTTCTCCAAAATGGCATGCATGGGCCGTCATCTTCGTGTCAATGTCGTTGGTATTAGTGCCATCTTGGGTGGGTTCTTTTGCATTCATGGCTTATGGCTTTTGGTTTATGTTACAATAACTAGTTTTTAAATGGTGTGTTTTTTCAAAGCGGGGTCTACAGGTAGAATGTAGTATAAATTTAACCGAATTCAGCTATACTGGCCAAAATCGTATGTGATTATTTCCCGCTGTGTACTGTCTCTCGCAAACAGTCCAAAATTCAAAAATTTCAGCCATAAGTTATAAGTCACAGCTCAAAAGAATCCACCCCTTGTTGGCGTTAGCCTTTATCGTGGCCAATTACTTGGCAACAGAAGCCATAATAGCAGAAGTCGTGGGAAAGGATCAACTACTCTGATACCAAATGTAATAAACCTTAGTTCATTGAGGTAAACATCGTCTGGAGGAAGGTTGGGCGGTGTCGGCTTGATTGGGGAGAGGCTTTAGAAGAGAAAGATAGACATAGATGGGGATGAGCTCTTGTTTCTTTCTTCTTTTTGCTTGTGTAATACCTTGGCCTATGATGGCCTATGTGTGTATGCACATGAGGATGCGGATTAGTTCCATATTGCTAGTTTAACATGAGAAGCATTAACATATAAACCCATAGAAACCATTGGTAATAACCTCCGGTTAACCGTTTTGCGTAAAACGAGGACGAAAGCGCAAGTAAGTTGTTACGTGTGCGTGACTTATCCATAATGGGATTAAGCCTAAGCCGGTTTGGATCCTAGGGTGTTACAAATGGTATCAGAGCTGACCCTCGCGGTTACATGGGCGTGTACGGGTCAGGGGCATGGGCATATGACGCATGGTGTGTGTGGGCACACGACATGGTATATGTACCAGCACTGGACGCACGGATGTGTGCCAAGAGGGGGAGATCCTGGTCATTTGCCCTAGTGTGGGTATGTTGGACCGACGAGGACGTCGAGTTCTTTAAGGGGGGTGTATGTAATACCTCGGCCCATGATGGCCCATGTGTGTGCGCACATTAGGATGTGGATTAGTCCCACATTGCTAGCTTAATATGAGAAGTACTAACATATAAACCCATAGGCACCATTGGTAATAATTTTCGGTTAACCGTTTTGCGCGAAGCGAGGATGAAAGCGCAAGTAGGTAGTTATGTGTGCGTGACTTATCTACAATGGGGTTAAGCCTAAGCCGATTTGGATCCTAAGGTGTTACAGCTTGATTTCAATGCTAACTACGTAGTACTGTTCACGTGAACAGTATGTGCCCATGACAACTTCTCCCCTTCTCGATGAGCAACTTATCCTCGAGTTGTAGGGCGGCGGCCATGGCTGCAGCCCTAGGAGACCCCACGTAGCCAACAAGTCGGCAACAGGTCTTGTAGCCATGGTAAGCAGAAATCGTGGGAAGGGATTGACTTCTCTGATACCAAATGTGATGATCTTTAGATCATTATGGGGTAAACATCGCCGGGTGGAAGGCCGGGCGGCGTCGGCTTGGTGGGATGAGAGATTAGACTATAGATGAGGGAGAAGAACCTTGGGAGAGCGACTAGATTAATTCTTTTTCATTGCTTCATTGCTTGCGAATAATGATTACAATAGGCCTCCTTATATAGAAGGCTCTCATAACAATTATGGATAAGATCAATGTAAATAATATCTTTTCTAACTAATAGATTTGATGCCAAACAACTAATTCTTATCTTAGAAAACTAATCAAACTATTTAGAAAATAGATAACTTGGTAGGGAAGAAGCATTTCACCTCGTAGGCTTGCCGCTATAGTATCGTGGTACTATTCACGCATATGAATAGTACGCATGAATAGTGATTACAACACGTGATAATTGTCATAAACCTTAATTCATAACAGGATAAACATCCGTCGGAGGGAGGTCGGACGATGATGACTTGAGATAGGGCAGCGCTAGATGAAAGAGGGCACCAATTTAGGGAAAGGAATGGATCTAGAGTAGCCAGTCTAGGGGAGAGACCGGAGTTAGGAATTATGGACTTGAGAATACTTCTTTATTATTCATTACTTGATGATAATGGATACATGTTGCCATTTTTATAGGGATAACTTAACTTGATCTCTAAGAAAACCTATTTATAATAGATGGAATATATCTATAAGGTAGTAAACTCATCTAATAAGAAAACAAAGTATTCTTATGTTTATCCTAACTAGTGTAATCCTGCCATGCGTGGTTACTACAATACCACAGGTACTGTTCACGCACGTGAACAATGTGTGTGAGAAGTTATTTCAGCATGTGACAACTTCTACCCCTTTGGCTAAAGCTCGTCCTCGAATTGTGGCGGCGGTTATGGTTGTAGTCCTTGGTAGACCCAATCTGACGAGCAATTGCGATGCTTCATGTGAGAGATCAGCAGTGTGTTGATGACAATTGATGGTGAAGGTGCAAGGGCCTTAACATTGCTCGATGTTGAGAAAGTTGTCGGCGACGAGGACAGCCAACGTGGAACAGTATTGGCGTGCTTCACGGTAAGCAGAAGTCGTGGGAAGGGATCGACTGTTTTGATACCAGTTGTAATGATCCTTAGATCATTACAGGGTAAACACCTCCGGGAGAAAGGCTGGGTGGCGTCGGCTTGGTGGGATGAGAGATTAGACTATAGATGAGGGAGAAAAATCTTGGGAGAACTAGATTAATTCTTTTTCATTAATTCATTGCTTGATGATAATAAATACTTCTTATCCCTTTTATAGGGATAACTCGATTTGACCTCTAAGAAATAATCTCTATCTTTAAAAAAACCTTTTAATCTCTATCTGTAAAAAAACCATTCTCTAATAGATGAAATATATCTATAAGGTGATAAACTCATTTAATAAGAAAACTAACTATTTTTATCTTTATCCTAAATAATGTAATCCTGCCATGCGCGGATGCTGCAGTACTGAGAGCGTGAAATATTTGGGATAATCACGCAATTGATTGATTCAAGTAACAAATGGTTACATATATATAACCTGGTATGGCTAATGGGAACGCATGACTAATGTGAACGGAAATGGTTAATGGGAACGCATGACTAATATGAACACAACACATGATTAATACGAACTCAAGGTTGGCTAGAGTCGAGGTGACACATGGGAGCCGAGGCTGTGTGAACACGCAAGACTTGCTAACAACCTCCCACAGTCTGAACGGGAGAAGGCCGAACGTTCAGACTGGAACGGAAACCGGTGAATGATAGACCCTTGTTGTCGAGGTAGCCAAGAATGCAGTGACCATGATCGTTGCCATGGAGGAGGAAGCCATGTCGAGGTAGCTGGTGTTGAGGTCGTCGTTGTGCTCGGGGTAGCTGACGTCCAACACATATCGGGGTAGCTGGTGTTGCTGGAGTGCTACGCAACATGGCGACTGCCGTAGAAGGACTCACGACGGTGGTGGTCGCGGGGCGCAGGAGGGCCGCGCGACACGACGACTGCCGTCGGAGTACTCACGATGGTGGCGGTCGCGGGGCGCAGAAGGGCCGCGCGACACGGTTACTGTCGTCGGAGGACTCACGACGGTGGCGGTCGCGGGGCGATATGACTTAAACTACGAGTTGCGTAACCCTCGGGAGAGATCATGGAGATAAAGTCATCTTTTAGGGGTGGCGCGGCGGAAGCTATGGAGGCGGCGGCTCAGGAGCGGCACCGCTCTGATACCATAAGAGCGTGAAATATTTAGGATAATCACGCAATTGATTGATTTAAATCACAAATGGTTACATATATATAGCCTGATATGGCTTATGGGAACGCATGACTAATGTGAATGAAAATGGTTAATGGGAACGCATGACTAATATGAACACAACACATGATTAATGTGAACTCAAGGTTGGCTAGAGTCGAGGCGACACACGGGAGCCGAGGCTGTGTGAACACGTAAGACTTGCTAACAGAGAATACTGTTCACTCATTGGGTGTTCAGCATGCGACATGAGGCTACTACCATTGGGTGTTGCTTAGATTTTTTTTCATGCATGGGCCAGATGCATATGCTCTTGAAAAACCTATTCGGTAAACTTAAGTTTGAAAGCGATTTTTGCACCAGACAATGGTTTCGTGGAACATCATGTGATGTGTTTTCCTTTAGCACTAGCACCAAATTGCCTGAGACCTTAGGTTTGGAGGCTGGCTGGGATGGACTCCGACGATTGATAGCTCTATTATCCTAACATTACGGGGGTGACAAAAACCACTCCTTGACAAATGAAACTTTGCCTTTACTGTGCCAGTTCAACACGACTGATGTGACATTATCTCAGTACAGCCACCCACGAAGTGTTCCTGTTTGCTTCTTGTAGATGTGTCGTTCCTCTCATGTCTCCTGTGCATTCAAATCTATTTGGTTTCAATGCAGCTTATAGCTGTACTCCATTAGGAATTCTTTGTTTCATTTTTCTCCAGTCAAGATCAGAAAGCAATTACAGTAACCAATATGTTTTTTAAAAACATTGTTCAGAATGCGGGAGATGTGAGTTACTTTTTGTGCACCAGAACATGTGGAAACATTTTTTTACTGTTATGTGTCTTTCTCTGTCGATTAGATTAGAATAATATTTCTATCTTGTTTCACTGTCTCAGATCTCCAATTTAGTTCACTTCTGTCATCATTTAGTCAATTAGTCTATTGTCTCAAATTGATATAATTGAAATTACAGTAAGTTGAGCTTGTCTTCTTCACCTTTGTTTTGGTTGCTCTTTAATTTAATGTATGGTGGTATTCTAGAATGGATCTTGAAAAAATTAACCAAAAAAAGCTAACTACTTCTAAAATCTTTGTGGCTACACCCAGGGGAACTGTCAAAGATCCTCTTGCATATGCACTGTATATCATGATCTCTCTAGAGACCAAATTTCAAGGCTTATTTTTCTCCTGTAGGTGGAAGTACGATGCTCCATTTTGTTCTTGGTTTTGATTGAAGCGGCATCGGTATTCTCATCCCACCAGGTTTGCATGCATATTTCTACCAATTTCCATGAAATAGAGGAGAGCTCTGCCAAGTTTCAGAATTGCCTATGCAGTCGTTCCAGCAGAACTCCCTTGTTTGTTCGTTAGAGGCAGGTTGGAGGCATAGAGAACTTATCCAAGGTATGAAAATACTGCCCTGGTTCTTCTGCTGTTTGCTATTTACACTTGATGAACTGAGGAAGATTTTCAGCCTTTTTAGTTGTATAGCACTCCTGTTTTGCTCCTTTTTCTCGGTAAGGGGCATATGCTACTGAGCTTACTGCTAGATATTATGTTGTGTGGAGTACAAGTAGTTATCTTTTTTGTGTTGTGAGTCTTGTGACGTTACAGTTTACTGGGGAACACCTGCTGGACGCGTGATAGTGGCCTACATATTTTGTGATTGGTTTGTCTTCTACTATATTTTTTTGTACTAGTACTTATTTCAATTTCTACAACACAGATTTGACATGGTCCTGATCTTTTTGGCTTTTTAGCAGCTTTTGGTTTTTCTCAGCAATCACTATTTATTAAACTAATAAACTGTAGCCATAAGCTGCAGCATAAAAGAATAGACCCAACTTAGAGGAGCGTTGCAGTCTACGGTGCTTTCTAAATGTAGATCCCTCAACCATGTTCCTATCTGGAAGGAAGGATGGAAGCCCATCAAATATTAGAGGATGGAAGCCCATCAAATATTAGAGTTGGGTTAAACAGTACAGATCTAGAGGTTATGCTGACTTTTTGTAGAAGGATTGAAGACCACCAAGTACATGAGGCGGAGAGGTTTTCTTTCGTTTTTTTAAAAAAAAGACGCAGAGAAGAATTAAAGGTGTTATTCAAGCTGAGCCTATTTATTGACAAGTGCTATATAAATCCAGATTTAGCGATGATTCTGACTTTGCAAATTTATTGCTGAAAATCCATATGCAAGAGTGAAACCTTTTTTTCGCATAACTGGTGCTGCCGATTTTCCTAATGCAATATTCTACTCCAGCATTTGTATATACTAATTTTGATGTTTTATGTTGCATTCTACTCCGATTCTTGTTCGTATAGATCAGTCTGTCTTCATGCAGAAGGACAGATACACTTAGGAAATGGGCAGTGTAATCTCCATCCAGAAAGGAGTGACATGGGAAAGCTATTAGTCGCCGTATTGGCTATCGGCTTATGTTGTCACTAGAAAAGCAACAAAATAGCGTTGGGAACGAATGGAAAAGCATACAAGTCGTGGCATCTCTTCCAATTTCGCAATGTTCCCATCGGTCTTGTGGTTTTTGGAAGCTCACGATAGAGATGGTGACAATTCGCAATGGCCTGAGGAATGAGCCTTTGTAAGATTCCATGGAGTAAATTCAGTGTAACCAATGGCGCCTCAGAAAAATTTGTGGCTCGTTTCTAATAATTTGCGGGCGACTTGTGCATCATTGGAAATGCGTCGTCCTGTGCACGTCTCGAGTGTGCCCACTATTCAGATCAGAAATCAAACCATCGAAAATAGCTTGAGCCTTCTTACAAAAGGCTTGAATTAATCCTTTAACCTTAAACATTGATTTTTTTTTTGTTCTCCCCCGCAAGATAGAACATTGATCTATGTTTAGATTTGACGCCATGGATTCTCATGACTCATGACCGCGTTGACTTGCCGTTTGATCTGTGAGTTCTGATGAGTCTTCTGACCCACGACGCCGAGTCCAAGCCCGAAATACGGTATTCAGTTAGCCAATGGGCTGAAAGGCAGCTGCCATGGCGGCGAAAGATCGTTTGGCACCTGGCCGATCGTGCATGCACTGCCAGCCATCTTCCATAGCATGCCATTTTTCTGACCGTCTCGCTCGCGCCTTAGCTGGCGTTGGAGCCCAGTGCTCCCCTCCCTCTCCTCCCCAACGTACGAACTCGTCTCTCCGAGCCACACCACACCACACAACGCTCGTCCAGCCGCCCCACACCGACGAAACGAGGCGCGGTCCGGTGCGTGCCTAGCTATGGCCCAACGCCGACGAGACGACCCGCGCGCCGGCCAGTTCAAACGCGCGCGCTCACGGAGCCAGCCGGTGGCGTCCTCCTTGGCACCATGCAGATCGACGAGGGGACAGCCAACTCCTCACGTACCCTTGCACGAGCAATGTCATCATGTCACTCGTACGATCTGCCAGTGCAACGTAGGATGGGAATGTGGCTGAAAACGGAACCCGAACCACCCCTCCTCCGCCGCGCGTCCGACGTGTGCGATCCATCGACCAAGTACTGTGCTCATCGGTCACGCGCGAAGTGAGCTGGACTCCAACGGCCTGTCGCAGAACGGAGCGGGAGGTGGACGCCAACTCACTCGACAGCGGCGACGTCCGGCCGAACTGGAGCAGCGGGGGTTGGCCTGACCCGGCGCCCGCTGCGTGCAGTAGTTTTTGTTACGAAACTCAAAAGTCATGGACAAATACTAGAATTAACTCTAAGGGATTTAGACTATAAATAGAGAGATCTTTGTAACATAAAAATAGATCTGAAATTAATAAAGACTACATTCTAGCTTCTCTCTTAATTGTATCTTATGGTAATTGATCTATTATGTTCTTGGTGATTGATTATGTGGATTGCGTTGCCATTAATCTATTCTTTCCACATAATTTATTTCCTAGATTATTTAAGCTTTATTATAATTTAGTTAGCTTTTGCATTATTGTTATATGTTTCTAGATTTATTTTATTCAACATTTTATTTTTACTTGCTTAGTAATTTCAAAAATTACTTATTAATTAGCAAAAAATCATTAAAATTGCTAGAAAATTAGCAACGACCTCACATGGGGAATGGATGTTAAAATCAACTTAACAGCCTGATCACTCGGTGCCACCATAACCCAACTAGCAGCTGGGGCTCCTACTATTTCTGATGCCGCCAAATGTGTGACACTACACTTCTTGAGGCACCACATCGATTTAGACTTGAAGTTTGAGTACCTATTAGAAGAGGACCAGTTGGCATTGTGGAGCTCTCTAAAGGAAAGGTATGACCAGCAAAGGTCCATCATGCTACTTGAAGTACAGCGTGAGTAGACCAACATTAGGTTTCAGGACTTCAAGAATGTATCTACATATAACTCTTCCATTCATAAGCTTGTTGCCAAGCTTAGGTTCTATAACTAGAAGATTACAGATGCTGAGATGATAGACAATACTCTAAGCACCTTCCACCCTACTCATAGGACGCTCCAATAGCAGTACCGTCAGGCCAAGTACAAGAAGTACTCAGAACTGATTACCACTCTTCTCGAGGCAGAGAAGAATGATGAGTTACTAATGAAGAACTATCAAGCTCGTTCCACTGGGTCACAGCCACTGCTAGAAGCTCATGCTAATGCCGCGGAAAGGGACCCATGCAAAGGGGTGGATAGTGGAAGAAGCTGAATATGCAGAAGGAAAATGGCAAGCGCCACTGGATGGGGCAAGGGATTGGCAAGCAATAGAAGATAGTGGAAGAAGCTGAATATGCAGAAGGAAAATGGCAAGCGCCACTGGATGGGGCAAGGGATTGGCAAGCAATAGAAGCCAGACTCAGGCAACAAGAAGGCCTACTCCCCTGTGCCTTGTTGTAGGTGTGGTTGCATGGATCATTGGTCCCGTAATTGCCGCACCTTGAAGCATCTGGTAGAACTCTACTAAGAGTTAGTTGGAAAGGGCAAGAAGGCGCCAGGGAAGAAGGCAGCAGAGTCACACTTCATCGATTAGCCTAATGATGATAATGATGCACCGAATGCAGGAATAGAGTTCAACACTACAACAAGGGGTGATCATATGGAGGTTGATACATATGGCGACTTGCAGTAGGCCATAGGTAGCTTCCCCGGGAAACTCTAGATGTTATAGTTTCTTTAAGTTTGTTTTTATCAGTCTAGGTCATTCTAGAAAAATAATGGATTTTTTAATGCTCTTGTGGAGCATTAATTGTTTATAATTTAAACATTAGTTCTTGATGAATAAATTGAGTTGTCTATTCTTTTGAGTTTTATTCCTGTTGAATTATTGTTTGATTATACTATGCTCTATATAGATTAACTCATTAAATCCGAGGGTGGGGGAGAAGATTTACCTGGTAGATAGTGAAACCACCAACATGATTCTAAGGGATACCAAGTATTTCCACATGTTAACTAAGAAAACGGGAAATGTCATGATCATCGCTGGAAGTGATGCTCTAATTGTTTGCACTAGAAGGACCACAATCGTTCTCTCTATGGGTACCCGAATAGAGATTGAGGATACTCTCTTGTATCTCAAATCAAAGTATACCCTATTAAGTTTTAAGGATATTTGCTTGAATGACATCCACATCGAGACTGACAATGAAGGTGATACAAAATACCTTCTCCTAACCAAATCTGACGGCGATCAGAAATGAGTGGTTGAAAATTTTCCCTCCTTCTCATCTGGGTTATACTATTCCTACATAAAACCTGAAGAATATGTTGTAATGAAGATAGAGTATAAAACCTTTGGAGAATTTTAAGATCTGGCACGATTGATTAGGGCATATTAGGGTAGGAATGATGAGAAAAATAATAAGCAATTCTATTGGTTATAGTTTAAAAACTCTATCCTTTTCTAAAACTGAATATTTCTTATGCCAATCCTGTGCTAAAGAAAAACTCATCACTAGACCCTCTTATCTGAAAGTTGAGGAGGAATCACCTTTTTCTTGGAGAGAATACATGGTGATATCTGTGGACCTATTCAACCCCTGTCGGGTTCCTTTAGATATTTTATGGTGGTATTATATGCTTCTACTAGGTGGTCCTATGGATACTTGTTGTCTACTAGGAAGTACATCTTTGCTAAATTAATAGCTCAAATTATCAGATTAAGGGATAACTTTCCAGATGAAAGAATTAAGTCTATTAGAATGGACAATGCCAATCAGTTCATCTCTAAGGCATTTAATGACTATTGTTTAGTTTTAGACATTAAGGTAGAGTACTTTGTACCACATGTTTACATTCAGAATGGGCTTGTAGAGTCATTCATTAAAAGAATTAAGCTGATTGCTATACCACTATTGTAGAATTGTAGGCTTCCCACCAGCTGCTGGGGCCATGCAGTGTTGACGCAGTAGCACTAATAAACTTAAGATTGACTGCATACCACCAGGTTTTCCCCTAACAACTGGTGTGTGTAAAAGAACCAAATATTTTTCATTAGTGAAAATTTGGCTGTGCTGTATACGTGCTAATTTTACCACCACAACATACAGCCATGGGCCCTCACCGAAGGTTGGGAGTCTATGCTGGTTTCGAGTCCCTGTTGATTATCAAATATCTTAAGCTTACCATGGGAGACATATTTACGGCCCACCACGCTGATTGTATTTTTGATGAAAATAATTTCTCAGCATTAGGGGGAGGAAAATACCTTACTAAAAAAATACCGAGAAATAGATTGGAATATCTCGGACATCTAAGCCCTAGATCAACGCACTACAGAAACTGAACTAGAAGTTCAATGAATAATAAACCTGTAACAAATAGCAAATAATCTACCAGATGTTTTCATTGATCGGAAGGGAGTAACAAAATCTTATATACCAATAGTAAATGCTTCGGTGTGGAAGTACCCCAAACAGATACTCGAACCACTCCAACCCCTCATATGAAGAAGAGGGGGGAGAGAACTGGAAAATAAGGCCTCAATTCCGAGGAGACGTCCGCAAAAAAAGAAATTCAATGAAACCTCCCGAGTCAGTAGAAGAGACTGAACTTGACGTTAAGAAAATCCCCAGTCCAATTGCGCGTGCACAGTCTAATATTGAGACTTCAAAATAACCAGACTCCGTCGTTGTGGGAAATCATGAGGAGCTGGATGAACTGAATGAAGAAATATCCACTAATTTTATTGAGTGAGGAGAACTATATAAGAAAAAGACTATAGTGGTGACATCCATTTTGCCTTGAAAATTGCTAAAAATCTAGAATTGGATCCAGAACCAAAGTCCTTAACTGAATACCAGAAACGCTCAGACTAGGGTAAATGGAAGGAAGCAATCGAGGCAAAATTATTTTTGATAAATAAAAAAAGGGTCTGGATAGATAGACCAAACATCGCCCAAAGTATTCTCTATAGGATCTAAATAGGTTTTCATTTGGAAGAGAGATGAAAATAATGAGGTGGTGAGATATAAAGCGAGATTTGTAGCACAGGGGTTCAAGCAGAGGCCTAGCATTGATTATGGAGAAACTTATTTCCCTGTCACAAGTGGGATAACGTTACGATATTTAATATCAATGGTAGCAGGTATGAATTTAAGTATGCAGTTAATATATGTAGTGACAACGTATCTATGTGGGTCACTGGACTCAGATATTTATATGAAAGTCCCAAAAGGAGTAAAGATTCTGGATCCAAATAAATTGAATCAAAATATGTACAATGTCAAGTTGGAAAGGTCATTGTAAGGATTAAAACAGTCCGGAAAAATATGGTACAATCGGCTTAGTGAATTCCTCCTGAAGAAAGGATACACTAATAATGAAGATTGTACCTGTGTGTTCATTAAAAAAAATCCCAAAATAGATTCTGTATTATTGTAGTGTAAGTCGATGATCTGAATATCATCGAAATGATAGAGGATATAAAGAAAGCAAGTTCCTATATTATCAAAGAGTTTGAAATGAAGGATTGGAACAAATCAAATTTTGCTTAGGCTTGCAGCTGGAGTACTTTCCTGGAGGAATTTTAGTACACTAATCATCTTATCCAAGAAGGTTTTAAAGAAATTTAATATGAATAAGTCATATCCAATAGAAACCGTGATGGTGGTCCGATCCCTAGAAGCGGATAAAGACCATTTTAGACCAAGGATAAAAAAGGAAATTCTTGGACCAGAAGTTCCATACTTAAATGCTATTAGGGTAGTAATATATCTTGCTAAGTGCACAAGACCGGGCATTGCTTAAGTGCTATTAGGGCAGTTATCTCCCGAAGCATTCAGACGTCTTCTAGTGCGAAACAATTGCCACTGCTTCGTCAACTATATAAGGGTTGATGTTAGAGGGGAAAGGAGATGGAACGCTGGTAGAATACACTTAGAGCAAGATACAGTGCAAGGCTCTTTTCTGCGTTACTGTCAGTTGTAATTATTCTTCAATGCAATAGCCACACAGGAAGTAGAGTTATTATTCTCTTAGGAGAAGGCCTGAACTTGTATAAAAATTCTCATGTCTTCTCTATGTGTGCTTGTGGTCAGTCTCTTGAGAGAGTTTCCCCCGAATCCAAACAAATCATATGTAAGATGGGTATTAAAACACCGATATTTGGCATCGTCCTTGGGGAAACTTCGTCCAAGAATTTGGTAATCTTCTTGTCAGCGAGTTCTCTTTCCTCTGATGTCCTCATGGCAGGGGAGTGGAACAGGGAGAACTAGTTCTATTTGGCCGAGTATGTAGACCTTGACATGGAGGCCTGCTACGAGTACGAGCATACAATGCTCGCTTCTAATGGTGAGGCTCTCTCTAGAGATCTATCCAGAGACCTCAAAGATGAAGACACTTATCAAAGATTCTAAGCGAGTGCTGCTATTTTGGTTTCTCTGAAACCCAGTGAGACACTCCTAGTATATCTATCCGCCATGCCACATGCAGTAAGTGCAGTACTGGTTGCCGAGTGTGACAGCATTTAATGACCAATATACTATGTAAGTGAAGTCTTACATAGGTCTAAGGAGCGCTACCCTTAGGTCCAAAAACTCTTGTATGCCCTCCTCATGTCTTCGACGAAGCTAAGGCATTATTTTCAGGTGCATAAGATTATTGTGCCGTCTAAGTTTCCCTTAGGAGAGATCCTTCAGAATAGAAAAACAGCGGGGCGCATGGTAAAATAGTTGGTAGAACTTAAGGAGTTTGACCTCCATTTCGTATCTTGAACGGCTGTGAAATCCCAGATCTTGGCAGACTTTGTCACCAAATGGATTAATTTTGAACCCGTTCAGGATCCCCAGTACAACTTCCATGACCAGTGGACAATGTAGTTTGATGGGTTGCTTACGCTAAGTGGCTCGGGGGTTGGGGTGGTCCTAGAATCTCTCGCGGGAGAGAACTTAAATTACATAATTGAACTACACTTACCAGCCACCAGCCACTAATAACGTGGATGAATACAAAGGTTTTTTGGTTGGCATATGAGCCACAAAAGTGCTCTGAATTCGTTGACTACTCGTGAGAGGAGACTCTCAACTAGTCATGAATCAAGTCAGAAAAGAGAACCAATGCTCTAATTCGACCATGTCTCAATACTTGGCGGAAGTCAGGAAGCTTGAAAGGCTTTTTTTCAGTTTTGAGTTACAGTTCATCCCTCGGAAGGATAATTTTCTCGCTGACCAGTTAGCTCGAATAGCTTCTTCCCGATCACAACTGCCACTGGGAGTCTTCTTAGAGTAACTCCAAAAGCCATCTCTAGTCGAAGCTCTGGAAACAACTCCTAACGAGACAACTTCTCTAGAGTACGAGGATACTTGGATGACTCCCATCTATGAGTATCTTCAAAAGGGTTTGGTACTCAATGATGATCTCAAAACAAATCATCTAACTTGTTAGGCCAAAATGTATACTTTGATCGATGGGGTACTTTACAAACGGAGTACTCAAGGGGTTCTCATGCGATGCATATCACAAAAAGAAGGATGATTACTTCTTACCGAAATGCATGGGGGTGTCTGTGCGGCTCATGCTTCTTATAGAATGTTAGTCAGAAAGGCCTTTAGATAATATTTCTATTGGCCAATATCCCTTAATGACGCCAAAGAATTGGTTAAGAAGTATGTACAATGTCAGTTTCATAGTCGGTAAATACACCAACCAGTTTAGGCTCTCCAGACGATTCCTCTGTGTTGGCCTTTTAGGACCTGGGGGCTTAACATCCTAGGATTGTTCCTCAGAGCACGAGGGGGACTTCGAGTTCCTTTTTGTGGCTATTGATACGTTCACAAAATGGATCGAGATTGAACTTATAACTGGGATAACAATGAAAGCCGCAAAAAGGTTCATGACGAGAAGTGTGATTACTCGATTTGGAGTCCCAAGTTGAATAATTAGACAATGGTAAACAATTTTCAAGCGCAAAATTTCAAGAATTTTGTGACAAATTGGGTACCAAACTTTGTTATGCCTCTGTCATCCATTCTCAAAGCAATAGAGTAGTCGAGCGCGCAAATGGAAAGATAATGTAATGAATTAAGATCTGAGTCTTCGACCAGGTTATAAAGCGCTCGAGGGCTTGGGTACAAGAGTTACCTTCAGTATTGTGCTATTTGCACGACTCTATGTCGGGCGACAGGAGAGACACCTTTTTCCTAGTGTTTGGGGCTGAAGCCATGCTTCCTCCAAAACTAAATATCCGGTTGGTAAGGGTCGAGAACTTAAATGACTCGAACCAAGAGCAACTTCGAGCAAATGATATTAACCTACTCAAAGAGAAGAGGAATCAAGCCTTGATCCGATCAGTAATTTACCAGCAAACCATGCATAAGTACTACGATTGTAAGGTCCAATCTCGCAGCCTTTCTGTAGGTGACTTGGTATTGAGGAAAATCTAATACCAATCTAATCGGGACAAACTTTGTCCCAAGTCTGAAGGATTGATCAAAGGGTAAAGTTATTCTTACCCGCTAGTCAAGGGTTGAGCTTGTAGACTTTGACCTTGTCTCGGTCTTCCAACATCTTATTTCTCTCATCCTTTTCCTTTCCGATATGAGCAAGCTCTCTGATCACTTTGGCCTTCTATTCGACCTCAGTACAGAGCTTATTCATTTTTACCTCTTCTTCTGTTAAAAGATGAGAGTTAAGAGAAGGCAAGAAGGACACTCAAGTAAGCAGTCTTAAACTTACTGTTTATTTTTCTTCTAATGCGTTGCTTTTGGAGTCGGCCTTCAGAAGGCTTATTCTTAGGTTGACGACTTCTTATTCGATCTTTTGCGTCTTGACCTTCTCGTTTTCGAGCGTAGCCACCAAGAATTTCTCATCACTCTTGAACCTAGGGCTGTGCAATTGGTTTTTTTCGATTTAATCGGTTTGGTACATACGGTATAAACGGTGTTAATAGTTCGGTTATATACGGTATTTTTAGAAGTACGGTTCAGTTTTGATAAATCCCAATTTATTTCAGCACAGTATCGGTAAATACTATATTTACCAAAGTTAACGTGAATTGCTAACGATATAGTGACTAGCGAGACGAGTAGACGATTATACAAATATTACCGGTGATAGAATTAGAATTTTAGAAACACTCCAATGGAGTATGGAGATTCGACGGTATAGGCATAAAGTATATACAGTTTGGTTTGGTTTTTTTGGTTCGGTTCAAAAATACACAACCCTACCTGAACCAGAAAAGGTTAGAAGCAAACATAAGAAGTTGGTCGAATGGTTGAAACATAGTTCGACTATGAGTACCAGTGACTTACCATGCCTCTGCCCTCTCGGTGAGTTCGACATTTGCTTGTCGAAGAAGCATGACTTGTCTATGGTACTCAGCCATAGTCACCATGCCCTCCAGCGCTCTCTGAGTATAAAAAGGTAGTGAGAAATCAAAAAATACTAGGTATGGATGTCTAAGTACTTGATACTTACATTCATGCCCCTATGGGTAACTTGGCAAGCACCCCTCTGGAGTCTTTGAGCTCGTCGAGCTCATCGACCTTATTCCACCACACCTTCTCAAGACGCTCATCGTCGAAGATGAGTCCTTTGTCGGGAAGGTCTTTTGGGTGTGGAATATTGCTTAGAGGTTGGCCAGAGAGCGTTCCCACTATAATTGCAGGATTAAAAAAAATGAAGAGAAGAAGTTGGGTCCCTCTTCTTCTTCTCTAGTTGTACCTTCTTAAGGTCGAGGAGGGACATCTTCAATGATTTCCTCTTTAGCGCGGCGGTCGAAAGGACCTCCAACTTCATGACAAGGTATTTCTACCCTGCTTTCAGCCTCTTGGACCTCTCCCTCTACGACCATTCCTGTGGTCATAGCTATTGCAGCTTTGGCAACAACTTTAGTTGCTGCGGTGGTCGCTTCTTCGACCACCACCTCCACCCTTTCTTCGACTACAGGCAAAGTTGTAGGGGGCTTTTCCGCAAGAGCATCCTTGGTCAATGGAGATGCCGGGCTATGTTTAGTTTTTTATTTTCATACCTTGTTGTTGCACCCTTTATCTTGAACTTCGAAGAAACCTTTCCTGAGAGTTTCTTCAACTGCTTCTCTTCGACCACGTATAGTCATGGAGGAATGAGAACATCTTCGACCATGTTTGGTCGAAGATCTTGAGTACGAACTTTTGTTCCTTGCCCTTCTTTTCCCCCTGACGGTTGAGATCAGTTCCGACCACTTGGAGGACATCCTCCTTCTCGATCACAGACTCTGCTGTTGTAGTAGTCTCCTTCACAAAAGACACGAAACTCTTCTAGTTTTGCTTTTCGAGTTGCTTTGTAAAGCCTTGAGAAGCGCCAACTGTATACGTTTTGGTGTCGAGGTAGAAGGGTATCTTGATCTTAGGAGTCGGCTGCTCAAGTACGGCTGCCCGTATCTCACTTGTGGTGAGTGTATCCATAAAGAATTGTTGGGCAGGGCTAGTCGGAGCAGTCGGGGGAGGGAGAACCACAAGGGGAATAGCTGCACTTGTGCTCTCCTTCTTGTCGACTGCTTTTGTCAACCGATGTTTTTTGGCTAGAGGAGCCTTAGTCTTATTCGCCTCCTCTCTGATCACCATCAGCTCGTCCCTCTAGTCATCCCGACGGTTGATTACGCCTATACTCTGCAAGGAAAAAAAGAACATTATTTAGTCATTCTCTACGACTACATAGAACTAAAGAAGGGGCCGATCTTTCGATTATCTTTAAGTGTTCTTCTTTCTTTTCGATGGACATATCCACCAAAATATAAGGAGTTACCACCTTGAGTGAGGGAGCCTTCTCGCAAACGAGCTTGACCCGAGTGTTAATTTCAACCAACTCAAGATCTGTTCAAATAGGAGAAATGGTCGATATACAGTGCTTGAAATTCAAATCTATGATTACAAGTGCGATTGCTACTTATCGTTCTCGTAGTCTTTGTCACATCCGTAGCACCCAAGTACATCCACATGGGATATGCTTATCTCTTCAGGGGGCTGATGTGATGGGTGATGAAGTCCTTCACCACGCGCCTACCAGTGAGCCCCTTGTCCCTCAGCACTTTGATGGCTAAGATGTAGGGGGCGATCCGGGTGAGGTCCTTGGGAACTGAGTTCCAGGATGTGTTCTTCTTTGCATCCTTCCCTACGATGGAAAGGCTATCTTCACTGGTGGTCTCCCAGTAGAACCATCTCTTTTTTCAGCCCGACACGATGATCGGGTGAACATTTGGATGTATAACTCCATCTTGCCATCATGGAGCTTCAGACCACAGCTCCTGGCAATTCCATTCTGTCGGCTCATCTCATAGTAATAATGAAAGAGCTCGAGATCTGGAGAAATGTCCAGATAGGCCTTACAAAGGTACACGAAGACATTGAGCATCGTGATCGAATTGGGAACGAAGTTCACCAATTTGACCCTGAAGTACTCAAGTACGGGAAGATATATGATTTCTCTCATTGGCCAATGTTGTCCGATAGTTTTGATCCATTTGATGAACTTCCGCGGAGGAATCTTCTCAACATCATCCAAAGTCTTAAACTTCGCGTTATCCATATCTAACACCGCCCAATTGGATCAAGACTTAGTCATTTTCTCGATGGTTGGTTTGGATTAGGGTGAGATTGGAGGAAGAAGATGATCTGGTCGGTGACGGAAAGCACGAAACATATTGAGGCATCTAGGTAAAGTGAAGAGATTGAAAGTTAACTCATGTAAGCTTTTATAATCGCACGTCGGTTACCCGTTTTGGGAATCGAACGATTATTTCAGGAATTGCTCCGGCGTATAGGTTTGTGAGAGTCGATTGAAATTCTTTTTAGAGGTCATCTATCTTCATAACTCAAGAGAAATTACCCTTTTGACCAAGCACACTTTTGGTCGAAAAGAATAAAAAGGCACTGCTTTCGATTATCTATCATCTATGGCTTTCCTTGCTCAAGTAAGTTATGTTCACTTGAAGTTGGGGGGCTAGATGACGCGGATAGAGTAATCATCAAATTATCACATCATTATGTACTTTCATATATCCATTATCAGTAAGAGAGAAATTTCACAGAGTGACCGTAAGCTCTTCTATGATCATTTCACAGTCGTAAGCTCTTCTACGACTACTTGATCTTTAAGTCTTCCTACGATCACCTCATGATCGTAAGTTCTTCTATGTGCATGATGTAGTCATAAGTTGTTATATAACCATCCTTTGGTCATGTGCCTTCCTACGACCAGTACATCTCCGACCGGCCTGTCGACGATAATCTACCATGTTGTGGGCTTGTCTGACAAGACATTTAGAACATGTGTTTATTTCTAATAACAGCAAAGAATCTCTCTTTGACAATAACCATCGCATGACGAACCGACGACGATGTCTCTGACAATAACTACTGCCAGGTAGTTATCTCCCGAAGTGTCAAGATGTTTTCCGGCGCAGAACAAATGCCACCCCTTCGTCAACTATATAAGGGTTAATGTTAGAGGACAAAGGGAGGGAACGCTGGTAGAATACACTTAGAGCAAGGTACAGTGCAAAGCTCTTTTCTGCATTACCGTCAGTTGTAATTATTCCTCAGTGCAATAGCCATACAGAAAGTAGGGTTATTATTCTTTCAGAAGAAGACCTAAACTTATATAAAAATTTCCGTGTCTTCTCTCTATGTGCTCGTGGTCAGTCCTTTGAGAGAGTTTTTCTCGAATCCAAATAAATCATGCGTAAGATTGGTATTAAAACACCGACAAGAATATGTCTAAAATTAATAAAGACTATGTTCTAGTGTTTTCTTTTAATTATGTTTTCTGATGATTAATTTATTATGTTTTTGATGATTGATTATGTGAATTAAGTTGTCGTTGTATTCATCAACTATTTCTCAACGGTTTTTTTGCTCGGTTTGGTGCCGAATCGGGCCGGGGCACGTACAGTACGTGGCGTGTGGGCGAGTACTAGTACTACTGCACTAGTAGCAATTGAGTCAGCGTCGACGTGTGGGAAGCGGACACGGGGGAGTTGGGAACCGGCAGCTAGCCTCGTGCTCCCTTCGTTTGATGGGGGCTTGTCACTTGTGGCCCTTCTAGCTGTTTGTCCGAGCACAGCATCAAACGTTGCTCCTTGCGTTCATGCATGCTTCTTTGGCTCATTGGAAGGAATTCTGGAGAAAATTCGTTGCGCCGAAACGATGCGGGCGTTCACAACTTAAAAAAGGAGAGTGAGATGTGCACGGTTCATCCAGGCAGCGGCACTACGGCATGGGTGGATGGACGATTCTCTCCCTCCCTCTCTTTTTAATCGAGAAATGCACACGTAATTGCGGGAACAAAGGGGAGCCAAACAGCAACAACACTACTAGTTATTTTGGGTGACTTTCTTCATTGATAAAACAAACACGTAGCATACATTTTCATCATCACCCGAGAAAGTAAAAAATGCCATTTCTTCTCCTCTGACTTAACTTTGTGGAGAAGGGCAAGAAAAGAAAGAAACGAAGCTCTCTAGCTAGCTACCAACGTTAAATGCCTAATCAAACTGCTGTTACTGCGTCGTCGTCGTCGTCATCATTCTGGCAACCCTTTCTATCCACGCTGACACTGTTCTCTCCATAATTTGGCGAGCAGGCCATGCTTGGGGACAGGGAATGGGCTGTGCTCGACCTCGTCACTGGATCCAACGATCTCCCACCTGCAAAATCAAGCATGAACACATCAATCAGTACTCTGAACTAACACCTCAGCTGTCGCTATGGCAGTGATCAGTACTAGTACTACTCCATATAGGAGTACGAGCTGTGCAAGACAGTGAAGGACCCCACAGGTTTATGGTATGATCGATGCATATTGGAGTGTATATATGTTGTGGAATCTGGCGCTGGGGGAAGGGTCCAATGAAGTGGCAGCAGACATGGGGCGCTCTGGTCCACAAGGACAAGGGGGAATATATGGCGAATCAGTGTGGAGGGGCACGAACCTGTAGTCGGTGACCAGGTGGTGGATGAGGACGAGCATCTCGAGCTTCGCCAGCTCGTTCCCCGGGCACACGTGCACGCCATTCCCAAATGGCATGAAGGTGTTCGGCCGCGGCGCCACCTGCATATGCGTTCCACACACAACCAGAAAGAGAATTCAGAAAAGAGAGTGGAGTTTTGAGGCTCTGCATGGATGCCGGTATTTGTTGCGGCTGTTGTGGAAAACAAAGACAGTTTCAAATCTTCTAGATAAGGTTTTGCATCAACAATGGTTAGGTTGGATTTCCATGATCCATCGCACTGTGGATTGTGGGGGCCTGTCCAATGGTTACGAAGCACTACCCATTGGTTGGGACAGATGGAAGTGTCTTTGGCCACATACTAGCTAGTCCCGTTTTCTAGTTGTATGAGCGTTGCTGCATGTAGGAGTATGTTCTGAAAGCAAACTGTAATATTTCATTCGACCTTAGGTGTAGATTCAATCATACAACTAATGAATAAGATCGGTCTGAATTATTTCTGAAACTGAACATGCATACGTACATATTTTGTTACGCTTCATGAACGACGAAAAAACCACTACTGAATTAAACTTACCAAAATTGTTATTAGCAAATATTACTGCATACCACTACAGATTCACTAAGGAGTGACCGCTAATTTTGTTATGTGAACAGTATAGTGTTACTGAGTTGCATATATTGACCGGAGAATAGAGGATTTAATGCATCGAAAGGAACGATTTTCAGTTTCTTCTTCAGACGCATCCACATCAAGCATCGCAGCGAGGAGACCCATACCTTGAATCTAGAAGGGTCGAACTTTTGTGGATCCTGGAAGTAGTCCGGGTTGTGATGGATGTTCCTGAAGAGCGGCATCACCTTCCACCCCTTGGGGATAAGGAACCCTACACGCCAAGGAAAAATGACGGCCGCGTCAGAATTAAAAATGCCCACGGTTTTATACGATGTGAAAAAGGAGTACCAGACATGGGGCTCTACGGTTACGTAGCTCCACGTCCACCGTAGGCTGTGCACGTGTGCGCGTGCGTACCTTTGTACGCCACGTCAGCCACGGCCTCCCTGAACGTGTACGAGATGATGCTCGCCATCCTTAAGCTCTCCAAAATCACCTGGGCGACGGATGAGATGGGAACAAGGAACGGCGCCATCAGTAGCCACAAAAAAACACGGGAATCGCATAAAAAAAATCGAAGACTAAAAAAACTCTTAAATCTTTTGTATGGCACGCACCCTTTGCGTTAGCGCCATGCTCCTCGTCTGCGCCCACGTCAGTGACCGCTTCCCGCCGTCGTTCGCCTCGTGGATCGCCATCTGCTCTGCCCTGACGGCCTCGAGGAGCTTTGGGTTGTCGTGGAGGTACTTGACGATCCAGGTGAGCACGCTGGCCGTCGTGTCCTGCGCGGCGAACAGCACGCCGATGACGTTGTCGGCGATCTGCTCGTCGGTGAGGAGTGCGCCGTCGTCGCCCCGCGACCGCATGAGGCAGCCGAGGAGGTCGCTGCCGGGCTCGCCCCGCGCCCACCGCTCACGCATGATGTCTCTCAGCACGCCGTGCAGCCGCCGCCTGGCCTACAGTTATTAAGCAGAAGAACACAATTCGGTCGCATGTCATATATGTGAACTGTTGCTGCGAAGACGTACAAGAACGTCAAGAAGGCACTAGAGTACGTGTGTACTGTCTGTGCCGTCATGTGCCCGGCTGTCGCTTGCTTACCTGGATGGCGTTGTAGTAGAGCGTCCCGGGGAAGCTGTTGGGGAAGGAGTTGTAGCCCTTCTCCACGACGGAGTAATTCTGACTCAGCTCCGCCTTCCGCCGCTCGTCCAGCCGCCCGCCGAAGATCGTCACGATGCCGACATCGAACGAGAGCTGAGAGAGAAACACGCACCAAATTAACACCGTCGGCAACCAGTCCTACATTACCGACATCACTCATGCACGCCTATTACACGCGCGCGTCTGGAAACTGTGTGCTTTGCTTACCCTCTTCATGGCGTGGAGCGTGCTCGTGACGTTGCCGTCCCAGGACGCGAGCGTGGACCGCACGGCGGCCTCGACGTCCGGCAAGAGCGCGCGCAGCGCCTCGGGGCCGAGCGGGCCCTGCACGAGCCTGCGCAGGCGGAGGTGGTAGTCGCCCTGGTGGAAGAAGAGCGCCGACGGCCCGATCATGCGCTCCTTGCTCCGCGGGTACGTCGGCTTGAACAGGTGCGCTTGCGTCACCAGCACGAACCGCGCCGCCTCCGGGCTCGTCAGCATCACGCACGGGCAGCCCAGAAGGTGCGTCTTGAAGATCTCACCATACCTGCACAAGCCATACATGCATAGGCACGCCACAGCTCCGGTCGTTAGTAACCTCCCATGCATCAAAAGCTAATAATTAACATGCATGTATGCATGCGCGCTGCAGGTAGCAACTTGCAGAAGGTTTGCAAAAGCAACAAGCTGAAGGATGTGGTTGACTAGCTAGTCACCAACGAACCTCTTCTGTTTGGAGGCGAAGAACACGTTGGGGTCTTGGGAGTAGAGCTGAAGGGTCTCGCCGATGCAAGGCCAGCCCATGGAGCCGGGGGGCAGTTTGACGGCTTGCACATGGGCACAGCCCTGGCCTTTCCTCTTCTGCCGGCTCGCGTAGTGGACGTAGGACAAGAAGGCTAGAGAAATGAAGACGCACATGAGGATGAAGAAGGCCATCCAAATGATGCTCGAGAAGGATCACTCAGACCTGTTTGTTCTGAACTCGCTGTTTTTCTTACTTTGTGTGTGCTGTGTCTGTCGATCTGTGCTATGCTGCTGTGCTAGGAGAGGGGGAGAGAGAGAGAGCTGTGAGGAGAGGGAGGAGAGAGGAGAAAAATCTTTGATGAATCTTTCGAATGGTGGAGGGCGTGGGAAGGCCTTGCGTGGTATTTATAGAGGGAGCGAGAGAGAGAGAGAGAGAGAGGGCAATTTGGAAGCGAGAGAGAGAGAGAGAGATTGCTGGGCTGGCAGGTCTCAACGACATGGGAAATGTTAAGTGAAGAGGATAAAACATGCATGTAGGAAGATAAGTATTACTGATTTAGCATGTGCTTGTTGGGGGGAGCACAATTTTCACCTGTGATTTTGGGATTGACTCGATCTTGCATTGCCCAATGAGATCACATGGACAACTTGGCATGGCATTAGTGTAGAGGGAACCTTCCTAATCAAATGATATTCTTATCAGGATTATTTTAGAATTATCAAGAGTCAGCTAGAGCACTCATCTTACCATAGCTATATTGTAGAAACAAAATCGAACATCCTATATATGCTGTAACATGTAAGTTTACTTCAGTAGGGCTGTTCATGTATAAGGTGACTGATTTTTTTTTTTGGTAATTGTGAGTCTTATTTTTTAAACCATTGGATCAAAATAAGAATCATACGTGTACGCATATCAAAGCTAATCCAATAGACAAAGAAATCACATAGTTTTTTTTAAAAAAAACTGGCAACTGGCAAAAGCATTTACAAAAGCTGACTTTTACCAGTGCTACTGATTCCCTTTATAAAATTAAGACGGTCCACATGAAAGGACAGTTAAAAGATAATATCTCCATGATACATGGCAGATGTGTGGTGTTAAATGCAATATATATAGTGGAGTATTTTGCTTAGGTCCGGATTAATGTTGTTTTCTACAATATTCCTAAAAGAATTGTGCGTCATAAACAAACCTTTATAATGCAGGCAAGAGACTTAGCTGTTCGTCTTTTTTTTTTTTTTAAAAAAATAGCTGTTCGTCTTGTTAACACTGGCAAAATGCGCCTGATCTCCATTCTCTAGTAGTCATTATCCCTGAAGGCAACTCTCCAATAGAGTGTAAATCAGTGCCATGTCTACGCCATGTATACGTCATGTGCACCGTATCCGTATTAAAAATAAGAATGAAACACACCCTGAAATTGCAATATTAAGCAATGGCAATGTTCCTTCCTAAATTCCTTTCCAAATTCTCCTCTACTCCAAATATCATCCAAATTCAGATTAAACAATTAAGAAATAGGAAAGTGCTGGCTTGGCCTGGCCCACATGTCCTTTTTAGCATTGAAGGACTATGTGAGAAGGTCCAGAATATTATTGTGATGAACTATTGTAATTTTGCGGAGTGATTATTTGGTTTTACAAAGATAGCATCTTATTTGGATTGTTTTCTGAGTTTATTAGGAAAATCGGTAAGTCCGTAGGTATTAGTGTAGTCATACCGCAGGGCAGTAGTACCAGTTTTGGATTCCAGTCATACGGTAGGTCGGTAGCTTCGATTTCTAGTTGGTGGTATGTTATTTCCAAAGAGGTTCAGTTTTGAGGTGCGAGGTGCGGTAGTACCGGTCCAGGGGAGTGGTAGCACCAACTTTATGGAAACAATAGTACTATTTTGGGCAGAAATTGAGAATTTTGATGTTTGAGTCATAGATTGAGTTGGGGGTGATCTGAGTTATTGCATTAAGGTTGCGTGATGCATGTTTTGGTTAATGTGGATCAAGTTATGAAGTGCTTATGCCCAGAAATAATTTCTTTATTTTTAGATGTGCAGGGACGCTTGGAGTCACCATGGTCAATGGCGAGAATTGGGGTTATGCTCATGGAGGAGCTAAGGCCCAGAATGATCAATGATGCTAGGTGAGATGGTAAGCTAAAGTATGCATACGACCCCTAAAAAGGTGCACCCATTGTATTGCTATAAAAGTATTCTCGTGCCCTACCATTTTTGATTACTTTAGCAATTTTGTTGTCTTCCTTTTTCACCATCCCTTGTCGAGCTTTTCTGTGGCCTTGATCTCACTCTTCCTTTTTGCCAACACACAACTCCTTTGGTGATCTTGCTAGGCCATTCCCTTTTCGCCTCTCCACTGCTTGAGCGCGCCCTCCAGAAGCACCATGAACTGTGGAGGACTGCGCACATCATGTGCCAGCCAAGGCGACTGCTCTAGCCATGCTACATTGCCTCGTCGAGCCATGCTGGTGGTGCCCACGACAGTGGGTCCTCTGAGGACGCGTAGTCCGAGGTCCCTGTTGGGAAGCACTGGAGGGGGGCCTAGCGTGTCGGTGAGTTCATGAACGCAGTCGAAAGCTCCCTGGTGACTGGAGAGTTCCTAGACGTGTTGGTGCGAGACAACAACGTTGTTGATTGGTAGTTGGTTTGCCCCCCCACGGTGGGCAAGGTGGTCCCCTGCCCAAAGGATGGTGAGACTATCATTTTTGCAATGCACTTCAACGCTGGCCTCCGCATGCCTTGCACCCGCTTCATGGCCGATGTCCTTCGGCTATAAGACTTGGAGTGGCATAGCTGACAACCAACGCCATTGTGCGGATAGCAGTGTTCTCTTGGATTGCATGTTCAGAGATCATCGTGTTGAGTGCCATGCTATTCGTGTCTCTGCACGACACTTGGTGCTAGCTGAAGAGTGTGGGTGATGGGCAATTCTCTAACTTGGTGAGTGTGAGCTTCCAGGTCTTGTTGGGTTGCTCGAAAGACTTCCCTTCCAACTCCACCCAGTCGAAGTGGGAGTTAAATTGGATGAGATAGTGGTTCTATCACTAGGTCAAGCCTGGGAATAGGCTTCGCTTGACAGGGAGAAGTATGGAGTTAATCCCCTTGCCATGCATCAAGCTGGACCAAGATGATGAGCTCCAAGCAAAGATGCTTTGTGGGCTAGTGTGGAGGATGAATATACGGGACCTCATGAAGGAGTTCTACCTTCTTTGCATGGCATCGTTGGCCCAGAGCTAACTCATGAGCACCCCCATGACAATAGGCTCAAGGGTCCCAACTACCAACTTGGGAGACTTATCACCCCAGGTAAGCTGCAAACCAAGCCTTGTGAGTCTCTACCCCATCAACATTACTAACTTGGCCCTTGGATTGTATGTTTTAGTTGCCTTGTTAGAGGAGCCTGAGAGGGTGGCTTTTGTGTTCATGAGCCCGTACACTCCCAAGGAGCACAGCCTTCGCGCCATCACCATGAAAGATGGCCCCCGTATAAACCGGGTGTGTGAGGCCCTTGGGCTTCCCATCCCCCTTGCTCTGTTCCTTTGATGGGCTTTGTATGCAGCTATGGTTCTTGTGCAAGCGGCACTGAAGATGTTGGGGGTCATGAGGGCTCTTCGGGCCCTCTTGTTGCGATCCTGCTATCCTTGAAGCCCCTTGCTCCACTAGGTGTTGAGGCCAACGTGGAGAGGCTTAGCATTGACGACGTCGAAGCTGAGTTGGGAGTGGAAGAAGACAATGAGAGTGAGGAGGGTGACGACAATGATAGTGGCAATGATAAGGTGGAGGTTGCATAGAGGGGGATGAAGGTCAAAGGGTGGTATAGGCTAGCATAGGGCCAGGGGCGGCTATGGCATATGAGGCCTGACTCCTGCAGTATTTCCCATCTAGCTCATGAAGTGAGCTCAATTCAGCTCTCCTCTGAAATGCTCTGGTCGAGGGTTACCACATGGGGCCTTGATGTCATGGAGGATAGCTCAAGCTTGGAGATCGCACCCCCAAGGCCCGTGTGGTGAAGTTGTAGACCTTGTTTTTTTCAAAGCTCGCTCTCTCTAGGGCGATCTAACCCTAGTCCATGTGCATGGTAGCACCGTTGTAGGTTTAAGCCCTTCTTTTGGCTCTAGGAACTTTGCACATTTGTCTCCACTATGTTTGTTGATGCTATCACCTTCGACTGCTACCCCACCTTCTCTGACGATAGCTGCACTGACCCGCAGCTGCAATGTACCACAAGAGGGCGGCATGGTGGCGCAGGAGGAAGAGGCATTCCATCCTTCCACAATAGATGTCTTGGCTCATAACTTTAGTCGACTAACCCTAGGCAGGATGTGCTCCGGTGCGTGCATGCATGTTAGATCAGAGAACAATTTTCCTCAACTTATTACATTATGCAGGCTTGAAAGCTTTTATTTCCTTGTTTTTTCCTGATGGCCACAATCTTCTCTGTTATATGCATACAATCCATACGCATGCTAGTCCACGCGATCTCCCCCTCTTTAGGTAACTTTTGTCTCATTTGGAAGTAGAGCTTGATACGACATGTCAAACATAGATTAAAACTGAGTATTGAATCTAAATTAGTATAGATATAAATAGATAGATCCAAACTACTATAACTTGAATTTAACAGATATCTAAATTAGTATAGATATAGATAGATCCAAACAGGGGGATGTGGTAAACATCAGCTGGGGATTAGCCGTACTTGCCGCGATGTACCACGGCATATGCGACACTTGCTATAGGATGAGGCTGACCTCTGTCCTCATAGGTTGCCCCCTCCTGTTACAACTGTGATCGTTCGAGCGCTTCTCCCTCAGAAGGCCGATGCTGCTTGATAGTGGTTTGTACTGCGTAGACATGTACCATGCAGGTGCCCTGGACCGGCCTACCATAGGGTCCATTTGGTGCTATAGATGGGTATGTACTCTCATGAATTTTTACTATACGTGTATTATAGGTCATCCTTTGTAACCACTGTTTGGGTCGCGGCATAGTTTGCACACCTACAGGTCACCCGTGTGTACGACAACTTTGTCGAGCACCTCAACAGCCTCACCACTGATGATGTGTGCTGGGAGCCATACTCAGCTCAGGAGATGGAGGCCTACGCTCCCGAGGGGTTATCCTCACTGTGCTTGCGCAACTAGGTGTATTGGCTGATGCGGAAGAAGCTCATCTTCGATGTATTTGTTGAGGACTACGTAGTGCACATGGTGATGTGCTAGTTCGGCCTCCACCAAGTTGTTCCAGTCCCCGTCGGGAGTCGGGTGCCTGACTTGGTCCACACGTGAGTTACACACAATACATGTCCCTCAATTTTTTGAGTTCTGTTAGGTTACCTTCTAATTGCAGTAGTACGTTTTGCAGGCATAACAGGAGGGGTGGCAACAGGATGAACTGGGCACGTGAAGATGGCATAGTGGGTGTAGGAGTGGGCAGAGGCTCATGAGGACTTCGTGTAGAAGGCCACACCGTATGACCCCAGCGCATATAACAAGTACCTACATTGGTACGCTTCGCAGACACGCACCAGGCTGGTGCATGTTGTTGACCCTCCCCCACTTGCATACCTGCATCGACCAAAAAGTACCCTGTATACTTGGTGCAGAACTTGTCTCTTGCGATACGTACTCTCGTGTTTCGAAATGTCTGAATATGGTTACCACAATTATAAGTTTGACGCTCTCTTCTACTTCTTGCAAACGAACATCACCGCCAAGATTACGAGGGACACCGGATCGATCGTGGACAAGGTTGCCCATGGTTTGTAGGTGGCCCACGACAAGCTGCTTTAGGTTATCCATTGGCATCGTGCAGGATGCTCCCGGAGGTGGCCACGTCGACGCATACGCTAAGGCTGCCATGCCCTGCAACTCCCATAGTAGGCCCTGTAGGGCCACGTCCATGTGCCCCGCTACCGGTTGACCAGCCTAGAGGGTCAGGGTGGGCACATGACTACCCTCGGCCATCACGACTGCCGCCGTTGGGCCGGGCCAAAGGGTCTACATAGGCACATATGTACAAACTAGCACTACCATCGTTCCTGGACCCGTACCAAGCAGCGCTAGGGCAGCACACGTTGTACCCTCAGATATAGGGCAGGGCAGGTATGACCGTTGGCTACACACCATGGCCCACGTGGAAGGTAAGTTTCATCTCTCCAGGTGTGTTTGTGACAATACATTGCACGAATAAACAATATCCATCCTGCAGGTATCACGACCCACCCTACAGTTCAGCTATCCCGTCATGAGGATCACTCAGTGGATGTGAGGTTAGGGGAGCACGTGAGCCTGTACTCGTCAAGGCTCTTTCTGGGTCATAACTCAGCAGTGCTCTAGTAGCCATGCAGGCACAGGTGGAGTCTACCTCTGAGGCCTTGGGAGCATGGGTCAGCAGGGCTCCTGGCCGCCTCACCCTGTCGGGCGTCGACACCCTGTCCTAAGAAAGGCCAAGTGGGGTCGTACCAGCGGGCATCGACCATGGGTGGGATGTGGTGACAACGAAGGTGGTGCTACGGGTGGTGTGGTAGGCGGCGTAGGGTCTTTATGTACTTGCATTCGTTATGTACATATTTTATTTCGTAGTTACTATGGTATGATTATGTATGAATTCCCTCGTGCATCACAATATCACTTATCTTCGTACTTACGAATCATTGTGATCTTAATTGTCCTCTTAAAAGTCTTTGAAAATTTATCGCACTACACCAACATATGACAATCACAAAATATTGTTGCTATTCTAACAGATTTCGTACCCTTAAGAATCTACACAAATCACAAAGGGACTAACCGATATTGTTTGTCTTTTTTTTTAAAAAAAATAGTAACTTACAAATAAGATTTACTCATTTTATTACCTACAAGAATTGTCATTTATTCCTTCACAATTATTTTCACCGAATTAATAAAAAAATAATAATATTTTAAATCGTTCAACCATTGGACGACTTAGACTAATCGCTTAACTCGGTTAGGCGACTAGGAGCTTATTATCCAACCGTTGGATGGCATGGACTAGTCGTCCAACAGTTGCACGACTTGGTCACGTGTCACCCCAAGTCACCAAACCATAGAGCGACATATGGCCAAAACTACAAAAAGTAAAAAACACTGGTATAATTCTATAATTTGGAATAAAAAATTGATTATTTTAAAAAAATTTGCATGATCTGCATCCCTGCATGTTTCAGCAGTTTTTTTGTACGTGTCTCCGGCATCACCACATGATCAAAGCAAGCATCATTTATGCTGAGCTGTTCCCGTACTATAATTCCTATTCCTATCCATTTATTCCCTTTTTTGGTCTATCTACATTCAAGGAAATTCATACGCTCCATGGACACAGCAAAAAGTGGAGTGTTGGTCAAAGCAAGCCGCCCTATGCTATTACCAGACAAAATTGGGAGAAGCTCATCCGCTAGAAATGCTTTATTTCGTTTCGTTCCCATTCTTCGTTTCCTTATTATCGAATCCATGGGGGACTTGTCATATTTAGAATCTTTCCTATCAAGGGTGAGTTTTGAAAGGACGGCATTGATTCAGGAACCTTTCCATGCGTACTGTTCTTACTGAAATCTTCATACAAGTTGCATTCGTCTAAATATAACATTGCATATATGAATGTCGAAAGGAACTGCTTCACGTGAATGAAGCTTTAATTCTGAAAAGCGAAACATGTGGGAAGGGGAATGAACAGTTGTGATGATCGGAGCAATAAATCTTGCAAATCCAGCCACTTCCAAAGTCTATCTTAAGCTGGACTGAATTCTAGATCATTTCTCTCGTCGGTAGACAGGAAACTACGGTCGAGTCAGCTTTGACACTTGAGCCTTCTTCTGATCTCGCGCTAGCAGAAACCGGACAAACTGAAGAAACTAGCTAAATCAAGTACCCCACCACGGATCAAAGGAGTAAAATATAGATTGGTCAAGATCAATCTCGGGTCCCATGTACATGTCAGCCGGGATCGAGAAGGAAGCATCCAAACCCAAACTTGATTAATACTCTAACAGTGCTCCCTTTCTCCGGAAAGGTTAGTGCGCAGTACCTGAGATTTCGACGCTGGCACGGGCGTGATCCGCCGTGCCGCCATCCTGCTGATCGGCACGAGCTCGAGGTGGCCCTTTCAGGCCGTTAAGCTAGTACTGCACATCCCTGTAACTACGATAACTTGGATTCGTGCACATGCGTCATTCTGGGCCAGTGGTTCCCCGCCGGTCGCGCCCGACGTCGCTGTCCCGGAGATCCGCTCGGTCGGCTCTAGAACCGGCCGTGCTTGCTGGATCGCGCGCGCCTCTGTGCGTCTCAATATTTATTGCGGATTGCGCGGCCGGCGTTGATTCCCGAGTCCCGACTGATGCGACAAGTCAGAGCACGAGTACACAAACTTGCAGACTTCCGATTAGATAGTTGTAGCTTCTTCCGACCAGAAAGATACTCGTACTTGAAACGAGTTACAACTACGAAGAAATGTACTCAGAGTGAGCTATGACCATGAAGGAATATGCTCAGAGTGAGCTACGACCATGAAGGAATATGCTCGGAGTGAGCTACGACCATGAAGGAACATAGCCGACTACTAAGGTTGAAGCACTCAGGAATCTCTGGAAACACTCGTGAATCCACTGAGAAAACAAACTCGTATGTTGTTGGTGCTGCTCCTTCACTCACCTTGCAATATTTTTTTGTTGATATTTATACTAAAAAAACAAAGTAACTAACCCGACTTACACGCCACGTCCTACTCTTTACGATGTGCTATCCCACGTCTGAGCTATTTATGGATTTTATGAACGCACATACTAACTCTCTTAACGCACTCATTAAGTCTCTTAACGCATGCATTCATCCTCTTAACGTACGCACTAACTCAGTACGGTTACGAATAAATGTGACGACTGACTCAGGTGCGATTATGGTTAACTCCAACATATCGCCCTCTAACCATGTCGCACTGACTTTACCTTGACCACTCCGATCTTCTACCTCAGTTCAATGAACTTGATGCGACCGATGGCCTTCATGAGAATGTCAGCCCGCTACTCAATTGTGCTAATGTATTCCACATTTACCTTGCCATCTTCAATGCAGTCGCAAATGAAATGATACCTCATATCAATGTGTTTGCTGCGATCAAGGAGTACTGGATTCTTGTACAAAGCAATTGCCGACTTATTGTCCACGGGTAGCTTTGCCTTCTTCGGTTCCACACCCATCAGGTCTCCGATGAGCCGAGTTAGCCAGATTGCCTGGCATGCTGCTGTTGCTGCCGCAATATACTCTGCTTTACACGAAGATAGTGCCACAATCTTCTGCTTCTGTGACACCCAAGTGATCAAACTTGCACTAAGAAAAAATGTTGTACCCGTGGTGCTCTTACGGTCGTCTGTGTCACCCACCAAATCACTGTCACTATATCCGACAAGTTCTGGATTTGACATGCTTATCCTCATGTAACAACATCCGAATCCAGTCGTCCTGCTCACATAGCGAAGAATATGCTTCACTGCGGCCAAATGTTGTGACGTTGGTGCCTTCATGTATGTGCTGACCATCTTGGTCGTAGCATTTCTCCACAACCCTGAGCCTTCCCATCATCTCTTTGATGGAGATTGTCTTGAGGTTCACAAGTGTCTCAATAGAAATTGTGACCTGCGAGTACCGTGAGGGAATGACACGAAGGAATTTCCTCACCACCCTTTCATCATCATCGATCTTGTCACCGAGCAGATTAAGGTTGTTGATGAGCCCAATGTGTCACATCGTAAAATCGTCGATGGTCCCTCCATCTTTGAACTTCATAGACTCAAACTCCGAGCGCAACGTTTGCGCTTTGACTTCGCATACGCGCTTGGCGCCCATCCACATCATCTTCACGGCATCTTAGGCCTATTTTGCCATATCTTTGACGCCGAGAGTCGCTAGCATCTCGGACGATACGACACGTAGGATCGCTGACAACGTCAGCTGGTCGTCACGGTAGTCGACGACGTTTCCAGGTTCGATTACTTCCTAGAGCCCTTGTGCCTACAAATTGACTCTCATTAAGATGGACTAATCACTATAGTTCATGTGTGTCAGCATGGGGTAGACCACCGTACCTCCCATCTTCTTCACAACGCGCTGCACCACCATGTGGCGACCTCCATTGCCATTGCCATTGCCTTCTTCTTGGACTCCAGTCCTCGGTTCATACTCTTGCTCTGATATTGTGTCAGGATCAAACACAACATGGACACTGATACCACTTGTTGCGACAAGTCGGAGCACGGGCACAAAGACTTGCAGACTTTCGATCAGGAAGTCGTAGCTTCTTTCGATCAAGTAGTCCTAGCTTCTTCCGACCAGGAAGACACTTGTACTCGAAACGAGTTACAACCATGAAGGAACGTACTCGTAGTGAGCCACGGCCATGAAGGAATGTACTCTGAGTGAGCTACGACCACGAAGGAACGTGCTCGGAGTGAGTTTCGACCACAAAGGAAGTAGACGACTAGGCGACTGCTAAGGTCAAAGCACTCAAGAATCTTTGGAAACACTCGTAAATCCATTGAGAAAAAAAAACTCATATGTTTTTGGTACTACTCTTTCACTCACCTTGCAGCATTTTCTTCGGGTTATATTTATATTAAAAAATTAAGTAACTGACCTAACTTACACGTCACGTCGTGCTCTTTATAACGTGCCATTTCATGTCCAAACTATTCATGGATTTTATGAATGTACACACTAACTCTCTTAACACACTTATTAAGTCTCTTAACATATGTATTTATCCTCGTAACGCACGCATTAACTCAATATGACTACGAATAAATATGATGACCGACCTAGATACGATTATAGTTAACTAGCTCCAACACCGACCACACGTCGCGGTGCGTGCCGGTGAACGCCCTGGTCGTCATGGCATCGCGGTTTTGGCAACCAACCAACCGCGCGCGCGAGCGCGAGCACATGAACGACCGCGACCACACCAGAGGCCGTCGCCATCAGCCGCTGCATGAGCGTTATCCCGGTGCAACTTGCACCGTGGTGGTCTAGCCGGGAGTAGTACGTGGCCGCGGCGATACGGTCCACCGACCGAGTCGCGGTTCGCGTCAACTTGCGCCACGGGGCTGGCCCACGGAAGCGCGCCGATGTCGGTGCCTGGACCGCCGGATGGGCCTCCCGTCGCCGTCCTCGTGCTCCCTCTGGCGCCGGCCGTCCCTGTCGTGGCGCAGGCCACATAAATGGCTCCGAAATAGCTCTTTTCGAGCGCGTTGTGCTCGTCAGGTAATGGCCCGATGCAGGTGGCCAATGAAGCGACAGAGATTGATCGGTTTAAGATCAGGGCTTGGGATCAATCACCCACCGACATTTATGCAAGTTGGTACGATTGATCTGTTTCTGCTTGTTCTTGTGTGTAGCGATGGTGCAGGTGAGAATAATCAGTGCTGTTTTGTGCAGGTGAGCTCTTGTGCGCGTACGTACGTATACAATGACATGCCAAACGTACGGTGTTTCGGTAGTGTACGATTCAGTACTTTATCCAAACTTCGCCATCTTGTAAAATGGTATGCGTTGCGTAACAAGTAATAGGTGTGAGAGCAATGCATTGCCTCATAGCATGTGCATCGCACGCTGCTAGCGAGAAGCCAGAAAAGAGAAATCCGTTGTTGTCGGTGCTAATGGATGAGCAGTCGCTGCTAGGGCTGACTTGCGTGGCATCGACACAGTCGCTGGCAGAACGTTTTCTCTTCCTATCTTTTATCTAAATATTTATTTAGATGATAGCATTTAAAATATCTGGTACCACCTTAGCATCTATAGATAGTGCTAAGGGTTAAAGTAAAAATAGCTAATAATAGTCTTATATAAGGAGAGATAATACGTCTACTTAATATTTACTTTAGATGCTAAGGGATATGCATGCTCTCATGTCTTAAGACTTGAGAATAACTTTCTTTGCTTATCTTTGCTTACTCTACCTTGTACGTGTGTGTAACGAACTGTCGTTTGTTAGAGTGCGCACTATTAGGCCTGTACGCGGATTGTTAACATCCAGGTCATGCATCCTGCAATGTATTAAGAAGTTGTGCAATAAGGCCATTATTTTTTTTAAACCTGGCAGGAGAGCTGCCGTGCATTCATGTGAGAAGAAAACAAAAACAAAAGATCAACGGCAAGAGCCAGTCAGATAGAGTTGGACAAAAGGTCAAGAGGAAAAATTACAGAGTGGATGAAAGCGCCGCTACCTCCTGTTTGTAGCTTGAGATGTTTTGCAGTACGCACCACTTCATCTTCTAAATACCGAACGCATGTTCAATAACGTTGCGAAGTGACAAATGGTGATAGTTGACCATATTCTTACGCCTTCGCCATCAGCCACCACTTGCAAACTCCGCTGTGGTAGCGCTTGTTCCTATACAACGCTAGATAACTGGACCTATTAGGATATCTAGAGTCCATGTGATAGTACTTGTATGTTGTACAAATAACAAAGGCGCACATAAGAACAAAAATCAGCACGGAATATTGCTCGCAAATAGACAGATGAAACATTTCACCTTCAGGAGAATGCATTAACACGTTCGTGAAACCCACCAGTGTCTAGGAGAATGTGCATGTTGTGCACTGACCTGGGCCAACCTGCACACACAAAGGTGAATCTCATGTCAAAATCGCACACTGCTAGCACATTCTAACTTATGTAACCATGCTGATTCTTGTGCGTAAGTTGATCCCTTCCGCACCATCACTAGAATCTCTATCCCATCTGTGACCCTAATGCATCTATTGAAATGCGGATAAAACCTATCCTCCATAAGCCTTGGATGCCTCATACTGAAAGTAGATCTCATGGTCTAACATTTGTCCTTTGACATGGGCACACACATTTGAGCAGTGCATGAAACTTGGCGCTCATAGTCGAAGAAGAGTGCACAATCCGGTTTTTACATGCCTATTCAATTACGGCACATCCACCATCCATAATAATTAGCATGAAATATTGCTCACAAATAGACAGATGCAGTGTTTCACCATCGGGAGGATGTTGGAACACGTGCGCAAAACCCACCAAAGTGTCCAGGAGATTGCGCGTGCGTGCGTTGACCTAGGCCAACCTGCACACATGAAGGTGAACCTCATATCGAAATCGCACACAGCCAACTAGGGATGGAAACGGATCGAATACGAATCAAATAGTCTTAAATACGAATACAAATCTGTATTTTTAAAATGGATATGAATACAAATATGAATTCATAATTTTAAAACAACTATGAATACAAATTTGAACATTCTCAAATACGAATACGAATCAAATGTTGTAACTAATACGAATTCGAATCAAATATGTACTTAATTCGGTTGAATACGAATATCCTAAAACTTTTGTAGCAAATATCGGTAGAACAAATTTATGTAACATGACTACACATCTACATGAGCTAGCAATATAGCACATAAAGTTGAAAATTATGTAAAGTAATTTTCATTTCTTACTTGTGAATCTTGGTTTATTAAAAAATTGCTTTCTACAATCATCTCCAGAGAGGTTGCCAGGGATGAAAACAGATCGAATATGAATCGAATAGTCTTGAATACGAATACGAACATTCTCAAATAAGAATATGAAAATTCTTAAATATGGATATGAATATTCTCGAATATGTCAAATACGGATTTTGCTTATCACATTAACATTTTCTCATATATGAATATTAGATAAAATGTATTATCCTTTATCGTTTCCTATCCCTACAATCAGCACATTCAAACTTATGTAACCGTGTTGATTCATGTGCGTCAGTCGATCTTCCTTCCGCATTGTCACTAGAATATGCATCCCATCATGGGCCCGATGCATCCATTAAAATGTAGGTAAAACCTATCCTCCATAAACCTTGAATGAATCGTACTGAAAATAGGACCTCTTGATCTGATGTTGTCCTCCAACACGTGGCACACATATTCGAGCAATTCATGAAACTTTGTAGTTACAGTCGAAAAGGAGCAAACAAACTGATTTTTAACCTGATTGTTAGATGCGCACCCACCGTCCATAAAAACATCTCCAACGCTTTTTTACCCAACTTGGTGAGGAGCCCGTGCAACAACCAGCCCTGTTCCTTTCTAGTTAACAATTTGAGTTATCTCCTACTAATTGGTGGTCTAGCAGTTATTACTAGGTTTGGTACTCCGAACCTATGGAATGAAAAAATTATGAGTAATTTTTAGGGCTTTAAGGCCAAGATATTTAGTTGGGCTCAGACCTGACACAGATTAAGTCGAAACTCATTTATATCAGAGTTTGAACCAGCTAGTTATTTATGGTCCTATTCTTTTTCAGTGTATAACTTTTTTCTAACAAACAAACAGAACAGCTTTTTTATCGTCTTTTTAAAATAACTTATTGGTATTCGCTTCGTTTACACAATTGCTCGCTCTAGAAGCAAAAACCAACAACTACAGCTATAAGTTATCAACCATAGCAAAAAAAAAACAGTTATTAGATCTAATAGGCTGATTATTTTTTCCTTGTTTTCTTGATTAACAAGGGGTTTTCTTTAAATTTTCTCTTTTTCTCTTGGTTACTAGGAGATTTTTGGATATTTTTGTCCTCCTTCAATTAACGTGATGCATCGTATCTTGCTAGTTGTTTTCTATACGTTAACCACCACGTGTTATAGATCGGGAGTAATTCGTGCTCTCTGTTTGCACCGGTTTTGGGCGTTGCGATGGATCACTCAACTGTCCAGATGGAGCACGTGGGATGACCTCGATATACTGAGACGTCCGAAAATTGGTAATTTCTCAACTGCTATGACTGCTATAAATGTCTACAATCTTCAGCAATACTTTCCATTGAGAAATACTAGCACTAAACATACGATTTATCCACTAGTGGATCCAAGCCCATCGATCATTCGTCCAGTCCTAACAACTAGCCACGTTTGCGTGGCGGCACGCCACGCAGGTTATTTTGTATAAAAGATTATTTTTTTATGTAAAGGTAGTTTTAAGTTCTTTTGTTCTGTGGTGATTGATTTATAATGTGTAAAAGATTGAAAACGCAATCAACAAAACATTGATACACACAAACTACTACAGGCACTACAGAAGCAAACACGCAAACAAATATGTACAACACGGAAGTATATAAACAGTATTGTAGAATAATCAAAAGAATACATAGATAGTATCTAAAGCCATGTGTGAATCTAGGCATGGATAATATGTGAGTCCACCTAATTCAAGGAAAGATTTCTATCTTATTCTAAGCTATAATAAAAGTATGTACAAACTACGAAAACGCAATTAACAAAGCATGATCTATAAGAACTACTATAGGTGCTATAGAAACAAGTATGCAAGCAAACATGTACCATATGGAAGTGGCTAAACAGTACTATAGGAAATCTATTATGTAGTTGAGGGGAAAAAGGTTATATGTAAGAAAACAAGAATAACGATTTACAACGTAAGAACAAAGAAAATACAAATGGTAATGATAAAGGAAAGTACCTTATAAATGGGAGACGGTAAGAGCAAATGAAGATGAGCACTCTAAGATTAGAATCAAAACAATTGTGGTTCACAATACAATGCACCGAGCTATCTCAAAGTACCTCTATATAACAAAAGGAAATAGTATAAATATCAGAGAAGGAATCAAATATCCGGAAAGTGTACCAACAAGAATAACAGAACCAAACAGAATCGTAAAAAATGCGAGGCACGATAATGTAAAGCATTATAAATGTAGAGATTCTCTGTTGTATCCACATGGTAATTGAAACAGCATATAGACAATATGTAAGACCATATGTGAATCTAGAGATAGATAATATTTGAGACCACCTAATTCAAGGGAATATTTTCATTCTATTCTAAATTGGGTAATAAAATATGTCCAAATGTGTATGTAAGGAACATTTGTGAAACGCAACTAATGGAAGCACATGGGTAATATCTAAAGCCATATCTGAATCTAAAGACAGGTGATAGTTGAGTTTGTCTAACTCAAGAAAATATTTTCAATGTATTCCAGGTTGGGTAATAAAAGCATTACTGAACTGTGCATGTTCAACAAAAGCACAGGCCATAGATAATATCTGAGGATGTATGTGAATCTAAACATAGATAACACCTAAGAGCAGCTGAACAAAGAAAAGGTTTGCATTCTATTCCAGGCTAAACACTATTAGGCAGACCTTAACAGTTACTGGAAAAACGAACACAAACACAGAATTCTTTGGTACATTTGTATCCCAACAGAAACAAGTACTTCATAGGAGGGTAAAAAGCACAAAGAACTTAAACATAGATAACGATCAAGATTATTTTCTTTATATCTTGTAAAATCAACATACAGTTTGTCCCGAGCTTTACTTCCCATTTTGAAAATGGTGCGGCCTGCAAATATTCCTCTGACAAATGGAGCCGTATTAAGAGCATAACAAAGAAGGATACAATAGCTACCATCCTCAACAAGCAGTTCTTTGTTGTTTACATCATTATTAGTACCGAGATCCAGAGGCCATATTGATTCCCGCACTTGAGCAACCATGTTCTCTTCCCATACTTTGTGACTCAAAGAACAAACATAAAGATGGTCAGTTAGAACTCATGAGTTACCTTGTGCCGATGAGTTCCAAAAGACATATAGTGCCAAGTCGACTCGGACTAACAGTTTAGCAAGTGCCTCACCACAAATTGTTGTCCTCAATGGCAAGCACAGAATAGTGTCTTGCCCGCCAAGATGGATGAGGAGGAAGGGTGCCCAAAGAACGCCAAGGAGTTGGTACTCTCAAATGCATTAGGATATTGAGAGAGGAGGCCAAGTGCATAAATTGCAACTAAGTCCGCCTAGATAAGATAACCAAATGGGAAGGCTGAACAACATGTTGGTGTGGTGTCGCCGAGGCCACCACTCACCAAGAAAGAAAAGGAAGAGTTGCGGTGGAACCGAGTAGCACTATAAACCGGATTTCCACTCAATCCGAGTTCCATTAAGCTTCTTGTTGCTATATGTTGCATGTTGTAGCCGATGTTGGTTCTTGTATTTCGACCCTCAAATTGGTTATAAGAATGCATACATCGCCCATTTTTATTAGCATGGTAAATTTCCTCCTTGTAGTAGATACTAAAAGATTGGTGGAGCAATCGTATAAGAAATTAAGAGAGGCGGTTTAATAACACCATATAAAAATATAGTTATCAGTAGATTATAGTGAGATTGGAGATGTTTGTTTTCGCCTGATGCAAGTACCCGTGTAGATTATGTTTCTTAGCTTCTAGTCTGATTGAGAGGGAAATTAGTACCCAAATAGTTCTTGTTGTAACAAATTAATCCATCCTAAGACATGATTTAAAAGGCAAGAATCCCATGCTATGGCGAATCCACAAACTACAGAACATGAGTAAAAATTAAACTAAAGCTGCATGATTGTTCAGAAAAAGTATTGTCTAAAGCTCTGAATGCACAATACAGAGGACAAAAAGAAAGAAAGCAAGCACTCACTCAAAGGACTGAGGTGTTCTCAACTCGAAGTGTAGGACGCTCAATTCAACAATTGACTAATTGCAAACCAGAAACAAAGCTAAGATTATCATAAACTTCTGAATAATAGAACTTGAGCAATGTATCACAGGAAAAGGGTAACATCCGGATGACAACAAAAGAAGGGTGCACAGATACAAAAAAAATTAACCAATTTAACCGCTTTCAGTTCATATTTTATTTAAGGTAAACATGAAGCCAAGATAAATATGGTGGAATCGCTTATTGGTTCACCGAATCAAATCTTTTGAAAATTACTAAAGAGACTCTTCAAAGCACATAGATGCTTCTTTCCATTCTCACCTGCATCATGGATCAACATCTCCGATCGGATTCGTGCTCGCCTCCGTCGAGGCCACTTCCAACTTCGCCAACATCCACATACCTCACAGCAACATCCACTACTACCTTAGGCATTCAACGACACATATTGGAACAGAGGGCGGAAAATGAATTTTGCAACTCAGAAAGATTCGCAAGGGAAAAACACCATGGAGAACTATGTAAGCACACAAAAACAACAAATTTATCCAACGCTGTCCAAATCGCTCCATCGAAGACCGTGGTAGCTCGAAGACAAAAACAAAATTGCACATTTACACGCAACAGCGATCGAGACGGTAAAGCGAATAATGAGATCTAATAGAACTATGACGAGCAAATCGAAATCTAAACCGAGACAACAGCGTCGCGCATGAAACGAGCGAGCGAAGGATGGCTTACATTGATGGATAGCTTGCGGGCGGTTCTTGATGACCAGGTAGTCATTCTTGCGGATGGTGCCGGTCTCCGCAGAAGGTCTTGAGGCGCCGCGCCGGCCTTCGACTCGAGGTGGCGCTCCTCGAGGCCGACATCTCCTCTCCTGGATTAGGGCCAAAAAAATCCCTGAAAATTCAGGGGAAATCAGCGAATGAATAGGTAGGCGTGCAGAGAATTGGAAATTTGAAGCTTGATCAGAGAGAAGGGTGGGATGGATCTGGGTGGGGAGGAGGGGGGAGGAGGGAGGGTTTGCAGGATGGTGCCGGCCTGCTGCAGGAAGGTCTTGGAGGCGCCGGCATTGGCCTTCGACTCGAGGTGGCGCTCCTCAGAGCCCGGCATCTCCTCCCCTCGGATCAGGGCAAAAAAAATCCCTGAAAATTCGGGGGAAATCAGCGATTGAATAGGTAGGCGTGCAGAAAATTGAAAGTTTGAAGCTTGATCGGAGAGAAGGGTGGGGTGGATCTGGATGGGGAGGGAGGGGGGAGGAGGGAGGGTTTGCAACCTTGAGAGGAGTTGGCGAGCGCGATGGGGCGGCGGCGTCGGCGAGGGCGCGGGGCAAGGTGCGGTGCAAGGCCGAGGCTTCGAGGGCGATGGAGCGGGGTTGGATCTTGCGGCGGAAGCGGAGGCGGCGGGCGGGGAGAGTGGAAGCGAGCGGATATCGCGAGGGGCACCTCGGGAGGGAGGCCGAGAGGGCGACGCGGCTGTGGCTTCGAGGGTGACGGCGCGGGGTTGAATCTTGCGGCGGCGCGGCGGAAGCGGAGGCGGCGGGCGGGGAGAGTGGAGCGAGCGGATATCGCGAGGGGCGAGCCGCGGCATCTTACCAGGAGACTGGCGCGGGGGGAAGAAAGCCGCGGCTCGCTAACCACGGGAGAAGGAAGCCGCGGCTTGCTATCGAGCGCAAACACGTGTCGGAGGGAGCGCAGGCGAGGGCGCGCGCACGCGTCGGGTGAACGGAGAGCGAGGGTGACGTGGACGCGGTGAGCGACGAGGAAGTCCCCCAGGTTTGATTTACGGATGATTATCTTAGCCGTCACGCTCACACGCTATACAGACGAATGGCTCGAGTTCGTACACGACGACGTACTACTTGTGTGGAGATGGCGGCACGACCAAATCCATATCCGTCCAACGCTCCATCCGCGACTTTGCATCGCGGAGAATGGATGCGCGCATCTCCCGCCTCCACAGTGCACACACGATCGGATACGACATCCGTCTCCCTCTCCCTCTTTTTTTTCACCGCGCGCGCGCGCCGCGCCGAAGGGAATCCACGCCGCTCGATTCCTCCGCCAAGCACGTACGCACAGCCACGTTACCTGGCCTCACGGGCAGCGAAAGGCTGCAATTATACGGCCGCGATGGCAACAAAGATATTTCCGCACATGGCATACTAAATGCTATAAAACGTACGGTAAATATAGATGATCGAAATAATATGAGTCACTGATTTAATGTAAAAAAATTTTACAAAAAAAATTATAGACGCACAAAGATGAAATATTACTATGAGAAGAGATTACAAACACGAGGAACTTTGGCTATCTCAACTATATGACTACAGTGATATATATAGGCTAGGAAACGAGGGTCCTAACATATTACAAATTAAGATGACATGACATATCTCTACTATTTAAAAGAATCAGTTAGTGGTTTATACGTTTTATCTTTCCCTTCCCTCTCTTTACATAAAACACTCTTCGCCAGTGGGTCAGGTAGAAAGGGCCAACTATTTCTATCACGTTATCCTCCTCCCTAGTTTCTCTTCATAGCGTCGCCTCCCGGGTCCCTCTCCAGCGCAATGAAGAGGTAAGCCTGAATTCCCGGATGGTAGCGTCTCCCTCGTAGTTTTCTCGGGTTGAATCTAGCTACTCACGCTATGTTGTCTCCTAGTGAGAGACAAAAACCCTAGGTTTAGTGGCAATGCCCATCTCCCTATTCTACTACGCGGTGTGTCGGCTGTGTTGCTACAGAATTGGGTTTTGATCTGTGATTGCTTTGCAGGTTGCTCTTTGCTTCTCGTGATGAGTAGCGCGATGAAGGATCAGCTCCACTAGACGTCGACGACATGTGATTCGCTTCTGCTCGAGCTAAATGTATGCCCCTTTGCCTCCCAATTCCACCGTTGTGTGCTATTTGTGTTGGGCTGTTGTGAGGAACTGAGAGGTGCTTCTATTTCAGGTGATTTGGGATGAGGTTGGGGAGCTTGACACGACGAGAGACAGGATGATGTTGGAGCTCGAGCAAGAGTGTCTCTGAAAGCATCTAGGCTCCTAAAAATAGTTTTGGTAATTAATGATAATATGCGAATATGGGACTAATATGTTTGTTGAGAATTGCATAGGTTGAGTCCCAAAAGCGCGCATGTCAAAAGCAATATGCATGCTAAAGGATGAAAAGAGGATCAAGATGGTTCAAAATGAAGGTACAAGTAGTATATGATTCCCTTTGCATTTTACCGGTATTAGAATAAAGGTTGGAAGATCGGGTTATAGGATAGTTGTTATACTATTAAGAAAGATCATAGAAAGTAATTTGATAGTATGTTCTTGTACTATTTGGATCAATCTAGGATCATGCATGCACTTAAAATTAAGTTTGAAAACCAACTGTGCTCTGTTAGAAAAATTGGTAGTACCGGCATGCATATTGCGGAACTATCAGAGTCCGGTAGCACCGACGTATAAACTGCGAAACTACCGGAACTCGGTAGTATTGGGATGCTGAGCAGTATATTTTTTCCAGAGAGCACCCACTTTGAAACTTGGTCTTGCCGAAATTGGTAGTATCGGTAAATACACGGTGGAACTACCGCAGTACGGTAATACCGCACCCGAAATTGGAACTACCGAACTTCAGAAGCACCAGAAAAATCTAGCGGTACGTTTTTCCAGAGAGGGTCGTTTTTAGACCCCGAAGAAATCGGTAATACCACACCGACAAAACGGAACTATCGATGATCGGAACTACTGCATTTACAATGGCGGTAGTACTGCACTGAATTTCAACGGCTAGTTCTGACGCTCTGACAATTCCGTTACTGTGTGCTACAGTACATTATGGTAGCATTGCAGATTACACGTCGGTAGTTCCGATGTCCCTAATTTTTCATAATTGTTTTTTGTAACAGCTAGTTTTGGTTGGTAAGGATATAAATACCTCTCCACCAGCTCAAGAACATGTTGCTGAACTTGTATTAAACATCCTAGAGATTTGAGCATTCATTTTACACCTCATGTCTTTGTGTGCATTCATTTTGAGGTATCTTAACCAAAATCAAATACATACTCATTTTAGATTGATCCTTGCCACTTGATTGCCGTCAAGCGAAACTACGATTCATTACTCTTGGTGTTTGTCGATATCTAGACGGCTTGGTGGAGGTTTGCATAGTGATCTCTTCAAGAAACTTGTGAAGAGACCCGACGCGGATTTGTGAGTGGTTCGGTGTCCACCATCTCTGGAGTGGAGAAAGGGCAACCATCTCTGCTATATTTTCTTATGATATTGTAATGGTGGATTGTAATCTTGTGATGTTGTAATGGCGGATTGTAATGGAAATAGAATATTCTCTGCTATGTTTGATATTGTATTTGCTTGTTTTCACTTTTTTTCAAAAGGCATAACTAACATTTGCTTATGCTAACTGAAAAATAGAAAAAAAAAATTTAGATATAGAATGAACTATCATAGACGGTTTTGTAGTATAAACCATCTGTAATTCACTATTACAGACGGTTCTAAACAAAAACCATCTGTGATACTCACACATCATAAACGATTCTAAAATAGAACCGTCTGTGATGTATGAGTATCACAGACGATTTTTGTTTAGAACTGTCTGTGATAGTATTTTTTACAGATGGTTCTAGTTACAAACCGTCTGTATTGTATTTATTACAGACAGCTCATAAACTGTCTGTGATAACATTCGATTATTATTGACCCATAAATTCAGACAGTTCAGAAAACTGTCTGTGATGACGTTTTTGAACCGTCTGTGATGATGATTTCTGTAGTAGTGGCTGGCTGTTTCATGTAACACTGACACTTTAAATATGTATCATTGACACTTTAAATATGTATCATCTTACCTTCTTTTCATTTGATTTATATCTTTAACTTGAGATACATAGGTAAAAGGCTGCAAAGATTACACAACGCATTATTGAAGTGGTCAATGGTATAGTTCTATAAGCTATGACATTATATTTTATTTCACTATCTCAAGAATCTAACTGGTCATGCCAACTTTTGTTGATTACCTAGGGTAAATGAATAGTTGGTTGCATATGTTGTGCCTCTGTTTCCTATCAAGGATGCATTGAAGTTATATTCGTATACCCACATGATGAATGCATGTAGTATGGATATTAATTAGTTGTAAAATTTGATTTTTTGTTATAACACACAGGTATATGACTATGGGGGTGTTCTTTGCGGCTTCTAGAAGCGGCTTTTGACTTTTGCTACAGTAACTAACTTTTAAACGGAGTATTTTTTTTAAGATAGGGTTTACAAGTTAATTGTAGTACACGTTAAAAAACTAATATCTATATCATCAAAAATCGCAAGCGAGTATCTCTCTTTCCGCAATCTCGCAAATGTACCAAAAAGCCATCACCATAGACTAAAAGCCATCACCGCAAATTAAAAGAACAGGCCCTATGTACATTAAACATGTATACGACTAAGGTTTCGCTTATTTGGGCTTAGACTTCTGGCTTTTGATTTATTTTTCACTATTCATAATTTTTATCTTTTTCTGACTTTTCGGTATTTTTTGAGTTTTTTTATCGTTCTTTTTTCCCGTATTTGTTTGCATTATACGCGATGGGCTAACATGTTTTTTATTTTTAAATTTTTAAAAATTAATTATACCAAATAAGATACCATCTGTTACAGTATAATTTTAACTATAAATTATTAAATTTTAATCTAATCTAATGACCTCTAAATACGGACATAGCCTCACCAAACTCTCAAAAGAAAGGAACAGATAGACCGGTGGATATGTCCGCGGAGAATATATATAAAAATCCAGAGACTTTAGAACGAACCCCTGTGTGGTCGCGTGGAGAGACGTGATCTGGTTTTGCGCCGAACGGGACCGTGGCTGCTGCGTCCTGCACGTCCCGGTCGGCGTGCGGTGGCCAGCTCCCACTGGCAACCTCCCGAGACGCCGGAACTTGTGTCCGGCTCCAGGATATCAAGGGTGTGTTTGTTTTAGCAATGATTTTTGATTTTTAGTTAAAATTTTACTATAGCTAATTTTTTTACTGTAACTGATTTGACTTTTTGAGCATAATTAAATTTTAAAAAATATAAAAATAGAAAAAAAAATATATTAACCCATCACGGACAATACAAAGGAACACGGGAAAAAAGAAAAATACAAAAAAACCTAAAAAATCTAAAAAAATTTAAAAAAAATGAATTACTAAATAGTAAAAGAAACTGAAGCTAGCTGAAAAAAAAAGCTAAAATAAGCGAGCCCTAACCCGCGCACAGTACGCGACACGACGTGGGAGATCGAATATACTTGCACATTTGCGCCAGATTGTGCGCCCACTCGGCTCGCCCCGGCCCGGCGAACGCGAGTGGCGGGGCCGCCCCTGCGCGCCACATAGCCAGATCGCTTAGTGTGAGTGAGAACGACGCGCGCCGAGTCCCAATGATCACATGAGTTCGTGTTCGCTTCTTCGACGTGCGCAAAGGCGTGAAGTATGTATCCGTGCAAAACATGGATGCAAAGAAGATGAATGCAACAGATATAGCGTCAATCCGAGCCATCTAGGTTCAACATAAAGCTGCTGCCGATCTCAATCTCTTAAGCATGCCGTGTATATCGTCGTGTGCGTGCATGACAACAGCATGGTGTGGAGCTAGCCGTCTCTCCCTTCTCTGACATACCTGGGCGAGCTCAAGATCTCTGTCACTGTGAACCACCACAAATCACGGAAGTGTACCGCCCGCGATCGATGACGCCAAATGAACGATTGCGATCCCGGGATAAAGCGGCCAACCTTAGCAGATTTTAATATTCGTCACACCCGCGCGCCTGGACAACGATATCCGCATTGGCGCAGATCGATGGATCTGAGTCTGACAGCCTAGAAAGCAAAGAGCCAAAAACGCAAAAGCTAGAAAAGCAGTGATGGGCAGAACGGCAAATAAATAGATAACGTAGAACCGGTGACGGAAATACGAAGGATGAATGGTTATTTAAACTTTTTTTATTATGGTATTTAAAATTTTTACTTAAGTACCTATGAAAGTTACTAAGTTCAGGTAACATCAACTATACTTTACAAAAACAGGCTAAAGATCTAAAACAACAAAACTATCACCAACAACATAAGGCCGATCAAACCATCATAGATTGACTTGTCTGACTATCGAACCCGGTCTAACCGCTGAGACCGGTCTCACCGCAGGTACAAGACCGATTTGATCTGTCCCTTGTTTTCAGACCTGAAATTCTCTTAGGACAAAACTCAAATATAAAAAAATTACTCAATTCTTAAAAATTACTCAATTCTTATCCAAACAATTCAGAATTTTGTATAAGACTTGTCCAATGCATTAGGAGTCTGAACTAATTAAAAAACATAATGTTTTTAGGCTCGGGTTCATTGAATTTGAGAAAATCAAATATTGAGCACAAGAACACTAAAAATCCTTAAACTCAATTACTTCTTACTCGTGAGAATCTAAGGCATGAGATCTTCTAGATCTATTCTCAGATGTCCTAGAAATGAAATTTAAACAAAAATTCGGGCTAGAACACCTATAAACACGAAATCACAAATTTAGCTCAAGAACAAGCAAAACCAAGCAAGAACAGAAACAAGAACATAACTGAGACAAAGCTTCGATCTATTTCAAGTGGAAGATGAATTTACATACACATAAATGATTACAAGGTGCAGCCAAACACTTCACACTATCATCTCTCAATTTTTCTCTCCCGCAACCATGGAAGGAGATAAAGGTGGTAGAACAAAACCAAAACCTTATAATCCTTGATATCAACCATCTCCACTTGTCCCCTTTAATAACTAGCAACAACCCTAATAGGTCTAACCCATTAAGTCTACCGGGAAAATACATCAAACCTACTAACAAAGGTTTTAGACACTCGCGTGTTTTTTAAAACGTTTACAAGACTCAACCAGCTAACCCTTTAGAGATTGATCCACTTGTCAATTTTTAGCTCTCCTTAATCTAAATCGCTTCTCCTTTGCACCTCCTCGCGCCGTGATTTTGATCAAGGCACCAGCTCGATGTTTGGCCAACTATCAAAATACTCTCGACGAAACTTCTAGACACCTTCCCTTGATTACGTCTTCACCTTTACCTCAAAGCGTCTCCATAAGCTTTGACACGTAGTCTATAGTGCACAATGACTAGTCGTCATGTCTTCACACATTCGGACTGTCTGAACCGTCTCTATGTGCATCGGTTTTGTCACTTGACGCACTACATGCACCAACTCACATTTTCATGATCTTTGTCTTCTCTGTGCTTTCTGCTTGAGCCATGTAGGCTCACTCGGACTTACACAATCATTCGGACCTTAGCTCCCCTACCGGACCTATTCTTCCTGCTTGTCTTCCTTGTCTTCCTTGTGCTTCCTGCTTGAACCATGTAACCTCATTCGGACTTACACAATCGCTCAGACCTCAACTCCCCTAGTCTCGATCTAATGCCATCGACCGCTAACGTTTTCTAAGCCAGTTGCATATCTAAAGACTAAGCAATCATCTCGAACATAAGTTCTATGCATTTGACTCACGTTAGTCAAAACTATGTACCATGAAATACCACACAACTAAACAACATCACTTATGTCATGCATGCACTCATCCAACTTTAAACCATTTTTATTGTTCACTGTCCACACCTACCTATTTGACAGGACTTCCCATACCAGTCAGACTGCCCTAGTCAGACCACCGGTCATTGGCCAGTCAGACTGCTTAACAACATTAGAAAATACTCTTTCTATAATTTCAATTAAATTCTATTTAGATTCAACTCTAGTTTTTCAATTTTAGTGGCACCAAGTGCAAACTCATCCTCAAACAAGCCTATACAAGTGTTTTGTATTCAATTTCACAAAAGTCAATAACTGGTCTGACCGTTTGACCTATGGTGGTCAGACCGCTGACCCCATAGATTGACTAAATCCTAATAGCATAAATTGAAAAGTGAATTTTCTAAAACTTTTACAAGGTTTAAATTCAATTTAACCAAAGTGCCAATTATTCATCACAAAAGCAGTATACACCATAACATGATCTCTTGGATAACCAAATTACTCCGCTCATTTTGGTGATGACTTATGGCTTCTGACTTTTAATTCACTATTTCTTACTTCGTCTTTTTCTGGCTTTTTGGCCTTTTGTCTTTGTTTTTTTGTCCGTATTCCTTTGCATTGTTCGTGATGAGTTAACATGTTTTTCTATTTTTTTAAAAAAATAAATTTAATTATATCAAATAAATCTCAGTAATTATAATAAAAAATAAATCAGCTATAATAAAAATAATAATAACCATAGTATCCAACAAAGGTCGATCAAATCAAATCTGGAAAAGGACCCCGTTTTTATCGATCGAATCCTTGTCGTAGGCGTAGGGCAGGAGCAGTGTTTTCTGGAAGTCATATGCGTGGCTGCAATGTGCGGCTCAGCGTGCTCTCACAAAGCGTTCTTCTTTACTTTTCATGGAGCACCAAGTTTTTACATGGGCAAGAAAAACGCATTCTTCAGATGTTGCTCGAAATAGCAGTTCTTACCCGTTCACTGCCACATTTCCATGACATTGTATTTAGGCCCTGTTTCAAATTTCTTGACACATTTTTTTCTTTTTCATTTCTATTATTAATAGAGATATAACCGTGTTTTTTTGTTTTTTTTCTATTTTTTTCAATTAAAAAAGCTAACAGTTGTTACATTATCATTTCAGCTAGACACCTTGGAACATAATCTTCGGGTTTATTCGGTGGCACTTTCGACTTGTAGCTTTTAACTTATGCTATAATAGGCCTGTTCTTTTTTACTGCGGCTGATGGTTTTTGGCTGCGGTTGATGGATTTTTTGCTGTTTACGATAGAGATTGCGAAAAGAGATATTATCGCTTACGATTTTTGATGGTACAGATATTAGTCTTTTAACGTGTATTACAATTAACTTGTAGACTTCGTCTTAAAAAAAAATACTCCGATTGAAAGTCAGGTAATATAGCAGAAGTCAAAAGCGGTTTTTAAAAGTCAAAAACAAACAGGCCCAATAACTATCTTTTAAACGGGATGTTTTTTGAGACAGTCTATAGGTAAATTAGGTAAATTGTATTAGAAATTATACCAAGTTCAGCTATACTAACTAAAATCATATACAATTATTTCTCTCTATATATTATCTTTTATAAATAATTTAAAATTTTTAGCTATAAGGTATAACTCACGGCTCAAGAAAAATTCAGTTTGTACTGGAACATTAGTGCCAAGCGCCAACGCTGCATCACGACAAATGGGCACTTCCCTCAAGGTTTTGTACTCGCATTCCCCACGTAGCAGGCGTCCTGGCCCCTAAAAAGCCAGGTCGCTTTGGGGTTGGAACTTGTGCCCTCGATCCCGACGTGGAGTCGCCATCACTGGGGATCCCGAGGAGGATGCCGCTAAGATATGCGGGCGTCTGATGCGGATTGTCCTCGCCTCGGTGTGGCGCCTCGTGTTCGTTCGGGTGCGTGCAGACACAGCGGTTAATCATTTCGGTGGTGGCGCACCAGACATCGCCTTTCTTCTTGGAGTACCCTGTGAGCGTATGCGAGTGATCACGAGAAGTTTGCATTAGCAAGGAAAAGGACCAGTAGAGCTTTCAGTGCTGAAGTTATAGGCTGGCTAATATAAAGACATGCTCATTTAGGCTTGAATTTTTAGTTTTTACTTTATTTTTTACTATTTATAATTTTTTCTGATTTTTTAGTATTTTTTGAGTATTTTTACCGTTTTTTTTCATATTCGTTTGTATTATACGTGATGGGCTAATCTATTTTTTTATTTTTTAGATTTTTTAAATAATTATGCCAAATAAGCCATCATCAGCTACAGTATAATTTCACCCAGCTACAGTGCAATTTTAACCATAAGTCACTAAATTTCAGCCCAACCGAGTGGTCTCAAAATGAGTTTGGGAAAGGTTACGGAATCTGACGGTAGATCGTGTGTATTGCCTTTTGACAGAAAAGTGGTTGGTTTCTGTTGAAGAGATGGATGATGGCAATCGTGCACTGGCCTCGCAAACATGATAAGTAACATCAGTCATATAAGTACCGAGCAATCATATATACCAGGTAGACGATTAAGAAGTTCAAATTAACGAAGGAACATCTTGATTTTCAAAGTTTTTTTAATTTTTAAAATTAAATTAACCATTTGAATTTCTTGAATTAATTAAAGTTTAATTTAAAATTTTTAGAAATTAAAAAGATTTAATGTCACTAAATTGTTAGGTCATCTTCATCAACCACGCGGGCTCTCTCCACGTGCCATTTCTCTTTCAAACTCGCCACCGTGCTCGCCTTGCTTTTCTGTGTTGTGTTCGCCCCGGATGCTGCCGTTCGCGTACAAAAGAGAGTACACGGAGCCCTAGAGCTTTACCTCGAGCGCTCCGATCTTCCCGTCGCTTCACGTCGTCTCGCGCCGCAATTCAAGTCGCCATCGACGCCAACTCTAGGGAGCAATTGAGCTCGCGCTATATCAAGAACCGAATATACAAATACGGACTCTCTGCATATACCGCACTAGTCCATGATAATGCTAGTACACACAGTAAAACATAGATAAAATATCAATCATATGCATGCTTAATAAAGAAACAAATTCAAATATTAATAACTATCATAGTACGACCTTTTGGCTAAGTTTACAATTAATAGCCTGAAGGGCTTAAGAAATAAGTAGTAAAAACAGAAATAAGCATCATAGTCATTCGACATGCCCACAGTCAATCGACTGGGAAGCGAAGTCCTAATCCGCGAAGTCGTCGAAAAATTCTCCTTCAGGTACCCCTTGCTGATATGATTCATCTTCTTCAACTGAGCAATAGTAAGCATAAAGCCATATGCATATTGGTACCCAGCAATTCATTTGTAACAAAGATGCAAAATAATATGCAAAGCTTACAAATGGATGGCTGAAAGGTTATTTTATAGAAAACAAAAATTTAAAGTAAATACAGTAAATAGATTGAAAACAAACTTTAAGAAAAATGTTCAACTCAATGACGAAATTGAATTTAAAATATCACAAATTTATCAGCCAGATCTATCCCATACTAGAGATGTGGTTTGGACGGTAAGGCTCAGATCAATGGTGCATAAACTTAAGTTCTTAGATATTACTCAGGTGAGACATCTATATCCCTCGAATGAATCCGCACTTCCCCTTTTATTACACGATCACTCCTTTAAGTGAAAACCAATTTTGAATAACCAACATCAATGACACAACAATATCATGACACAAAATTTTTTATAATTGTGATACCAACCATGATTTAATATCTCATTAAACCAAATTAATTATTTAATCGTATGTGATGATGAACCCAACGTAACTATAAGCATGGCTAAACAAATTGGTCGTACAACCCATTTGATAACTAGTATGGTATTACTAAATAATTTTTCATCCTATAGTAACAATGGTATCATGGTATTTAAATTATCAAGTGAGAGATTAATCAAATTAGAAAATAACTACCAAATACAAGGGTTTTAATAAAATAGCAATGCATGATAATTTAAAGCAAAATAAAAGAATAAATAGATTAAAAACTAGACTCAATATGATTAAAGGATATGACTTATCTTGGCCTTGCTCAGTTATGAATTCTTGGTCTTCTGATTGTGTTCCACTCCTTCGAAGATGCGATCTAACAAGAGCAAAAATGAGCGAGGCATAAAATAAAGTCAAATAAAATTCAAATGAACTCCAAAAGCTTCAAAACTAGAACCAACAGATAGAGCTCAATTTTAGATAAATTTAGAAAAAGAACAGGGTCAATCGGATCTAGGGCGAAGGAGAACAAGTTCTTAAAAAACCTAATCTAAAGAAAATTAAGAAAATTTAGAAATTCTACTGTGATGTGAACCTAGTGCACGAAAAGGCTGGTCTACGGTGGACTCGGCTCATGAAATAGTGCACGGGTGACTGGGCTTGCTGACATGGTGGTTAGGGCTGACGTGGCAGCTGATCTGGTACGTGACGTGGCTGACACGTGGCATGCTGACGTGTTACCTGATGTGGCACCTGGAGGACTCGAGTCACCACATGGCATGACATGTGGCGACACATGGCACTTAGGGCTGAGGTGGCAGCTACCGTGGCTGCTAACTCAACTAGTTCAGCTCACGAGGTCTATAGAATAGTAAATCTGACATGTGGGTCCCTGCTGTTGGAGATTCGGCTCATGTGGATTTAGTTGAGAAGAAGCCGAACTGACGCAGGGGCGTCATGCGGGGTGACATCACGATGATCCAATGGTAGCGGTCGTGCCACGCAGTTGAATTTGGTCTGTTAGATCCATCGATCGATGTAGATCTAGATGGACAGTTGTGATGGCTGATCGGACGGTCGGGATGCCGATGCGTGGCGTGGCATGGGACCCAAGGTGACCCTTTGTTGCGTGAAGTGTCGCAGGCCACGGCGGGGTGCAGGAACTGAGGGGCGATGACTAAGGTTTGGCCGACGAGATGGGTGGTGCGAAGCGGTGGAGGTGCTCACTGGAAGAGGATGGCGATAGCCGAAGGCAGACGGTTACGGCAGAGTGGCGAAGGTTGACGACAACTGCAAATAGACCAAAGGACGAAGACAGCGGCGATGCAATGGAGGATGATGGTGGCACTACGAGGTACAAAGAACGAGGGAAGTGGCAGCTTTTATGAGCGTAGACAATGAGGTGTCCCGAACGAAGACGACGGCAGAGTCCAGCTCGGGTACGAACACCCTGACGACAACGGATTCGAATCGAACACGGCAATGAATCCCGTGAAGACGTTGAACAGTAGTTGGACTGCTGGATTGTCGACATGTGACGGCTTGGAAGATCGAACGACAATGGCATATCGCATTGATGAACAGTGTTGTGGTGTCTCGATGGCCACCATGTGACCATCGGATGGTGGCTGAGGTGGGCGACATGATCAGCCAATGGATGATCGACACATGGTTGGGTTAGGATCTAACGTCTGAGCTTCTATGGGCTGGATGAATAGTATTGGGGTCGGCCCAGCACTGTTTAGGAATTTTTAGGGACTTTCTATTTTTAGATAAAATAAGCTCTAGAAAATAGCAAATAAATCTAAAACTTTCATAAAACATTTTTAGAAAATTCCTTAAGATACAAGGAACTCAAATAAAATATTTTCAGCACATGTTAATGCTTATTTTATTCATATTAAATCTTTTTAATTAATTAAAATTTATTTTAAGTTTGTAATAAATTCAAAAAATTAAATGGTGTATTTTCTTTTAAAAGATTCAAATAAACTCTGAAAAATCAAGCTGACCTCACCATCTCTTCTGGAAAGTTCCCTGAGCACTCCTCGTTCTTCTCTGTGCCTATCCAAGGTAATTGCGTCAATCTCGTCATGCACCCCATCTCTCCGCTGCACAAAGCTCTCCATTGGTCATCTCACTAGACCATTGGACTCTCGTCACTCCACTAGCTTCGCGTTGCCCTTCGAAAGCCCACACGCACCATGCCACCTCTCGCCGATCACACCCTTGCCGGTTTTACTTTCGCCGAGCTTGCGCTGCCAACCTCCTTGCCGATGAACCCCTCGCCATGCCCTTCCATCTAATCCGAGCCGCTCAGTGAGTTTCCCTTGCCGAGAGAAAGCTCAGGCTATTTTCACTTTGCCACCAATTGCTACCGTTGTTATCGCTAGAGACAACCGTCGTGCGCCATCGATGCAACTCGGTAGCTGCCTAATTGTCCACCACATCAACGCATAGTGAGTACGTGGAGCGCACATCTGTGTCACATCCACAACATGCGAGGTCCAATTGCCACCTTATCGCACCGCACCACTCTTACCATGTCACGACCATGTCACTTCATGTGTTCGCCACCTCATTACATTACCTCATTTGTCATCGTAGTCAGCGCCATATCATAAGCTACACCAGCCCTAGCTTCATCCCGGTACACCGAGTCTACCATGGACCCAAATTAGCCGTGGACATGGTCTATGGACTAGGGGCCCACATGTCAGCCACCAATTCAATTTTCTAGAATTAATTTTGTTTTGGAAAATCCTAAAATTTGGTAGGGCCCACTTGTCAGTGATCGAACCCAATTTTCTTTAAAAAAATAATTTGACCAAAAATCAAAATCTATGTTGACATCATAAATCCGATCTTCCTTTAGGAAAATAAATCCAGAAAAGCCAAATAGTAACATTCACCTTTTTCTTTTATTTAAACCTTCTAAGAGACTGTTCTCTTCCGTTCAAACTCCGATTGGTCTAATTCTTTTTTCTAAATTCATCTAAAATTGATTTATATCTTTTGGTTCTAGTTTTGTAGCTTTGGATTTTATTTGAATTTATATGTGTTTTGTTCACCTTCTCTCTCGTAAGATAACATCTTCGAAGGAGTAGAAATAGGATCTGAAGTTCAAGAGTTGGAAACTGAGCAAGGTCAAGGCAAGTTATTACCTTTGATCATGTTGAATCTCTTGTTTTAAATCTATTATATATTATTTTATTTTAAATTATGATGCACTGCTAATTTAATACAAACCCTTGTACTTGTTAGTTATCAACCAATTTGATTAATCACTCACTTGATAATTTGAATGCCATGATTCCATTGTCATCATAGGATGGGTAACTATTTAGTTCTATAATACTAGTATCTACTTGGGTTATACGTTTAGTATGCTTAGTCATGCTTATAGTTACGTTAGGCTCAGCATCACATGTTGATTAATTAATTAATGTTGACTTAATGAGATATTAAATCATGGTGGTAACCACAATTATAAAATTTATATATCATGATATGGATTTTGTCATGGGTGTTGGTGAAACAAAATGGTTTTCACTTGGATGAAAGGTCGTGTAGTAAAGTGGGTGGTTTTAGTACATTGGGATGTTGATGTTTCGCTTAGGTAATGTCTAAGGACTTAACATTGTGCGCTATTAATTTGAGCCTTGTTGTACAAATATATGTCTAGTATAAAATGGACCTGACTAATTAATTTGTGATGTTTCAACCTTGATTTTGGCATTGAGATATTTTATTGGTGTAAGGGGACTTTTACCGATTAGGTTGTCAGTCTACTCGAAAAATGAATCCTTAGTGGGAGAGATTAGTTTGAGATTAAGCATTGTAAATACCTTGTGATAATCACTTAGTCGTACACCCAAGAAAGCGTGTATTGAACGATATGATAAGTTGATTATCTCTAGTGGGTAATGTTGTGCAACATCTGTAAAATGTCAAACTATTCGAATAGCTGTGTCTCTAGTTATGGACAATACTCGGTGATTTTATATAAAGGGTAGAAATTTCATAAAACTTAGATTTAGATAGGAAGTGAATAAGTAGTTCACTTGTGATTTACTCAAGTACTTTGTATTAATTACTTAATGATTATTTTTAAATTATGCATTTCAATCTACTTAATGTATTTACTCTAAATTATTGCTTTCTACAAAATAACTACTTAGCTATCTTTTGATAAGCCTTGCATCATTATAAATTGCATCTTGTTACAAACGACTTGCTAAGTACTCTATGTACTCATGGTTATATCCTTTGTTGGCTAGTTGCCGAAGGTGAATCATATCCGACAAAGGTATTGAGGAGAAGTTCTTCATCGACTTCGCGGATTAGGACTTCGTTTCCTAGTCGATTGCCTATGGGTATATCGAATGGACACTTTGCTTTTCATTATTTTTCGCTGCTAGTTCTTGTTAGGCCTTTCTAGTTATAATTTGTAAAATTGGTCAGAAGATTGCAACTCTGATATTTAATAAAATTTACTTCTTTCTTAGTTAATCGTGATCATGGTCGATATTTTATCTATGTTTCTACTATGTATACTAACGTGATTCTAGACTGATACAAAATACTTAGAGAAATATGAATTTATATAATCAAGTTTCGACAGAAAGCACGAAGATCAAGGCTTCGTGAAGAGGCAAAGCCTCAAGTTTTCACGGTAAACTTATTAACCCTCGATCGGTATGTTCTATGAATATTCCATAAGATACGCGTCTATTTCCTATATGTGGTTGGCTCAAGTACTCAAAGCTAGTCGGTTGGTACCAAGTGTCTCAACCGGCTAAGGGTAGGGATGGAAATAGATTAGATATGATTAAATATTCTCAAATATGAACACGAATCTATATTTTTACAATGAATATAAATTCGAATATTCTTAAATATGAATCAAATGTCATAATAAATATGAATTCAAACTAGATATATACTTAATTCGATCGAATACAAATATCTTCCTACGAATGTTGTAACCGGTCAGTTTTTTCGGCTATAGGTTTCACATTCAAATATCGACACTTGAAATTTGATTGGTTTTTTGTTTTTTCGGTTACCGGCCGGTAACCGGTACCGACTCCCGGTCGGGATTTAGGTCAATACTGATATGCATAGAAAATGGATTGAATATGAATTAATCTTGAATACGAATATGAATGTTCTCGGATACAAATATTCTCAAATACGGATACGAATATTGTCGAATATGAATACTGATATTTTTGAATATGGATTTTGCTCATCATAGTTGTTTTTTTCTCATATACAAATATCAGATAAAACAGATTATTCGTTACCATTTCCCACCCGCAATTAAGGGATATACCCTATCTAATTGATAAATATTAAATAATTAACTAGATATAATTATCCTCGTCAATACCTATTCAAAATTGTTCTCACCTCTTTGTTTGGTAATTAGAAACACATAATCGTCGCTGACCAACTGGTGGCGTGGCATCCGTGTCCTACAACTAATCGCCATTATTTGAGTAACACTGATGTACACGCGCGCGCACCACTACACGTGCACATCACACGTATGGTTAGATTTTTTTTAGTTTAAAGTTAACTTATGCTTATATCATCTACAGAAACTAGTTTTTAAATGATATATTTTTTAAGACAAGTCAATATAAAAATTATAGTAAAAAATATACTAAGTTTAGTTGTAATAACCAAAATTATATGTGACTATTTTTCTCTGTGTACTGCTTCTCACGAACAGTTAGAATGCAAATATTTAAGCCATAAGTCATGAACCATTAGCTCAAAAAAATCTACCCTATAAATAAATGCACCTCTAACACATGTCTAAAATTATAAATGTTCGAGATAAATTCGTAATCTCACATAGCGCAGCTACACTGGTACACGCTTTACCACTGAAGCTTATTCCTATGCAAGGTTCTAGTTAGCTAACTATGGCTGCGCTACAGCTTTTTTGGACCCCAAACGCTAAGCCGCGAAAATAGTTAAGTAGCTAGCTATAGCGTTTGGGACCTTGTCACGAAGCCGCGAAATTTGCTATTTAAAACCTTGCGTGCGCATATTTAGGCTAGATTCGTTTGCATTTCTGTTTTTTGGTTTATGTACAGATAAATAGAAATCGGTATGTTTTTGTTAAGATGAAGTCTACAAAAAAAATATAGTACAAATTGTACCGAGTTCAACCATATTATCCAAAATTGCATATGAGTATTTTCCTATGTGTACTGTCTTTCATGAATAAACCAAAATTCAAAAACTACAGTCATAAGTCACAGCTCAAAAGAACCCACCTTAATAGTAGACTTGTCAATACCATTTTGGTACTGACCGTACTGGCCGATACGTACCGTACTACCACCTAAACCAGTACAAAGTAAGCCTAATACCGTACAAACCCAAATCTGGGCAATACCGGTCATGCCGGTTAATCCGGCTTTGATACCAATCAAATATCGGCCGATACCGGTGGAATTGATAATATTATCTATTAAACCATATATTATATTTGATAATACTATTATATATTTGAAATAATATTACAAGTGATATTTGATGTGCACATAATTAAATAAATATATACTTGTATTATTATATTAAAGCAGAAACTGTATGTTGATATAAACTGGTATCGAAATGTACTATTCTAAGAATCAAGCTGCTATAATCTTTTGTATGGTATTGACAACTTTGCTTAATAGTGAATAATACGGATTTGAAGTAGAGTCATACTCGGCATGTCTCTGTCAACCAATCTACGCTTCTCACTATTCCACTCGGTAGGAGGGTTCAAAGGCTTTTGGAGGGGTGGGAGTTTGGGTGGAAAAGAGCCCAGGTTCGTGGACCAAATTCCAGATCCGAGCCGACATGAGTATCTGTGCGCTTTCCAGCCCAATGCAAGTGGCACAAAGTCCCACGAATAATAAAATCTGCGGATAACGCTTATCCTGGCCTTCCTGGGCCAGCCTAGCTACATTCATCCTCCAGCCTGCAAAGAGCTACTCGTCGTCCTCTCGTCGAGCAATAACTTCGTCGTAAATGCGGCGAGATTGAAGTCAAACGTATAGAGCTTATCCGGATCAGCCACATCACTTGAATTCGGATAGAGCCAACGGGACGGGTCAGAAAAGGCCGGCCCAACTAACCACGGCCGTTCGATGTGCACAGGCCGCAGGGATTACGTGCGTACGTGTGGATCTGTGGATCAGAGGCTATTGAATGACAGTGATCATGCGTGGCACTGGATCGGAAGAGAGACACCTGCGTCGTTGTTTTTGTTAAGAAATTGATATAGAACGCAATCGATCAATCAATTATCATAAATAAAATAGATTAATTATAAATAAAACATCAATTGAGAGAGAACATTAGAAAAAATAATTTTTATTAATTCTTAGATCTGATTATATGGTACAAAAATATTTTTATTTGTAGTCTAAACCCATTAGTGATAATTTTGGTATTTACCTATACCGGAACCTTCTAGGTTTTATAACATTTCCCTTAGGCGAATACTATGGCATGTATATACCTCATTAAAAACTCCGCTAAAAAAATTCAGTGGGAAAAAATGGATGGAGAAAAGAGTACATCACATCCGTTTCTTGTGACGCACTTGTTGCCTCATAAAAACTTTTATATGAGAAAACTTCGAAAAAAGCTCACAAAGGGAAAAGGAGTGCAACATTTGGATCTTCAAAATCATGTAAACTTTTGACCTTACATACGGGTTATTGTTATGAGATTCACTCCCCCTGAGCCTTGTAGCTTTCTAAGCCGTCTTATACCTATGTCTCGAACACATTTATAGAAACTAGATGTTGGAAGGGATTTTATGAATAAATCTGCTAGATAATCACAAGACCTAGCATTCAATACTTTTATCTCTCGTTCTTCTGGAGCTCATGAGGATAAAAGAATTTAGGAGCAATATACTTTGTAATTAATCTTAACATAGCCTATTTGTATCTGTGCAACATAAGCGGCATTATCTTCATAGATAATAGTAGGGTCATCGACGGTATTCATACCACATGACTTCTGGATAAGACTAACCATTCACCTAAACCAAACACATTCTCGTGAGGCTTCATATAATGCAATTATTTTTGAGTGGTTAGTAGATGTAACTACTAAGGTCTGCTTGAATGATCGCCACGAAATGGCTACACCACCACAAAGACATACAAATCATGTCTGGGATTTCGTATTATGTGGATCAGACAGATATCCAGCATCTGTGTATCCAACCATACTTAAGTCTTGGTTCTTCGGGTACAATAATCTAAGATCTTGTATACCCTAAAGATACCTGAATAGGTTTTAATGCTAGCCCAATGTCTTCGAGTTGGAACTGTGCTGTGTCTGGCTAGCAAGTTTACTGCAAAGGCAATATCCAGCCTCGTGCAATTAGCCAGGTACATTAGCGCTCTAATGGCACTTAAGTATATAACTTCTGATCCAAGAATTTTCTTATTTTTTATCTTTGGTCTAAAAAGGTCTTTATCAGTTTCTAGGGATCGAACTATCATCAGAGTTTTCACTAGATATGATGTATCCATATTAAATTTCTCTAAGACCTTCTTGTTATAAGAGAATTGATGTATTAAAACTCCTTTAGGGAGGTGCTACAGCTGTAAGCCTAAGCAAAACTTGATTTATCCCAAGTCCTTCATTTCAAACTCTTTAACAAGATATGAACTTGATTCCTTTATGTCCTCTATCGTCTCGATGATATTTCGATCATCAACACATGCTAAAATGATATAAAATCCATTCTGGGGTTTCTTTATGAACACACAGGGATAGTCTTCACTATTAGTGTATCCGTTCTTCAGGATGAATTCACTAAGCCAGTTGTACCATATTCTTTCAAACTGTTTTAATACGTACAACACCTTTCTAGCTTGACGCTATACAAATTTCAATTCAATTTATTTTGATTCGAAATCTTCACTCCTTCTGAGACTTTCATATAAATATCTGAATCAAGTGACCCATATAGATATGCGGTCACTACATTCATTAATTGCATATTTAAATTCATACCTGCTGTCATTGATATTAAATATCGGAACGTTATCCCACTCATGACAGGAGAATAAGTTTCATTATAATCAACATTGGCTCTTTGCATGAACCCTTATGTCACAAGTCTCACTTTGTATCTCACCACCTTATTATTTTTGTTTCTCTTCCGGATGAAAACACATTTATATCCTACAGGGAATACCTTGGGCAGTGTTTGGGCTATTGAGCCAAACACTTTTCTTTTATTCGATGAGAGTAATTCTGTCTCAATTGCTTTCTTCCACTTACCTCAGTCTGAACGCTTCAGGCATTCACTTACGGATTTTGTTTCTGGATCCAGTTCAAGGTTTCTAGCAAAAATATTTGGAAAGAAAATTTAGTCTACTAGACTTAATTGCAATTATAACAAACTTCAGGGTTAAATTTATAAAATATTTTTAATTTTCTGAAATACTTACTTAATTTACCAAAAATATAGGGACTTATTTGCAAAACTACCGCTGGTCGGCCTTTTTTCTCCTTGTTTTACCCCTCCCTTTCATATCGGGTTGAGACTGGCCCAATCCTGTGATTGGCCCAATTAACATCTGGTGGCTTGGGTTATACCCTATCCACCTCATCCACCCGACAGCGGGAGCGGGCACCCAACCAAGCGACGATGGAAGACAGCCCCTGAGTGTGGCGGCGGCGTGAGACCTCAAGTTTGGCGGCTCATCTACTTTTGGCAGGTGACCGGTCGGGCGGGATATTGCGCCAGGAGAGCCGACGGTGGCACGAGCTCCTGAGCGCAGCACGGGATGGCGTGTGGCGGCTCATTTGCTTCTAGTGCTCAAATCTTCGACCGCTCTTGTGCTCTAATCCTTTGTAAAACCCCTCGAACACCGTCCGATAATCCAAAACCACTTGAATGCCGTTCAATGTTCTTTAACTTCTCGAGTTGCTCAAACACCGTTTGATACTTCGCTGCTACTTGAACACTGTTAGATCTCTGTAGCTACTCGGACGCCTTCCGATCTTCGTAGTTACTCGGACACCGTTCGATCTTCGTAGTCTTCACACGTGTAGTCGAACCTCGACCATCCAAGTACTCGAGACTCCTCTTATTCGAGTATGAAGTACTCAAGGCTCCTTTGTCCTTTGAGTACGGTGACGACGATCTGGTAATGAAAGAGTGCTAGAATAAGCAAGATTGTTGGTGGTGTTTTAATCGCCGCACCTTTTTGAGGTAAAGATAGAAAACATCGCTAATTATAAATTGAACTTGAACTCGACTTCTTACTTAAATTAGACTCTGAAACTGAAAAACTACTTGAACTTCTTGTTCGATTCCACAACCGATTGAACTGACTCATACTCTGCACTTGATAATTGCTAATGAAGTCTAGTTTAATTGCAACATTGTATATTTGTATAGTTTACGTGTATGGAATGCCTTTCACCACTTCCCCTCTGCAACCTTGGCGGATCGATGGCCACCCAACAACCAATGACTCCCTTCTCAAGCGACTGGTAGGCCCCTTCTCTAGCGATCTTCCTTTACTTTTTGTCATCTACAAAGTACATTGGAGATTCCCAGCAGTTGTAGAGATGCCAAAGGTGGTATTCTTAAACTTTAGCCTTTTCTATTCCAAAGCACTAAGCGAGATTCTACATTGCAAAGCCCAAGAGATAATTCATAGCAAGAGCAGCACACCAAATCAATCTTCTCCTTCCATGAAACAATGACCACTACTAAATATTGACATCTATGTCCGATTTAATTTCTTTACGAGCTTCTACACATATGTTTTACTTGACATGTGCTTAAGATAAAATTGATGTTAATTGTGCTGTTTGGAATCATGTTTAATTATATGTATCACACCTCTTTTGATACTCCATTGTAATGCACGGACACCTTACTAGTAGATAAATCAAGTTTAAGGTAGATCCTAAAAGTCCAGAAAAACTTGTCCAAACAATCAATAAGGCTCCATTTGGAATACAATAACTTTACAAGAAACAATTAATTTTCATAGAAATACTCTAAAAAAACTTTGTGTTTCAAATAGTGGGACCCTAGATCTATTGGAAAAACTATAGGTTGACTAAGGTGGATGCATGTGCGTAGGAATGTAAGCACATACTCTCTCTGTTCTTTTTTACTTGACTTCCTACAATCTGTGCCATCAAAATTTCAAAAGTTTGACCATCAATAGATTTAAAACTATCTAAATTGGCTATACAAAAATTATATCATAAGATTTGTCATTAAAAATACTTTCATAATATTATAATTTTATTAGTATATCTTAGTGTAAATTTATAAAAAATAGCAATCAAAGTCACATCTCAAAAACCGTAAAAATTCAAAATATCAAGTAAAAAGGAACGAAAGGAGCATTAATGATGGACTATTGCCTAGGACCATCAATGACGCTTAGAAACGTGAACATGATGGCTATATGACTATATCCACATCCACTTTTTTGAAGAGTATCCACATCCACCTATGGATTGGGCTATCCTTGCAATACATTTTTGGGATCATCGACAAGAAAAAGGAACTAATTAAGCACATATAGCTTATTTTTTGAGCTGGGTATACCCGATGTTTAGCAACATACAGCCAGTGTAATATGAACACCATACGTTACTCTCACATTACAAAAAAAAAAACAGAGAAATGATGAACTATTTACATATATGGCAATGTTGTAAATGTTTTTTTTTTCAATTCTATCCCCCTAGCATATTTTTAGCAAAACTGGCGCCCTCCCCGAGCTAGGAAGGTGTGGCAAACAACACGTGTCACCTGCCACACTGCCATAGCTCGACAGGAGAGGAATGACATGGCTAGGCGAGTTGGCATGGTAGGCATTAGCACGGTGCTGCAGGGCAGGCGCTGCCAAGCTGTTGTAGATCGGTAGGTGCCCCTACTCGGTAGAAGCCTATCGAGCTAGATCGTCTCGGCAGACATCTTGGCTAGCAGACAAGGCCAAGGTGGCAAAAAAAGGCAAGGGTGGAAAAAACTCATTGACTCAGTATAAAATTGTTTCAATTATACTCATTAATTTGGATTTTGCTCTACCTATTATGCTTTTTTCGTGTGTACATAGATGTGAAAAGGTGTTCAAAGGGGAAAATGAACCACCACCACAAACTCCCTGAATTAGTAAAGATACATTATTGCAAACAATTGTCATAATGGATCATGTGTAGACCAACAAAGCAGTAAGTAATGAATGTGTAAATTACATGGCATCTGGGGTTTTCTTAGACGCTTATGTTTGCCTCACTATTCATACAATACAAGTGGCAACATGTATGAATCATCAACCCCAACTACAGTTAAGATACATGTGCACCTTTTGGAAGCCATGGTTTTTATTAGTCATCGTACATATTTGGGTCCATCGGTGCTTCTTTCTCTCCCACGCGGGCTTTAATACTCGTGACCTGGGCCTAGTATTCGGCTTCTACAACTTGTGCAGGTTTGTTCCAATCAAAGATAACCTAGCATTTAGCGGGGCTACAGGGACCACCGATGCCTTATCATTATCCTTTCCGCTATCATCCAGGGTGTAAGATTTTCAGCTTATGAATCTCTTAGGAACCACCAAGTAGTTGAGCATGTATTTTTGTACAATGAATAACCTATCGTACATATCCAAGCCATCTTCCTATTGTAAGAAGTAGCAATGCTCCGTGCTCTGTCAGCATAGACAAAGTGGGTTAGAGATGTGCAAAATAAAACATATAATATGAAATAGCAAATACGTGCTTATAAGAACATCAGCGCACGTGTAGTACGCCCGGCTGGCGGTTGCCGAGTGTGTGGACAGAATGATATGTGCTGGATTGCCAAAGTAGAACTGTGGCCATGTAAACTCCGATGGCATGGGTACGTGCATCTTTGCAAAAATTATTGAAGTATGATCCATTCTTCTTGGCTACATACTTCCGTTTATGAAGCATCTCTCCATAGTTCAACATCCCTGCTGGCAGCGTAGTGATGTCTTGTATCTCTTCTCTTCTCCCTCTCCTCTTCCCTGTTTTTGATATCAGCTCGATTGGAGTGTTAGGCCTGGTCGTGGGGCAAGGCCAACTTTTATAGGCGGTCGGTGCGCACTGTTTGGGAGTAAAACTTGAACATGTTGTGATTTCACTAGGAAAAGCTGGTACATATTGTCAATTTACTAGACAACCTAGTGTGTGTTGTTCACTCGCTGTGAAAAAAGCTAGTATATGTTGTCAAATCATTGAGAAAGCTGGTGTGTTCTGTCCGTTAGCTGCAAAAAATTGGTATGCATTGTTAGATCATTGCGAACGCTGATGTATGTTGTCCACTCGCTGCAAAAAGCTGGTACATGTTGTTCAATCACTAAGAGTGCTGGTGCGTGCTATCCGCTGGCAACGAAAAGTTGCTATGTATTGTTAAATCACTGTGAAAGCTAATCTGTATTGTCAAATCACTATGAAAGCTAGCACGTGCTATCTTGTGACATTCCAAAAATTCTCTTTATTCATTTGGAATTTATTGGATTTTTTGGAATCTAATTTCCCTATTTTTATCTTAGTCTAAGTAAAGTCTAATAAAAATATGTGTGTATTTGTGATCAAAACAAGGTTAATTTATTTTTATTGAGTTCCTTGCATTTTTCTAGAAAATTTTAGAATTTTTTGGGATTTATTTATATTTTTCTACTATTTTCTTGGCCTTTATACCTTTTCTCGGGTTTTCTAAAAATGAAAGACTAAAATTAAAATTTAAAACATTCCCGCCCCATCCTACAGCCGGCGCATGGATGGCCCAGATCCATCCACGTCTCTGCCTAGCTCATCTTCTCGTCCGCACTCTCCCTCTCTTTCCCTCTCTTGCCCCAACCCCACCCATCGGCCACCTCCCTTCTCGCTGATACGTGGACCCTACTGCGCTTCTTCCTTCTTCCTCCTCCCATCTTCTCCCTCTTCCTGCGAGCGCCGCCATCAGCCATTGGTCACACCCACTTTTCCTGCCACTCTCCCTTATCCATTGTGCACCGCTATACCTTCCCTTCTCTTGCGCCGCACACCCCGCACCCACTTTCCCCTCTCCCCACACCAGCCTCCTCCTTATCCGCTCGCAACTGCCACCAACTCCCCGATCCTCCCAACGAGCAATGCTCGGCCATTGAGCCCTTCGTCCCCTATAAATTTCGTCCCCCTGGCAACCCAACACCTCACTCCACCCCTTCTGCACACCACCCCCTCTCTCGGACCCCGAAGAGTCCCCACGCCATCTCCCTCCTTTTCGAGTACTGACAAACTTCTTCGGCGAGGAATCCCGGCCATCCTCATCATCTTCGTGCCTTGGTGACCCTACCTCCGTCTTCATCGCACCAAGGCAAGCCTTGAACACCACTTCGTCAAGCACGAGCATCATCAGAGCGTCGGTCTGTCGGAGATCCAAGCCGCGTCGCCGCCTTCTTTTGCTGTCAACCACCCTCGATCATCCCCACCCCGTCCAAGGTATAAATTAGTTCACCTCGTTACCCTCTTCTTTTTGTGTGCACTACAGACCTCTGTGGAGCACCAGAATGCCGGCGACCATGGGTCCACTCGTGTATCCTCGCACAATCACCCTATGGACATAAATCCTTCCATAGCCTCTTCACGACTACTATGTAGTTGTAAGCCTCCTCGTGATCACTGTAGCTTCGACCACATATATAGAGCCTTTCAACCGACTACTGTAGCTTTGACCACAAAGAGACTATAGCTCCAACTATTGTAGCGCCTCGACCACTGTAGCCCTAGCCACTGTAGCTTCGACCACTATAGATCCGACCGCAGTAGCCTGTTCGACCACTCTAGCCCATTCGACCAATGTAAGCCTTCAACCACGGTGAGCTTCCGATCACTCTCTAGCTTCCGACCACTTTGTAGCCTCCGATCACTCTGGAAGCCTCCGACTCCTCTTGCTTCCAACTACTATCACTTCCGAACATGTAAACACACTTCCAAAGCCTGTATTTCTTCATCCTAGTTTTGATTAAACCCGATCAAATTTCTAAATTCACCTAAAATCAAGATCTATTCAAATCTTCCTTCTTGTCAAATTTTGTAGTTCATTTGAATTTATTTGAATTGAGTGGGATATTTTCACGTGTAGACTGCGACGGTTCGAGAGAGGACTACGTCGATGATTTGCATCAACCCACGGAGTAAGACAAGTTACACACCTTGATCATGTTGATCCCAGATTGTAAAATAATTTATATTGTTTTAAATTATTATGTATGCATATTTTTATTCAACATATATCAATTCAGTTTTAAACTTAGTTATTTCCTACTTGTTAATACATCTATTGATGCTGATTCCCAGATACCTTATCATCCTAGAATAAATCTCTAGTTAATACACTAGTATGGCTATAGAATTTTGTAGGAAATACTTAGACATGCCTAGCAATAACTTTAGGCTTGGAATAACATTTTTCACAAAAAATGATAAGTTTTTAAAATGTATCCTTCACTTCGGTGAGTCAAGAAAGTGTTGGGCCTAAACCTACAAGCCTGGCCCATGGTGAGCACCCTCTACTTAGTCTATAAATAGGGGCCACATAGCTATTCCACCATCTTTACTTGCTTGCCCAACCAGTGTCATCACCTCTCTCCCATGATATGGAAATCTTATGTGGTGGCGGCCGGTGGATGGTGGGTCCTTTCATCAACTCCATTCCTACTCAATCCGCAAGCCTTGTGTTGTTGCCGCCCCCTAATGCCAATTTGCCATGGAGAAGGTGTTGCGCAACTGACAACGTCACTCGACACGCACATTCGGACCGTTAAATGAGCAAGCCTAGCACCAGAGTAGCAACAAACTGAGGTTCTATTCGTATTGGATTCTAAAAACCATTTTTCTACGATGAATATATTTTCTATAGTACCTAATTTTCAAATGACGTGTTTTTAGACATGGTCTACTAGTCAATTGTAGTACATACTGTAGTGACTTGTTAATATCGGCTAAAATCGCGCACAAATCTCTTTACAAGATTATCTACAAACTATTTCTATTTATAAGTCAAAAATAAATGCTATCAGCAAAAACTAATATAAACACTGTGATACTTAGGCCATCTCTCACAAAAAGCTAGCTCAGCGAGTGAGGACTCCTTTGCACTCATAAGTTTGGCCCACTCTTCCGATCGATCGCCAACAGCTGTAAAACTATCCCAACATAAAAGAAACTAGCCTCATAGGCACGGCGCCACGCCGCGCTAACTACCATGCAGACCGAAGTAAAAGAGACTAAAATTTGCTACCATATGGACCGAAGTAAAAGAGACAAAATTTCGTATAAAAATGACGTGCTAGGGGTATAGAAATGACGTGCTAGGGGCCTCTCCGAAAAAACCAAAAACCCACGCGTAATTTCGAAGAAACCGCGAGACGTTATCCAGTAAAAGGGGAGTGGAGGGGGTTTTTCGCAAAAACCGAAAACCTTTTCGAAAGAATCAAGGGTCTATACGTAATTACGAAAAACCGCGGGACGTTATCTAGTTAATGGAGAGTGGAGGGATTTTTCGTAAAAATCAGAGATCTTTTTGTAAGAATCAAAAACTTATACGTAATTACCAAAAACTCGAAGGACTTATCTGCAAACTCGACATGTGGACAAGCTCCCGGCCGGGCATCCCCCAATCTTAATAAATGAGTATACCAAAGTAGCATCGACGACATAAACAAAGAAAATGCAGCACGCACTTGTCATGTTCTGCAACCTAAGAATTATCTACCTTGCGTGGATTCACCAAAGTCTCGTTTCACGCGCGCGCAGGTTAAGTGCGGCGCGACCAGCGTTGAAGCCACCTTGTACTTCTGAGTTCTGAAGCTTACAACACAGCAGCTTCTCCCATGGCCATGGAACCGGACACCGACGCGGTGGTGTTCGACAGCCCGTACTTCCGCATCTACAAGAGCGGCAAGATAGACCGCCTCCACCGACCTCCGCTCGTGGACGCGGGCGTCGACGATGCCAGCGGCGTCGCCTCCAAGGATGTCATCCTCGACGCCGGGACAGGCCTGTCCGTGCGCCTCTACCTGCCCAAGATCCAAGAACCCTCCAAAAAGCTTCCTGTCCTCGTCTACTTCCACGGCGGCGGCTTCATTATTGAGTCTGCCGACTCCGACACGTACCACAACTACGTCACCTCCCTCGCCGCCGCGGCCGGCGTCCTCGCGGTGTCCGTCGACTACCGCCTCGCCCCCGAAAACCCGCTACCTGCGGGCTACGACGATTCTTGGGCCGCTCTCCAATGGGCGGTGTCCGCCCAGGACGACTGGCTTGCCGAGCACGGCGACACGGCCCGCGTCTTCCTCGCCGGCGACAGCGCGGGCGGAAACATCGTGCACGACATGCTGGTGAGGGTGGCCACCAACAACGGGCCAAGATTAGAGGGCGCGATCCTGTTCCATCCGTTTTTTGGCGGGAGCACGGCCATCGACGAGGAGATGGAGGTCGCGGTCGCGATCACCGCGAAGGTGTGGGCGTTCGCGTGCCCGGGCGCGGTGAACGGCGCGGACGACCCGAGGATGAACCCCACGGCACCGGGCGCGCCAGGGCTGGAGAATCTCGGGTGCGAGCGGATGCTCGTGTGCGCGGCGAACAAGGACTGGCTGGCGGCAAGGGATCGCGCGTACTACGACGCGGTGGCCGCGAGCGCCTGGCCCGGGAGCGCGGCGTGGCTCGAGACGGAAGGAGAGGAGCACGTGTTCTTCCTCAACAAGCCGGAGTGCGAGAAGGCCAAGGATCTCATGGACCGCGTCGTGGCGTTCATAGCCGGAGCGTGAATGCTCTGCATCTGCATGCAGCTCTGGCGTGTTTCTTACTGAATAAGTAATGGTACAGCATTGTGGCACTGCAAAATTGTCATTGGCAGTACAGCACTGCAGCATAGTGTGCATGATCAAAGCAGCAGTGTTTGTTCTAATATCCTTCTGTTATTGGGAACTTGTATGAATTTGATCATGAAATTGTTACCTGAGAGTGGCAAGCATGAACTGCTTTCTATCGGAAATGACCTATGCGGCAACCAGCAAGGAAAAAACCAATGCTCTTCTCCTGTTTAAATGCACAAGAGGAGATAACACACAAGATTAAAAAGAAGATAACTCCGATAAATCAATCTTCTCCTGTTTTTCCTTTCTTGCTCCTCATTTTTAGAAGAGAGTGATTAGCACGAAACTCTCTCATTTCGATCCGAATTTTCGACCGAATTTCTTGTCGTTTGTAGTTTCCGTCAGTGCCTAGAGCAGAAGAGAAGACAACGAACATTCCAAGCCGGCCGCTCTAAGTGGTGATGTTTTTGAAGAGAACAACTGGTGATGTTGTAGCGCGTGGAATCGTGTCGCTCCCTACATATAACAAACGTTACTTTTCGCATACTACCAGAAATAGAGAGGGAAAAAAATGGGCAGCGCCGTGGACTCTTCTGCATTCCCAAAAGCTTGCCACTTGTGACTTGTCAGAGTTATCAAGCAGCTCTATCAAGGGAAGAATACATTAGGCGTGAAATGTTTTACTTAATTAAAAAACCGACCTTCTAGATCTTTGACAAAGAAATGTAGATAAAGGCCTTGTTCAAAACAGCTCATGCCTTTTGGTTTTTAGAAATCGACTTTTGAATAAAGTGGTTTCTATAAGCGGTTTGTAGAAGTCACTGCAGGAGTGACTTTGAATCAAACAAAAGTAAAAAATCACAGCACTTTTGAACAGAATCAAAGTAGGTTAGTTGTTTTCTTTTTGTTCTTCCAAAATCTTGAAAATCCTTGCATATTTAGTTCCTTGAAAATCCGCTAGTTGATCTTCTAATTAGTATCCAAAAAAACTTCATCGCTGCAAGAAACACTAGCCGCCACGAACTTGAGTGCCAGCAAAAAACCCTAGGTGGGAGTGTTCGGCATATCCAAAACTCTGAGCGACTCATTTCAGACCGTTTGATCTTGATCGGGTCGTTTGAAGTCCACACGAGACGCTCGCACCGTCCTATTCTGATCGGCCTGCCGTAATCATCGCGAAATGTTTGGACCATCCAAACCCTGTTGAGTGTTCAAACAGTCCGATCCCGATCAGACTGTCCGAAGCCCATGCGAGGACATTCGGACCTTCCGATATGGTCACTAACAGTCGAATTGTCTGAACCCGATCAAACCCTCCGAGGACATGAGGCAGGTTCGGACCGTCCGAAGGGGCGCAGTAGATCGAGCCGTCCGAAGTCAATCGGACCGACCAAGGGAGTGGTGCGGTTTGGACTATCCGAAGGAAACGGCTGGTGATCAGAGTGTCCAGATAAAGCATTTGGCAATCGGACCATCCGGGGAGCTCACTGACATGATCGGACCATTCGAAATTTGTTGGAGATTCTATTGTGGGCGTCTGTTGAGGTATTCATGTGCCGCGCCTCCCGCACGAGGCTGTGTTGCCGAGCCACGATGGCCCTTGCTGCCCGAACGCTACCGAGCTTCGTGTCGCACACCGGCCGAAGCCACGCCGCCCGTATGGGGCCCACCATCGCCTGCATGCAACCGCACCGACCACTGTGCTACGTCGCCTGAATGCGGTTGTGCCGCTTGCACGCGGCCGTGCCACCGTTCAGTCGCCGCCGGCCTGATCCTCTGGGCGCCGTGACACCGCTCCCGCATGAGCGCCGCCACCGCCCTAGGCTTCTCACCAGCGCTGCTCCCGCATGATGCATTCAACATTTTTTTCAAATCTACAGTGTAATCATTATCTACTCTTTCTTGCAGTTTATCGATCGGTATTGTGCGGCGACTTGAAGTTTGTTTGCAGTAGATTAGAGCGGATTTGCACCATAGAAATAATCTAGAAAGCGAAACTTGCGGAATTTAAAGTGATCTAGATGGATAATTCAATCTACAAATTCTTCAACGATTACCTTCAATCCACCAAAGCGATTCGTGCTGATAACATGTTGAGGAACCATCACTGATGAGTCCAGTCCGATCGATTCCTCCTATGCAACAGAGATGGATCAAATATGGGTAATGCAGAATAATAAATTGAACACAAAGAGATAGAGGAAGAACTCCTGTCTTTTTTATTGTTTTCTTCATCACAAATACACTTTATAATAATTATGATCTCTATTAATAGACTAAGTAGAAAGTATCTACTAATGAATCAGATTTACAAATCTAAATCTAGGTTTTCCAACAGATACATCGGCACGTGATCACCCGCGCCTTCATCTCGCTTGACGCCGAGAGGCCCAAGACTAACCAACCAACTGAAAATCTACTGTGCCCCACAACCGCAGGTCACACGCACGTTCTCGCGACGTGAACCCCAAACTCCCACAGGCACCATGACCCACCCAACCCAGCCCATCCCAACGTAGCTGGGGCCTCCTCGAGCGGCGAATCCACGCGCGCCCCGTCCCCACCCCACTCGGCAGGAGAGGCAGCCTGGCACGTGCGCGCAGCCACAGTGGGCAATGGCGCCCCACGCCCCCGCTCGCGCGGCCCGCACGGCCCACCCAAGTACAACTAGTGACGAGCCGTGACAGCGCACCAGCACCCCATGCGCACGCGCACGTCTCGCGGCCGCTCCCCTTCCACTTCCTCTGTGCCACGCCCGAGCTAGTTAGCTGCCATTAAATACGACACTCGGAATCTCTCGCCTCGGACGAGCGCCCATAGCTAGAGGTGGGCATTCAGCTATATCATACCAGTATGATCTAGATCTATTATATTTTAGACTATGTCATTGTGTGCCGGTTTAGTCTGAGCATCCTGTCATGTTGTGCTGTGTCGGCTTGCCCGCCTCTAACCAGACCCAGACACGGCCTAAAGTTCAACATACCGGCGTTCGTATCATGCCAACTTAACCTCAGCTCAAAGTAACTATACACAATAAAGACGACGGAGATGATGGTGACGGCCAACTGGTAACCAACTAGCCGCCCCAAGTTTCGTATAAGACGTTCACCTCATACGGCTCGTTTTCATTCCCATCTCCTTCCCATTCCGAATAGAATTTTTCAGGGTAAGCTGCGTCCATACCCGAGTGAGACTCCGGGCTGACTATCCTCTAGACAAAGGAGAGTAAGCAGAAGGCGAGTAAGCAGGAGTGAGTACATAAGTACTCAGCAAGCGTTATTAGTAAAGATGCATTGTATACCTGCAATCTAACATTTCTTCACATCTTTTTTCTCATTCTCTTTCTCATCCTCTTTCTCATTCTCTTTCTCATCTTCATGATATATATAGAAAATAAAAAGTTTTTTAGGTTGAGAAAAGTTTCAAATTATTAATTTGAAAAACTACTAAACACTTGTATAATGGAAAGAAACTCCATTAATTTGGAAAACTACTAAACTACTAATTGCTAGGCGTAATTTTATTTAATCGCATACCCATACGCGTACATATTTTCGTTTACGGACGACACCTAGTTTATTTTTAATAGCTATGAATATTTAACTTGTGAAGTTTTACAATTAAACAAGTCTTTACTAGCCATGAACACCCCATCCATTCAGTCTCCTTCATAGTAGCTCCAACCAAACAACACCACATACATCGATCATACCGTACATTCAAACCCCTCACATCACATACTGACCCAGCTACATACAAGTAAGTGTATCATTGAACATTATTTTTTATACTTCATTTCAGATGTAAAGATCTCTTTTCTTTTCTAGCTTAAGGTTTTATGTAACTTTTTTAAAGTCGAATGGTTTATCATGTATTTTGTTGCTTTTTTTGAGTAGGAAAAAGCAAAACAAATAATGAGCCAAAATAAGAAATACCCTAGGATAAAAAGGGGAAAACATGCTGAGCCTCCCCTTTGCCTTTTTACCCCATCCCTCATAGACCTCACCTCCCTCATCTTGTCCCCTCCCTCCTCTCAACTCCTTCTCCCCCAAATCACACCTCTCCTCCGAGCACCCGAGGCAAGAGGCGGCGCGGGAGGTGGAGCGGCGCTGACGCGAAAGGCGGCGCAGCTCCGAGGCGGGAGGCAGCATTGAGGCCAAAGTGGGAGGCGATGAGCCAAGGAGGCACCGAGGCGGGACGGGGAACCGACGGGCGATGGCTCCTCCTCTTGGCATGGCCTCCATGGCACACCATCATCACTGCAGTGCCACCTTCGGTATACTCCTCCTCTACTCTCTCTCTCTCTGCTCTGTGATGGCTTGTGTCCATTGGATGGCAACGGAAGGGCAATAGGAGGCGGGAGGCAGGGTCAAGGCCGACACGGCCACTGGTGTGCCCCCATGCCCCCCGTGCCGATCGTGCTCGTCAGGCCGGACTAGCCCGAGCACGACACGATATGCCGTACTGTGCCGTGCTGCTCGACGGGCTGGCTAATAAGCCCAGCCTGGCCCACAATTTGGGTCGTGCTGACACGGCTCACCAAGTGGTGTGTTCGTGCCGTGCTTGGTCCGTGTCAGGCCAGCTGGGCCTTAGGCTGGCACAGATAAGCCCGCCTTGACTCCTAGCTCTACCCATAGCTATGGTATAGGGTATGTTTTTTGAGCTGCGATTTTTTTTGTGGTTTGTGGCTTTTAATTGTTCACGAGAGAGAGTACAGAGAGATAGAGACTCGCGTGCAATTTTAACTGATATAAATAAAATAACTGTAGCGTGTATTACAATCAAATTATAAACATTGCCTTTAAAATACTTTATTTAAAAATTAGTTACTATAAAAAATTATTTTATCATAGTAAAACAATTTTTAAAAGCTGAGACGGCTGCCCCACCGTTTTCCCACCTAATCCTATCGTTATCTGCCCCCATCCCACCGAACCCGGCCCCGTCATACCCCAACACCCACCGGCACAGGCGCGTAGTGAGCCAAGGGGAAAAAACAAAGAGAAGGAAAAGGCATGGCTGCCGCGGCCGCCGCCGTGACGGCGGTGTCGGGCTGCAGTAAGCGCGAGAGCGACAATGTGGGCGCCGACCTGTCAGTCTCTCACTCGCCCAGTCTCCCTCCCTGCCTTCTTCTCATGACAAGAACTAACCATGCGAAGCTGCGTTCCCTTTGTATAGAATTTTATACACGCTGTGGCTGATTTCTTCCTGTTTTCTCTTCGTTGTTTGCTGTTCGTTGTTACGCACAGGCCCAAGAAGGCGAAGAAGGGGAGGTCGCCGCCGGAGGAGGAGATGGAGGCGTTCTTCGCCGCGGCGGAGAGCAGCGTGGTGCGGCGCTTCGCGGCCGAGTGAGTAAAGCATATCATCTGAGCTCTGGCACGCACCAGTAGCAGCATGCAAGCTACGAGGTTCGGGCTGGGGAATTTATTTATAGCTAGCAGCCTAGCACGCAGCATCAGCACGCACCGCAGTGGGCCTGTAATTCCGTTGAAGTAAGATGAGCCTGCTGCTGAAGCTCGCGACTATCAGTGTGGTGTCAGTAAAAACGCCAAACGGAGTTACTGTACTGGCTTGTAACTCCACTAGAGCAGCGTGTGGCTTGCCCTGTATCCCTCTGTTGCTACTCGTCTTTTTTTTTTTTATCTCTCTATTGGAAAGGGTTGTTGCTACTTGCTAGTGCTAGCTAGTGTAAAAAATGGAGTTCTGGAGATCATGGGATAGCTCGAACAGAAAAAGGCACTCTTTTTGTAGACTTAACTCCCAACTAGGCTTTTCTAAAAAATTACAGCTGGGACAGACTGTGGTGAGGTTTTCCAACTGGGACAGGCTGTGAAGTTATACTACATGCTAGTGGCCCAATTTTAAAAAAGAATTAAAACATGAAATCAATTTTAGTTTTTGGCAACTCAGCTCAAGCAGTCAAGCGTTTGCCAAATCTGAAGAAAGTGCTCAAATGTCGGCAGTGCAGTAACCAGTGTTGTTGTTACTAACGTTTGGATCTTTTGATTCTGTTGAAGGTACAACTATGACGTCGCCAAGGACGCTCCCATGGACGGCCGGTACGAGTGGGTCCGGGTAAGCCAGTAAGGATGCCGCAACAGCCAGTCAAATGTCAGATGCACAGACCACTTGTGTCCATTTGTGATCTTTCCTCTTTTTTTGTGTGTACTTACCGTGCATGCTTTAGCTGTAATTATGCTCACGAGATGGCTAATCCTGTAAAAGCTCACCTTGTACGTCAGTGGATGTCTCACTCGTAACTTGTGTGCTTAACTTGTCGTTATGTGTTCGTCTAAAGAACTTGTCGTTATGTGCTTTGATTTGTTGTGTTCTCCATTCCATCTCAGGACATCAGAACTACAAGAACTTCTCATTTGGTGAACTGTGCAAAAGAACATGTTCTGTTCTAACATACGAGAAATAAGCAGTGCTTTGGGCCCTTCTATCATCTGTCCGTATAGCAGGCTAACAAGAGTCTGGAAATATTCCTAGTTTTCCACAGGAGTTTAAAAAAAATATCAAGAAGGACATAACATGAAACAATGTTACACGATTGTACACAGCACCATATTCAAATATAAATGTAACGCCCGGCGTTTTCCTAACTACGCTAATCGGCGGAATTAGGATTAACTACAGTAACTGAACCGTCTAATCTACCGAACTCGCTCAAATCTAAATCATTGAATAGAAGTTCAATTGAATAACATACAACCATATGAACAAATACAAGTGGTGATATTCGTTACAAACCAAAACTGAACAGTCCGTTTTAATTATTACATTGAGTAGAACAGGGAAATAAAATTATGAGAGTCATTTCATACATATACAAATACATTAGGAACAGTAGATTATGAATTACATATAGATCATCTCATACATTTTGCAATTTATCAAGAGCTAAGGAGAAGGGTAAAGTTACATGCATAGCATCTCATACATCAATCACTAAATCTGAATCACAACCACACGCAATTTCAATTGTGAGCAGAACGGATTTAAAAAACCAAAAAAGACCGAATAAAAGAAAAGAATTAAAAGAAAGAAGTGCCGTCAGAACCCGAGTTTAATTTCGAGCTGGGCATTCCGCTCATCAAGATACCAGACCGTCCAGAGGTCAGTCGGCACTTCTCACAGTCGTACGATCATCATTCGGTAGTAAAACAAACCTGCGTTTATTCAGAAATCCAATTTCCAACCAAACCACAGAAATATCTCAAGTTCACCCCCTCATCATAGTAGGCACCGAGAGCACACAGGGAATGCATAGCCAATACATAAGGCCAACGCTGAGCCAGCACAAAGAAATAAAAGACCATTTCACCCAAGTAGCTCCAAAGAAGCCACCCAGTTCTTCCCCCATTCCCATCCCCATTCTAGATCCACTCCCCGCAAGCCACACTGCCTCAGCCAACATAGGGAGAGCTCACGACCAGCCGACTGGGAGTAAGGAGCAAGGGAACAATCCGCGGGAGGAGGAGGGCACAAGCAACCACAAGTAAGAACCGCATTGCCGACAAGGAGGAAAGCGACACTATGACCGCTTCCTCAACCATCCCCAAAACAACCTAATAGCTAGTTGACTGAGTTAGGCCATGCCATCTTTTCCCCCCATGGTTTCGTTGCCTAGGACCACACCAATAGCATAACAAAGTATTATGGCACCTCTACTCTAGAATCACCAAGAATAGCATAACAAACACCAATGAACACCGAGTACCGCCTCAAGCTCCTAGATTCACCAAGGTATCACCATTCCACAAGCTAAGCATAGAGTAGAGTATAGGTAGAAGAAGTTACCAAGGGGCAAACACCGTAGTTCCAAGCTACCACTCATGCCCACAATCCATCCACACTCCCTCAGCATGTGGATGAACTTCGAGCCCCGCCGTAGCAACCGCATTGCACTACCCTCAGTAGAGTTCAAATCAAAAATGCATTGCAAATTATAAAAATAAACATAAGCAAAGTTAGCCATCGAAGTAAATAAAGACCAAGAGGGGATTAGAGAAGAGTCGACCATAGAGGAGCTCAACCATGGAGGACAAAGCCTCGGTGAGGAGCTCAACCATTGAGGATAAGCTCAACCGTGTCGATGACTTTGACTTCGCAAGCCTTGTTTTGATAGGGTGGCCCCGCGCATTCAACTTCGCCTCTATAGGCTTTGCTTTGACGTGCACCTGCTTCAAAGGCTATGCCTCAGTAGGGTGACCCCGTGTCTCCAACTTTGCCTTCACAAACTTCACTCCAACGCATCGTTTGCCTCAAAGGCTTTGCCTCGGTAGAACGACCCCACGTCTCCTACTTCACCTCCAAAGACTTTACTTCGATGTGCTGTCCAACTTGAAGGTTGTGCCTCGATGAGACGGCCTGCATCTACTACTTCGCCTTCAGAGGCTTCGCATCGATGTGCTACTCGCCTCAAAGGTTGTACCTCAATGAGGCTGCTCGTGTATACTATTTTGCTTCCACAAGCTTCATTCTGGCCCTCCACCTACCATGAAGGTTATGTCGGCAAGGCGGCCATGCGTCCACCACTTCGCCTCCACTGGCTTCACACCGACGCGTCGTCTGCCTCGTTGGCTATTCCTCAGCAAAGCGGCCTTGTGTCTGCTACTCCACCTCCACTGGTTTGCTCCATCGCACCACTTGTCTCGTAGGCCACACCTCGAGACAAGGGGGCTGGTTACACATGCAACAGGAAGGTTCCATGACAACCAAGGCTTTGCCCTACTGGTGTTTCTATCATGGCGGGCCTAGAACACTCATGTGATATGAAATCAAAATTTGGCTAAGTCATGGGTGCCCCCACGTGGATCCCTCAGACCTCGTGCCTCATGTGAAGCTCTCACCCCGCACATGGGCGCCTGTATGCCCATGAAGCCAAGATTTGGCTAAGTCATGGGTGCCCTCGCATGGATCCCTCGGGTCTCGTGCCTCATGTGAAGCTCTCGTCCCTTGCATGGGCGCCCGCGTGCCTATCAAGCCAAAATTTGCCTAAGTCATCGGTGCTCTCGCATAGATCCCTCGAGCCTCGTGCCTCATGTAAAGCCCTTGCCCTCGCATGGGCGCTCGTGTGCCCATCAAGCCAAAAATATAGCTAAGTCATGAGTGCCCTCGCGTAGATCCCTCGTGCCTCGGGCGAAGCTCTCGCCCCTTAATGGGCGCCCCGCGTGCCCATCAAGCCAAAGTTTAGCTAAGTCATGGGTGCCCTCACGTGGATCCCTCGGGCCTCATGCCTCAAGCGCAGCCCTCGCCCCTTGTATGGGTGCCCGCGTGCTCATCAAGCTAAATTTTGGCTAAGTCATGGGTGCCATCGTGTGGATCCCTTAAGCCTCGCCCCTCGCACGAGGCTCTCGCCCTTTGCGTGGGGCTCTCGCCCTTTGCGTGGAGTACTCATGTGATATGAAGCAAAATTTTGGTTAAGTCTTAGGTGCCCGTGCGTCCATCGAGCCAAAATTTTGACTAACTCATGGATGCCTCTCATGCATATTCCTCGGCTCTCATACCTCATGCGGCATCAAGCCTGAACTTGGATAAGTGTCGGGCATCTACGTTGACGCCCTATAGAAGCATATTCATCAACAGGATATCAAACCTCGGTGCTCTTCTTTGCCCCTCGGGCGCCCTTCAAGGCGCTCCAGGGGCAAGGGGGCTAGAGTGTTGAGGAATCTTACCAACTCCCTTCTAAAATGCTCCATAATTCAACAAGTTTACAGAAAGGGCGTACTTGAGAGCACCTTGCCCTGCGTGATTGGCACCCAACCCACTGATAGGGCACATGGCTAGGGAATAGTTCGAGGCCCGTTGTATGCACGTGCATTTCACGCTTGTGTCGACGAGCGCCCTCTCTTGCGCCCAGCGCGTCGCGTGCTCTACATGCCCCGGCACCTTGCATGCTCCACATGTCTCGACGCCCTGGCACCCGCGCTTTATGTTCCTTGGTGCCCCGCACACTCTACGTACCCCGGAACCTTGGCACCTCACGCTCCACCTTTGCCTAAGTTCCTTCGCGTGATCCACACCCCAGCAACTAATAAGACTCGGCATCTTGCTAGTCGAAGTCCAGCTGTGCTGTCGTGCATGCGCCCTACGAAGTTTTGGCACCTCGCTCTCGGAGGTCACCTTCGCCAAATCCCGATGCCCTAACGCCTCATCCATCGGCATGTCTAACCGCATGCTCGCAGAAGCAATGCCGAGGGATGCCAAGTCGATCGTGGTGGGCCGACCCTTGCATTTATCGTGTCCATGCGCGATGCGGTTGTTGGCCAAGACATGAGTTGAAGATAACTAGCATCAAGAGCTAACAAGCCAATTACTTGGCATGAACCCCTAGAAGCAAACTGTTAAGATACAAATTTGCAAATTCGGACTCTCTATGTATACCGCACTAGTCCAAGAATCACGCTAGTGCACATAGTATAAACATAGGCTCTGTAGCCAACAACTACGTATGACAAGGGTGCTCGCCCACGTTGATGACGGCCTCCGCCCCCGACGCCAAAGCCAAGGCAACAGCCACTAACGCCAGCGCCCTTGCACTAGCCTTCGACGTCGATGTCGACATTGGCGATGGCCTCCACCCTGACGTCGATGCCAAGTCAACAACCGACAATGCCAGCACGCTTGCACCAGCCTCCGACGCCGATGCCAACATTGGCAACGGCCTCCACCTCGACACCAATGCCAAGTCAACAACCGCCACACCAGCGCCCTTGCACCGGCCTCCGATACTAACACCAATGCTAGCAACAGCCTCCAACGCCGACATCGATGTTGGCGACGACCTCTGACTACGATGCCCTAGAATAGGCCAACAACGCGAGCGCCCCAGCATCGATGCCCTAGCAATGGCCTTTGACACTAGCACCCTGTCAAGGGTCTACGACTGCATTTCAGACCCTATCAAAGCCTCAGCTAGCAATCAACATTGGCACAACAAGTGCGGTAGTTCAAAATTACCCCTTTGGATGCTCCCTCAAGCGCCAAGGGGCAGGAGGGCTAGTGTTGGAGGAATAATTTATCCCTTCTCTTAACAGGCCCCCTGCTCCGCAGAAGGTATCTACATACAGAATAAAGAAATACAATTACACCCGTAAAAGACATTTGTACCTTTCACTTGTACTCATAGGGTAGCTATCCCCTCAGGGGGCATTCTAGACATTTGCACAGGCCCAAAAGCCTATAAATACCCCCATGTAACATTGGGGGAGAGCTCTCATGAGCAATAAAGAAGCATATTCAAACTAGCGAGCCCTCAGGGGCTCCCTCCCCAGAGATAACCCCCCGTTGGCTTGCCGACAAGAGTAAGGCAGTCCTCTCAGACCCCCAAACATGTATAAACCCCTATGTCATTTTTTACTCTCGTGGACAACGGCCTGTAAGACAGCCGACGTCCATCCCCTCACTTGTGTTTGGGTTTTCATACCTACAACAAGCGCTTTTGGTGGTGACCAGAAGAGGGGTTCCAGTGAGAGGGATGGAGATGGAGAGCCAGCGTTTCCCACAGTCATCCAAGTTTATGTCCCTGAGGCTGCCTTCCTTAGCGCCTCGTTCTTCTTCGGCTACCCCCAACCTATCATCCTATTCCAGGGCAAGGCTTGATGTGCTTTAAATGTGGCAATGGTTATCGTGCTGCTGAGTGCTCCTAGGTAGGGAACTGCCGCCACTATGGCCAGGCAAGCCACAAGGCGTTGACGTGTTGGCAGAATCCCTCTAGTACCATCAAGTGGGAGTTGGTACCTACGTCATCATCGGTTGCTTATACTCGGTAGTTAGTCCAGATGTTGGTTGCTACCCCAATGCCACATCCTCTTCTTTTCTGGGCACCACCGGCCAGGTACTACTGGCATCCTACGCTGACCGCTCTATTTCAACACGCTGCATAACCTCCTATTTTGATGCCGCCATAGTAGAGCGTCAGGGCTCTCGTTGCCCTGGTGCTGCCTGGAGTCACGCATTGCCTGCTATTGAGTCTGCGAGTCAACTGAATGTAGTGAAAGGTACCCTATTTGTGGATTCGTATGATGCCCTTGTTCTTTTCCACTCTGGCGTTACTTATTCTTTTGTGTCACGCGAGTTCGCTAAAAAGGCAAAGTGGTTTCATTGCTAGCTCCATGGTGTGTTCTGGTTGCATGGTTTCAATAGATGATGAGGATTTTGTTGCCAACCTAATGGTCATTCAGATAAAGCTTTTGACGTTATCCTTAGTATGGAGTAATTGCATCGCTACCAGACCGTGATTTCCTGCTTCTGGTAGACAGTCACCTTGCAAGCTCCTACCAGGGAAGAGTTAATATTTCAAGGAAAAGCACCTCCGTGTTCTTTCTTTGTGTTGGCCAGCCTATTTCCTAGCCGATGAATAGTAAAGTCTGGTTTGCTTCTAACATTTGCGGAAAGGCAGAGTGTGTCTTTGCACATTGAGAATATTTTAGTGATGTGTGAGTATTCTGATGTATTCCCCAAAAAGCTTCTAGGAATGCCACCTGAAAGGGATGTGGAGTTTAGGATTGATTTTATTACTAGCATGTGACCTATCTCTCTATACCCGTACTATTTGGCATGACCTTTCTAAGGGAATTAAAGAATCAATTGGATAAGTTGTTGTTCAAAGGGTTAATTCATCATAGTATATTACCTTGAGTAGCCCTGTCCTATTCACCGAGAAGAAGGATAGGAGTTGGCGCATGTGTATAGACTATCATGCTCTTAATCAGGTGACCATCAAAAATAAATACTCTTTGCCTCGTATCGAGGATTTGTTTAATCAATTTTAGGCTCCGCTCTAAATAGCTTCAACTTATTAGCTTCTAAATTTTGGCTTTTTGATTTTTTGGTCTTCCTTTTGGCTTTTATTGTTTTTCTTTTTTCTTCTTATATCTTTGCATTGTCCAAAAAGATACTGCAGTATTTTCCCTCTCTGTGTGTGTGAGCTCTGTTTGGGTTATGTTGATGTTGAAGAGGAAATTACTTATTCACCCCACTCTTTTCGCTTTTTAAACTAATTTTTGGGTTTGATTTCTTTTAATATTTACTATTCATTAGACTAATAGGTCATAATTAAAATTATAAACGTCAACAAAAAAATGCCCCAAAAATCGGCAGCTATCACCCGTGCTCTTCGCCGCGGCGGCAGGCAGAATGGCCCACTGGCGCAGTGCTTCACTACCAAGCGACTATCATTATCTCCGGTGCTTAGATTTCTGCTATAGGAATTTAATTCTCCAATGCAAGCACTTGCTTATGAGTATTTAACAGATCCCAAAATGAACCCAAAAAGTACAAGAGCCCCATATGAACATCAGGTCTTTTCTATCATCTGTTCCCGCTCAGATCCGCTGTAGCGACGGGCGTTCAGCGAACGCTGGCGTTTGAGTTCCTGTAGCTTTTTTGTTTTTTATTTTTTTTGTTTTTTTCGAATTTTTGTATTTTTTTATATATTTCTTTGCATTGTCCGCTCTAGATTAACATGACGCTTTTATTTTTATATTTTTTTAAATTTTATTATACCCAATAAGCCAACTCAGCTACAATAAAAAATAAACTAGTTACAGTAAAATTTCAGTCAGAAACTAGAAGCCATCGCTATTCCAAACGCCCCCTAAAGGTTTTGTTGCTTTCTTTCTCCGTCATGGCAAAGAAAGTACCCCTGAAATTCCTAGTTTACACGGAATTTCTTTCATTCAAGACAAGTTTTGCACTGAACATGTAACGATAATACACCGTTGAACTGAGTACTTTAGTCAAATAAGATACTAATCGCCGGGATTAGAAGCTTATTCCATTTCCATACCAATGTTTGCCCTTTCGTATACTAGTGCCTCTTGGAAACTAATCAGACAACTGAGCTACACACCAACTTATGCATTTACTCAGTTTCTCGCCGCTGGGGAAATACGATCGTCTGTTTGAGTAACACGGACAAGAAAACTGAGGAAGAATCTCAACGCTGTATGTGTACCTATAACCTCCGCATTTATCATAGATTACATTTGCATTTTCTGCGTCATACTTTGAGATGATGAAAGATGATACACCTCATATGTCTACGAAGTACAGATTATAGTTTAGCAAGGGTCTGAGTGTAAGCTGGGTCAATGCAGACAACGACCTGAAAAGGTTCCACATGAAAAACTTTTAAGTTGCATTCAGTAGACAAGAACAGGCTAGGGTGTTGTTATGTAGACGGTGGTACCTTGCCAACACTCTTGCCAGAATGAAGATATTCTACCGCATCTGCCGCTGAAGCAACACCCAAGAATTTCTTGGGGTCAAGGGAAACCTGTTTGTATGTGGTGTGTCATGCAAAGCTAAGTTAGACAAAAAAACATAGATATTTAATATTATTTTATGATGACAGAATAGCATCCTCCATATTGAGACAATCTAATGGGAAGAAGCTAAATAGGAAACTGAGACACGAATAATGTAGAATACAGTATCAAATTTTTAGTGCGAAAATAGAAAGATAAACAAGGAAATGGGAAGCTAGATAGCAAAGGCAGGAGTGCAATGACAACAAAGTTGGTGTGCACAAGAAACTTGATATTTCGTTGCTAACTATGTTGAGAAACGACCGCTTCAGCTGATGAGAAACGAACACTCTAATTTGTTCTTTGTGAGGAAGGTGCCCTTTGGATTGGTTTGAAGAAACTCAGGTGGCCGATCGAACTGATCCGACCGGCCTCACTTCAAATCCAATGATCCTGACGACTCAGACTTCGATCATAACGCTTTGAGCGTCTTTAATGATTAGAGCTTTTTGATGGTGATCGGACACCCAAATGTCTTGATGACGTTCGGACTAGTCCAAACGTCCTCGTTAATCGGAACATTCCGATGATGATTGGACGGTACAACTTTGGATGCCATTCAGACTTGGTCCAAACGTCTTCGCTCAATCGGATCGGTCCGATGATGATCGGACGATCCTGTCTTCTTTTCAATCCTTTTCCTTACTCTTCGAGTATAGCGGTGATAATACGAAAACACTTGAACGATAGAACAAACACAAATATTTTTGGTGACGCTCCAATCACCACATATTTTCTTTAGTTTTCTCCACTATTTATACACAACTTACAAGTTAAACAATGACTATGACTCAGATACAGAAATCGACTCTGAAATATGAACTTCTATATCTAAACTGATTCAGACTCGATGCTAGAACGAATTCGGCAGGATTATTTCCAACAAATACCCCCTAATCATTGCCGACTTAATCAATTTCCTTGACACCAAGTAAGTTAATCATACGATAAAAATTGACTCGTCCCAACACCTTTGTGAGTGCATCAACCCTCTGTTCTTCTGTTGAAATATGTGTAACAGCCACCAATCTTTCTTCAACACATTTTCCAATAAAATGATACCTAGTATCAATGTGTTTTCTTCTTCCAATGAAACACTGGATTTTTCATAAGTGCTATTGCTGACCTGTTGTCCACAAATAACGTGAACGACTTGATGGATTACTTAATCAATTCATTAAGTAATCTCATCAAACAAAATATCTTGACATGCAGCTGAAGTTGGTGCCAGGAACTCTACTTCATATGATGATAAGGCTACACTTCTTTGCTTCTATGAGCACCATGTAATCATGTTTTCATGCAAATATAACACCATACCAGTCGTACTCTTATGATCAATCAAATCACCGGCCATATTACTATCGCAAAATCCTTCAAGCATTGTAGTGTTGTCATGCCTAACATATATCAGACCATGGTCAATTGTTCCTGCTAGATATCTGAGCACATGTTTTAATGATTGCTTATGTTGTATGGTTGGTCTTTTCATAAATCTACTAAATACTCCAACTGAGTATGCAAGGTCTAGTCGTGTATGTATCAAATACCGTGGACAACCGATTACACTCCGAAATTCAGTAGCATCGACTGGCTCTCCTGTCTCATCTTTGTCGAGTTTCAGCTTTAGCTCCATGGGGTATTGACAAGGGTTGCAACCTATCATCCCTGCCTTCTCAAAAATCTTCTTTACATAATTTGACTGCTTAATTGTAATATTATACTTATTTTGTTTAACCTCTAAACCGAGGTAGTAAGTCAAAAAATCTAAGGTTGCTCATCTCAAACTGTTTCATCATCTCCTTAAATTCTTCAATCCTCCGATCACACGTTCCTGTGATAATAAGATCATCAACATATATGCCGAGTATCAGCATGTCCTCTTCTGTCTTTCTTATATATAAAGTTGGATCTTGTTTGCATCTTTCAAAACCAAGGTTCATCAATGAACTATCCAGTTCCTTATTCCAGACTCTGGGTGCCTGTTTCAAACCATACAAGACCTTTAAGAATTGATATACCTTACATTCTTGTCCTTCCACTTGAAAACTCTCCGGTTGTGATACATATACTTCTTCGGTAAGATCTCCATTTAGAAATGCAGATTTGACGTCCATATGATGTACTTTCCATCTAAAATAAGCTGAAAGAGCAAATATCAATATAACTATTTCTAATCTTGTAACTAGTGCAAACACCTCTTCATAGTCTATGTATTTCTTCTGAGCATAGCTTTTTGCCACACACCTTGCTTTGTGACGAATAATAATTCCATCTGCATCTCTTTTCACTTTGAATATCCACTTTAATCCTATTACATTTTGATTGTGAGGTAAATCTGTTAAGCACCATGTTTTATTCTTTTCTATGGAGTCAAGCTTTGTCTGCATAGCATCTTTTCAATGTCTTTCTTTTAAAGCTTACTAAAATCCTATTGGTTCATCAGCAGTGACCATCTGCAATTCTTTAGACATCCCAATGGATTCGGTATGCTCATAAATTCTAGCAAGGCTTCGATAAACAGGTGTTTTGTTGGGTGGGGTCTCTAACTCTTCTTGTTCAGTTTGAGGAGAAAATAGAGCATCCTCTGCAGGTTCCTGAGGATTTACATTTGAGAATGGTGTAGCCAGTTCTTGAAGAAGAGATTGACCTATTTCACCATTATTTTCTCCTTTAACTGAGAAAGAAAACCACTTTTGCATATTGCTTTCTTCTGATGGCTTTGTCTCCCACTTCCATATTTTATCTTCACAACAAATCACATCCCGACTCACCACAATTTTGTCTTCATGTGGACTGTATAATCAACTAACTTTAGTTCCTGGTTCAACTTCCAAATATATCCATTTCTTTGATCTATCATCTAACTTCTTTAGATGAGTGAGCACCTTTGCATATGCTAAGCAACCAATCACCCTCAAGTGTTCTAGACTTGGTTTTCTTCCACTTAATGCTTCATATGGAGTCTTCCCTTCCAGAGCTTTTATGGATACTCGATTAAGAATATACATAATCTTACAGCCTCAGCCCAAAATCTTCTAGATAGCAATCTACTTTTGAGTAAACTTCTAGCCATATTCATAACCGTTCAATTTCTTCACTCCACTACTCTATTCTGTTGCTGCCTATAGAAGGCTATGAAATACCTTTTAATTCCTTTCTTTTCACAAATTGATTCAAATTCTTGTGACAAGAATTCTCCCCCACGATCAAATCTCATCGCCTTAAACTTGTGATCAGTATCCTTTTTAACTAGTGTCATAAACTTTTGAAACAGGTCTGTGGCTTTTGATTTCCTTTTAAGCATGTAAACCCACATAATTCTAGAATAATCATCAACAATAAGTAGAAAGTATTTATTACCTCTGATACGAGGTCGCCCGATCTTCTCGTCATAGAATGGATACTCGCGGGAGTCTTGATGAATCGTAATAATCCTCCAATGCCAGTGTAAGAGATAAACACTCTTTAATCCGCCAAAACACGCTTGCGTTGATTTCACCAACCACCAAGCGAAGATCTATCATGCATTCAATTCCTAGCGGAAAGGCTGAACGATCTTGATTGAAGAACACTCCTAATTCTCTATAGAATTTCGGCATCAATGATAAACTCCAACAAACTTTAGTAGATTGATTTTTTTCAAAGTTGGTCTGAGCCCTAAAGACTGCCAATACATGGCTTATATAATCACTTGGGATGTCGAAAGGGTCCCCAAACCGAATACAACTCATCCCTATATTGTTTTAAACTCGAACTCTTACAAAAAGGAAATTGGATTTTACTACCGTCACCTTGTTTCGGTCATAGCAGTTGACTCGTGACGAATTTGAATATGAGACCAGATCTATTGTGTAGCCCTTGAAATAAGCTTTCCAACGAGTCTAACAACACTCGAATCAAACTCCGTTTGTGAAAGTTATGGCCTTTTTAGTAACTGTCTGTCAGGCTGTCCCGAACCGAATTCGAATTGAATTCTGAGTTGAATCCGAGTTTGAATCCAGTTGGGCTTGTGGGAGGTACGAATTGGGTTTAAAAATCTTATCCAAAACTTGTAGTTGAAGTCCTTAGGCTCCTCCCTTTTGCTCTCCCACTGCATGAGCTTTCTTCCTTCATGTCTTTGGCACCTAATGTGGTTATACTCTTCTTTTTGCCTCTCCATTGCTTTACCATTGACAAACTTGAGAATGCGCCACGTAATAACATGAAATAGTATTCCATCCTTATGAATAACAACATTATGTTTAGTTTGGAATGAATTCACCTGGTCGTATTTCATGCGGCTCAATAATTCTTTCCAGTTGAACAATATATTTAACTGAAAAGTGCAAGACACATGCATATCCGCATCACCTCCATTTGACTCAGGGGTAATTGGACCGCAGAGATCAATGTAAAGTAGTTCCAGAGGTTGTGTAGCTCTATATTGTGCTTGCTGAGGAAACGGGAGTCTTGCTTGTTTGGCAATAACGCAACCTTCACATATTTGAGGTAGATGCTTGATGGGCAGTAGTTCATGAACCATCTCTTTCTCTGTCATCAGCTTCAAAGACCAAAAATTCACATGACCAAGTCAATCATGCCACAACTATGCCGTATTATCCACCCTAATACTGAAACAAGCAGGTTTGACTAACTTGAGTTCAATCTTATATAACTGATTTGGTCTTCTCATCACCTTCATCAATAGTTATCCCTCGCGATCATGCAATAATAAGTATGGTTCACTTAGAGACACATCGTAGCCTTCTTCAGTTAGCTAACCCAAGCTAATGATGTTATTGCACAAGTGGTATATAATAGACATCAGTCAATGCTCTTCACTCTCAATTCTTGCTTTGCAACAAAATAATGCCCTTTCCTTCTATATGAACAACTGATTTATCTCCAAACTTTACTTTGCTTCAAAAGCCTTCATTCAATTTACTGAAATTTTCCTTCATCCAATCATGTGATTTGAAGCACCATTGTCGAGGTACCAAAGATTGAACTCCACCATCTCTTCTCCAACATTCAACAGTTGCAACTGAAAATGCTCTTTAGTTAACATCATGAGTTGTGTGCTCTTCTTTTCACATATGGATAGCAGAAATGTTGGCTCTTGCTCTGTTTTGGTTTGAATCAAATTTACCTCCTTGTATCGACAGTCCTCATAGTAGTGTCCAAACTTTTGACACTCAAAACACTTAATATGACTTCTGTAGATTGCAGTGTGATGATCTTCTTTTTCACAGGTAAAACATTTAATTCTTGGCTTGTATCGGTTGTAAGAGAACTCACCTCTCATTGTTCTCTCCATGACCCGTGGTAAAAACCATGGCCTCCTCGATCAAAACCGCGGCTACCTAGACTACGACCACGTCCACACCAATTGCCAGATCCATGGCCACCTCCTTAACTTCGATTTGATTCTCACCATTTTCAGCTTTTGCCTCACTTTTCATTAGCAATGCTTGATCAGTCCTGGCTTTACATCCTTTAAACAATCCCTTATGTGCCTTGAGAGATCTTGTTACTTCTTCTATTTTCATGTCCTAAAGATCATTAGAATATAGAAGAGTTATGACCACTGGTATGAACCTTTCAGGTAGGACTCGCAAGTATTTCTCGACCACCGTAGTTTCCTCCAATGTCCCTCTAAGACATCGAATCTCATTAACCACCGCAATTAATTTTTCTACAAACTCATCTACTGACTGAGTTTCACCCATATCTGTGCCTCATATTCTCCTCGAAGAGTTTATAGCCGAACTTTCTTTATTCGATCTACTCCTTCATGCATAGTCTGAAGAGCGATCCAAGCTTCTCGAACTGTATCTTTTCAGACAAGGCATCGAATCTAGTATGGCAACGTAGATGAGAGCTAACGCAGTTTGATCAATCTTCATGTTGACTTCTTTAGCCTTTCCTTTTGGATCGACCTTTCCATTAACGTTGATCGGATCAGCTACAACATCTTAGACTCCTTGGGAACGCATATTCACCCGCATCTTTATAGAATATGCCGAGTAGTTCTCTGAATTGAGAACTGGATAAGGAAGGAAATTTGGTCCTTCATTATCGACAAAGATCCGTCTTCTACCATGAGCTGCTTCTTCTACAAGTCGATCGGTACCTACTCTGATACCAGATGTTGAGAAACGATCACTTCAGTTGATGAGAAATGAACACTCCAATTTGTTCTTCGTGAGGAAGATGCCCTTCGGATTGGTCCGAAGAAACTCAGGTGGCCGATCGGACCAGTCCGATCGGCCTCACTTCAAATCCAACAATCCTGACGACTCAGACTATGATCATAACGTTTCGAGCGTCTTCAATAATTAGAGCCTTCCGATGGTGATCGGACGCCCAAATATCTTGATGACGTTCTGGTCCGAACGTCCTCGCTGATCGGAACGGTTTGATGATGATTGGACGGTACAACTTTGGATGCCGTTCGGATTGGTCCGAACATCTTCACTCTATCGGATCGGTCCGATGATGGTTAGACGATCATATCTTCTTTCCGATCGTTTCCCTTGCTATTCGAGTATGGTGACGATAATATGAAAACACTTGAGCGATAGAACAAACACAAATCTTTTTGGTGACGCTCCAATCGTCGCATCTTTTTTTTGGTTTTCTCCACTATATAAACACAGCTTACAAGTCAAACAATGACTATGACTCGGATACAGAAATCAACTCTGAAACACGAACTTCTATCTCTAAACTGATTCAGATTCTATTCTAGAACGAATTCGGCAGGATTATTTCCAACAAACTATTATGTAGGGAGCTTAGTTTGTTCATTTTGATACGAACAGATTAGTGTTTACAAGAATGTATCTAAGTAAAACATAGCTTGGTTCATAATCAATCCCACATTAGAGAACAACCAAGGTTGGTACTAGTTCCCAGTTAGGTAGAGCACTGGAGTCCAAAATCTAACCTCAAGTATTAATTCAGTTGGAAAGGAGTCAGTTTTCGTAAAAACAGGTTAATTGAGGAGCTCTGTGTTTTTCCATTGTTTAAAAATATTATTATTGAGCAATGATTCTTATGTGAGGATATATGAACTGTACAAAGAATTGGTAAGAATTTCTGCTTTGTTGACCAAATACAGGTCCAACGGACATAGCTGTCTGGTACTGCCATTTTCTCGATTATTGTCACACAAAGTAGCAAACAAACAAACACACATTATGAAGCATACCTTTAGCTTTCCAGAGGCATACAGCTCAAAAAGTTTGTCAAGATGATCTTGCCATAGATGAGCGTATTGAATCAGGAAAAATCCAGCCTGAAATTGGATAGGAAAGAGCACATGGTTTTAAGGAGCACACTACAAAAGAATTCTATTGGATCAAACGTCTATCTATATGGCTCAACGGCTGTCCCATACAGTTTATTTAGAATGCATATAACTTTTGAGCAAGTAGAAGTTGTTTATTGCTACTGAGAAGTTTGATATCTGTTATTAAAAATTGTAATTCTAAACCTAGATATAGAAACAAAGATTCCATTCCTAGCTAAATGTTGTTGTTTGCCTGTTATTGCCCTGAAATTTCATACATAGTTACATACTATTAAAAAACGAACTCAAACCATGTTGGCACTTATCTGTTCGATGGGCAAAACGAACATCAGTTTTAATACTATAGTAAGAACTAGCTGGATGCCCGACGTGTAGCTGAAGGAACTCTTGAGGTACATACTAACCATATAGCACAGGAAAAGTTCAAACATAGATGGCCGTTATTTCTTCCTAATCAGATCCAACAGCTAAAATTTACTTGATTTATGTGGATCTATGAGAACGGAAAAAAAAAAGTTGATCCCAAGCTTGGGTTCTCATAGGATATACATGCATTGTTTCCTGGCCAATTTATGAAAAGAACATTGTATAAAAATGCAGTACATGCCAACTAACAAGTTTAGGTGTTCTGCTGCAACACATACCACAGTTTGACTTTTAGCAAGAATCTTCTCACATAATCCAGTGTAATTCTTAGGCTTCCATCCATCCTCTCCTTGATACTGAAAACATCAAAGATTGCTCACTACCAGTAGGTACCAAATACAGGTGTAATCTATGACATCTTATTAGAAACAACTATAGGGAAAACAGGATGATAACCAGGGAAACACAACTCCACATGTATATAGACGTCCATACACTATCCTAACATTACGGAACCATAGTAGATCAAAGATCTTTCCAAGGTACACTCCAAGTCTCCAACTATAAATGCAGATGCATAATGGGCAAATTCTATATTAACAGTTATCAATGACACTTCAGACTATCCCAGAGAGGTGCTTCTTCGCTCTACCAAATGAAAATTGCATGATTCATAAAGTAACTGTTGTTACTAATGACTAATGACCTGTGAAGATCAGCTCCTCATTTGTTTTAAAACTCTGAAATTTTCTTTTTGGTGAAGCACAGAACAAAAGTTTCCATATTTCCCCTAGGATAATTCGTTCATTGTCCTGTAGTTGCTAAATTTTTCAGTATTCAGTGTATAATGATTAAAAAAATGAGTTTCAGAAGCTGTCATCATTACCTGAGAGATCATACCAATTACAATGAGACGTCCATGGACTGCAAGGGCATTCAAGCACATGTCAAACATTTCCCCTCCTACAGATTCATATATAATATCTACACCTCTTGGGAACTCTTTTTTCAGAACCTGGAATCAAACACTTAAACAATATTAATTACTAAACTCATTGAGAAGAACAAATAAGGGATCAATGTAAATTAATTACAGTCGCTTGAAAGTTCAAACTGATAATTTCAGCAACACTAGTAGTAAGTATAAGCATTCTCTACAGGGACATTACAACATAAACGTAATGCAAGCATTTCCAACAAATATTATGCATTATCCGTGGCATGTGAAAGGATATACGAGTGTGGGTTACATTACTTGTGCACATTTGTGTCAACATATGAAATAAGTAAAGGAGATGCTATCAAGCTTAAACACAAACCACACAATATAGCAAAATTGCATTATAAGCAGCAGAAGCATGAAAAGTAAGGTTGGAAGAAAACACACATCTTTGATCCTTTCATTTTGGTAGTTGATAACACGATCAACTCCTAAGGAAGCCAGAAGTGCAGCTTTACTTTCGCCACCACATGTGGCAACAACCTTGTTGCCTGCTAGTTTTGCGAGCTGGTGAAGTGATAAGAAAACATTCAGAACATAAGGACATGGTTTAGTGTTAAAAAAAATAAAAGTGGCTTTACAAAACAGAATAACGTATAGACAAAAAAGAGGACCAAAGAAGATAACTTTACCCATGCGGCCATGCCCTTAAAATATCATATTCAATGCATCAAAAAATACATGCAAGGGGCCACAGAAGGGGCCCAAATGCTAGTTAATTATCATAAACAAAACTATACATGTTCCAACTTACATTAAACAGTTATCTTGTGCAAGTTTCAAAAGGAAATTTCAAGCATTACATTTATACCTTCTAGATATAAACTATAGAGGTAGATGAGCAATTGAGCAATACATCAAACAAAAGAAAGGCATAGTAATAGTATCAATATGGAATCAGCTGACCTGAACAGCAAATTGTCCTGTTCCACCAGCAGCTGCTGTAACTAAAACAACTTGCCTAGATGTCATTTGGCCTGCCTGAAGGCAGAAGAAGTCAACCCCAGATCAGACCAGGAAGGAAGTTATATTCCAACACTGAAGTACTGAACTTAAAGTTTGGCTGACCAAATATGAGGTCAAAACAACATTGTATATGACAAAGAAAACAAAAGAACTGTATATCAAGATAACCTTTTCAAGAGCAATTGAAGCAGTCAATCCTGATGTTAACATAGCAACGACCTCTGGGTCTGGTCTTGGCACCGGAAGAAGATGTTTGGCTGGAACCTTTCATCAGAAAGATGTAAAGAAAGAAATTGTAACTGACAGAAAGAGGTAACAATATTCAAAACCCAAAAGGCTGGACATGATTTCATTCAAAGAAGGATACTGGTTAATTGGTAATTTGTTGTGTAATAAAAAGACACAGCAGTACCAGCGTAAATTCAGCATAGCTCCCAAAAGTCATAAGGGCCACAGGAGTGCCAACTTTGATATGGTTCACTGAATCTCCAACAGAAGCAACAATTCCCACAGCCTGCATATATTAAAATCTTCATGAGAAAGAGGTAAGGAAAATTAAGGGGAATCAAAACCAGCCCAATTGTTGCACAGAATATAATAACAGTCTAATTTCGCATGCTGCAATTATGCAGAATGCAAATGCGGCAAAAAAAATGAGATACAAAATTTTTGAGTTACCAGGCAGCAATTCAATTAAGTATCATAATGCCTATGCAGCAACAGCATATTAAACATAAGAAGTGCAAATAGATTTTGATGTTGTAAAGGGTTTTGGACTTAGTATTGCAAGAGGGCCAACTGGCCAATATATACATCCATTGTACAAGTGCAAATAAGCCCCTATACTATACACATATCTAACACCCCCCTCAAACTCATGGTGGATCAACAACACTGAGTTTGGAAAGGTAGAACCGATGTTGAGCAACTGTCTGCGCCTTCGTGAAGAAATCTGCTAACTGAAGCTCTAAGGGCACATACTGAAGAGCAATAACTTTGTCTTGCACCTGTGAGCGCATGTATGAAGCAGCTATTCCAATGTGTTTAGTGAGCTCATGCTTCACAAGATCTTGAGCAATGCTGATCGCGCCAGTACTATCTGATAAGAGAGGAGTTGGTGCAGGAGTGGAAACACCAAAATCCTCAAGTAGCCACCGAAGCCAGGTGATCTCAGCTGTCAACGACGCCATGGCTCTCAACTCAGCCTCAGCACTCGAACGGGAAACAACAGTCTGTTTCTTGGTCTTCCAAGCAATTAAGGAGGATCCAAGAAAAACACAATAGGCAGAAAGAGAGCGACGATCAGAAGGATCACTAGCCCAGGTCGCATCAGAGTATGCCTGAAGGTGCAATGAGCTAGAGCGAGGAAAGAAAAGACGACGAGTGATAGTCCCACGAAGATATCGCAGAACACGAAGAAGATGACTGTAATGGAGTTGAGTAGGAGCAGAGACAAACTGGCTTAAGATGTGAACTGCATGAGAGATGTCAGGACGAGTGATGCTAAGATAAACAAGGCTCTCAACAAGATGGCGTATCAAGTGGGATCCTCAAGAGGCTCGCCATCGGTAGGTCGAAGATGAGCACCAAGCTCCATAGGAGTATCCACTATACGCTGATCAGTAAGACAAGCGCGAGTAAGAATATCCTGAATGTAACGCTCCTGAGAGAGATAGTAGCCCTCGGGGGAAGCAGTAACCTCAATGCCCAGAAAATAATGAAAAGGATCCAAATCAGACATCAAAAACTGCTCACGAAGAAGCTCCTTCACAAAGGCAATATAGTGAGAGTCATCACCAGTAATGATCATATCATCAACATATAGAAGGAGAAGCGTCCGACCTCGAGAAGAGGTGTGAACAAAAAGAGCAGGGTCATGATTACTGGCAGAGAAACCAGCGGCAGTGACAACAGATGAGAACCGGGCGAACCAAGCACGAGGAGCTTGTTTTAACCCATAGAGAGAGCGACGAAGGCGATAGACCATACCATCAGGAACAGAATACCCAGGAGGCGGCCGCATGTAGACCTCCTCGCGCAGCTCGCCATTGAGAAAGGTATTCTTGACATCTAACTGAGAGATGGACCACTGTCGAACGGAGGCGACCGCAAGGAGAGTGCGAACGGTGGTCATGTGAGCGACATGAGCAAATGTCTCATCATAATCACGACCATGCTCCTGCTGAAAGCCACGCGCCACAAGACGAGCTTTATAGCGCTCAAGGGAACCATCCGAGCGAGTCTTGATCTTGTATACCCACTTGCACGTAATGAGAGTGACATGTGCAGGTAAGGGGACAAGATCCCAAGTGCCAGTACGCTCCAAAGCAGCAAGCTCCTCAGACATTGCAAGTTGCCACTCAGGATGATTAACAGCCTCATGATAAGTCAGAGGTTCAGAAGAAGCAGTGGCTGCAAAGCCATAGCGCTCAGGCTACCTAACAGTGTGGCGATCACGAAGGTCATATCTGGGAGCAAGATCAGATAATGACGGAGAAGAGGAACTGGGAACAGAGCCCAGCAAGGAGGGAGAGTCAACTGGAGAGGGAGGACGACGAGGACGACGAGAGTAGTGCAAAGGAAAAGGTGAAATCTCAACAAGAGAGTGAGAAGAGTCCTCCGACGTAGGTGGAGGATCAGTCGAAGACGAGGCTGAAGGAGGTAGATGAGGCGAAGCATTAGTGAAAGTAGGTGGGGAATGAGGGAAAGTCAGAAAGGAGACCGACTCAGTAAGAGACTCAGGTCTGACTGGAGGAGAACGAGGGTAGTAAGGTCGAGACTCGTCGAAGGTGACATCCCGGGAAATCCTCATCCGGCGTGCAATAGGGTCGTAGCAGCGATAACCCTTATGCTCAAGACTATAGCCACGAAAAACACACTCAACTGACTGAGCAGTCAACTTAGTGCGCTCACGAGATGGGAGGAGAACAAAGCAAACACAACCAAAGCTGCGAAGGTGACCATACTCTGGGGCTCAACCAAAAAGACGCTCGACAGGAGTAGATCCCTTAAGGGCGGTGGAAGGCTGCATGTTAATAAGGAAAACTGCAGTGGAGATAGCCTCAGCCTAAAAATGAGGGGGAACAGAGGAAGCAAGCATGAGGGCTCTAGCAGTCTCAAGTAAGTGACGATGCTTACGCTCAGAGACTCCATTCTGAGCATGAGCACCAAGACAGAAATACTGGGGAAGAGTACCCTGTTCAGCGAGAAAAGAGCGAAAGGCTGTAGAGAGACACTCGCCAGCAGAGTCAGCACGAAGCACACGAATAGCCACATAAAACTGAGTGCGAATCATAGTGGCGAAGCGCTGATAAATAGAGAGAACCTGACTGCGAGAGGACATAAAATAGAGCCAAGTATAACGAGAATAATCATCAATAAAGATTACATAGTAACGATGACCCCCTTTCGAAACGAAGGGGGCTGGACCTCAAACATCAGAGTGCACAAGATCAAAAGGACGAGTAGAAATAGAGTCACTAGAGGATAGGGAGCCGCACTGCTTGCCAAGCTTGCAACCCATACATTGTAAAGAAGTATCCCCAGAAACAGAACCAAGAACACCACGACCAACTAGTGATGAAAGACGGGAACCACAAAGATGACCGAGACGATGGTGCCACTGAGCGAAGGAGGTAGTGGACGCAAAGAAACCGAGAGGAGTGGTGGCGGTGGTGGGCCGCGCAGAGCGCGAGGGCGATGAAGCCGCCGAGCTCTCGAGACGCTGCGAATCACAAAGCGAGAGGCCGCACAAGCGAGTCCCCGCGGCGACGATCCCGAATGAACAAGAGTCAGACTCAAGAATAACACGACAGTTGTGATCAGTGATCTGACCAGCAGACATAAGCTGCAAAGTAAGCTGAGGAACATGAGAAACTGCATGAACATGAAAGGAGGAGGTAGACAACGTGCCTCGACCTACAACGCATAAAGGGTACCATCTGCGATGCGAATAGAGAAGAAGAGACGTGGGCTGTATGGAAGTGAGATGTGTGGAATCTGGTGTCATGTGAAAAGAAGCACCAGAGTCTAAGATCCACGGAGATAAAGTACCTGATGAAGGAGGAGGCGGAGGCGGGGAAGACTGCTGATAAGCAAGAGCCAGACGAGCTGAACCTGAGGAGTCTGAGGATGAGCCGACACTGAGGCGCTGGAGAAGCGAGAGTAATCGGCATGCGGCATCACCGGTGGAGCCACGGCGAGAGGAGCGCGAGCCCTTCTGGGACGCCCACCCGACGACTCGATCCTCTTCCTCTTGTAGCAGTCCTGATACCTGTGACCATCACGCTGGCGGTAGGTGCAGTGAAGACCTGTGGTAAAAGCAAAGCAGCTCTGAGGACGCTGAGCCGGAGTAGAGAGCTCGGCGATGCCAAGAAGCAGTGCAGAGGCGCATAAGACGGCTCGTGATCTCGAATCGGCGTACCACGAAGACGAAGTTCTCAAGACGCGCCACCGTGAGAGCCTCCACTAGGCTCGGCGCGGTGACGAGTCGAGCCGAGCCCGCATAGCCTCGAACTCAGCCGAGGCGCGCCAGAAGTCGTAGAGACGGTGAGTCTCTGATGAGCACGAGCCGCACACGCAGGGACAGTGCGGCAAACATCCGCCCCAGAGTCAAGCCGACGCCACACCTCCGACATCCGCCGGTAGAAATCATCAGCGGTGGCATCAAGTGCAAGAGAGTGGGCCCGCACAATCGAGAGATACATAGCATCACTCGTCGGCTGATAGTGAGCTCGAAGACGCTCCCACATAAGTTGTGTCGTCGGCAGCTCCGCCACATCCATAGAGATGGCCACGGTCATGCTACCCACTAGGATGGCAGTAGCGCGAGCCTCAGCAGCCTGCCATAGCTCATAGGCGTGCAAGGTAGACTGATAGAGCTCCAGGGCCTCCTCCAACACGGCATTGGCCTCGTCCCGAGCCACCTGATCTGCATCAGCAGGGAGAGCAGGCTGGATGGGCGGTGTAGGACGAGGCGGGCAGGGATCCTCACCAGTGAGATGACCCCACAGACACTGACTGTTAAGGAGAATCCTCAGGTGCACCGCCCACTCCCGGAAATTCGTACCATCAAAACGAATAGCAGGGAGTGGGATGGCAAAAGAACTACCATTAGAAGCCATTTTTTTTTGCTTCCTTTGTTTTTTTTCTTTTTTTTCTTTTTTTTAATAAGAATGGAAAGAGAGGGAGAGAGCCTCGCACTGAGACACGGCGTTAAGCGGCAATGACGGCGGCGACCCGACCGGCGGCGGGCGGCGACCGGCGGTGGCGGCGGCGGCGATCGTCGGCGCGGCGGCGGCGGCGGCCCGAGCAATGCGCGACCGACTGAGCGGTCCGAGCGCAGCGGCCGAGTTAGGCGCACGAGTTGGAGGCGGCGGCGGCGCGCGCGTGACCCGAGCCGAGGAAGCCCAGCGGCGGTGGCGGCGGCCCAGTGCCGCAGCGGCGGCGGCGGCGACTTGCGCGCGCGCCCGACTGAAGCGGTCCGGCGGCGGCGACCGAGGCGAGGCCTCGCGCGCGGCGATCCTAGGCAGCGGCGGCCCCGGGCTTGGAGATCTAGCCGGAGGTGAGGCGGCTAGATATGGAGGAAGGAGTGGAGGAAAGGAAGGAAAGGGGAAGGGTTCCGGCGGCGGCGGCGGCGGCCAACTAGAAAACCCTAACCCTAACCCCTTGCTCTGATACCATGTAAAGGGTTTTGGACTTAGTATTGCAAGAGGGCCAACTGGCCAATATATACATCCATTGTACAAGTGCAAGTAAGCCCCTATACTATACACATATCTAACAGATGTAAGTATGTGGCATGCCAGAGTTCTTTGTTTTTCTTAACATACCAACCATAGTTTATGCTGTGTTGCAATTGATCACAAAGAGTTATCGACATGATTACCCTTTTTGCACCATGTGGGATGACAACAAGAAAACTGATAGCCCCGCTGCTGTGAGCAAGTTCATTACTACAATTAGCTATCACCATCGAACTATCGGTGACATTTTATGCTTGGGACTTTATTATATCAGAAATTCTGAATAAGTGTGTAAATTGTTACACAGAACAAGATCTTAAAAATGTTATGAATATTATGTGTATATTCATGAAGCCCAATGGGCAATATATATAAAGAGTACAAGGGATTATATGCAAAGACAATCCTACGCATAGAACTAAATACAGAAAAAAAAATAAGCCTACTCTAACACCCCCCTCAAACTCACGGTGGATCACACACACTGAGTTTGAAGAGAAATATAAATAATGCACCCTAGTTTGTGGCTTCGTGAAGAAGTCAGCAATCTGTAACTCTAAGAGCACAAACTATAGAGCAAGTACTTCCTCCTGAACTTATGAGCGAGTGTATGAAGTGAGCTCATGCTTCACTAGGTCACGAGTAATACTGATAGCACCTACACTGTCAAACACAAGAGTCATAGGTCCTATCACAGGCATTCCAAAATCTACAAGTAGCCACCTCAAGCAAGCAACCTCTGCTGTCACTGCTGCCACAGCTCTCAACTCACCTCAGCACTCGAACAAGAAACTACAGCCTGCTTCTTTGTCTTCCAGGTAATCAGGGAAGAGCCAAGAAAAACACAGTAAACAGACAGAGAACGACAATCAGAATGATCACTAGCCCAAGTCGCATCGGATTACACCTGAACCTGTAGTAACTTGGAGTTAGAGGAAAACAAACAACGAGAGAGTCCCACGTAAATAGTGAAGAACACGAAACAAGTGACTGTAGTGAAGGAGGGTAGGATGAATTATGAACTAACTCAAGATATGAACATCATAAGCAACATCAGGACGAGTGCTCACAGGATAAACCAAACTCCCAACAAGATAGCGACATCGAGTAGAATCCTCGAGAAGATCGCTATCAATGGCACAAGGCCGAAGGGATAGCACCATAGGAGTTTCAGTAGTGCGAGTGTCAGTCAGACCAGAACGATCAAGAAGATCCTAGACATACTTCTGCTGCGAGAGGTAGTAGCCTTCAGGCGTGGAAGAGACCTCAATCCTAAGTACATAAGAGAACTAAAATCAGTCAACAGAAACTGCTCACTAAGATGCTCCTTCACATACGTTATGAATGAGGAATCATCACCAGTGATAAGCATATCATCCACGAACAGAAGAAGCGGTGTCCTACCTGTTAGAGATAAGGCTTGGCTTAGAGCTAGAGATAAGACCTAAATCTAAGCAAACAAATCGAGCGGTTAGATAGTCTGCATTCTGATTTCGCTGCATGTAATCTGCTGTGATATGCCGCAGAGATGTTTTGGAAAGACCTGGCTATAGATAGAATAGATTGATTTGATTGTAATAGATGGGAATAGCAGGTTTGGTCTTTCCAAAACCTCTGCAGCGTTGTATGTTTCCATATATGGCGTTTCAACCTTTTATATAACACGCAGGGATCGGAGGAGATCCTTAACCCCAAAAGCATTAGTCAATAGACTTTTACATGGTATCAGAGCCCCTCCTCAATGGCGGGTTCCTCTACTCTTATGACCGCCGCCCCTCTAGGTCATCCCGTGACTGAGAAACTCACCAAGTCCAACTACACGTTATGGAGAGCTCAGATTCTCCCAGCAATCCGTGGTGCAAGGCTTGTCGGCTATCTTGATGGATCGGCAGCAGCACCAGCAGAGGAAATCATCACCAAAGATGGCGAGGAGGCCAAGATCTTCAACCCGGCGTATGATCTATGGCTTGAGAAGGACCAGCAAGTGCTGGGCTATCTTCTCTCCTCTCTCTCACGAGAGATCCTAACTCATGTTGCCTCCAAGAAGACAGCTTCAGAAGTCTGGAAGGCTATTGAGCAGATGTTCACTGCTCAAACGCGTGCGCAGGCTGTCAACACGCGCATCGCTCTAGCTACAACAAAGAAGAGTCACATGACTGTTGCTGAGTACATTGGGAAGATGAAGGCCCTTGGAGACGAGATGGCAGCTGCTGGGAAACCTCTTGATGACGAAGAACTAGTGTCCTACATCCTTGCTGGCCTTGACATTGAGTACAACTCTGTTGTAACCAATGTGACTGGAAGATCGGACCCAGTTACGGTTGGTGAGCTTTATTCTCAACTTCTAAGCTTCGAACAGAGATTGAACCTTCTGCAGGGCAATCAATATCAACCTTCTGTCAACTCTGCAATGCGTGGACACAATGGATCACATCATGGCTTCCAGCGTGGGCGCGGAGGACGCAATGGAGGTCGAGGCCGCAGCAATTGGAGTCGTGGCCGTGGTGCAGCTTCTAGCAATACTACTCGAGGTACAACAGATGCAAACACTCGTCCCATCTGTCAACTCTGCAAGAAAAGGGGCATACTGCTCCGGTCTGCTGGTATCGCTTTGATGAGAACTATGCTCCTGAAGAGAAGAGTGCATCTGCAGCTATGAACTCTTATGGTATTGACACAAACTGGTATACTGACACCAGTGCGATAGACCACATTACAAGTGAGCTTGATAAACTAGCAGTTCGGGAGAAGTATACTGCTGGTGATCAGATCCATACGGCAAATGGAGCAGGTATGGACATTCATCACATTGGTCATACTACTGTTCGCACCCCCTCATGCAATCTTCATCTCAATAACATTCTTCATGTTCCTAGTGCCAAGAAAAACTTAGTTTCAGTCCATCGCCTTGCTTCTGATAATAAAGCATTTCTTGAATTTCACCCTACCTTCTTTTTGATTAAGGACCAGATCACGAAGAGAATTCTTCTCAGAGGCAAATGTGAGAAGGGACTTTATCCTCTCTCATTCCTATCTTCAGCTGATTCCAACAAGCAGGTCTTTGGAGCAATAAAACCATCCCCTTCAAGGTGGCATAGTCGTCTTGGTCATCCTGCTTCTCCAATAGTGCAACAAGTCATTAGGTTGAACAGTCTTCCTTGTTCCCCAGAGTCCAATAAAAGGGCTGTTTGTGATGCTTGTCAACAAGCAAAAAGCCACCAGTTACCCTTTCCTAAGTCCTCTAGTATTTCCACTTCACCTCTAGAGCTAATCTTTTCAGATGTTTGGGGTCCAGCTTGTGAGTCTGTAGGAAGAAATAAATTTTATGTCACCTTTATTGATGATTACAGTAAATTTGTATGGATTTACTTGCTTCGTTCCAAATCTGAAGTTTTTCAAAGGTTTCGTGAGTTTCAGCAGCTTGTTGAACGGCTGTTTGCAACAAAGATCATCTCCATACAAACTGATTGGGGTGGAGAATATGAAAAACTCCATCCCTTCTTCAAGGAAATAGGCATATCTCACAGAGTTTCTTGTCCTCATACCCACCAACAAAACGGTGCTGCTGAAAGAAAACATCGGCATATCGTTGAAGTTGGCATTTCCCTTTTAGCTCATGCATCTATGCCACTTAAATTCTGGGATGAGGTCTTTGCTACAGCCACATATCTGATTAATAGAACTCCTAGCAAACTTCTGCAATTTTCCACTCCTTTAGAACGGCTATTTAAGATCAAACCTGACTATGAAACCCTTCGTGTTTTTGGCTGTGCTTGTTGGCCTAACCTGCGTCCATATAATACTCGCAAACTTCAATTTCGCTCAAAACAGTGTGCCTTTTTAGGCTATAGCAATTTGCACAAGGGTTTCAAATGTCTTGACATTCAGACTGGTCGTGTCTATATATCTCGTGATGTAGTATTTGATGAAGAGGTCTTTCCTTTTGCACAACTCCATCCAAATGGTGGTGCTCGTCTTCGGTCTGAGATGCTCCTGTTTCCTTCCCTCGTTGACACTATTGATCACGGGGGTGCACAATCAAATGATCAATATGATGATGCTCCTCCTGATAATGATGCTGCTCCTGTTTTAACTGATAATGATGCTCCTGTCTTAGACAATGTCCAGCAGGTTGTGCAGCAGCAGGTTGAGAATCTGAGCCAGCAGCAGCAATCTGAGGCTCCAAGAAAGGAGCGGCACTCTGCGCAGCAAGATGGACCTGTGCTCAAGCCACCCATTATTCAGGTGTACAGTCGACGTGCTAAAGTGCCTCCATCGTCACATGCATCATCTGATTCTTAGCCTCTACCAGAAGATGTGCCGCAATCCTCTGAAAGCTTTCCTGCACATGAGCAATCTCCTGAAGAACTCTCTGACAGCTCTGCAACAGCACAAGGAGTGATTTCTTCATCTCGGCCTGTTACTCGTCTTCAGCAAGGCATTACGAAACCACTGATTTTTACATATGGTCGAATAAAATACACTGATGGAAAGATCAAGTATGGTTTTCTTGCCGAGAATGGTGAACCATGTAACTTGGAAGAAGCTATGCAGTCTGAAAATTGGAAGAAAGCAATGGATGAAGAATATATGGCACTTTTGAACAACAAGACATGGCATCTTGTACCTCCTAAGAAAGGGATGAATCTAATTGATTGCAAATGGGTGTATAAAGTAAAAAGGAAAGCTAATGGGACAATTGACAGGTATAAAGCTCGATTAGTAGCCAAAGGCTTCAAACAAAGGTATGGAGTTGATTATGAAGACACCCTTAGTCCGGTAGTCAAAGCTGCTTCAATCAGACTTGTTTTATCTATTGCAATCTCAAAAGGTTGGAACCTTCGCCAACTTGATGTAAAGAATGCGTTTCTTCATGGTGTTCTTGAGGAGGATGTGTTTATGAGGCAACCGCCAGGATATGAGAATATGAAAGTGAAAAATTATGTGTGCAAATTAGACAAGTCATTATATGGGTTGAAGCAAGCTCCCAGAGCCTGGTACTCAAGACTAAGTGAGAAGCTGATACAACTTGGTTTTCAGCCTTCAAGAGCTGATACATCACTTTTCTTTTACAAAAAAGGTGATGTGATCATTTTCATGCTCATCTATGTAGATGATATAATTGTTGCTAGTTCATCAGCTAAAGCTACTCAAGTTCTTCTCAAAGATCTTCAGGGTGAATTCCCACTAAAAGACTTGGGAGATTTACATTATTTCCTTGGGATTGAAGTGAAGAAGATAGATAATGGAATTCTTCTAACACAAGCAAAATACAGTGTTGATCTGTTGAAGCGAGTCCAGATGCAAGGGTGCAAGCCAATGAACACTCCTATGTCTACTGTTGAAAAGCTGTCCTTAGAAGGAGAAAAGTTAAGTCCTGAAGATAGCACAAGATACAGAAGCATAGTTGGAACTTTGCAATACTTAACTTTGACAAGGCGGATATTTCCTTCTCAAGAAATAAGGTCTCATCAATATTTACATGCACCAACAATCGCACATTGACAAAGACCAAAAGAATACTCGGTATTTGCAATATACTATGGGATATGGATTGAGAATTACTATATCTTCTTCTATGTTAGTATCGGATTTTCTCGATGCAGATTGGGTAGTTGTTTAGATGATAGAAAATCCACAGAGGTTTTGTTTGTTTTTCTAGGAACCAATCTTGTGTCTTGGAATGCAAAGAAACAACCTACAAAGTGTCCAGATCTAGCACGTGTTGAGTATAAAGCAATGGCTAATTATACAAATTAAATAATGTGGATTCAAACCTTTCTCAAGGAATTGGGAATCTCTAGTCCTCCTGCAGCTCGACTATGGTGCGACAATCTTGGAGCCACCTATTTATCTGCCAATCCAGTCTTCCATGCCCGGACTAAACATATTGAGGTTGATTATCACTTTGTCAGAGAAAGAGTAAATCAAAAATTGCTTGATATCAGGTTTATTTCAACAGGAGATCAGATTACAGATGGTTTTACTAAAGCTCTACCTATTCAACGTCTTAAAGATTTTCGAACCAATCTCAACTTGATAAAGTTGTGATTGAAGGGGGATGTTAGAGATAAGGCTTGGCTTAGAGCTAGAGATAAGACCTAAATCTAAGCGGTAAAAAAACTGAGCGGTTAGATAGTCCATTACATTTCGCCTGCATGTAATCTGCTGTGATATGCCGCAGAGATGTTTTGGAAAGACCTGGCTATAGATAGAATAGATTGATTTGATTGTAATAGATGGGAATAGCAGGTCTGGTCTTTCCAAAACCTCTGCGGCGTTGTATGTTTCCATATATGGCGTTTCAACCTTTTATATAACACGCAGGGATCGGAGGAGATCCTTAACCCCAAAAGCATTAGTCAATAGACTTTTACACTACCTTGAGGGGAGATATGGACAAAAAGAGCAAGATCGTGGGAACTGACAGTGAAACCGAGTAGTAATCACTGAGGTAAAATGCGTAAACCAGGCATGAGAAGCCTGTTTGAGGCCATAAAGGGCACAACGAAAACGACAAACATACCCATCTAGAACCGAATACCCAGGTGGTAGCTGCATGTAGACCTCATGCAAAACACTATTAAGAATGTCATTCTTAACATCCAGCTGAGAGATAGACTATCGGCGAACAAAAACAACCGCAATAAGAGTATGAATAGTGGTCATATGGGCAACAGGGGCAAAAGTCTTATCATAGTCACAACCATACTCCTGCTGGAAGCCACGAACCACAAGACGAATCTTGTAGTGCTCGATAGTACCATCAGATCGGGACTTAATATTGTACATCTACTTGTACATGATAGAGCGAGTATACACAGGTATCGGTACAATATCCTAAATCTTCGTACGTCAAAGAGCATCAAGCTCCTCCGCCATAGCGAGCTGCCACTCAGAATGAGTAGCCTCACGATAAGAACTAGGCTCAGTGATAGAGAGAGCATGATCTGTCGAAGCAAAGCCAAGACGATCAAGCGGTCGAAGGGATGTCCAGTGAAGGACATAACAAGAAGCATCATTAGAAGAATCAGATGAAGGTGCCGACAAGATACTAAGAGAGGAGGTTGATGAAGGATGAGGATACCTAAAGTAGTGAACACCAGAAAAATGAGACAGTGGTGCTGCAGGAACAAGAGGAGATGCTATAGAAGGCAGCACAAAGGCGGGGGTATAGAAGGAACCACTAGATAAACCAGGAGAAGACTGTGATAGTGGAGAAATGGGTAAAGAGTCAATAAGAGACAACCATGAGATCGTCTCAATGGTGAAAACATGATAAGAAGCCGAATCTCGATAGAAGAAAGGTCGAGATTCGACAAAAACGTCTCACAAGATCCTGAGCCATTAAGCAAAAGAATCGTAGCAAAGATAACCCTTATGCTCATAACCATAACCAAGAAACACAAACTCTACTGACTGAGCCAATAGTTTTGTGCGCTCATGAAGTTGCAGCAAAACAAAATAGGTGCAGCAAAAAAACACAAAGACGAGTGTACTAGGGGCTGAGAGTATAGACACTCTATAGGACTGACACGCTTAAGAGCATTGCAAGGATGCATATTGATGAGATATGCAGCCATAGAAATATCCTTAGTAGATGATGTTTTCGCTCACCAACCCTATTCTGAGCATGGACACCAGGACAAGAAGAATGGTAAAGAGAGCCTTACTCAGAAAGAAACTGTCTAAAAGCACCAGAACAGTATTATGTCATGACGAAAAGTACAGATAGAAGAATCAAATTAAGTACAAACCATCATTGCAAAGCTACGATAAATCGCAAGAAACTAATCACGATTAGAAATAGGGAAAAGCCACGTAAAACAAGAATAATCATCAATGAAAATCACATAAAACTTAAGCCCGCCTTTAGAAATAATAGGCATAGGCTCTCATACATCTGCATGAACTAAATCAAAAGGACGAAACGACAAGGACTCACTAAAATGTTAAAAAAATTGTAGCTGCTTGTCCAACTTACAACCATGACAAAATATAGTCATGTCAACAATAACATGTCTAAGAACACCCTTACTAACTAATGAAGACGAGACCCACACAAGTAACCTAAACGATGATGACACTACGTAAAAGTTTCAGAGGTAGTGACAGCAGTGGTAGTGGAGGTAATGGTGATCAGAGCAACTGAAGTGGACGGAAGATGGAGACAGTCAAGGATGTAGACCTTGATGTTCCCTACGGCGCCGACCAATCCCAAGTACCATCCCTATCTGTCGATCCTGGACAAAACAGGAGTGAAGAGTCAAAACCAACCCTACAACCAAGATCAATGAGCTAACCCATCTAGAGAAGCTGTATGGTAAGCTGAGGAACATGAGATGCATGGTAAGTTGAGGAACATGAGAAACAGTTAGAACAGAAAAGTCAGTGGACAAAGGAGTGCCCTGACAGCTGACAGACAAAAGAGTATTGTCAGCTGTGTGAACAGAGATAGGAAAAGCACAAGGTCCTATTGAAGTGAGGGATGGGAAGTCCGATGTCATGTGGAAAGAGGCACCAGAGTTCAGAACCCAAGAAGTACCTAGAAGAGATGTCTGAGCTAGACTGACAAAACATGCTGAGCAGTGAGAGAGCTGCTGAAGAAGAGCCTGGCAGAGCTGCTGAATGGAATCACCTCGCTGAGAATCTAATGTGTTAATCTGTCCTCCTTTAGAGGAAGGGCCTCCCTACCCCTAGAATCGTCCACTCCCATGCATCTTGTTCCTTTTTTCCGCACCACACAACTCTGTTAGTCGTACTCGAAGTTCTTGCAATAGTTGCAATGAACTCTAGTTGGTGCAAAAATAGGAGTGAAAACAAGCACCTGGGCAGGAACTGTGGTCAAAGAAGAAGAGCAAGCATAGCTGGAACAGACTGTGCTACTATCTCACGGCGAAGCTCCTCACCATGAAGCATCGAAAGGGCCTTAGTGACAGTCGATCGAGGCAAGCAGCTCAATAGTTGAGCTCTGATAGGCTCAAACTCTGGGTGAAAATGGCAGACAAAGTCATAAAGGTGAAAGCAATCACAATTCGCCTTATGTACCTTATGACACTCCTACCAAAGTGGAAAAGCCAGCTCGTCTAGTTGGCGCTAGAGACTGGTCAAAGCTCAGTAGAAGTCGTCGATGGAAGAGTCCTCTTGGCAAAGTGTCTCCAGCTCACGCTGAAGTAAAAAGAACTAAGCATTGCTGCTCTGCTGGTATCGCTTGGGCAAGTACTCCCAAATCTGACGAGTAGAACACAAACCAACAATGTTTGGCTGGAGGAGTCGTCGATGCTGACCACCAGGATAGTTTGAACACTGGCATCATCAGCACACCCGCGCTCAAAAGTGTTAATGGCATACTAAAAGGCTTCATCAATAGCATCAGCACTCAACAACAGCAGCAGTAGCCTATGTGTCCTTCTTGGTGGCCTCATCTTCTACAGGAGTAGAAATAGACTGCCTGGTAGGAGGCTGAACCAACGATGGCAAATAAGGTCATGCACTAGTGACATGTCCCTAGAGGCGGAGACCATCGAGCGTGATCTCCATGAGTAAAGACAACCAATAGTTCGTCCCGTGAAGCTTTGTTCCTGATAATAGGATCGCAACTGATAGAACGGAAGCCATCAGTAGGCAACATAGGATGGCAAAGCGACCAAGGCAACAAAATCTAACAGGCGTCGCTGGATGGCGCGGCGGTTAGATTATCGTGAAAAAGAACAAGTTTTTTTAGGAAAGGAACACTTTTATAGTAACCGAATAGAAACTGATACACAAAGACGTCGGTTCGATCCGAAGGGGGTCGGTCCCGGCAGCGGCAACGACATGGCTGGCTAGAGGCAGTGGCAGACCTCAACGACGGCCCTTGGTGGGCAACAACCAGAGACGACGACGGTGACGCGGTCAGCCAGAGGCGTTAGCAGAGCTCGATGTTGGCGACAACGCGATGGCCAATGGCGACAATGAGGCAGCGGTAGCCTTGGGCGGCAGAGGCGGCCAGATCCGAGTAGTGGTGGTCCTGGGGAGGTCGGCGGCAACCCAATCTGAGCAATGACAACCTCAGGCTAGGTAGTGGTGGCTCGATCCGAGCGACGGCATCCTTGGGCTAGGCGATGGCAATCCAATCCGGGTAGTGGCGTCTCGATCTGAGCGACAGCAACCTCAAGCTGGGCGGTGGCCAACGACGATGTGGGATGGCAACAGAAGGTGTAGGTTAGTCCCTAGCTCTGATACTATGTTATGAATATTGTATGTAAATTCATAAAGCCTAATAGGCAATATATATAGAAAGTACAAAGAACTACGCGCAAAAACAACCCTACACATAGAACTAAATACAGAAGAAATAAGCCTACTCTAACAAAAAAAAACATTAGCATACATTGAGCATGATATGAAAAGGACATGTGAACATTGATCACCTCAAAACCAGCATCAAATGGAAGGCGTGCAGCAGTTTCTTTAGTGTCACCGCTGAAATAACGTCCAGAGCTGAAGTTGACCTGCAAAGTACCATTAAAACCTTCCAAATGTTAATCAATAGGGAATGAAAGAAAAGAAATTGGAAAAACAAATCCAAGGACTTACATCACTAGCATTTACACCAGCGTATATTATTTTAACTAGAGCACCATGTGGTTCAATGGGCAATCTCAATCGCACACGATCAAGTCTTGTAGCATTGCGGAAATTGTGGCTGAGTGTGTGAACAACTCTACAAAATCATCATCAAGAAACGATCATTAATAAAATAAGTGCAACTTTGAATATCCCCACAAAATTTCCAGTGTGTGAAACATAATAACTGACAAGCAATATAGTATAAATTATAAAATAACTTTTGGACATTTTTGTTGCGCTGCCTCTCACACCATATTATATTGAGCCATTACACGTGATACATAACAATAGATTTCAGAAATTGGCATTCATGTCATCTATTAAAAACAGCATTTCATGGAAATCAATGTAGCGTAATCCAGATCGTTTTTGCACAGTTATCCATTGTTGCACATAACAGAGTACAGTTTTTTCTTTACAATATCTTATTACTGCAAGCCTGGAGAGAATGTTTTAAGACAAAAAAAATCGAGGTTATGTTGCACTTATACCAATCTTTCAAGAAAGCATGGACCCTCCAATATAACAAAAGTAACAGTAGAGTCAAAGCTCAGCTATTTGGTCAGGTATTCTACTAGCAAATGTCAAGTGCCCAAGAAAAAAACAAAAGAAAAGAAATTAGAATATCTGAGCTTTACCTTGAACTCACAATCCCTGCATGAAAATAGCAAGATCGTGGTTTCTTAGATGCAGAACGTGATGATCAAAATATTTTCTAAAGAGGGATGATAAGTGTGTCAACTGGGGTATACAATACAGACACATCTTTTCTGTTAGCAAATGATGCAGCAATATGAAAAACATGTGCCCAAAAGTTGTTTGCTTTCTGTTCAAGGGATTGAATCAGTGACTTTAACCATGTTAGGGGCGAATTCAAACAAGACAAACCTAATAAAGTACTGGACAGCAGTTGTTGTTTACTTAAGAATGTACCACAAATACTTAGAAATATATAAATATAACGTAGCAGGACTACTTACATCTTCTCAAAGAATTCAGGTGTTTGGACGCTAGGAAATATATCTTTTGTTAATGTTCTTTTTGACTTGGTGGGATTCAACAGATATTTTCTTCGTTCCTCTGGTGTTGGCCAGTATTCCATCCCTCTTCGTTTAGTTATCCAAAGGCAAGCACCAGCCTTGCTCTCATCTTTTATAAGTTCAAATGCACCTAATCCAAATAAAAGGGGTTTTTCAGATAACATTAAAAGAGAAAGAGAAAAATTCATATGCAAGAGATATATGTTGTTAGGTCCCTAGATATCACAGCAGATTCTAGATACATAAACTTGCATAGGTGTGTCACCTGCCCCCCTGAGGTTGAGATCTGCACTTTTAGGTCCCTAAACATGTATATGGAAGTCAAGGTGGATCAAAACCATACCCGCATGGAAGGAACAGGTGACATGGACACATTGACCCATTCCAAGAAAAAGATATATGCAATTTTATAGTTCAGCCCTTTAGCCTTTTGTTATTTGTAAACCAGTAAAACATACCCCATATCTGTGATCTCTCGTCACCGAAATTCCATTCGCACATTCAGCTGCTCATGTAGTCAATGATTGATATGTGAACAGAGTAGAGATGAAATATATGTTTAGGTTTCATTGATTTGTACATTTTATAAACGTAAAGGATTGCAATGCAAACTTGCAGACCCTTTGGCAGGTGATATTCCCACCAAAAACAGGATGTGATTAGTTATACTGCCATGTCAACCATCTCTACCAGCCACACAAGGTTTGGGGCTCGTTCATATAGGCTTTTGGCTTTGGCTTTTGGTTTTGATTTATGAATAGTAACAGTTTGTAGAGAAATTTATAAAGAGATATTTGAGTGTGATTTTAGCCAATATAAATGAAGTTGTTGCAGTGTGTACTACAATCGACTAGAAGACCCTGTCTTGAAAAGACACTCCATTTAAAAGTTAGGTACTGTAGAAAAATTATTTGCTGTAGAAAAACAGCTTTTATAAGCCAATATGAACAGGATCTTAGGTTTTCCATCACTCGCTCATACAAGTTGAAGGACCAAAACATACAGTTCTAAAGCTTGGAGACCCAAGTGACATATTCATGCAAGTTACGCCATGTACTTTATTCAATTTATAATAATGGACTAATATGCTTTACATGAAAAAATGTGCACAATCTCCATATTCAATTTCATTATTTAAAGCATCCTATCTCAACTAAACATTAGAACAAGTCATCAAAGGCCGTGACCTGTAGTAATTGTAGTACACATTATGGCAAAAAACTGAAAGTCGACAACATAATTATGTACAGTTCAAAAAGGTCAGAAATAATGTACCATTAACAACATCCTCCATCTTCAAATATCCACCAGTTGCATCTACTATTTTGTGATTTACCTGCTCTCCCATATTAGTTTGAACAAACTGCATACATAAATCCAATACAGAGGTCAAGATAAATAACACTAATGAATATCATCGTTGCCTTTGTGTTGTGACTTGGGAGATTCTAAATTATACTCCAAGGCCTACAAATTGCTACAAATTGTGGGAATCAGCTCTTGCCTTATATGCGCAAACTTTCTCAAATGGAATTATCGGCCTACTTACTTGATTTTAGAATTTAGCTCAACTACATGTCCATACCAGTTTACCTCGAGTAGGGAAAAAAGAGAATTATATAAGATTTTACATATGCATGGGTGTCCCTTAAAGACATCTGCCCCTGGTCCTTGAGAATCGAGATAGTAACAAGTCACAATATCTGGTCAATATGGTAAATTTCCTGTTGATACGAATTTATGTAATGGAGAATACAGTCAGCTCTACTGTATCATTGTCAAGTTAATGTCTTTTGACAGACTAAAAGACCTATCAGCAAATTCTCACAAGTTTAGGACAAAGAATATATGCACAGTTTCGCACAATCCTAACTACTACAACAAATGCAAGTCAACGTATGATATAAAAATAATAAATATTTGCCTCCAGTCATGCAATATCTTAATACCTCAGGGCAGAGCACGTTGACACGAACACCATGGCGTTTCAATGGAGCAAGTGATCTTGTAAACATAACCACACCAGCTGCCAAAAATGAGGTTTGAGATCACATAGTGTGCACACGCTTCAAACATATCATACAACACACAGAAGGAATATAGGGTTGATATTGGAAAAATAGTTAACTATAGCATTTGGAATTTTACATGACCAAAATGTACACTCATGTACAAGTTGTGATTGCATAGTATCTTAAACCATGTAGACAAATAATTAGCGTGCATATTATATTCCTTAAATCAATATTAGCCTTGTATTACAACTGCAATCTGCTGCCCGACAAGAAGAAAAAGAACAAGAATTGAACAGTGTATGGAATTAGTATATGCACCTTTTGTCCCACTATATATGGGATCGAAGTTCATAGGATAAAGGCCTGCAGCTGAACCAATATTTATTATGACACCAGGCTTCTTCCGGGATCGCATTATTTGACTCTGGTGAATAAATCCAACCGTAAGTGGCATCATATGGCGTTTGCATGAAGTAGATATAAATAACATGTCTGACAATCGATATTATCTATTGAATTAGTGCACAAATAAAGAATTCAAACTCCAGTAATGCGAGTATGATTCATCAATTGCCATTGATCCAAAATGTTATGATGTTATCCTACTTCTTGCTCTCAAGCAAACCATAAAGACAAGCTATATTATGACAAAACCTATCACCTCTTAACTTCCTCGAATAATGATTAATTAAAACAAAGAAAGGGAAATCCAATACCTTTTTTCTCTTAAACAACTGGGTCAACACTCATCAGACAATGAAAGTGTATGTGATTTCCAAATCATATTTTTAATATGTATAAAAATAATAAAGGGCATACAGCAGCAGAACTCAGTGTTACTACAAATCAACAGTTGATTTACTGAACAGAACAACTTGGTAATTATATTCCAACAGTTAACAATAGACTTACTGCAATGCGAGTACCATCAATAACAGCAACAAGGTTCACATTTACAGCATGCCTCCATGTTCTAGTTCCATCAGATCTATCATCATAAACTAATGTATTGTTGGCAATTCCAGCACAATTGACACAGAGATCCAGTCCACCATATGTGTCTGCATGCTTCCCAAAAGCCGCAGCAAGATCATCTACATATCAAATCAGTGTAACTTTAAATCATGGCCACCCTGAAGTGCAGGCAAAATTGTGCTTTCAGTTAACAGTTGAAACCATACTACAAGCAATCAGCATATCCAATGACAACATAAATCACAATAGTGCAACTGCACAACAAAATGTCCTGAGTTCCAGACAAAAGAGGTTTTAGACAAAGGAATTTGATGCTCTGACACGACAAAGTAAGAATAAAGCCCTGTTAAAGCTATTTGATGCTTCTTTAAAAATACATTTCTGTTAAAGCCATATTAATGCATTAGGTGTTAAAATCCTAGATACTAAATTCATTTCTGAAACAAAGCAGGGATACTGTTTGCTAGGTTTGTTTCAGGGGATTTTCAGCTAGTTCTTACAACTCAAAAGATTAGATGCTATGCCAAAAATGCATGATGTCTATAATGTTATGGTCTTGAATTATACATAATACATTATTGAGAATCTAACTCCTGGCAATTATACTATATAGCTAAAGTTACAGTTGGCTTTCAAAAGACCATCACACTTTGCCAGCCTTATGAGATTTGGCATTCAATTACTTGAGTTCTGATGTGCTGTGCATTGTCGTTGAAAATTTTTGGCATCAACAAGTAGCTATATGTGTGGTTTGAAAAATTAGGTACTCAATCAAATTAATTGTCCTTACCTGCTTCCCTTAAAAAAAACTCTTACCTGCATTAGTAACATCACACTTAATGAATATGGCAGATGGAACTCCAAGATCTCCATGAAACCTTTTGTTTTCCTTTTGAACTAATGAAGCAACTTCTCCTCCCTTTTCTTCAGAGAAATCAACAACAGTAACAAATAGACCCTTCTGTGCAAGAGCGATGCAAAGTGCTTTCCCTTGAAAAACACGAAAAGGAATTGTCAGTCAATACATTAAAAGCAATCTACTAAAATCATTGTCCTGAAAAAAATAAATTAAATCGCTAACAGAATGAACTCATGCTTGTCAGCACCCTATCCTAGGAGCAAACTTCATGAGTGCTGACTTAATATTACGAAGGGGTCACATCTGTCACCATGTCACAATACACTTAGTTGCTCAAATTTTACAAAATGCACTGAACAAACAACAGGAAGTTATTTATGTTCAGTCATTCACCATACAAAAGGTCGGCATCAACAGACCATGAGGCATCTCTTTTTATATAATGGAGAAAGATCTCCAGTTACTTGCACAGTTGCATGTATCGCTCTTCAATTGCAACACATCCTCATCATATGTTAGTTGCTAGCGTGCATATCACTATATCACACACTTAGTTCGAAAGATCAAAAGAAAAAATAATTAAATATCATAATTTTTGAATGAATCAAATTCAAACTGCTTCATGCACCAGCCTTTTAGCCATTTTATAGTTATATGAGCTCCACAACAGTACAAGACTTCTATTTGAAAGGGGGGAAACTGTATACCAAATGGTTGCATAATGGTTAATAAGATAATAGGAAAATTCTAGGAACTAATTCATCCTTGAAGGTGCACTTATTTCAACAAAATCAGCAATACATGAAAGTGGATTTGTCTGGGATAATTCAGTGCATCTCAGACTCAAATTAAACTCTAGTTCTACATTATATCATATTGATATCGAGCCTAGTTGTTCACTGTTAAAAGCTAAATCTGATCAGCTTAAAAATGTGGTGATTAGTTCAGTTTAATATTACTGAACTCTACTTGCTGTTGCAACCTCATCACCTGACACTTGTAAAAAAACATAAAACTCTGTCTACCTAATACGGGACAATTCTTCTAAGAGTCATTATACCTATTTGACAAGTTGTGATGCTTTATACCTATTTGACAAGTTATGATGCTTAACTTTTGTTACAGATGGAAATCCTTGCATAATTTGAAATTATGTAGTACCAAACCAAGCAGAAAACTCTAGTTTGTTTCCAGCAACCCCGCAGTTGGACGCAAACAGTGTGATCTCCTTTTTTATATAACCAAGAAGCGGGAGTTCTGCTAATTCATTGTAGAAGAGTAGAAAGCATACAAGTTGGCTCACCTAGCCAAAGCAATAGATGGGCAAAAACAACATAAAGACCACATTACTGTATCTAAACCAACAAAGAAATGATAATACAAAAGAACGTGGTATCCTTTTGACTAGCATATCTTCTCTCTGCACTGTTATATATGCCAGTGTAATTTGGGAACTGTTCAGATGGTTGGTAGATCATTGGTACAGTATCACTGCCAGGTACCAAAACAAAATACAATTATACAAGTGCAAGTGTTGACTCCTGTCAGTTAGAGCGTGGCCACAATCCTTGCAAGGATACCCAAAAAGGAGATTGCCTGCTGCTCACTATCTTATACTCAAACAATACTCTTGAGCTCTTTCTTAGAATTGTGTACGGGCACAACAATCATACACAAATTAGTGTTGTCGGTGTGACGTTCAAAGTTCACTTTTCAGTCAGGCTAGCGCAACCATTAATCCACTATTGAACCATAAGCAGTACAACTACATGTCCCCCACACTCGTAAATTTGCATAAGCAAAATAATGCTGCAATCGTTACCTGGTGCTTTTCTACTTTCTAGGCAGGCACCCATCACCACCTATTCAAGTACTAACCCGAATAATTAGCCCACGCCTCTCCAGTTCCCACATCAAGCTCTCACCAACAGATCGAAACAAGAACAAAACCAAACCAGCCCACAAGTCAACCCGCAATTAAACACCCCCAAACCCGTAGCGGTCGCGCCTAACACACAAAAAAAGTAAGGCGCGTCAGGACGGAACATTTCGTGAATTGGACGCCCAGAGAGAAGAGAAGGGGCGTCCCTTACCGATGCCGGAGGCGCCTCCGGTGACAAGGGCCGACATGCCAGGCTTCAGCTCCATCTCGCGGGCGCGGGGCGGAGAGACCGACGAGCTCCAGACGAGGAGTCGAGACTCGCGACGGAGAAGGCAAGACAGAAAAGGCACGGCGGGAGGGGAGTGGGTGGCTATGGACAGCTCGGCCGGCCCGCGGAGCCGCTGAGATGGGAGCTCAGTTGGGGAGAAACGGAGACGAGGGAAGCAGGCAGGGGAAGCGAGCGGTGGTTTACTCGCCCCCTCCTGTTTATCTCGTCTTGTCCTGCCTCACTTGCTGTTTCAGCGAGACAGATCCGATTCTGGGACGTGCCGCACGCTGCGCGAGGGGTGACGACGCCAATGGGGTGATTCAACGGCTCCCCACGCGCACGAGGGTCACTGACTAACATTTTTTAATTTTAATTATTTATGATAAAAATTACAGAAAAAAATACTTACTTATGATTTTAGATGATATAGATATTGAGTTTTTAACATATACTATAATTAACTTATAGACTCTGTTTTAAAAAAATATTTCATTTAAAAGTTAGGAACTATAGTAAAAACCAAAAACAATTTCTAAAAACGGCTTCAAACAGACCCTAAGTTGCGGTTACTACTGGCTATTCAATTTCACCGCAGCTTTTTAAAAACAACCCAAAATGTTCAAAAAAAAGAATCCAAAATGATTAACGTCCTAATTATTGGTAATATCCGTTAGGAGAAACGACAGGGCCAGGAATTTAAATGTGGATCTAAAGTATAAGATATTAGAGAAAACATTCATCCGGTGCAAAATGTGACATTTGAGGTATGCATTGGGTTGAAGTTGTCGATCCAATTTAGGGTTCAACTGAACTCCATCTGGGTTTGAAGCTCTTACTTTTAGTTCTAAAAAGGACACTCTTTCTTTTGTTACATCACACAACGATAATATTATATGTGCCAATAATGTTTTATGTAAGACTCATAAACACATAGAAAACTCTTTTTTTTTGCCTAAACGTAAGTAAACAGGATTTTAGAGGCGCTCAGAATGGCGTGATTTATGACTTTTTTAATTATAATTGATTTATTTTTTACTATAACTGAGGTGACTTATTTAGCGTAATTAAATTTAAAAAAATTAAAAATAGAAAAAACATGTTAGCCCATCACGGACAATGCAAAAAATACGAAAAAACAAAAGAAAAGACAAAAAAAGTCCTAAAACCCAAAAAACAGAAAAATACGAAATTAAGAAATAGTGAAATAAAAGCAAAAATCAGAAACCATCGCCAAAATAAGCGAAACCTTTAGCCCAATACAGCTTTTAGGGCTGCGATAAAACTAAGCATTGTGGACTCAAAACTCCGTTTGTACTACCTTGGATTTCTTGCTATACTTCAAAATGGCAAATGCAATGGATTCACTACCTTTATTTTTAAGATTGTAGGTTTGCTACTTGCTAGCATGTGGAGTCAATTCTAGATTAATGAAGCCACGCTCATGGTGCGAGAGGGTTGTCATTTCGTACAAGTGGGTAGTCAAGTCTAGGTTTCCCAGCACACGGACAAACAAGTGCATATCAGTGGAAAAATGCATACCCATACTCCATGATTAGGACATAGATTCATCACTAGCCTTCACAATTTCAGACATATGCACATGAGCGCTCTTGTGTTGTGTTGGTGTTTGTGGGTGTGCACCGTGCATCCATTGTACCCAAAAAAAAAACGTCAATCCTAGACCATCTTAGCTTATGCCTACTTTCCATTTCACTATCTTAAGCAAGCACCACTGAAAATTGCCTCTCATCTTAATGAAAGATAAGCTCCATTTAGTGCTTGTTGTCGGCTTCAATTGCCTCTCATCTTAATAGATCTGTATTATAGCTATAGTTAGACAATATAGTTTACCAACCTTCTCACAGCATTCAATAAAACGATCATGGCGGACTTAATATCTCATTCATGATAGCTTTACAAAAAAGCAAATAGTCCACTAATTGATCCTTAGCCATCTAAGGGCATATTCTTTTAGTCCATTACTTAGTCATGTACAATAGTGTGATGTCAGCTGTCTATAAATATTATCATATAGGACACGAAATGATGTGATAAGAGAGAGGGAGCATAGAGAATTGGGTCATCTCTCATACAGTAGTTGGCTATAACATGATAAATAAGACATATTGTGTTCTGAAGAACCTGTTTATATAGACATGCGAAAAGGCAGCATATTTTATGAGCTGTCTTTAGTGCCGTTTTATAGATAACATGGAGGATATTATAGATAATAATTGTTTATATTATTGTACATGCTCTTATGATTTTTAGTTATGGCTTATTAGTCTAATAAATAGTGATTGCTAAAAAAATTAAAAGTAAAAAAAGAACAGGGCCTAAAATAAGATCAACCTGTGATTGAAAGCAGCAGTACTGAAAATAGTACTGCTGCTCTAGAAGAATTTTTTTATTATTTAATCTTTTTTAAAATAATTTTAAAGTTAATCCCTCATAAACTTTATTTCCAATTTTAACCCATTTGGCCACGCCATCTCCCATGGTGTGGCCAAAATGTTCTATTACACCACCCATAGAGGCGTGGCCAAAGTGTGGGATGAGCCTAGGGGTCATTGTCGGACTGCAGAGGCGATATGATGCTAGTGTGGGTTGTAAGATGCACGTCTGTTTGATGCCAATCTTGTCCGATGATGATTGGGACACGTACAAGGATGTTGTGCTCGCATCTCAGGTTCGATCTTTGGAAGTGGTGGTGCAGAGTAGAATCATTGTAGAGGATTTACCAAACAATTTGGATGTGGTGAATGGGAACACAAACGAACTAGAATCCGCTCTCCATCTTTTGCAAGGCCCCCCAATGGAGGAGCAACCTTCCGAAGAGTTCGTTGGCGTCAATCATAACAACGATGACCCCCTGTCAGTGGATCTATCACATATGCCTGTTCCTTCACCACAATATGTTAGTGACCCCGTGACTGATTTCAATGGCGTTGTAATGAATAGTGAGCTTGAGGAGGTGTTTCAAGATAGAATAATCCGTAAAGTGGAGTCCGACAAAAGGATGGAGCTCTACCGAAATGAGGTTCTCGCACCTCTTCTCTCCACTGAGGAAGGGCGGGTTCTTCAGTGTTTTGGGTGAGGTCTCATCGGTGCATGCATTCGATGATGTCAGAATGGCTGATAAAGCTGTTTGTGCTAATGGGTTTAAGAGCTAGAATGGCATTGTAGACCCGGATAATGATCTAATACATAAGAACATGTTGTTTTCAAGTATGGATGATATGAAGGTTTGGCTACAAGAATACTCTATGCGGCACCATTGTCCATTCTTAATGGCACTCCGATGCGAACAAGAGGTATATTGTGAGGTGCGAAAGGGGGTGCGGATGGAAGGTATGGGGGCGCAAAACTAGGGACAAGCAATGGAAAATAGTGAACATGAAGCAGCCTCACTCTTGTGGAATTGCTCGAGTGTTGGGGGAGCACTCTCAGGTTGTGGCTGCTGATCCTGATGTGACCGTCACCACCCTCATTGAGGTTATCTTTAAGTTCATTAAGTACCGCGTGAAGTACGAGAAAGTGTGGAGGGCAAAGCAGAGAGCGATGTAGTTATTGTGGGGTGACTAGAATGAGGTTTACGGGTTGCTTCCTTGAATCCTAACCGCTATGCAGGCCAAGAATCCGGCCATAGAGTTTTATCCTTTTCATGGGAACTGAATGGAACTCGACGGAGGGGTTATGAAATATGTTCTTCGGTGGATGTCTTGGTTATTTGGGCAATGCAAAGAGGCATTGAAGCATTAAAGGCCTATCATATCAGTTGACGCCTGTTCCTAACTAGGAAGTACTATGGTGCCTTGATGCTCGTCGTGGGTATTAACGCTGAGGACTAGCTGATTCCATTAGCATTCGCACTGACAGAGGGTGAGAACAATGCGAGTTGAGAATGGTTCATGGATATAGTTCATCTACACCTCGTTAGGCCTGGATAGGTTGTTTACATCGTCTTAGACAGGCACTGCGGGATTTTGAACACTGTGAGGAGCAGACTTGATAAACACCTAGATGTGGTGCATAGGTGTGCATGCGTCATTTATGCTAATTTCTTTAAGTAATGATGTAGAGAAGATCTCACAAAAAAGTTCAAGCTATTGTGCGGGTGTTTAGAGAAGAGGGACTTCGAGGTCAAGTTGATGGAGTTTAGAGGACTAACCAATGAATGGGGTAATAAGTGGTTGAATGAGGTCTTGCAGCACAAGACGAAGTGGGCACATGCATACGATGAAGGTGGCTGTCGGTATGGTATGATGAAAATGAACATCTCGAAAGTGTTCAATAACGTTGCTAAGGGCATCCGTGCTATAACAGTATCGATATCTTGGAGTACTCATTTCGGAAAACCAATGCATACTTTGTGGATCGATGGACTCATGCGAGGGATGCGTACAACGCCAGCCACCGTTGGGGTGTGGCTGCTGCCAAGCAGCTTTCTATAGCAGAGGCAAAGGCATACAATCAAGAAGCAGAGGAATACGATCCCACTTTGCATATATACACTTTAAGGCAGCTGGGGGCACATCGATAGGGGGTGAACGTTATGGTGGCCAAAACCATAGAGTCAACCTGACAGTGGGAGACTGCACTTGCATGGTCCTAACATTGTTACATGTCCCATGCTCTCACGTTGTCACCACCTGTCATGCGCGTGGCATAAGTTACCTTTCTAACATGTTCATTACGGAAGAATTCTCAAAGCTAGCCACAACAAGGACTTAGGAGAATAGATTCGAGCCTTACCTTGATCTATCGCATTGGCCACCATACGTGGGGGAGGAATACATTTCCGACAAAGATATGATGAACCAGCGACACGATCTAAAGAACAAAAGGAGGCTTCATAATGACATGGACCTCTCACAGCAAGGCGGTAAGGACATGTACTGTCTTAGGGACTTCGACGACAGCACAATAAGCGTCAGGTGCTCAAAGTGTCACAATAATGGACACACCAGGGCAAAGCACGTCAGTAGGGACTCCCAGCCGCGTAGGGTAAGGCAACACCGCTCTCGTGTGTAGCCCCCTTGAGGTAACCATTATTGTTGTTGTGCGAAAATGATTGTTTTTTATTGATAGAGTTCACTCGTTTGCATTTCCTATAATGTTTTGTATCTCATGTGATCTTACAAAACTCCTATCTTGTACTGCAGGATGCCGCAGTACCCACAGTACGCGTTACTCCTCTCGAAGTACGACGACGACCACCATGCGCACCGCATAGCCGACGAGGGTGTGGTGAAACTTGATATATACTATTCGGTCATGCTTTCAACTTGTTGACCATGTTCTTGTTTTACTAATTCATTTTGCATATCTGCCCTATAGGTACTCTAGCCGCTTTGCCCCCGCATCCACACCCCTCTACATTGGGATGAGCGGTACGAGCCACACGTCTGCTAGGTCGGTCTACTTGCCGTGGTGCGGACAGTTATCAATAGGATCCCCGTATGAACGGTGCTGCGCTTATCGCATTGGTGGACTGGTGACACTCAAAGACCCACAACTTCCACCTACCGTCAGGCAAGATGACCATCACGCTCCAGGACCTCGCCATGATTTTTGGCCTCCCCATAGATGAGCTTCCAGTGTCTGGGGATGTCAATAGCGTGGGTTGGTGAGACCGGGTGGGAGAGTGGCTTGGAGTTCGACCAGAGGACCTGCCTGCCAACTCGAGGGATAACCAACCATCAGCGGTGCTTGCGTCCTGACTATGCACGCACTTCAATGTGTGGTCACCGAACGCAGATGAGGACATAGTGCGACACTTTACACAGGCATGAATTTGGCATCTTCTCGGCTCCTTCCTATTCCCAGATGGTACCAGAAACACCGTCTCCTGGATTTACTTGCTGATTTTGGCAAATTTAGCGATGGCAGGGACCTACAGTTGGGGTTCTGCCATATTGGCGTGCCTCTACCAGCATTTGTGCAACGCGTGCCAATCAAGGAGTGCAGACGGCAACTTGGGCGGATGCGCATACCTCCTGCAGGTATGGATGTGGGAGCATTTCCCCATGGGTCAGCCCACTCGTGCTCCCTTGCAGGTAACCATTTATTCCATTCATCATAGATGTCACCCTTCCAACAAAAATGCAATTGAAATCTACCTCCTTGCAGGGATGGCCCCTTCAGGACCCTGCGTCTGGACTGACGGTAGCCTACCTATGGAGCTCCATCATTGAACCTACTAGGTGTTTGAGGTCGCGATACATCGCGTATACAAACGAGCTTGATTTCATCATGCAAGACCAGGTACGTACCACACAGATTTCTTTACTTCCTACTATCTTCGAATAATGATCTCATAGCTACTATCTTATACATCTGGTGTAGGTCGCGTGATTGCCATACACTCACGACGAGGTCGTCGAAATGGAGCTAAACCCGATGTGTGAGCAGGACAATGCCTTGTGGATGACGCTCTCACCGCTGATCTTCTTCATGCAGTGGAGTACCACCTCCTCCATCAGGTCATGCAGCAGTTTTGGAAGCTTTAGGCCACGCCGCCAATGGTGTTCTCTACAGATCTAAATCTTCATGGGTAAGGGTACCTACCGTCATTGCTTTGCAACTTCCGTACCAATTTTAATGCTAACAATTACAATCCGAATGTGGCAGGTTGAACTAGAGGAGGAGGTATCGGCACACCGATTGGACCGCCTATCACCGTGCCTACTTGTTAGAGTGGGAAGACCAGGGCCATCGGTCTAGGGATGTGCCGCTGGTCCATCAGAAGGCCCAGTTGGTTCACTACCTCCAGTGGCTCCACGGCGTTGCACGCCTCTGCCCTAGACCGGCCATGACCGATGCGGACATAGGGGAGGGGCACTCGTCGGGGGAGGATATCATGGACGATTACGACAAGTTCACACGGACGGGCATGTAGCCAAAGAGGGCCTCATCAATGCCTATTACGTGAGTACATTTAATCCCTCTACTATTATGCCAGCTCAAGGTGAGCAAACTAATTTACTTTGTCAAACCCTTTCGCAAGGAACGTAGCTCGCACACATAACCAACGAGGCCAGTGAGACCCTTAGGCTACCCAAGGGTTCAGAGGGGAGCATCTAGCGCTTGAGGGATTTTGCTGAAGTAACCTTCACTGTTTTGAATTGCAAGACACACACACTTCATTTTATTTATGCTTGTGTTGTTCTTCATTTTTGCATTACAATTTACATAGCTTAATGTTTTACTGCAATCAAATCTTCCGTAAGCACCATCTTCCAAAAAGCAGACATGAAATCGCTCATATACAACTGACCAGCATAAATTGCCCGAATTCCCTTCTGATTTCTACTATAAAAATAATGAGCATCCCTAGATTCATCATCAGTGAGTGAAGAATGGCTCTGCAAAACAATGCACTAGTTAATTCAATAGAAAACCAATAAAAAATTGATCTCACACAAATATACATGGTAGAGCCAAATTTTATTATGTACCATCTTTTGGTTGGTACAAACTAGTGATATTATGAACCATGCATTCCATGGAATAGAACCCAACTACGTTGCAACTTTTTAAAGAAAACCATTTGATAGCTTATCCCACTTATTTGTCTCCTTATACATACATACATACATACATACATACATACATACATACATACATACATACATATATATATATATATATATATATATATATATATATATATATATATATATATATATATATATATATATCAAGATTCTTAGTCATCAATATTGTCAGCAAACACAAATAAGTATTGTAGGATGTTCAAGGAGAATAAATAGAAAAGGCATTAATGGGAATGACAAAGTGCACGACCACTACAAAGCAAAAACACGGAAATAGGTAGTCTAGCATTTTGATGAAAATTAAATAAAGTGGGCTACCAATGCAATTTCCAAGTGGTAAGGCGCTGGCATTTCCCATTGCATAGGACTGATTGAAACTCTATTGAATACAAAATGGTAAGGCATTTTGCATACCATGAAAGTAATCAATTGTCATAAAGATCAATGTTTTAGTTGACAACCAGCAAATTGGATTGTGCCTTATGAGGACAGATTTCTTCAGGGGGGACGATGTAATTTGGACACAAAGGAAACACTTCCATTTTTGTTCTAATATCAATTTCAGAATATCCATAATAAATAGAATTAAACCAAATTTCATTTATGAGCATGAATAATACCCTTACTCCTTGTATCATTTGTATTAGCAGAATTTTGGGAAAGAAGAATTAGTAAAAGCTATGTAAATTTCAATTATTGTATCATTTATGAACATAGAAAGGAGGAGCTCACTAACATAGCATCCTTGCATCAATGGAGCATTGATATCTTGCACGCAAACACTACACTAAAACTTGCTTCACCACGGTGGGTTGGACAAGAGAAATAAGAAGCAATAGGATAAGATGATGAAGCAATGAGAGGAGACTCGCGAACTAGCAAGATCTGCTACAGCATAGGATGAACAAACGAAGCATGCCAAGAGGTCACCTCCCTAGAATGACGCCCGCCGTAACAGCGTGTTCCCCTACTATTTCTCTTTCAAAATACGTACTAACAAATTCTCCCGTCTAGCCATAGTCTCCGGAACTGCTATGTGGCTACCGCAAATGGATCGATCTAGAGATCCACCCATATGACCAGTGGACTCTCAACTACAAGGAACATAATGTCAAAAGGGTCTGCAAGATCCGAGAGAAGGAGCGTCGCAACGATGAGCAAACTGAGTGTATACATCGGGAGACGAAAGCTCATCTCGAGTCATGCATGCACAGGAAGCGCGAGGCTCGCGAGAAGGAGCACGAGAAAAAGAGGGAAATGACGACCAAGGCCAAAGAGGCCGTCAAGGAGTTCAACGCCGAGTTCGCAAGAAAGGGAAAATGGTCTCGGTCCATGTAATAGGTCAGTCCATTCCGAACTAAGCCCCCAAAGATCGAATTTATTTCCATTAAAAAAAGGCGCATATGTATCGTAGGAGTACTTCGGTTTATTGCATCGTGCATAATGTTGTTTCTTATGCACGTAACCAAATTATGTGCGCTATGTTATTCCAAACTTTATTATAAAGTCTATTTTAATTCATAGTATCAAATCTCATCGTCTTTTCGCATTCAATTCTTCGCATAGCAAGGCATCCAACAACATGAAAAAAAATGAGTTTTGGAAGTAGAAAAGAAATGTCTACGTATGTTTCATCAACAGTATTGTCTAGCATATGTCCATCTTTGTGCCTCATGTCATAGCACACACTCCACGTATTAGTCATTTTTTCATGATGCAATATGTATCACTTCTGGGATAGAGCCTGCATATGTCCATCTTTGTGCGTGACATGTTTTGTCAAGTCGAATTATGTGGCGTGACAAAACATTTTGGCAGGATCAGAATTGGAAATAAAGTTTGCGTAGATTAACTTTAAAATAATTTTAAAAATTAAATAATAAAAATTCATAGTAGAAACCAGACCATAAACTCATCCAGTAGTTGCACAGGGCGGCTGATCCGATTATATATGTCCGAAGCGTGCAGTCGCCTCGGTGCATCCCCATCACTGAAAAGGATGGCCTTATTCATTTTTTCAATGCGCACCACGGAACCAGCCCATATCAACCTTGTGATCAAAACTCCACCTGTTCATCGTGCGTTTCCGGTTTTCCACCGATCCCTCAAATTCCACGTCCCCCCGATTCCACGGGAAACCTCCTAGTCTACCAAAATACTAGCCCACTCCACCTACTACATCTGCATCTGGTCTACAAGTCAGCGAAACAACAACACTGGCCCCTCGTCTTGCACCGGCATTGCTACACTAGCATAGGGAAAACAACGCTGACGTGCACCTGACCCTATCAAATGCCGCCATCCAAAGGATGACAAAGATCGGACGGCCGACGGTCGAGCTCGCTTCTCTCGGCTTCTCGGCACTGTCTCATTGCGCGCGCGCGCTCCCCACTGTCTCAAACCAGCGTGAGGTCGCATCCACCTCACACCGAATCGAACCCAAACTGTCCAGGCTATTATATCTTGGCATTTTGTCTTTTGATTTTTAATTTTTTAAAGTTAAAATAAATTAAACAGTTTTTTAAGACAGTTTTTCAAGTTCACGTATATAGTCCATATCTATGACTCTACCGTCAATTACCATCTTAAATAATAGAAATTGCTACTGTACATGCGTTTGGAATAATAAAACGCATAGTGCCGGCTAAAAACCATCGCTGCCGGCTAAAAACCATCGCTGCCGGCTAAAAAAACCACGCTTCCCGCTAAAAAACCATCGCTGCATATTACTACAGACAAAAACCATCGCTGCCGGCTAAAAAAAACAGTGCTTGGCGGCTGGCGCAACAGAAAAAGGCATGGAACACACGGGACGAGAGAAATAAGTCAAATCAGAACCGCATTGCGCGTTCGTTTCCCTCCGATAAAGCCGAAACACCCGAGTCCCACGCCTTGCGTCTCCGGTCTGCTTCCCGGTTTCTCTTCTGGGCGAAGCGTACGGGAGTTGGTTAGCGAGGCGAGTCCATCAACAACTGAGAGGGTTTGGGAGGCGGAGCGATCGATGGCGACGGCGGCTGCGACGGTGCCGCTGGGCGTTCTGCTACGGCGGGAGGTGACGAGCGAGCGGATGGAGCGGCCGGACGTGCTGTGCGGGGAGGCCACCCGCAGCCGCAAGGGCGAGGACTTCACGCTGCTCCTCGCCGAGGCCGGGGAGCGCGTCGCCGGCGACCCCTCCACCTCCTTGTCCGTCTTCGCGGTATCGCATTTCCCCCATGCCTGTCGAGAAGATTCTAGAATACCTCCCTGGAATTGTGCGTGGGAGACATGGAGGCCACTCCTATACATGACTGGCATTCTCCACTTTTTCTCTGTTCCGTTTGGCAGAATTGTTCCGTCTTTTACTCTTTTTGTTTAAGAAAAAAATGTTGCGTTTCTGCGTGTAGGCTAGTTCATGGTGAATACATCTAACACTACGCTAGAATGAAATATTACCTTTGATCGAAATGGTGATCGCGGTTAATTTGAGTTTACAAATGATCGTCGTGTCTTATTTTTTGTGCTGTTACGTTAACCACTGCTACCATTTGATTTATTTAGTGGTTGGGTGGTCGTATTTTACTGGAGAGTGGTGCATTTCTGTTGATTGATCACTGATCACTGTGCTTTGTTCATAGCTATTTGATGGGCACAACGGATCTGGAGCTGCCATATACGCTAAGGAGAATCTGTTGAACAATGTCCTGCGTGCCATTCCTTCAGGTTTGAGCAGGGAGGAGTGGCTTGCAGTGCTGCCACGTGCGCTTGTCTCAGCGTTTGTCAAAACAGATAAAGATTTTCAGGCTGTAGGTAAATCAGGCCTATCCTGGTTGAGCTTATTGATGACACATTTCTTATATTTAAGTAGTCCTTGATAAAAACAGGCATACACTCTAGTATTTCACCATCAGATTTGTTGTTCAGTACATTTTTGTTTAGTACATTTTCTATGGTTATTGCTAAACGTAGTTGCGAAAATGGTGCTCTTGTTTACGATTGCCTTTACTAGACACCTGTGAAGTTGAGTGATGCCTTTCTTTTCTGAAACATTCTTTTTGCTGTTTCAGCTGAAACTTCTGGTACAACTGTGACATTTGTAATAATAGACGAGTGGGTTGTAACAGTAGCATCAGTTGGTGATTCACGTTGCATACTAGAATCTGCTGATGGTTCAGTATACCATTTGTCAGCTGATCATCGCTTTGACTCCAACCGAGATGAGTAAGTTTTGCGTCTGATATTTATTTGTTGAGAATTGTACAATATTTACGATCTGCTCACTTTTCAGGGTCGAACGTGTTACTGCCTGTGGAAGCAAAGTTGGGAAACTGAATCTTGTTGGTGGTCCAGAGGTTCGTCTTATTCACCCTGAATCCATATTGCTCTTGATTTGGATATGTAGTGTTGATGGGTCTATAAGTTACCATTCTGGTAATTCCCATTGTCTGCAGTAAGCTGCTACTCCTCCATGTTTTAATTCTCAAAGATGTTGTGTTTGAACTTTTTAAGTGTACTCCACGTCCCTGTTTAATATAAGCTGCCTGCCTGCCTGCCAAACAACGTCTAAGCTTATGATAAAATAGAGTAAATTGCTTGTATTGTTTGTTTTCAATCATAAGGTAGTTCCTAGTTTGGACAGTGCCCTTTCGAAATTCCTTCTTTACTTCATTTTATGATTATCATTCTCTTTTTTTAATAGGATCGATGAATTACTTTGTTGTGTGTCTAAAGTACTAGTGTCCCAATTTGTTTAACTAGGAGAATGTTTATCTTATCTCCATTATTGTAATCTCATCCATCTCTACCTTAATTCTCATTGCGTTTAATTCATTATGTGGTTTCCTAGGATAGTTTAATCTATATGTTTTGTTTGTTATGATCTTTCTGGTTCTAGAAATTTATCGTTTGCTTTTTCAGATCGGTCCTCTAAGATGTTGGCCAGGTGGCTTGTGCCTATCTAGATCAATAGGGGATATGGATGTTGGTGAATGCATCATTCCTGTTCCTCATGTGAAGCAAGTGAAGGTTTGCTCATTTGAGAATTCTGCTCAGCACTGCATATCTCTTATTGTTTTAAATATTGTGTGCGGTGTTCGCATGATTGTTTTTCATCAGATACCAACTCAATTTTTCATCTTCTTCGAGATGGTTTCCTCTATAATATTCCACAACATTTGTAGTTAATGGTGTCATCTGCTTTTAGTTATGATCACTGCAGAGTGCAGACTGCAGTTCACCGTGACACTATTTGATTTTATATTGCATTTTGGTTACAGCTATCCAATGCTGGAGGCAGAATTATCATTGCAAGTGATGGTGTATGGGACGATTTGACTTGTGAAATGGCTCTGGAATGTTCTCGTGGATACCCATCGGATATAGCTGCCAATCGAATTGTGAATGTAATTAGTTGACTCTATCATTTCCCTTGGTTAATCTAGGCAAACTTTCGGTCCCTCATTTCGTGATATATTTTCTTCTTATCTGAAGGAAGCAATCCAACCTCGAGGACTAAGAGATGATACTACTTGCATCGTGGTGGACATATTACCTCCAGAAAAACTAGCTCCAAGTCCTCCCATAAAGAGGCAGGGGAAGATTGTATTCAATAATATGTTTCGCCGAAAACATCCAGATGTATCCTTTAAAATAGATAGAGAATATGCTGAGCCAGATGTGGTGGAAGAAATATTTGAGGAGGGCTCTGCAATGCTTTCTAAAAGGTATTCTGTTAACCAGCTTTCCAGGTCTTTTTTCACTTAGGGTAGAGAGTCCAGGAGCTCTATGAATAATTATAAGAAGAAAGGACATAAATGTTCCAATGAACAATAGTAGGATTTCCATTGTTTTTGAAAGACATGAGGATCAGTAGACACATCAAATTGAAATGATCAGAATTCTAGCCCAGGGCCAGTCATATTTTTTTATTGCTTATCGTTATTGTTAATGTGATGGTGATGTCCTTGTATCATTATATCACTGTACTAGAGTAGATGGTAATGAAAGAAACATTTTCAGCTAATGTAGGCTTAGTGATCTTGGGTTTGCAGTTACTGTTGTTATCTAGATCAGGTACTTGATTGTATCATATTGTCAACAAACAGATCTTGCTGTCTGCTAAAGGATAGAAGGACTTTAAGGAATTATTGGAAACAGCAGATGAGTTGGCACTGCTGATTGATGGTGTCAGCCATGCAATCCCATTTATGTTTCCTTACATGTTAATGTTCAAAGTTGTCTGCTGGTTCCTTTTCCATTCCCCACTACCTTGGATCCTCTTATTTGCTCTGGTCATCGACATATTGATATCCTCAAAGCAGCCAGATCTGGTTGATACATATTAATTCTCGGGTGTAACATATATAGTGTAGTATCAGTCACTTTTACCTATTCTCATCATCAGAAAAAGAAAGAGTTCTCCAAAACCAATGCATGAGAATGCTAGCCTTCCTTTTACTAGTGCAAGCTTAGCATTAGCTAAAAGGGTTCAATAGAGGACTAAAATTCAGAGTGCATATGTTTCGTGTATCATATGGTTAGTTATGCAGCTCGTTTGGTTGTTCGACTGACCTCAATTCAATGCAGCTCTTCTTTTTCTGAAATGAACAGGAACATACTTGTCATCAGTTTATAGACTCTTTTGGGTTAGAAGTTATATTTTTTAGATAGGTTTAGGAGATGTTTCTAAGTCTTTCACTCAACTAATATTTTGTTGAATATTCTTGAAATGTGAATCTGTTTGGTCTTTAACATGTAAGAGATCTTTCATCTCTTCATTTGCTTGTACACCTCGTAATGTTAATTTCTGCTACACTTATTCATTAACTGCAGGCTTACTACAGGATATGCACTTCAGAACATGTTTGAACCCTCCAGCTGTGCAGTCTGCCAGGTAAGGTTGAAAGCTGGTCAGGGGAATTCCGTACACGCCAACCCATTGCAACATGAAAAATTGCAAGGTTGGCAAGGTCCTTTCCTGTGCCAAAGCTGTCATGAAAAGAAGGAAGCAATGGAGGGGAAACGGCGCCCAAGAGGTATTAATAACTTCTTTGGTCGTTATCTTGGTTATATAAACTACATTTATGTTTACTACTATAGATATTTGTTATCTAATTTTTAGATTGCTAATTTGTTCTTTGATGCCTTTTTGTCTATTCAGATTCATCTTCAACAGATGTCTTTGGTCACGAGGGGCATGCCTAATTGCTCAAACCATTCTTTGATACCTTTAAATATTCTTTTTCATTACCAGAAACATTAGTCTTTTTCATTACAAGAAACATTAGTCAGTTGACCACATCATTCTTTTGTTACATTGACCATTCTAGTCAAGTAATACAAAGTATTCTTGACAAATAGGTTGGAGATTCATTGATCAGTTGGACTAACATAGAAAAGGCCATACCGTTCAAAAGAGAAAAGGTGCAGTCTTTAGCATAGCTGAAAGCTTTCCTACGCCATTTCAGTGTATAGAAATCATTGTATAGGGGTACAAAGGATCGCTAATGTTCTTTTGTTAACTTGTAGATGAGTTGACTGACGATGGTTCAGAAAACGAAAAGTTAGTTGTGATTGTTTGAATGCTTTAATCTTACTTTGAATAAGAGATCTTTTTGTTCTAGTCATACAATCGACTGCTTAGAACCATAGAATGTGAAAGTGGTTTAATATTGTGTAAGCGAAGAGATAGCAGCCACGTGTATGCATAACTTGTGCCAAAAGATGTCCATGTTACTTTACCTAACGGAATTTTCCGTGTTCCATGTAATTATACGGCTAAATATTACAATATATTATATTTGTTATATATCTCTAATACCTTTAAAAATAGTTGTATTTGGTATATAATTGTAACAGTTGTAATATCTATATATGATTAATCTACACTATTATAATCTAGTTTTACCAAAACAGGTGGTATAGATCTTTTATTTTTCACTTGATTAATAAGAGAATTTATAGAAATTTTGTCTTTTTTGACTTAAGGACTATTATGAGATTTTTTAGACATATGAAACTAAAAAGGTATCTTAAATGTTATCAGTTATTAGTAGATATATAGATTAGCATGATCTGTTACTGTTGCTATTGAACATCAACTTTCAATCGCCGTGAAATTTGATGTGATACTTTGTACGCCAGATCCATTCCAGTACATTGCGTAAAAGGATCCATGCAAATTATCGTGTAGCTATCGGTCTTTATCTCTTGAGTTGTAATTAATAGTTTTTTATTACAACTGATAGTTTTTATCTATATTTTAGGCTCAAGAAGTTATTTAAAAATTCGTTTCAAGAAATTGTTATATTTATTTTTGTTTTTAAAAAAGTTAAAAATCTAAAAGATCTCACGTGACTTGGGGAGCCTTCTCTAGCTATATGGTACTGATTGGTCACAAATGTACATCTTGTCGCTTATGCTAGCATAATTAACCTGCAGTTTCTAAATCTGATATGACAGTCTGGCGAGGGATCTTGGGGTAGATCGACCACTCTTTCCTTCGAGACATTGGTTCTTTTTACTTATGTCTTTTAGCAATGATTGGTATCTTTTAACCGAAATAAATATTGTAATAATTGTTTTTTTTAAAACTAAGATATTTAATTTAAATAAAATAAAAACTATCATCTCTCTACAGATAATACAAAGATAAAAATAAAAAATATGTTAAAAATTAATATGTTTAAAATAATTTTTAATTCTATAAACTAGAAATCAGAAATAAAAACCATTTTGAACGAACCAATGACACACCGAACGAAAAAATATGCCGATAAGAAAGAAACATGCCCATAAGAAAGCCGGGAAAGTGACCAAGCAAAGACTGGGCAACTACATGCTACAGCAACCGCCGAACAACAGCTCACCCACTGGATGTTGCACACGCCACCTGACCAAAACACTGAATTAAACAAACAAACGCTAGTAGTATCATGGATAGCTCAGCTTATTAGATGCTCGGCTCGGCTCGGCTCGGCTCTGTGCAGGTGTCGCAGTATAGCCTTGGTCTTGCTTGTGAAGGCGACGACGAGGGATCGGTACCGAGTCATGTGGGGGTGGGGCCCGGTGTGTTGATGAGCTGGTCCTCCTTGTCCACTCTAGCTAAAACCTTGCAGTACGCTTGGCCACGTGTAGAACTTGCCGCCGTCCCCTCGTCGTAATGCTCTTGCATCCATGAAGACTTTCTCGTACCAGCTGCTTCCCATGTACCTCTGACGTAGTACGGTGTTAGATCTACCCATGAAGCAAGCAGGTACTGTGAACTAACTACCTGTGCCTCCAAATGTACGTCTAACAACATCATGTTAGGAATGCCTTTTATATCACCAACAATTGTGTCTTAGTCAAAGTGTGGGTCATATCTCATAAGAGCAATACTAGAATTTATTTTAAAAATAATATATTTTTATTCTAAATTACAATATTATACCTATGTTTTTTTATAATTTTGACCATCTATCGTTCCACGGTTGGATAACTCATGGCAAATCCCCCAACAGTTGGGCCACTAGGCCCTATCGCCCAACACGCACGGCTAGGGGGTATACCCTACGCATGTGCGGCCGACTGAGCGCCATGCGCTCATTTTGGCCGAGAGGAAAGAGAGGAAGGGGGAGAAGAGAAAGAGAGGAGGGGAGGAGATGATAAAAGGAAAGGAGAGGAGGGGAGAAAGAGGAGAGAGGAGTACATAAGAGGAATAGAAGGGGAAGAGAAGAGAAAAGATCTGCGTATTGACGACGGTGAGTTCCTATATTTCTTTATAGATTTACTTTTGAAATATGGTAGGATAGCAACTAAAATCATTATATGTGTAGTTTTGAAACTAAAGTAGGTTAGAAATTAAAATTATTAAATGTGTAGTTGTGTTTGTTACATCGCATATTATTAATAGTTATAAATAATGTAGTTGTAAAACTAACGCCACTTCAAGTTTGGATCTTTGACTTTATTCATCATCATGTGATGTTGTTTCTTGGACTTGAGTACGATCACCCGCGTGAAGCATCACAAGTTGTCTAGTATCGTGGGACACATCCTATCCATTCATCTCAATGAAAATATTTGTCCCGCAATTCAATTATCATTCATTACCAAAATATATCATTAAATCATAATGACATATCTAGATCCTTCAGGTGCCGACACCCCGCGCTGAGGAAGGTCAAGCAGGGCCATATCGATGAGCACCGACTGGAGGCATGATTGTGTATGAATTTTCTCATGCATTGCAATATCATTTACTTTCATACTTATGAATCATTGCGACCTCAACTGTCCTCACAAAATTTTTCAGAAATTTATCGCACTACAATAACATACGATGATCACAAAATGCTATTATGAGTCTAACAGATTTTGTACCTTTAAGAATTTACAAAAATCACGAACAGACTAACTGACATTGTCTGCTATTTTTAATAATAATAATAATAACCTACAAATAAGATTTGCTAAATTTATTACGTACAAAAATTGTTATTTACTCCCCCATAATTATTTCCATCAGATTAATAAAATAATAATAATATTATTATTTTAAATTGCCCAACTGTTGAATGACTTGGGCTAGTCGCTCTACGGTTGGGCGACTTGGCCACGTGTCGCCCAACGGTTGGGTGACTAGCCTAAGTTATCCAACCGTGGAGCGACAGATGATTAGTACTGTAAAAAAAATTCAGGTATATTACTGTAATTCAAAATAAAAAATAGATAATTTTAAAAAAAATCAACAATACTGGGCCTATTCTTTTTTTACTTTATGTTTTTTTTTGCTGCAGTTTTGGCTTTTGGCTAAAATTTTTGAATTTTAGCTGTTTACAATAGAGATTACGGAGAGAGAGATACTCGCTTACGATTTTTGATGGTACAGATGTTGGGCTTTTAACGTGTACTATAATTAACTTGTAGACTTCATCTTAAAAAAAATACTCCTTTTGAAAGTTAGTTACTGTAGCAAAAGCCAAAAGCCGTTTTGAGAAGCTGAAAAGAACATGCTTATATCTTTTAATTATGGCTTATAGATTTTAGACTATTCGTGAGAGAGAGTACGGAGTAACAGAAAACTTCCATGTGGTTTTGATCGATATAAATAAAGTCGCTATAATGTGTAGTACAATCTATGTATAGATTTCGTCTTAAAAAGATACTCCGTTTAAAAGTTATTTACTATAAAAAATCGAAAAGTAGTTTTTAGAAGTTGGAAAGAAGATGTCCATTAGCCTTTGGTATACTGTTGGGAATGTTCCCAATGGATGCGTGCTTCACGCAGGATTCATTCATGTTTTTGTAGGTTTTGTCAGGTTCAGATAATTTCAATCAGGCTTAAGAAGGTTTCAACGCGTTTACTTACATTTCTTTTAGGATACGAGCTTTCATGTTAGGAGAAGGAATCCGTTTTGTGTGCATGCTTCACTCCCCTTTTGTCATGACAAATGGAATCAGCGCTATCTTGGTACAGCACATCTAGCTTCAGTGAAAAAGATATTTCAAGGAATTAATCTGCACCTACTCATTTGGATTTTTTAGTGATTTATGATTTATTTTTTTACTATTTAATACTGTAACTGACTTATTTTGTACTATAAATACTAATAATTTTTTAACATAATTAAATTTTAAAAAATAAAAATAGAAAAAACAGGTTAGTCCATCACGATCAGTACAAAGGAATATAAAAAAAGAAAAGATAAAAAAATCCAAAAAAGTTAAAAAACAGAAAAAAAAAATTAAAAGTTAGAAACTAAAAATCTAAGGGAGAGATCGAAATAAACATAGCCCTAATCGTCGACGCAATAAATTCAGCAAGGGAATTCTTGTGGGAAGTGATCGATGAACAAGTGAAGCAACAGACGGCGGTGAAGTCATCAGTACAGCTCCTTTCCTAGACCGTGCATGCCCGATCGATATGAACATCAGAAACGACGGCAGTGCGGCACATCACTTTTTTTTGGTGATGTTAGTTATGTTTGTGACATGTGAAAAGGAGTCATAATTGGACTTGCCCTCAGGAAAGCTGGGAAAATGAAATGACCACTCAAACGGAGCGAAGCAAGCAGGGACAGGAAGAAAAACACAAGAAGATAAGGGTCCATCGGATACTATTACGCCAATCATACGCGCGGTGCAATCCAAACAAAACCCTCAGGTAACTTAACCATGCATGCATGTGAGCTGGGTCACATCACTTCTTGGATTAGATCGCGAGTCGTTGTGCGTGACCTCGTATATACTCATATACACACACACACACTCGAATTATAATAAGACAATATATCTCTCTTAATCTACATGTTTTAGTTATGCGTACGTTAGATCAGATTACACAGCAACTGTGGCAGTACCTAGCTAGTACAGTACTGATAGAACTGGCTGTTTCTTCCTCCGATTAATTTAGGACCACTACTACATAGATGACAGGCTGGTGTGTCGAGAGCTCGCCGCCGCGACCGTGTAAACAAAGACAGCGTTTCTGCTAAGCAGCCTAGAGTGACATCCTTGGACTCTAATGGCAGACTTGGCTCATGCGTGTGCGATGGCTTACCAGCCGCATGCAAGCCTTCATGCCGCCGGATTATTAGTAGTAGTACAAGTTAGAGGTTTTTCTGGACTGTGCGGCGATTTGGTTGAGGAAAACTTGCTCTAGTGACCATCAAGTTTTGGTCGGTTACTAAGAGTTATAGATGAATCTTAAAATGTTACTTGACAGTAATCTTAGCACAGAATACATATATTCTATTTAGATAAAAGACGTACTAACCACCAACTAGTTCTTTTAAGTAGTAGATAAAAAAAGCTAAAACTTCTGAAATCCTATTTACACCTAATGATGACAATATAGTGCAGTACCAATGCAAGGAATCTAACTATGTAATTCAACTCTAGCTCTTTGACAGCGTTATGGTTGGTACACTCAAACTAACAAGTCAATCCTAGTCAAGGAATTAGTAGGGATTGTCTGGGAATAAGGTTTTTGAAAGAATTTCGCAGCATTGGAAGCCTATACGAGTTTTTCCTACCAGACCCAAGGCAACATCTCTCTTTCCTGCCCTTTTAGGAGGATTTCCGACACTATATCAAATCTCATGGTAGATTTCCTTTGAGAAGTCCCATGCAACATCTCATGTCCAAAAGATCTGGACAAAGTATTATCTGAAGCAATCACTCCTTTTCACATTTTCTATAATCGTAACAGTTGCGCTCTCAGCTAATTTCGGATAAGGATGATCAATCAGATCCCGATAAAAAAATGTTAGTGTTCCAAACTCGTGACAATTGCATGTCCTTCAGTTTCTATCACTACTAGAAAACGGATCATTCCTCACGGGCTTTAATTTTCTTGACGGGTCCGCATAGACCGTGAGGGATATCAATTTTTGTGACGGGCCTACGTATCACCGTCGCAAAAATACATTTTTCCTGACGGGCCCGCATAGATCGTGAGGATATCAATTTTGTGACGCCCACGATCACCGTCACAAAATCAATTTTCCTCACGGTCCATGCCCGTGAGGTTTATGACTAATTTCGTGCAGCGCGCAGAAAACCCTAACCCGCCGCGCCCTATGCCTCGCCGCCCGCCTCCTCGATCCCCATCCTCGCCCGGCTCCTCCGCCCTCCTCCTCCTCGCAGCCGCAGCCTCGCTCTCCCGCCGCCTCCTCCTCTCCCTCACCGCGCGCCGGCCGCCTCATGATCCGCCCGCCCCGCTGCCCCCACCGCCTCTCTCTCTCACCGCGCGCCGCCGCCTCATGATCCGCCCCGCCCGCCGCCCCACCGCCTCCTCCTCTCTCCTCACCGCGCCCGGCCGCCTCGCAGATCCGCCCCCCCTCCTCCTCTCCCCGGCCTCCCGCCGCCTCCCGCCTCCGCGATCCGCCCCGCCGCCTCCTCTCCTCCCGCCTCCGTCGCCTCCCGCCTCCGCAGATCCGCCCCGCCGCCTCCTCCCTCCCCGCCGCCCCGCCGCACTCCTCTTCCCTCGCCCCACCGCCACCGCCTCCACGCCTCGGCGGTGAAGGCTCCACGCATCCACGCCTCCGGGCCGCCGCCTCTCTCCGGCACCGCGCCCTCCTCTAGCACCGCAAAGGTTGGTCAGAGGTTTATTTCTGTAACTCGTGTCCTTGAAGTGTTGGTGGATCTAACTTTTCCGCTTCTGTAGGTATGTTGATGTAATTCTTGATTAATTGACAAAGCAGAGATTTTGTAAGTGATGATATATGGTATCGAGTGGTGTGAGTTTGTCACCAACAATGAAGATCTGCAGTTCTTGTATATTTCTAATTTTAACTTTGGTGATGAAGTTTGTCACCTATTGTTACTTCACCTATTGCCCTCGCGCTTGCAATTATCAATTCTCCGAATTTTTGGGCTCAATGACAATGTACGCATATCTTTTAATTTGTTTTATGGTGATGCATGGCTATAACATGGCAAAGGCACATGTTGTCATGCAGGATTGCTTGATCTTTGTTTCACAACACATCTAATTGAACTTAACTCGTTGTTTCATTGCGTAACTTTAAACACATAATGAAGCACTGCAGGAGCTATCATGATCGGCCTTGATAGTGAATGAATCAAGTTTTAGTTTGGATCGTTCTGACTGCCAAATATTGTATAGAGATGGGCGTTTTGCAATTCTTGATGGTCATTATCTTTGCACTAGTGAGTATGCAGTAAAAAGACTATATGAGATACTTATTGATGCTGCCTACTAGACTACTACTTAGTATATTGTGATTGTTGGTGTCAATTGCAACCAATGGGTTAGATGATAGATTTCTATAGTGTATCTATTCCAGAATGATCTCTTCTAATCAGAGTGTTGCCAAGAGTTCTGCAAGAGTAATTTCAACGGGTTATTAAGATTGGTAGCAAGAGTTCTGCATGGGCATGTATCTCATTTCATTCTCGATTTACTTGGTTTATATCTTGTGAATTTTCAGTTCCTGGTTTGTTGCATTCTTACAATTCCAACTTATAATCCGTTTTCAAGTGACTATAAGGAAGGGTATTACATTGGAGTTGAGGTACCTGCAGATGATCCAGAAGCAAGGAGACCATTTTATGGTCCAAATCAGTGGCCTTCTGAAGGTAAGTTGTTTTCATTTTCAAGACATGTCCTTAAAAAGAACTCTTCTAGAACCTAATGATTAATGAATAACAAGGTGTTGTATCTAACATGTTCCAATCTATCATATGCTTGAAAATTGGTGATACTAATGAGCTATTTTTGTGACCATCTGTGTTGTAGAAGTAAGAAAATTTGCTGTAATTATATGAGCTAGTGCGTCATTATCAATGTGCAATGTTGATATGAACAAATCTGTTATAATTTTTTTTGTTAGTTTGTGCCAATTTTCCTCACGGTTAGTACCGTCAGGTTAAATAAATTTTCCTCACGGTCGGTTAGTACGTCGAGTTAAATCAAATTTTCTCACGATCGGTTAATACCGTCAAGTTAAATCAATTTTCCTCACGGTCGGTTAATACCGTCGGGTTAAATATCCTCGACGGGTAACCGCCACCAAATTGAATTTCACGACCACCCACTCGAGGATTTGCTCGACGGAACCCGTCAGGGAATTATAACCTGACGGTTTTTTGTATTTTCCTCACGGTTTTGAACCGTGAGGGATGATATGTTTTCTAGTAGTGTATGAGGAATTCAAATCTTCTTCTTAACCTTAGAGGTTGCTATTAAAGTCTAAGTCGATCGAGTTAGAACCAATCTCCCAACCAGAAAACAACACTTAACACACTACAATCGTTAAAATTGAAAGCGAATCCACCTCTGATTAAATTTTTAAGTGCAAGAAAATCAGAAGGAAAATATATCTAGAAAGTTCTATAGCATCCAAAATGCCAGATTGGAGCATGGCACGGAGCAAGAGTAAAGATGGTAATGGGTACCCGAAACCCGAGTACCCATGGGTTTTACCCGATAAGAAGGTGGGTATAGGAAAATATCTTCACCCGCGGGTATATTAATGGGCAAAAATCTCTACCCATCGGGTATACGGGTACGGGTGCGGGTGTATACTACCCGTACCCGCATACCCGTGAGTAAAATATACCCACCACGTCCCGAATGCCCGACCCACCGGCGACCGTGTCCAAATCCCACGCCCGACCCCCCCGCGCGGCCGCGCGCGTGCCCAATCCCGCCCGACCCAGCGCACACGCGCGCGCCCAAATCCCGCCGACCCCGCGCGCCCGCGCCAAATCCCGCCCGACCCGCGCCCAAACCCTAATCGCTGCCCGCCACCCGCCGCCTCCGCCCCCCCGCCGCCGCCTCCTCGCCCCGGGCGCCCTCCACCCCGCCCCACCTGCGCCCCTCTCTCCCCGCCGCCACCCTCCGTCTCTCGCGGCCTCGGCGCGCGCGCCCCTCCGGCTCCGCCCTCGCCTCCTCGCTCCGCCGTCTCCTCGCGGCCTCCGGCGCCGCCCTTGCCTCCGCCGGCTCCGCCTCCTCCTCCGCCTCCACCTCCTCCAGTCCTCCTCCGCGCTCCGGTCAGTCCTCCTCGCGGCCTTGCCTCCTCCTCTGGTATCGGGTATGGGTTACCCGTCGGGTACAAATACCGCGCGCAGCGGTATGGGTAGTTTTATACCCGTGTGCGGGTACGGTATTGTGACGGCACGGTATTGTTCAGCCGCACGGTATAGGTTGGCTATACCCGACAGGTATCTACCCGTTGCCATCTTGAAGCAAGAGCAGGTGCCGGTGGCGGGGCACCCCACCACCCACGCTGTGACGGCAACGGGAAAGGCAGCTCTGTGGAGGTCGCACGCGGAGAGGAGGAGCGAGCGGGAAGCGAGGGCTTGCGCCGTGCGCAACGACCTCATCGTGGCGAATGGGTTCTAGGATTTTGCAGTGGTCGTGTCATCGGCGTCGGGAAAGGGTAGGCTTGGCTTTAGGACTTCAGAGGCACTCGACCTTGAGGGGAAGGAGGGCCTAGCCAGGGGGGAAGCAGTGGCGCAGGGGAGGGGGAGACATCGGTACGATAGAGGAGGAGACGGCGCGGGGAAAGGGGAGGTACCACTAGGGAGGGTAGGCGACATCTTGTGCAGATGTGAGGACAGAAGGTTGAACGCTCGAGAGATTTGTGCGGCGGAGTGGAGAGGAAGGAGGGTAGGCGGTGTGGGAAGGGAGGGGGCAAGGCCCACATGTCAGCACGGTGTTTTATGTGAGGAGGAGAAGAGAGTGGTAGATGAACTACTGGTAGTGAACCACCATCACCAACTCCTCTTTTTAAGTAGTAGAGATGATTTATACTTCATTTTAGGGAAGAGCTAGGAGGACTATATAAAATCATAAAGGGTGGTCATAAAGAATGCAAGCAATAAAGTAAATAATCCATTCATCCAAAGATAGAGGTGCATAAGAGGATTATAGACTAGGTTATTCTTTAGCACTAGATTATTGTATAGGGTAAGAATTCGAGGGTCCTAAAAGCTTCGAGAGGATTGTGAAAGAGCAACAATCCTTTGTACTCTTTTATGGTTGTGATTAAGAAATTTATGGTTGAAGTCGTCATATCTTCTTTCTCATCATGGTTGCTTTAATGTCGTTATTTTGATTCTTTTTACGAGACTCATCTTCTTTGTTCTTGATACCGTGCATGCTCGTATCATATCTCACAAACTCTGCTATGATCTGGGAGTTGTTGTGTATAAGAAGGGGTATAGAGTGTAATAGGTGGTATCAGATCTAAGGTCGGATTAATTTGATTTATGGGAAGATCAGTAAAGTGTCAGGTGTAAGAAAAAATCAAGATCGATATTAATGATGTGGAATCAAGTAGAGAAATTTGATAACGGAGAAAATTTTAACATGTGACAATGCATGGTGAAGGATGTCATTATCTAGTAGAATATAATTGATATTCTTCAAGAAGACAAACCAAAAAAAATATCCGTTGAAGGCTGAAATATGATGGAGCGGAATGTTATTAGTTGAACCCATCTATGTCTCTTCAATGAGGTAAAGTACTCGATGATCAAGAGGATTCATCGAAGAAATTCTAGGATGACTTAGAATAATTACATATGGCAAAGTCGCTGACAAACCTTTAGGTACTAAAATCATAAAATGACAACAGTACAGTTTGTGTATGGAGGAAGGTGCACCATTCATTGAGCATCTCAGTGTCTTTAACAAATTTATCACACAACTGACCAGTGCGGATGAGAAAATTGATAAAAATGACAATATCATCGTACTAGCATCATCTCTACCACCATCATGAGAGTAATTGGTGATGAATATTCTCATTGAAAAAATCACTCTTAACTTCAATGAGCAAGGTGCATATCTATTTCATGCATAATTCTTTAAAAAGCCATCGCAATCTTTATCCTTAGGTGATCAAGCATTGGTTGCAATAGGTGTTACAAATAGAAGCAAAAGTCATAAGAAGAAGAAGGGCAAGAGCAAGAACACGTGTGTATGCTATCTATGTGATGAGAAAAGTCATGTGATGAAAAGACTGTCTGAGTTTGAAGCAAATGCAAGGTGCATGCTTAGTGGGCGGCGATAGCAAAGGATGATTTTGCCGTACTAATCATTAGTTAATCAGGTGCTTTTCATGGATGAATATTAGATTTAGGTTGTTTATTCTATATATATTTGGCGAGAGAGATGTTTGATGAAGAATCTCTACGTTCGACGCATGGAAATGTTCACCTAGCGGATTGCAAGGAGTATGCAATTACTGAGGTGGGAACAGTTATATTGGAGATGTTTGATGGAGCACATCGCATATTGACTGGAGTTCGGTATGTTTCCGGCTTAAACAAGAATATAATATCTGTGAGGTTGCTTGAACTCGAAGGTTGTGAGGTATCACTTTGAGGTGGAGTCATGCAAGTTTCTTGCAAAAGGCAAGTAATCATAAAAAAAAATATTTAGAGCAATAGAGGATACTGATTGATGGGTATACCTAAAAGAAGGGCAACTAATGAGAGGTTTCATAAAAATTCTAGTTAGAAGAAGGAAACTATGTCATCAACGGTAGATGCTTAGATCTTATGTGCAGTTATGTCTGAAACTACAATGACAATTGCAAAATCTAGTAGACGCAAAGGCAAAGATACGAGCTGTTAGAAGAAGAAAGACATGGTCGGACTAACTACATAGTACTGGTGAGCAGGTGGAGCTCAAAGATAGTACAAACCTAAGGTATAAAAAGCTGTAGGAATAGGATGTGTGGTTAATCAAATTACAGAATAAATGAGCTCTCAAGTGAAGAGTCTGGGCATGCTAGTTCGGACACTGACACACATATGGTGGTGATATGCATGAGCGCCTATGGTGGAGGAACTCCTAATGATGGGAGAAAAAATAAAAAAATATATTGAGACGACTTAGAGCAAGTTCTTGGAGGAGCACTTCAACGGATAATTGTTAAAGTGGAGATTGTTAGATACGGTGACTCATAACCTAGTTTTTTAGGATTTGAAAAGGTGTGTTATAAGGAGTCCTAAATGAACCTTAATAGAATTATAATTTCTACTTTTTTTAGAGTATGATTCCTACTCTACTTTAAGATGGGTCAAGAGGATTATATAAAATCATAAGAGGTGGTTATGAAAAACTCAAGCAACAAAGCAAAGAAATCACTATGCAAATGTAGTGGTGCACGAGAAAATTAAAGGCTATGTTATTCTTTAACACTATATTCTTATATAGGGTAAGGATCCGATGGTCCTAAAGATTTGAAAAGGTTGTAAGAGAGATAACCGCTTATATTCTTTTAAGGTTGTGCTTAAGAGATTTATAGTCAGCTTCGTCAAATCTTTTCTCTCATCGTGATTGCTTCAACGTTGTTATTTTAGTTCTCTCTACAAGATTCATTTTATTCATTCTTGATACCGTACACATTTGTACCGTATCTCATAAACTCTGATCTGATCCGGTGACTACTGTGCATAAGAAGGGTATAAGAGTGTAATTATTAATCATTGCTTTTGGAGCTGGTGACATGGCATTATGTTCCGTATGGAACTACGGATACATGTACATGTCAATGGATACGCACCCATTAAACGCCACCGAGCCATACCAATTAGTGTGGGTCATTTCGAATTATCACGAAATAATAGCATGCCATCCCAGATTGCGGCATAATTCTTCCATTGAGATCATGAGTATCTTAGCTAGGGTTATTCGGCCAAGCTTCAACTTCATCGTTTGGAGCTTCTTGGTTGAAGTATAGGCCAGTTAATTTGGCAGTATTGTTGTGAGTTTAAAATAAGCTGAAATGGGCCAAGTAGGTCCTTCGGTCTAAATTAAGCTGAAACCGGTGAAAAGAGACTTCTGGCCTCATAAGCTGAAATATCCAATAAGCTGGCTTTCCGGGGAAAACTAAACTTGGCCAAAAAGTACGATGCAAAGACTGAAATGGCAAATTTTTAAAATGTGATTAACAAAAATGATGTTCTCATAGTCATAATTACAAAAACAGCGCTCTCCATCGTACAGTTACCATGTGGTATTAGCTCTGGACCGACAAGTGGCGGAGTGTCGTACTATCATCGTGCGGCATTTGCTCCGAGTCGACACTTGGCGAGGCTAAACCACACGGTCACGGTGCCATGTGTTGGCCCGTGGCTAATATCACATGGTGACCGTGCGGCGCTTTACCACATGTCTGCCCGTGGCTAATACCGTATCATGACCGTGCGGCGCTCCACCACGTGTTGGCTTAGGGTTAATGTGGTACGGTGACCGTATGGTGGAGAGCGTTATTTTTGCAATTGCTATTTTAAAGATGTCATTTTTACTAATCACGCTTTGAAATTTACTATTTCGGTCAAAAACTCCAAAAAAAAGGGCATTAGCATGTTGCCATTTCGTAACACCAAGCTTACTGCTACTGAAGTTTTCAGTGTACGAGGAGAAATGATATGTACAGAAGTTCTTATCATCAATTAATCCAGTTATATATAATTAGGGATGTCTATTTATAAGCTTTTTGGAATGTAAGTCTGCGTTTTTAACTAGGGATCGATGTCCAGAAATGATATGTGCAGAAGTTCTTATCATCAGTGTACTGAAGTTACTTATGCTTTTTGGAATGTAAGTCTGCGTTTTTAAAATATCGGATAAAAATTAGATCGAACACGCACGCCCAAAAGCTAATCCAAATATCAGAAAAAATCCGTTTAGCTGGAGTTAACAAAATAGCCATACAACATACGAATAGCAAGACCGAAAGCTCCCCATGTTGTCTGCTTGAATGCCCGTTTACTGTTTATTGCATCGTCACATCACCGTGACCCTTTTAATGCTGCTTTCTCTCTTAAATAGTATACTACGTTGTTTTGAACGGGCTTAAATAGTACACTACTGCTCACGTCATGAGCTATGTCTTCTACTTATCCTCTTCTCCACAAGACTAGTACAAGAGAACCATCTATCACTTCTTACTTACCACGGCTGGCTGCACCTTCACCTTGCACCTCAAAAGTCACATAGCACCGAACAAATTAAACCCCTCGTTCCTAAGCTCTCGCCATGCATCCCCCACTACAGCTGTCAACCTAACCTGCTCGCCACCCACAAGCGCGCGCAACGGCGCAAGCACAAACCCTACATCCCAAAGCCATGGACACCCCCCGGCCACGGTCACCTCCTCCACTGTTCAAGCCAACCACACCTCCCCCTCCCCCACCACCAGCCCTCTCCCCCACGACCTCCTCCTCCCCCTCCCAGGACTTCTCCTTCGCCTTCTCCCTCTTCTCTCCGCTGCCTTCCCCGCCTCCTCCTTTCCACGCCCACCTCCGAGCCCTTCCGCTTCCAGCCGCCGACATGTCCCGCAGTACACCCCTCGGCCGCGTCGGCAGCGACCTCAGCCACAACAACTTCGCCAAAGCAAACCACCAACAAACCACAAGCCAGAGCAGTAGAAGCAAGGACAGGGACAGGGCCAAGAACAAGGCCTCCCCTTTCTTCTCCGGCCTCGGCGGCGCGTGGAGAGGCGAGAGCAGAGACACGGCCAGCAAGGCCGAGGAGAAGAGGAAGGGGAAGTCGAAGAGAGGGCTGGACGTGGGCCAGCGGGTGAAGAAGTACATGACGTCCATGGTGGAGCAACTGTTCGCTTCCTTCTCCCGGCACGGGGAGAGGGGGAGACGGGAGCAGAGGCGGAGGCCGCACTCGTTCTCGGTACACGGCTCGAACGCCACGAGGGAGCGGGAGCGGTGGAGGCGGCGGCGGGGGCAACTGTCATCGGCGCCGGCGTCGCTGCGTGCGTCGCCGGCGAACAGTGGGCACCTGTCTGTGGGCGGGTCGGTGAAGGTCTCGACGTCGTCGGAGGAGAGCACGATGGAGGAGCTGCAGAGCGCCATCGAGGCCGCCATCGCGCACTGCAAGAACTCCATCGCCGTGGCCAAGCAGACTGACGGGGACAGGCTAGTGTAAATAGTAGAGGTGGCGTGGTGTCCGGCGTGCGTGCTGATTGTCGCGCGTTCGTGAGTCTCAGTAACTTATGGGCTTCGGAATTCAGTAGTTTGGAACGGTTCGGTTCTATCTCAGATTCTCATGTGTGCCTGTAAATATGTAAGAACAGATGACCAATCAAGCGCTATACAGATAGTATATCTTTGCAAATTTACCCCTGTGGATCGACGTTTATCTGTGTCCAGAATTTTGCGTCCTAGCTGATCCTATATTTATATTGAATTCTAAAAACTGTTTTCCTATATGAAACATCTTTTCTATAATACCTAATATTCAAACGGAGTCTTTCCAAGACAGGATTTATCAGTCAATTGTAGTACACACTATAGTGATTTCATTTATATCAGCTAAAATCGTACGAAAGTATCTCTTTACAAGTTGTTACTATTAGTAAGCCAAAAATCAATACGACAGGCCTTAAAAGTCCTCCGGGGAGTGGAACCCTTGGAGTGGCCGACTAACCTTTGGAGTGGCCAGTTGGCAGTTGTTGTCGTTCAGTAAAAGCCTAGGACCGTTTCCACACGCCAATTTGCAGACGAGATGCTGATAGCAACTCCAATGCTCATCCTGAGACAATTCACGCCCACCACTCAGGCACTCACTATGTATATATATATATCACCGGCCAAGATTCCATGCACATTTTTACCATGGGAAAATCTGGGTCATGCAAATGCAGGAGGTGGAGGCGCGAGCTAGTAGGTGCACGTAGCATCGAACTTTTGTTGGTGCCTCTCTGTCAAACAAGCGGCAAACCTGACCGGCCGCGCAACCTCCACGCGGGGGTGCGTTGCGTCACGTACCACGCAGCGCGCGCAAGCCGCCCGACTCTCGGTTCTCGGGGGTGGGCAGCTTGCACGTACCACTTCCTGCAGCACGCCGCGCCCGTCGACACGTTGGACTTCAGAGTTTTGCTATCTGATCTTTCGCTCTTGTAGGCACAAAAGTCATCGAAGGAGTTCCATTCTCCGTCTGTTTTCGACTAAGCTGGGTTGTGCTGAAAAGTACGGCAAGCCAGGACCGATCGAAATACGAAAGCGCTCTTTTGACATTTGGGCCACCATCTGCCCAATCTAGTGTCCACAACACCTCGACAACAAGGCCGAGCGATCATGCGGGCTGTGCAGCCGTGGACTGGGCCTTGGAGCGCTTCACCAAAGGTTAACGGTGAGAAAACATTGTTGAGAAACTGCGCTTGTTTGTTGCTATGGGCCTTTGGCTAAGTTTAGTTGCAGAGGAAACCAACGGAGAACGGCCCGGCCACCCGTGGAGATGGACATGTGAACCCAAAACCCTTTTCCCTTTCTCTGGGGCATCGTGCGCTCGTTTAACACGGCGTATTGAAGCTAACTTGACTGATTGAGCGACCCTTCTCGCCTAACATTCCAAGCCCCCAAGCCAACACAATCCGACCGAAATGACCCCTAGGTACACGCACCGCAGAGTGCAGAGCTAGCACATGACCTTTTGGCCGGGCCATGCTACGCACCTGCACTGCACCATGCACACCCAAGAACCAAAGATACCTCCACCTTTTGGACCCGTTCTTTTCAAATCATATTTCAGAGGCCGAGATACCGTGGTCGCCTGCAGCTCTCGCAGCTGGCCCCCTCCCTCTCACCCTGCCATCAAAATTTTCCTGCTGTGCTGGGCAGCTATGTTGTCCGAATACGTGATACATCGATACACTATTTTTCTCAGAAACACTGATACAATAACACACACATCTATAAATATATATAATTACTATTCTGCGTATATGTGTAGAATACGCGCCAGAAAGTTACTAAATAGTGCAGCCGTGTGTGTATATGAAAAATACTTTCTACTCTCGGTTGTCATACATCTGATATACCACCTAAATAAACTTGAAATATTCCTTTATCACTTTAGGTACCCTCATATACTAGGTATAAGATACTTCAATATGAATCATATGAAAAAGTTACAAAGAAGTCCATAATTTTTAGCGTATTTTATAAATACCTTTATATATGCAGATAAAAAGAGTTTATCTAAAAAATATATATACCATCTAGATAATCTCATGCCCAAGGGATGGTGATGGAGCAAAGGGGGAGAAGATGGCGTAGCGGCGATGAGATGGTGGCTCAATTTCCCCAACACTACCCCTAATGATTAAATTGTAGAATTATCCAACACTAGAAATAATGAGTTATCATAATTAAGGATAAACATTTGCACCTAAACTAGGGACCATATGCCCAAGAACGCTTGGAATCTCATGCCCAAGAATGCCCAGAACCATACGTCCGGAGCAAACCTAATCTTTGTGTAAATTAATAGCAACAATGCCAATAAATAACCCGGCTCGAAAGTGTCGACGGAGGTGTCCGATAGTCACGCTATCAAGATCCTGGATGGCGGTAGCAGAATAGGGCGAGGGATGCGACGGTGACGCCCTCCTTAATCCCCGATGGCGCGCGGCGGCGGCTAGGGCTTGGAGCAATGGTGAGCCATGGCAAAAGAGCTATTTGTGATGGAGGAGATGCATAGTGATGGAAGACGGTGGTGTGCGGCAGGGTGGAGGGTGATGGCTCATGGTATGCTAACGCGAAGGCTAGGTCAGGCACAACTTTTGGCCCGGCCCGGCTTCCACCGCCTTTTTTATTTGGAATATCACACAAAGGTCGAATCTCTAGAGAAGGAGACGCCATCGCCGCCTCGCTGCCTTTCTATCTCGCCTCTCCCATAGCTAGTCCACGTCGCCGTTGGTTGATTTGCCTCCCTCACTACCGAATCAGTGTCGCCCCTGCTTTATCCCGCTTCCATTGCTGTCGAATCGCCATGGCACAGAAGAAAGGGACATCATCGATGGAGCCGTGCCACCTCCTCCCTCACGACCGATGCTCGCCGCCGACTCCTCCCTCATTGTTGGGCATGGGGCGACTGAGAATTGGGGGAGTGAAGGGGAGCAGTGGCCAGGCGTGATGGCGAGAGGATACTAGGGAGTGGGGGTGGCAGCGCGAGGCGTACGACGTTTTTATAGGTCAGAGTCGAGAGGTATCAAGAAACAAGTCCAAGAAGTATCTGAAAAATATTTTCTTTTATTGAAAACACGAAATTCACTGATACATCTTCCATATGTAACTGACCATATTGAGGCCGTATCCGTATCTAGGCCGTATTCGATATGGATACACTAATTTTGGAAAGTATCTGTGTAGCGTAGCTGGGCAGGCTTTTGTTTTTGTCCGGTGGTCACCCCGTTGTTGTCAGAGAGTGCAATGGCCGCCGGGGGTGGGGGGGGGGGGGGGCACGGCACGGTTGCCAGGTAAGTCACCTCATAAAATTAATGCTGTGCGGTGATCACCAGGTAGGGGAGGGGGAGCATTACACGACAGTGAGGGAGATGTGCGAGGGCCCTGTCCCTTCTTCAACTCTCCCCCATAAGGCCGCAAGAGTCCTAAGGGCTCAAGCACCTCTACTTTGGCTTTCTCCATGCCACAACCAGATGCATGCCACTGGCCAAAATCTGCAAACTTTGGAAGCGTTCGATCTATATACTATTATAGTGTTGCTTAGTTTCTTTTCTTTTTGAATCTTTGGTGACAGGCCAGCACAACTTAGACCTAGCTCCACCATCATTCAAAATGGCTTGGTTTACACTTGTTTCATCTTTCAGTTTTCAGTTTCATCCAGCTAGTGAAAGATAATGTGATTGAGGAAATGGGCTTGTGTGGAATTAATCCTGTGACAACAGAAAGTTAAAAAGCCCTTCATTGAACTCAAAGCTAGCTAGTAGCTACAAGCATTTTTGTACATAGGGAAAGGGGGGAGATGGGAGGTGTGGCAAAAGCAGACAAGCATGGGAACAGCTAAACAACACGTACAAGGACCACACCATGTGGGAAAAATACATTTAACTGGGCCTTTCGATACAAAACACCAGAGGCACAGCTAGAGGGGTTAATTTGACTACATGCAACCATCAATCTACCCGATGACCCAACCAAAAACTAAAGATCAAAATTCCCTTTTACACCCAAAAAAAGGCAACAAAGAGGTAAAAGGAAATGCACACGCATGGCCCCCCAAATTTCTTCGTAGCTTGCTCCTCCAATGAAGCGCTGTTATGATCGAGCTGCCAGATCAACAGCAAGTAGATGATGAACAGCTGAAAGGCACATTTACCACCCAATCACGCACTGCTTCACTAATTACTCGTCACGTTCCCATTTCGATCGGTCATTGCGTTTGTTGCTCCAGTCTCTCGTGCCTCCCTGACCTCCAAGATCCTGAAAATGTTACATGCATTTGTTGTCACTTGAAGCAGAAAAGAACACGAGCGCTTGGCACCGCTAAAATTTCTGTGCAATCTGTTGCGTTCTGTTATGAAGTACATGCAGTGCATCCGGCTCCAAACTTTGAGAAATCTTGGATCAGAAAGCGTACTCTACTGCACACAAGAGGCTCTTGCAGGTGGTTTCAAGATTCGAAAAAATGCCAGTGCGACAAGCAAATGGGACAATGCGTATCAGAGTGTACTCGTGCAGTACTACTTGGGTACTAAAGATCCAAGAACTGTAACCTTACCATATGGGCGTCGGCCGACGCCGTCCCCGGGCCAGCGTCGGCGGCGGGTTTCTTGGGCGCCTTCTTGAGGCCGAGCAGCTCCTTCCACCGGATGTTGGGCGCGCGGGGGGCACGTCCTTGGCAGTCGTCCGTGCGCAGCTCGTCGCGCAGCGTCGGGGGCCGGCCGCCGGCGCAGGCTCCGTGCCCGTGCGGGGCCTCCCGGAGCGGCAGGAGGCGGCCCTTGGAGAAGAGCTGGTCGGCGGCCATCATCGGGTGGCTGCCGACGGAGAACTCGAAGTCCGCGTCCCCCGGCGCGCGCGCCGACAGGGGCGCCGCTGCCGAAGGCGGCGGCTGCTCGAGCGCGAAGTCGCTGGAGAAGGATATCCGCGGCGCCATGAACGACTGGTGGTGCTCCGGGTTGTACATGTCAACACATGCCATGCATTACCCCACGCGCCCCCTAGCTCCCCCCTCTCACTCTCGCGAGCGCGCGCCGCGCCGCTCCTGTGGCGCTGGACTCAAAGCTAGCCTCTAGGAGAGGAGAAGCATCTAATAACTACTAGAGTAGTAGTCTAGCTGCTGAGTGGAGCTCGTGGGTGGGGTGACCAATGGTTGTACTTGCGATTTGTGAGGTGAGTGATGAGTAGTGTGGTGTGGGGTTGGGGGTTATATAGCGGGATGGGAGTGAGGTCGGCCGGGAGAGGAAGAGGAAGCTAGAGTGGGTGCGTGCAACCGCGCGCATGCATGGGACGGGCGTAGAGCTGGGACTTGGGCCGAGCTTATTTGGGCCAGCCCGAAGCACGGCCGGCACGGCACGGCCCAAGCACGGCTCGGCCCGACACGTGGCGGGCGTGCGGCGCGCACGCGCGAACGGGTGGGCGTGCGGCCTCAAAATCCGCGCGGTGGCGGCCGCGACGCGGCGCGGTAGGCGGGCGTGCTTGGGCGGCTGCGGCGGGCGGGCTCGGGCGACGGGTGGGCTCGGCGCGGGGGCACGGCCGACGCCCCTGCCCCCCGCTCCCCCTCCACGTTCCCGCCCCGCCCTCCCCGGCTCCCTCCCGCGTCCCCGGTCCCGCCTCCGTCGCCATCCCATATCACAATCACAATCACGATATCACACACAGCAGAGGGTAGAGGAAGGAAAGGAGCGTGCAGAGAGGCCGAGCCGCCGCGAAAGACCCATCGCCGCGTCCCTCGGCGTCAGTGCCCTCTTCAGCTTCTTGCTGCATTACACCTCCACATCGACGAGCTCCGCCAAGAAGTTGACGACCTCCTCCACAGCGTGCCGACGTCCCCAACCAGGCAACCAAGAAAAAAATTACACGCATTAAGACCTTGAATTAATTTTCAACGAGACGGGTGCGAGAGAAAGTAAGATGACGGACGTCGCCACAATTATCGCGCAGCCTTTGTCGTGCATAGTAACTTTGGGCCGGGCTTGGGCTGGCACGGCACGAACGCCGGCACGGCGGGCTTTGGGCCGTGCTTGGGCCTGGTCGGAGGTGGGCGGGCGGCGCGGCGCGGCGGTGGGATGATCGGGCGAGCCGGCACGCGCGCGCACGAACCGCCCGGCACGGTGGGCCTGGGCCGTGCCGGCACGACACGGCCCAACTCCCAGCTCTAGACGGGCGGACCGACGGACGGACGTTGGATGTGGCGTTTCGGTTGGACTTGGACGCGGAATGCGCGTGGAGGCATGCGAGGGGTGGCATCTAGATCTGCCGTGTAGGCCGCTAGCTAGGCCGAGCCGAGTGTGGATGGCTGGCTGGCTGAGAGAGATTTTTAATGTGGTTTCAAGCGTGTCCTCCAGACCGGCTGCAGGGAAGGGGACGAGCGGTGCATGGTCTGTGAGTACGCTTCTTTGGAGCAGAGTTCTGGTAACCGGCCAAAAATCGATCGAGCTCTATCGGATATCCACCGGTAAAATTTCATATCAGTTAAATAAATTCAGTCCGATTTGAATCCAAGGTGGGCCTATAATGGCCCATGGAGATCGTCGAGTTTGGCCTAAGTCACATAGGCGCAGGTTGGCCTTCTCCTCCCCCGTGGTGGCTGTGACTTTGTGTTCGACACTTCGGCTGCTCCTGCCAATGCCATTCGCGTCCTCTTCTCTTCCTCCTAAGTATCAACTCCCTTCCTTTCAAGTCACAGGAGATTGTCGGGGATAAAGAGCGCTGAAGGCAGCGGAGGGAGAAGCCAAGATGATGGTGGAGGACGGGGCGGCGGGGGGAGAAACCAGGAGGGAGGTGGAGGCCAGGGCGGCAGGGGTAGAGACCAGGAGGGCGGTGGCACCTGGGGCGGCGGGGCAAGATGCTAAGACGATAGTGGTGGCCAGGGCAGCTGCGGCAGAGGACACGTCGGCGGCGGCACCGGCGGTGGTACACCTATAGGAGGATCGGTAGTAACGATAACTGCAAGTACAGATACGAATCATATGATTTTGATGTAATTACTAGTAGCAAATATTCCTCTGTTCTTTCTTCGGCTTTCGTGGGTTGGTATGCACAAATCTTCGCTATTCATGTTTGTTTTATTTGTTAGCGGGGAGAGAATTAAATTCGTAGCAAATTGGGCAGGGTGCAATTGTTGATTGATTTTGATGTACTAATTAGTAGTAGCAAATTGGACAAAATGGGAGGATCAGCTTGCTTGCAAATTGGGCATAGTTCAATTGTCGTTACCTGTTTGCTTGTAACAATTATGAAGTTCAATATAATAATTTTGTAAAGTTGCAATTCATGAAATTGGTGTACAAATCTGTAACGCCCTAGAATCTAAACCGACTTAGATCTAACCCTATTATAGATAAGACACGCACACGTAACAACCTACTTGCCCTTTCATCCTCGCTTCGCACAAAACAGTTAACCGAAGGTTATTACCAATGGTACCTATGAGTTTATTTGTTAATGTTTCTCATGTTAAGCTAGCAATGTGGGACTAATTCACATTCTCATATGCACACACACACATGGGCCGAGGTGTTACATACACCACCCTTAAAGAACCCGACGTTCTCTTGGTCCAACATACCTACACTGAGGCAAAATGACCAAGACCTCCTCCTCTTGGCACACGTTCGTACATCCAGTGCTGGTACATATACCATACAGTGTGTCCACTCCGGGTCCACACGCGCCATGCGTCATATGCCTACACTCCTGACTCGTACGCACCCGTGCAACCGCGAGGGTCGGCTCTGATACCATTTATAACGCACTAGGATCCAAACCGGTTTAGGCCTAACCCTATTATGAATAAGCCACGCACACGTAACAACCTGCTTACGCTTTCGTCCTCGCTTCGCGCAAAACGGTTAACCAGAGGTTATTACAAATGGTGCTATGAGTTTATATATTAGTGCTTCTCGTGTTAAGCTAGCAATGTGGGACTAATCCATATTCTCATGTGCACACACACATGGGCCATTATGGGCCAAGGTGTTACAAAATCTATCAAATTGCAATGGTTGCACTGCACGAACATATGCCATCACCTGATTGCATGAATTCGTGATCAATATGTAGAAATGATGTACTTGTATAGTTATACAAATTCTTGAATCTTGGTTGATGCTATTGATTTTCAGGAGACATCGGGTGTGCTTGGACCCATGGGGGGCCAGTAGGTCTTTGCTTGAAGTGCAAGTATTGCTTAGGAACATTGGAGGGAGAGGTGCAATCCGGCTGAGGCAACATCTAGCGTGTATAACAGGGAATGTGAAGTCTTGCAGTCATATACCACCGGAGGTTCGTGATGCGATGAGGAAGTGTGAGTCGGTAGGAAGTTGAAAGAGGAAAGAAGCGAAGGAGTGTAAGCTTACAGTGGAAAGTAATGTTTTTGAAGAGTTGAATGCAGTAATTGGTGTGCCCAGTGATGAAGATGTATAGGTAGCATTGAATACTTTATTGAGAGACCTTCACTTTCGAGACAGCGTGGAGAGGACGATTGGGATATATGAGCGTAGAAGTGAGAGTGCTAGTGGTGGACACGGCATTGGGAGTGGTAGTGTGCTAGTAGTGCTACTGGAAGTAGGATTCATTTATTGTTTTGCAATGCAAGGTCTGCTGATAAAGCATTTGATGTGAACACTAGCTACCGATATGTTTGCCCTCCCTTCCTTTTTGTTGCTATTGTCTTTTGTCTAGTTATGGACACTAGCCATCCAAGAAAGCACAAATAATTTAGGTCACAGAAAACTTCGTGGCGAGAGCTTTCTACAGATAAGTTACAGTCTAACCAGGGAGAACAATAAGTTACAGTATACCTACATAACTTAGGTAGACACCCTCGTGTAACTCTGATGATCTTGCAGAAGTTTGATGTGGAATCTAGTTGGAAAGATGTGATCATCGATCTAAATGTTCATTGCGGTGAGTTTGGAGTGATTGAAATTGATTTGTTCTAGGATTCATGTTCTGAATTTTGTAGGTTTCACTTTGAGTTCTGAAGTTACAGTCTCTTCAGTTTAAGAAGCTAAACTCGCAAATTATTGTTCTAATTAATTATCCAAGGTTAGAACTAGACCTTTTGTGAGAACCAGGGACTTCCTGTTGAAACCTAAGTTCTTCACTATACTTTAGGTCACATATATAAAACACAAATTTAAATAAATAACTATCTATCCAAGAACTTCCAAAAACTTTCTGGCGAAAGTTTTCTACAGATAGAAGACTGAAATTGTCAGTTTTTTTTGCGTGTGTGCGCGCGCGTGGTTTGGTATTTAGTTCTTGGAAGGGTTAGTGTTCATTGAGGAAGTTTTAGTTATCAACAAAATGCACAAGCAGTACCTGTCATTTTGCTTTAGGTCACGGTGATTTTGTCAGGTTGAAACTGCTGCTGTCGGCATAATATCGTCGATTATACACCGACATTTTCATCCGATAATCGGCGATTTTCGGTTAAAATTGGTTTGAAATTTAAATGTGATTCGAAATTTTTGACCGAAATTCACCGATTATCGGTGATACTCCTGGTAACAAAATGAAGCCGGTATTGAAAACCCTGCTTTGGAGGGTTGTTGCTTAGGGAAATGGGAGTATTTTATGAGCCATTACACATTGTCGCTTGATGCTTTTGTGGCGTCATTGCAGCCGGTAACAGTATCAGATAAATGGGGTTGTTTATTTCTAAGATGGCTTATATATGCTTCTTAAGTTACATTTTTACCATTAGATTAGTATAGAATAATATATGCACGCATCTTAGAGCAAACGAAAAGGCGAAGAAAATCGACTATCAAGAGTTAACAGAAATCAAGCAACTTTCAAATGGCAAACCCATAGAGAAATGTGTTCCTATGCATAGAAGTGTAGTTTGGATATATTTTTTTTAGAACAGAAGCGTGGACTTGATTAGGGAGGAAATGAAGCTCTGTTAGTGTATGTCATTTATTTAGAACCAGTGGTGAAATTACAATGAAAATAAAGGGTGGACTCAAAGGACTAAGCTAAATTAACAAAATATAGTTTTTTATACTTTCATTTATATCCCATATGTTGGGTTTGTGAAACTAGGAAATTCACACAAAATTCCTAGCAAACCACTCTATTTCAAGGGTGGGTTTTTTTTGGGTTTATGACTTAAATATTTGAATTCTGGTTATTCACGAGAGTTAGTACGCATAGAAAAATAGTCGTATACGATTGTAGTCGATACAACTAAACTCAATACACTTTTTACTATATCTTTTTGTTGATCCCGCCTTGAAAAAATATATGATTTAAAAGCTAATTATTGTAATCTATATAAGCATAAGTTGGTTGAAAATGGGAAAAAAAAACCCAGTCCAAATAGCGAGCGATGACGTTCTCCGCTACCTTCTAGCTATTCCATCATCAGCTTGTTTGTAAGGACATCTTCTCCATCAAATTAAATACACTCCCCAACCAATAAAAATTAATAAGGGGGCCATGGCACATGGAGGTACGTAGGCAAATGATAAGAAGTGTGCCAAGAGGCAAGAGAGGTGAAGCGCTTGGGCTGTTCTTTTTGGCTGTGGTTGATGGTTTTTAGTTGCGGTTGATGGTTTTTTGGCTGTTTACGACAGAGATTGCGGAAAGAGAAATACTCGTTTGTGATTTTTGATGGTACATATATTAGGTTTTTAATGTATACTACAATTAACTTATAGATCCTGTCTTAAAAAAATACTCCGTTTGAAAGTTAGGTACTGTAGCAGAAGTCAAAAGTTAAAAAGAAAAAGGCCATACTCCTTTCTAGTACAAAAGTAAACCTGGAGATTTTAGGCCGGTTGACCGTAGAGGTTGCACGCATCAGTGTGTTTAGAGCAGTAAGGTACATGCTTCAAAGTCAAAATCGCGGGCATGGAAATAAGGCTTTTGACCATTCCTTTTTCTTTCCTTCATTCGCATTGCCAAGAATGCGCTTGGCTGGTCGGTAGGTCCTACGTCCAAGCAATCATGCATGCATGACACCACAATATTGACGGTTATCAACTGTCTTAGAATATTCATCATTAGCCAGTGTTGGTTTGGATTATTCACAGACACCCCGTACGTTTTCAAGCATTATATCGACGTCGACGTAATCTACTCCATAAAATCTCTTACTGAGAGACCAGTACACACGCCTACGAAGGTTCTGTTTGGTTTGAGGAATGTACTGATCATCCCAAGATGGGTTGGTGACGTTGTCTGACGGGCTACCCAATGATTTCTGTGACATGATCCTCATCAGTTTATTTATCGCGTAGTAAAATGGTTATTGTCGACCAACTTATTCTGTTTCTCCAAACCGAACGGTTAGGTTCAGAACCGATGTAGGGCAAGGTGCTCCTAGCTAGAATCAAAGAGCAGTCATCAATCCAAAAACCTCATTATTATTGCTGCGCTCCACGGCGTTAGTTGTCATTCGTACCTGGAAGCATATACTGGCAGACGACCGACTAATGATGCTGCTTTCCCAGGTTGAGAGATATTTTCGGTTCTTTGTCTTGACGCATGCATAGTACTGCAACCCCTGTCAGGTTGTCGAACAGATCTTAAGCAGCAATCTAGCACCGTGATCATGTGGTACAGAGAAATTGGATTGCGTTAGAGGAAAAGCTCTCACGCATGGACAGACTTTCCTTTGTGCGAGTGGGATCGGAGTCTACTCCCAAAAAAAAAAAAACATACATTCCCTGCAACGCCTTGACCGCCTTTCCGGTTTTCCTATGCTCATGTCCCGCCTAATAACGCCGTAATTGTGGCGGGCATGTGCAGCATAGGCTAGCACAGCGTATATTTTATAGCCAGACCGTTTTGTGTTATATCAGCTGGATTAGGATTAATAGGCACCGCTCATTTTGATTTTAGCTTATTTTTCACTATTTTTAAATTTCATCTTTCTCTGAATTTTTGGTTTTTTGAGATTTTTTTGCCTTTTTTCTCGTATTTATTTGCATTGTCCATGATGACTTAACCTATTTTTCTATTTTTAATTTTTTATATTTAATTATGATAAATAAGTCACCATCAGGTACAGTACAAAACAAATCAGTTACAGTAAAATCTTAGTCATAACCTGCTTATAAAGCCGAACTAAGCATCACCTAAATATAGACAGATAGATCGGTGACTCAAACGGATGGGGCTAGGAGACATCACGACAATGCAAAATACCAGTACACATATATATTTAAGGTAAGTGCTAAGAAGTATTTGAGTATTTTTTAGAGTTGGTAACACTTAGATTTTATAGCGTTGGATATTTATTAAACAGATCATCCATATCCCCTTCTCTTCAAAAAACAAATCTGGAGCGTTGGATATCTATCCAACGGATTCCTCCATACTCCCCTAAAAAAATATGAGTGTTTTAAATCTAAGACATTAGATAGAGATACAACGTCTAAAAAGTCTAAGTGCCACTAAACCTCAATAAACAATTGAGTGCAGCTTAGACGCCACCTATATTTAAAACGTTTTGCCTCAAGAACGGCCAGGAACGTAAGTAGTTTGGCTACTTGTTGTGTACTGTAGAATAACTGTGTACATGCGTATACAGAGGGAGTTGGCAACAATTGACTGAGCTTTGACTGGCAGGGGATAAGCTGGGGACGTGGACAGCTCGAAAAGACCACGTGATCCGGCGAAAGATCCTCTCCTCCCCTCTCTCCCAGGCTCTCAGCTGGTCACCTCTCTGCGCGGGCTTCCCATCCATCCGTCCGTCCATCGTATAACAACGACAACCACTTCTGCATGCGGACTGATCTGCAGCAGCAGCACCTCTGCACTTCCGCTAGCTAGCTAGACTGCTGCTGCATTGAAACTTTGAAAGCCAGGCAGGCCGGCTCGTGCCTTTGCAATTGCATGCAAGGACTAGGAGATAAACAAAGATGCCGATGCCATCACCCATCCATCATTTGGCTTTTGTTTTGTCCCGTGGTCATTTTGGCCATCTACTCGTCAATCAGAGCTTCAGTACGTACGTTATACTGGGTCTGTTTTTTTCTTTGATTTATAGTTTTTAATTATATGCTATGGATTTTAGGTTATTTTAAAAAAGAGTATGGAGTAAAAGAAACTTACGTACTGTTTTGGACGATATAAATGAAGTTGTTATAGTGTGTACTATAATTAACTTATAAATTCTGTTTTAAAAAGATACTTCGTTTAAAAGTTAGTTGTTATATAAAAATTGAAAAATAATTTTTAGAAGTTAAAAACAAGAGGTTTATTGCGTACTTAATTATGCTCGCATCGCGTTCGTATTCAGCATTCTGATTTTAGGTATCAAATGTTTTAACCAAGGCATTGATCTGCCCAGTAAAAGCGTCGATCAGCTGTGGCCGGCCGGGCTATAGCACGCACGTGGCTCAGCTTTGTGGTGTGGATGCAATACGCCAATAGTGTGCTCGTTTGTCGTCCTACGTGTTGGGATAACTATTATTTGCATGTCTCTCTTAGCCACTCCGTCGACTTATCTTATTTTAATCGCTTAAGTACATATACTGTACAGATTCTTTACCATTAATAAGCGGCAAATAGATCTGTTTATATTAATTTCTAAAAATTATTTTTCTATAATATCTAACTTCTAAACGGAATATCTTTTTAAGATAAGATCTATCAGTTGATTTTACTACACACTGTAATAACTTTATTTATATCGATCAAAATCGTATATGAGTTTTTCTCTCTGTACAACTTTCTATAAATTATTACTATTTATAAACTAAATCTAAAAATCATCAATAAAAATCAATATGAACTGATCCTATAATGTTAGTAGTTCTTGTTTGATGGTGTACGTACTAAGTGAAGTATACCGATATTCAAACTTGCAAGCACTGGACAGTCCATATGACCCCTGCTCCCCTGTCTGAGTGGCCGGTACAAGTACGTGCGAACCGGACAATGCGTGGTGCTTTTTTTTTTTTGTCCCTGGTCAAAATGGGAAGAATAAATGGCTACGTACTAGGCGAAGACAAGATCACTGTGCCTTGAACAGTGGCGTGCTGTAAGCACGAAGCACATATTTCGAACCGTTTTTCCCCCTTTCCATCTCTTCTTGCCAAGCATCGCAGGACCGAAAAACCTTTTTTTTTTAAAAAAAGAGGGAGAATGGCCTGTGAGATTAACGTGCGTGCAGCTGACCCGACGCCGACGGAAGTGCGGCGCACAGAACCCCATGGCGCGCACTGTGCGTGTCCCGGCTCTCCCCCATCGCGCACGCACGCTTGCCCGGCCCCGGGAGGGTCCGGCCTTCGGCAATGTTTGGGATCTCGCAGCGGCACGCACGCGAATGGCCGGCGAATTGAGGGGAATCGACAGCAACGCGCGCGCAGATTAACGTGCACGTCGACGACGCACGATTGATTGTCTCGCCTAGCTAGCTGGGCCCTTTTGCCTCTTTCATGCCATACGTGTTAAGATGGAACCATGTAACCGGATATAGAAGGATATAGTTGGTAACAACCGATGTACGATGTAATCTACCATCTATAAGGATTGATATCAGTGTTGATTGTAATCTTTCCTTTACTTGTAACGAACCCTGTGTATATACCTGTGGAGGCATGCTGCTATTTAGTGCATGAGCCATATATCAAAAACTCATCTCGCTTCCTATTGTCTGGTATGGTATTAGAGTGAGGTTCTTTGTAATGCCATGACATTTTTTAGAAGGCGACATTTGGTAAACTCTAGTTAGCCCAAATCTAGGTTCAAGGGCTTATTAAAAGGGACAAACCCTTTTTCCCCCAAAACCAGCCACCACCTCCGCGTGATGTTCTGTGGCTGAATCATGTTTCGCGTGATGTTTTGTTGGGAACGTGCTATGGGTGTGGTTCGCACGGTCGAACAGCAAATCACAAGATCAAACGGCGATTCACACGATAAAAGCTTAGTAAACGCGAATTTTTCCAGCCAAATGCAATTCCATTCATCTTTTCACATGGCTGTCTCAACCTTGATCTAATTCATTTATGTTCCACCTTGTAGGTTCGCACGTGGTCACGAAGGGGGCGTTCGGTCAGTTCACACCTTTGATCTTTCGAGTAGCGTGTTTGCCAAGTGTGCTCAAGGCAAATACGTCGCAGCCATAACTTCTCAGTTCCGCATATCATCTATCCCATAATAATTGTTGTTCTATATTTGGATACAATTATCATATTGCAATACATGCCTGATCATATCCTGCTAATGTAATATTTACATTATGATGATCTAGGTTAATTGGTGTATGTGTTAGGCATATTAAATGCTCTGTTATGATGTTCTAGTATGCATGCTTAATTAGTGAATTAGAATTAATGTTTCAATCATTCATTGGGGTAGCTTATGTACATGTTTAACTTAGGTTTAACCATTAACACTTTGTTAGCATTAAGGCTGCTAGGTTTTAGTTCCTGATGACATGGTCCCTGCATGATGTTGTATGTGAGCCATGTTGGATTTACATTTATAATATCTGTTAATCTGACTAATAATCACTTGTTACATAATAAAACTTGGATGGTTGAAAACCCTTGTATGTGCTATGCTTTATTATTCCTTTTAGGATAATTTCAGGTCTCTAATACCATAATATCCTTCTACATCACTCCATATCAAGAATTATGTTTTCTGCTTCCAACCTTAGCAAATCCTTTCGCTTCTCATAATCTTACATTTTTATAGTTACTCTAATCTTTCACCATATTATATGTTAATAACACAGTGGTTACCTAGCCTGCGGTTGCCTACATATAGGAGGGATTGCCACCCACCTAGTAATGTACGGGAGGCTGTATATTTTTATTACTTAAGATATTACACCCCGTCTGTAGTTATATAGTTGAGGACAGTAATGTGCCCGACTATTTTTGTATAACCAGGTATGTGAGAAGTAATCGTCGGTGCCATTGTCATAACTTACTAAATAACTATTACTTTTAATTCCACATTTCCGTTATCTCTATCTCTAATTTGTAACAGCATTGCTGGTAACCTAATTTTATTACAATTAACCTATATCGATTTTTTGCTTGCATTATTTGTCCTTTACATTCACCTTGTTGTGACCGTTGTTAGGTACTTGCCGAGATTTTCAAATATCACACTTGCTCTTTTCATTCTCAGGTAAAAAGCCAGTGGAGTGATAGTATCATACATGGGTGGGAGCACTCGAGTTTTCAGCACAATGACTTGCCACTATTATGTTATTTCATTTATTGTTCAATTGGTTAGATTGGACCGGTCCTATGTTTCAAACATTTATTTCAGTTTCCGTTGGTTCTCAAATAAAGTACTCTTAAAATTTTAATTTTTTATCATTTCTATTGTTACTATTATTAATTATTCTTTACGTTATCGATGACGTTCTATATGTGAGGTGCTTACTCTTCCACAAAGCATCTAATGAACTCTAGTGCTTCATCGGCTACCATGGGAATGCCATCTCTTGGTCTCTCCAATTTCGTCAACGTGAAGCTAGCAAGGGAAAATTATCTGCTATGGAAGGTGCAGCAGATACCCACCTCCGAGGCCATGAACTTCTTGGTTTTGTGGATGTATCAGAGGTTGCACCGCCAGCAATCATCAAGATAACTAATATGTTCGACAACAAGTCCGTTGAGAAGAACATAGATAATCCAGTGTACAACGCTGGGCTTCTCAAGGATCAGCAAGTTCTGGGCGCACTCCTGGTGTCACTTGAACCCGAAGTACTAGCACAAGTTATTGGCCTAACTTTGGTAGCGGACGTGTGGGCTGCGCTCGAGCGCATGTTCGTATCACAATCCAAGGCCTGGATCATGCAACTCCGAATGCAACTCTCCACGATAAGAACGATTTGAGCATGATGGAGTATTTCAACCGCCCTGGCGGTGACTATGGAGGCAGTCATGGCAGTGGTGTTTGCGGGCCATCGCAGAGAGGCCACGGTTGCAACAACTACTTCAAGGGCCAGAACAGGAAGGGTGGTTGTACCTCAAGGCTCACATGTCAGGTATGCGGCAAGGTGGGGCATAGTGCATTGAAGTATCGTCACCGTTTCGATCACTCCTATCAGGCGGAAGATGATCAAATGGCTAACTACATCAATACCAATTCCTACAATGTTGACACAAACTAGTACACCGACACGGGCGCTACGATCACATCACTGGCGAGCTCAACAAACTAATGATCCATGATAAGTATCATGGTCGTGATCAGGTCCACACCGCAAATGATGTAGGGTATATTTATTAGTCATATTGGTCATTCCTTGATTAATACCTCGGTTCAAGATTTATCCTTGCAAAATATTCTTCATGTACTTAATGCCAAGAAAAATCTTATTTTCGTACATTATTTAACCTCTGATAACAATGTCTTTCTTGGATATCATCCCGACCATTTTCTTATTATGGATCAGGACATGAGGAGAACGGTTCTTCGTGGGGAATGTTGGGGTGGCCTATATCCCCTCATACTGAGCTCACCACCTGCACCCCCCAAACATGCCTACTCTGTTGCCACACCCACTCAAGAAACATGGTACAATTGTCTCGGCCATCCATCGCTCTCCATAGTTCGTAGTATGCTTAGTCAAAATAATCTTCCATGTTCCAATAGTTCCAATGATGTGTCAATATGTGATTGATGTTAATAGGCTAAAAGGCATAAGCTACCTTATACTACTTCGCATGAAATTTTGTTTTCTCCATTAGAAATTGTCTACTTCGATGTATGGTGTCCTGCCATTACCTCTGCTTGGGGTTTTAAATACTATATGAGCTTTATTGATGATTTCAGCAAGTTTGTTTGGCTATTTCCTCTTAAAAGTAAAGTTGATATTCTTCGCACATTTGTTCGTTTTCAAATTCTTGTTGTTTGGCAACTTGATAGGAAAATTCTTTGCATGCACACTGATTGGGGGAGGGGGCGAGTATCAGAAATTACATTCGTTCTTTAATCAAGTTGGCATTACTCAACGCATTTCCTGCCCTCGTACACATCAACAAAACAGTGTTGCTGAACATAAGCATCGCCACATCATCGAAACTAGTTTAGCCCTTCTTGCTTTTTAGGTGTTCCTCTGAAGTTTTGGGATGAAGCCTTTAGCACTGCTGCTACCTCATCAATCAGCTACCAAGCAAAGTCATCCAAAATTCCACCGCACTAGAAAAGTTGTTCAAAATCAAACCTGATATTCCTTTCTAAGGATTTTTAGGTGCGCATGTTGGCCTCATCTTTGAGCCTATAACACATGCAAACTCCAGTTTTTCTCTTGACGATGTGTTTTCCTTGGCTATAGCTCTCAACACAAAGGATATAAGTGTCTTGATCCAACCTACAGCCATATACACATCTCCTGTGACGTTGTTTTTGATGAGGACGTGTTTCCCTTTGCCAATTCTTTGCCCACGGGTGGTCCTTGCATCCTGTCAGAAACAATTCTTTTTTCTCTAGCTATGCAGCCAGGTGTTTCTATGCAATCACAGGTTGCATTGCCTCTTTGTGAGGCCGACGTCCATGGTGTGCATGGCATTGTAACCGGCATTGCTGGCCACAAAGCAACTGCACTACGATCTGGTGTGCTGGCAGATGTGGCTTCCTCAGGCGTTGGACTATCTCCTGGCATTATCGTGGCGGTGCCTGCCGATCCAGAGGCCATTGCGCTATCAAGCATTCCTGCAGAACCGAAGTTCAGTGCCTCTGCATCAAACACATCTCCAACAGCTAGGTATTTTGCCACTAATGCTTCTTTCTAGCACCTTCTGTCATGACTCTCTTGCCTGCTGATGCGATGCCGCACCTGGGCACATTCATCCAATGATGACAACATCCGGGTGCCTCGCAAATTCCTATATGGTGTTGTTCGATATGGCTATAGCGCCACTCATGAACCAGAGTCGCTTGATGTGGCACTGGCAAATCCACACTGGAAGCTTGCTATGAATCAAGAGCTTGTGTCACTTTAGCGAAATGGCAACTGGAGTCTTGTTCATCCTCCTCCTGGTTGCAACATCATCGACTGCAAGTGGGTTTACAAAGTTAAGCACAAGGCAGATGGCAGTATCGACAGATATAAAGCTCATTTAGTGGCCAAAGGTTTTCAACAGCAATATGGCATTGATTATGAGGATACCTTCAACCCAGTGGTCAACCTACTATCATTCGCTTGGTTCTCTCCATGTTGTATAACGTGGTTGGTATTTGCGGCAATTGGATTTTCGGAACGCATTTTTGCGTGGTGTTCTGGAAGAGGACATCTTTATGCATCAACCTCCTAGGTACACTGACTCACGACAACCTCATCTTGTGTGCAAACTGCATAAGGCCCTGTGTGGATTAAAACAAGCGCCACGAGCCTAGTATGCTAGACTCGCTCCAAACTCCAGGAACTTGGATTCATGTCATCTCAAGCTAACACTTCTTTGTTCATTTTCATTGATGGAGCCACTATTGTTTATGTTCTCAGTTATGTTGATGACATCATTGTCACCAGCTCCTCTTCGTTGGTAGTACAGACACTTCTGCGAAATATGCAAAAGCGAATTTGCCTTGAAGGATCTTGGTGAGTTACACTTCTTCCTTGGGATTGAGGTGAAGAAATAGGCTGATGGCATTGTTCTCTCTTAGTTCAAATATGTGACAGATCTTCTCCGTTGGGTTGGCATGACAACATGCAAAGGGGTTGCTACTCCCATGTCCACCACTAACAAGCTCTCTATTGTTGATGGGGATCTGTTAAGTCCTGATGAGTGACTAAATACCGCAGCACTATTGGGGCTCTTCAGTATATTGTTCTCACCTGACTTCATATTACTTATTCTGCTAACAAGGTGTGCCAATTGCTGCACTCTCCTACCAGCGTGCAGTGGACGGCAGTGAAGAGGATACTTTGATATCTCAATCACAGTGCAATGACTGGTATGAAGATTTGCAGATCTACCACCACCTTGGTAAATGCCTTCTCAGATACTGATTGGGCAGGATATCCAGATAACCGGAATTCTACCAGTGGATTTGTTGTTTTCTTTGGACCCAACTTGATCTCATGGAGTGCTCGCAAGCAAGCAACAGTCTCTCGTTCTAGCACAGAAGCAGAATATAAAGCTAATGCAACAGTAGAGATTGTTTGGGTACAGCGAACTGGGTGTTTTTCAGTCTTGAACAACATGTTTATGGTGTGATAATCTTGGTGCTACATACTTGTCAGTGAACCTTATTTTTCATACCAGGACTAAGCACATTGAAGTGGATTTTCACTTTGTCTACTAGTAAGGTGCCCGTGCGTTGCAACAGAAAACCAAATAAAAGTGATGCATACTATCAAATATCTCAAACTGAATAATAAATATCAACTTTTTCTTACGTCATCATGTATGCATATACAGGGCTCATGTTATTGTTTGCATATCAACACAAATATCAATTATTTGGCTCATTAGAAAATTAAAAATATTTGTAGTCCATGTAATTGTTCACTTAATGTTTATAAAAGCATTTTTAGACAAAACACAGGAGATGGCAGAATTCAGTTGCCTTGTAACGCATCGTAGTTCCTAAAAAGAACATCCGAATACAAATGGGTTAACAACTACTAATGAACTACGAATGTATGCAATGCCTATATAGCAATGCATGCCACATGCAAATTCCAAATATTAACCAAGGTTCCAAATTTATTAACAAATCTTATTATCACTTACTTTTCCTCTTGCAAGTTTGCGTAACCTTGAACATCTCTTCTTCACCACGGATGGACTGATAGGATATAAATCGTGACAATTTTTAGTCAATGTAGGAAACAACCGATCAAACAAGTAGGCAATAATAGTGTGCATTGAGAATTACCTTTGGCAAAAGAACATCCCATTTGCCAGCTTTTTTTTCCTTCCTCTTTTGCTTTATTGTGTTGTTGAGAATCTAGATTTTACGAGTCTATTAATGATCAATGCAACACGAAGTGTCGTGTATCACAAATTCACAATTAGTTGGCGAACAAGCATTTACCTTGGCACGCTTGCGTGCGATCACGATCAAGTAGATACGGAGGAAGAGCACCCTCTTGAACATCATCATTGACCTTTTGTCGAGAAGTTGACTCATCGTGCATTTTTAGGCTGCAAAGAAACAATTGACAATAAGGCCCCATAAATGCGACTGCAACCAAAAAGGCAGAATCTACACTGCAAGGAAAACTTAATTTTCATGCTCACATCCCCTACTCAAAGTATCAATGCATAGACTAAAGGAGCAACACAACTGTGAACATGTTGAGTAGGGGGGAAAATCTACTTAGCCTACACAGGTAAATGGTAATATGACAGGGATGAGAAGCTAAACAGCAAATGTTGATAGGTTATGTGATTAGTGGTATCTATGAGTGATTAAAATTTGAACCTTATAGCCGTCAACACTATATAGCCTGTCATAGAATCATGTATATGACAATCTTGATGCATTTCATTTTTACCATGAGTATGAACCCATGTATCTACTTCAACAGTATCAGGGCTGAAGGAGTAAGAAACTAATTCAAAACCTGTAAAAGCATGCATGTACTACCTAGGGTTCATGAAGGGTTTCAGAGTATGCATGTAGAGGATGTCTGTCAAACATTGGCTACAAACAAGCGTTATTCCTGAAATAATATCTAGCTCCTACCTGCCAGAACTCAATTCAAGCAATGGAATACTATTATGCGAATGTTGTCACACTCTCATGGGAATCGCAGAGAATTTCGCGCACCACCGGGAATCAGAAACCTCGCACAAAACGCAAGCTTGAAGTTATGCATCGATAAGAAGAAGTTACAGGACACTCGGGTTCACCTACTCCCACAATCTACGCCATATAGTGCACCTTTGCATATAGGGCACCGATTTTAATTCAACAAACAAAAAATTCCTAAACAGTAGCATCCAGATGAAACAACCTCAAAGCAAGCAAAATTTTGTTGTTTTGTTTATCATACGTAACTAATATGAATCAGTAAACACAAAGCAAAGCAATCGATCTTAACTTACCTAACAACGATCGATTATCGACTCAAGGCAATACAAAGAACACTTCCTATGAAGCAATCCAACAAACAGATAGCATGCCAAGTGAATAGGAAAAGAATTACCATTGAGATGAACCAGGATTAGGGCAAAGGAGACGTCGAGGTGACCTGAGTCCGTTAGGCTGCTGCGGCCAATACTCGGGCGCATGCCATGAGATGATCGTAACTTGAGAAGGAAATCAAGGAATGCCAGGGGCAAGAGAATGGAGCGCGTCTTTGTCGGTACCGCAATCACCGCCGCTTGGCATCTGACCTCTCGTCGGTGCCCTTGCGCATTTCGCCGCCACCTCTGCTGGCCTCCTCCTCGTGTCGGCCGCGCGTCCGCAAGACCCGCCGAATCCAAGTAGGCAAGGACGGATCGCTGTCGCCATCCTCTCCGTGCAAGATTCCGCCGTCCGCGCTCGGATCGCAACGTGCGAACGAGGACAAGGCCCGAGCCGCTGGGTCGGGAGAGGAGGCGAGGGAGAAGAATGGTGACAGTTCGAATCGGGAGGAAATCACGATGTAGCTGGGAGGAAGGCCCCTACACTCCTTTGTAGAAGAGCTCGTGCGCTGGGCAAAGCTGCGCACCGGCCACCAAGGGGAAGGGGGCGGGGGGGGGAGGAGGGGGTGGCGGGGCCGGCGGGGAGGAGTAGGGGCGGCGGAGGAGGGGAGGAGGGGGCAGCGGGAGAGGGAGGAGGGTGGCGGGGCGGATCTGCGGAGGGAGGGGGAGGAGGGGGCGGGGGAAAGGCCGGAGGGGGATGGGGGGGGGCGCGGCGGGGTGAGGGGAGGCCGGGTGTGCGCGATGGGGACCGGGAGGACCGGGAGAGAGGAGCGCGCTACGTGGGGAGGGGAGGAGGCGGGGCGGCGGAGGGAGAGCGAGCGCGCGCGGGTGGGGGGGAAGGAGGCGGGGCGGCGGAGGGAGAGCGAGGCGGGGGAGAGCGAGGGGAGGCGGGGGCAGCAATGCGCGGGGGGAGGAGGCCGCGGGCCGCGGGGGGAGAGCGAGGGGGAGACGGGAGGAAGAGCGAGGAGGAGGCGTGGGGGCGGCGGGGGGAAGAGCGAGGGGTAGGCGTGGGGGCAGAGGGGTGTTGTTGGGATTTTAGGGTTTAATCAGATCGTGTGGCTGAGAAGAGTGGAGAAAGATCGAATGGTTAAGAAGTGAGGGAGGGTGGACGTGACGGCAACCACCAACTCTTTCTTTTTAAATAGTAAAGATGAATGGGTTGCATGCAAGAACAGGCCATCAGTTGTGATTGAGGGGATGTTAAGATAGAATCCTGTAACTGTATATAGAAGGATATAGGCATAGTCGGTAACAACCGATACACGATGCAATCTACCATCTATAAGGATTGATATCAGTGTTGATTGTAATCTTCCCTTCACTTTTAACGAATCCTGTGTATATACCTGAGGAGGCGTGCTACTAGTTAGTGCATGAGTCATATAAAAAAAACTCATCTCGCTTCCTATTGTCTGATAATACGCGCCTCACCATCATACCTGTTTGCACACAGCTCAACACATAGGAAACGTGCGTCGTATCAGCTCGCTAGCCCTTGAGTGCCGGCATATGATGTGTGGCGGCATCCAGGACACTTCCCGTATTGGCCAACATGTTAGGTATCTGAATCCTTCATGCATGGTGTAGCTACGATGATGACTATTATATGATGCCGGACATGTGCACGCACATCGTCCTGGCTATCGGATCCTATACTATCTTGCTTGTAGATCGGGTAGCATCTTGCTGGGGTAACTAAGCTAAGCACTAACAGGTCAGTGCCTCACTGAAAAGAAGGTGTCACAGGCCAGCCCGGGGCCATCTGAGATCTCTGTCTCTCTGGTCTGAATGTGGTAACAAGCTAGCAAGCACGGCATTGGCTAGCTACTATTTCGCCACGTGAAGCATCAGACAAATGGTCTCCTGGGTAAACTGGAGTGGCAGGTTTGCTCTCCATCGTGGAGTGAGTAATGGAGTAACTACACCGTCCGGAAGGCATCATCCCTAGCCTGGAACGTCTGTGGAGTACTACTACGTACTGCCACCGGTCGTATCAGGTGCTACTCTTAGAGTATCTCCAATGGTCCTATCTAGCAACTAATTAGGAGACTTTCACATCATTTATATAGTACACACTAAAAGTTAGCATTTCAAAGGACTATCTATAAGGATAGCTATTTGATGCTTACATGCACACACAGTCATTTATAGAGGTGGTTTCGTTTTGCGTTATAGACTAGAGATGAAATAGTAGCTAGCTGTTTGTGTTTTGTATACTCTCTTTCCTCCACATAAGATATATGCTGATATGTACATACAAATAGTTTGCTGACTCAACATTATTAGAGATACCTTTAAAGAAAAAAAAAACAGAGACGATAAACTACTGCCCTCAGATGGCCCGGTTGGAATCAACGTTCTGGCATGCAGCGACGCCTGCTGCAGTGTGAGAATCGGTGCGACTTTCCACGTAAATAACGGTAAATTTGTTCAAAGCCCAGCTCTTTTTGGGGTTCCCGTGTTCGCCTGCGCGGCGCTGCGCTGCTGGGGCGCGCGGCATTTATGCACGGGCCGCTCGGAGCAATAAAAACCGCATCGGAAACAGCACTTTCCAGAACGTCCACAGGGCGCCGGTTCCGCGCACAGACAAGTCAAAGCGAGTCGATGGTCGCATTGAACTGGATACAAAATTCGATGGTGCCTGTGCAATGGCTTTCCCTGGCCGGCTGGCTCATCGATCGGCAGCAACTAGTGGAGTAAGCTGAGCAGCTGCGTGGCTCGCAAATGGAGCCCGTACACACGCGTATATGCAGACGCAGAGCTTCCTCCTTTTTCTGCGGCTTTAAGTTGCTGCAACTGCGAAGCTTTTGTGTGCATGGGCGACAGTGCTAGCTAGGCTGGACCGAATTTCCATGTGATCACGTGAAAGTCATTCTACGGACACAAATATTTGACTTTATTGCGTAATTATTGTTAAAGTTTAAGCTTGTTACCTCGAGTTTACAATGTTCATAGTTATTGTCAGGTGTAAGATGGTCTACCCATCGTGGGTGTAGCACCTCACATATCAATATAAAATACTACTATAAAACGTTATCGCCAAAGTAAGAAATAAAATAATAAAAGTAACATTAGAAATCGCGAGGTAATTAAACTTTAAAAGCACTTTATTAAAGAACTAGCGGAAACTAAAATAAATATTTAAAGTATGGGACCGGTCCACTTCTAACCAAATGAAGAATAAGTAAAATGATATAAATAGTGGTAAGTCACGGTGTTGAAAACTCGAGTGCTCATACCTATGCATGATGCTATCACTCTACTGGCCTTTTACTTAAGAATAGAAAAAGCAAACGTGGGATTTAAAAATCTCAGTAAGTACCCAACAACGATCGCAACAAGATGAGTAAAGGATAAGTAATGTAAGTAATTGACACATATTAATTGCAATGAAACTATGTTATTGGAACCACTAATACCGATTGGAGATAAAGGTAACAAGAACCGTGGAAATAAGGATATTTGTTATATAGCAAGTTATGGCAATGACCCTGGCAATTATCTCCCACATACCCGGTTATACGAGAGTAGTCGGGCACATAATTGTCATCGACTATATAACCGCAGACAGGGTATAATATTCTAAGTAACGAAAGTGTACGACTTCCCGTACTTACTAGGTGGGTAGCAATCTCTTCTATATATGGGTAACCCTAGGCCAGTTAACTGTTATATTATTATTAGATTGTAACGAGTAAATTTAAGAAAAACTAAGAAAAAGCTAAGATAAGATTATGGGAAGTGAAAAGATTTCCAATGGTTGGAAACAAAAGGGCCTAGTACCCGATAAGGACGATGTGAAATGATAATATGGTGATAAGATAACTGCTATATTATAGGCATATTATATAATATGAATTTAAGGAAACTAAGGGATGGCGAAGATAAAACTATGATAAGTAGAAGGATTTGCTGAGGATGAAAATAAAAAACATAACTCCTGATAAGAGGGTGGTAGGGAATGATAATAAGGTGGTAGAGATCTAGGAATTAATCTAAAAGGAGTATGATAACATAGCTCACACAAGGGTTGTCAACCATCTAATTTTTATTATGTAACAAGTGGTTATTAGTTAGATTAACATATATCAAGTTTATATAAATTCATCATAACTCACATGCAATATCATACAAGTGATAAATCATGACAACAAGGAAACATAAATATAGTAGCCCTAATATTAAAAGATTACTAGTGATTTAACGCTACATTTGAACATATTTTATACGCCATACTCCATCAATGATTTAAGCATGAATTCTAACATCTAAATTAAAATAATGAATTTCAGAACATCATTAACTGAGCATTCCAAACAATGTAGAAGCATATAAAATCAGATAATCTAGAACATCATGGTATAAATACTATATTAGCAATCAATAACTAGGCGAGTATTACAATATAATAATAACCCGACAAGCATTAGTGATATGATAATAGCTAAGTAAGCTTTAGTGATATGATAATAGTTAAGCAAGCATGAGCGATATAATAATAGCTAGACAAGTATGAGTGATATGATAATTGTACTCAGTGGCAAAGGTGATAAGTAATCTAAAAACATGTGGTATGTGAAACGGAAGAGGTTACGACCACAAGATACTTGCCTTGAGCACGCTCGGTGAACACACTGCACGAAGGGTCTAGAATATGCAGCTGCCTGAACGCTCCCTCAACAGTTGTGTGAACCTATACGATGCAACGGAAGCGAATCAGATCAACGCTAAGATAAATTTGTTGAAAGATAGACGGAAGTGCAATCAGCTAGAAGAATTTGCATTCGATAAGCCTTCATCGTGACAATCACTGTTCGGCTGTGTGATTTGCTGTTCGGTTGTGCGAAACATAACCCACTGCACGATTTCTCAAAACGCCATGCAAAATGCAATTCGGCTGAGTGAACCACGCTCCACAGCCTACACTAGAGAAACCGTGCGTGAAACGGGATTTGGCCGTGCCCTTGGCCGACCGAACCACGACGACGTATCGGCCACCGCTGCCGGCCTACATCGCCCTTGACCTCCGCTTGACCAAGCCGCATCGACCATGCTGCCGCCCGACCTGCGCCTCTATCGGCGCCGCCCTTGGTCGACCGCGCCACCCTTTATCAAAATATCAGGGCGCTACAGATCTCCCCCTTAGAAAAGATTTGGCCTTGAATCATTTACCTCAAGGAAGTAAGATGAACAAATTCAAGAGCATTAATTAGGTGAAGAACATTGGAATCAAACCTGAATTAAAGAGATCGGGGTATTTGTTGCGCATTTAGGACTCCAACTCCCAAGTGGCTTCACGTTCAGCCTGATGGGACAACAACACCTTGACATAAGAGATGGTTCGGTATTGCAGTGGACGCTACGAACGCTCCAAGATACGAATAAGTCGTGTAACAACGGTCAGATCCTCTGTGATCTCCAAGGTGGGTAACCCTAGAATTTGATTAGGATCATTTAGATATTTCTTCAATATAGAGATATAGAAGACGTTATGGACATCAGCCAAAGAAGAGGGTAACTCCAAACGGTAAGCAAGCTTCCCAATCCGCTCGACAATGGGAAAAGTTCCAACATAACAAGGATTCAGCTTTCCTTTAGCCTCAAATCAAACCACAACTTTAATCGGGGAGACCCTCTAAAGAACCTGATCACCCACTTTGAATTCCGGTGAATGATGGAAACAGTCGGCGTAACTCTTCTGGCGACTTTGGGCTGAAAGCAAATTGTTTCTGATGAGATCGATCTGCTTCTTCCAATCACTGACTTGCTGAGGCCCAAGTAGCTCTCTCTCTCTCCCTAACCTTATCCCCATGAAGGGGAGAGCGGCAAGGCCTACTATAAAGAGCCTTGAAAGGAGCCATGCCGAAACTAGAGTGGAAACAGTTATTATACGAGAACTCTGCCAGAGGTAGGAAATTTTCCTAATTGCCCTTCCATGCCAATATGCAAGAATGCAACATGCCCTCCAATGTGTGAATGGTCCTCTCTAATTGACCATCAGTTGAGGGTGAAAAGCTGTGCTAAAGTTAAGTTTTGTGCCCATATTCTGATACAAGCTCTTCTAGAAGTGTGAAACAAACTTAGTATCGTGATCCGAGACAATGGTTGTAGCAATGCCATGGAGATGGACAATTTTCTTAACATAGATATTAGCAAGATCACTGGCTGAGTAAGTGGTTTTGACTGGAATGAAGTGGGCTGTCTTGGTGGGACGGTCGATAGTAACCCAAATAGAGTCTATATGCTGGGGTGATCTAGGAAGTTGAACAATAAAGTCCATAGCAATAACTTCTCACTTTCACTTGGGAATCTCCAGTGGCTGCAAAAGTCCAGTAGGACTACGGTGTTTTGTTTTCACCTGCTGGCATACTGCACATTAAGATACAAACTTAGCTATGTCTTTCTTCATTTTTAGCCACCAAAACTGCCACTGAAGGTCCTTAAACATATTTGTCTCACCAGGATGGATAGAGTAAGAGGTTTGATGAGCTTCACAAAGAATGTCCCTCTTCACTTGCAAATCGGATGGCATCCAAATGTGGTCACGGAAACGTAACAATCCTTTACTATCGACTGAAAAGTCAGGCCCATGAGGTTTAGGCCGAATGACCTCTCCATAAGAATGCCGAGTCTCTGAACCTGATGCTTGAGATTCTAGCAATGCATCAAACAAAGGGGATGCAGTTTCTGATTTCTCCAAAGATAGTGCTGAAAAGGCAAAACAAAGAGTGGTTTGGAGCTCCTCAAGCTCCTCTTGGACTAATGTGGGAATAGAAACACCATCACTTTGCTTTTTTGCTTAGGGCATATATAAATCCGTCATAACTCACATGAAATATCGTACAAGTGATGAATCATGATAACAGAGAAACATAAATATAACAGCCCTAATATTAAAAGATTACCAGTGTTTTAACCCTACATTTGAATATATTTTATACGCCACTCCCCATCAATGATTTAAGGATGAATTCTAACATCTTAATTAAAAGCATGAATTTTAGAACGTCATTAAATGAGCATTCCCAACAATCTAGAAGCTTGCAAAATCAGAAACCTAGAACATCATGGTATAAACACTATATTAGCAGTCAATAACCAGGCGAGCATTACAATATAATAATAACCCGGTAAGCATTAGTGATGTGATAATAGCTAGGCAAACTTTAGTGATATGATAATAGCTAGGCAAGCATGAGTGATATGATAATAGCTAGGCAAGCATGAGTGATATGGTAATTGTACCCAGTGGCAAAGGTGACAAGTAATATGGAAACATGTGGTATGTGAAAATGGAAAAGGTTACAGCTGCGAGGTACTTGCCTAAAGCACGTTTGACGGATACACTACACGAAGGATCTGGAATACGAAACTGCCCGAATGCTCCCTCAATAGCTGCATGAACCTACACAGTGGAGCAGAAGTGAATTAGATCAACGCTAATATAAATTTGTGGAAAGACAGATGGAAGTGCATTCAGCCGTAAAAATTTGCGTTTGCTAAGCCTTCATTGTGCGAATCGTCGTTCGACCACGCGATTTGCCATTCGATTGTGCGAACCATGAACCGCTGTACTATTTCTCAAAGCACGTGCGAAATGCGATTCGACTAAGTGAACCATTCTTCATGGCCTACGCTGGAGAGACCGTGCGTGAAATGAGATTCGGTCGTGCCCTTGGCTGACCGAACCGCAATGGTGCACCGGCCATCGCCGCCGCCACTAGCTAGCATTTCTAGCCAACACTGCCACTGCCGACCACATCCGTCGCCGACGGCCTATATCACCCTTGGCCTCTGGTCGACCAAGCCGCATCGACCATGGCTGCTACCCGACATGCACCTCCACCGACGCCGTCCTCGGCCGATCGCGCCGCCCGGCTGGGTCGCCTGGCCTACCGCCGCCATTGCCCAAGCCGCCTAACGTTGTGCGTGCTGCTACCCACGCCGTCGCCTTGCACTACTACCCACACTGGCGCTACTAGTGCTGCCTCCGTTGGTAGCCACCATTTCTGCCACCTCCTTGGAGGAGAGAGGGAGGGAGACCTGAGGGGAAAAGAAGATGGTGGTTGCGGATGATTTGGGGAAAAAGGGTTTACTCCTTTTAATGTGCCCTTAACCCAGATTAGGGGTTAATTAGGGTTTGCTTAAGTGGCCCCTTATCAAAATATCAGGGCTTTACAGTGGGGGTGTCAGTCTGATTGGGCGGTGACTAATGGTCTTACCGTTATGGGGCAAACGGTCATACCAGCCATATGGCTTTTAGTAATTGCACACCAAACATTTGTCTAAGCTGAAACTAGATAAAATTTAATCGAAATTTCAGAGTGGTTGTTTTCTAGTGTTTTTAAGCAGTCAGATTGGCCAAACATTAGCAGTCAGACTGATCAGGCCAGCATGGTGCCCCGACAGCCTGACTGGCTTGGTAATGGCGTAACAAGCCGATTAGACAGGTTTTTTGGTGAATTAGTGCTGTAATCATGTATTTTGGTTTGATGTTTGGTCGTAGGGTTAGGATCAGTGTATGAGCATGGTTGAGTATGTGTGTGGCATGGGTGCTGGTGTTTTGATGTATTGAATTGTATGATACATTGCTTTGACTAAAATGAGTCAAGTGCATAAAACTTACGCTCAAGATGATTGTTTGATCTTTATATGTGGAGATTGGCTTGAAAAACATTAGCGGTCAACAGCAAAGGATTGGAACTAGGTGGAGGAATTGAGGTTTGTATGGTCAAGTAAATTTGGGTGAAGCTACGTGGCTCGAGCTGGAAGTACAGAGAAGATAAGGATCTTGAAGAGGTGAGTTAGTGCATGCAGTGCGCCAAGTGATGAGCCCAATGTATGTAGAGATGGTTCAGGGGAGTTCGAATACGTGAAGATCTGATGGTTAGTCGTTGGGAACCATAGGCTATGTGTCAAAGCATGCGGAGATCTTTGAGGAGAAGGTAAGTATTCTTAGCACATCTTCTATGTCAATTGATGATTTTATATATTGTGCGGTACTACATGACGATTTGCTTATTATTGTTGATTGTAAGACTCCAGAGTTAAGTCATGGTGAGACAGACAGGATCGGGACTAAGCTAGGAGCTTAGGTCAGTTAAGGGATTGATACTAAACTAGAGGAGCTGAGGTTCAGAACTATTAAAGTGCCACGGGAAGATGACTGAAGCTAGCGGAATGATTACAAATCGAAAAAACAAGGAGCCAGAGCGCGAGCTGCCAGTGGTAGACATGACGGGCAACAACAATGTGGATCAGTGCTATGCTTAGGAAGGAGCTTGGGCCTAGAACAGTAGAGGAAACTAGGTGTCGTCATGGTGTATGGAAAGGGATGTGGTGCGCCATGTAATTTAGGCCTGTTTACAGGAAAGGATGGTTCTGTGAGATCTAGATGCGTGGGTGGCTTTGTGGTGAATCATTGATGAAGCACGGGACCGCTTCAAGACGAAGAAAGCGCGAAGCTTTGTGGAAGATGATTTTGGTGCAAAACTGAGGCACAAGAGATGTACTAAAAATATTAAGTGGATTAAGTGTTAATTCACTATCGGGTTAATGGTTATGTGCACTTTGAGAATCATGCATGTGTGAGTATAAAACCTGGTATGGTGTTGGGTCAATGAGTTAGCCCATATAAGTGGATGAAATCCAACTAGAGGGCTAGTTAGGGTTTCTTGTTAGTCTCCATATATAAGGAGGGAGATGTGCTGGCTTAAGGCAAAGTTTTGGAGAAGTTGTGCTAAGCCAACGTGAGGAGATTATGGTTCTCAGAGAGAACCTTTGAGAGATGAGTTGTGGCCTTTTGTCTTGAGATTTTTACCATTTTTAGACTTTGTGGTTGGCTATAGAGTAGCTATAAATATTTATCTTCAAGTATTAATAGATATCAAAAGGCATCCAAATTTTTCTCCTCTTTACTCAAGTATTAAAATCTTGATTTGGCTATGTATTTGGTGTTTCCTTCTCCTCTCTTGATCTTGCTGTGATCCGTGAGGAGTAATAGGTAGAAGATAAGTCTATTGATCAATCTTCGCCCATCTAGATCACTCATTAGCAAGATTCGAGACCAACCTTGTTTTTGCTTTTTCTTGGCTCAAATTTCGGTTTCATGGTTAATATAGTTATATCCCTAATCCGTGCCTAGATTAGCATGCGATGACATGTAGGAGTATATCTGTATCATCCTCTTGATTAGAAACTCCTCGAGCAGGAAATAATTTGGATTTTAGGGTTTTGGGTGTTTTGAGATCTAGATTTGAATGTCTTCAAATTAGTGAAACTGACTCTAAGAATTTGACAATTCTTGATTGATTTAGGCCCCTAAGGCCGTGAACAAGTCCCATGAAAAGTTTGGGGTTGCTTAAATGAGATTTGAGCAATTTTTTGATATTTGAGCTTGGACCTGTAGAGTTTTTTTGTCTAGGAATAGGGGAACATTCATACTAGCCCTATATCTGCTGCCAGATTGGTGATCAAACAGACCGGCCCTAGATTAATGGTCAGACCGCCTAGCCCGATTAGACTGGTCTCAAGCCGATGATCAGACCAGCCCCAGTGAGGTTTTGGTCTGCTCATTGCCTTTTCTATTCCCTTGGTTTGTTGTCTTCTATTTTATCCCTATTTTCAATGTGTATCTGATCTTATTAGTTTCTTGTAGATAATTGAGTAAAGAAGCCCTAGTGAGGTTTTGGTCTGCTCGTTGCTTCTTCTATTCTCTTGATTTGTTGTCTTCTATTTTATCACTATTTTATTGTGTATCTGATCATTTAGTTTTTTTAGATAATTGAGTAAAGAAGGCAGAGAAGATTAATTTTATTGAAGTTACAAAGATCATTCATCTCGACCTGCGTCATCAGTCCTGCATAATTGACTATTCGAAAGGTATCAGTTGGACTAGACTGAAGCTCGCTAGCTAGAATGCTACATTGCCCAGCTTTTATTTCAGTAGCCTAAAGGTGCTGAATGCGTCGGCAAGGCAACTCCCGTGCTCCGATCCCTTCCTGTTTTGCAGTGGTGTGTGTGTTGGAGCTGCTTCGGTCAGTTAGGGGTGCACAGTTTGACCGTCCAATGGCAACCCATGGCCATGGGTGAGGTTGCGAGAGCTAGCACGGGAGATAAGGCCAGCTCCAATGCATGTACTGTAGTAGTTCAGCACCGTCACGATAAGAAAGCATACTACTGCTTGAATTACTCCCTTCGGTTATAAATACATATCGTTTTATATATTAATATGGATTTCAAAATACAACTTTAATCACTAATTTTTATTATAATATATTCGATAAAATCTAATAATATTATAATATTATAAAAAGCTTTTCAAAACAAATATATACATATGATTTTCATACATCCAATTTAAATATTTAAAAATATATTGATAATCAAAATTTTGAAAATTTGACTACACCTACACCTAAAATGACACATATTTGTGACTAGAGGGAGTAAATCTTTAAAGGGTACTGATACGTTGGCAATCCTTGCGTATCTCAATTTCTCGTGCACAAAAGGGATTTGATTGAACATATCCGTATCAGAAGACATGTTATGCTTATGAAAATATACTATATCATAAAATTTTCATACTACAAAATTCACCCTTTTTCATAGACCAAAGGAGTAAAGAGTTTACAGAAAGAAGTCGCAAAAAAGAGTTTACATAAAGGAGTAGAAATGTTAACATGTCAGCTTACAAATCCTAGATCAAAAATTACTCATAAGAACACTATAGGAAACTTACTGTAGCTACCAAAACATAGTAGTAGAGGTATGTTCTTTTGGGGGCTACGACTGATGACTTTTGATTCTAACACGAGCATTTATACGAACGAACTAAATATCAGTAAGCCGTTTCGAGAAGATCGTTAGAAAAACCATTCCCTTTATTTGTTTAGAGAACTCATTAGCTACAACACATAAGCCGTAAAGAACTGACCTAGAGCTCTGGCTACAGGGATAAAGCACAGAACATCACCTACAAAAGAGGCAAAACAGCATCAGAAAAGCGAAGCATCATTTCACATAAAAATAACAGCCAATCATGGGTAGGAAGCTGTCGTGTAAACAGGCATGCCAAGTAGGCTCCATGCAAAAGCTCCAAGTAACGGTCAAAGTTAACACACAAGTTGAAGATATAATACTCCACATATTAGCTGCCTACTCCAAGTAAAATATGGATGATACATTGATACTACATGGGCACAAGTCTACCGTGAAAGATACCCCTACTAATGGGTTAGAACCTAACTCAAAACCACCTTAACCAACTTCAATGTAGCACATCAAACCAACCCAAACCAGCCCACTACTCCGCCTCCAAAACCCAACCCACATGCAACTCCAACTCAACCCAAACCAACCCAATTTCCTCAATATGGGCTCAACCCATTTCTAACCCATTCCCCAACCCATCTGACAGAATGACCGACATTAGGCCACAGCACACTTAAAAATGAGCAAAAATAAGGATAATCAATAAAAAATCACAGAAAATAAAGAAAAAATCAGTAAATTACCACAATTTTAGTTACATGCATAATGTCATATCAAATGAGATCAAGTCACACCTCCCAAATTCATATCAAATAGCTATACATTTTTAGAGCAATGCTTATAGCATGGTTGTACAAGTAATTTGAATACTGTAAAGCAACATTCAGCTGTCAAGCTTCTTTGACAATGAACACTAATATTAATTTCAGTATAAGCTTGCAGTAGTCTGGTCATCTTCTAAAGCAACATTCAGCTTTCAAGCTTGTTTAAACAATAAACATTGACAATAGTTTCTTTATAAACTTGCAGTAGCCTGGTGCCCTGGTCATCTTCTTACTTAGAGCAAAGAAACAATCTCCTGCCCAACAAAAAAGTTATCTGCATGTCCCACAAACTGAAATGTCAGGAGTTGGTGCAAAATAAATTCACTGTGTGCTTACGAGAAAATTCTGCAATACTTTGTATAGAAAATAAATTTGCTATGTTCTTACAGGATAGCTCAATTTATCACTGTCTCTAGACACTTCATGTAGGCAGAAAAATTCCCACTAGTTCAATTTCTTTAGACACCTCATGCCACTCACAAATCTAATCTCTTAGACAAGAATTCCACTAGCTCAGTGAAATATAAGAGACAAATAAAGGGAAAATGAGAACCTCAACGATTTTTGCATAAGAAACAAGCAAATTTAATGACCAATTAAGAGGGCTTACCAACTTAGGCTGTTCTTGGAACATGGTGGTGGAGGGAGGAAGACAGGAAGCAAAACTTGTGATCTTGCTGGTCACCGGAAAGCAGCTAGCCAGAGATTTTGGAAAAGCTCAAAATGGAAAAGCGAGGGAATTCTAAGCTACTAGGGCTTCCTCGCGCACTGCAAGAGACGAAACAATTGACATTGTGAGCAGCCAAATCATCGACAAGAATTGCAAAGACAAAGGGGAGATCAATTGATTCGATACATACACACTGCAAGAGACGAAGCCAAGAGCCCCCGTCCATGCTACAGCAGTTGCAGAGATGGCATCTCGCTGCCGCAAAGATCCCTTAGTGAGTTGATAAATATTACCCGGATATTTTCTTTCAAACTATCATTCAGATTTCTGACTATTAGATTAGATATATAACGGCCACAAATCTCCTCTTCAAAAAAGGAGAACTTCATCATATACCCTCCCCACATTTGAGAGTTTCAGGAGAATAAATCCTTCAAAAAAAAGGGCCGTTAGATCTTTCGTCTAATGATAAAAAATCTAGATGATTATTCAAAAGAAAACATATGAGTGATGGCTCTACACACCCGATCCCTTATCTATAGCAAGGCATATACCACCGTGGAATCAGAGTGCCTCTTCCGCCGCCGCCGCAAAGCATCATTGCTGGCTGCATCCACCCGAATTGGAAAGAAAGAAGGATGGGCTCAGAACTACTACTCCAACTCCAATTTTGTTCCACAGGCTCCGTGGAAGGCATAGGCGAATTGGCGAGTTTGGGGGTGTGAAATCGAGCGAGTGAATCTTGATCCAGCGAGACGAGGGGAACATAGGAGGAGCAAGGAGAACAGAAGAGGAGGTGCATACTAACCAAGAAGCTCAGGGGGAGGAGGGCTCGATGGCAGTGGAGATCCAGGGGAGGAGAGGTGCTGCGGCCATGGCGAGCGGTGGAGATCCAGAGGGGAAGGTGGCGGTTGGCGGTAGTAGAGATCCGAGGGCAAAGGGGGCAGCGGCAGAGATCCGACGGAGGGGAAAATGGCGGCCAGCTGCTTTGGAGATAAGGAGAGGAGGGGAAAGAGGCGTGCGGTGGTTGCGAGCAAGCTGGCGAGGAACGCGCGGCGGCGACGGTCGTGAGCAAGTCGGCAAGGAGCGCACGGTGGCGGATGGGAACCCTAGCCACTGACTGCTCTCCACTGAAAGCACTCAGCAATCGACCACCCAAACCCAGGAAGCCCACACCTATGGCAACCCACCAGGGAAAACCCATGGATTGAACCCGTTTGAATCCGAAACATTTGAACTCACACCAACCGAACCCAACCCAACCTGTTTAGTTTATTCAGTTAATCCGTTCCAAGAGGGCAAAGAGTTGTGCTTGGTCACATACATGCATGCATGTCTTGTTGGAATAAAAAGGGGGACAGAAGAAGCATGCACCGGCCACCAGATGGTGTGGTCAATACTCCAAAAATCAATTGAGTACATGGGACCCTAGGTTGATTACTTACCCAAAAAAAAAAGAAGCTAGGGTGGTTTGTTTTGCATGGAGGGCCGTAGGCAAGACGACAAAATGGCTGTCTTATGACCTTACTAGGTGTGAGTGTTGGCATGCTTGGTAATTGGTGGTTTGTTCAAAGGCTTGGTAATTGGTGGTTTGTTCAAACTGTTAAATATGATATAGGAAGGCACCGAAAATATTTACAGCTTCCAACCTTTGGGTCGTCACTAGTTGGTCCAGCCGTCGAGACAGCTAAGTATTGCTTACATGGGACTGACTGTTAGGAATGCACAAATTTCAAATGAATTTAACAGGAAATACTGATCATCCAATACATCGTCTAAGAAATACTATAGTTAAGAGTGTAATGTAACTGCATAAGCAAGGCCATTTTTTTGTTTCTTAGAGAAGGGCACGGACTCTTTTTAATGGGAAGAGCACGTACTTGGGTGTCTATGGAGTAAGGACAACCGCACGGGAGACCCAAATAATATTTTGGGTCAATATGTGCTGCTACAGTACTATTTTAAAAAAAGAAAAATCATCTTATTTGTATTAGTAACTCAATGATTAAAGTATATAAGTACCTAACTTTTATATTAAAAATTATAGATGAACAACGTGTTATCATCACATTCTTGGGTCGATGAATGTCTTAGACTTCTTTATTTTCCTTGTTATCAAATCTGTGTCTTGCAATGGTGTCTTGAGTACCAATAAACACAATAGTGGGAAGAATGTTGTCAATGATCTCTATTAATGTGTAGGACTTACGTTTTGGTAGCGATATTATTTGTCAGAAGAAAATCAGAGGTAATTTATTTGCACCCTTCTCGACCTGGTGTCGATTTCTGGCGTAGACGTCGTCATCGTCGTCCGGGTGAGTCGGTCCGATGAAACCTATTATGGACAAATAAAATCCGGTCAAGAACTCATTGAAGAAAAACAAAACTAAAAATTTTAATCTAATAAAAACAGAAGCAAAATCAATGGATCCCCCACCCACTCGACACCAAAGGAGAGGGGAGAGTGGCCGATGGAGGGACGACGGAGTTGCGCCGGTGGCTAGTGTTACTGGTGGCGGCTTCGTGGTACGAAATTTCTGATGGTGTTTTTAGCTTGCTACAGTGCTACTAGGCCTATATAAGCTCCCTCATTGGGCACATATTTGGGGTATCACAGGGTCTCAATGTTGTTTTCAGCCTGCGCCCTGTAGACTTTGGACCAATTTGTGAGTTGGGCTGCCCATTCATAGTTGATCAGGCTCTTCCAAATAAACGATAATGGCATAGCCATGGGCTATACAGGGCTCAACTCTATGTGGGCCTAGCGTGATGTGATGTCTGTTAGCCCAAGAAAAAGGACAGCTTATGGTCCGATTCAGGTTTTTTAGGTAATGCAGGATTCCCTTAAAAAAAGGGTAATGCAAGAATCAGATTTTTTTTTAAAGAAAAACATTTAGGTTCGTTCGATTGTTTTTACCCCTTTTTGCATAGCTTTTATTTCATCTTGTAAACCTGAAGCGAAAGCTAAATATGTCGATTGTTTTTGGTTCTACGTTCTACTTATACTATAAACCCCTAATAAGAAGAAACTAGGTGAAGGGAAGAAGCAGCAGCAGCTTACTATACTTACAGGTTAAACTTGTTTGCATCGACCGAAGAAGTTCCCGTGTTAAAATCCGTAATTTTCTTCCAGCATACATGATCGATCGATCGATATCGATAGTTCGATTACATGCCATGAGCAAAACGTAAGACGACACAGATTGATTCTTACAGAAACGGCTCATGATTAAACGGGCACCAGATCGAGAACATACCGTCAAATTCTCAGAGGGCAAATTAACACCAAAGGCATCCATGGCTCGAGCCAGGCAAGCCGAGCCCGCCGGCCGTGGCCATGTGTACCAAACACAACAATACAACATAGATCACAAACACGGTTGCATAAATTAATTAAGTATGTAGGACCGAAGATGACGATTAAAGGGAGGTGAATAGGAATCACACCAATAACGACCTCTTCAAAATATTTTGCTTCAAGATTGTTATGTCGATAAGTTTCTTCTAATCCGGTTCTACCGAACCGTCTTACTTGGACAGATCAAGCTATATGGTACAACCTCTCGCTCTAACTTCCCATTAATATTTTTTGCCGTTCTTATGTCATGCTTGATTTCAGTCATCTCACTAGTATTCTTGATGGCCTCTCCAAGAATGTAGCCATGATCATCTCTGTTGATCATAGTTAACTCAAAGTGTTCTTGAACATCCAAAGATCAAGAAGGGTATCAGCAGCATGCACGATGCCATCAGACCAACTAACTGACAGATATCGAGCTTGTATAATAGCATGTGTGTCTGTTTGTTTTCACTTAGGCAGGTATATCCATACGTGTGAGTGGATGAACATAAATGTCTTTACCCGGGTTTCTGTTATATATGTTCGAACTCCACGTATCCGTGAAAAGAAGACATGGATGGGGAAATATATGCTTCCCTATCCTATTAGATCTTTCTTGGACCTATCGATCTGAGCCATATCTGAATTTGATCTAAATTTGTATTAAAACTAGATAATTACGCTTTTAATCGTTCCATTTTCTTTCCTGTTCATTTCGGTTCTTCCACCTTAGAAAAGACTGGAGAGATACAACCGCTACGTTTTTGAACAGATGCTGAGACAGGGTAATGTAATGTCATACCATGATGAAGTTGATCGGGCAATGATGACTAACTTCATATTGTGAAACATGATTGTTAGGAATAGACACAAGATTTACGTGGAAAAACCTCTCCAATGCGGAGAGTAAAAAACCACGGGAGACAAATCTTTATTCCAATGGCATGAGTTACAAGTACAAGGGGTGGGCGTATTTATAATAGCCCAGAGAGATGGATTTGAATACAACTCTATTAAAGATAGATTCCATGTAGGAGATAAACTATTTGAGTCATAATCCAACAAACTAATAAAGATTTGTCTCCCGTGGTTTTTTACTCTCCGCATTGGAGAGGTTTTTCCACGTAAATCTTGTGTCTATTCCTAACAAGTGGTATCAGAGCATTATCGATCTACTATTTTCGCGGAGCACTGTTCATCTTCCCGCGCCGACCGCCTCCTCGGCGCGCTGCGCTGCGGCGCTCGCCGCTCGTCGCCCGACGCCTCGCCGCGCCAGGCCACGCTTTTCCGGCCGCGCGCCATACGCGCCTCGGCCGCGCCGCGCATCCGCCGCCCACCGCCGCGCGCATCTCCGCCGCCACGCCGCCGCCGCCGGCGCCTCGGCCGCACCGCGCCACCACCGACCGGCCACACGATCTACACCAGAAATCCGGCCACATTAGATCCGGTCGAGCTGACATCATCGCTGACATCAGCAGCTTGAAATTGCTACGCGTACCCAGCCGTGCACACAGGGAGTTCTTTGCTACGGTCACCCAATAACCGTACCAGGATTTTTTTCTCCAGAAGTTTTTTCAACAGAACCTTTTATATTTTCTTGATCTACACCATGTCATCTACTAAATTTGACATTGAGAAGTTCGATGGCACGATCAGTTTTTCAGTATGGCAGGTTCAGATGAAAGCTGTTCTCACACAGGTTGGCGTACGAAAAGCATTGCTTCCCAAACCGGTGGATATGGAAAAGGACAAATGGGAGGATTTGGATCAAAAAGCACTCTCTGCCATTCAGCTCAGCTTATCTACAGATGTTCTACGTGAAGTCATCAACGAAGCAACAGCCGCTTCATTATGGACAAAATTGGAGACGTTATACATGAAGAAAAGTCTCGCCAATAAATTGCGCCTCAAAGAACGTCTGTATACGATTCGCATGGCAGAAGGTACATCTATTCAGTCTCACCTCAATGAGTTCAATTCAATCATCATTGATCTTGAGAAATTAGATGTAAAAATTGATGATGAGGATAAGGCTATTCTTTTGGTTGTCTCTTTGCCTGCTACCTTTAAACACTTTAAGGAGATTATGCTCTATGGAAATAATGATACTCTTAGCTTTGAGAATGTTAAATCAAATTTGTTATCTAAGGAGAAATTTGATATTGATTCTCGCTCAAGTTAAGGTGAGGGATTAATTACTAGAGGTAGATCATCACATAAAGGCAATTCTTCTAGATCAAAGTCCAGATCTAAATCGAGACACCGTAATTCTAAGCTTTTTTATCGTTATTGCAAGCAAACAACTCATCATATTTCGGATTGCTATAAGTTGAAAAGAAAGGAAGAACTAGGCAATAAAACTCAATCTGTTAAATCTGCTGAGGCTACTATTGTTCAAAGTGAATCTGATGGGGAGGCTCTAATTAGCACTGCTTTAGTCACTTCTACAAAAACAAGGAATCAAACCGCTTGGGTTATTGATTCACTTGCACCTTTCATATCCGCCCATACAAAGAGTGGTTTTCTACTTATGATCCTGTTAGTAGTGGTGATGTTGTGATTGGTGATGAGTCTCCACTTGAAATTGCTGGAATTGGTTCTGTTCAAATTAAAACCTATGATGGCACTCATTCGACTCTTACAAATGTCCGTCATGTTCCCGAATGAAAAGAAATCTTATTTCTCTTGGCACCATAGAATCCTTGGGATATAAATTTGTTGGAGAAAATGGTGTTCTTAAGATTTTGAAAGGCAACCTCGTTGTTTTGAAAGCCAATAGAACAAATAATCTTTATTACTTGCAAGGATCCACGATTCACAGTATTGCATTTGTTTCTTCTATTGCATCGACTCCTCACATCACCAAACTTTGGCATATGCGTTTGGGTCACATGAGTGAGAAAGGTATGCATCTCCTATGCAAGAAAGGTTCTTTACATAATATTGGCAAACTTGATTTCTGTGAGCATTGTATTTTTGGCAAACAAAAAGGGTCGGTTTAGTACAAACAACTCATCAAACTAAAGGAATTCTTGATTATATACATTCGATCTTTGGGAAAGTCTAAGTTTCCTTCTCTCGGTGGATGTGAGTACATGATTACATTTATTGATGATTTTTCTCGCAAAGTTTGGGTTTATTTCTTGAAATACAAAAATGAAGCTTTTTCAGTTTTTCTGAAGTGGAAGGCTTTAGTTGAAAATCAAATTGGCAGAAAAATCAAGAAACTTAGAACTGATAATGGATTGGAATTTTGCAATGGTGAGTTTGATAAATATTGTCTGATCATGGTATTGCAAGACATTTGACTATTCGAGGACACCTCAAAGAAATGGTGTGGCAGAGCGGATGAATCGTACTCTTCTGGAAAGAGCCCGTTGCATGCTTTCAAATGCTGGGTCTATGGCGAAAACGCAGTTTGTGGGTGGAGACTGTTTTACAGCCTTGTTACTTGATCAATCGCGCTCCAAATTCCGCCATTGATTTCAAGGTTCCAGAAGAGGTTTGGTCAGGTAACCCAGTTGATTATTCCAATTTGAGAATTTTTGGGTGTCCTGCTTATGCTCATGCTAGCACTGGAAAATTAGAGCCTAGAGCAGTTAAATGCATATTTCTTGGTTATGGTTCTGGTGTCAAAGGATATCGTTTATAGTGTTCTGAATCTCATAAATTGATCATTAGTCGTAATGTTACTTTTAATGAAGATGTTTTACTCTCATCGAGTAGTGATATGATGGATAGTTCTTCCACATCTGAATCTGACACTGCTGAGGATATTTCAAGAAATGCAAAATTTGAGGTAGTTTTACCTGCTATTGATAATGATTCTTCAGTCTCTGTTACTCCTACTCTTCAGCATATTTCTGATTCAACATCTTCCAGTAATAATGATCATTGCATTGCTAGAGATCGAACCAGAAGGAATACTCAATTGCCTGTTAGATATCGTGACACTGATAATTTGGCCAATTATGCTCTTCTTCTCGCACAAGATACTCATGATATTATTGAACCTTCTTCTTATTCAAGCTATCTCATGTGATAATTCTAATAAGTGGCTGATAGCTATGAATGAAGAGATTGAGAGCCTTCATAAAAATCGCACATGGGATTTGGTTGAGCTTCCGAAGGGTAAGAAACCCTTAAGGTGCAAATGGATTTATAAGAAAAAGGAAGGTATTTCTGGAGTTGAACCTGCAAGATTGAAAGCCCGTCTAGTGGTAAAAGGCTTTGACCAAAGGGAAGGTATTGACTTCAATGAAGTTTTTTCTCCTGTTGTTCGCCACTCTTCCATTCGGGTTATGCTTGCTTTTGTTGCTTTATTTGATTTGGAGTTAGAGCAACTTGATGTTAAAACCGCTTTTCTACATGGAGATTTAGATGAGGAGATTTTTATGACACAACTTTGATGGTTTTGTTGCTCTGGAACAGAGCATTTAGTTTGTCATTTGAAGAAATCTCTTTATGGTCTTAAGCAAGCTCCAAAGCGATGGTATAAGAGGTTTGATTCTTTTATGATTGCACAAAATTATTCACGCAGCAATTATGATAATTGTGTTTACTTCAAACAATTTCCCAATGGGTCTTTTGTTTATTTGTTGCTATATGTTGATGACATGCTCATTGCCTCTCATGATAAATCATTAATTGATCGGTTGAAAGCTCACTTAGTCATGAATTTGAGATGAAAGATCTTGGTCCAAAGAAAGAAAATTCTTGGGATGGAAATTCAGCGTGATCGCAAGGTGGCAAATTATTTCTATCTCGAAAAAGTTATATTGAGAAGATTATTGAAAGATATAATCTTAGTGATTGCAAACTGTTTCAACACCTTTGCTTCACACTTTAAATTATCTTCAAGTCAATGTCCTGTTAATGAAGATGATAAAGACTATATGTCACGTGTTCCTTATGCAAATGTTTGTTGGGAATCTCATGTATGCTATGATTTGCACAAGACCGATTTAGCTCATGCGATCGGTGTGGTTAGCGATTTATGCATAATCCTCGGCAAAGAACATTGGAATGCGATTAAGTGGATTCTTCGTTATTTGAAAGGTACATCCAATTTTGACTTAATGTTTGATAAGAATAAGGTGAAGACAAATAATATTTTTGGGTTTGTTGATTCTGATTATGCTGGAGATCTTGATAGACGAAGGTCTATTTCTGGGTATATTTTCTCTCTTTGTGGTTCAATTGTCGGTTGAAAGCTTCGCTTGCACCACTTGCTCTTTCTACTCTGAAGCGAAATATATTTCAGCCATGAAGGTGTTAAGGAAGCTATTTGGTTGCAGGTCGATTTACGAACTTGGTGTTCCACAAGACATTAATACTGTTTATTGTGATAGCCAGAGTGCTATTTGTTTGACTAAGAATAATATGTTCCATGCCAAGACTAAACATATTGATGTCAAGCACCACTTCATTCGTGACATTGTTACTCAAGGGCAAATTACTGTGAAAAAGATACATACAGATGACAATCCTGCAGATATGCTTACCAAGTCACTCTCCAATACTAAGTTCAAGCATTGCTTGGGCTTAGTCGGTATTCATGGTGCTTAATACCCTTCGGAGTTTTGGAGACAACTCTTTACTATTTTTTTATCGAGTTTTTGAGTCAAGGGGAGGTTTGTTGGATTATGACTCAAATAGTTTATCTCCTACATGGAATCTATCTTTAATAGAGTTGTATTCAAATCCATCTCTCTGGGCTATTATAAATACGCCCACCCCTTGTACTTGTAACTCATGCCATTGGAATAAAGATTTGTCTCCCGTGGTTTTTTACTCTCCACATTGGAGAGGTTTTTCCACGTAAATCTTGTGTCTATTCCTAACAATGATCTTGTTTTTCTGTTTATAATGACGAGCAAACAAACTTAGGTTCGACGTCTGAATGTACAGGGATTGATTTCGCACATTTCCAAGCAGAACATACTAAAGAACTAAAATGAACATGCATAGGATGGCATCAGGACAGTACACACCTAGACCTGGAAGTGTATTTATCCTTCAAACATATGGAATTATGGATATAGCTTTGGCTGGCACTATCCAATTTGCATCCGATTCATTTACAACCACTGCTACCTCGACAGCTAAATTAGCAGTGGTCACTCGACTAAGCTACTTAGCTTCTCTGGTGATTTAGTTGCAAGTAAAAATTGGATGGAGATCCCTAGAGATAGCCATCATGAAGTTTAGTGGAACTAAGAATATACCATCGGTCTAATATATCATCCAGCATCTGCTGGCTTTCAAAAAAAAAAGAACATACCATCGGTTGGATTGAGCTTGCTAGATCAGCATTCAGGTTGTACGAATCAAGAATCTGCAGCACGTGGACTAAGAAGGAAAGCCAAGGTAGCTATGGATGAATTTGAGTAGGCGACATGGATCGAGTAGAATCATACAACCAAAGCTAAATAATACCGGCGCACAATGTGGGAATCTGAGAGGTGAACTTATGTGGGCACTTAAAAAATCTGACCAGATAAGTATGCACGACATGGAATAGGATTCCAAAGTTAGGTCTGCATTATTGTACGTAGCCGTGTCGAAAATTCTCCAATCATATATCACTTTTTCTACTGTTGTATGCCTTGGGTCAATCTTGAACATGAGCTTCGCATGCAGTGTTTACATATGCATGGACAGTTTGTCCATGCAACACCAACCAAAAACTCTATTCTGTGCTGATGAGCATTGGTTTGAAGCTGATTAATTTATTCCACGCAGTATATCATACAGTCATACACAGACATGATCACATATTTACATCAGGATGTTAATTCTTGGGGACTTTGAGGCTCAAGGCTTCTTCCTTGGGCGAGTCATCATGGCCATGAAATCATCCATGTCCACAAACCCATCATGGTTCCTGTCAATCTCCTTCACCATCTTCCGGCACTCCTCCAGGCTATACTCGTCGCCCAGCTTGCGCAGCACCTCCATGACCTCCTCGGCGCTGATCCTGCCGTCCCCGTCCTGGTCGAACACAAAGAACGCCCGGCGTATCTCCCCCAGCTGCACGCCGCTCCGGTGCACCTCCATGAACTCCTCGAAGTCCATGTAGCCGTTCTTCTTGTAGCCGGCGACGCAGATCATCCGCCTCGCTTCGTCGGCGGCGACGGCGTCGGACTTCCCTAACCTCTTTAGCAGCTCCTGGAGATCGTTCCTGGAGATCTGGCCGGGCTTGCCTGCGATCTTGTTGAACACTTTCTTCATCTCGTCGTCGTCGGGCGTGTACGTCTTCATCAAGTCGGAGGACTGCCGGTCCCTGGCGGACAGCAGCCGTCCGGTTGGCCGGCCAGCCTTGGACCGGAGCTTCTCTAGATTGTACTTGAAGTTCAAAATGTCCAGATGCGACATTTTGTGACGGATTTGCTGCAACTAGAGATGATGGGTAAGTCTAATTGATATGTCCAGGCAGCTTCTGTGTGCCCTTTTATGAAAGTTTACAGGGGTTTTGTGTCCTGAATAAAGGTGGCCCGAATACAGATGCCTGACAGCTGCAGAAAGTTTCAGAATTTGCGATTCCCCTGGAGCTTGCAGTATAGGCAACCTCAAAGCAAAACGAGGGCAAAAGATGGACCATGCCAACAAGGAAAGTAAGAATCTAATCTGTAGCTGCTCGGGGTAATACTAATACAGGCCAAAAAGTTCTTTAAAAACTGAGCCAAGTGCTCCATTGAAATTTATTCTTTCCTTTGCTCCCTTGAAATTTATTCTTTCCTTTTCTTTATGAATTATGATCATATATCTGTCAGTGAAGAACAAAAGGGTACGATTGCTAGGTAGATAGTAGTTTACAACGCTTAAAGAATGGCATCCCATCATGTACTGTGCCTGAAACAGAGATTGTGCAGTGGAAAGAATCACAGGTTAAATTGTCGAAGGTTGTGAACACAATCTATCCAGCAGCAGTTAATAAAATTGCAGCTGCCAAACGGACAGGGCCATCAAATTATGGCGGTTTCCCATTGTCTAACTCGTCCATCTTTTATGTCCTCGTGATATGTAATTTTCCGAACATAACCTGCAGGCACAAAGAGAAGTCAGCGCATAAAATTTCTCCCAGGAGGAACGAACAGTGGAGCAGCAAGAAAGCACCAAAATGTCAAGGTCTCAATTTTAAAAAGTTAATCCCTGAATCTCTACTGGATATCTCATTGGGTCAAGGTATTTACTTTTCCATGACAAAAAACCCAGACAATTTGGCAGCATCAGGATCAGCCAACCATCTTAGCGTCCACTCATCTGATGGCCAAAGGGATTACAATTACGTGTCCACCACTAACACGCCTACAGGTCTTATGCAAATTTCATCAGGGGTGTTATCTATCAGGTCAGATTGCAGTTGTAAATTTGCTTGTTATTAGTTTTTCATATCATGCCCTTACAGTTAACTCCAATATATGATGCATTTCCAAGCTTTCACTGAAAAAAAAACATTTACCTAAGTAACATGATGGCATATCGATCGCAATGTAATTCAGATTAGGGTAGACACTGTACCATATGTTCTGAAGAGCTATGGTACCTCAGTAGCATGGACAATTAAAAAATACAAACACTAACGACAGTCAATAAACCAACCCACAATTAAAGACTTCAGCATGTGTTCAGTTTCTCACACACGCTGGTGCAAACACAGCGCATGCTCCATTGCAGAGATGATTGATCATGCAAAGTGGCATCTAGGTCGTTTACAACAGTCAACAGTACTTCCTTTTCTCATGGTCACTCAAGGAACCCCCTCTTTCTTTAATGGCATGACAGACGATGGTGCGTGTATCATGCTAAGTTCACTTTGTATGTATTTTCCTTCATGAAAAACAAAAGGCCAACTTCACCTATAGATGCTGTGATTGCTGCTGTAGAGCATTAAAATTAGTTAGACTTAGAAGAGATGGAGCAACAAAGCAAACAGTTCTTTGCCTAACCAATTTATGCAAGGACTAGAGAGAGCAGTTAAACATTTTGCCTCATGGATTCATTCCCTCGATAGCTAGTGATAAATCTGCCGATACTTCTGAGCAAACAAGCAAGCCCTTAGTCCCCTCAACTTAAGCAGCCAGTTATTCACATCCGCTGGCTAGGATCCACATACTCAACAGCCTCTCACATGTAAGGGGGTGTTTGGATGTGGGGACTTTTCTGAAAATTCTCAAAATTGCCCATTATCCCAACAGGCCAGTGATTTATTTATTTATTTTTGTGGGAATCTTTCTATATCCTTTGTACATGTGAAATGGGCACATCACATGGTTAAATTTAAATCAGATAGTTTAGCAATCCAGCTATTCCTGAATAGACTACAGATACTAATGCATTGGATTCTAGGTTAACAGAAGTTCTAGTACTCCAATTGTTGTTCATCTGCACATGTCAACTGTCAAGAGCTCCATAATTGTGGCATTGTATGTAGTTTATGCTGTACCTCATCTCACCCAAAATCTGCTTAACGTAAGCTATCATTGTTATTGCTATTTCACTAGCATCTGCAATTAACATGCTTAATTCAGATTCACCTGTCTTATTTGAGCTTTCATGAATATCAGGGCTGAGGGAGTATATTGTTTATTATGCATCAATTGTTGGAGTATCACATGTTTCTCATGATCTCTTAGTCGACTCTTGAGCACCACAAAATCAATTAATTTTGTTGCAATTTACTGCCACAAAATTCATAATTTGTCCTCATGCCTACTGCTATGTGTGTGGTTACTATAGCACGTACGTGCCGATCACCCACGATTAGTTTCTTTTCTTAGAGATTAGATTGATTTTGTTAGCTTCGAAGTTTATTTTCAATTAGTTTATTTCTTCAAGTTAGATATTATTTCTTAGAGGTTAAGTCAAATTATCCCTATAAAAATGATAGAATTGTAGTTTAATTAAGCAAAGATGAATAAGCAAGTCTCTAGTCCCTAAAGTCCAGCTGTGATCGTTTCATTGACCAACTATTCTAGACCTATTTCTCCCACAATCGGTGTTTTCCTTCACCTAGCGCTGTTCTACTTCAAGTCGTCGCTGTCCGACCTCTCTCTTACGGATGATTACCCCCTTGTGGTAGTTCACACCAATTGGTATCAGAGCCAACACTATGGATTTTTATGTCAAGTTATCCCTACTAGACAACCTAATAGAACATATGACGATGATTTTGAAGATCATGCACCAGCAGATTCACCCACCCCCATCGGAGGAGTTTGTCGCCCTATGTTATAGTTCGAAGACGAGCTGTTTCACCGGGTGGGGTGTAATGTTATGTGCGCGGTTACTGTAGCACGCATGTACTGTTCACCCATAATTAGTTTCCTTTCTTAAGGTTTAGATTGATTTGATTAGTTTGAAAGTTTATCTTTAGTTAGTTTGTTTCTTTAAGTCCGAGATTGTTTTTTAGGGGTTAAGTTTGTTTCTTAGGGGTTAAGTTATCCCTATAAAAGGGATGTCATTATATGCAAAGATGAATAAATAAGTCTCTAGTCCCTAAAGTCCAGCTATGGTCATTTCCTTAACCAGCTATTCTAGATCTATTCCTTCCACAATCAGTGCCCTCCTCCACCTAAGGTTGTTCTATTTCAAGTTGTCGCTGTCCGATCTAGATCTATTCCTTTCACAACACCTAAACCAAAAAAATGTGATTTTTGTTTATTTTATTTTGCTTGGCATCCAAGGAACACATACACCAGAAAAAGGGGAGATTAGAGCAACAAAGAGGACTGGTGGTCCAATTCTAAATCTGAGTTTTTTAATATCGTTTTAGCACAGAGGGTTATATCCACGATACATCATGAATTTGGTGCCATCTCAAAGATATTTACAACCTTGATTTTTGCAAGAGGCAGAAGCTGCGCTAAACGCTGCCATTTTTAACCACAAGGCGCTCCCACCAGAAACATCTTTACTGCAGGTCAAGGTTGTAGGGTTAATATCTTTCTAAACTAAGAATTCAAGTTCACAACTACATCACACCTAGTCACAGAAGTGCAAGCCTTAATTCAAGCTCCATCCTTTCCACGATCGCAATAGCAGCTTTCCTGGGAAAATGAGTAGAGACGAGAGAGGTATCTTTCGAGGGGATGGGCCTTAAAACAGGCTGCGCTGACGGACTTTGGGCCTCGGAGCTATCCCGGGAAGGATTGCAAGGCACTCAATCGAAACGTTTCAGAATTTAGGTAGAATCCCCCCTCAAAAAGATTGGATAGATTCTAGTAGCAAAGCCCAAGCAAAGTCTTCTTGTTTGCCTATGCAACAAATTTACATCTTCACATACAGATAAAAAAAAATTGAATCAGTACCACACAGTTCATATGGTATAGTACATTCATTCAAGAGCACTTATGCTTGCCAAAAAGAACAGAAAGAAAGAACAAAATATCAAAAGAAAAACCATGATATACGATTGCTAGCCAGATGTATGCGTGTCCTCATATTCACTGTACTGTTGTCTGTCGATGGCTTCTCATTATCCCCCCGCCCCCTTTTTTTTTGAAAGGAATCATTATCCCATGAACATCTGATAATCTGAACGATTTTCTGTCCTCGTAATATTTTTGTTAGCTAAGGCTATTCCCAGGTGTATACCTGTCAAAGATAAGTTCTTCGTCATTCACTGCAGGACAGTAAGGAATGGCGAGTTTAGGATACAACGTTCGTGATTACTCACTGGAACCTAATGTCCGTTCTGCTCCTGAGGCTGCTTGGAATCATGCCTTGTAAATTATTGTTCTGCACAAACCTGCGAAACACGAATTCCAGTAGTCACAAATAGCGGACGAACTCAACAGCAGCAGGTAAAGATAGCAAGATTATAACTGGATAATGGAGCAACATGTTGAAGCCACTTACAGTTCTTGAAGTCTTGGAAGGTTTCCCAGCGATGGAGGAATCGGCCCTGTCAATCGGTTGTTCTCCAGGTGCCTTCAGATCAGGAATTCAACCAGATTAGCTGAATGGAACAACCAGCATCTTCGGTTTTTTTAGTAGTAATTCTAAACTTCCTAAAAGATCATTGAACAATAAGTAATTCGTATGTTAGTTCTTACAAAGAAGCCAAATGATGTAGGGGGCTCATATCTGGAATTGGTTCTGTCAGATTGTTCCCCACTAGCCAACTGCAATCACCATTACCCCGATTAAACACTCAACTTCTCACTTAGCACGCACATCTAACATCAACTTGTTTCAAGAAGTTTACATGCTCGAGATTGCAGTCAGATTGACAATGTGGTCAGATATTGACCCTCCAACACTGAAATTGGTGAGGTTGCTGCGGTACAAATGTACAATGGCCATTATTCGTTGTTCAGAAATAATAAAAAGGAAGAACATACTGATCTTGTATGCACAATATGACTTTCTAGTTCCATTGTTATCTAACTAGTAACTTACACGGCAATTACTCGAGCAAGTGGTTCTTGGGTGCAGGTGACACCAGTCCATGAGTTCCCTTGAGGCAAGCAAGGATCACCTCTCCAGTCCAATGGCGGGTTGACAAAGCCTCTCGCAAGCGCCTCCATTCCGATAACTGCAGTAACATGAAAAAAGACATGGATGATTTGCCCAGTTCTTGTGAGCAAACACTGAATTAGCCATGACCCATGAGAGCTGCCTAAGTTACCATCTCTAGGATGAGTCCTCCCTCCAACTGGAACAACCATCATGAGCTCAGCCGCATTGATCACCGGCCCAACCGGCGAACCAGGCGCAGGCGTCAGTGTGATCTTCGTCTGCCCGGAGAGTGGCCACTTCGCGCCATATAGCATCGAGCCCGCCGTCGAGACATTCAGCTTGGTGAAGAACGTCTCGCCGTTGACCGCGACGTCGAAGACTCTCCAGCTGAGCGGGCTCGGCATCCGGTTGTCCTGAAAGTAAAGTGCCAGGTAGTAGCTCGCGGCGGGGAGCGGCGTCGGCGGCCACTGTAGCTCCAGGCTCTTGCCGCGGCTGGCCGTTACGCCTCGCCGGAACACACCCTCCGGGGGCTTGTTCCAGAACGCTGCCGGCGCCACGCTCGCCTGGCTCTCCACCACCGGGCTCCTCCCGTCGGTGTACGGCTCCCAGTACCGGTTGAAACGATCGCCTGGATAGCTAGTAAATTCGCACAGACATTGCACATGATAAGGTAACGCGCTGCGGCGCTGAATCTATAGCAAACAATGGCAGAGTGGAATGGATGGCAAGTGGTTCTTCTTGTCTTACCTGACGATCGAGCCGTCGTGGCCAAAGCTGTGGCGCGCGATGGTGCTAAGGGCGTAGGCGGCGAAGTCGGTGGAGTTGTACACCGAGTCCTCCAATGGCACGACCTCGAGCGCGGAGATGAAGGGGCTGGACGTGGTGGCGCGGTTCCTGGCGAGGCACACGCTGACCTGCCTGCCCGTGGCGAGTACCACGGCCTCGTAGTACGTCGCGCGGCCCCTGGCGTAGTCCCCGGCCGTGTCCACCTCGCTCCACCGCGTGCCCTCGATGATCTGGTCGAACACCGGCGGCGCCTTGCCTCCGTCGAACCCGCCGTAGTAGTACGTCGTCCGGACCAGGTACTTGGCGTTCTTCTCCGCGGGGATCACGTAACAGTACTTCCTGGCCGACACGTCCGGGAAGTACCGGAGCGAGGAGAGCATCGGCATCGTGCCCCGGGACGGGAGGTCGGAGACGCTGCCGACGCTGATGAACCGAACGTCCGGAACCCATGTCACGTTCCCCACCACCTTCTCGGACTTCGCGCCGCAACTTATCTGGTACCCTGTGAACGATTGCAGATAACGTTTCTTAATTGCTCAGGTACAACATAGTGCAATGACAAGAAAGAACTGAAGTAAACTTGACCTGACAGGGCATCGGCATCGCCGATGAGGAAGACGAGGACGGCGGCGAGGAGGGAGAAGGGGATCATTGGCGATGCTCCAATGGTGCAGCACCCACAAGAAGCAGATTTGGACCGGAAGGGAGGATGCAATGAGCTGCAACGACTCGACAACTGTTTTGTTTGGCTTGGGCGGCAGTTTGTTCAGAAGTTCTTTTTGTGCTCGAAATTCTTCAGTGGTTGGTGCCCCACATGTTCAGATATGCAGCCAGGACCTGTTCCAAGTGCCAGAGCTGCGTTACAGACGGACATGAAGGGCTTAAAGAATGCTCGATTACTCCACATTTTGGCAGTTTAGAAAGAATCGGGAACTAAACTAATCTTCTGAGTGATGAAACAGACATGTTTCTCAGGTTATAATAGTTGTTTTTACATGGTATTTAGGTAGCGCTCAGTTTTATGTTAGTTTATAGTTTTTTTACTGTAGTTAACTTTTTTTAACTGTAACTGAGTTGACTTATTTGGTATAAATAAATTTAAAAAATAGAAAAAACATGTTAGCATTACGGGCAATGCAAAGCAATACGAAAAAAAGACAAAAAAACCTAAAAAATAAAAAAAATAGAAAAAGATAAAAATACTGAATAGTGAAAAAAAAATAAAATATAAAAGTAGAAACTAATTTTAAGCTAACTTGAGCACTAATGCGGGGTTTGGATTCTTCAGTGCCATTTTGCGTTTTACTTGGATGGAAAGCATTTGGTCGTTTGGATGGGACCGGGTCAGGCTGGGCTGGCTGGGATTATTCGTTGCGTCTAGTGTTGTCCGTGGACGTGGTGGATATTTGTTCCTTGCTTGCTTGTACCAGTCTAGCTGAATATTTATATTTTTCTCCAGTAGTATAGTTTCAGTTGATCGGCGTTTGATTCTTTCGTAGGACGTGCTCAGATCAACCGCCCAACAAACCTGAAGCGACAAGGCACAACGGAATCCGATCTCTGTTTTGTTTCACGAGGATTCTATACTTTATACGTAAGTTGCAGCTCGTGGTCATGGCGTCGCAGGCTCGCTGCCTTGCCACGCTGTACGCGGCGCTGATATTGACGTAACCGAGGCGTTCATGTGGTCGGTCGAACTTAGCAATGAGTATTTTTTAGATGCGATTTATAATTTTTAACTATAATTTATTAGTATAATAAATAATAATTATTAAAATAAATTGAAACTAAAAGATAATCGAAAAGAATAGGCCAACGATTGGTACATACCACACCATGATCCCTTCATTGGTGCAATTTGACATGATTTAATGAGTTGGGTTATTTGTACCATATAATCGTTGAAGCTTACATCAGAGAAATTGAAGATCACCGGATCAACGCTTGACTAGTTTTTCCTGTCGTTGGGGCTCGCCTATTGGTACTCCTTGTCGCTCTGTGTTCTTATAGGAGGGTATGTAAGTGCTTACTAGCCTTTGGTGCATCCTTATTGATCTTCTTCAAAACATGATGTAAACTCCAAAAAAATTTGACAACATTAACACAATCTGATTCCTTGTTGGTTGCTGCCCTTGCAGGCTGCATCCTGTGCACCACAAGTGCACAGCTTGAGGTACTACTGGAGTGGTGTTGTAGGATTAATGGCAATCAGAAGGGAATGAATGCTTGCTGCCGTTTTTCGATGTCTCTCAATGAATTGCCTTCAACGTTGTCAAAAAAACTCACAACACTTGCAAGCAACAGTACTCTACAAGCAAAACGAGAACCGAATTGATTCAAAACTTATCTTTACTTCAGGATCTCCTTAAATTTACAAAGTATCCACACAAACACCCCAAACTTTTCTCCATGAAAATCCCTCTCAAAAACCCACACAAAAGCTATATCCGAAACTCTCAACCTCCTCTTTTCCTATAGCTTCTCTTTGCTTTTAACACTGATGTTACCATTCGTGTTTTTCTCAAACACGGACTTAAAACCTTATCTCCTCCTAAATCAAAGGCTAGGAACCCTTTCAAAGCCGAGTTCCAATCTATCTCTCAATCTTCTCAGTTATGGACTCCATCCATAACTCTTAACACATCTCGTGATGAAGCCTCCAGGAGCACACTTGCCCGTAGCTTCTTCACAAAGTCTCCATCTTTGATCTCCACATGCTCTAGCGTAAGCCTGACCACCTCGTGTGACATTCTCAACTATCTGGACCTCAGATATCCTTCCTAGTCTTGATCCTCCTCGTCATCGACCGTAATCGTCTCATCGCTCATCTGCACATGCAAAGACCAAAGAAACATTTTTCCAGTATAAATTCTTCCTAACTTGACTATCATCAACACATCCTCAACCAGCCATCAACTCCTACCCAATCATTCACAATCATAAATTTTATCGCAATTCAGAAATCATCCTTAGATCATCTTATATGACCGCTATTCAAACAAGAACCAAGCACTCGGGAATCTCCGCTCAAAATACTCGAGAAAAATCATGTCGCTAACGTCCACAAAACATACCGCTTTGAACCTGCCAATCGGACAACTCTGAATGTCTCGCTAAAGTCGATCGGATGGTCTGGCCACCATCGGACTAGTTCGAACATTCTCAACCGATCAGACTAGTTCGAACATCTTTGATCGGACGGTTTCTAAATGTCTCGGTCGATCGAACATTCAGAGCGCTTCCCACTAACTACTCACTACGTTCCAACTGGTCCGATCATCCTCAGCTGATCAGACGGCTCTGACTACTTCCCATTCTAACTGGTCCGATCGTCCTTAGTTGATCAGACGGCTCTTAGGAGTCTTCAGAAAGTTGAATGGTCCGAACGCCATTCTCATTAAAGACTAGAGACCATTCGGACTAGTCCGAATGTTTCATGTTAAAAGGCTGGATCGCCATTTGGTCTGGTCTGATCATCCTCAACTGATCGGACGGTCATGTTAAAAGCTGTCGGCTGTTTGGATTGGTACGATCGTCCTCAGCCGATTAGACTGGTCTGAACATCTTCTTCTCTAGCCCTTCTCCAATCGAACACTACTTTGTGAACTCAACCACAGAAATGCATCGATTGAAACTTTCACAAATACAAATCCAAATAAGGCCAAATATCAATTATTCATCATCAATGAATCCACGACCACCACACAATCTAATAATCTTCCCCTTGATGAATATATTGACAACATCTCAAAAAATAGAGAGAGTTTGCGAGAGAATTGGCAATAGGAACCGACCACAACCAAAGGAACCGATCAAAACCAAAAGCACACAGACCACTTAGAAAAAAATCACAGATTCACAAAAAAAAAAACTCCCCCTCAATTCCAGAGAACAAAGCTTTTCAATTTTTCTAGACTTCTCAGAAAATTTTCCAAATTCTCCCTATTCTTCCCCTTTCTTCTATTCCTCCCTTTGGCAATGAAATCATCAAAAGATCAAGAGAGAATAATTCTAAAGAAAGAGCAAGAGAATAAACATCCAAAAGTTTTGTAGATTATCCAAGTCACTTTACATTGATTTAAGAGATTAGGCAGGTTATCTATTTGTGTAGAGCTCCCTAGATTATATAAATTCATATATCATGTAGCACTGTCAAAAACTAGTCTTTAACATGATTAAGCAATTTAAATTAATGACATGGCATCTCAACAGTGACCAAATCGATTACACAGAGCACAATGAGATATCACAACGAAAAGTGAAAGCTTAAAAGTGAAGCATACCTTAAATCTAGGCAAGCTAACAGTCTCGTATAATAACCTATTGCTCCTTACTCAAACTTTTTAGCATCTGACATGTTTGTAGCATACTTGTTTTCATAATACCACCTTTGTAGCATTTTTTTAAATTCAATGGTGGCATGCTTGAAGCATAATTCTTTTGAATTATGCATTTTTTTTGTGCCTTTTTCTTTTTGTTTAACCATGGCATGCTTGAAGCATACATCTTTTTATTTGTGCACTTTTTGTGCCCCTTTTTTTATATAACATGCCAATCATTGAGTACATCTTTTCTTTTTGTTTAACCATGGCATGCTTGAGCATAAAAAGATTGTAATATGGCACATGCGGGTATCATAGCTAAGATTTAAAATAAGACTCACAATCAAGCTAATCCTTTTAGATGAACATCATAAAGTACTATCTCCAACCAATCTAGTCAAAGCATTCCGCCATGTCATGTTGTAGTTTAATTGTAGCAAGTTAATTCTAACCAATCATGATCACAGCTGCACAATATATGAGTTAATATGATAAAGAAAGTTCTACAACTCATTTGATTTCAATGGCTTAGACTTGTTGTATTATTTGATAATTATAATAAACAAAGCTACTGAAATGTTTCAACAATCAAGCTCTCCCTCAGAATAATCCCATTGGATGACAAACCCCAAACTCACCCCTCAGACGAACAAAATGAGAGGCATCAAGATGCTTAGTGAGAATATCAACAAATTAAAAATCAGACTCAACAAAGTGTAAAACAACATTACCATTTTCCACATGGTATCTCAAAAAGTGAAATCTTATGTCAATATGTTTAGTCCAAGAATGTTGCACTGGGGTTTTAGCAATATTAATAGCACTAGTATTATCATAATAAAGTGGTTTGACAAATTCATCTGGTTTTCCATTGGTTTTTTCGATAACTGGTCGGTTACCGGTACCACCCCCTCTGGCGGGATTTGATCCGATTCCGATACTTCTAACCTTGATTGTGACCCCTTTTTGTTGAAAGAAACCATTTGGTGTTCATTTTTTTGTTGGCTCAATGTACTTAAGCAAAGGTATATAAATGCAACGAATTGCACATCTATAATTTGAATTGTATTATTTCTAAACTGGGGTGTTCCCCATACAGTTGAAATGAAATGTTAACTTTTCAATCTTTTCTGAATTTGTTTCAACTTTTCAATTGATTTGTATTCTGCCAGTATTAGACTATTAGACCCTTCCATGCAACAGTATTTTTTTTTCCGAGATAACAAGTTGTCAGGCTACACGACAATAACAACACTTGTCAAGAAGTTCCACAGTATGCTTCTCACGCAATTAGCATACTGGCCAAAGTACAATGGAAGATTACAAGATGAAACACCCCTATTCGGGTCTATTATTGTAGAGGCAAACACCCTGTTGGATCATTTACATAGTCACATAATTATTGGTCCTTTTTGATGCAATGGGTTGACTGGGGTAAAGTGAGGACCACTCTCCCAACAATGATAATTACCAATATCATATGAGGTAGGTTAACATTGTTTTCCTAACAACAGAAAAGAGATGTGTTGATCTAGAAAGGAAACATTTTTAAGCATTCATACGAGTGTAACTCATCTAGCATGTAAATGCATGTAAATTTTCTTAAGAAGACAAAAGGAGTCGAGCTCTTCCAGAAAAATTCTATGTGCATTGCATTTTATATTTACAGAAATAGACTTGATCAAATTAGTTATAGGTCATGTTCTTTTTAGTTTCAGTTTATGGTTGCGGCTTATAACTTTTAAGTTATTTATGGGAGAGAGTACGGAGTAACAAAACTCACGTGCAGTTTTGGCCGATATAAATGAATTTGCTACAATATGTACTACAATTAATGTATAGACCTTACCTTAAAAAGATATTTTATTTAAATATTAGTTACCATAGAAAAGTCAAAAAATAACTTTTAAAAGCTAAAAACAAGAGCCCGTATTGTCCTCTGCTAACAACAATGCAGAATATTCAAATTTTAGCCAAGTCGCCAGGAATTGCGTGCTGGCAGGACGAGCCATTCAACATTCATGTAGACCAGATCATCAAAGCATGATGTAAGCTATGCATCTCCATGAACTTGAGATTTAAGCCACGATATTCGAATACTGAAGTTCTTACTTCCTAAAACTGATAGCTGCAATCAATTCTTTTAGGACTACTTCTCTGGCAACTGGCATGTATCTGACTTGTGCATCTATGTACGTACAGTCGTGGTAGTAGAACAATGTACACAGCTTATGGTTTGGAAAGTATCAATCCGTACAATGTACTATCTCACATAACAGTGCAATTTTGAAAACACGTGAACAGTGAATTTCAACCGTTTTGCAATCTTCCTTGCGCTTCGCATTGCTATCAAGAAAGTTAATTTCACATGGTTCTTGCAACAATTTGCTGTTGGAAGAGAAAATTCGGCTCCAGTTGCAAAAGAAAAAAAATTATCATCATTCATGATGCATCCAGGTGGATAAATACAAGCAATTTCTGCCCAAATTGAATAAATGCAGGTCACGCTGCAACAGCAAACTACAACGAGCAAACGAATCAGCCGAGAATCCCTTTTCTTCCTTTCCCTTCACAGCAAGCGGTTCCTCAATGGAAGGTGAAAGAATCAGATTGGAGTTCGGGATGGAGAGAGGAGGGGCGGAGAAAGACAAGAAGTGGTGGGGAGGCAATTCCGCGCGCCACGCATGGAGATCCTCGAGTTCACCAAAGGTGAACTTTCGCCTAGTTTTGGTATATGGTGTTGCCGCTGTTCCACGAGGCCAGGGTCGCCGACTCGCCGCCCGTGTGTTAGATGTCGAATCGGATCGAGAAAAGGGGAAGGATTGGAATTGGAGCAAAATATTCGAGGAAAAGAAAAGAACAGGGGATTCATTTCTTTCGAGCGAGGGCAAACTTGTCCAAACTTAAAAATAGTTTTTTCGGGTGAGGGGTTTGGATCTTGCCAGTTTTATAGTTTATGTTGAGAAAGTTGCTCGTACATTATTTGGATCTTGCCAGTTGTATAGTTTATCATTTCGTTTTTTTTTTCAGTTTCAACTTCTAATTTTAGCTTTTTTTCACTATTCAGTAATTCGTTTTTTCTGAATTTTTTAGATATTTTAGGCTTTTTGTATTTTCTTTTTTCCCCGTATTCCTTTGCATTGTCCGTGATGGGTTAATATTTTTTTCTATTTTTATATTTTTTAAAAATTTAATTATACCCAATAAATCAACTTAGATATGGTAAAAAAAAGTTAATTACAGTAAAATTTCAGTTAAAAATTAAAAATCATTGCTATTTCGAACACCCCTAAATATGATGAGCCCTTCTATCTCAGCAACCGGGTACAGCTGTGGATAATGTTGCAAAGAAATCTAGAAACAAAGAAAAACAGAATCTAGGAATCAACCGTGCCGAATAAGTGAGATTCTAGAATAACCAAAAACTTCCTCGCGATCCGCCGTTTCGGCTGACGGAAAAACCCAACAACCCCACAGCTGGGGCCGCGGCTAATGCTGGCGCTCATCCAGAATCCACAGCCGAAACCCCCGTGCGCGCCCGTGCCGCGGTGACACCAGCCTGGCCGCCTGTTTGACCGTTTACAGCTGCAACTGCGCCACGTGGCGGGCGGGGGCGGCACGTCGGAATCGTGGAAAACCGGTGTTGGCCGACTAGCTGCCGTGGTGCTTGGCTGCGCCGCTTCACTGTCACCTCCGGTGGTTGGTCAGTTGCTTTCGTGGTTGCACTGTTGTACACTATTGAAGCCTCCTGTATTGCGACAGCCAATATCAACATGCTAGCATTTCGCCACATGATTCTTGGGCTGAGAGAACTCAAATGACTGTCGACCAGTGTATACACGGTAAAAATCTATGCCGGGTGCGTAATTATGCTTGATTTTACCATTTTGGCTTCTCTTTTCAATATCAGTAGATTAGTTTAACACCTTGCAGAGTGAGAAGGAAGTGACATATAAATACATGAAGAGTAGTCTGTGTCTGAGACCGTGGGCTGTGATTTTTAACGTGAAAGAGAAGCGTTTTAGATAATTTGCACTCCAACGTACTGATACTACGCAACTAGTATTTTTGAAAGTAGCTAAGTGCTAGCTTCCTATTTTCTATCCGTCACTAGTAAGTCACCTGAACTAATGTTGGCTCATTACTTAAAAAAGCAACTAATATTGGCTCCACTCTTTACCATGTTTTGACTTCAGAGTTCAAAAAGATCTCAACTGCGAACTAAGCTGCAGGGAAGGTGTTGCTTTCTGACGACTTAATAGCTCAGTCAACTGTTTGTGTACTCGTCAGTCACCAACAAGATGCAACAGCTGCAACTTGTCTCGATCTCAAGTCCTAATTAACAAACAGTTTGCACAAAAGATTCATTGAAACAATTCCTCACCCATCAATATACAATTCTTTAGTACTTTCTATCAATAAAAGAATATGCCTCCTCTATCAGTGAAAACCCTATTCAATCTAACGAACCTACCAACTATTTTTTTGTTCAAACAATGCAGTAGAGCTATACAAATAAACAAACGGTCTTCCAGTTAGTATAATCCAACGGTCGAGATCTAATCACACTTGTACAAGAGCTCAAATACCAGAAGCTGCACCCGAAAATGGCGCGAACCAGAGGTCCCCTTCGTCTAGCTTCATGAGATCCTGCAAGCCTTCCCACAGCTGGTCTCCCGATTCGTCCACACCCAGCTTCCACTCTCCCGGCGTCCTCTCCTCGGCACCCACACTGCACGGCGACGGCGTCAGATTCTCGGTTTTAGCCACCGCGACAGCGTCACCACCATTGCCGTTTTTCTGGCCAGGCAAAGGCTCATGGTGCGGGAAATTGAGCTTGGCACGCGGGCCGCGGAACTCGAGGGCGGCACAGTCGTAAGCCCTCGCCGCCTCCTCCGCAGTGTCGAACGTCCCGAGCCACTTGCGCACTGCGCGGCGTGGGTCACGGATCTCCGCCGCCCACTTTCCCCACGGCCGTTGCCGCACACCGCGGTACATGTTCTTCTTCGTCCTCTGCCTCCTCTGCGCTCCTGCCGCCGCCATTTGCTCCTTGCCATAATTCACTTTCTGTACCATCTCTGGCCCCTCTGCCTCGGCCCCGAAGAAGTCGCAGCCGAGGCAGCCGTCGATGCGGCACAGGTTGCACGCCTCCCCGCATGCCACGGTAACTATTTCCGGCGGCGCCGTGCTGTACGAGGAGACGACGTGCCGCAGCGCAGCTACAATGATTCCGTGCTCCTGCTCAGAGGAGATCAACCGGCCGGCGAACTCCACCACGCTATTGCCTTTTGCCGAACTCGAGGCCTGTCTCCCGTGATCATCGAACTGTGTCTTGAAATCTTGCTTCGTGGTGGCCATGGCTGAGATCATCTTCTTGGTCATGAGTGTGCGGAGGCGCTTGCTTAAGCTCAGTGGTTGGAAAGCTGAAAGTGTGCTTGAACTGAAGATGGAAAGAACTGGCGGGTGGAGGCGCTTATATAGGGAGGCGAACATCGACATCAACGCGGCCCGCGACTCGGTGCGTATGTAGTGTACAGAACGGCGCCAGGTCTCGTTTGCCTTGGACCGATGTCGTCGTTGATCTTTCCACTTCTAGGAGCTCGGTTAACTCTCTGGAAAACGTGTGAACGCGGGAAGCTTAGCTTCGCTGCTTCTGGGATGTTCTTGAGCAGCCGAGTATTGCGTGGACTATGATCCTGTTCTTTGTTACTTTTAAAAGTTATTTTTAATTTTTGTTATAGTAACTAACTTTTAAACGAAATATTTTTTTTAAGATAGAGTCTACAAATTAATTATAGTACACGTTAAAAACCTAATATCTGTACCATAAAAAATCGCAAGCGAATATCTCTCTTTCCGTAATCTCTGTCGCAAACAGCTAAAAAGTCATCAGCCGTAGCCAAAAAGAACAGACCCTATTTTTGAAGTGACGTACTCACTTGCAGGTCATGGCTTTACTAAAAAACACGTCATCTAGCCATACTGAATAATCCGTGTGTTGAGAGATATAAGATTATAGTTTAAAAGGTTTTATTCATAAATATAAGCTACATGTTGATTTAATGAGATTTTTTCTTGTATGCCTCTATTTATTTTCTTTCTATCGTATGCATTTATTCACTATCACTCATATAAAATATTCTCACTCATCTTCCCGAGATAATTACCTAGGTTATCTAATCATTTTTTGTAATATCTTTATCAATTTCACCACAACCTTAATCCTTATGCAATACGCCATATATTTCTCAACAAAGAGAGTACTAAATAGCTAGCTAATCCTAAAAAGGGACCTTCCACAAAATAATGACTGCTAAAGCACAGCATAAAACAAACGAACCAAAAACTACAGTAACTGAAACAAATAAGTATCTTAAACTGATGTGCAAGGAAACAAACAGGTTCAGAAGCCTATAGGGTATTCAGAATAGCGTTGGTTTATAGTTTTTTTACTATAGCTGGTTTATTTTGTGATGTAATTAAATTGGCTTATTTAGCATAATTAAATTTAAAAAATTAAAAAATAGAAAAAATATATTAGCTCATCACGGATAATACAAAAAAATAAAAAAATAAAAAAACCAAAAATGAAAAGAAAAAGAAAAAATTAAAAATTAAAATAGTAAAAAAAAGTCAGATGTTACCGTCAAATACTGACGATGGTATCCGCTGAGCGCTTATGTATATCGACTGGACGCACATGAAAATTTCTATTTCGTCTCTCTCTTCGCAAACCAACCAAAGCACCTGCAAACCTTGGACCGATGTCGTCGTTGACTCGTTGATCTTTCCCCTTCTAGCAGCTCAGTTTTTTTTTTTTTTTTGAACTCTTCTAGCAGCTCAGTTGAAACCGTGTGGATGCGGGAAGCTTAACTTCGCTGCTTCTTGGACGTTTTTTGAGCAGTCGTGTATTGTGTGGACTATTTTTGAAGTGACGTGCGGAAGCTTAGCTTCGCTGCTTCTTGGACGTTTTTGAGCAGTCGTGTGTTGTGTGGACTATTTTTGAAGTGACGTACTCACGTGCCAGCCTTGCGGCCTTGCAGGTGGAGGCTTACCAAAAAACACGTCATCTAGCCATACCGAATTGTTCTCCCTTTCAAATTTTGACAACAACAAAATTCAAATGGAAACTCAAATTGAAAATTCAAAAGTGGATTATTGAACTGGAATTTCAAAACCAAAGCCAAATGTCATATCTAGAAGTTCAAATTTAAAATTAAATTACAATTACAATTTGAAAAAAAACAAAAACAAAATTTAATTGGGCCAAGCCCTCGTTTTCTCCTTCACATTCTTCCTTTCATTACCCACTAGCCTTCAGCCTAGCCAACTAGATAAGCCCATCTCCCCTCTCTCTTCTCTATCCCTTTGGTGTTTTGGGCATGCACCCGTCGCCCCCAAGCCTGGCTCCACAGTGTCCGCGCCATCCCCGTGCCATGCGCTCCTGCTCCACGCCACGCCGCTCGGGCCATCTACGCTGCTCTCGGTCACTGCGCGCATTGAAGCCATGCACATTGTCTTGCTCCCTCCTTTTGGCTATAAAAGCCACCAAGACGCCCCTTGCTCTCACCTACCTTCTCTCCACCACCCCTCGCCACCGCCGTCTCTCTCTGCTTCGGTCGATTTCTAACGTTGCTGACGCTATTCCCTGTTTGGCGCGACTCAACTCATTTTCACGCTCCCAGAGCGCCCCCGCGACCTCCCCAAGCTAATCCTAGTGCCAACTCCCACTCTTCTACCCTCTGGCGAGCCATCCATGGAAGCCACCTTCCGCTGCCTCAGTCTACCACTGCCCCACCGCTCCAACAAGCCCTCGACCTCCCTATCACCACCAGTACACCCCCTCAGAGCCCCTTTATGCCCATGTGCTCTTTAATTCGCCGTCTCCCCCTCCTCGCCACCGCCTCATTCCGTCCCCATGTTCGGCTGCCTGGCATCGCCGCCGGTCACCACTGGGCTCAAATTGAGCCACACCACTCCGCCCACGGGTGTGGCTCGGCTCCAACAACCTGTTTTTGAGCTTAGCGGCGACCGCTGTCACCTCCCTTGCCGGTGGCGAGCACAGCAATGCCGTTGCATCTGTTCAGCCGAGAGGATACTGTAGCACCATGATTAATTAATGAAGTAATTAATTGGTAGTTAATTATGTTCATTAGTTTAGACTAATTAGTTAATGACATGTGGACCCAATCCATTAGAAAATTTAATTAAAACCGAATTCAAGAATATGAGTCACTAACATGTAGGCCCTTTTTATTATGTCCAGCACAGTGTCCGACCCCACATGTCAGCCTCTTGCATTTTTCTTTTGAAAAATAAATTTGAAAGAAAATAAAAACCATAAGGATCCGACAGCAGAAAGGATCCGACCTTGCTCCAAGCCCTCGCCCTCGGCAACTCCAGACCTGATCGGGGCCATGTGAACACCGAGGCACTCGGTGTCGGAGTCGGAGTCCCATAAGGATCCGACCTTGCTTGCTGATGAACCCCGCCGGCGAAGGCGATTGTATCTTGGGGCGCTTTGCCTTCGGTGAACAAGAGCGCAGCCCCGCCTCGGAAACTGCCGCACAGGGAAGTTCCACCATCGCCGGGACGGACTCCACCCCAGTATCCTCCGCAGGCGACAGCTTCGCCTCAACGTCAACCGCCGGCAGAACAGCACCCGTGCCTGCCGATACTCCCTCCCCCGCGGAACTACGAAGAGGTGGGCTCGGGCCGGAGCGGCGCTCGGCACCTAATGCCGAAGCCGCACACGCGATTCGGCCGCCCGAGCTGCCTCGCGGTCGCAGCCGTGCAGAGCGTGTGTTCCCTGGCCATGTACGGTCCGAGAAACGCGCCCACCGCACGCTCCACGTCTTCCAGGGAAGCACCTGCGAGGGGCACACAGGCACGTTGTAAAAGCAACAGCCTCGGGGCATAGCATACGAAAGCAAGCACCAGCACAACTTACACGGACCGGGGCGTCTCCGCAGCGAAGACACGGACGGGCGGACGTTGTCGCGCTGAAGCTTCCCAGGAGTAACACGCCACTGTGCAGCAAGCGACGCCACGTCATACATCACGAACTCCTTGGCGAGGTCGCGCATATTTAAGCGGGCGGTGATCCCTACAAGCCTCCGTGCTATCCATTTATCATCATCGTCTACTTCCGCGCCGGACGTAAGGTTAACCGTCACCAGCCGCCCCGAACACTCAAGGCCGCTACCGCTCGCCACGCGGTGGTAGAACCACCGCCTCCTCCAGTCCGGCTCCCACCTCGCCCGACTCGACTCCGCGGGAAAAATCTTCTCGCATTGCGGCCGCAAGACGAGGTCGACGCTGCCGAAGCCGGGCAATGCCCCGTCCCCTCGATCCTCCGCCGCACACTGGGCATCGTGCAGAAATGCGAACAACGATACGGTCGGCCAGCACGCCTCCGTGCGCACCGCCCAGCTGTACACGACAAGCCGGGCTATCACATTCGGCGTTATCTACGCCAGCTCAAGCCTGAAGGCCCGCAGGACATCCCCGACAAGTCTGGCGGCCGGAATGCATAGCCCAGCCTCCAAGTAGGCGACGAACACGACCGCCTCCGATGTTTCGGGGTGCGGCCCGGTCTCATCGCCCGCAGGCAGTCGCACATCCCGGCGGTCCGACAGCTTTCCTTCGCGTAGAAGGACATGGATCGTCTCTTCCGTCACCAGTGTCGAGCCCAGGACGCGGGAGCACGGACCCCCTACTCTCTCCGCCGTCGTCCACCATGTGTGCACAGGCGCGGAGCCGTGCCCCACGAGTGTGTACCCCACCTCGAGCGGCGACGGCCGCCGGAAGACGGCGCCGTCATCGGCCGGCTGGGCGCGCGCCCCGTCGTGTGCCATCGTCCTCCTCGAGCTCCGCGACGTAGGAGGAAGCAAGGAAGACAGAAGATTGGGGGCGTGTGACCGGGAGCTAGAAGGCAAGGCGATGAAAGTGAAAGTGGCGTAACGCAAAGGGTATTTAATACCCGCATCTCCCACGCCATCCATCAGCATAACTGCTGGGAGGCGAACCGCCCACCTTCCCACGATCGTCACCATAGTGGCGCACCTACCCATGTGCGCCACGTCCGGTCAACCGGCGGTCGCACCAAGGGGCCTGACCGCGCACGGCGCACAAATAGCACCCCGCCATGTGTCCGCTCGGGAATCTATGCACAACAACCTAGCTCCGCCTTCGGTGGCATCTCCGCCTTTGCAAGTCAGTCCCAGGTCCGCCCCCGACGGTGACACGCACCCGCACGCCGGACAGGCGCGCCAGAAGACGCCCCCCCACCTCGGGGAGCGCTTGCGGAACAGTCCATTCAGTGGAGTCTGCACATATCAACGCAGAGCCAGCCAGCGCCGCGCGCCCAAGACGCGCTGGTCAGCCGGATCATTGCGCGGCCGGCGCGCTCGTATGCGGCGCAAAGCAGAGCTCAATCGCTCACAGCGCAACGGCCTCCTTCCCCCGCGGGCGCGCGGCGGTCGGCGGTCGTCGGCATATTGTGTTCGAAAATAGGCCTCCCTTAGTTCATCAACACGGCAATATTCCTCTGCATGTTCATCAACGGAGGAAGGCATATTCTCGAAATCAAAAACCATCTCAGCTACGCCCGGAAGACACTACAGCCCTCCTGGTATGTATCTATATAGCCGTCGCCCACGCGTGGAAAAGCGCAATTGACGGAAGTTGAAGCGACGCGGTCGCCCACACGCGGAGAGGCGCAATCGGCGGAAGCCGAGGCGGCACGGTCGCTTATACGCCTGCGACATCCCCGCTCGATTGCATTTGCGCACATGGCCACGTCGACGAAGTCTCCGCCGTCGTAGGCCAAATACGACTCCGCCAAGGGACCCCAGCTCCGCCTCCTGCAAAGCCTTCGCCTCAGCGGAGCGACTCCGGCTCTGCCCTCGACGAGACCTTTGCCCCCTAGGGTAGCCCCGCGTCCGCCATTGGCTCTGGCACTTCAACACGCAGCCGCGCGTCCGCATGCCACACCAGAAGGCGCCCCTTCCACTCCGGTGGCTCGGGACAATCCCGGCGCTTGCTGCACATTATACCTCTTCACTCTTACCACAACCGTCTTCGTACTCTAATGTGTCCTATGCCTTTCCATGGATGCTAGGTTGCGAGAGCATCGGCGCACGTGAGTCGATCGGCGGAGTCCACACGGCCGTGCGAAACCAGCCGCCAGAAAGGCGCGCGCACTCGTGGACGTCCGACCGCACACAGCGCCCCGGCCACCGTCACCTCGGGGCATAATGCCCCGGCACGCCCCAGGATCGGAAGATACCCCAGACGCAACGCCCGACACTTCTTCGTCAGCGCGCCCTTCGTCACGCCGCTACGGTCGCATATATAGCCGCTCTCCGGAGGTGCAACCGACGGAGGCTCAACCATTGCGGTCGATGACACGCGTCTAACCCGCGGGAGGCGGACCGACGCAGTCGCTCACGCGCATGAGACGCCCAACCTCCAACGCCTGCCCGCTCCTCCCGCAACCGACGACGTCTCCGCCTCCGCAGTGCAAATCTGACTCCGCCCGCGGACCCCCGGCTTCAACTCCGCTCCGCCCACAATCACACACTGTCACAGGCTGCAGGGACGGAGGGGGCCAAAGGGCTCGGCAACATGGCTTCGGCCTGTGAAGCCCTTCACCATGAGAGGCTCCTGTTGTAGGGGTGGCCCCCACCTAAACCCAGCTAGGCTGTTGAGAAGGTTATAAACCATGTAAATGACGTAGCTTGCCCTTGTAGGAGGCTCGGTGTAAAGTTACGATGGTAAAGGCGCTCCTTACGAGGGAACGCATGTATATCATGACCTGCCCTTGGGAAAGGCAGGAGAGGTCATTTGCTCACCTAACTCTCCACTACCATACCTCTCTCTCTGTTTGGTCTGTAGCCACAACAGTATGTTTTTTCCAAAGAGGACACTCGGAATTATTTTGTCTCTCTAAAAAACAGAAGTACCAGAGTTTCAACGACAGAACTACTAAGAATGGAAGTACCGCACATCTTGAGCGAAATTACCGGAATACGGAAGCTCCAAAAATTTGGACAGTATGTTTTTTGAAAGAGCGCCAACTTTTGGCCTCAAAGCAAACGGAAGTAACGCGTCAAAACTTAGGAACTTTTGAAGATCGAAACACAGTGCCGATAATGGTTGAAGTACCGTGCTAAATCTAAATGGCTAGTTTTGATGCTCTGATATAGCCATTATTATTGCTACAGTACAAGTGCAGTAGTTTTGTAAATTGTACAACAGTACTACCGCTCACCCTAATTTTTTAGAATTATTTTATGCAATGGCTATATTTGGTTGGTGGAAGTATAAATACTTCACCATCAGCTCAAGGACAAAAGTTAGAGACTCTATTGAATATCCTTGAGTATTGAGCATTCTCTCCACACCTCATTTTCACATTGTGTATTCATTTAAGGTAGTTGAGTCAACATCAAGTTAGATTGATTTTGGTACTTGATCACCATCAAGTTAAGCTATGGTTTATTACTCTTGGTGTTTACCGGCACCTAGACGGCCTAGCGGGAGATTACGAGGTGATCTCTTTAAGATGATTGTGAAGAGGTCAAGCGTCGACTTGTGAGTAGTTTGGTGTGCACCATCTCCAGAGTGTAGGAATGACAACCAAGGTGGGCTTCAGCCTAGGGAGTGAGAATATTAGTAGTGTATAACCCAGGTGCATTCAGTCTAGCCCGAGTAGTATTGCCAAGGTTCAGCCCAGGTAGCCCCTGTAGACATGTGGCCATACTGCCTACTCTTGCCACAGATTTGGGGATTAATTCAAGCGGTATGCTCTGGACGGCTGAGATACGAAGTTAAAGCGGTAAGTGGAATCGAGTGGCTCAGCGTTTAGAGAATGTTCAGATCAGCCGAAGGGTTATCATCTGTCGTGCGTCCAATGTGGATCCAGCGGCCAATAGCGATGGTGATGTTCGGACCATCCAAACAGTTATCATCTGTTGTGCGTCCAATGTAGATCTAGTGATTGAGAGCGATTTGACATTCAGATGATCCAAACGCCTGGGCTGAAATGGTTCACATGATGCTGATCGGACGGTGGTCTGAGTTATGGAAGTCGTTGCTGACTTCAATTAACGAAGGGGTATGGGCTGATAGTCATTCGATTTAGATCCAACGGCCAAGGGTTACTCAGCTGATCGTTCAATCCGAAGAGTCATACTCTACTAATTGTTCAATGTACATCCAATGGCTGAAAGGTTATTGGCGATGTTCAGATCGTTCGAAGAGATATGCTTTACTGATGGTCTGATCTAGACCTAACAGCCAAAAGGGGTGGTAATATTCGGATAGTCCGAAGAGTCCTCTCCTGCTGTTTGAACGATGCTTATCGAACGGTGGAGATTTTCTGATACCCTTTTGCTCAGTTCGATCAGATCAGTACTGGAGTTATGAACATCAAATGATGAAGATTACAACAAAATATTTTAGTTGCATCCTACGGCTAAAAATCTATTCAGTAGCAATTACTATATACTTTTGTCTTATTGTAATTACTATTCACCATCAACTGTCTTTTATTTTCGGTTAATGCTCCAGCCGATATAAAAAGCTTGTAAGACTCTTTTGGAAAATCATTGAAAAATGAAAAACGCTAGCTGTCATACTAGTATCTGTACTTCTTGTAGTTCATTGTTCTTAGTTATCTACTTTACTCTTCCATGTCATGATTTTCTGCTTGTCTCGTCCTGATCGGTTCTAAAATCAATCGAGAAATTCCTCAATCTTTCCAGGGTCCTGACAGCTAGTCTTAGCAAATCTTCATGATTTAGGTACTTAAATTGTATCTTTATTATGTTACATTGTTTATATTTTGATATCATTCCATGTTTTCCTTAATATGCTTTATGTTTTAGCATTGAACTTAAGTTTCATATCAATAATGTAATTATGATGTATTTTTGTTATGTCATGGTGTGAGTATAAATTGACATTAGTTTTATATTGTTAAAGTTTAGCCCGAGGCTTAGCCAAATCATAGTTCCGCTACTGAGGATAGCCACTAGTAGATCGAGAAGTTGAGGCTTAATTCGTGGAGCCGGTGCAACTTGCATGGGCTTTTCTCAATGTGGATTAGGCGGTAAGTTTTCGAACACCACAGCAAAACATCGTGTGTCTTTTGATTACCTGTTTCTCTCTACTTTCTGCACTTATATTTATAGTTGTGTGATTGCTAAGCTTATCATATTTACTTGTGCTAGAGATTTATTTGTAGATATCATTGCTTGTGGTGTCTCAGTCTTTCTAAAATTATGTAGGTTTAACATTGTATTGAAATCTCACCTTGCTACAATTTGTGATAATTAGTTTTAGAAGGCAAGAATTTTTAGAACCTCCTATTCACTCCCTCTAATCAGTTATCCTTATCCTACAGCCGCTTGCCTATGGCGAGATGAGGTATCACCTTTTGCTGTCGCTTCCACTTCTACTTTTGTAATGTATTTATTTGGTCTAATCAGCCCTATACGGAAACTCTACACGACGAGGGTTATTTAAACTCTAATATATATTATTAATAATTGGTATGATTTATGCGATGTATAAAATGGTTCAACAATGTCTATGAGCACTATCTCCTAATTTAGGAAATAGTATGGTAGAATCACAGAGGATTCTGAATTGATAAAATCTAGGTCTGACAGAGTTGGTATCAGAGCATATAACTGCAGGGTAAAAAGCCTAGCTCGTTGGCTTTACAAAAGCTTTATAAAAATATAGTGCACTACTGCTTCTACTTACCACTCTTAGTTTTTTCTCACCTCTCCTCCTTATATCTTTGAAATGTTACTAACACACTCTCATCTAAATTGTAGATGGTTGGATCAGCTGACGTTGGTCCGTGGGACTACTTCACCCATAGAGAGGATGATGGGGAATTCAGGAACATCCTTTGTAAGCTGATAGCACCAGCACCATCCCATCTTTAGCGGCCAAAAGACTCAGGAAGGAGATAGGGAAACTTGGATGATGGAAGTCTTCATTTACGCAAGGGAAGGCGAGTACATGTCCCACACCTTCAGGACCAAGCACCTAAGGAGTTCTACTTTAGGTGCCCTTCAGGACATTGCCTGCCTAGCTTCTACTCGTCTGTGCAAGATTCACGAGGCCACCCTGTTGACCTCCCCGTTCTGCTACTACCTGTCCCTCTGGGAGGGAGGATGCTACTGTGAAACCTATGTCACCCAAGAGGACAATCCGCTTTTGATGCACCAGGTTGAGCCCTTCTAAGCTATGGGAGCCACCTATAGTGAGGCTCTAGAGGAGATCTCAGACCTCCACCAGCTTCTCACTGCCAGCTACAGCCACACCAAGGACCTTTGTACTCAGCTCGCTAAGTGCGAGAGGGCCCTGGCTGCAGTAGAGTGTGAGAGGGCCACCGCAGTCGTTGAGCTTGAGTAGACTATAGTGGCAGTAGTAGTTCACGCTCCAGCACTCGTGAGACCTGCTATCATCCCTACCAACCCTGCTTCAACTTGACCCTTCACCGGAGGACCCCGCCTAAGGACTACTGCAAGGAAGAGTATGTGTGCTCTAGTCCACTAATCATCATCGACATTGGAGACACCAACCAAGGTTGTAGCCATTCTTGCTCCCACAGTCCCTCATGTTCCTGCTCCAGTTCACCTTGCTACAACTGTTTCTACTTCCACTCTTGTTCACCCAGTGACTGCACCACCTGCTGTGACCATAGCCTCATGGAGGAGTAGGTAGATCTAAGAGTTAAGATAGTTACTACTGTTTGCTAGGGCTAGTATTATGGTTTGCAAGCACTAGCCCCTTGTACTACCCAAGCCGATTTATTACGAACCCAACCCCTGACCTTTTCCTCTGCTAACAAACCCCTAGAGGCAGAAGATTGGCTCTGCGACACAAACAAGAAGCTTTGGCTTGCATGATGCTCAGAAGAAGGCAATGTAGTCTTTTCTACTCACCAGCTAAAGGGAACCATGATCGCTTGGTGGGAAAACTACGTGGTAGCCCGAGTAGGAGAAAGCCCCGTAGCCAAGGAAGCCTTTGAACAGGAAGAGGAGGCCGAAGAATAAGAAGAACAAGAAGAGGAAGAAAATGCTAAGGCACAAGCAGAAGAAGTAGCCGACCTCGTAGGCCAAGCTATTCCCTAGACTAAGTTTAAAACTATCTTTAGAACCAACTTTGTAACTGTCAGCACCACATATGAAGAAGAATGAGTTCAGAGCATTAAAGTAGAGGAATATGTTGGTCAACGAGTACCTCACTAAGTTTGACCAACTAGCTCGCTATTCTCTAGGAGATGTAACAGATGAGGAGGAAGAAATTGACTGATTCTTGGAAAGTATCCATGAAGATCTAAGGGTGCCGCAGATTATTCAAGATTTTCCTAACTTCCACCACCTTGTCAACAAGGCACTCAACCCAAGCCACAACCCAAGTTGGCTTCCCATAGGCCACAAGGAAATTATCCCTAAAGGCCAGCATTATACAAGAATCCCTCTTTCCCCAGACCAGCAGCAGCCATACCACCTAGAGTTCCAATTCAAGCACCACATCCAAGTGGAAATATTCTCTGCACTCCCCGTCCTACAATACAACCCACTGCATCCAACCTTACGACCAACCTTTATTGCTTTAGCTATAGAGAGAAGGGGCACTTTGTCAACCATTGCTTACAACATTAGGTGACACTAGTGAGGTTCAATTTATGTACCACTCCAGCTTGTGGCCAGATGTCAATACCCAACAGAGGATATCAGTATTGGAATACGCGTAGGCTACGGAAGCAGAAAACAAAACTTTTCTACCGCGCATCCAAGAACATCATGCTAAGGAAGGATCATGGATCGTTACCACTTAGACGCGCAGCGCAGCGGAAGAAGAATTGGAAACCGATCCAATCTCGCGCGTCGAGGTAGTAGTGGAAGTAGCCGATCGTCCCGACGGATCGTCTCCTCCACGCACGCCGATCGGCATCGCAACGAGCAGCGCCTCCACCGGTATCCACACGTCCCGGTGGGGCGCCGATCGCGAGTGTACTAGCACTCGTGGCGGCTAGGGTTTGGCTCGGGAGGTGGCGGCTAGGGTTTTGCTAGATATTAGCGGGGCGAATCCTCCGCCTCGCCTCCATATATATAGACCTCCTCACGTGGGCCTCGTGGACCGAGGCCCAATAGGAGTCTATTCGGATCTCTATCCGAATTGAGCCCATATCGAATCATATTCGAATTAGTGTTCCAACCCGTTAAGCGTGCGACCACAGCAGGTTCACGTATACTTGGTCGTGACCGGAAACGCCTTTCCGATTACCATGTTAATAGCGGCCTCTAGTAAGACATATTAACCCCAAAGTATATGTAAAGATCATATCAATTGAACTTTGTAATGTTCTCTCATGTACGAATCCCTTTGCCTCACGATATAGATTGAGCTCAAGGTGAGACTGTGTCATCCTCTTAATAGCTCAATCACTCTCTCGATTCCGTGATGGATTATAAACTCGTGATTGACTCCTCAATCACCTTGGCATGGCCATGCACTTTCATAATCCATTACATCGAGGGCCCAGAGATATCTCTCCCATAAGGAGGGGCAAATTCTATCTTGATCATTCACATCCCACTACATGTTTTATGGCAAACCCGAAGACTACTTTTATGACTACCCGATTCACGGAGTAGTGTTTAGTAGTCCCAAAATAAGCTACTACTCATGTTGGGAACCATGATGATCTCAAGTCTAAGGACTCTACATAAACACTACTTGAGACCAGCGATGACACATGGAATCTCTGCGGTGTCTCATGGCAGTCTATCAACATATGTTCACTAACACATGTCCTTATTATTGATTTGGTATCACCATACCATGATCCATGAGACATGATCATCGATCAATACATATCTTGATCTTTGTCTTTGAATCATATTTGTTCCTCATATGATATCGATCGGGATCATTTAGAAATAGCAACATCTTAGTATTTAAGAGTCTCATGAATAAGTCACATACTCATTGATCAATAATGATGATGTCTATTCCAAGGAACAAAGTAATGTATCATAAACATAGTATGTGATATATACAACATCTCCATGTTGCCTCTAGGGCATATCACTAACAGATCTCCCACTTGCACTAGAGTCAACCATGTAGGTATCTAATACCCATTGCCTAGTGTGAGCCTCATGCTTTGGTGGGAAGCGGCTTTGTCAACGGATCGCAATGTTCAAATCCGTTTGTACTTTGCATATCTTAACATCGCCTCTCTCCACTATCTCGCGGATGAGATGAAATCGCGTAAAATGTGCTTGGACTTACAGTGCGATCTAGGCTCTTTGGCTTGCGCAATGGCCCCACTATTGTCACATGAGGTCCATTGGGTGGAGGCACTAGCCATCACACCAAGCTCGAAATAAATTTCTTGATCCAAACGACCTCTTTGGCGGCTTGAAAGCTGCTATGTACTCGGCCATTGTAGAATCAAGAACCGTCTGCTGCTTGGAACTCTTCCACTTACCGCACCGCCATTCAGCAGAACACAAATCCAGTTGCGATCTAAAATCATATTTGTCGGTTTGGAAGCTAGCATCGGTGTAACCATTTACAACGAGTTCTTCCTCACCTCCATAGACAAGGAACACATCTTTAGTTCTTCTCAAGTACTTCAAGATGTTCTTTACGACAATCCGGTGACTTTCACTGGATCGGTGAGTATCTACTCGTAGCACTTAAAGCATCTGAAACATGCGGGCGTGTACAAAGCATGGCATACATAATGGACACAATAGCGAAGCATATGGAATCGCATTCATTTTATCCCGCTCATCGGTGTACTAGGACACCGATTCTTGCTAAGATTTATACCATGTGACATAGGTAGAAAACCTTTCTTGGAATCATGCATATTGAACCTTTTCAACACCTTGTCAATGTACGTATCTTGGCTTAATCCAATTAGCCTTTTGATCTATCTCTATAGATCTTGATGCCCAGAATATATCTTGCCTCTCCTAAGTCTTTCATAGAGAAACTATTTTTAATGAAGACTTATGATTCGAGCAAAGGAATGTCATTTCCGATCGGTAATATGTCATCCACATATAAGACCGTAAATACGAGTGCGCTCCCACTAGCCTTTTGTAAACACAAGGCTCTTCTTCGTTCTTGATGAAACCAAACCCTTTGATTACTTCATCAAAGCGAATGTTCCAACTCCGAGATGCTGCTTTAATCCATAAATGGATCTTTGGAGCTTGCATATCTTTCCAAGCGATTGCGGATCGATAAAACCTGTGGGCTGTGTCATGTACACATCCTCACTCGATTTCCATTAAGGAAAGCTGTTTTGACATCCATTTGTCATATTTCATAGTCGAAATATGCAGCAATCGCTAGAATGATCGAATAGACTTTAGCATTGCGACGGCGAAAAAGTTTCATCATAATCAATACCTTGAATTTGTTTGAAACCTTTGGCCTGTCGCGCTTTATAGATGTGAACATTTCCATCTATGTCTATCTTTTCTTGAAAACCCATTTGCATTCAATGGTTTTAACACCATCGGTGGATCAACCAAGTTCCAAACTTGATTCTGTGCATGGATTCAATTTGGATCTCATGGCTTCAAGCCATTTCTCGAGTCTGGTCCCACCATTGCCTCTTCATAGGTCTTAGGCTCATCGTTGTCTAACAACAATATGTCCCGTTGTTGAGTAGTCAAGAACATGTACCTCTCGGTGCACGACGTGACCTTCGACCTACGTGGTCTGGTGTGTCCACAAGTTCTTCAACAGTTTGTTCATCTGTTGTGGTTCGTAGAGGAGCTGAAACGTTATCGGTGTTTCTTGAATTTCTTCAAGTTGCATTGTGCTCCCACTATCCCTTCTTGAGAGAAACTCTTTCTCTAAGAAGACACCATGCCAAGCGACAAACACTTTGCCTTCTCCTCGATTATAAAAGTAATATCCTTTTGTTTCCTTAGGATACCCGATAAAGAAGCATTTATCAGTTTAGGAGTGAGCTTATCAGTTGTAAACGTTTTACATAAGCCTCACATCCCCAAATCTTAAGAAAAGACAAGCTAGGGCGTTGTCTGTCCACATCTCATATGGTGTCTTTTCTACGATTTTGATGGAACCTGTTTAGTGTGAGCGCGGTTGTTTCAAGGCGTACCCCAAAAAGACAACGGAAGATCACTTTGGCTCATCATGGGCGCACCATATCTAATAAGGTGCGATTTCTCGTTCAGATACCCCATTCCATTGAGGTGTTCTGGCGGAGTCAATTGTGGAACAATTCCACAATCCTTTAGATGATTGCCAAACTCATGGCTCAAATACTCGCCTCCACGATCGGATCGTAGAAACTTGATTGTCTTGCCTAAATGATTTTGCACTTCATTTTGGAATTCTTTGAACTTTTCAAAGGATTCGGACTTATGCTTCATCGGTAGATATATCCATATCTACTAAAGTCATCGATAAAAGTTATGAAATCACGAAAACCACCTCTGTTGTTAAGCTCATTGGTCCACATACATCGGTATGTATAAGTGCCAATAAGTCATTTGCCCGTTCACCTTGACCGGTGAAAGGTGCCTTTGTCATCTTGCCAAGTAAACAAGATTCGCATGTCTCTAATGATTCAAAATCAAATGAGTGCGAATACCATCTCTATGGAGCTTACGCATGCGTTTCTCATTTATGTGACCTAGCGGCGATGCCAAATAAGCGTGGGATTCAAATCATTGGACGTTGCCTCTTTGCATTAATGTTATAGACCGGTGACCCTTCAAGAGTAAGAACGTATAACCCATTCACCAATGGAGTATGACAATAGAACATATCTTTGAAATAAAGAGAACAACCATTGTCCATAGATTTAAAGTCATAACCTTACGCTTGCAAACATGAAGCGAAATAATGTTCTTTGAAAGAGATGGAACACAATAACAATTATTCAATTCCAAAACTAATCACGAAGGTAAAGACAATGGCATGGTGCCAGCACTACATGCAACTTTTGCTCCATTGCCAACGCGAAGATCCACCGCTCCTCCTCAAACTTCTACTTCTTATTAGCCCCTTCAACGATTTGCAAATGTGAGCAACCGATCCGGTATCAAATACCCAAGAATTAGTGGAAGAAGTAGCAAGATTGATTTCTATAACATTTATACAGGAGTGGAAGTCATACTTCCTTCTTCTTCTCAAGATCCTCCAAGTACTTTGGGCGTTCCTTTTCCAATGTCACGATTGCTTACAGAGTAACAATGCATCGGGATGAGCATCGCCCTTCTTGTCTTTCTTGGTCTTAGAACCGCTCGCGATCGCATCGGGAGCTTTCTTTCTTTTGACCGCGATTCTCTTGACATAGGGCTTGCCCTTGCCTTTCTGCATCATCATCACATGATTGCTGCTTTTCTTAATGCTTTCCTCGTGATTTTAGCATCCCATGCAACTCGGCGAGTCTTGTCCAAGTTGTTCATGTGAAAGTTCATTATGAATGGCTCAAAGCTCGGGAAGCGGCGGAGAATCACATCGATAGCCAACTCTTGGCTAAGGGAAAACCAAGCTTTTCCGGACTCTCAATGTAGCCAATCATCTTAATCACATGAGGGTGACGGGATTCCCTTCGCAAGCTTTGCATAAATAAGGACTTTGAAGTATTGAACCTCTCACCCTTGCTTGGTTCTCAAACATACCACGTAACCCCACAATGATATTGTAGGCATCTGTGTTCTCATATTGCTTCAAGCTCGAGAGGACATTGTGGCAAGCATGAGACAGACTCACATTAAGGCAATCATTCGTTTGCTTCTCATAAGCTCTCCGTGCAGCCATAGTAGCATTATCGGGCAAGTCTTCGGGTAAGGAGACTCAAGGACATACTCCTTGCGCTCTTGCTTGAGAACAATTCTCAAGTTGCGATACCAATCCAAAAGTTTGTTCCATTGAGTTTTTCTTTCTCAAGAACAGATCGCAAATTAAAAATCTTTGGATGCGGCGTTAGTGACATGATCTACAACACAAGAATATGCAAAGTTTAGCACTATGTTTATGTTCATCTTTTATTAAACTATTTAGCAAAGACTCCCACTATGAGTTTTGCAACAAAACTCCTCTAAGTTACATAGTGGGTAAAGATCCTCATTTCACTAATTCCTAGTGAGCTTTGGCATCACGGCTAGAAAACTAGTGACATGGGTAAGCAACACTTTGCTAATCACATCCCTATGTGACTCTACTTTGGGTGACATTAGTATGCCTCGGCCCCAATCTATGCCCCAAGGTCCAAAACTATTTTGATAACCTTGTTAAGTAAACCAAATGCTTCGCATGTAGATGTCCGACATCTACCCCAAATGATGATGATAACCGATGGCACTCTACTTTGGTAGACCTACCATGCGGTGATCATTATCTTTGGTGCAACATATGGAAGGGCATTAACACCTAATTTTAAGAGGATTCTATCCTACCAAAGCAACATATCACATATATCATTGCATAAGAATAAGATAGATAACATCGTAGATAAACACATTTAAGCGTGAAGTAGTATGGCCCAAAAATGGTGATATCCATCTCCAAGTAGGTGTAGACGATCTCCATCCTCCACATCACTCCTTTAGGCCACCATGCTTAAAAGCTTGTAACCTCAAAACTAGGCTACTACCTATAATAGCTAGAAATTGAAGATTACAAAGATAGATTCAAGCATTAAGGTCGACACGCAGAGTCGTTAAATACAATATATACAGCTAACAATAGCTGAAATAATCATGACACGCAGCCATGAGCAGATGTTACATGCATCACATACATCTCATACATTCAAATAAGCTATAGGGCCATACTATTCACATCATTCTCTGCAAAAACAAGTTAGGCGTAGAATCGCATTCTACCTAACGATGTGAACCCAAGGCGCTATACAAGGGGATACACACGCGTCCCGCTGGCGGTCGTGGCGGGGTCGAGGGGAGCGCGCGGGTTTCGGCGGCGCCACTGAAAACTCTCTGCAATTACATAGATCGCAAACTAAGCAAGATGGCTCTGATACCACTATTGGAATACGCGTAGGCTACGGAAGCAGAAAACAAAACTTTTCTACCGCGCACCCAAGAACATCATGCTAAGGAAGGATCATGGATCGTTACCACTTAGACGCGCAGCCAGCGTGAAGAAGAATTGAAACCGATCCAATCTCGCGCGTCGAGGTAGTAGTGGAAGTAGCCGATCGTCCCGAACAGATCGTCTCTCCACGCACGCCGATCAAGATCGCAACGCAGCGAGCGCGCCTCCACCGTATCCACACGTCCGGCCGGGCGCCGATCGCGAGTGTACTAGCACTCGTGAGCGACTAGGGTTTGGCTCGGGAGGTGGCGGCTAGGGTTTTGCTAGATATTAACTGGGACGAATCCCCTCCACCCCTCGCCTCCATATATATAGACCTCCTCACGTGGGCCTCGTGGACCGAGGCCCAATAGGAGTCTATTCGGATCTCTATCCGAATTGAGCCCATATCCGAATCATATTCGAATTAGTGTTCCAACCCGTTAAGCGTGCGACCACAGCAGGTTCACATATACTTGGTCGTGACCGAAACGCCTTTCCAGATTACCATGTTAATAGCGGCCTCTAGTAAGACATATTAACCCCAAAGTATATGTAAAGATCATATCAGTGAACTCGTAATGTTCTCTCATGTACGAATCCCTTTGCCTCACGATATAGATTGAGCTCAAGGCGAGACTGTGTCATCCTCTTAATAGCTCAATCACTCTCTCGATTCCGTGATGGATTATAAACTCGTGATTGACTCCTCAATCACCTTGGCATGGCCATGCACTTTCATAATCCATTACATCGAGGGCCCAGAGATATCTCTCCCATAAGGAGGGCAAATTCTATCTTGATCATTCACATCCCACTACATGTTTCATGGCAAACCCGAAGACTACTTTTATGACTACCCGATTCGGAGTAGTGTTTAGTAGTCCCGAATAAGCTACTACTCATGTTGGGAACCATGATGATCTCAAGTCTAAGGACTCTACATAAACACTACTTGAGACCAGCGATGACACATGGAATCTCTGCGGTGTCTCATGGCAGGTCTATCCAACATATGTTCACTAACACATGTTCATATTATTGATTTGGTATCACCATACCATGATCCATGAGACATGATCATCGATCAATACATATGCTGATCTTTGTCTTTGAATCATATTTGTTCCTCATGTGATATACGATCAGGGATCATTTAGAAATAGCAATATCTTAGTATTTAAGAGTCTCATGAATAAGTCACATACTCATTGATCAATAATGATGATGTCTATTCCAAGGAACAAAGTAATGTATCATAAACATAGTATGTGATATATACAACATCTCCATGTTGCCTCTAGGGCATATCACTAACAATCAGATGCCACAAGCAACTAGGGAAGCTCCAATAGCAAATCATGATAGTGTGGATCATGTCATGGTAGAGGAATCCCAGGAAGATGCAAGTGTCTTAATGGGTACGTTCTCTGTAAAGTCAGCCCCTGCACACATACTTTCTTATTCTGGAGCATCCCACTCCTTTATATCAAGAAAATTTGTGAAAAAGCACCAATTGCCCACCTTTAAATTGAAGAGACCTGTGGTACTTAGTTCTCCTGGAGGATCCCTGACAGCCACCCTAGTGAGCCCTGAGGTAGAAATCTAGATGCAAAGGATCAATTTTTTCCCTCACACCTAATGGTACTGAACTCCCAAACCATGGAAATCATCCTGGGATGGATTGCTTATCAAAGTATCAAGGGAAAATAGATTGTGCCAGTAGAAAGGTTATCCTTACCAAATGTCTCAGAGCAATAATATAAGTCAAGGTGGACCGACCTTATCGTTGGGATTGAGAAGTCTACCATCTCAACAAAAATGCCTTTAGAAGGAATGCTAGTAGTTTAAGACTACCTAGAGGTATTTCCAGAAAACTTGCCAGGCATACCACCACACCAAGACATAGAACTCAAAGAACTAAAGAAGTAGATTCAGGAACCGCAAGGCAAAGGATTTATCATACCTAACTCATCACCTTGTGGTTCACTAGTGCTATTCATAAAGAAAAACGACGACACCGCAAGAATGTTTGTGGACTATAGGGCCCTGAATGATGCGACAAATAAGTATCCTATGCCCCACATAGATGACCTATTTAACCAACTCTCTGGAGCCGCAATATTCTCCAAGGTAGATCTAAGAGTAAAGTACCACCAGTTAAAGATCAGGGCTAAAACGGCATTCACCACCCATTATGGCCTATACGAATTCATGGTCATGTCCTTTGGCTTCACAAATACACTAGCCTATTTCATGAACCTCATGAATAAGGTATTTATGGAGTATCTCGACAAGTCTATGGTGGTTTTATTGATGATATTCTTGTCTACTCTAAGGATGCAAAAGAACATATTGAACACCTATGGTTGCTACTAGAGAAGCTTAAAGAGTACCAATTGTATGCCAAGTACAACAAATATGAGTTCTGGCTGTAGGACATCAGCTTCCTAGGACAAATTGTGTCCACTGGGGGAGTAGCCGCTAACCCACTAAGGTAGATGTTGTCTTGGAATGGAAACAGTCCACCTCAGTGATTGAAGTGTGTAGTTTCTTTGGACTGGCTAAATATTATATATGGTTCATAGAAGGATTCTTGATGCTTGCTAGACCTTTGACCTACCTACTCAGGAAAGAGAAGAAATATGAATAGACAAAAACTTGTGACGAGAGTTTCCAAGGATTGAAGAAAGGACTGACCTCCGCCATTGTAATAGTTTTGCCTAACATACGCAAGGACTTTGAGGTATACTGTGATGCCTCGTACCAAGGTCTTGCCTACGTACTTATGCAGGTAGGAAAGGTTGTGTCATGTATATCAAGACAACTCTACCCTCATGAGGAGAATCCCTGTTAACTAGATTTCCCCGATAGACATTTTATTACCGACAAACATATTATTTTCAACAGACTATTTATTCCCAACAGACATTAATATCCCCAACAGCTTGTTTGACCTTTAATTTTTTGCCAACAGATAGTTTACCATTTTATGGATTTTTGAAAAATAATAAAATCTGTTTATTACTAAAACAATTCTCATTTGAATTTAAGAAACCAAATCTGCTTAGCTCAATTCATGAACGACATCCATCACTGGTGTCAAAATAGAACTGTTTATTTATTTATTTTAATATTACAAGTGCAAATTACAGAAGAGTCTTAACTTACTATTGTACATCATACCTGGTGTGAACAACCAATTCAGTGCTAAGGTGTGAAAGCCCATGTGGGACATTGGATTTGGCATAGACAGCTCGGATGGAAGCGGGTGGAAACCATCAGTCCATTTATGAAATTTTGCAAAAAAAAAAAAAAAACCTTTGTACCATGACAAATTCTCGCTAGAAGGTCTCTCCCGATCTCTCTCCTATCTGCCTCTCTCTCTCACCTTTCTGTCTCCTCTCCCTCCCTCCCAACGACCAGCGGCACGATGACCGGCGAGGCGGCGTCCATTGGCTGGATATCCCTCCTCCTCGAATCTGCCTCCACTTTACAGATTTGGCGGCCGTGGATCCAACATCATCCTCCCTCTCTCTCTCTCTCTTCCTCAACATCAATGACAGGCTATGACAGCCAGCGCTGGCTTGCGATCACATCATGGCGACTGATGATAGCGTGGGATTTGGCTTCGGTGGTGTCCTTTCGGTGATTCGGTTGTCGATGGTTGTTAAGTTTTCAAACTTTCTTGTTCTTGATTTATTCTAGTTTAGTTCTTCCTCTCTCTCTCTCTCTCTATTTTCTCTGTTGTACTGTGCCAAAAAAGGAATTTTGTGGTGAATTTTTGGGACAAGTTTGCTTTGGAGAATTTTTGGATGCGTTTGTGTGCCCATTTCTTCAATCAGATTTTTTTTGGCACAATTTGTTGGGGCTTGGCGACGACCGTAGAGGGATACGAGCTAGGCGATGAAGGTCAAGAGGCATCAACACTGCCCAAGGATCGAGAGAGATGGGGAAGGGGATCGGCTCAGGAATAGGATGGCAATCGGGAACGAGAGAGGGAGGGTGAATGGGTACTAAGACGGGACCTTTTCATGAGAATTTGTCACAGCATATGTGTTCTCTGCAAAATTCTGTAAGTGCATTGGGTTTCCACCCGCCTCTATCCGAGTTGCCCAAGTCAGATCCAACACACCATGTGGATTTTCACATCTTACCACTGAATTAGTCATTCACACTAGATATGTTGCCTATAATAATCACAAAGGTTCAATCGTTACAACCATTTGTGCTCCTAAAAGTAACAAAAATATTTATTCAATTTTCAATGGTTGCATCCAATGCATTTCAGACCACTTCAATTTGTATCAAATTTTACTTCCAGCTACACATCCTGCAAAAGGAAACAAAAAATAGTCCCATGCATAACTATAGTAGGTATACATTAATATGAGGCGAGGAAATAACGATAGTGGATAGCTAAAATTCCAAAGATTTAGACCAACGTAAGCTAGAATTGTAACGAAAAGCATTCAATTGCTTCTACAATAGTTCATGTTCTTGCTCGAACTGCACCAACATGACAACGCCATTTGGCTATTTGCTTAAGTGGAATGGAGGCTCAGGTGTGTGTTACCTTACCGTTGGCAGGGGGAATCAAGTTCATGTTGTCCAATAACAACTATATTTGTTACTACAGAAAAAAGAAAAGAAGATTAATAACAAATCTCTTTGTTACTGCAGAAAAAAGAAAAGAAAATTAAAGAGCTACACTATTGGAAATCACATTTAGATAAGGGCAATGAATTCTAACTAGTCTCTGAAACTACATACACAGCCATAGATATCACAAATTCAAAAGATGATTAAAGAATGAACTGGCTACACACAAGCATAACATGTCATACAGAGCAGACAATGCAAAGTGATAGGCACTAAATTGCAACAAAACGAGTTACATGGAACAAAGGATTGGCCCCACTGCAAATGCCAAATCAACTGAGCTTCCTTCAGGCCCCCTAGCAAAGATTCAATGGAAGAATGTCAGCCTCTAAAATAATCAGCATGCAACACTCAAGTACACACCGAAAAGCATCAGATAATGGCACAACTAAGATGCACAGCTTGGTCCTTTTTCTAACAATCCATATTAGTCACCCATCATATATAAAATCATTAGTCGCGAGTATAAACGCTGCTTCATCAGATATATATAGCTATGTCTACTATACAGGAACTTGCAAGTCATATCAGAGGCAAATCAATGTAACCTGAACCATATCAGTTATAATTGTCCACTCAAAGCAAAGGAGTCAAGTGAAAGAAAATTTACAACTTCCAAAATAAACAGAATCGAGTTAGAAGTATATGGCATGCTTATATAAACATTAAATAGAGTTGTCCTATCTGGAAGGCAGCCGTTAGTGTGAAGAATCGCATAGATTAAGTGCTACATCTGAAGATAGTATATACAAACATTCTATCAAATTTTTTTGTTCATTTGCTACTGTTATCAAAATTACACAATATTGCTACTAAGAAGAGTATTAGTACTAAGAATCAACTGTTGTCAAGAAGACAACGACTAAGAAAACGCAGTAATATGAAAAGTCAAGAACCCTGAATTAGCTCTGAAGGTCTATGAGAGCAGGGGTGGTCCTCTCATAATTCAAGAGTATTCAGTTGAATAACTAAAATTTTTGGTAAAAAAAATCAACTATATACAAAATATAATATATATGTATACTAGTAGTCAAGCCAAATTCATTTTGTTCATACCGAGTCAGCCTAAATTGGCGCTGAATCCTTTTGATCTACTTTCCTCTCCTAGGCCCACTGTTGTGATTCGCACAACATACGGTAAAAACTCTAGGTCAGGTCTCACTCAGTCTGTCCTCTCACTCAATTTTCTCCTCTCTGGCTCTCTTCTTCTGGCGACGCAAGAGGCTTTTGGTCTTCTGGACTTTTTGAAGCAGGACTCAAGAGTCTACGTAGGAGCGCTGGAGCAGCCATCTAGCAAGTCGCAAATCATCTCACCATCGTCGCTTCGCCAGCACAGCGTAGCCGTGCAGGTTCATCCTCCCTGACCCGGTGACCCCCATGGTAGTATGGCCCTCCCTAATCCGGTAATCCCTCCATCTCGTTCTCTTCCCCTGGCGATCTCCGATTTGAAGCAAAATTATGTGTCTAAATAAAGACGTGAGTTATATTTTGCTTAAAGAAGTGAGGCATCTATAATGATTCTAAAGTTTTTGCATAATAGTTGATTATATTATGATGACCGATATATCAATTATTTAGAAACTATGCAAGCGTTATCAAGTTTTTCTTGTAGTTTGATGTGTTAGACACTTAGATGACTATGGCGGACCTAAGAATTTCATGATAGATATTCGAAGTTACAAAAATATTGTTTAATAAAAAAACATAAATATCTACAATAGTAAAAATTAAAGTTCAATTGTTCATACTAGAGACAATATCTCAAATAATATAAAGAAATTACAAAATAATTAAAATTAAAAATTAATGTAGCATAAGATTCTAAGCAACAGGTATTAAATTGTATCCCACTTCACACAGGGAACTAAACCTTTAGAACTACTACATGAACATGGCCTAAACTGTCATGCAGACAAGCACACAAAAGGAAGCAACTTCAATAATAAGTGAAGAACAGAACTCGAATGCTAATAGTTTTAATCATGATGGTTGGAATCAAAGATAAACCGCTTCCCTGGAACTACTATCCTGAGTCAAAGTTCAAATATGAATAATTCTACAATAGAATTGTACAATCACAATGAGATGCTTTAATCAAGTGAAAAGATAATCCTCTTTGTCAGATTTTTGTGTTCAGCAAGCAGAAGTTTAAAAGTGCTTTTATCATAAACATATTTTGTTGAACAGCTTCTAGTTAAACAACTTAAGTAGTATTACCTAAACTGCTAAACAAAACATGAATCAGACAGCCAAACACCAAGGAGGCCAAATATCCAACAAGGGCAAATCCCATGTAGTTCAAGAGTGTTCAGCTGAACACCCAAAAATTTTTTTTAATGAAATACCTTGTATATAGTAGGTACATTTGACATATATATTAATAATTGGTCCAAATATCTCACATTTATACCCCCTAATAGATTTCAGTCCACTCACACACCTCCCACTCTCCAATTCATCTCAAAAACTACAATCCAGCTGAAGGTTCAAGAAGATTGACTAGAAGAGGGCGGGTAAATAGACAATGTAAAATTCTTTTGACAAAAACCGAGTTTTATGTATAATTAAAATTCAAGGTAGCAAACGGGCGGCTGCGAGCACCAAGCATAGCTTAGCCAGATCGCCTACAACTAGAGTCCCAGGAGGGAGCATGTGGCGGCGGTTTTGCCACCAGGACCGACAAGGCAGGCCATACCGTTGACAACACTACAAGTACATCCCTATTTTTAGATTTCAAATCTCATATTCTCAATTCAACAAAATTTTCTAAATTATTTGAGATGTTGTCTCTACTACAAATAATTTATGCTTTAATTTTACTAAAGATCTTTACTTTAACTTTGAATACTTATTCTAAAAAACCTAGATCCGTCGCTGGTGGAACCGTACGTAATTACCTGACGAACTCTCACGTTCCATTCTCTCTTTAGGCCCCGCTCGTTTCAGCTTTTTTTCAGCTTCAGCTTTTTTTTACTATTCAGTAATTCATCTTTTTCTAAATTTTTAAATATTGTTTTAGCCTTTTTTTCATTTTTTTCTCCGTGTTCCTTTGCATTGTCCGTGATGGGCTAACATATTTTTTCTATTTTTACATTTTTTAAAATTTAATTATGCCCAAAAGGCCAAATCAACTATAGTAAAAAAACTAGGTACAGTAAAATTTCAGCAAAAAATCACAAACCATCACTAAAACAAACACCCCCTTAATACACTCTCCCATGTGCCAGCGAAACTCGAGAGGCCAACACAGTGCGTCGGACAAAAACTGTCACGTTTTTTTTCCAAGTTTCTCTTCTGGCCAAAACATAAAGTGGTAAACATCACAAAAGGTCCGCCACAAGCTAGCTGCACCCTGAGCTTGTAATTTTTGCAACTTTCCCATCATATTCACGCATGCAAGCAACAACTAGCTGAGCATCTATCAAGCTCCGGCACCTCGGCAGGTGCTATTGTGCTCCACTGGTACGACAGGATGGTGGGTCTCGGAGAACCAAGGTGCCAAGTAAGGGGGCATTTGTTTTAGCGATGATTTTTGGTTTTTGACTGAAATTTTACTGTAGTTAACTTTTTTTACTGTAGCTGATTTGACTTTTTAGGTATAATTAATTTTTAAAAATGTAAAAATAGAAAAAACATGTTAACCCATTAAGGACAATACAAAGGAACACGGGAAAAAAAGAAAATACAAAAAGCCTAAAATATCTAAAAAAATTCAGAAAAAGACGAAATACTGAATAGTGAAAAAAAGCAGAAGCTAGAAGTAGAAGCCGAAAAAAACCGAAACAAGCGAGGCCTAAGCATCCACTCGAGGTCACAAGCACAGGGTAGTACCACTGATCGAATTAACAGTGACATCACGACCAAAACAAAATGAAGCGAGCGTTAGAAGCCAACTTCAACGATTTTTCTACTGTAACAGCGATTGGTGGTACTATAGTAATTTTATCATGTAGTGAATTTTTTTTGTTTTTTTTGTATTTTTGTGTTTTGTTTTTTTTTCGTATTCATTTGCATCGTCCGCTCTAGATTAACGTGCCGCTTTTATTTTTACATTTTTTTAAATTTAATTATACCCAATAAGCCAACTCAGCTACAGTAAAAAATCAACTAGCTACAATAAAATTTTAACAAAAATCAAAAGCTATCCTTATTCTGAACACTACCTTAAGAAAATATAAAAGCTTCAGGTATGCTTGCTTTAATTTCCCATATGAAGATTGCACTAGCTCAATCGATTCATGACTAGACAATCTATAGCTACTTACCATCTACATTCTACATTGTGTAGCACACGTAGTTTCCGATAAGAAGACAATATGTGATCGTGTATGGGGCGTTCGAAATAGCGATGGTTTTTAATTTTTACTGAAATTTTACTATACCTAGCTGATTTTTTTACTGTAACTAAGTTAGTTTATTGGATATAATTAAATTTAAAAAAATATAAAAATAAAAACGGCACGCTAATTTAGAGCGGATAATGTATAGGAATACAAGAAAAAAAATCAAAACACAAAAATACCAAATAAAACAAAAAAATTCACTAAAAGATAAAAATGCTACAGTAGACAAAAACATTGCTACAGAGAAAAAATCGTCAAACGCTGACTTCCAACGCCAGAATGAGCGTGGCCATATATGTTCTTCCATGGAAGATTCTTTTGCCATCGCATAATGGAACCCGTAATTACCTGACGAACTCTCACGTCTCTCTCTCTCTAGGATGCTCCATGTGAACTCGAATGGCCAACACAGTACGTGGGACAAAAACTATCACGTTTTTCCCAAGTATCTCTTCTGGCCAAAACATAAACTGATAAACACCATAAAAGATCCGCCACAAGCTAGTTGCACCCTGACTTTTCCATCCTATTGTCGGCTACTGAAGGCTGTTGCTAGCCAGAAATTATTCTGATCGGCACGCTTTTTCCTCGAAATGCAGCGGTGCAATGTAGCCCCATTTATTTTCTCATAGTCAAAACCTGTCTCCACTACTGAAGGCTACTGAGCTTGTGATTTTGTAACTTTCACATCATACAAGTGGGTCTATTCTTTTTTACTGCGACTGATAGTTTTTGATTATGACTGATGGTTTTTTGACTGTTTACGATAGAGATTGTGAAAAGAGAGATTATCGTTTACGATTTTTTATAGTACAGATATTAGTCTTTTAACGTGTACTACAGTTAACTTGTAAACCTCGTCTTAAAAAAATACTTCGATTGAAAGTTAGGTACTGTAGCAGAAGCTAAAAACAACTTTAAAAAGTTAAAAGCAAACAGACCCAGTACTGCTGAAGCTGTTATTTCTTTACTACTTTAAAAGAAAGAGTTGGTGGTTGATGAGTCCTCCCTTATTTCTTTTTAACCATTTGATCTGAATAATTAAATCTTGACCGTAAATCCCGGGCTAACTCCTAACAGACTCCTAACCGAAACTCCGGCCTGATTGGCTTTATTCTCAATCGCTCCTCCCGCACGCCTTCTCCAACGCTCCTCCCGCCGCCGCGCCGCCCTTGCCTCCTCCCCTCCCTCCGCTCTCACCGCCTCCGCCCCTCCGCGCCGCCGCATCCTCCTCCCCGAACCGCCTCCTCCCTAGCCCGCGCCGCCGCCGCCTCCTCCCCTACTCCCCCAACCCCCCGCGCCGCCGCCTCCTCCCCTACTCCCCCAACCCCCCACGCCACCGCCTCCCCCTCTCCGTCCCCCGCACCGCCGCCTCCTACTCCCCCCACCCCTCTCCCTCCTCCGCCGTCGCATCCTCCCCTCCCTTCGCCCCCCCGCGCCGCCGCCACTCCTCCGCACCCCCACCCTCTTCGCGGCCGATCCCGCCTCACCCCTCCGCCCCGCGCGCTGCTCGTCGCGGCGTGAGTCGCCGCTACCACCATCGACTCCCTCCTCCTCCCTCTATCCCCCTCGCAGTTGGTGCCCGCCCCCGGCCACGCCTTCCACGACCACGGCGAACCCCGGGGCCCAGGGACTCAACGGCGTCTAGCGACCTTGCCCCTCCCGCAAACACCTCCTGTCCAGGTACGACGGTTGTGTGGGTATTTTGTGTTTTTTTAGCTTGTATGGATGTTCAAGGCTTGGAGTTCAATTAAGATGGCTCTCGACCTGTGAAGTGATTATAAATCCAGTGCCCGTGCATATTTGTGATGACCTGTGAAGTGATTATAAATCTCTAGATATACACAAAGTAATATGAAGTGATACACACAAAGTAATATGAAGTGATGACCTGTGAAGTGATTATAAATCGCTAGATATACGCAAAACCAAATATGTTCTGGGCACAGGTTCATATTTGTGCCTTTGAGTGTGTGCATTGCAACGGAGACTGTGTCGCTCACAAGCATTGTTCGCCTTGATCCAACTGCAGCTTGTATGATTCTGATGCCTTGCAGAGACCTACAAAGCAGCCACAGTTTTTGACCTCGGCACATCTGATTATTTGATTCGATGCCTTTGTGTGTGTGCAGATCATACGAGTTTTTTTGGTAGTTAGTCCCTCTGAGCACATTCATATAACCCTTAAGAAATTTGACTAGCATTTTTTTTCTTATTTTTATTCATTTCTGCTTTTTTTCAGTGAACTTTATTTTTATTATGTTCCAGAGATGAGTATTTTGCTTGGGGTCTTCATCGGATATCAAAAGTCGTGAGCTTTCTCAACAATGACCGCAAGCTTGTAAGTTCTGCCTTAAGAGTTAAGAATGAGATGCTATATGTTATTTGTTGCATGCAAGCTGTTTATCAAAACTTTCTATTGTTTGTTGCTATGTGATATTTACTTGTAGATTTGATTACTTCTAATGGTTCTTTGGCTTGTTGCTTGCTTTGTTCTTGGTGAAGCAAATTTCTTCAGATAATGTGCCAATGAATTTGTTGCATCATGCTTGCAAAGACAAGTCATTTAAAAAGTTTTAGTTTTTTTGTCCCATGGTTCTTGACCTAGAATGTTTTCTATTTTTGATGTGGTTGCCACTTTATCATACAAACCTTTTCATCACAACAACACCAAAGTTCTCTTAGTTGACATTACTTGTTGAGAGATAATTAAAGATCAATACACGTTTTTGTTTTACTGCAATGACACATTTAGATTTTATGTCTGTTGGCGGCAAAAGCATGTTGAAGGCGCTTTAGTCATATTTGAATCGATATTATGATAATGCATTCTTGCATTGTTGAAGATAACAAATACTAGAAGTACTTTGGTCATAAATGAGTGATTGCCATCACTTCATCAATTCTAGGTTCATGGGAATGTATGCTTGGCGATGTAGTTGTTACTCAAACTCTAGATTGGAAGCTTCATGCTTTTGATGTTCTGTCGAATTTGATGCTAACAACGAAGCCTCTGTAGCCCCATGTTGGTACAGATTCTTAATCCACACCTTTATTTATATTTGTTAGATATAGAACTATGCACAATTCTCTATCCGATATGTTTTGGTGAATGTTCAAGCGATGCTTTTATGTCAAGCTTGGAAGTTCTTTTTTGACACATGTTGTGTTAAAGTTGTTTCTAGAAAGAAGGGTTCGATGCTCTTTAATATCATGAAATGTAACGAAATGCAGGGAGATATGTACTATATTCCTTGATTACAATATACATGTTTAAATTTGTATGGAAAAATCTTCTCATATTTATGTCCCTTTGCAGCAATTTGAATGGTTAGTTGGAACACAAGTACAAGCCGATGGAGTGACGAAGTCGATTGGGCTTCAATTAGAAAATCACCTCCATGGGCAATTGATTCACGGGATTGGGTGAGCAGATCTAATCGCATTCTATAACTAATATTGTGGTTCCTTTTTCTTCATTGCATGCTTGTCGATTCTTCTGTTTCTTTTTCTTGGTTACGAAATGGGAAAACTATGTTCAAACAGTTCCTCACGGATGTGCACTTGATATTCATTACATAAACTGCGAAAATTGTTTAGTTATTTCTTGATGGGTATCTCTCTTTACGCCTATATCCATAGTTTCAAATCTTTATGGTAAATCTGCTTTTGCATTCTAGACCAAGCCAAGAGTGGTGCTGTGGGAGTAACCAAAGAAAAAACTTGTCAAGTGTAATTCAATAAACCGAGATGATCTTTAACTCTTACATTGTTTGCCCTTGGTGATATTTAGTTTGGTGCACAATCTCTCTTTTCTTCAACATTGGTCTCTATTTCTGTGATGAAATAATGAGAACATATGGGCACTCGTTGCGGTGTTTAATTTATGAACTCTTTTACGTGCAAAGTGATCGGAGACAGAGGACCTTGGCTCTTGCATCAATCCCAAAGGTTAGCTTGCATGGTTGCAACCACGACAACTTCATTTATATTGGGCTACCAATTTTTTGTGGTTTGGTTTTGGAGTTTTCCCACCGTATTCTCTATTATCTTGATGTAGAACATTACTCGACAAATTTGAAGTTATCGCTTTCCTTTTCGTTTGATGCTACCAGAGCCACGAAATAAGCTTAACCGATTGGTGTTGTTGCTTCGTGGCTTCGGAGCCTCTAAAGTTAGATTTTGTCATAAGCTTTCCGGACCACGGGTTTCACCTACGCTTGGATCCTTGGTCACGGTATGTTTTTATTGGTACAAACATATGCTTGGATTTTCGTCGATACTTGATTGCATCTTAGGCAGCATTGAACTCACTTATCTTGAATGTATGAATACAACATTTGTTTGTAAAGAATTGAATTCATCTTGAACCGCTTATATAATCAAATTTGGGTGGCTTATGTATTGTATAAACTAGAAAGTGTAGCACGAACCTTGTAATAGGGAAATACCATAGTAATTTGAATTCGACAATAAAAATTACTTCAAGGATATGAGTTGTATTCTATAAAAATGCATGCTTTACATGTGCTAAAGTCGGTGAAATTTATTCATCATCCTTTAGAAAATGCTACAGGTCATTTCTTTTTCCTTGCAGAGGCTCCGTCTCATAGAGATTTATGATGTTAAGAGACTGCAATTGTGATATGCAACATCTCTAATTGGGTGACCTGGAGAGGACCAAAAGAGTAAGTTCTTGTGCTGTACCATTTTAATTGATTATGCTAGCTTCAAATTTGATATTTATTATTCAGTTTAAGATCATATTTGATAGTATACACAACTTTTATTTGGTTTTCCGTTGCAACGCACGGGCACATGACTAGTTTTTCACAAAATGTAACGGTGCAATGTTGGCCTCATCACACCCCCCCCCCCCCCTCCCGCGCCTATTTAAGCACACACAGAGTATACCCCTCGTATCAGCTCAGACAGCCACTGGTCAGCCACAGCCACTTCCTTCCATCTCCAAGATCTCCAAGCTTCGATTCATCACCTACACCTTGCAATGGAGTTGCCACCATGGACGACGTCCTTTCTCACCGTCGTGCTCGGCATTATGCTCCTCCTGAAAACCATCTTCCGCCGCCGGGGGTACAATCTCCCACCCGGCCCGAAGCCGTGGCCCATCATCGGCAACCTCAACCTCATCGGCCCGCTCCCGCACCGCTCCGTCCACAAGCTCTCCATGCGATACGGCCCGCTCATGCACCTCCGGTTCGGGTCCTTCTCCGTCGTCGTCGGATCGTCCGTCGACATGGCCAAGTTCTTCCTCAAGACCCACGACTCGGCGTTCATCGACCGGCCCAAGACCGCGTCGGGCAAGTACACCCTCTACAACTACTCCGACGTGCTGTCGGCGCCCTACGGTGCGTACTAGCGTCAAGCGCGCAAGATGTGGCAGACCGAGCTCTTCAGCGCGAAGCGGCTCAAGTCGTACGAGCACATCCGCGGGGAGGAGGTGCGCACGATGCTGCACGACCTGCACGAGGCGTCCGGGCGTGTGCTGCTGCCCGGCGACTACCAGTCCATGCTAAGCCTCAACGTGATCTCGCGCATGGTGCTTGGCAAGAAGTACGTCGTCGAAGGGGCCGGCTCGGTGACGACGCCCAAGGAGTTTAAGTGGATGGTCGACGAGCTGTTCTTTCTCAACGGCGTCATCAACGCCGGTGATTTTATCCCGTGGCTGAACTATCTGGACCCGCAGGGGTACATTGGGAGGATGAAGAGGCTAAGCAAGATGTTCGATCTGTTCCTGGAGCATGTGCTGGATGAGCACAACGAGCGGCGGCGGCGCGAGGGTGAGGAGTTCGTGGCTAGGGACATGGTGCACCTGCTGCTGCAGCTCGCCGATGACCCCAACCTCGAGGTCCCGATCAAGCGGGACGGCGTCAAGGCATTCACTCTGGTAAGGCTTGAGACAACTCACTCAATTTACTATCCATCACTAGTGTATCACTCTTATATACTAGGCTTTCCAAATGGTGTAGGACCTCATAGTTGCTGCAACGGATACCTCGGCGGTCACGCTTGAGTGGATCAGCTCGGAGCTCCTCAAGAAGCCAGATGTCTTTGCCAAGGCCACCGAGGAGCTGGACCATGTCGTCGGCCGTGATCACTTGGTCACGGAGGGAGACATCCCCAGGCTCCCCTACATCGAGGCCATCGTGAAAGAGACCATGCGCTTGCACCCGGTCGTGCCCTTGCTTGCTCCCCGGCTGTCCCGCGAGGACACGTCCGTCGGCGGCTACGACATCCCCGCCGGCACACGTGTGCTCGTCAACGTGTGGGCCATCGGCCGTGACCCTGTGCTGTGGGACGCGCCGGAGGAGTTCATGCCGGAGCGGTTTATAGGGAGCAAGATCGACGTAAAGGGGCAGGATTTCGAGCTGCTGCCGTTCGGGTCCGGCCGCCGGATGTGCCCCGGGTACAGTTTGGGGCTCAAGATGGTCCAGCTGTGCCTAGCCAACCTGCTGCACTGCTTCGCTTGGAGACTCCCCGATGGCATGACGAGGGAGGAGCTGAGCATGGAGGAGAAGTTCGCCCTGTCCGTGCCGCGCAAGGTCCCGCTCGAGGTCGTCGTCGAGCCCAAGCTCCCGTCTCACCTCTAGGGCTAGCGTTTTGTGATGTTTGTGTTACTGCATGTCGAGTACGTGTGCTTGCTTATAGAAATAAACAGGGGGTGTGACCGTGCGATGGCGTAGTCTGTTTCTGTTCTTTGTCATAGCTTCACCTGTGTATTTTGTAACTCAACAAGGTATGTTTGGCTTGGGTTTATCTTTATGAGTTTGTTATTTTAGGTTGATGTCCCGGATGAAAAATACCAGCGTGAAATATACACCGTACGGGATTGCAATACAATTCCCTTCTCTGATTAAATAATCCTTGCCGTCTTTGGGAACAGGTCAATGGCGTAGAGGTGGGGAGGACACCCCTTATCAGTAAGGGAGAAAATCCATAGAGTGGTCGTAAACTCTATTACAATTATCTTATAACAGTAAGCTGTCCTATGACTACCTAGTCCCAATTCTTCAAGGATCATCTCATAAACTTAAGTTCTCCTATAAGTATGAGATAATCGTAAGTGGTCCTATGACCATCTCGTGGTCGTAGACCTTTCTGTGACCAATATATCTCCAATAGCCTGTCTACGATGATCTGTCACGTAGTAGATTCGTCTGACAAGGTAGTTAGAAGGTGCACTTATGCCCAATAACCGCACGCACGATCTCTCTCTGACAATAACCGTCACACGATGAACGGCTAACCATGTCTCTCTAACAATAACCTCCGCCAGACAATTATCTCCCAAAATGACAAAGCGTCTTATGACGTGGGACAACTGCCGGCGTTTTGTCAACTATATAAGAAATGATGTCAGAGAGGGAAAGGGGGCTGGTAGATGGACTGTTGTAATCATCCTTTTTGAGAAATAGTGACACATGACGTATGGTTGTTATTTCTCCAGGAGAAGGCCCGAACCTGTATAAAAATTTTTATGTCTTCTGTGTACTCATAGCCTGTCTGTTGAAAGAGTTCCCTCGAATCCATACAAATCATACATAAGATCAATATTAAAACATCAACAAAAGTAAACCCAGACAAACCCTACAAATACAGAAACAAAACAGAGCTAAAAATTGAAGTAAAGTTGTACTAAAATTGCACATTACTTACCACCACAATTTTAAGTTTAGTATTGTGCAATTTTATGTAACTAAGTGATAAAAAATTCAAACAAATGAGAATTAGCAAAACCGTTATTAAAAAAAATACTTGTAAGGGCAAACTTCGTTAACATGCCTGTTACAACATATTGGAAGATTACCCCCAAGCACTACTATCTTACAGGTAAGGGAGAAAGGGTGGGGCAAAAATTGTATTTAAGTTTATTTTATATAACTTGATGCCATTTTTATATAAGATAAAACATTTTTACATATAATAAATCGTATAAAACTCATGAAAATGCAATTAAATTAAAATTTGTATTATATTAACTCCTATCAGTGTAACAAATTTCCTGTGAATTTGAGAGCGTTGAATTCCTTCATACTACGAAGTGCGTAACCGGACCAGAAATTTTCGGGCCTAAAACACCAAAGAAGCATGTGCGTAACAGAACAGGCCCATATGCTGTAAGCGATAGGGCCATATGAAAAACTGTGTATCAAACTGACGCACGCACAGCACCCATCAGAAAAAGTCCCATCCAACTATCGCAAAAAAAAATCCCATTCAACGAACAAAAAAGTAAGCGCTCGTAAACCAAAGAAAACACTCAGGTACCGATTAGCAGCTTCCAATTTTTAATAAGGAAAATGATAATTTGCATGGTAGACAAGGAGTTTTTTCGACCATGGACCGAATCCACGTGGAGGCCGTAGGATCGTGGGAAGACTGAATAGGTATTACCCCTATGAAAGCAGTAATCTGGACGCGTCACTTGCCAGCGGAAGCCCAGAGGAGCCCGATGTAACGCCCAGTAGGAACGAAAAGGAAATACCCAGCTCGGGCTCGGCCCATACGATGTCCTCACTTCCCTCCCGCTCGTTTCCAAGGAGCTCGGAGTCCTACTACCATGTAGAATCGCAGTTAATAACGCAAATGCCGATCGCTTTCACCCCTTTCTCATCGACTTAAACATATAGCTTGCCTGGATTCTTGCCAGTTGGAGAAATCGTCGAAACACGACCACGGCATTGAACTGCACAAAATTTGAAGGAAAAGGTTACAGAAATGTTCCTTTGGCGACCACAAAATAAATGGCACGATCGAGTGCTTGTTTATTTGCACCAAGCTTAAACGTGCCACCCACCAGAAGCGGCAACTTGCCCTAGTTCCCAGCCGCACGAACACGACCAAAGAGTCGACACGAGAAGTACCCATCTTAGCACGCCGTGAGATTTAACACAATCTAATGCAAAACTTGGTCTTTGCCTTGTTATCTATCCACGTTCTCCTATGTTGGGGGATTACCGCTCTCTTTCACTAGAACCGCCATTCCTGACCTAGTCACCGATGTTCCCGCAGAGGCAGGATACCAGTGAACAACCAACTGTGCCGTGCGAGACCAAGAAGAAGACGCTCACATGCGCGCTGAGGCACACCGAAATGGGCCTACTGGACACGCCACGTGACCGCGTCTCGGCCCTGGATGCAAAGCGCTGCCGCGTCCGGTTCAGATCGTTGCTTCGCGACCACTTTACCAATCCTCGCGGCCGTACCTGTGGACGCCACCACTGGCCACACCTCGTCCTTCTCCTGCACAGTGCACGGTGCGCGGCTTTAGATTCGGACCAGACAAAAGTCCATGTCCAATCGGCGGAACAGGGGAGCAGATTAACGGAAAGGGGGAGGCGCGGCCGCCCGTTCCCCGCCGTAGTCACCGGCGTACATGTCGAGCGATTAACGAGGTGAAAAGTGGCACCGGGCTGCTAATTTTCCACGGCCGCTAGCGGTGGCGGCAGCTTGGCTGTCCGGACCGTATTTCTGCCGGGGACAGCGTGGGGGCATATTCGTGCAAGCTCAAAAGTACCGAGATGTGCAGCTAGTCTAGTTAAGACACCCCATGTGAGTGTGAACATTTTGACACGCTAGCTAGCTAGGTGCGTGCATGCATGCATTCCGATCAAAAGGTGTCTTGCACCAGAGACACGCCATGATGCTCGCACCGCATCCTGTCTTCAGACCGAGTTTGCCGTTCCTGAAGCTCCCAAACGATGCCTCTTCGGTGGTCCAGAAACCATGGTTGCAGCGGCAGTGCGCGCAACCGTAGATTCTTTGTTGACGGTAGCTACTTTTTAGAGAATGTCTTTTAGAGATTTTAAGTTGAAATCTGGTGTGATGGTATTAGAATTACAAATACAGTATGATCGAAGAGGGGCAGATTGACCGGCCATTGAATGACTATTTGACTGGGTGTGCTTAGTGGTATGATCGACTTGGTGGCCACGGTCAGACCACTGAGAAGAGGGGCAGCATCATCTCAGCTGAGAAGCACAAAAGAAAGATAGAGATCATGAAAAGACAAGTGTGTGCTATGATGTGCTAATTAGACTTATGCATTTTAAGTGATGATAGTTTTTTGGGGTAGATATACGATCTTAGTGCAAGTAATTAGGCATCATGAACTATAGTGTGATGTGGTATGCCATAGAATTCGGGTGTTTTAAGTGGTGACGGTCTTGACGCAAGCGTACGATCTTGACGACGAGATGTTGGGCATCACACCTTCGTGAAGACCGGTGTGTGGTATTTATAAAAATTATCCAATACTGGGTAGAGTGGCAGTTTGTAAAACCACAGCGTTGGCCTAGTAATGTAGATCACGTCTTTATGGATGGAGTGTTTTATTAGGCTTTTGTGAAGCCTTTGTGTAAGTCATGCTTTAAAAAACATGCAAATGTGTGAAATATAAAACCCGTTTGTGTGTGGGTTACCGGGTTTTTCCATATATTAAGTTGTGTGATCCACTAATAAGTGGTTAATTGTTAGGGTTAAGTAAGAGATGAGGAGAGTCAACAATATAAGCCCTTGTGTTGAGAGATATGTATGCCAGTCAAGTCTAGGATTATGGTTTCCTTGCATTAAAGCTTTATGTGTTTGTGTTATGTTTCACTGTATTTAGATCAGTGGTTTGAGATTTTGCTTTTTTTCTTGGATCTTATGTAGTGCTGATTACACTGTTTCTTGACGAGTGGTCAGATTGTAAGGAATTGAACAGTTAGACCATTTGTTGGTTGACAATCAGATTGGTTTGGTGAATGGTCAGACCGTAAGGAATCGAATGGTTAGACTGCTTGTTGGCTGATGATCAGACTAGTTTGAGATAGAACGTCTCGATGGATTTTTGGTTTTTGGCTCTTAGTTTATATTCTTTACAATGTGTTGTTGTCGATGGTAGAGAAGTTTTAAAGAGTCGTTTACCCCTCGGACTCCCGTACTCGATTGTACACGAAGAAAAAGAAAACCAAGGTGAGACGCACATCCTCCGCCGCACCGGCCGGCACATGAACGATGCTACGCTGCTGCTGTTGCCACAGAGAAATCCACTCCGACAAATCACCATTCATTCACCACCAGTACTAGTACAAAAATTACACATATCAATCGGTAGGTAACAACAGGGTGACACAATAGTGACGTACTCGTAACTACTAGTAGTAACTACACGCAGCGGCCAACCACTGCGTTACCATTGCACGCTAGCTGTAGGCTGTAGCTAATAAAACGAGAGCGATCGATCGAACACGGTCCCCGTCTCCGTCCGGCCGGTTGCTGGGGAGGAACCAAGTAACGTATACGGTCTCAGGACCGTGGTGACAAAGGATTCGACTCAAAAGAAGGGTAAAAACAAAAAAGTAATCACCTCCTCCTTTCTCGCTAGTTACTATAGTAGCATGTCGCAGTTGTGCTGCAATTACTGGTTGCCGCAGCTAGTCGCGGTTAATGAAGGCGACGAGGGTGGCCATCTCGGCTTGCGCCTGGGGCGTGCTGAGCTTGGTGAGAAAGTAGACGTGGCCCTCGCCGGGGGTCTCGTAGAGCTCGGCTTGGCCGGGCCAGCCGCTGCCCCGGAGCGTGGCGTAGTACCCGCGCTGCCACGGGCTCAGGCGGTCCAGCTCCGACACGGTGACCAGCACGCGGGAGCAGCCGAGGCGCTGCCACGAGGAGGCCGGCAGGGCGAGCGGGTTCGCGTAGGGATGGTCGATCGGGTACTTCCCCGCGCAGATGAAGCTCCAGGTGCGCACCGCTGACTGGAGGTAGGCCGGGTCCATAGAGTCGGCCCCCACCGGGCTCCGCCCCTGGAAGTACGGGTCGAGCAGCGCCACGCCCTTGATTCTTGCGCCACCGTCCAGGCCTTCCTCCCCGGCGCGCAATGCGAGGTTGTGCGCTATGTTGCCGCCGGCGCTGTCGCCGGCGAGGAACAGGCTGGACAGGTCGCCATACTGGGAGAGCCACGGGTCCGACCCGGGCGCCGCATTTGCGAGCACCCACTTGAGCGCCGCCCACGAGTCGTCGTACGCGGCCGGGAGAGGGTGCTCAGGCGCGAGGCGGTAGTTCACGGACACGGCCACGACCCCGGCCCTGGCCGCGAGGGTGTTGAGATAGCTGTGGTAAATGGGCGTGAACGCTGACTCGACGACGAACGCGCCGCCATGGAAGTAGACGAGCACGGGGACCCTGGCGCTGGCGCGGAAGCTCGGGAGGTAGAGCCGCGCGGAGACGCCGGTGGCCGGGACCATGACGACGTCCCTGGAGGTGACGCCGGTGAGCGGGTCCGCGGACGCAGCCACCACGTCGGTGCCCATGAGCCGCTTCACAAGGCCGCTCTTGTACTCGATCAAGAACGGCGAGAAGTCGAACTTGACCTGCGAGTTGGGGTTCCCGGCGCGCGGGGGCACGCGCATTCCCGGCCGTGCCCGCGCCTGCAGCCGCCGCCTCGCCCCCGGTGCTCCGCTGCCGCAATGCGAGCAGAGGAGGAAGAGGAGCAGGGGGAGCAAGATCCGCGAGGCCATGGGCAGCAGAGTACTGGGGAGAGTGGCAGGAGTGTGAGCGACACGCTGCCACGGGATGGGTCCGCTTATATGTGCCGAGGCAGCGGACAAAGGCTGGGCACACCGCACTCTTTTTTGGCGCGGATCGTGGTGGGCTTTCTACCGCTTTAACGCCGGCCCGGCTTCCCTTTCCCGCTGCACTGCACCGTGCAGCGCTTGTGCCTGGGTGCCCGCGCTGTTATATCCCTTGGCCAATCGGCTAATGCCGTGACATGAAAATCCAATTCAGGAAAAACAGAAATGGGGAAAAGGAGGAACAGGGAGAAAGATAGACAGATTGGGTTCTGTTCAGAATGCACACATATGACTTCCTCTTCTTTCACCAATAGCTCTTCCTTTTGTACTCACCGTCTTCCTCTTGCGCTTGGGTCCCTCTAGTCGTCACCCGTCTTCTTCCTCTTCCAACCGTCTAATGTTAAGTAGACCTGCTATGACTGGCTGCTCACCGTCTTATGGGCCTGCATTGTCAGTTAATAGTGGCTCCATCGTGACAAGAGTCCACTTTGTAAATCAACAAGAGTCCACTTTGTAAATCAACTAAGGGCAGAAAGAGCCGTATGTGATCGGGGATTGCTCGACCTTGAGCTGTAAAATTCCGGAGGAAGGTTGGGGAACTTGAGATCGAACTCGCATCAGTCTCAATCGATCCCAGTGAAATCCCTGAATCTGGTTGGCTCGGCTTGGTGAACGATCATCACGGCTCCCCCATGGCCCTCAGTTCAAACCCAATTCGTCTTGGAGACGATGGGCGAGGTGACGGCGTAGTCTAAGGAGATGTGGGTGCAAATGAAGGAGAGCATCGATCTGATATTTGCCAAAAATCGGGTAGATGGATATTTCGCAACAGAAGATGGCAACACAGATTGAATTGGCGGCAAAGGTGGCAGAGAATCACGCAAGGGAGCAACAGACGTTGGCCAAACAGTTAGAGGCCACGACGCAAGCGATGGCCTGAATCACCATCGATCGGCTACCAATGGCACCGAAGGAAGTGGGAAGGGAAGTGGCATCACCTACTGACAAGCAGAAGGCCTTATTTGCATCAGCACCGGCGGGTGGTCTTTGGACGGGAGACCGAGAGGCACTTCTGCAGTCTTTGAGCGGTGTGCACAGCAACTGTTCGACAAAAGGCTCCAACAGCATTGGCATGGGGTCGATGAGTAACCATGGTGATGAGGGTAATTTCTCTCGAAATCCCTTACCGAAAATATCATTTCCTAAGTTCGATGGGGACAATCTAAGGATTTGGAGGGATAAATGTATGGATTACTTCAGGATGTTTAGCATCTTTGAGGCTTTGTGGGCTACTTCGGCCACCATGCACATGGAGGGAAATGCTGTTAAATGGCTGCAAGCATACAAGTTGAGGCATGAACTTGGCGATTGGGAGCAGTTTGTCGGAGTGGAGGAACTGAAGGAATGGCTCTCAGATGAAGTCTTGGATATGCTAGAATTAGTGGACATGGAGGGGGAAGAGCTATACAAACTGTCATTGAATACCATTGCGAGAATAGAGGAGGTGGAGACTATGCGTATTCGAGCTTTGGTCAGGAACCAATTGATGCTCATCTTGATTGACTCGGGCAGCTTGCATAGTTTTGTGAATGCAGGGTTTTTGCAAAGAGTGGGATGTATTCCCACCAAGACAAAACCGGTGCAAGTTAGAGTGGCGAATGGGAAAGTGATGCAATGATATCATTAGGTTGAAGGGATGGAATGGTGGACACAAGGGCTAACAGTCAAAACAAACATGCGAGTTTGGAGTTGGGTGCCTATGATGCCATCCTCGGCATGGATTGGCTTAAGACCCATAGTCAATGAATTGTCACTAGGAGAACAAAACCATGGCCTTCGATTATGCTGGACATGCCATTCGGTTACAGGGGGTTATATCATCTCAAGATAAGGCATTACATGAGTTACCACTGGAGCAATATGTCAAGTGGCAAAAGGGCAATGAAATCTAGGCAGTGGCTGTGATTGAGGAAACTTTCGATGCAAATTTACCTGAACTGCAACCGAAAATTATGGCAATTCTGTAACAGTTTGAAGATGTCTTTGGAGAACCACAAGGTATACCTCCTTCTCGGGAGTATGACTATTCTATCCCCTTAATACTAGGTGTGGCACTGGTCAACATTAGACCATATCGTTACTCACCGTTGCATAAAGATGAGATCAAATGTTAGGTGGCGAAGATGCTAGCAGAAGGGATGATTACGCACAGTGTGAGCCCTTTTGCTTCTCCTATTCTGTTGGTGCAAAAGAAGGATGGGTCATGGTGATTCTGTGTTGACTATCATCGCTTAAATGAACTTACCATCAAAAACAAGTTTCCAATGCCTGTCAAGATGAGTTGTTGGATGAATTGGCTGGTGTGAGATATTTCTCCAAGCTCGACCTCCGAGCAGGGTATCACCAAATCCGAATGAACTTCATCGAAAAACTTCCAAAATCTGAAGAATATGACATGATTCTGGTGATTATTGATCAGTTTTCAAAATATACCCATTTAATTCCTCTTCAACACCCATTCACTGCATTGAAAGTAGCCAAACTATTTTTGGACAATATTGTCAAACTACATGGTGTGTCAACTTCCATTATCTCATATCAGGATAAAATTTTCACTGGCAGTTTCTAGAGGGAGTTATTCAAGATTATGGGAACCAAATTGCAGCATATCATCCGCAAACGGATGGGTAGAGCAAGAAAGTTAATCAATGTTTGGAAATGTATCTCTGGTGTGCTGTCCATGATTCCCTAACAAAGTGGAAGCGTTGGCTGTCACTTGTAGAATTTTGGTATAACACGAACTTCCATACGGCACTAGGGTCTTCTCCTTTCGAGGTTCTATATGGTTATGAGCCAAATTATGGTGCATTACTGGATATTCCACAATCAACACAGCAGCCTATAGCCAAGATGCTGAAAGAACAACTCACACTGCGCTAATCCGGCAACATCTATTGGCAACATCCGGCAGATAAACACCGGCAAAAGCTTTAATTCCAGGTAGGGGAAAATGTATTGCTAAACTTCAACCATATGCTCAGAGTTCGTTGGTGAATCACCCATATCCAAAATTGGCCTTCAAGTTTACGGTCCTTTCTCAGTACTGGAGCGAATTGGACATAATGCTTACCTGTTGGAGCTACCAAAATAGAGTTAGATACACCTAGTCTTTCATGTTTCCCAGCTAAAATCCTTTGTCCCTGATTACTCTCCAGTGTTCCAGGAGTTGCCTATGGTGGTGGTGTTAGATGTGTCTTCTCCAGAGCCAGAAGCTGTCTTGGATCGCCAGCTAGTCAAGAAAGGCAATGTCACAATCCCTCAAGGACTGATCAAATGGTCAGGTGTTCTACCGGAAGCAGCTACTTGGGAAGATCTTAATGTTCTGTATCAACGTTTTCCACAAGCTATTGCTTGGAGTCAAGCAAATTCTGCAGGGTAAGGTAATGTCACGATGGAGCCACTCTCAACTAACGATGAGCGGTCAGTCACAGCAGGTCCACCTAACATTAGACGGCCAGAAGAGAAAGAAGGAGGGTGACGACCAGAGGGACCCAACCGCAAGAGGAATCCATGGAGATAAACAAAGATTAATGCATTGCCACTTGCAGATGAAAGTTTTACAATCACACCACTTAGAGGACAAGAGAGCACACTACAACACTCAACTTCTTTCAAACCTTAATTCTAGAACACTTGGTCACAATAAGAGGATAATTAACTACAAGTCTTCATTCCAACTAGTTAAATAGATGGGCTAATCAGCACCATCTAACTCTTAGTGAATACTATCTACTTAACACATATAGGGGAAACCCGATAGCCCTCTACATGGGTTTTAATTCACACATTACACTTATACATGCTTTTCAAAGCGCATCAGCCCGAATATACTAAGTCCTTAGCCTTAATCCAACTTGACCTTCTCAATTTCTCCTTTACCTAAACTGCCTTCCCAAGCGCCACGGTTTTGATCCAATATAGTTTTCGGCATTTTTGTCAAACTGTTAAAATACCCTTTCTTGATCCGGTCTTTATCTTCTATTGCAAAACAATCGCCATATTTGCCACCTATAGATGCACCACTAGCTTATCACACGTTAGTAAGTCTCTCCTATTCTAGTTTCACTTGCTTATCACATGTTAGTAAGTCTCTTCTATTTCGGTTTCACTTGACCACGCCTCACTTAGACCAATTAAGCCACATGGTGCAACCCGTTGCTCAAACTTTCATTTAACATTTTTCGTCTTTCTTATGTTATGCTTAAGCTTAGCCATCTTATACAGCATCCTTAATCGTTTTGTGCCTCAGCTTCTCACCGTTAACTGTAGTTGACTTCAAGAGATTCTGCACATCCAAAAACCAAAAAATTATTTTTGGTCGCAAGTTAATCAAGATCCATGTTAGCTGAAACATACATTATGCAACACATATATACTGACCCAGGTCAAATCAAATCATCACATGACTCAAATTTTTCAAAATCATCTATTTCTGCAAGCTATTCAGAAAAATATGCAAATTATTAAATTTCAAATTTCCACACATCTAAAATAATAATAGTTTATCGTAATAAAATTCTAATTCTTCTCATATGATCCTTCACTCTTGTCCCTGATCTATGAGCCATATGTGGAGTGCACCATGAATGATCTTGAGCAGAGCCACACGGTGTTGCAAGTCTCGATCTGCATGGTCTGCGAGCCAATTTGATTCCGAGCAAATGTAAGGCTCTGGTTCTGCTCCGTGCTGCGCACATGCCAATATTGGCCCACGCCTTTCGAATACGGCGCTGCTGAAAGCTGAGCTTGGGCTTGTCGGTGAACCTGTACCCGTCCTAGCTTAAAGGAGATGAAAACGATCTGAAGATGACTGCCAGAGTAGTCACCAAGCACATGATTCAAGAGTATGGCGTTCTGAACAGAATTGTCCATTCTTGTGCAGGGGCCTTAAATTTTTTGATACATTCTCGGCTGTAACAAACTGTGCTTGTACTTGAATGCTTCTACAGTGATGCTGTTTACTGTCATATTCGCCTGTCAGTCTGGCACGAAGCTGTACTCAACTTCTGTGCACGCGTTGGGGCTCAAAAGTGCACTAAACACATGGTGCCAGCATTCTGCTTCAGTGGCTAGGCAACACATTCACAAGCTCCAGGAAATGAATAGAGCCGATCCTCTTCACAGAATTGTAACAGTGTGCTAATTCATTTATAATATGTACTCTGCGATGCACACCGCACCTCGCGAATGTTCAGTTTGCCTTCCCTTCTTTCCAGCTTGTGTTGTCTGACCGACCTGTGAGCATAGCCATTTCTTCAGTACAATGACACAGGAGGCACTCGTCAGTTCAGTACCCTCAGTAGCGCAGCGATACCTGACTTTGGAGACGACGGCGAGACGTAACTCTCCACAAGCCGTCTGAAAGTTATGGAGCTTCTGATGATGCCGAGGACTGTCAGTCCTGTACGTACAGCCCTTGCTTGACAGGAGCCAATAAATGGCCTCTGTCCTACGAGACTTTATTAACGAGCCGCTCCTCTCGCCACGCCCTGAGCTGGCGCCGTGTCCTGCCCATGCAACAGTCCCAAAAAGCCGAGTTAATCATTGCCGAAGAGGGACCCCTCACGAATGCTGTATTATTTTGGCTCTCTCAAACCATTTTTTTCGGTCCGTAGCATTTTTTTTACAAATCAAGCCCCTCCTAACCACGGTAAGGTACCACCGAAATTGAAATTCTATGTACAGTACCGTGAAAAAGTACAATAGCACTGTAGTAATTCTGTGGTGCTGTAGCGCAGAATTTCGATTTCTAAGGTACCCTGCTGTGAAATTTGCCATATGTCAATGTCGTGTATTTTTGTGTTTAGAGAGGGGCTAGATTTGTGGAAAAATTGCTACGGAGACAAGGACAAAAAAAAAAGCACCTGGGCCAAAACAGTAAACTTTTCGCTCCTCTCTGCCACGAGAATGTGAGGCGATCCCCAGCACCAAATGCATCGATCTCCCTCTCCTCGGGGGCGCGAGCTTGTGGGCCTGCGAGCCCAATAATGCCCTGCAACGGCAGCGATACTCGGCCGCTAGATTGGGGACACGTGCGGCCGGATGGGTGGCGCCGGCACGCGCATCATGAGGCCCCGTCGGTTGCGTGATGCTTACGAGCTAGTATGCGGTGCGGTGACGAGCGGCGTGTTGGGTTATCATTGCGGGTGTCAGGTGGAGCCTGAGCCACAATTTTGTGATGATTTGAGGCGGATTCCACCGTGTTTTGGAGTGGGTTGGATTCGTGTTTGCGCGGCGGGCATAAGCCCGGCCGGGAGTTTGCAACAGTGACGTACGTACTGATAGGGGTGAGAATAGATGAATACGAATTGATAATGTTAATACTATATTTGTTTACATATTTTTCTCCAGACATGGATATAAATATTGAACCTTGAATGTGAATATAAATACGAATAATATCGAACATAAATACGATGCAAATACAAATTGAATTGAATATGATCACAAATATTTTTTAGAATACAAAAATCATTTAAATTGTATGTATAAAATTAACAAAAAAACATAACTGATTTATAAACATTCATAAAGAATATTTATTTCTTCATATAGACTAAGGTTACTTCTCTAACTCTATATATTGATATATATGTTAAGGTGTGATGGGCTACTAAAGTATCATATAAATGGACTAGGCTAAAATAGAGGATATAGACTACAGATATCCGGTCCTGAAAATACGGATAATCTAGATCCGTATTCGCATTTCTAGATAGTGAGTTATCAAATCCATATTCGTATTCAACAGAAAAAATCCATATTCATTTATGATCCGATACTATCTGATAAATATCGAAACCGATAGAATTCACATTAAAAAATTATACAGATCAATTGAAAACTATCCTATCCATTTTTACCCAGCTTACTCGTGTACACAGATTCAGTCACAAGGCAACGGCACTATGCCATTGGCGTCTCGGTCTGCCTCTACCTTCCGGACGCATTCAATACCGCACATGACATGTCTTGTGATCTGTTTATTTTCACACAGCGGCTTTGTTCGCCATAGGTTGGTGCCCCCGTTCGGTGCAGACTTGAAGCCTAACAAAGCGTGTGCTAGTCTTCGTTTTTACAACGAACTGTGGTCCTAGAATACCTCAATTACACATGATCTACCACCAGGGCAAAATGGGTGGAAGCATAGAAGAGCCCCTCTCTCTCTCTCTCTCTCTCATTTGGGCGCTACAAGTACTAAATGTTGGCTGGCTCGAATTTCAGACTAGCGAATTCTCTGATATGAAAGCAATAAAATCTTATGCAAAAGACAAGCAGCATGCTAAATTGCTTATGTCAGGTTGCAAAACAAGGGCATATTTAGGCCCATGGTAACAAGGACTTCAGCCCGGAGCATGAAACAATTCTTAGTGTATAGCCCAGGTATATTTAATCTAGCTTAGGCAGTAGTTCAGCCCATAATCCTCTCGATGGCCTAACTCACTCCTCCGTCAATCCGACAACCTGGCTCGGTCCTCTCCCAGTCTCTCAGTTGCCTCAGCCCACCCCCTGTGTCATGCTCATGCAAAAGAGGTCGCGCATGGCACCGCACACCAAGTGCCAAAGCCAAACCCTACCAACTCGGCTCCCGCACCTGGTCGGCACCCCCTCCCAATCGCCTCATGCCGCCACCCCTAGCTCGCACGCCGCACCGCACCGTCATCCCCTTCTTGGCCAGCTTCCTCACACCGTGCCGCCCTCCTAGCCAGCTTCCTCGCGCCGCCCTCCTGGTCAGCTTCCTAGCTTTGCCCTCCCGGTCAGCTTCCTTGCACCACGCCACCGCCCCCTCCCCGACTGCCTCTAAGGTAGATTTCTTTCTCCATTGTGGACTAGTACTTGTTAATTATGTGTGTGATTGATATTATGCGTGTTAGATCTGATCTGATGAGAATACTTTTAGATTTGGTTTTGTCTACCGTTTTTTTAGATTATTTGGATCATGTGATGATTTAAACTTTTAAGTATTTTGAGTTTGTTGTCTTTCTATTTTCAGTAGTAGCTTTTTGTTAGCTAGTGTGAGTCGGCATTGGTTGCTGATGAACTTTAATATTCTATAATGTTGATTCCCAAATGATCATCTGGCCCTTATTAAACTTAACTCTGTATTGTTGATCATGATACTTTATGCTCACCTTTTCCGTTTGCAGGAACATCTTTTCTTACTGTTGCCTTGCTGTTGTGCATATAGTGAAATAGAAATGCATACTTGCATGCATATTGTTGAACATTTGAATTAGTTAGTGAATACTGAATTTGTGCTTATTGTAGAAGTTAGAATATTTAGAAATACAAAATGAAGAGGACTAAAATATTGTCATCTTATTTTCCAACACAATCACAATCCAATCAATGCACTCCAGCTCCAGAAATAGTAGAAACAGGAGCTAGTAATATACATCAAAACATTTCTCATGCTGAATTTAGTCCGGATGACATTGTTGCTGATTTTGGGCTTTGGAAACTAGTTGATGATTTGGATATGGATATCAGAGATGAGAGTATTTGCAAATGGGTCCATGCAGGTACGTCAATAACAAAGGGCATGTGATAGAGAGGTTTCTTAGGTTTCAACATGTTTCTGACACGACATCGTCTTTGCTAAAGCTAGTATTGGATGATATACTCCAAATTCATGGTTTATCAATCTCTAGCTTGCAAGGACAAGGATACAACGGAGCATCAAACATGAGAGGACAATTTTATGGGTTGCAAAGACCCATATTGGATGAAAATCCATTTGCATTTTACATTCATTGTTTTGCTTACCAGTTGCAATTATTGGTTATTTATGTCGCCAAGTGTTAATTCTTCTATATTGGAATTCTTTAACAATGCCACCATGATTGTCAACACTATTAATGCTTCTTGTAACAGAAAAGATCAATTGCCCCAAGATTACCATGAAAAAATTGTGAAAACAAAATTAGAGATCGATGAAATTTTCAGGGAAGAGGGGAAAAAACCAACAAACTAACCTTGCAAAGCACAACGATACTCGTTGGAGCTCACATCATAAAATCTTGTGTTATCTTCTTCTCATGTGGGATTACGTCCTAGAGGTATTAGAGAATATAAGTGATGATGCCACTAGTGCAACACAAAAAATCACAACTTCAGATTTGTTGGGAAAATAGAGAGCTTTGAATTTGTACTTATATTACATCTTATGATCAAAATTTTGGTCAAGACTAATGATCTATCACAATACTTGTAAAAGAAAGATCAAAACATTGTTCGTGACATAGAGCCAATTAGGGCCACATTAAAGACAATTGAGGTAATAAGAAATGATAGTTAGGATGAACTTTTCAAAGAGGCAAATGTCTTTAGTCTCCAACATAAAATCATTGTACCAAATATGAATGATACAATACCGGTTAAGGGTCATGGTGGCTGAATGGTAACTTACTGTGATCATTTTCATCATGAAATACTTATTGTGGTGCATGACCAAATTATTGTTGAGATGAATAATCACTTTACTGAAAGATCAACCTAGTTATTGAGGTGCATTGCTTGCCTTGATCCAAAGAATTATTTTGCCAACTTTAATGAGAACAAATTAATTGAACTTGCTAGATTGTATGTTGCTTACTTCTCCCAATATGATTGTGTAGTCTTTAGGGACCAACCTGGTATATCTATTGATGATGTGAGAGATGATCTATATTTTACAAAATACATTGACCTTGAAAATCTTGCTATGAAGATGGTTTAGACTGATAGACATACAATTTTTTTTTGATGATATATCATCTCATTGAATTGGTCTTGATTTTGCTAGTGGCAATAGCAATTGTAGAAAGAGCCTTCTCGGCTATAAAGATTATTAAGACTGATTTGCAGAATAAGATGAATGATGAGTGGATAAATCATAGCATGGTATGCTATATTGAGCGAGACATATTTGCAAACATTAATAATGATAAGATTTTGAAGCGTTTTCAAGGGATAAGCTAGGTCATGTAAGAAACAACTATATTATGCTAATGGTAAGTTAGTTTCTTATAAATGTAAACTTCATGTATTCATACATCTATTTGATTTACTCTCATATATTATCTTTGTAGTTTCTGGTTCTTGTCCAACTATCAATGAAGATATAATGAGATAGGATAGAGAGCAAATATTTATTATTTAGGTATTTAAATTGCATCTCTACTATGCTACATTATTTACTTTTTACTATGTTTTTTTATCATGTTTTATGTTGAAGAATTGAGCTATATTTCATATCAATGATGCATTTATGATATAATTTTGTTGTACCATTGTGTGGGTATAAATTGATGTTAATTCTAGGTTATTAGCGTACTAAAATTTAGCCTGAAGCATAACAAAATTCTAGATTAACCACTGTTGCAAACAACAGGGTGAACAAATTTGGAGAGGGTATAGTATGTGGATTCCCGTCTTGTTTAGTGATTTCACTCACCGGGCTAAAGGAAAAGTTTCTAGTGTGTCGGTGTCTCACCTGGCAAAATGCCTGAAGCTAGGAGTGGAGTTTAGCCACGTACGGTGGGGAGAAAGCTGGATTGTGTGGTAGGTGCAGCGGAAAATGGGATGAACTCTGGGCCCGGTGGTGTGTTGGCTTGCAGGCTGTGCATTCCGACATCTCATCATATTTTACTATTGTCTAGTTCACCCCTAAAGTTTTAGGGTAAAACCAATGCAAGACATTGCTTTCTTATATTTATGCTCTCCATATCACTTAGAAAAAACTATAGATATAACTTCTCCAATGCATAGTGTCTACCAATATGTATAATCAATAAATTTACACATTCTCCCACCTTTCTCTCTCCCCTCTCCTTTACCCATGCCACAGATTTAATGGGGTAGACACAACCCTCCTCCCTAATGCATGTTTTAGTTATGTCTTCCTTGTTGATTTGTGTACTCAAGCAATATCTCATGCAAGACATTGCAGTCCCCTCTCTTCTTTAACACTTTGCCATATCATCTCTCATCCTATATGGATAGCTAATTATTAGCTAGACATTGTACAATATGGAGCATTGGGAGTGCCCTTATGGTTCCTCTGCTCACCCTTTAAACTATAAAACTAGATCTTCTAACATTTGAAACTTACAAAAAATTGCAGTAAATAGCCTCCTGGAGTGGTTTTAGAGACGGTTTTACCACCGTGGTAGACGATGTGGACAGTGATGTGACCATAATTTCTACAAATAAGTTTTTTTGAAAGTGGTCAAATAAGAATTTATAAAAACAAATCTTGCACATCAAGCCCCATATATCATTGACTCAAAGCTATATTTTATTTTTAAAAGGTGCTTTTGGGTGGACCTAAGTGTCATAGATAAAGAAAGGGAGACAGAACTGGACATATTCTTCCTGGTGTACACGGGAAGGGATCGACCACACAGAGGAGGCTCAGGCGTAGCAACCTACCGACGACAGGAGTGGTGGCGAGGCCTGAGATGGGCAAAATGGAATGCACACAATGTAGCGAAGCTAATGGTGGTAGTGGTTTAGCGAGAGGGTCATTGGACTTGCACTGGCAGTGGGGAAGGGCGACTGCTGGCAGCGAGTTTAGGTGGTGGCGGTGTTACAGTGCTTGGGAGGTCAAATCATGCGCATCAAAATTTATAGGAGGTAGGGAGGATGCTCAGATGCGGAATAATTGGACGGACACTCACCCACGGAGACGAATGGTGTCAGCGAACTAGCACAGAGGCGGAGAAGAAAAATCAACGATTGGGCATGCTGCAAGCATGAAAATAAAATTAATTTAGGTAATGGGTCGAGAAATGGGTGGAACATGAGGTAGCATGAAAAGATTTGTGAAACGCTCATAGAAGGGAAACTTCATTATATACCCTCCCCACATTTGAGACTTTCAGGATTTACCCTCCCCTGTCAATGACATGTGGGGTCAGGATGAATCACTGACACGTGGGCCGGAGGGTAAATCCTGAATTTCAATCTAAAGGGAGGGTATATGATGAATAATTCCCTCATAGAATTGATAGATCGACATGGTCGGTCAGGGTTGGCTTGGGAGAGAACGGTGCTAAGACTTTTTCCCTTGGTACAATGGTGGGATGGGAATGAGGATGGCGTTGATGATTAGGGCAGCGGCTGGCTGCAACCTCCAATTGGCTGTGATATATTGTGGCCGATGGCTTGGATTTGAATGCAGGAGGATGGAGAGAAGAGATGAGAAAGATGAACTAATACCCAATGACATGTGGGATGTACTCGATTAATGAATTTTTTTAATTTGATTTGCAAAGTCATCTTCACGTTATCGGTCACTTCACCTGTGACGGTGACAAAACTGCATTAGGGGTTATTTGCTTTGATTTTACAAGTGAGGATAGAATAGCTGGTTTTATAGTTTAGAGGTTGAGTAGACAACTTATCAAACTTTCGAGGGCAAACTAGACTTTTTCCCTCCATAATAGACTTGGGTCCTCTACCCACATTATGGGCTAGAACTCATTAGCGGCGGAAGCTCTGTGCCAACAATAAAAAAATATTTTTAAAAGAGAGTAAAAACTGAGAATGACAGAGGCGGCGGCGGAGAATGCGGTGGGGAGAAGGCAGCCGTGAATAGGGAGGGGACGTGGTGATGGGCGTATTTGGGTTGGAAAAGGTGGTGGCTGGCAGTTGATTATTAATACACTAATCAATCAAGTAACAAATGCCGGAGTGTTCCACCTTATCTCGTCACCACAGCTTTACCGGCAGCAGCAATGGATCCAGCCACCAAACTGCGATTTGACTCGCCGCTCCTCCGCATCTACGACGACGGCCGCGTGGAGCGTCTCTTCGGCACGGACACCACCCCGCCGGGCTTTGACTCAACCACCAGGGTCACCTCTAAGGACGTCATCATCGACGGCGCCACCGGCGTCTTTGCCCGCCTCTACATCCCCGACCTCCCCGCTTCCGATTCCGAGAGCAAGAAATTGCCCGTCATCGTCTATTTCCACGGCGGTGGCCTGGTCGTTAACTCGGCCGCCTCTTCGATGTACCACAGGTACCTCAACTCCGTTGTCTCCAAGGCCGGTGTTCTGGCCGTGTCAGTTAACTACCGCCTTGCCCCAGAGCACCCGCTTCCGGCAGCCTACGATGATTCCTGGATGGCGCTCGATTGGGCTGCATCAAAGGCTGATCCATGGCTGTCGGAGCATGGTGATGCCGGCCGCATCTTCTTGGCCGGCGACAGCGGAGGCGCAAACATTGTTCACAACATAGCAATCAAGGACGGCACTCAGGATGGTTTACCCCCTGGGGCACTGGTAGAGGGGGCAATCCTATTTCATCCTATGTTTGGAGGGAAGGAACCGGTCGGTGGCGAGGCCATGGACATGAGAGATCAACTGGAGAAGCTCTGGTCCCTAATATGTCCAGAGTGCACAGAAGGGATGGATGATCCCAGGTTGAACCCGATGGCAGAAGGAGCTCCAAGCTTGCAGAAGTTGGCATGCCGGAAGCTGCTTGTCTGCTCGGCCGAGAGAGACATTGGACGGCCAAGGGCGGCCGCGTACTATCAGGCAGTGAAGGCGAGCGGGTGGCGCGGCATGGTGGAGTGGTTGGAATCTAATGAGGAGGAGCATGCGTTCTTCCTCCACAAGCCGGAGTGTGACGAGTCTTTGGCACTGATGGACCAGGTGGTGGCGTTCCTTTCCGGTAACTGAATTAGATGCGAGTGTGTGCTATCAGTACATCTACCTTTCCATTGAAAGTGTAATCAAACTGTTCTTTCCTAGTGCAAACATATCAAAAATTGTTTGTGAACAAAGAGTGGAGAAAGGGTGATCGAAATGGATCAATTTCTGGCTATGTGAGTTGAGTTGTTGAATTGTGAGATGAAGTTTCATGAGTTGTTGAGTTGAAAGTGCTTATAAGCAAAATTCAGTGTGAAATAGAACAGGGTTCGACAATATTTGATACCTTTCTTTATCTCATATTCTCTAGTTCAGTAGATGCAAAATTCTTTAGCAATCTTGATGCACAACAGAAATTCAGAATCAACAAAAGATCATGAGTATCATTTTGCGTTCGATCTTGCAACTTATCCATAAAGACCAAATCACAAAATATATTTATTCCTTTGTAACTGAATCACTCACCGGACGAACAAGCGAAGCAACCTCAACAGCACCTGACGAAGTCGGCCACGACGGCGAGCTCCTTGACGGCATTGTCGCACTCGGGCTTGGGCAAGAAGTAGACATGCCCCTCGCCCTTTGTCTCGTAGAACTCGAGCTCGCCCTCCCACCCGCACTTCTTGATCCCCTCCGCATACGCTCGCGCCCTCTCCACGAACCAGCAGTGTTCGCGTGGTGACCAAAGACGCGCCGCACCCGAGCCGCTTCACTCCTCGCGATGCCGCGGGTTGACGATCGGTGGTCGAGGCCGAACTTGCCGCCGCAGACGAACTCCCACGCGCGCCGAATCGCCGCGCAGTGGCGGTGTCGGTGGACTCCCGCCAGCCGTTCTTTCCCCGGTATGGGTGCAGAGAGCGACGCCACGACCGCCGCCAGAGCCCTCGATGCCTTCCTTCCGCAGCCTTATCGCGCGTTGTGCGCCATGTTGGCACCGGCGCTGTCTCCGGCGAGGACGACGCGGAGGCGTCGCTGCGTCGCGGCGAGCTGTGGCTCGGCGCCGTCCGGCGGCATGCGGCGACGATCGCCTTGAGGGCGCGGCGCCGTCGTAGGCGGCCGGACGCGGTGCTCGGCGAGGCGGTAGTCGGCGAGACGACGACGGCGGGACGGCCGCGCGAGGGAGGCGGCGTATGTGTGGTAGAGCGGGAGGCGGCGGTGTGGACCATGAAGGCGCCGCCGTGGAAGAAGACGACGACGGAGCTTGCTGCCTCGCCGCGCGACGGGGAAGGTAGAGGCGGCGAGATGCCGGGGCGGGTCGAGGACGACGCCCTGGAGGCAACGCCGTTGGATGGGTCGCCGGAGGGAGGGCGGGGCGGTGTCGGTGCCGCCGGCGCTTGATGCGCCCGCTTTGTACAGCGCAGACGCCGCATCTCGTACTCGAGTTCGGGCGGGGTCCATGGCGGCGCGGCCTTTGGCTGCGGGCGCGGATCGGAAGCGGAAGAGCAGAGCGCAAGCGCAGCGACGAGGAGAGCGCAAAGAACACCCGACGCGACGATTACGGAAGGAAGCGCGCATCTTTTTCCGCTTCTCCTCCGCTCGATTGAGATTTGAGAACCGGGCCGCGGATCGCCATCGGAGAGAAATCGTGCGGTCGATTAAAGCCGCCATCGGGTCGTGCCGGGCCAAGACGCACGGATCCGTGCATTCGACGGCTCGTTAAGGCCCGTAATAAATAAAGCCGTCGCGTCGCGCCGCCGCCGCCGCGAGCAAGCCTGCACGGTCGGCCGCACGCGTGCGGCCGAGCACGGTTAAGGCTAAGCGGGCGTGCTGCCCGCAGCCCGCTTAGCCCAAAAACAGAAAAATAAGAAAAATTGTAGAAAAATTGTAAAAATTTAGAAAAATCAAAAAATATAGAAATTTATAGACATTGCTAATCATAAAATAAATATTTGCAATGACATAATGAGCTTTATTAACTTATTAAATTACATGGGATGGTCATTTCATTAAAAACTTTACCAAGTAAAAACTCAATTTGAGAAAACCTTGGTAAAGAAAAAGAGTACAACCTATAAAGCTCATTAGTGACTATATGTGAAGAAAAATATTGAAAATCCTATTCATTGCTATCTAAATACAAATTCTCAAAAATTCTTCTAAATCTTTATTTTCTCGGATGTTGGAGTCTTGATTCACTTGTTCCCGCCTTTGACGGTCATAAGTACTTCGACCATCTCGTTGGATGACTTGTTCGTCGCTCCTCGATTATTCTTCCTGAAGATCAATGCCGACTCGAGGAGACCGTAGAGACAGAATAGATCAACACATCCCGCGCTAATATGGATAGCATCGATATGACACCTTTGGGCTTGCCACCATGAGAGGATGTTCAACTCCTGCAAAATCGACGCTATCATCGTTGAGATAGCTTGATAGGTCTCCGTGCTTTGTCGCCTTCCTCCTCCTAACTGATGTGTACCTGCACGAGAACTAGACGAAGAACCAAAAATCTTGCCCCATTGCATAGCCCCCCTAGGATCCAAAATAAAAGCGAATACATATAAAATAGGAATTTCTCTTCAATATTTTAAAAACTTAATTTTCATGGCACCTACAGCATCCCGTAGTATATGATCATGTTCAAAAGCCTTTAGGTGAGTTGCAATTTCAACAATATTATGAACAATTATAGGAGAAGTAGGGTAATATACTCCAGAAAGGCAAAGTGTAGCTTTATGAAAAATTTCTAAAAAGGAAAATATTTTTTCAGCAACAACCCAATCGTCTTCAGTAAGTTCAGGGTCTCTAACTTGGGTTCTACTGGAGGAGCTACGAGATTGATGGCTTTGGGTGTGAAGGAAAACAGATAAGGTGCTCCTATATGGCAATATATGTTTAAGCATAAGATAAGTAGAGTTCCATCTAACAGGCATGTCTAAAGCAAATTTTCTAGGACGAACATTCATTGCTACGCAAAAACTCTTATATGCGGCTATTCGTTGGTTTGAACAATTAATAAATGAAATAGCATCTCTAAAAGAATCAATACAAGCATTTAACCTTTTTAAACCGGATTTAACAATAAAATTAATAATATGACAAGCACAACGTTGATGCAATAAGAAAGAGTGTGCATAAGAATTAAACACAGGAGTAAGAATTTCCATAGCTTTAGTGTTTGCAACAGATTATCTAAAGTTATAGAAAAAATTTTATCTGTGAGACCAAAATCTTCTACAACTCTAATAATACTTTCTGCAATATTTTCAGCACTATGTGAAACATTAATTAATTTAAATCCTATAATTCTTTTTTCCATTACCCAGTCATCATTAATATAATGAGCAACAACACTAATATAATCCTCTCTAGCTCTACCACTCCATATATCAGAAGTCAAAGCAATAGAGAATGTACAGTATGAAACATTTCTTTCATTTTATCACGACAATTGTTATAATATTTAATTAAATCTCTAGTTGTTGTTTGCCTAGATACGATTAAATCGAGGGTTATGAGCAATGTAATATATTTTTGAAAAGCATCGACTCACTAAAATTTAAAGGTAAATCTTGAGAAGCAATTAATCTACAAAGAGATTCCCGAGCTACCTGGGTTGTACTCCCACATACGCATCGAGCCGTCGGGTTATATTGCGCTTGTGTCCGCGATTTGTATTCCTTGCTTTTTCTTGCAACTTGCATGTCGTTGTAGATGACCCGTCCCACTGAAGATTTTGCAGTCAATTCATTACCACAAATTTTACAAACAAAGATACCTCACCAAGTCCCATCATCCTCGGTCTTGAACTTCTTGTCGAAATCATTCCAAATCTGTTGATGTACTAGCTCTTGATCTTTTGCACCCGTGCTTTGAGTCGTGGATGCACTTGTTGAGCCAAGAGAAGATGGATCGATTGGACCTGCGCTCCGGGGCTATCGTTTCTTCGGCATCTTCAGATGGATATGCTTGTGGAAACGGTTGCATATCCTCCGCCGAGAGTCCGAATTCGGAGAGTTCAAAATCGTAGTTCTCCATTAAATCAACTGTAATTAAAATAGCAAAGAACGATTAACTTCCTATTAAACCAACAAATAATAGCAAAAAATTAAACTAATAAATAATACCCAAAAATTAAAATAAGACAGCATTATTACCTCCTTTGCAGCTCTCACAAAAAATCTAAAGATTTTTGAATTTTCGGAATTTTTCTCGAATTTTCACCAAATTTGCGCAAGCACTTTCGGAATTTTCACAGCTAAACCGAGAGAGGAGAGTGAGATTTGAGGTGTGGAGAATGGAGGTCGGATGCCCACCTATTTATAGAAAAATTTTCAGATTTTTTTCGAATTTTTTGCTATTTTTTTCGAATTTTTTTACCCCCAACGGTTAGAAAAAACGGCTATTTTTCGAAATTGCGGGCGGCGCGTGCGTGCGGGCGGCGCGACGCCCGCTTAGAGCCGCGGCGGGCGTGTGCCGCCGTGCGTGCGGTGGTGTCGCCCGATTGCTAAACGGGCTGTGCCGCGCCGCCGCGCGCGCACACTCGCCCGCATCGCCCGGCCCGTCCGGCGCGTCGCGCCCGGCCGATTAGCAATCGTGTTCGTGCCATTTCGGGCCGGTCTCATAGCCGGCACGCGCGCGGCCGTGTAGGCCCGGCCCATTTGGACAGGTTTAGGTCTGATCCGGTCAACGCTTTTGGAGTGAACACGTCATCTCGCGGTATCACCGAACCGTTGGATGCGACGGTTAGCAAATTTAAGAGGGAAAAAGACTGTTAGTGCTAAGAATATTAAATATAAAATATTACAAACAATAAATTATGCACAGAGAGATGAGAGGAGAACTCCTTTATTTATTTATTTCTCTGTTCACATACAACTTAACAATGATTAGGACCACGATTTATATATTAAGTAAATAGTGTCCACCAATAGTCTAGGCTTACAGGCTTATACCTAGGTTTTTCAACACTCCTCCTTGGGTACTCATCCAACACGTTCATGCCTCGTCAAAACTCCATAAAAACCCAGTGAAAAAAATTTACAGAAAGAGTGCAAAATCATGTTATATTGTGTTTCACGATCAAAACTCCATAAAAACACAGTGGAAAACATTTAGAGAAAGAGTATATAATCATGTTATGTTGTGTTTCACGAATTGTCTTATTAAAAATCTTGATCGAGAAACTCCAGAAAAACTTGTCAAGGAAAAAGACTATAATCCACCCAATTTTATTTAATCTAAAGGATTTATTTTATGGATACTCGATCTTCATGATCAAGTTTAATAGTGAGTTTGCGAAAAATCTCTCCATGAGTTTTGCACTTCGCTAAGTCTCATCATTCCAGTTCTACACACACATCTTTCAAAATTAAATGTTGAAAGTTGGAAGTGACATAGCGAATAAATTTGCAAGATTTTTACAAGACTTAGTATGTAGTACCTTAATTTCGTCCATCTTTTGCAATTCGTAAGCATAGAAAAACTTGAGATTGATATGCTTTGTGAGATGACTCTTCATGTAACCCGTTTATACTTATGCAATACAACCTGCATTATCTTCGTAGATAATTATAAGAGTTTACACGATATTCAATCTACATGACTGCTAGATGTGGTGAATCATTCATCAAAACCAAGCACATTCTCGTGCGGCTTCGTACAGTGCCATAATTTTCGAGTGATTCATCGAAGTCGATACAAGACTTTCCTTAGACTATTTTCATGAAATTGAGATTCCACCATACAGGAATACATAGCCTGTTTGTGACCTGGCGATATGCGGGTCTGACAAGTACTCTGCATCTGTATAGCCAGTCATATCAAATCTTAGTTCTTTCTATAGAACAATCTAATATCTTTGCTTCCTTGGAGGTATCGGAAGATATCATTTATTCTCTGTCAATGCCTTTTGATAGGTTTTTGCTCTATATCTTGTTAATTGGTTTACGACAAATGCGATATCTGGTCTAGTGCAGTTTGCTAAATACAAAATTACTACTACTGCACTTAAGTATGGAATTCCGGTCCCAGGACTTCCTCCCTCACTTCTCTATGTCTGTATGGATCCTTGTTTTACTGCAAAGATCTCCTGACTATTGGTACTTTTGAAGTGTATGCTTTTCCAAAGCCAAACCTCTATAATACCTTCTGAATGTAGGCCGACTGATGTACTAATATTCCTTCTATGACATGCTTAAGCTGCAAGCCTAAGCAATATTTGGGTTTACCCAAATATTTCATTTCAGACTCTAATTCTAGATAAGAGTTTGCTTCATTTATATCTTCCAGGATTCCGATGATATTTAGATCTACATATTCTGCGATTATACTAAGCCCATTCTGGGATCGTCGTATAAATACACAGGGACAATCATCATTGTTCGTGTAGCCTTTCTTGCATAGAAAGTCGCTTAAGTGATTATACCACATCTTTCGTTTAAGCGATTATACCACATCCTTTCTTGAATAAAAAGTCGCTTAAGCGATTATACCACATACTGCTTGATTACTTAAGTTCGTACAGTGATTTTTTGAATTTTACGCTATATAGATTTTTATTAGCTCTGTCTTGGTTCGGGACAGGAATACCTTCAGATATCTTCATATAAATGTTCGATTCCAAGTTTTCATAAAGGTATACTGTAACCACATCCATCAATTTTATTTCTAAATTCAGATTTACTGTCATCAAGATTAAATATCTAAAGGTAATGCCATTCACGACCTGAAAAATAGGTTTCTTCATGATTAACTCCTGATCGTTGAGTGAAATCTTGTGCAACAAGCCTTACTTTATATCTTACAACTGCATTTTTATCATTCTCTTTCGAACAAATACGCACTTATACCCTACGGGGTGCATATGGGGAGACATGTGGCTTACAGGTCCGAACACCTTTCTTTTATTCAGAAATAATAATTCAGTTACTATTGCCTTTTTTCAATCCTTCCAATCTGATTTTTTTTACATTCAACGAGCGATGCAAGTTCTGGATCAAGATCGATGATTGTGGTAACTTTCTTTACAAAATAAATATCAACATTGATGGTTGTCCTATTCATGGATTCTCCCATGCGTACATAGTTTATAACTATTTCATCATGAGATGATTCTTGCAGTTCATCTGCTTGCTTACCGCCCCTTCTAGTTACGGGGGCAAGTCCCTTTAGTTTGTCAGCTCCAACATGTGCACGCACATCCATACTAATTTCTCACTCTATGGGAATTTTCAGATCCGGTACGCCCTTTTTTCAAGGTGTCATACTGGCTCTAGGTCTGAACTGGCTTCCCTGCTGGTTTTAGAGAACTTCGGTGATTGACTATATCAAGTCCTTCTTATCCTTTTTCACTAGGCATCCTCGGCTACTTGGGATTTGAGGGGCCGGAGTTCTCGACCTTTTATTCTGAAGTATCTGAACGAGATTAGGGATACCTTCAATTTTCTTCGGTATTTCAACCATCTCCGGTAAATTGCGTACAGGCACATGCGACTTGATTACGCTCTTTAAATCACTAAAATGATCAGATAGTTGATTTGCTAATGCATGCAAATCAATGATCTTCTGGATTTCTTTATTTGCTTCACTAATGCGCGGGTCATGTGTATGGATTCCTGTGGTTTGTCACGTAATTTTGCGATATTGTTCATCAAGGGGTTGATTTCCTCCTTCTAATATCGGGAAACCATCCTTATCAAATATATTATCAATGAAACAGGCGGTATGCACATCTCCTATAATAAGGTCTAAATACCTTATTATGGATACTATCTTATAACCAATGTATATCCCAGACTTTTAGAGATAGCCCATTGCAGTACGCTGTGGTGGGAGTGTAGATACATAAACTTTGCAACCAAATATTCGGAGATGAGAAATTTTCAGTGGTGACCCTTGCGCTACTTGTATAGGTGAATGGATATTATATGTCGATAGTCTAAAGTTGATGAGAATTATTGTATGTAGGACCGCGTGTCCCCAACATGTAGTCGGTAAATTACAATTCTGCAAAAGTGGTCAGGTAATAAATTTAATTCTTTTAATTGATGCCTCTGCTAGTCCATTTTATGTGTGGACATGCGGGATGGAGTGCTCAAATTTAATTTCCATTGCCATACAGTGATCATCAAATGCATTTAAAATAAATTCTCCGGCGTTGTCCATTCTGATGGACTTTATATGATGGTCAGAGAAATTATTTCTAATTTGAATTATCTATTGGATCAGTTTTGCAAAAGTATGATTTCTCGTAGATAATAAATATACATGTGACCATTTTGAGGAAGCATCGATGAGTATCATAAAATATTTAAATAGCCTCAACAGAGGTTGTATAAGACCACAAATATCTCCTTAAATGCGTTCTAGAAATGCAGGAACTTTATCCTTCACTTTCAGAGCAGAAGGTCTAGTAATTAATTTCCCTGTGGTACATGCGGGGCACACAAAATCTTCCTAATTCAGGAAATTCTTTATATTGATATTATGTCCTTATAGATTGTTAATTATATTTCTCATCATTCTAAGACTTGGGTGGTTTAATCTATTATGCCAGAAACAAAAGTTTAGAGTTTCTAAATATAGTTTTCGAGACAGTATAGACTGCGGGTGTCTTAATATTATTGTATTATAGGCTGTGAGTGCCTTAATATTAGTGTAGTTTTCTCGATAGTGTAGACCCAGATTCAAAGGAAGGACGTTTTTTCTAATACCTTTTTTCACTTACTTCACGCTTCAGTCTCAATATTAGTGTAGTTTGTAATGAGTAGGTATTCATTACCATACTCTTTTTCAGTCTAAATATGGAAACCGTTAGCGTGAATGTCTTTGAAACTTAGAAGTGTTCTAGTAGATTCTAGGTATAACAAGGCTTCTTTAATGACCAAAGTTGTGCATATTGGGAGTATAATTGTGGCACTTCCTGTAGGTAAATATGCATGAAATGAATAGGATAATGACACAAAATATTCTCGTGATATTTCAGAATTTTCTACGCATTATATATAATTTTATTGTTAATTTCAGTGTTAAAAGTAATTTAAATAATTATGATTAATCAAAAATAGTATGTAAATATAGAAAAACATATAAAATAATAATAGTACTAAGCAAGTTTCAGATGAGAAAAACAAATCAAAATTTGAATTCTTGAGGCCTTTTAATGCCAGAATATGTCTTTTTAATGAATTCTACAATTTTTGAGAGCTTCTCTAGTAATTTTCAATTTTGAGAAATTGTTTTGCGCAATTTTCTGATTTTCTGAGGGTCTTTCTACAAAATTCGAGCGCCCCAAATTTTGTGCATAATATTTTAATTTTCTGAGGACCTTTCTACAAAATCTGGGCGCCCTCACGCCTCCTGGCAGATCGGATAGTCCGAGCTTCCCTCGATCAATCGGACTGGTCCGAACGTCGCATGGCCGTTCGGGCGGTCCATGGCCGATCAGATGGTCCATACTTTCTATAGTCGATCGAACTGGTTTGAACATCCCATAGCTGTTCGGATGGTCCATACTTACTATGACCGATCAGACTGGTCCGAACATCCCATGGTTGATCAAACGGTCTATACTTCCTATGGCTGATCAGACTGGTCCGAACTTCTCATGGCGATCGAACGATCCATAGCCGATTAGACAGTCTACACCTCCCTTGGCCATTTGGACATTCCGAACGTTTCCTTCGATCGGATGGTCCAAATTTCTTTTGACCGATTCAAGAGGGATGGGTAGGGTTTCCCCTACCCCTATTCTCTTCATAGCGGTGTGCCATTCGGGAAGACTGGCGGAGGCAGCACGGCAGGTGGCTAGGCACCGACGGCTAGGACGGCGCGACGCGGCGTGGAGGTCGTGCGAGGTAGTGCCGGCGGGGACCCGTGTGTGGGCGGCGCAGCGCGGAGGTCATACGGGGCAGTGGCGGCTTGCGAAAATTAGTGGATCATACGAGAGCGATGATGGCGCACGGGCTACCGAGGTGCGGGATGCGGTGGGACTGGCAGCCGAGGGTGCAACGAGGCGGGAGCCCGTGGTCAACAGCGATGCTCATGCAGGAGCAGTGACGGCCGTGCTGTCCGGCAGCGCTTGACGTGCGGAGCGACTGTCTGAGCCGGTGGTACTTATGTCGCATGCGGGTGGTGGCACGGCTCCAAGCCGACGGTGATCAAGCAGTGGCACAGCTCCAAGCCTACTGTGGCGTGGCTCCAAGTTGGCGGCATGGTGCGTGTGGGCGACATGGTCGCGTGCAGTCGGTGGCTCGATTTTTTCTCCGCTTTTTTCTTAATCTATCTATAGTACAATCAATATCTGCTTTTTTTCTCATGTAATCTATCGATCGGCATTGTGCCGACGAATTTCGGTATACTCACGATAGATTAGAGTGGATTTACACCGTAGAAAATCATATAGAAAGAAAAATTTGCGGAATTGAAAGCGAACTAGATAGAAAAATCAATCTACAAGTTCTTTAATAATTACTTTCGATCCACCAGAGTAATTCATACTGATAACATGTTGAGGAAAATATTGCTGGCGAGTCCAGTCCGATCGATTCCTCCTATGCAAAAGAGATGGATCAAATCTAGAATATTGTAAATAATAAATTGTACATAGAGAGATAAGAGGAAAACTCTTTTCTTTCTTCCTTTCTCTGTTCACATATAACTTTACAATGATTAGGACATCTATTTATAGACTAAGTGGAAGGTGACCATCAATGGGCTAGGGTTACAGATCTAGGCCCAGGTTTCCCAACACCAACAATCACCAGACCGTACCACTCTGCAGATCAAACTACTTGCATGAGTTGGTGTGCTAACTGTCTTGCCATCTATGTTAGGAACTTGGGGATCAATCAAAAGTCTCCACACATTTCAATTTTCGAGTCCCAAAACAACACGCCTTGCCCTAACTTTTTTTTTGTTTCTTTTTTCTTTCGAGGACAGCAGGTAGTAAGGTTGTAAAAAAAAGCTCGAGGCTCACAAGCTACTCAAGCTCGGCTCGTTCTAGACTCGATTTGAGCTCAGTTCGAGCTTTAAACGAGCCGAATTCGAGCTTGATCTCGAGATCGCGAGCTTTACCGAGCTGAACTCGAAAAGTTCGCGAGCCTCAATTCGAGCTTAAATAGTAATACATATTAATTCTTACCGAGTTTACCTGAGCCGAAGTCAAACTTAAGATTTTTTATTGTTGAAAATTAGTGTATATTTGAACTATTTTGTCCGTTATCGAGCTCACTCGAGCTGAGCTCAAACTCAAACTTTTCTTATTATTGAAAATTAGTGCATAATAAATTATTTTCATTATTATTGAGCTTCAACGAGCCGAGCTCGAGCCTAGGTTCAAGCTCGGATCCCAACTTGAGCTCGGCTCTAGCTTCTATCGAGCTCGAGCTTGGAAAGTCAGGCTTGCTCAAGCTCAACTTGTTTACAGCCCTAGCAGGTAGCCATACAAAAACTGAAAACAATTGAACATGGAATTTAAGATCTCCTACAAAGAGGATTTCATTCCCGATGGGATTAGCGAGACTTACGTGATCTTTACTAGAGCTAATTAAGTAGATCTAGATCACCCAAATTGAACTAGGAAAATTCACAAAATACCACTGTAGAGAGTGTTTTCTAGTTGAGATTGACATATGTTAAAAGATTAGCGTCTATGGAACGCCACTCCAAATATTGAAACTATCACAAATTACCTTTTCAAATTTTCTTTTCCCAGTTTCAATTGAATTTGCCTTTTTCGTCCGCTGCAAAAAGATGGTTTTGCCCTTCCTCCTATTCCTTTTATTCTCCCCTACATCAACCTTAGTCATGGATTGTCTTCTTCACCCCTGGACATCGCCACTCTTATCCTTCCCACCATCTCCAATGCCTAGTTTGCACAATAAGCCTCCGCATCTTTTTCCAACAGCTAGAGGAACTCCAGAGCTCAGACTGCCCTCTATGGGTGACCTAGCGCCCTCCACCAAAGCCCCTAGCTCATTGCAGCCTGACCAAGTCAAATTTTCCAGCTCCACTCCATAGAAGATAGAACCAATGCCTCCAATCTTTGCCAATCACACCATCCCACAACGTCTCCTATCTCAACACTATCGCCTCCCTGTAGAATTGATGTAGTGGCTACACCACCTAGAGAGTAGCGGTGACGTAGCACCAGTCATTTCAATGATGAGAGACTAAGTCGGGGTAGTTAAATTTCACAGGGCACAAACACAAAAATATTCAAAATTATGGGGGGAATTGCACTAAATTGGCTTTGATGATAATTTACATATTATGAGAATTATCTATGTATCTACAAACAACTGGTGAGATTAAAAGTATCTTTTTCACTTTAAATGGCTATAAAATTCTACAATAACTCATAAATAAGGAAAAAACCAAATTTCTAACACCTGAAATAAGAGTTTTTTTAGAGAAAGAAAAGGTAAATATAGGAAGCAGACTCGGCATCAACAATTGTCAATCCAGACACTCCACAAAACAGTTAGCATGCACCAATTGGTACAGGTGGGCATGTTCTTTTTATATTTTAAAAGCTACTTTTCAGCTTTTCTAAAGTAACTATCTTTCAAATGAAGTGTCTTTTTAAGATAGTTTTTACAAGTTAATTATAGTACCACTGTAGCAATTTCATTTATATTGGTCAAAACCGTATGTGAGTATCTGTTACTCTGTACTTTTTCTTGTGAACAACTAGAAAGCCATAAACCAAAGCCAAAAAGAATAAATCCGTCTTCCCTTTCACCATTGGGATGTGGTGTTCCACCCATCTAGGACCACCACCACCGTTGCCGAACAAAGGTCTTCTTAAGTTTTCTCAAACACTAGATTAATTTTATGGAGGTTTTTCGGTCTACACTCTATTCCTCTATTTTATTCGGGGTATCGCTCACAATGCATAATAAGGCTAGAGGGTAGGAATCTATTTATAGACTTCACTTTCAAATGTTACAAAAGTAATCCACTTGTTTCTGGTATCCCGTAAAACTCTTGAACCATGTCACCAACCACTATTAAATAGGTCAGTTTTATGAGTCTAATATACATTAGTTCTAAGCACATATGTGTGAGTTATGCACCATGATCAACTTATTTATGAGATCAATTCCAACCTAATTGTGTGGGTCAACAACCTACAGAGCTGATCCTGTAAAACAAACCCAGCTATTCCGCTCTGTGTTGTGCCTGGGTTAAACAAATGTATGCTTATTAAATTCCAGGAGACTTGATTTCAATAAATATATTTACCATATTTCAGCACAGCCGTTCTTAATATCTTGAGTATTAATTCCTCGAGTTAAATTCCGTATCAAAATATTTCCTATCACTTGCATCAATAATATAAATAATTCCATATTAAAGTAAACAGACAATGATCAAGATAAATATTGAAAGCTACGTAAAAATCCAACAGATCTCACATTCAGAGTCCCATCACCACCCAAATCGCCCACAACATAGGCAGCGTCATCTCCAAGCACAACCTCGCAATTTTGTATCTTGATCCTTTCGACAGACAAGTAGTATTTATTCAGGTTCATCAACCAAACTCCCAGATCCAAATTGTTTTTTTGGTTCTCCAGCTTGCAGTTTGCTCTAGTTTATCCTTGTCAGGTTAGTTGCAGCAGGTGTTAGAATGGTGGCCAACATCAAGCGGCAGCTCGCCAGCCTCCCGCTCCTTGCCAAACTCGCCTTGCTTCTACTCATCCTCCTCGCTGCTATCTTGCTATGTGTCTTCCTGCTCCCGCGCCACCACAGAGCGACGCTGCCACCGGCGCCCGGCTCGCCCCCGGGGAACGGCTCCGTGAACCCGGACAACATCGTGGCGTTCGACTTCTCGCCGTTCCTCATCCTCTACAAGAGCGGCCGCGTCCACCGGATGGACGGCACCGTCCGGGTCCCCGCCGGCGTCGACGAGGCCACGGGGGTGACGTCCAAGGACGTCGTCATCGACCACGGGACTGGCCTCGCGGCCCGGATGTACGTGCCCCCGCCGGCCGGTGGGAAGAAGAAGGATCTTGGCGCGCTCCCGGTTCTCGTGTTCTACCACGGCGGCGCGTTCGTCATCGAGTCGGCGTTCACGCCCAAGTACCACGACTACCTCAACTCGCTCGTCGCCAAGGCGCGCATCGTGGCGGTGTCCGTGGAGTACCGCCTCGCGCCGGAGCACCCGCTGCCGGCGGCGTACGATGACTCGTGGCAGGCGCTCAACTGGGTGGCCAAGAACGCCAACGCCGGGCCGGAGCCGTGGCTGCGGTACCGGGGGAACCTCTCCCGGCTGTTCCTCACCGGCGACAGCGCCGGCGCCAACATCGCGCACAACATGGCGATGCGCGCCGGGAACGAGGGCGGCCTGGAGGGCGGCGCGGCCATCACGGGCATCCTGCTCCTCGACCCCTACTTCTGGGGGAAGCAGCCGGTGGGCGCGGAGACGACAAACCCGGCGAAGCGGCACAAGTACGAGGCGACGTGGTCGTTCATCTGCGACGGGAAGTACGGCATCGACGACCCGCTGGTGGACCCGCTGTCGATGCCGGCGGCGGAGTGGCGGAAGCTGGCGTGCTCGCGGGTGGCCGTGACGGTGTCGGACCTCGACGACTTCAAGGAGCGCGGGAAGGCGTACGCGGCGGCGCTCCGCAACAGCGGGTGGGACGGAGAGGTGGTGCAATACGAGACCGCCGGCGAGGACCACGTCTACTTCCTGGACAAGCCCAAGAACGCCAAGTCCGTCAAGGAGCTGACGTTCGTGGCAGGATACTTGAGCCGGGAGTAGTAGGATCGAGCTGAGGAGCACCACGCCATGGATTCATCCATGTGCGATTGTAAGCATTGCTAGCTGATTTCAGCACATGATTGATTGATAATTTCTGGTACATGTTCTTTTTGTTTTTAGCGCTTGGATTTTGTTGCTTCTTTCTGGAGTACGGTGCATTTGGTAAAGGCGTTCGAGGATATGGGAATTCTTCAGTTGTTCTGCCGTTTGCGTCTTTGGGGAAAGGTGTCTGGCTGCGATGCTTTCCGTGACTGCGGCTGCAGTGCAGAAGCAGAGTAACAGTGTGCGCTCGAGCAGCAAATGTGTCAGTGTGTAGACGCACTGGTCAATCTCGCAACGTTCGTGTCTTCCTGACAGGTCCATTTGTACCATTTTGGGATGATCGGACAAGAACAACCGGACAAAGTAGTGTTGATATAATTATTCAGTATTCTTTTTTTAAGAAAACCTCGTAGTAATTTAGTTGTTCAGATGTCTTTCTGGCCTCTCTTAATACACTACTTCCGTATCAGCGTGAAGCTTCCGGCTCTTACAATGGGCGTCAGAAGTCAGAACCGTTAGATTACCGACATCTCGTATTAGAGGTTTCAAAAGTTGATATTGGTTTTTATTGATGTTTTTGATTGAAAATAAATATTAGTAATTGAAAGAAATTATTTTTTAGAAAGAATGAGTGAATGGTGTAAAAAGTATAGTAGATATGCTTACGCTTGATGGGAGAAGAATAATGTAGGTGATGCACTGTGACTTATTGCCTTATTTTTGAAATGAGACGGTAACAAAAGGAGTAAAAAATTGTTTTGAAAAATTGGATGTTTATATTGGTTTTTTAAGTAGAAGTTATAAATAGAAACCAATACGAATTTTGCCTAAGTTTATTTGCTTGTAGTACTTTCTTCTTCGTTGTTAAAACGTGACGTTTTGTTCGTGTTGCTCGCGGGCTTATTTGAAATATAGGAATTTCATACGATACTGTTCAATTTATATGGAAGAATCCACGTGTTCCAAAAGGTTTGGTTCGCTTGCAAGTTGTTTAAGCATTAACGTCCTTTGTACAATTGTATTGCTTCAAGATGCATGCTGCAATCCTGTTTTGCACTCACCCATCCGCAACTTTAGATGGGCATAAAAGGTTTTACTAATTCATCTTGGGTTGTAAGCACGGAGGGGAAGAGGATGACAAGGAGCCGAAGGAGGCAGACAGCATTAGTGCTGCACTAACGAGCTAAGGTGGTAGCGTTGGCGCTACTGCTTATCGTGGGGGAGGAGACTGCGAAATGGGGGTTGGGTAGGATGGCGACGGGGGAGATACCAAAATCCAACACTCTTATCTATACAATATTATTTGCTAGATCACGTACTTTATATCCGATCCAAACAGTAGCGGAACTAGAAATTACATAGGCCAGGAGTAATCCTAGTGGCTCACCTGTATCGCGCTCTCTCGCTATCACCGTCTCGCACCGCAACCCCCTCATCGTCGCCCCCACGCGTCGCAGCCCCCTTATTGTCGCCCCTGCGCGTCGTAGCCTCCTTGCAATCGCCCCGCGTGCCGCAGCCCCCTTACCGTCGCCGCCTCATGCTGTACTGCCACAACCCCCTCGTAGTCGCCGCCTCGCGTTGTACTATCACAACCCCCTCGTCGTCACCACCTCGCGCCGCAGCCTCCTCGTCGTCGCAGCCCCCTCACCATTGCCTCCGCGTGCTTGGTCCGGAGTGTCTGCGGGCTAGCCAAGAGGTCTTCCACTCAGGAGACCCGGGGCAGACGCCCAGCTTGTCCCTATGGTTATTCTGCCACTCAATCCAAGATCTAAACTTCACTGAATGGCATGCCCTTCCTATGTACCCGAAGAGTTCGAGTTCCTGTGTGCGGCTGGGGGTTGCTTGCCCCTTCGATCGTTGAATGGCAGTTTTGAGAGCTGCCGTTTTCTTCATCTGTTCGCGGCAGACGGTTGGTAAGGCCACATCTTGTAGCCCGCAAGAGTGCAAGGTGCCTTTCCTTCACGGAAGGGAAAAAATTATCTACTCCTCTCCTTCACGGAAGGGAAAAATTATCTACTACATTAGGCGTGAACCTTTTCGGCAAAAGTACCACACGACGACGACATTTCACCCACTCCGAATAGACTGGTATCCATGTACCAAGCTGGTTTTTCAGAGTGACGATACCTGCCTGGACACCGCAAGTCATACCGGAATGGTCCGTATCTGTTAGAGATGATGCTATGCACGGCTCTATTTTGACTATTTGTTGTATCCAGGCAATGATTGGTGAATGGCGACCGAGGGAAGTCACGGAAATTATTTGGACAGAGTGTTGTGCAAGACTTCACATACATTTGAGCTACATTGTCTGAGCAACAAAAAACAGGGCTACTTGCCCTCAACTTCCTGAAATCCACTCACGGTCATTGCTGAATGGCTGTTGCGAACCTGTGCTTGGTTTGGTCAGAAACTCGATCGGAACATAGAAAAAAAGACATGAAGTTTGGCTCGTCAAATTTTCATCGCCCCAAATTAAGGCCAAAGCATCTCGAAGCTGGCAACATATCTAGTGAACAGCAGTCTATTTGTGGATATATGGATATATACACCATCACGGCCAGCCGATCTGAAATCGGTGGACCAGATCCAGGCAGGCCGCTCGAAGCTAGCGGTGATCGAACAATTTTTTTCCAAATGGATCAACAATTAGAGGTTAACAACACGAATTCAGACATTTTTTCCCCCAAAGGAATCAACATTTTTTAGGCAAATCGAACACAAATCATACAGCAAATTCCAGCAGCGTGCGCAATGCAATCTAGAACCACCCATGAGATTGAGGGGCCGTAAGTTCTACCGATTGATGAACTTGGCAATGGCGTCGTCCTGCATGACGGCATCGTCACACGTGAAGTTGAAGAGATGGAAGCAATGGCCCTGCCCGGCCACCTCAAGGACCTCCACCTCCCCTGCCCACCCGCTCGTCTTGAGCCCCTCGCAGTACGCGCGGCCGCGGTCGCGGACCACGTCCGTCTCCGCGAGGCACATGAGCACGCGCCCGCACGCCAGCGCGTCCATCGCCGGCGCGCCGTCCGCGAGCGGGTTGATCCACGGGTCGTCGACGCCGGCGGTCGCGGGGCACACGACGCGCCACATCTTCACCACGTTCTCGGCCATCGCGGGGTCCGTGTCCTCGGAGGGCACCTTGCCGTGACCCAAGAAGTAGGGGTGGACTAGGACGATGCCGCTGATCCTGGCGCCGTGGGGTAGCCCCTCGGCGCCGGCGCGCATCGCCATGTTGTGCGCGATGTTGGCGCCTGCGCTCTCGCCGGCGAGGGACAGGCGGGAGAAATCGGCGTGGTCGGTGAGCCAGGCCTCCTTGTCAGTGCCGCCGGAGGCGTGGGACGCGACCCAGCCTAGCGCCCGCCACGAGTCCTCGTAGGCGGCGGGGAGGGGGTGCTCCGGCGCTAGACGGTACTCGACGGAGACGACGATGGCCCGGGCGCGCGCCGCGAGGGAGGTGAGGTACGCGTGGAAGACGGCGTTGAAGGCCGTGTGGAGGCAGAAGCCACCGCCGTGGAAGTAAACAAGGAGGGGAAGCTTCTTGCTGTCACCATCTCCACTCTCGCTGGCGACGGGCGGGAGGTAGAGCCGGACAGCGACGTCAGGGGGGATGGCGTGGTCTTTGGAGGCGACGCCGGTGGCAGCATCAGTGGAGGCCGGGACGGGGTCGGAGCCGAAGTAGCGCTCGACGTGGCCGCTTTTGAAGACGCGGATGCAGTGATCGATCTCGAAGACGACCTCGTCGTCGCCGGAGCCGGCCATGGGTGATGGGTCGGGGCGTGGAGTGGGTTGGTTGGGGAAGGTGTTGGCGGATGAGTGGTTTTGTTTGGTTGAATGGTTGGTTGGGCTGAATTGAACATCATGGCCCACGTTGATGTTAGCTGGATTTGGACTTGTTTTTTGGTGTGTTGGTTTTTTTTATGGAGTTGATTTGGACTTTAAAACAGGGTGATAAAAGTCAGTGGGGAATCTGGTGGCTGAAGAGCAGAAAAATGAATGGCGATGATTGATGAATGATGAGTCATATTGGTTGGATGGTTTCATTTGAACATGGTTGTCTTTTAAAAAAACGAATAGGTAAGTTTTTAGGCATATTTGATAGGGCTTGTACTCCTAAATTCTCAACCAGAACATCAGGAGTCTAGCCAAATACCTGACTGCTTGTTTTTTAAATTAGGAGCACTTGAGGAACGGAATCTATCCCCAGTTACTTAATTGCCCTTGAAATTGAGATAAAATTATCCACCATTTGCCATCACACAAAACCATCCACTCACCTCTCCGTTCAACTCTCACCCTTCATTTCTCACACATGCGTCCGTCTCTCCTTTCTTGCCTGCATGGTGGTCTCCATGCCCTAGCGGTGGCTTTGGGAGGCTAGCGCCGCTGCCCGAGAGCCCTTCGCTGCCGGTCCTCTCCATGCCACAGTTAGGCCCCACCAATTCCTCTCGCCAATGCATTTGGTCCCTGCTCCTCCTCACTAATGCACTCGATCCCGCTCCCCTCGCTGGTCCTGCACTGCCTCGTCGCATGAGTTCCCCACCGACGGCTCGCTCCCTCTTGCTGCTTCTTCCCTTGGACCCATGGAGGTAAGAGCTCCCACCGCCTTGTCCTCCATCTTGCTCTTTGATTTGTATATTGAGTATAGTGACTCATATCATAGTCTTTTAAGATTTAGAAAGATATGCTATAAGGAGTCCTAGATAGATCCTTATAGAATTAGGATTTTTTACTTTCTTTTTAGTAGGATTAATACTTCCCTTTAGAGGAGGACTAGGAGAGCTATATAAACCCACAGGGTTACCATAGGGAACTCAAGAAACCAAGCACCAGAACAAAGAAGCTGTTCATCCAAAGGTAGAGATGCATGAAAAAAATTAGATGCTAGGTTATTTTTTAGTACTAAATTCTTATACAGGGAAAAGATCTGAGGGTCCTAAAAGATTTGAAGAGGTTGTGAGCGAGTGACAATCTCTTGTACATAAATATTTTTTTTCATCTAATCTGACAAGTTCATGTAAATATTGATGAATGGTAACGACCGGTGATCTCCACTGTGACGACCGACAGGCCCTCCCCTTCGCCTCTCTCATCCTCAAGATATGTATTTTCGCAACAACTCTGCAGTCCTCGCCGCCGGAGTTCCTTTGCCTCTCGTCGTTGCCGTAGTTCCTTTCCCCCTTATCGCTTGGTCACTTGCCATCGGCTTCTGCTCTTGTGAAGGTAAGAGCTAGCTACCACCCCTCCTCTTGTCCTCTCTTCTCCCTTGGATTGTGTAAAATCAAACAAAATTATGTAGGAAAATTAGTTGGATTCATCCCAATTTTGTTGAAATGTGTAGGATTTGCCTAGATCTGGAAATGGTTCCTATGCCAACATAGGAATGAATGATTTTATACTATGAAATGGTTCCTTTTTTGTGCCTAGATCTGAAATAATTTTTGGTCCCTAGATGTTTAATAATGTATGATTGTAGAAATGAGAGTTGCAAATTGTTCCCATATTTTGCAATAATGGAATGAGAAATCAATAGCAGTAACACTTGTGTAACTATGATATACCATATTCTAAACATTTATTTGATTTGCACATAGTGGATGATGCTTTCTAGCAATACTTTCATGTCTAGATCCCTGCTCTCTGTACTGTTCATTACTGAAGTAGTCTGGTTGTTGCAAAAGAATTCAGAAAGCTTTAGGATGATGGCGATTATTTTAAGAAGGGAAGTTCAATTAGACAAGAACTAATGTGTCTTGGATGATGCCTAGCAAATGCATGCTCCTTTTTTGTCCATGAACTAGATAATGAGTGATTCATGAATGAACGATTTGGATTTTAGTTTCTTGGTAGTTTCAGAGAATGATTTTAGCTCTGCTATAACTTTATTTTGGTGGTAATTACTAGTTAGTCAGTTGATAGTTCGTAATGTCCTTTTTGTGCGAATTAGAACTCATACTGAGTTATAATTTCTGTGTAAATTGGTATACAGGAGGCCACAAAGGAAAGCTTACGCCATGAAGATGAAGGTGGAAGAACAGAGGATGCCCACACTAAATTGCTGTAGAGAAGTGGACAGAGTAGTTGAACACATGCAGTTATGTTCAGATTCTTGTTGGAACTTGACATGTCGAAACCAGGGGTAGCATGATCTTTTTGTCTCAAATCCTCACTTTTAGAGTTCTGGGAGCCAATCTCCTACCAAACTTGTAGCTATTTCATATAATATGGTTTGTAGAGTCACTTTGAAAAAATTTTATAGCTTCTTATGCTAAAAATAAAAACAATTACAGCCACTTCATTTTATTTATACTCTATCTTCTTCTATGTATCTTGATGAATCTATTATCAAATGGGGAGAAAGATTGGTAAAAATATATATGTAGAGCATGATTTGGTGTTTTTATGTAAAATTTTGCTAAGTTGGAGCTTTGATATTTTCTTGTGATTCTCTTAATCTTTTAATCTTTTCTCACCATGGCCAAGGTCAAATATAACAATTGTTCTTTCATACGGATCTAGAGTGAGTTTTTTCACTTCATTTGATGGATTTAAAGTTTTTTGTGAAAAACTTGCCATTTTCAATAGCTTTAATCTATTTCTGCCTCATATGGTCATTTTCAGCCTTTGTATTCCTTTTGTGACCATTTTAAGCTTTATTTGCAAAATTCATTCTCTAATTTTTAAAATCACTCTACTTGCATTTTTGAGAAATTGCCAATTGGTTTATTAAGGGGGGGAGATTGGATTATATGAGAAGGTCTATGGTTTTATTGTAATAAACCATTGTTATTTTGTAGGAGTAAAAATTTTGGAATTTGCAAATTTACAAATTTTCTTGATAGCTTGCAAAAATGAATGATTTTTGAAAATTTGAGTTATGGGATGATTTGGTGACTTAGGACAGTGGTTATAGGTTGTATGCGATATGTTGTTGCTAATGTGGGTCAAGTTGTGAAGAACTTGTGTCCAAAAATGATTTCTTTATCTTTGGATATACATGGTCGCTTGGAGTTAACCATGATCAAGGATGAGGATTGTGGTTACGTTCATGGAGGAGCCAAGGCCCAGAACAATAAAGGATGCCGGGTGAGATAGATAAGCTCAAGCATTGCACAAGGAATACATGAAATATTGAAGGAAAATTCGAATGATGGGTTGCACCGTGTGGCTTAGTCGGTCTAAGTGAGGTATAGTCCGATGAAATCGAAACGGAAGAAACTTACCAATGCGTAAGAAGCCAGTAGTGCACCTATACGTGGTAAGCATAGTGATTGCTCTCAATAGAAGAAGATGACCGAATCAAGAAAGAATATTTTGATAGTTTGACTAAAGTTCTAGAAACTACCTTAGAGCAAAATCAAGGCGCTTGAGAGAGTGATTTAGGTCAAAGAGAAACTAACAAGATCAAGTTGGATCAAGGCTAAAGATTTAGTGAATTTAGGCTTATGCGCTTTAAAAAGCATGCATAAGTGTAGTGTGTGAGTTAAAACCTGTGTGTAGGGTTATCGGGTTTTTTTTCATATATGCTAAATGGATGTATCCACTAATTAAGGATTCGATGGGGCTGGTTTGCCCATCTATTTAATGGGTGGGATAGAGACTTGTAGTTAACAATCCAATCACCCTCTCTCGAAACCAAGTGTTCATGAGTTCTAGGGTTAGAGTTGGAGAGAAATTGAGTGTTGTGGTGCACTCTCTTATTCTCTAGGTGGAGTGGTTGTAAACCTTCATCCTTAAGTAACAATATATCAACCTTTTATTCATCTTCATGAGTCCCTCTTGTGTTGGTTGATTTACTTTTGATTTGGTTTATTTTTTTCCTCCTCTCTTTCCTTTTTTGATCTTGCTATGTTAAGAACGTGTAAGAGATAAAAATAACATCTGAAAATCAATCTCCACCCATATAGACACTTGCATGGTAATTCGCGAAGAAACCCATTTTTTTGTCTTTTTGACCTCTTCGGGTGATTTCTTAATCTAGCTATTTCTATCTCAATTTTGTGATGTTCTAGCTTGTTGTGATATGTGGGAGTATATCTAAATTCATCTTGGCTATTATTCACCCACGAGCAAGTCTTATTCATCGTTTTTGGTGCAACCTTCCTTTAAATGAAAAAAAGTCAGAACTTTGACAACGATTTTCTTGATCATTGATTCGAATTGGTTCCTGACATCTACAGAAGGTTCATACTAAATTTCAAGTAATTTAAAGATTTGGTTTGAGAGTTAGCTCAATTTTAAGTTTTGATCCGGTTTTGGTTCAAGTTTCAAGTCTTTTGGATCTATAGATCAAAAGTTTCATGGTTTTTCATTTCTAAAAAGTGCTAGATTTATTGTTTACATGGCTAAAATTACTGTAGCACTGGTATTTTTGGATTTTTGGGTTCTTGATCTTTATAGCTTCTCATAGTTATTAGAGTAAAAATTGGTAAATACTAGGAGAAAATTTTGAAAGCACCATTCACCCTCTTATGTTGCCATACCGATTCTACACAAAATTATATATGTAACTAGTTCAATGCACATGCTTTGCTACAAAAAAACATATTATGCCAAAAATCCAATCATCATTGTCAGACTTGGCCTACTGCATGCCTTTTGCTCCGTTGCTGTGCTCGGTCGAACTCTGCCCCAACTAGTGTCGCTCCTCCGCCGCTCATGCTCCTGGCCGCGTTGCTTACTCTCTTTACCACACTTTACTAGCCGCCTCACCCACACCCTGGCATACACTCATAGCCTTAGACTGGCGGGCTGACGTGTGCCCGAACTGATCCCTTGGTGCACGCCAACATGCCACCGCCTCCTCGCGACCTGCTTTGCTACCCGCCCACGAGGCCACGACGCTGCCCACGAGATCGCACCCTGTATAGTATAATTTTTCATTGTCCATATATATTAAATACATTAAAAACATATAATAGTCCTGAGATAAATTTCTTAATCTATTGGTGGCTCCTGATTTTTTTTTAACTGACCAAAAACTTGGGACGATGAGATTTGTGAAGTTAGCATGGTTGTACCATTGCATGCATCCATGCATTACAGCGATATGATCAAATTATAACTTGCATGGTTGCACAACTGCAAACATGCATATTTTAACTAATTATTGATCCTAAAAGTTATGTACATCCTATGTGTGGTTAATGCCTTAACATCTAAATGAAAGAATAGGAAGATCTCACGCAGGCCACTGTGTATGTCGTCCTCAAAGAACATCTGTATATGACAAGGACATGGTGTGGGAATACCTGATCTCTGCCGACAAGCACCATTGGCTGTGCCTACACGACATGTCCCTGGTCGTGCTACCTTCACCCTAGCCGCCATGCTTGTCACCTGTCGCACCTCTGTGCAATTGTAAGTGCTCCGCTAGGACAGCTCCTTCGAGTTGTTGCACTCTAATGATGGTGACAGTGACTACGTGTTCTATGTCAGTGACCTGTACATGCTCTGGTACAACCACCGCATCACGGGGATCGCCTGGCCCTGGTCTAGCTACCAACTAGAGGGAATAAGCGTGAAGGTGTTGTTCATCTAGATCAACATCAAACAAGTCAATCGCATGGGCGACCAACTCAGCTTCCTCACTGGCTAGCTTACTCTTAGTGTCATCTAGTTAGATAACTTCACTGAGAGATTGTAATGCCACTGCAGCTTCAAGTTCACCGACGCTCGTAACGACAGCGACGCCATCACGAGGCTCTTGATCTATGAGCAACGGTGGCATCATGGTGTCATGGTGAGCAACATCTGCCAGCCAAACTCAAATTGGATGTAGTCATAGGCATAGTTGGAGATAAGATGAGTTGGTTGGGGTTGTTAAGAGATTTGTTTTATGGGACGGTAGTGGGAGGCCAAATCTGATGGCTGCACCGCGGGGATGGTCAACAAAGGGCGAATTTGATGGTTGCATGGCAGGGGATAGCCGGATCCAACATCTTCGTCACATCTGGTGTTGTAAAATGTTTATTCATTAGATTAAAGTGAGGATTTTGCATTGTACACAAGAGGTTCAATATTATTCTACAGCGTGCATGGAATTGGATGCTTAACCTGAACAATCTGCATGTTGGGGAAGATGGCGGCGAAGTGCTTGACGACCTCGTGGCCGAGTAGGGCGTCACCACAGCCGATGACGAGGAGCAATGGGAGGTTGTGGCGGCATGTCTCCTCGGACTTGGTCATGGCCACTAGCAAAGGTGGCATCGTGGGTAGGAGCATGACGCGATGCCGCTCTATCGCATGCAATGCGACCTTGACCTGCTCGGTCATGTCCAATGACTATAGCACAACCATCATGTCAGACTGCTTTACCGCCAACACGGGAGGCGTTGCCTCCTCACCAGCGGAGGCCAACCTCTTATGCATCTCTGACCCCATAACAACACACCTCATATGCCGGGCAGCTTGGCGGCCACCTTGGGGCCACGAACGCGACGATCGGACTAGAGAGCCTGACCTGGTGCTCGTACTCCTCAGGGGGTGGATGCCGGGTTGGTGGGACACGACGGCATCGATGGACATGAGCGGGAAGTGGAGCACAGGGACATCGAGAGCGGGAGGGGGTGACGTCACTGGGGCGAAGGCAAAGGGAGCAAGGAAGGCTAGGGTCGCAGTGGTTGGACAGAGAAGAGGGCATAAGTAGAAAGGAGAGAGTGGTCAACAAATGTAGCTAATTCCAACTTGTATGAGGGTGATGGCTAGGGCCCATCTATTGGTGCCAGTTTTGTGTGAGAGGGTAATAGGATGGCAAATGAACCAATAAGGGAGAGTTGGGAGGAGGATGAACCATCACTATTGACTCTCTTTTAAGTAGTACAGATTATATATGTGGTGAAGCGGTGAACCACAATTACTTTTGTTCTGTTCCACCCGTGGCTAGCGTTACGGAGCACTCTTGCTATGCGCTCCTTCCAAATTTTCCCAGACACTAGGAAGGTCAGCAATGTGATTGATTTCTCTCATGGCCTCACGAAAATTGATCACGGACGTCCACCGGTCGTGGAACAATTGCGCTGCTGCAGGCCATTGGGTCGGTTGCAGGGAGGTTACTCCTACCCAATTTGCTGCCAATGCCATACTCCAAATTCGCCTGGTATATCTGCAGCTAGTGAAAGATGCGCCGCAGATTCTAGCTCGAGGCGGTTGGGAGGGCATAGGCCGTTGTTTGGACAGCCCCTATGCTGTAGTCTGTCGGACGTCCGTATCCTATTTTCAACTGCGAGACATGCAAAAGAACTTGCACTTTGGTGGGGCCTAGATTTCCCAGATAATTGCCTGAAGACTTGTGCTAGCTGCGCCTAAGAGTTGTGCTTTTTATGCAGAGGCTGTCATATAAACCCCATCAGTCGTGAATTTCCATGTTATTTGATCATCGATCTCAGGACGCAGAGTTACCGCAGTGATCTTCGCCCATAGTGATACAAATAATAGTAGTGCAGGAACAGCACCATCAAGAGTTCCAAAACCAATCCACCTGTCAGTCAGATGTGTCAATATTTTAATCATATTGAACATATATTTTATACAAATTTATGTTTATTTAAACTATCAAATTACATGCTATTATTTGTTATATAAATGCATGTTAAATTTAAGGTTATATATATATATATATATATATATATATATATATATATATATATATATATATATATATATATATATATGCCTACTTGATATTGTATTAATACTATACCATCCTTTGGACACTTAAATTATATGATCGTTATCATCCTAGATAATTAATGGCAACTTTACTAGTTATAGATTGCACTTAAACGTCGTGCTAGTCTTAGTTAAGTATTAGAGTATTGCTTTAATCATCATCTTTAATCATGAAACTTGTTTTGGGCAGTCGTTGAGAGATATGATTGGTATAATTGAGATAACTTAGTTTTATATTTTTCAAAATCCTAAAACTTGTTGTTACCATATCTGGACGGATCGTGTAGATGTTGCTTGAGAAATTATGGAATATGGCATGTACCACTCAGACAACTTTAAAGACTTAATCCTGTGATGACCTCCCAATATAAAACAGTACAATCATAAGTCTATCATGAGTGGACCTAGCTAAATATTTTGTATCCACCAATGCTAATTGCACCATTGGGGTGACCCATGAGTCATGTCACTGGTGTAAGCCGTCGTGTGGCGCAAAAGGGTGTTTGAGTGTGGTTGTAATGCTCTAGGATCTAAACTGGCTTAGGCCTAACTCCATTGTGGATAAACCACACATACGTAACAACCTACTTACGCTTTTGTCCTCACTTTACGCAAAACGGTTAACCAGATATTATTATCAATGGTGCCTATGGGTTTATATGTTAATGCTTCTCATGTTAAACTAGTAATGTGGGACTAATCCATATCCTCATATGCACACACACATGAGCCATATGGGCCGAGGTGTTACAGTGGTGGACGTAACCACCCTTAAATAAAATCTTAGTGGGTGTAACTTGCACTGAAAAATGTATTATAAAAGTCTTGTGATGATCTCCTTGATTCACATGTTCAAGGTAATGTGTAAAACATACTAAGTTGATTATCTCTTGTGGGCAAAGTGTACAGTCTGTACAGGGTATACATTGTTTGAACAACTGTGCCCACAATCAAGAGTGGGTATGAGAACTTATTTGAGTTAGTTTCTATTTCAAAAATTTTTGTGGGTGGGATGACAACTCGTTAGGTAGATGTAGCCCTGATTTTAGATTTCCTTAGGTGGATGTAACATAGTGTTGATAACTGGGTGGATGTAACCCTAGTAATCCAAACTAGTATATGGTGGATGGAATCATGTAAAATATGGATAAAATCTGCACTGTTATTAATATTGCACACTTTCACTCTCTTTAATAAAATATGGTTTGGTTAAAATGCTAAGTCATAGAATTTTCTAATTATCAGTAATTTACAAATGTTGCCTTTAGCAAATAAACAAACCCAAGACACCCTTGTTAAGCCATGCATGTATAATTATTGCACTTTATATGTTGGCTCGTGGAGCACTGTTGCTTGTGCTTACCCTCACTTACAAAATTCCTCAAAGCCTGTGGACCAAGGGCACGAGTACTATGATGTTTTAGGAGCTGATGGTGAAGAATATGGAGGAGAGTTGATTAGTCCCTAACAATCTAGGTCTCACCATAGTTAGGTTAACTAAGGTAGTGTTCGCATGCACAAATATTATCCAAGTCTCTGGTTAATATCGGTTGCACACAAACCTTCTCTAGTCGCTTGCCTGTGACAAGATATGCCTTCCCCTTTTGTTTCCACTACACTTTCACATTTTATGTAACGTATTATTTGGCCTAATCGGTTCTATACTTGACCTAATGTGGTTTACTTAAGCTCTGATGTTGTAATATTATGATTTACTTGTTATATGAAATGATTCCCAAAAAATCCAGATTTCTTGGTCCCGGGAACCGGCTAATATGCTTGGCCGGTCAAAAGCTGGCTGTCTGATCGACGGAGCAGGATGCAAGTGAAACACAAATGCAATGAGCACCTCCTATGTATTGGCCAAGCAGGCACGCAAAGAATGTTCCCATATCTTTGCATGAATATAACAGTTTGGATGCGTTGTACGAAAATGACATGCATGGTGCGATATGACATACATGATGGACTTCGTGGGTGTTTCTTCACGTATATATCTTTCTGATGTTTTTTTCTTATCCTGTGGAGCTTAGTTCTGTCCGTCGTACCGATAGCTCCTATTTTCTATTTGGCACTGCAATAGTGCACACCATAGCACTCTCTCCCTATAAATTGTCGCAGCAGATCAGGCCCCCTTCGAATCTAAGCTAAAACACTGAAAAAGAGTTGTAGTGTATACCTGCGTACTACTACAACCCTGTGCCTTCCTCTCACGCATATTAGCTAATTCATATATGCTTGCATACTTGTAACATGGCAGGTTCCAAGGTCTCATCATCATGCATATGCATTCTGATCATCTTGATCGTGTCGAGCCACGTGGCGCTCGGCAAGGCGAGGAGGCTGATGGTGGCAACGAGCGAGAGCGAGGGAGAATATGCCCGCAAGGGACGTCCTCCCGTGGAAGGCCATGAAATCTTCACGTCAACGACGTCGAAGATGGCGACCACCCACGGCCGCCCCACTGCTCCTGGCCACAGCCCCGGCATAGGTCACGTCGTACCTCCTCCAGGGAACTGAACGACAGTTGAGTGCCTGGTTTAGGTTTGGTTAAGCAAAGTGCAATGCAGTGTGGGTACCAAACATTTCATTTCTAGTTTGTCTATATTGTTGTTCTCTTGGTTGGATTGCTTGAAGCAGGTCGAGTCTCTATGGCTCATGTACGCATGTACAAATCTCAGATCACCATGCAATGCATGCTGAGTGTGGCAAACGTGTGTGTGCTGTATATTAATTATTAAATGTTGGTTCGAATAAAGTTGTGAGCATTGTCTTCTGTTTTTTTCTTCTAACAATGGGTATTAGTGTCTCGGCAACAGAGTTACAGAAGTGTCCAATACGAGTTCATCTAGGATTTTCATTAGCGTTACGGTGGGGCCATCTATTTGTGCTGCAAGATTTGTGCATAATACAATACTCGGGTGGTCTAAGAGATCCTTGCTTGGATCCATTTCAAATCATGACATGTGGCTATGGAAAAAGATAGTTGATTTATTTTCATGAAATTGATGATGTCTAATAAGAATTTAAAGATGAGGGGTGTAGCACCCTAAAAATACGGGAGTGTTTCAACAACCTATCCATATATCTCTCCCCTCCAGATCAATCTATTCATATTCCTCTCTCTCTCTCTCTCTTTCCAAACTCTCCCCCATCTACTCTCTCTCTCTCCCTGGTTTCCTCTCCTGGCGGTGCAGTCGGCAGGAGGCGACGCAGCCAAGAGGCGCACGCGGCCTTAGGCAGCATGGCCGGAGGCGGCGCGGCGGCCCAGGAGCGGCGCGCGGGGAGCGCGGCTCGAGGCGGTGGTGCCTTGGCGCGGGCCAGGCGCAGTAGGCGGCGGCAGCGCAGGCTGGCCGTGGCTGGGAGGCGCGACGGCGGCGCTGGGGGCGATGTCGACGGCAGGTGCGGCAAGCGGCGTTGGCCGGCGCACAGTGGCAGCGATGACAGCGTGCGGTAGTGCAACCTTCCTGGCGTCCTCGCCGTCTTTGACCTTCCTGGCGTCGCAACCTTCACCGGCCAGGATCGTCTTCCTGCATCGGTGCGTACTCAAACCGTACGAGAAAAGGAAGAGTCCCACTGGTGTATAGCTCCTCTCTGAACCGTCGATATCGTGCGTTTGTGGCACAATTGGGCTTATAAAATGAATAAACGCAGGCAGGCAGAGGCAGCCGTTGTGTAGTACAGTCTAACACAACAAGAGATCTGGCGTTGGAAAAGCGATGCCGCAGAAATATCTGGGCATTTTTTCCCCTGGAATACTAGTAGAGTTTAACTCGTTCTAAAGCTAAAGCTTGCCTAACATGCATGCTTTCACGTGTGTACTCGTATGTCGATCGGTCAAAACTTTTGCATGCCAGGAACTCGTTCTAGAGAGTTTGTTTTATTGATTTGGCATGCTACAGTCGAGTGCAAAATTGTGTTTTTCCAACAGTTAGGCATGTTTCTGTGAACCTGTTCCACCGGACATGGATTGGCCGTGCCCTGGAACCGGCGGCGGGAGACGAAACCAGGGGCTTCGGGAACTTATAGGAGGACACGGTTCAGCTGACAGGGGGAAGTGCTGGCAAAGTGGCAAATGACATGCACAACAATTCAACACTCAAAACACCCTAGTTAACTAGAAAAAAGAAAAAGCGAAAGGAATATAGGCTTGGTTCGTTTCCACTTCTACTTTTTTCCCTTTTCACTATAGCTAGTTTTTTCAAAGCGGAGTCTAAAGATAAATTATAGTACATATTGTACTGACTTTATCTGTACCGGTCAAAATCACATACAAGTATTTATCTTATCATAATCTCTCTTATGAACAGTCAAAAATCCTAATCTATAAGCTAAAAAGCATAAGTCATAATCTAAAAGAATCCAACCATAGTAATCGAGATCAACAAAGGAAGGTATAAAGTGGCTCCATTCGTGCGCATCAACATAAAATTATCAGCTCATTCGTGCGCATCAACATGGAATTATCAGCTTGCTTCGGTTAGTATATATATTGCGCGTGCATGGCTGTCAACCAAAGGAACCATGATTCTCTGACAGTACGTGCAGCAATTTAATTACGGTAACCTTCTTACACAAGCTAATCAAGCTCCGTATGGTAAGTACTACAAGGAATCTCAGGACAGTTTCTCTAGTAGTAGGTCGAAAAGGATACTACATGCATTACCATTTTTAAAGTTTGCTTTTAATCTATTTGTTGTATTCCTCATTTACTTGCCTGCGACAAGATGTACCTTCCTCTTTTGTTTCCACTATACTTTCGCATTTTATGTAACATATCATTTGGCCTAATCGGTTCTATACTTACCCGATGTGGTTTATTTAAGCTTTGATGTTGTAATATTATGATTTACATGTTATATGAAATGATTCAAAGAGGTATCTATAAGTACTATCTACTGATCTAGGGAATAGTGCAGTGGTATTCACAGAGGATTTTGGATTGGCTAAATTCGGGTCCGACATAAAAAAGACTTACTAAGTACTTTTGTATTCATTGTTGCTCAACTGTATAAATTCAGTGCTTAAGGAATGATTTGTAGGTGAATATTTGTCATCATCTATCGAAGGTTGAAGACGATGCCGAATAGTAGATCACATAACCCACTTGATTGCCTGTGGGCATATCCTAAGTGTTTCCCCTACTATGTGTCTTTTCCGCTGCAAGATTTCATTGTATTTAGCCTCTCCGGCCTATGATGTAAGATCTTAGCCAACTAGTCCACTTACGCTTCATTACTACTTTATTTTTGTGCATATATAGATGTGATATTCATTATTGTTGTACTGTGCAATCTAGTTGCTAATCTAAGGACTAGTTCAGAATATACAGAAAGTCCAGATTGCCAAATTTGAGTCGCTAGACTCGCTACAGCATCAGACTTTAACGAATGTGGCAATACCAACTTTCAACATCAAGCAGCTGCAACCAACCATTCTCTCGTCCTATGAGATTTCCTTCTCTCCCTCCATCCCTCTCAAGTCTCTCGTGACCTACAATGGTCGGTACCTGTAATATATGGTTCAACAAGTCAGAGTCAAATCATTTCAACAGCACAGGAAATGTATGCTACTCAAATAAAAATATCTCAATTTTCTGTGTAACGTAATTCAAAGGGAAAAGATTTAGGAACCAGTAATTGTCTAATGATGGAGATTTACGCAACAATGAGTTTCTGTTCTCATATCGCAGGTTAAAAAGAGCAACACAATGGATGCTCTGCTATCAGATATTTGCATCAGCACTTCTGTGCTCCAACTTATCTACCTGCACACTACTTCAAGACTGAAGATTGTCATGGAAACACCAAGGAGTTCCATCCTATTGATGGAGGAGTAGTTGCCAATAATCCGGTACTATAATTATCTGGAGTATTTGCCAATAATCCGGTACTGTAATTATCTGTAGTAATGCACATCAACCTTGGTGCAAAGTTTATAAACTATTTCAGTTCTGCTATGTGCAATACAGCTTGCATAATGTCTTGACAAATTTACCTGATTCAGAATTAAATGAAAGTTCTGGTTTTTAGAAGAGACCTAATATCTGCCTCTGTTGTTTAGGGTTTAGTTGCCATTGGAGAAGTAACCAAGCAGATATTCAAGGAAAATCCAGATTTCTTCCCAAAAAACACTTCGTCCCTACAAGAAAAGGACATCTTGTATTCATCACCAATCAAATTTGGAGCACCGTAAGATCTGATCAGTCATCAATCTTACACGCGAGGTAGGTATATCTACCAACTTTAAGAAAGCAAATTGGTCATGAAGACATAAATATAGCTCGTTAAAGCTGAGACAATTGGAATTTTGGAATCCAAGTGTTTCCTTTAGCTGGATGGTAGCAAAATATGTTGCAATTTAGTACAAAGCTGAGACTTCAGACAATGAGCCATGGGGGTCATTGTTAGTGCCCCAATGCTGCATTTGATCGTCGACCATAGTTTTGGGAAAGCACATTTGAACCTTTTGCGCATGTTAGTGGTCTGCATCGGTTGAGTGCCCTAAACCGTTGGTGCTGAGCAACTTTGCACAGGCGTCGCTCGTACATGACGTATTTTTCTGCTCAAGACATTAGGCTGTGAAGTTAATGATTAAAGGGCGATCTCCTAGGTCCCGGGAACCGGCTAATATGCTTGGCCGGTCAAAAGCTGGCTGTCTGATCGACGGAGCAGGATGCAAGTGAAACACAAATGCAATGAACACCTCCTATGTATTGGCCAAGCAGGCAAGCAAAGAAGATTCCCAGATTGTATTTTTCTGATATATATATATATATATATCTTTGCATGAATATGACAGTTTGGATGCGTTGTATCTGTCCAAGTAAAACTGTGCAATAGTTGAATGCACAGGTTCCTTTCAGAAGCCTTTTTTATTTTCAGAATACTTAACACGCGCGTGGACATGAACAGAAAGGTTTTGACCGTGGCACAGCATGAGAAAAAATTTGGAATTTGGTGAAAATGACATGCATGGTGCTCTGGTGTACTTCGTGGGTGTTTCTTTCTTCATGTATCTTTCTGATGTTTTTTTTTTCTTATCCTGTGGAGCTTAGTTCTGTCCGTCGTACCGATAGCTCCTATTTTCTATTTGGCACTGCAATAGTGCACACCATAGCACTTTCTCTCCCTATAAATTGTCGCAGCAGAGGCCCCCTTGGAATCTGAGCTAAAACACTGAAGAAGAGTTGTACTACTACAACCCTGTGCCTTCCTCTCACGCATATTGGCTAACTCATATATACCTGCATACTTGTAACATGGCAGGTTCCAAGGTCTCATCATCATGCATATGCATTCTGATCATCTTGATCGTGTCGAGCCACGTGGCGCTCGGCAAGGCGAGGAGGCTGATGGTGGCAACGAGCGATAGCGAGGGAGCATATGCACGCAAGGGACGTCCTCCCGTGGAAGGCCATGAAAACCTCACGGCAACGACGTCGAAGATGGCGACCACCGACGGCCGTCCCACTGCTCCTGGCCACAGCCCAGGAATAGGCAACAAAGCTGCAGGGAACTGAACGACAGTCGAGTGCATGTTTTATGTTTGGTTAAGCAAAGTGCAATGCAGTGTGGGTACCAAACATTTCATTTCTAGTTTGTCTATATTGTTGTTCTCTTGGTTGGATTGCTTGAAGCAGGTCGAGTCTCTATAGCTCATGTACGCATGTACAAATCTCAGCTCACCATGCATGCAAAGTGTGTCAAATGTGCGCGCTCCACTGCCGCTGGCCACAGCCCCGGAATAGGCCACGTACCTTCGGCGAACTGAACGACAGTTGAGTGCAATGCTGTGAGGGTACCAAACATTTCATTTCTAGTTTGTCTATATTGTTGTTCTCTTGGTTGGATTGCTTGAAGCAGGTCGAGTCTCTCTGGCTCATGTACGCATGTACAAATCTCAGCTCACCATGCAATGCATGCTGAGTGTGGCAAATGTGTGTGCTGTATATTAATTATCTTTTGGTTTGAATAAAGTTGTGAGCATCGTCTTCTCTTTTTTTTCTTCTAACAATGAGTATTAGTGTCACGGCAACAGAGTTACAGACGTATCCAATACGAGTTTCCAATAATCTCTCCTTTACACATGGATTGTATCCACTCATTAGACTAGTCTTTTAAGAGGAGAAGACTTATAACCACTTACAAGGTTGTTGTTTCAGGGGCTTATATGTGGGTAGCCTGTGGGCTTAGGGGCGCGGTGTGCGTAGCACATTTAGACCTGTAGTCCGGGATGTAAATCCGGTTGGACATAAAGCGGCTCCATTCGTGCGCATCAACATAGAAATATCAGCTTGCTTCAGTAAGTATATTGCGCGTGCATGGCTGTCAACCAAAGGAACATGATTCTCTGACAGTACGTGCAGCAATTTAATTACGGTAACCTTCTTACAGAAGCTAATCAAGCTCCGTATCAAGGAATCTCAGGACAGTTTCTCTAGTAGTAGGTCGAAAAGGATACTACATGCATGAGCATGAGATCCTATCCCAATTAACTAGAGATATTCTATCTAGCAAGTATCTTTTCTGCAGGCAATACAACGAAGATTCCTAACTATTTGACTGCACCGGCCGGACACGTTGCCGCATTGTGCAGGTATATTCCCACGTCCTCGCCGTCTTTGACCTTCCTGGCGTCGCAACCTTCACCGGCCAGGATCATCTGCCTGCGTCCATGCGTAGTCAAACCGTACGAGAAAAGGAAGAGTCCCACTGGTGTACAGCTCCTCTCTGAACCGTCGATATCGTGCGTTTGTGGCACAATTGGGCGTATAAAATGAATGAACGCAGGCAGGCAGAGGCAGCCGTTGTGCAGTACAGCCTAACATAAACATGCAACGCACAACAAGAGATCAGGCGTTGGAAAAGCGATGGCGCAGAAATGTCTAGGCATTTTGTCCATGGAATACTAGTAGAGTTTAACTCGTTCTAAAGCTAAAGCTTGCCTAACATGCATGCTTTCACGTGTGCACTCGTATGTCGATCGGTCAAAACTTTTGCATGCCAGGAACAATATTGTACAGCTTCTAGAGAGTTTGTTTTATTGATTTGGCATGCTACAATCGAGTGCAAAATTGTGTTTTCCCAACAGTTAGGCATGTTTCTGTGAACCTGTTCCACCAGACATGGATTGGCCCTACCCTGGAACCGGCGGTGGAAGGCAAAACTAGGGGCTTCGGGAACTCGCGGGAGGGCGCGGTTCAGCTGGCAGGGGGAAGTGCTGGAGATCTCGGGGACTGGATTGCGGTGGTCAAAAGTTTTTGGGACTGGTCAGGTCAGCTGTGAGGGAGGCGGTCGGCTGAGAGAGGAGAATTCGAGCGGCGGTGGCTAGTTTCGGTCTGAGCGGCGGGACACACGACAGGGAGAGATTGAGAGCTGTCTAGGGCACCGCAGATGAAGTGTATGACTTCTTGACCAGGGGCGAAGGCGTGGCAGCGGTGGGAGCGGCGGCAGAGCGAGGGGTGGCGAAATCAGCCGCGGCAAGTGTTTTCGGATTATGAACAGTAACCACACGAAAATCAAGCGGTGAGGGCAGGTCGAAATTGGGTTGGGGGGGGCTAGGGATTGGCAAGGATCACAAGAAATCAAGAATTCAAAATTTCTGAAAATTTTTGGTTCGTTTCAGGTACAAAACTTTTCATTTCTAGTTTGTCTATATTGTTGTTCTCTTGGTTGGATTGCTTGAAGGTGGTCGAGTCTCTCTGGCTCATGTAGGCATGTACAAATCTCAGCTCACCAATCAATGCATGCAGAGTGTGGCAAATATGTGTGCTGTATATTAATTATCTTTTTGTTTGAATAAAGTTGTGAGCATTGTCTTCTCTTTTTTTTTCTAACAATTAGTATTAGTGTCACGGCAACAGAGTTACAGAAGTGTCCAATACGAGTTCATCTAGGGTTTTCATTAGCGTCACGGCGGGGCCATCCATTTCTGCTGCAAGATTTGTGCACAGTACAGTACTTGGGTGGTCTAGGAGATCCTTGCTTGGATTCATTTCAAATCATGACATGTGGCTATGCAAAAAGATAGTTGATTTATTCTGACATATGTCATGAGATTGATGATGTTTCTTAGAGGGAGAAGACCTATTAGATTAATCTTTTAGAGAGAGAATACACAATATTATTTATAAGATTGTTTCTTTAAGGGTTTACATGTGGCAGTCCGTGGACTTAGAGGCATGGTGTGTAGCCTATTTTAACCTGTGTCCCGGAGAGTAAACCCGGTTGGACTTTGGGAGGGTCCGGATCTAACAGTGGTATCAGAGCCCAGCACCTAATATCTCCCAGGAGTGCGGTGTGCACAATCCATATGTGAGGGGGAGATTATTGAACAATAGTCCCACATTGATTGTGGAAAAAGAAAAACACAATTTATAAGTGTGAGAAATATCTCACTCATTGGACTAGTTTTTTGAGAAAAGAAGGTACAATACCACTTATAATATTATTGCTTTAGGGGCTTGCATACCGGCAGCCCGTGGGCTTAAGGGTGTGGTGTGCGTAACTCATTTAGACCTATGGTTTAAGGAGTAAACCTAATTGAACCTAAGAAAGATCCGAATCTAACACACACGTCCTTGCATGTGGCGGGAAATGATGACTGCAGTATCGATTAGAAGCTCTTGCTGTTGTAGTTGCCAGCGACGATGGCAGCAGTCCGCACTGGGCGGCAAATGATTTGCATAACAGTTCGAGTCTGAAAATACCCCTAGTTAACTAGAAAAAAAAAAGAAAAGCGATAGAAATATAGTAATCGAGATCGAACAAAGGAAGGTATAAAGTGGCTCCATTCGTGCGCATCAGCATGGAATTATCAGCTTGCTTCGGTTAGTATATATATTGCGCGTGCATGGCTGTCAACCAAAGGAACCATGATTCTCTGACAGTACGTGCAGCAATTTAATTACGGTAACCTTCTTACAGAAGCTAATCAAGCTCCGTATGGTAAGTACTACAAGGAATCTCAGGACAGTTTCTCTAGTAGTAGGTCGAAAAGGATACTACATGGATGAGCATGAGATCCTCCCAACTAGAGATCTATCTAGCAAGTATCTTCTCTGCAGGCAATACAACTAAGGGCCTGTTCTTTTTAGCTGCGGCTGATAGTTTTTTGATTGTTTGTGACAGATATTGCGGAAAGAGAGATACTCGCTTGCGATTTTTGATGGTACAGATATTAGTTTTTTAACGTGTACTACAATTAACTTGTAGACCCCATCTTAAAAAAATACCCCGTTTAAAAGTTAGTTACTGTAGCAAAAGCCAAAAGCGACTTTTAGAAACCGTAAAAAACAGACCCTAAGATTCCTAACTATTTGATTGCACCGGCCGGACACTTTGCAGCATTGTGCAGGTATATCCCCACGTCCTCGCCGTCTTTGACCTTCCTGGCGTCTGGGCACATCATGGAGTCTGGGCACCATTATACCCCTAATCTAATACACACACACATACAACTTTACTCCTCCCAGCGACGGGTATGAGAATCGACTCAAGTACATTCGATCTTAATGAACTCTCTAAAGTTCGAGGACATCTCCACACCTTCTTGATGGCGGAAGTCATTCACCTGAAGGAAGAGTTCAACCCCGACAATAATTAATAGATGTTCAAACATTTGATTAAATTATAATTCATTAAATTGTACTTCATCAAACAATTTATTCAATTATACTTCATTCAATTGTAATTCATTATGTTATAATTCATTTATGAGATCTGTGTAATGATTATCATGTGCTATAAGATTTGCAACCATCTGTCATCTGCTTGCTTATTTTCAGATGGTATGGCTAGCATTTTTTGAGGCTAGCCAAAAAAAATAGAAAATATTTTATCAATTCAAAGAGCTATCACAGACGGTTTGGAACACAAAATCGTCTGTGATATGTGAGATATCACATACGATTATATTTAAGAATCGTTTGTGATATCTGTATTATAGACAGTTGATATCACAGACAGTTATGTTTAAGAACCATCTGTGATATTTAACGTAGCACAGACGGTTATTTTGAAAAACCACCTATGTTGTAACTTATCATACACGATTTGAAAACCGTTTGTGATATTGCCATCTATTATCATAAACACAATAAATCAGGTGGTTCAAAAAATGTATGTGATGAGAGTTTAGAATCATCTGTGATGACCCTTTGGGGGCGTTTGGAATAGCGATGGCTTTTGACTTTTGTTGAAAAAACACTATAGCTGAGTTAGTTTATTGAGTATAATTAAATTTAAAAAATATAAAAATAAAAACGGCATGTTAATCTAGGACGGACGATGCAAAGGAATACGGGAAAAAAACAAAACAAAAAATACCAAAAAAACAAAAAAAATAAGAAAGAGGTAAAATATGAATAGTGTTTTATAAGCCGGCTCATCGTCCACAGCTGACGCTCACAGCTACTTTGAGCGCGGCCATATGTATGGTAGTGATAGCATCTTGCACATGTCTCCCAATCGATCGTACTGTCGACAAGGCCACATGTCCTTGCATGTGGCGGGAAATTATGAGTGCAGTATCAATTAGAAGCTCCTGCTGTTGTAGTTGCCAGCGACGATTGCAACGGTCAGCACTGGATGGCAAATGACATGCACAACAATTCAACACTCAAAATACCCTAGTTAACTAGAAAAAAGAAAAAGCGAAAGAAATATAGACTTGGTTCGTTTCCACTTCTACTTTTTGTTTTTCACTATAGTTACAGTATTTTTTTTTGAAAATCATGTGTTTTTTTAAAACGAGGTCTAAAGGTAAATTGTAGTACATATTGTACTAACTTCATCTGTACCGACTAAAATCACATATGAGTATTTATCTCTCTATAATCTCTCTCGTGAACAGCCAAAAATCCTAATCTATAAGCTAAAAAGCATTAGTCATATAATCTAAAAGAACCCAGCGATAGTAACCGAGATCGAACAATGGAAGGTATAAAGTGGCTCCATTTGTGCGCATCAACATAAAGTTATCAGCTCATTCGTGCGCATCAACATAGAAATATCAGCTTGCTTCAGTTAGTATATTGCGCGTGCATGGCTGTCAACCAATGGAACCATGATTCTCTGACAGTACGTGCAGCAATTGAATTACGGTAACCTTCTTATAGAAGCTAATCAAGTTCTGTATGCTCTGTATGGTAAGTACTACAAGGAATCTCAGGACAGTTTCTCTAGTAGTAGGTCGAAAAGGATACTACATGCATGAGCATGAGATCCTCCCAACTAGAGATCTACCTAGCAAGTATCTTCTCTGCAGGCAATACAACGAAGATTCCTAACTATTTGACTGCACCGGCCGGACACGTTGCCGCATTGTGCAGGTATATTCCCACGTCCTCGCCGTCTTTGACCTTCCTGGCGTCGCAACCTTCACCGGCCAGGATCGTCTGCCTGCGTCAATGCGTAGTCAAACCGTACGAGAAAAGGAAGAGTCAATGTCTAGGCATTTTTTTCCCTGGAATACTAGTAGAGTTTAACTCGTTCTAAAGCTAAAGCTTGCCTAACATGCATGCTTTCACGTGTGTACTCGTATGTCGATAGGTCAAAACTTTTGCATGCCAGGAACAACATTGTATACAGCTTCTAGAGAGTTTGTTTTATTGATTTGGCATGCTACAATCGAGTGCAAAATTGTGTTTTTCCAACAGTTAGGCATGTTTCTGTGAACCTTTTCCACCGGACATGGATAAGGAAAGAAAGGAAGCCACCAAAGTAAGAAGAAAGTTCCACGACCTCACGAGCCAACTAAGCAGAGGGACAGAATATTTGTGGAGATCAAAGGACAGCAAATCTAATAAGGGAACATTTTCTTTCTTTCTTTCTTTTTGTATTATAAACTGATGGACACTCGTAGACCTTCGAAGAGTGGTAGAGTACTGCACTTCCAAATGAGAATTTTTGGCACTTTCACAAGTTTTCAATCAATATTTACAAAAATAACCGTATACGTGTGGAATTAGTAGAAATAGCACTTCTGTCGCCCGAGGCAGGGCCATATAGCGGACACCTGGGCCATCGGAGCTCGGCCACCATACGGGCGCCTGCCTGCCGCTCGGCCACCATGCGGGCTCCTGCCTGTCGCTCGGCCACCATGCGGCGCCCTCCCTGCTACCTCACAATTAGTCGGTTTAATCACTTGCTGAGTTAGGATTTTTTTATTTACCAGTTGTTCAAATTTTTAAATATAGTAAATAAGATCCAAAAATTATGAAATTTTATGTGTAGCCTTCCGACACAACGTTCTTCATTGTGTAATTGTTTGACAAATTTATCCACTATGAATGTTGCTAAAAATTCATATAATTATGATATTTTTAGAATTTATTATATATAGCAAACGAGCTCCAAAATTTATGAAATTTTATGTGCAGTCTCCCGACACAGTCAACCTAATGTTGAATTTTTTAGAAATTTTATGTGCTATGAACTTGCTATATTATTTTATGTTAATTTAATCATAATTAGCGATATGCGATGCTCATTTAATTCGCAATTGAAATTGACTACCGCACGGCCACCATGCGATAGGCATCTTTTGCACTACATGGCTCTGTCTTTCGCATATATGTCAGCCCGTTGCTGCTATCTTTCCTTTTCCGCTGCGTCTTTCGCACAATTATCACTCTATCAGTGCCGTCCCCCTCGCGTGCTCCCTCGTCCGCACTTATGTCATTATGTCCATACCATCCTCGCTCGCCCACTTCCTTGTCTGCATATTTATCAGTATTACCATTGTTGTAGGGGTGGCCCCCACCTAAACCCAAACGACCTGTTAGAAAGGCGTAAGTATCAAGTGAGGCATGTATGATGACGTAAATGCCCCGAAGGGCATTCTTGTAAAGACGTTCCTCGTAAGGAGATATATATGTGACGCTAGCCATAGGGAGAGGGGACATCTCACCTAATTCCCCACTACACATTCTCTCTGTTTGGTCTGTAACCACAACAGTTGGCGCCGTCCGTGGGACGACAAGAGCAAACCTCAAGATCTAAGAAGGATGGCACCGACATCATCGGCGGCGAAGAGGAGGAAAGAGGTCGCGGCGAGGTCCCGCGTCAGCGTCAGGGCTTCGACATCGGCGGTCGCCATTGCCGACACAGCGACCGACTCCGCCATCGCCGGCGCAGCGACCAACCATGCCATCGTCGATGCTGCGACCGACCCCGCCGTCGCCGACACAGTGACCGACCCCGTCATCGTCGGCGCAGCGACCGCCATCGCCGGCGCAGCGACCGACCCCACCATCGCCGACGCACCGACCGACCCCGCCATCGCCCACGTAGCGATTGACTCCGCCAACTACCACGACACCGGCTGGGCGGTGGAGGGTGGTAGCGTCGGCGCCCCCGGAGGCACGACCACCATCCTCACCCCCAGTGCAGGAGCGCCGAGCGGCCCCGGCAGTAATACGGGCTGAGTCAGTGATGCGGGAATCCACCATACCGACGTGACGAGTAACTTGGCGGCGCAAACAGTGGTCACGGCTGTCTGGCCAGCGCGACCGGGTGTGCCTCTCGCTTCGGCTACATCGGCAATAGAGAGCTCCCTGCTGGCGGCCCTCGATACGCTCCAGCGGGAGCTGGCGGATCTCCGCGGGACCGTGCAGGCTATGCAAGAGGCTTGGAGCCCGCAGACCCTGTCAGCCGTCGCGCCGGGGACCAGCCTACAGCAGCCGTAGTAAAAGCCCCCACAGGTTCAGATTATCAACGTCATTTCTGGAGGTTCCTCGTCGGGAACCTCGCCGCAACCAAGGCCGGGAGTAGCCCAGGGTGAAGTCACCTTCGCGCCTGCCGACGCCCAGGGCGCCTGCACGATTTTGGGGGCTAATCGCTAAGCATATTGGGCCAAATATGTCTCTAAGTCTCCTTTTGTCAGGGCGATAACGTCAAGAGCGAGGACGTCATCTTTGACGTTGTAGACACCCCAAGCCCGTACAACGTCATTCTAGGCCGCCCTATCCTCAACTCCTTCAGGGCGGTCTCACATCATGGCTTCTTGTGTCTGAAGCTCCCCGGTCCGCAGGGCGTCATCACTATCTTCGGCGATCAGGACCTCGCTCGACGCGTGGAGATTCGTACCACGCGCCCCCACTGCAGGGTGCACACCCTCACAGACAAGCTCAAGGCAGACGCACCATCCGCCCTGGGGTGGACTCCCAAGCCCCGACCAGAGGGCGGAGTCAAGAGGGTGCCCCTCCAAGCCAACGGTCAAGTCGTCTCCATCGGAGAAGGCTTCCCCCCGGAGGTGGAGCAAGGTCTGCTCCGGGTTCTCCGGAACAACGTAGATGTCTTCGCATGGTCCCCGGACGACATCAAGGGCGTAGACCGCTCCCTCATCGAGCACAACCTAGCGGTCCATCCGAATGCTAAGCCAGTCAGGCAACGCCTTCGGCGTATGTCCGTCGACCGGCAGCAAGCAGCCAAGGTGAAAGTAGCGAAGCTTCTTCAGGCTGGAGTCATCCGTGAGGTCCAACATCCGGATTGGTTGGCGTGTGTGCATCGACTTCACTGCCCTCAACAAGGTATGCCCGAAGGATGACTATCCTTTACCACGGGTAGATCAACTGGTCAACGCCACCGCCGGCTGCGAACTCATGAGCTTCTTGGACGCTTACTCCGGCTACCACCAGATCTATATGGCTAAGGTTGATGAAGACAAGACCAGCTTTATTACTCCGATAGGGACATACTGTTTTGTTCAGATGCCCTTCGGTTTGAAGAATGTGGACGCAACCTTCACCCGCCTCATCGCGCTAGCACTAGCCTCCCAACTGGGGAGGAATGTGGAGGCTTACGTCGATGACGTAGTCATCAAAACCAGGCAGCTGGCCTCCCACGATCAGGATCTCTAAGAGACCTTCGACAACCTCAGGAAGGCGGGCATCAAGCTCAACCCGGATAAGTGTATATTCGATGTGCGGGCGGGCAAGCTCTTGGGCTTCTGGTGTCCGAACGCGGCATCCAGGCCAACTCCGACAAGGTCGACGCGGCATCTGGCTCGCCTTACACCATAGTTGTTGGACCTTCTCCTGCCTGCACAATCATAACATCCCAGCACCGAAGGCTCATTTGCTCTGTGACCAGGAGCCAGAGACGATCGATCACCTCTTGCTGGAGTGTGTCTACGCTAGGCTGGTTTAGGTCTCCATCTTTCATTGGATACACTGTTCTCCGTCCGGTTTTTTCAGGAACACAAATGCGTTATGCGATCGCTAGATTGCAACTCGCGCTTCAGTCCCAAAAGAGATCAGAAACGATTTGGACTACTTGCTTATACTCATCCCTTGGATGTTCTGGAAAGAGCGCAATGAGATCTTGTTTAGAGGTAGGGCTCTTGCCCCTGACGTTTTCGAAAAAAATATCGTGTATTGAGTTAAACAACGTTTCCTTAAACAAGAAAATGAGAATACCGTCCATTGGGCTAACATAAGGTGGAGTACTCCTTTCGAATAAGGGGTAGAAAAGAATTCTCCAAGACAGGAACATCACACTTTATTTGTATCAGGAGTCTCACGTACGGAATCTACTGGCTAGTACCACGGTTGTTATGCTAGCCGGCCCGGTTCGAATCCTCCCTTCTTAAATACTACGTGGAGGAATAAGTCTTATCCCTCCACACCAGTGGAATCTATTTCGAAAAAAAAAAAACACTTTATTTGTATCCGGCTGGACTAGTATTCTCTTCGGTTGTAAACTTGGAACCACACGAACAGCAATTCTCAGGGACGCCATACTGAAACCTCAGGTGGAAGTACACCTTTCAAGAAGGAGTAGAAAAGAACAAGCCCTCTCTTAGGCTGGAAGCTAGGGACCATATGGCCAGCTCCCCGCACTGACGCCAGTGTGAATCCTCCCTCGTATTGCTGAGCATAGCCTCCAACCTAGAATTAATCATCACCAGTTTATTTATATATAATCCAATGACGTTGATGAGAAATCTAATCTTTTGGGGGTTATTGTATCTGTTACCTCGTTGTCAGGGGTGTACCAAGGGCGCCATGGCTTCGTGACGGTCAAATTGAGATCCTTGACAGAGTACCTCGTCGCGGTAAGCGGGCACACATCATCCATGTCGCCACTGACAACGAATTAGCCATGATGTTTTCAAACGGCAACTCTGGTCGTTTGTCCTTTTTATTCAGTTTTCGTGTTGTTTACGGACATACAAATGGCGTATGTAGATTACCTAAACAGCCAGACTCTTAGTCCGTTGTCGACAAGCCATGAGATGGTTGACGCCATGGAGAGTGGGGAATCGTTCCAGGGCAAGCCTCTGTGAACAGAACAAGTTGAGGTAAATTATCAGGTTCAGAAAATTGCTCAGAATTAGCTGAGAGTCAGGTAGGTGACAGTGTTACTTACACGCAACTAGACCAACTTGTGTTGGTTCGAGCATGGATAGCATTCTGCACCTCAGGATTATTGAAGTAGGCCGGGATATAGAATCCGATGCACGGGTCATAGCCAGGTAGCTGTCTCAGATAGAAAACAGTTTTAGCACACACCCGCGCGCCCACGTCTGATTTACCAACGCTGATGAGATCGGTCGAAAGAAGAAAAGAGCGTGTATCTTATACTTACGTAGCTGCTCGACTGGAGACTCCCGTCACGCGACTGGATGCAGACCGGAGCATATATGTTGTACGGATCTAGGTTTCCGGCTTCGAACGATCCTTTCGCCTCGGAGCACAGCTTGCCATCGGACGGGCCGAAGCGGCAGTTCTCGGTGATGTCGTCCCACACCTCGTCGGAGATCACGCCGTGGTTCCACAGGAACTCGTAAGAGCCCTTTGAGTTCTTGTAGTGGTCAAGGTACGGATTGCCAACCTGCAGAAACCACAAACGAGCGATATCTATATAGAAATCTCCCTGTACAGATGAAAGCTTGTACGTATACCGCTTATTAGCGACACAAACGCCATGATCAGGCAGTTGGTCAGCTTACGAAGATCCCCTTGAGGTTTATGTCTGTGCCACCGAAAAGTTTGCGGAGGACTTGGACAACGATCGCGAGCTGGGGCACGTAGTGCCCGCCGTAGCTCTCGCCGGCGATGTAGAAGTCGCGCCCCTTGTACTCGGGGAACCTCTCGAGCCAGTGGAGCAGGAAAATGTACGCGTCCACCGCGGTCCTCGTGTCGCCGCTTTCGCCGTAGTCCGACGACGTGTTCGAGTACGAGAACCCGACGCCGGCCGGCGATTCCAGGAAGATCACATTCGCCACTGCAAGTTATCACAACCATCAGTAAGCTCAAACTAGATCTCATTACTGTCTCGTACATGATGTTTTTAACTCGTGTCAGAGGATCGATCACCTACCGTTGTTCCAGGCGTGCCTGTTTCTGCTTAGGGTCATGCCGTCAGGGTTAACTCGGAACGGGCCGAGCTCTCTCATCGCGCCGTTGCCCAGCGACGAGCATCCTGGCCCTGTGCATGCGCGCGTGCAAAACGTAAGAAAATCATACACCACTCGCCGTGCCGGCCAACCGCCAAAGAATCACGCGCGCATGTGCGCCGCGTTGCGACCACACCACAGACGCACCTCCGCTGAGCCAGAGGACGAGCGGCTTCGAGGACGCGTCGTAGGGGACTCGACGAAGTAGTAGAAGAGCGCGCGGCCGTGCTCCTCGTTCACTGTCACGTATCCGGCGTACTGGTCGAAGTTGACGCGCGGCGGCTGGCCGGGCAGCGCCGCGATCTTGTCGGCCTCCTTGGCGCCCTCCGGCGGGCTCTGGCAGCGCGTGGGCAGGTGGCCGAAGCTGCCGGCCGGATCGGCCCATGGGTCCGCCTCGGCAGGCCCATCATTTGCGAGCCTCTGGGCCCTGTATTCGATGAACTTCCTCAGTAAATCCTCTTGATCTATGGTCGCATTCGCGAGCGATGCAACCAGTAGGATCACGAGTAGGACGTAGTACGAAACGTGGCTCCTCATCGTGATTCGTGAGGGAATTAATGCTGTGAGCCCCTCGCTGAGAATGTGAAGATCATTTGGTGTTTGTATAGGTAGGAGGGATCAAAGGCAGCAAGATATATACTACGATGTGTAGTAGTCTGGATATTCCCAACAGAAGTTGTGTGGTTTGGATTCTCCGAAAAACGAAGAGAATGAGCTAACTGTACATCGATGATCCAGTTGGGTTCACCTACCTGTAATGGTTTGGAAAGATCGCATAGCAAATTCCCGTTACTTCCTCCAGCTATCTCTTCCTCGTCATTGCAGCGTGCCGGACATTATCAACGTTCAACAATGAAGTGTTCGATATTGACGTCAAATTTCTTTTTTCCGGGCGACGCCATCGATGCCGAGGTGACATCTCTCGGCAACAATCCAAATGATGATGGAGAGACCGAGGTGACATCTCGAGCTCATTTTGGACTTCTTTTTTCTTCTATGGCATTGTGCAAGATTATCTTGCATATTTTTAAACCAAAAATAATCCTGCGGTTTTTTTAACGCTTATCTTGCAGTTTTGGTTCTGCGACGTTGAGTTTAAGATATCCTAGCTCAAATCCAATGGAACATCAATAAGGAAAAGACTTGGGCTCATATTCCGAACCAGCCGAACTGCAAAGTGTTTGGGGCCAAATTGAGTGCAGCACTACAGGCTAGGCTTGACATGAGCCCAGTTTAGCGCCGGCCCATTCTTTTTTTCAGATGAACTGCTTAGTTTTTTCATGTGTCACGCATATCGAAAATTGATACATTGCAAATGATAGATGCTAGATTCCAAAAGCTTTCCGTTCATCATTTCGCTAAGATCCCAATATGTCCACAGGGGTTGATGGACCGATTATAAGCTGATTCCAGTATGATTTGATTTGGAAAAGACTCGGTTTATCTAAATTCTGGGCTAAAAATGCAAATGTTTGAAACGCAAGCATCCACACTGCAGTGCTGGACTGCTGGTACCATCGATTGACTTTTCTTCTAAATCTGTCACGTGAAGTAATGTTTCTATTTTCTGAAATAGCTTCCAAAAATTTAAGTCTGCTTCCGCAAGTCTTCCAAAATAGCAAATCTGGACAGTGTCCTCGTTTTGTCTGTTAATGCTTGGATCTGCTTATGCTTGTGGTACACATTTGGGAGGTGCATAAAAGCATAACCACCAGCTTTTGTTTTTGGCAAGAACTGCTACCTGTCATCTTCAGATCACTGATCGGGATCAAAATCATAAACAACATGACAAGAACAGCCCATTCTCACAATCAGACAGCTCTCTCCATCTTGTGGAAGTGAAGAAAAATACTGCCATAAGCATAATTTATGCATTGCCATTGTGCCAGTGTCGTGCATGAGGTTTCAGCATAGCTCTCCAGCATCATGCACATGCACAGGTGCAGATCTTGCGGCACAGTGGTGGCTGACACAGTGACACATGATACATCCACCGCTACACTAATATGAAATCTTTAGGGCATGTCATGGATTCCACCCCTGACACTCCTGATGTGCAAAAGAGAATCTAGCTAGAGCTAATCTTATCCTATATCAAGCCTGTCTGCCAAGATGATCAGCACTAACCACATTCCTCACCTCTGCCTGAGATGAATTACAGATCAGAGAGCATATGCCCATCAATAATTCAAGAAACACAAGATCACCTCACCTCAAAAGCAAAGGATTTTTATCTCATGTATGGGAGAGCACCAGGACCCTACCAATCAATCAGGCACAATTGAAGAGGAGGACAGCTTGGCCCATCCTTTTTGGGTGATACCCGAGAAACCAACCACTATCTTTTCAGTGCAGATTAACAAGGAGCACATCAGTGAAAGAGGATGATTGTAGGAAACCGCTGCTTTCCTCTGATTTGAAGGCCACTGCAATTTGTCTGCTGGTAGATCCATTATCCTTCCTTCCGTACACGGGCAGGCTCTGCTCCCAGGGTGTGCTTCGTACGGATGATTTAGATATAAAACGTGCATAATAATGCTTTAAACTAGCCTTAATTATGGACACAATAATGGCTGGATGATTAGCCTAGCTAGATACATTTAATTTGGTGGCTTGTTGTTGTCCATAGCAACAAAGTTTCTGGGATCTCGATCCGTACGGTGAAATCTTATGATCGCGTGGGATGGTTTCGATCTTGATTCTACGTAAGATTTAAATTGGGTAAATAAAACGATATAAATAGTGGCCATGATCTTGTAATATTTAGGATTACAATTTTCAATGTACAGTGCTGTCATGATCCTACATATGATTTGGTCTACGATCCTGATCCTGTTAACAGGAAAACAATCCTGCATAGGATCATCATCCTGTCAGCCTTGCATAGGAATATATGGGTTCAGAATTCTTATCCGCATCAATACGTAGGCTGCTAGTAGCAGGGCGTAGTACCATCTTAAATTACCAAGCCATGTGGTGAAATTAGCACCTAGCGTTGGTGGTAAGTACGGCTAACCCCTACTTCCATGTGCCATGCATACTCATGGGAATTAACCTTGCCTAATTGGCACGCAATTTGTACGAGAGGTACATGACTTCATGGATCAGTAACTTTCGTCCACACGCACGAACAGTCCTCCCAGATGTACAACAAATGCACCACTTGCAGTCTCGCACTTCCCACTATAGGTTTTCCTTTGCATAGTTGCAATGGACAGGTCCCGTCACAAGCATGATGGTGTTTGCGTTCGACTTCTATGGTGTCTTTTTTTACTATTTAGTTTGTTTTAGTTTTTCGTTTTTTTGCCGTATTCTTTTTCATTTTTCATGATGGCTAACATATATTTTTATTTTTAATTTTTTAAAATTTAATTATACTAAATTAGTCAACTTAGCTACAGTAAAAAAAGTTATCTACAGTAAAAAAAATTATAAAGTACTGTCATTCTAAACACCCTCTGTACCAAAGCATATGCGACAGTAAAGATGTATATACTCTGTGTCAGAACAGAGAAATGGTGGTGACAAAGAAGAAAGTGAGAGGTGCTGCGTAATGCACTGGTTTGAGTGAGCACGCACGACGCGTTAGCTAAAGTGCATGCGTGATTAGCTCGTTCAGATCATCACAGTACGTATTGTCATTGTGACATGCAAAACAAAGCAAAATCTTGTTTCATCTCTCCTCCACTGAAAAGGAAAGCTAGAAGCAAAGCGAAAGCTGGCCAAGAGAAACGTCCATGGATGAAAAGCAGGCTCGATCTCTGAGCTAGCTCTGCCATGCATGGTCTTCCTGAAGGAAAAGTCTTAAGAGATCGGAACAGCAAACAATCATCCAATCTTACGACTTCTCCGTCTGGCTCCCTACAACCGTAATGCAGCGTACTCGACACGCATCCTCCCCTCTCTCTCACCAACACATGCATGCAAAAATGCCCTCTCTCCAAATCGAGAGCACAGCTGCCCCAGATCAACCACGTCACCTCAGTCTTCTCTCCTCGTTTTACGCTGCTACCACCCTCTCTAATCGTGATTTGCTGCCACCACCCACATATGCTCTTCTTCTCTGGTCCCAAGGGTAGGGCGGGCGAGGGTGCTGGCTCACGGGAGCGAGGCGCGACTGCCTGCACGAAGCGCCCCGAGTGGATGACTGTTACTTGCGAAGGGAGTTGCGCCAGCCCAAGCTGGCTCGACCGCGGAGCAAACAGGGGCATGCACGGGTAGTGGTGAATTCAGGATGAAAATAGAGGAGGAGCTCTATTGTTGAGACTATAGTATAATATAAACATACGAAAGCTACATTTACTGATCTTTTGCCATTAGAATATGAAATTCATATATAAATAGGAAGTGAATAAATTGAAAATATATAATACAATAAATTTAGTATCTTACTGGTGTATGAAAGGAAAAGGAGCAACCGAACCAGCTGATGCAGGTGTCCTCGTTTTGCTAGTAGCATTCCATTCTACCTGAAGTTCAGATGGTGGTTTTGTGCAACCGTTTGATCCCCAACCTGTGACGCGAAAGCTTTCGAGCTGCGCTGCCGCAGTTGTTCGAATCGCGGGTCAGCCGTGTTCTCGCCCGCCTTGCCTTCTTAGCCGCCGACGATCGGACTTCTGCCGCAGCGATCTCAGCGTTGTTTGAGTATATTCCACTGCCATGCAGCTCTTGCAGTGTTGATTTCAGCTGCACCATTAAAGTTGCCGTCCGTCAATCAGATATGAATTCACAACATTAGCAGATAGTAAAATTTAGTCGAATATTAATTCACAGCGTTGACAGATAGCAATTTAGCTGTAACTTGTAAGTGCCTGATAAGATCTTGAGCAATCGTTTCCTATTGGTTGGTTCAGATCAGCAGATCCTGAACTATATATTATTTGGGAAAGTTTCTTGCTGCTGGTTTATATAATTTGTATTGCAACAAAATGGAGCAATTAATAATGTCTTATAAAAAGGGGAAATTCCTACCAATAAGAACAGGTTGCCTTTTAAGAATTCAGATTAATGTTATTTGGATGCTTGTGAAGTTAATGGTTATGTGCAGACCGTGGTCCATGAATCCTCGTGTATCATTTTCTTAACATGGGGCAGTAAAACGACAGTTAATTGATAAGAGAGAGAATTGACTGAGATGCAAATAAAGATAAAATCTGTACACAGCTTCCATGGACAGCCATGTCCTGCTGCCGTGGCCTGATTCAACAAAGTTGTTAAAAAGCTATATAGTAGCAATGATTCGTTTTACGAATCTAGCATTGTGGAATATTGATCCATGTACAATCTTAGCTAATGGCCTATACTTCTACACTTTGAGCATCATTTATAAGTGACACGCATTAAAACAAGATTGGCAACATCATCTTTTTGACACATACTACATTTCTTGTTAAATGTTGAAACAAACTAGTAAGCAACGGGCCAAATCACAAACAGACTAGCCTTTATCAATGTTACTTGTCATATTCATAACCAGTCATTTTCTCTCCTTGAAGTAAAGTCACAAATGTGCACAACAAGATCTTAACTTCCAGCTACCCACTTCAAACTTATATCATCATGAGATCTCTCATCAGATCTCTCGCCAACGAATCGATCTCATCAATTAACTACTTGACATGGTTTTCTAACATCACCCGCACATTCTTGTTAGCTGGAATGCATCACACCGAGACAGCAAAGAAATCTGGAAAAGACTGACCTGAGTGAGTTGAGTGAGGAAATTTGGCACTCCCGGCCTGCTCCCTCCAATTTGCCCAAATGTGACTGCAATCACAACAGCAGCAACTGCCAGACGCCTCGGTCGCCGCTCAGTCGCCGGACTCACCGCTTGCCCGCTCCGGCCTCCCCCTCCACCTCCGGGCTCCCCCTTCGCCTCCGGCCTCCGGACTCCGGCGGTCCGGCCTCCGCCTCGTGGCCCCTCGCCTCCGCGCGGCGCCTCCGGTCTCCCCGAGCCCCTCCGCTCAAGCGCGACCGCCTCCGGCCTCCGTGGGAGGAGGGGTGCTCGAGCACCCACAAGCACCCACGGTGGATTCGCCTCTGCGCACAGGCATAGCTACGGCAGAAAAAATCATCACAAGCGGTTCAAAAACATCATTACAGATGGTTTCGTGAGTCGTCTAAATTTATAGATTAGTAATGACATGAAGTCATCACCGATGATTTTCAAATCATTTGTGATACATATAATTACAGATGGTTATTAACTCATAACTGTCTGTGATAGTTAACTATCACAAACAGATTATAGTAGAAATCGTCTGATATATTAAACTATCACAGACGGGTTATAGTTGAAACCATCTGTGATTTATGAGTTATCACAGACGATTTCTATTACAAACGTCGTGATAGTCAATTATCACAGACGGTTATGAGTTAATAATCGTCTATGGTATTCTTTTTATTCTTAAATCTATTTTTGTTAGCTAGCCTCAAAATGCTAGTCATACACTCTGAAATAAGCAGAAACACAAGTATATGTATACATCCAATTCACATTCATTTTAGAAACAATAACATCTATTTCATAATTCAATTAACTCAAATGAAATAAATTAACCATATTCAAAAACAAATACACACATGTGCAATTGAGTTCAATCTTATCCCAATTAAGTTTATTCTACGTTGTGGAACTCCCCATCTTTGTTTACGACCAGAGACGTCAAGAAGTATGCATAATGTCCTCGAATTTTTTGGAGGGCGGCCTATTCCAATGCAGTTATAGCAATAGATGTAACCTGTTGGTAGGAAGATCAATATCGTGCATACATATAAATTGATAAGTATGAAATAATACTTATTGCAAGATTGACAAACCTAAGGATTATTGGTCTTCAAGAAACCGATGAGTAGTTTCATGTTGTGGCAAACATAGAATCTATAGGTGTTGCCTAACGGCTACTAGTAACACTGTAAAAATAGAATTTGTTACATGAACGTAGATCGTAATTGTACACACTTACAATGTCCAGCATTGAATAAGTGAGGCGTCGAGTTTGAAAAGAAAGAACAAGTCCTCAAAAGTCACCTTGAAGACACAGTCATGAATATCGTGCTGAAGATAATGTGGCCTGAACTTGATGGTGATACCCGAGCGTTGTTGTCCCACTAGCTTGTTGGCCTGTTCCATATACCATGCATGCAATTCTGGCAAGCCAGCCCTAGCGTTTAGAGACACTCTATCGGGACAACCAAAAGCTCACCTAGCTTGAATTTTTCGACCAACAACAAGTAGAGGATACAATCGGTCTTTGATTTGCCCTTGCAACCTTGGTTGTTAGAGGTCGACTTCACAACAGTCGACTAGACACGAGATGTAGATCCATATGATCCACCGTGCCCTTGCCCCGTCAGTGCAGGTAGCTCTAGTGGACTTAATCTAAACCTTACATTCCTTGGTTCATTCCATCTGTACAATCCAAATCTTATATTCCCGGTTCCGCACCAACTCTGTAAATCTTCTATCGATGTTTCTCCACTGGACAGAATCAATGAAGTGTCTTAGCATTCTATCCTTCTTATGCTCCTTTGAGTGCCAACGTAGCAGTTTTACCTCCTTTAGATTCGCAAAAAACTGCTTCAAATGTAGAATTATAGAAAGATACTATGCCACCTTAGCAGGAGGTTATTTCTTCACCTCTATTCTCTCGCTGTCATCTAATTGATTATTAAGCTTGTATCAGGATGCATTACACACCAGGCATACATGCATATTTGCAAACTCTTTACAGTAGAAGATACAGTCGTTCGGACATATATGTATTCTTTCTACTTTTATTTTCCATGGGCAAAGATACAGTGGTTTTGGACAATTCGTTTCCTCTGAAAGCAAGTCCGCTAAAAGATCTAACAACGCCGTAAAACTCTTGTCAGACCAATTGTTACTTGCCTTCAATTTCAACAATTCAACCACGGCTATAAATTGGCTAAATCCTATACCATGCTAGATGTAAATAATCTTATCTCTACATCAAGTTGGATCGATATAAATTATCTTCAATTCTCCTTTTACCAAAAGGTATATCTAAAATATAATGCAATCAGAATAAATTATACTAACCATAGATAGTCAAGAACTTAATGGATCTACAATCACTTTTACCAAATCGCAGTCTCCTTTCACCAAATGGCCTCAAAGTCCCACCTCCTCAAAGCAGCAGCCAGTTGTGAGAACAGATCTAGAATTTAAGACAGATATGGAAGAGGGTCGACAGGTCTGTATTTTATAAGGAAAATTATTACAGACAGTTTTTAATACAAAACATATGTGATGACTTAATTATCAAAGATAATTTTTAATACAAACCATCTGTGGTTTATCACAGATAGTTTAAATAAAAATTATAGATAATTTAAATAAAAAATGTCTTTGATATTTGGTAATATCACAGACGTTTCTTCTTAGTAACTATCTGTGATACTTCACATACTATGTTCATCATGAACTGTCTGTGATATTACATCTTCACATATAGTTTTTAGCGCTGACAGCAACACTGACGGTCTCTAAACCAAAATCGTTTGTGATGGTATTTTAATATTGATGGTTTTAGTTAATCATATGTGATGAAACGTTTAGTATTAGCCTTTTTGTAGTAGTGACCGATGGGTTCGGCGGTGGTGTGTGACAAGGGGGAACACGACAATGCAGCTAAAGAGGGAAGCAGTCAGAGAGGAGCGATGACATGGGCCACCTACACGTCTGTAGCAGCGACGGGTCGCCAAGCACCTCTGACACGTTTGATCGCCTCCATCACCGTCCTCTCTATGTCTCGTCCCCACATGGTGCTAGCCAAGGCAGGCACAAGCACCACCACTGTCGTAACCACGGTGAGATCATTAAAATTTGTTGGTACTTTTTGGTTCTTTTCAAATCTTTTTGGTTGAAATTTATCAAAACTTATCAAGCTTGCTAAAACTTTTTGGTTGAAACTTGTCAAAACTCGTAAAGCTTGATGAAACTTCTTAAAATTTTTAGGTTGAAACTTAATAAAACATGTTAAAACTTTCTAAAACTTCTTGAAACTTTGGGATTAAAACTTGATAAAACCTATTGAAACTTATTGAAACTTGAGTTCAAAAATTTGAAATTTGTTGAAACTTAGTCTTACAACTTTCTTGGAATCTTCTAGAAATGCATGAAGCTCACTGAAACCTAAAGCCTTTTCAGATGTTTTAATAAAACTTCCTGAAACTTGATGAAACCAGTTGTTGGACTTTTGAGGGCTTTTGAGTAATTTCCCAATTTGAGAAAAGAAAAAAAGAGGTGGTCCAACTGTCGGTGGGACAAATGAAGAGATAAGGCTGGAGACTAAGTCTCCAGCCCCATCTCACGTGCACACCTAGGGAGTTCGGCCTTAACCGACTCTTAGGGGCGGCCAGTCTTGCGATGACGGCGGTGGTGGCGGAGGTGCCACCGGCCCATGCGCCTTGGCGCCGGCCATTGGCAGTAGTCCGCCAGTTGCCTCCTCGCTACTTTATTTAAGTCAGCCTTCTTCTCCTCTTTTCGGCACCTGAAGTCAGTGAGTTCCCCGAATACTCGAGCTCCTCCTCTCGATTGGATCCTGACTTGAGTCTTGGTGCTGCGGTGCCGTCGTGTTCTTCACCGATGCCGACGGCAGTGTGGTCCAGATTTGGCTTCGTTGGTATTTTTCATGCGGTTCCCTTGTGCTCTATCTCTTTGATATTTGGCGGTGAGTGTTTTAGGGATTTTGCCCTAAAAGGCTAAATCTGGTCGGCTCTGGATCACGTTGAGGAAGGGGAATTTGTAGCCAGTTCTTCTTAGCTCTTGGCCAAGCACTTTGGTTGGTCTTGTGTGGCATCTTCCCTGTACCTTAGCTTCATTCTTCAGTGTGTCCCAAAGTGTGAAGATCGGTATTGTATCTCTATCAACCTTGCCTACTTGCGTAACACAGTGAGGTGCTTAGTTTTCTGGGATAGCACCAAGTGCGTACCTTGCCGTGTCCACTTCTTAGTGGTTTTGAGTGCCATCCACACTGTGAGTATTTTTGATTGTGGTCAATATCTATTCAAGTGTGTTGTGCTAGTAGTTTTACTTCTCTAGGTAATACTAGGAGATTTGAATCAATCTATTGAGGGCTCGGTTTCTTGCTCAATGATGAACTAGTGACTATCCTGAGATTGAAAATGACAATTGGGCACAATTTGGTCTTGAGCTAATTAAGTACTTGCTGTTTTTATCTTTAGATACACAATTCATGAATGCTATATATATATATATATATATATTCTTTACAGTTTGTCAGAGGCTTATGCAGTTGTTCTACTGTGTTAGTATTACTGCTTGTTGATTACGGGGCATAATTGTGGTTCATCTTGTTATAAACCCACGTAGTGCTGTTTTCAGTAGATGCTTACTTACTGATTTGCATGAATTGTTTAAAGCAAAGTTATAGTTTAGCTCAAGGCCTAATTACCGCATATAATTGTCATAATCAATTGTGAGTTAACTTAATACAAGCACCGTGAGGGCTAAGATTAAAATCTTAAGCAACACGGCCTCTGAGAGCACACTCGCAAACAATTCAAAACCTGAGCAATATGCTAGTTTTTGTTGCCCTCACGTTCCATGTTTTAAGTATATTATTCAGCTTGAATGATTTGCAAGAATTACATGTTTACATGTCAATTTTGTCACTTATGTGCTGCTGGAAATATAGTTTAATTATGCTTAATACTGCTAGAATTAACTCTGAAAAGTTACTAAAACCGCATTATTTACGATACGAGTTGCTACACCGTTGCCGTTCTCTAGTCTCCCCTTTCCTGAAAACACTTTGGCAAACAGCTTTGAGCCCTAGATAGTCTTAGGAATGGCACAGAGAGAGCAGGCAGCCGCTTTGTTCTCTCTTCCACTTTCGCCATGTGATGAGACGCAAACAGCACAACTCTCCCGGGCGTACGTACATTACTCCACGGTTAATCGCTTTGGGTCCTCTGAATTCTGAAATGGGGAGGTTGGGGGTCAGAAATCAGAATTCCTCCCCCATGGCGACGTGCAACGCGGCCTTCCTTCTGTCCTCGCCATGCACAGCGGCTTCCTTGATCATCTCTGCCCTATAACTTTTCCTTCCTTTCTTTTCACACGGAAACATGATAGAAATGTAGCAGTGGTACGCATTTTGACACCTTCAGATTGATCAATTTAACCTGCCGTACGTACAGGCCCGCGCAATAATTCATGGACACAGAAACCAATTTCTTTGAAAGCGTTTCTTCATTAGCCATTTTCCATGCGCGCCAACAGATCGTTCTGGACTTGTAGCTTGTGATCCCCCCCCCCATGATTGCTAGCTACTGAGAGGCTGGGCGAATCGCGCCGCGTCCATGTACGGCCGGCCAACTTTGGATTCCGATGTAATTGCCGCGCGAGCGCGGCCAACCACCACCCCGGAGCGGCGGTGCGCGACAGACGCGCGGTTGAGGGGACGACAACATGAGGACTTCAGTACAGATTTTACCAGCCACACCACAAAATGTCAGGGACAGGCAGCATGCATGGGTTCTGGCGTTCTGTGGCGTGTTCGGCAGCTTCGTAGGCAGGCGGAGCAATGCATTTTTGCATGGACCACGGCGCACGAACAATCTTTGATCGATTTGGTTCTTCTTTTTTGGCTACTGTTGTGCAGTGCTGCTTTCTTCTGTCCTTGTATGTGCATGCGTTCTTTCACCGTCTCAATCGTGCATTCTAGCTAGCTCCTCGTTTTCCATGGTGGATGATGTTAAACATGCGCGCTGTCACAAGATTTTACTACTGAGAATTTCTTGTGCGTTTTCGCTCTGTACTGAAGAGCCGTTTTTTATTCTCCCATGGGAATTTCAGCAGAGGAAAAAAATTACAGACATTGTCAGGAAATGATTGTTTTTTAGGACTAAAATGGTTACTTAGACTAAACAACCAATCGAAAGGACAGGGGCGGACCAGGTGGGGCTGGCGCCTCCCCCCTACCGCCGGCCCCCCTCCCCAACGGCGACCCTTGCGGCGCGTACTGAACTCAGGTGCGGTACTAAACTCGTGCTCTCTGCTGCATCCCGCAAGAGCTAGGAGCCTTAGGATGGGATCCCATCCAGTGGGCCGCACGCGCGCGTGGCTGCATCTTCCTCAACAGGCCCAACTTAACGAGTTGAAGTAGGCTGGCTTCATTTACCATATTAACTTGTCTATGTTACCATCCAAGCCGTTGTTTCGTGATGTAGCGTCTGATCGCACTCCAAGGTTTGACAAGGGCAGTTGCTAGCAGCAAACCAAGAAGCTAACAGCGACAAAGGTCACATGAACGGCCTGTTCTTCTGTGCTCGTAGGCAGGGGGGACCCACCGGCAATGCTACAGGCTACCGTAGGCTAGCAATTCGGTATTCGGTAAACTGGTGAAAAAGTCTAATTAACTCTTCTAAATTTTGATCTTAGATCGGTCGGTCACTACGAAAGGAAGCTTTATTGCATACAATACCTTTCCATTTGATAGACTTTTCAGCTAGAACTAAAGCTAAAAGATGCTGTATATGTTACTTTTCCAACTTTGAGTGCGACACAAGTTTGGAATCAAAGACAAAACCTCAGCTGCCTTTGCAGAAATGCAGCTGCTGTTCTCCAGAGCTGATAAGCTGATGGATACGTTCAATACGTCCACAGTTAATTGTTGCACACTTGCACTTAGCCTCAAGTATATTTCGCTCTCTGAAACGTTTATCAAATGAAGGAAAAAAATGAAAGAAAAGCAAGCAAGCATGACTTTTGTGCTCGGTACTGAAGCATGTACTTGCACCGTTGCCGCCTCCCTTTCGTGAACAGTTTCAGTTTCCAGAACAAGACGCCTCCATCTACAGTAATCTTCATTGCTCCTTCATACATAAAAACAAAAACAAAAAAATCTCCAAATTCCATCGACTTGTTGGGCATGAAACATCATCAACACTATGGAATGGTCGCTGGGGTCAGATGTCATCGAATCAGTGCTGCGATCGTGGGGCTCGCTTGCTCACTGATCATGCCATTCACATGTGGTGCCCGGCCAGGACGAAAAGCCGAAAAGGTGACAAGCTTTTCTGAAAAAGACGCCATGATTTAGCCAGAGTGTAACGCTCGGGTGTAATTGTGCGAGTTTTACGCAGCTTCTCTTTAAAGTTTAAGCTCTATCTAAACTAAAACACAGCATTTTGTCTGCTGTTTACTGACAGTTTGGTATAAATTAAACTCATATGCATGCGAAGAACGACAAGAAACTGTATAACTGTTGGTATTAAAGAATGGTGCTGAGATTAAAGAAAGGTGGCACTGGCAGTGGGGATACGATTGATATTGGGATGCTTGGCTCTTTCTGTTAAGATTCGGAAAGAAAAAAACAAGAGCATGTATATGTATCGACAAATTCTTAACTATCTGAGTCTTTGGTTATTTGCTCTCCTGGGGGACAGAGGCCGGAGATTGTAAGGTTTTGATCTCCATAAACGAAAAAAAAATACGTATCAACAAATTAATGATATCACGTAGGTATCGTACTCGAAGTGACAACAAATTAAGCGGATGCGATTCGCAATTTGTCAAGGTTAATTCGTCGTACGAGAATGTCATTAGGAGCGGAGATCAAATGCAAGATGACTCTGTCCCAACTCTGAAATCTTAGCGACGTCGCCCTCGGATCTCTGAAATCTTAGCGACAGTAAACATTTCTCCTTGGCCATTTTCATTTTTCGCACAGGAACCCAGGCCAGTCAAGCACTGCACGAAGGACTTCCTTTTATGTTGCCATGTTTGTCTGCTACGAATTTTGTTTCTTGTTCAGAAGAAAGTTAATCGACAGGCCAGCAAACGATCCAGCATTTGCGATTGACAAGTGACACTCTTCAGGATGGCCTCCGCACCTTTGGGGGCTACGCCTTCCAAAATCAATGTCCGAGAAAAGTACATCTGCGTCTACACTCATCTGCACGCACGAGCATATCCATCATTTGGGCGTGCCCAGTTCGGGAACCATATGATCGAGTTGTTAGCACCGTAACCACGAAGAAATCTGCAGTACTTTATCAAACATAAATTTGCTAACTGGGGGTATAGCTTGCATCTCTCTCCCACCTTTGCACGCGTCGTCCCACCTCGTTCGAAGTCAACGGTGCCATTGCTCCACCGTCGTCCTCGCCATTCCCGCATACCGCCCGCCGTTGTGCTCTCGCCGTCTGGTGGCCAGTGTCACCATCGCCGGCTGCCGCCCTATTAGCACCGGCTGCCACCTACCGCTGTTAAACCCCACGAAGGCCGTTGGCCAAATCCATTATGCTTTCATATACGTTTCTTCATCGAATGTACGTGTGTGTGAGGTGAGACATCTAGGATCGATCCATAGAGCAAACCCGAGCGAATCTTGCCGACCCAGCAAAAACTCGGTCCTCGGCCAAACCATCGATCTCTGCTGTCCAACCAGTCTAGCCATGGAAAGGGAGGGATGGCCGGATGGATTCCTTGCGCGCTCCGCGATCGGCATGTGCATGCGTGCCCTCGCCTCCTCATGACCTTCCTTTGTCGCGGCAGCCGCAGCTTTGCAAGCCCACCCCACCCGTACCAAGTAGCCGTTCGGCTCGAGCCACGACCGAGGGAAGCCGCGACCGCCACGCATCGCCATCACCGACGCCACCGCCGCAATACCAATTCCCGCACACGCTTCCGAACCCCACCCAACCCAATCAAAAACACTACTCAAATCGAATCCTCCAGCAGTGCTCGCTCCCACAGTCTAGCTGCGGTGGCTGGACCGCGCGCGCCCGTCCTGCAGCCCAGGAACACCTCAGAGCTCGCGGTGCCTTCAGTGGCGATGGAGTCTCCTCTCCGTCCATAGGCCCGCCGCGCCGAGGGCGTTAACTAGCCGTCTCGTCGCCGTGCATTGCGCAGTGCGGATAGAGACGTATATGCATACGGCCCCGGAGATGAACGGCCGCGCTCGGAAGCAACCGGCGGCGCACGGCGCGAAGGCGGCCCCGAAGGGCGACAGGGTAGGCTTCGTCAATCTCTCTGTTTTCTTCGTGGTGTGCTCTGCTTTCTTTTGGCCCTTTGCGTTTGGAGGATTGGGAAGCTCGCACCTTCCGTGGAATTGAGCGCCCTAGAGGTGACAAAGTGCGGTTATTTTTCGGTTTTCGCGACTGATTCTTGGTTCCTTGGCGTTCTCGGTGGTCGGCGCTCGAGGGGATCAGAAAGGCGCCGTCTTTGCCGTCTGTTCGACGCCGGTCGTTCGAACTCCCTATTTTGAGTTCTTTTTTCCTTCTGTTTTTGGTTCCCGAGATGCGAGTGTCTGTGCTCCCTTTTCTGGTTGGTTTGTCATCTGGCCAGTGGTTGTTTCTTTCTCTTTCCGTAATACATCTCTACATAAAAGATATATTATTTAAATAATATTTAATAACATTGTACCATACTTATCTCTAATAAAATATAGTACTCTATCTAACTAGAAATAACTACAATCTATCTAACTAGAAATAACTACAATCTAATTCTATTAAATATTATTTAAATAACATGCTTCCTACGTATACACCGTCGATATGTTTTTGTACGACGGCTTATTTAATGTGGGAAGAGTACACGATGAACAGTGCTATTTGATGTCCTTACGAGCTAAGTCATGGTTGGCGGTGTTTATGACAAGATCTCCATATGGGCTCGTTGGTCTCCGTGGCATCAGTTGCTTTGGAGAGCTACTCGGATTGGGTACCTCTCGATTGCTCCTGAGCCCCCATTTCTTTTTTAATTTGCTTTGCTTTACCTTTATCTTTCGGAGCAGAGGAATCCGTCGCTTTGCTTTCCTTAGTTTCTTTCGCAGCTAAATGGGGCTTATTTTCCTCTTTTGTTGATGTTATTTGTGTTCAGGTGATGGAGAAGGATCCGAGGAAGGCCATGCCGGTGAAAGGATCAACCAACGCTCCGACTAAAGGCATAACGAACAGAATCCAAGCGAGGAGAGAGCGGAAGCTAGCACTGCAACAAGATGTACCTGAATTCTGTCCCAAATTCTTGAATTTAAAAACCCGTTTCTTTCTGCTGTTTTTGACGCTTTGCAATGTCGAACTCTAGGTCGATAAGCTCAAGAAGCAGCTGCGGCACGAAGAGAACGTCCACCGAGCCCTCGAGCGGGCGTTCACGAGGCCGCTTGGCGCGCTGCCTCGCCTGCCCCCATATCTACCGTCTCCTGTTAGTGCTGCATTTGCATCCAAAGCAATTCAATTCTGTTTGGGACAATACAATTCTGAATCAGTCTTCCTCTGAATTATGCTGTGAAGACACTAGCACTTCTCGCGGAGGTGGCGGTGTTGGAAGAGGAAGTTGTACGGCTGGAGGAGCAGGTGGTCAATTTCCGGCAAGGTCTCTACCAGGAGGCTATAATCTTCTCCACCAAGAGCACGCATCTCCCCGGCGGCGAGGGATGCATGCCCGCGCAGCTTATGCCATCGAGCCCAGTTCCAAATTCAGAGGTCTCGCCAACTGTACAGCATGATTCAGATCATCCTCCTACTCGTCCATCATTGAACGGGGTCTCTACTGCCAAGCAAACACCAAGAAAGCCAAGTCCTTCTTCAGTGAGCCAAGATGGCCATTCTGGAACTGGAAAAGAGAACCAGTCGTGCAGTAACACCTCGAGTAGAAATTGTCGCCAATCGCCATTGCTTAAGGTGCCTAAATCCAGGTTGCCGGCAGCAGCGCCTGAGAAACGCAGGGCTGCTCAGGTAAGACAGTGAAAGTCTTATTGTTGCTGAATTATATGAGTTTTTTTCAAGGGAATTGCTGAATTGTACTGCTGCTCTTGTATTTTCACACAGACAATTAGTACAGCGCCTGACCGTAAAAGGCTTGCAGAGGCTGCCAGAAATAATTCAGAAGTGTCCCAGGATGACTCGAGCGTGCCGAACAAATTGTCAGAGGAATTGTTGAGGTGCCTGCTGGCCATCTTCTCGCAGACGAGCTCAGCAGCCGGTGGGCAAGACGAGGATCAGGCATTGTCTCCTTCGGTTTCAGGTTCTTGCAAGAGCTCGGAGGACGCGTCTCCGCAAGATCCTTATGGCATCCTGGAATTGGGCACAAGGGACATTGGCCCATACAAGCGATTCCATTCAATCGACGCTGCCTCGTTTGATCAGAATGCACTGGCCAATAACACGCTTCTTGCCCGGAGATTGAAGTGAGTTCTTATTAGCATCAACTGAAAATTTTGTTCAATTATTGCAAGATAGACTTGGTTGTCTGGTGAGTGGGTGGCCTTTTGACTTAATAACGTTGCTGATATAATGCCTCTTGCCTATCTGGCTAATCTGCAGGGCCCTGGTCCGGAAGCTTTCCTCGGTTGACCTAGTGGGGCTCTCCCATCAGCAGAAGCTAGCATTCTGGATCAACATCTACAATTCATGCATGATGAATGTAAGCTGTCACTCATAATTGAGGCCACCCTTTACTTTCCCTGAAATTCTTCATCTTGATTCTATCTTGGGCATCTATCCGTTAGCAGGAAATTTCATTCTGGTACAATTCTATCAATTATACGTCACCAGTGTATGCTTTTGATAGAACCACTTTATGCTGGAATTTTTTGGGAAGTTCAGAACTTTGCTTATCCTGTAGTACAGCCTGGGTAGTTCTTACGATGCGTATTCTTTAAGTGTTAACTCTGAACATAGGGCTGGCATGTGTTGTGTACTGTTCGTTTCTGGTCATTAAATTTTCGGTTAAAGAAATGATTCCTGTCTCCTTAATCATTACCAAAGGCTTAATTTACTCTGAAGTCTGATCATCTTGGCACTATTATCCTTTGACCTACCTCGCATCTTTGTTTCGGCCTAGTAAGCTCGCTACGGTAGGTAGATGCACTGCTGAAGCGTCGTGCCTTGATCTACCTCTAACACTTGCCTACCATGTACTGCAGGCATTCCTCGAGCAAGGGATACCTACCACCCCCCAAATGCTTGTGGCAATGATGCCAAAGGTACCGCATTGATCGCTTCTCCCCTAGCTTCACGAAAGGAACACGAATCATGCTGCACCAAGATTAAAGAACTGAGCCTCTGACGAGAGTGATCTGCATTTTTTTTTCAGGCGACAATAAACGTCGGTGGGCGCACGCACAGCGCCATGTCGATCGAGCATTTCATCCTGAGGTTGCCCTACAGCGTGAAGCATGTAAGGCACTGTCATGATCGATACCGCGATCGTAGCGAACAGGGTTAGTATTTAGAACCCTTCGTTAAACGTATGGCCCGTGAGCAGGTGAATACTGAAGGAGGAATGAAGGGTGAGGACATGACGATGCGAGGCGCGTTCGGACTGGAGTGGCCTGAACCCCTTGTTACCTTCGCGCTCTCCTGTGGAAGCCGGTCCTCGCCTGCTGTAAGATCTTGATTCCAACAGTAACATGCAACAGTAACTGCGTGATCCGTTGTGCTGACAGTGTTGTGATATTGCTTCTACTTCTTCTTCTTTCCCTGAAGGTGAGGGTCTACACGGCGGACCGCGTGGAGGAGGAGCTGGAGGCGGCCAAGAGGGACTACCTGCAGGCGGCGGTCGGCGTGTCGGCGCCAGCGAAGCTCGCGATCCCGAAGCTCCTGCACTGGTACCTCCTTGATTTCGCGAAGGACGTGGACTCCCTCATGGACTGGGTCTGCCTGCAGCTGCCGAACGAGCTGCGGCAGAGCGCGATGCGGACCGTTGAGGACGGCAGGCGAGTCGCCGCCGAGTCACGGCGCATCCAGGTCCTGCCGTATGAGTTCAGATTCCGGTACCTATTGGCCTGACGAAGCAGCATATTTGATCGTCACACATACCATGGATTCAAGGTGTTTGTAGCTTGTACACAGGCTTGCAATAAGGGCTAGATTGTGTTTGCTGCCATTTGGCCTTTCCTTGTAAAGGAAAGATTTCTGCTTGGGAGAAATACCACCCAGCAGATTCGTTTACAGGCGTGTCAGATTTCCTGTTGCCAAAAAGCGCAAGACGCCACGGCACGCTGTCTTGTCAGCCGTCCCAGTGATTTACCTACCCTTGCAGCTTTTCCCCCCTCCCTTCCTCGCTGTAAATGTTTCGGTTCTGATGATTGCGACCAACGGTGAAACCTACACATGACGACGGGGAAAAGGCAACGCTGTAAAACCAAACCGTAAAAGGTAAAAGATGACCACTTCGCGCCGCGCTTACCGTCGTAGACAGACACAACGGCTGTCACGCACGGGCTAATCCCACCGTCGTTAAACGACAGAGGAGCTTAGATCCGTGGGGACCCGAAGAACTGACAACCTCCTGTGCCCGTATCAAGACTGACAGGGTGGCCGGCGTCCTTGCGAGGACGGGCCGGGTGACCCGCGTCAACATCGACGCAACAGCAGCAGCGTAGAAGCCGGAGCCCGGAGAGCTCGCCTCCGAGCGCCCCATCGATCGATCGCACGGGGCCAAACGCCGGCCGGTGCGTCGACGCTGTGCAGCTAGCATCACATCGGGGCATGCGCGCGTGGCTTGAGCTCCCGTTTCGTGTCTGAATTCTGCGTCTGTTCTGTCGCTGCAGGCTTGCAGCCTTGCCGCGTTGCCGAGCGGTCAGATCGGTGGCTTGGAGCTACGCATTTGGCACTGGGGCAGCCGCGGCGATACATCCAGCCTGGTTGGGATGCCCGCTTGTGCGGCGGTGTGTTGGTGTGTGGGGGGGATAGTTGGCATGATTGGGAGCTCTGTCTTGTGCAACTAACTGTTAGCGATCTTGTTTCCGTTGTAGCTTAGCCCTATTCTCTTGGCGCATATCTCTTGTTTATAGCTGACTCAGTACTAGTTAGTTATGACCTCACGTGTATATAACACAGCCATTGATTCATTATAAGCATCAGTTGAATCAATTCTCTATTCTACATGGTATCAGAGGCTCCCCGTTCCTGCGAACCTTGAGCCAACTACTTCCGCTACTCTCTCCTCCACCTCCACGTACTTTCCGGATCTTCTCCATGAGTCCACCAGAGACCTCCCTGCCGGATACTCTCCCCTCCGACGGCACACCCCTCGCCGCGGTCCCTCCACCACCCACGGCGCCGGACGGCACACCCCTCGCCGCGGTCCCTCCACCGCCCACGGCGCCGGCCGTTACCTCGGCCATGCTACAGATGATCAACATCAAGCAGCATGTTCCGATCGTCCTGGACTTGAAGGCTTCCAATTACATGCCATGGCGTACGTTCTTCCACACCGTCTTCGGCAAGTTCGCCATCGCGTTCCACATCGACGGCACCGAGCCCAACCACGACGACCGCGAGTGGACTCAGATTGACTTCACCATTGTCAACTGGCTCTACACCACCGTGACGCCGGAGATCCTCTCCATCGTGCTCCAGCCCAATGACACGGCATTCGCTGTCTGGACAGCGCTGGCCGAGCTTTTCAACGACAACAAACTCACGCGTGCTGTGTATGTTGCCTCTGAATTTCAGAGCTTCTTTCAAGGCGACCTCTCCATCACGGCGTACTGCTCGCGACTGAAGACACTCGCGGATAGCCTCCGTGATCTCGGGCAGCCAGTGACAGACCAAACCATGGTTCTCAACATGCTACGAGGTCTCAATCCCATCTTTCATCATGCCATCCCAATACTAACCATGCAGGTCCCCTTCCCGTCATTTCTTCGCGCGCGCTCTTTCCTCCTTCTTGAGGAGCATCGCAAAGACCAAGCTGCCAAGCAAGCGGTAGCGGCGGGCTTCCACACCACCAGTTTGCCAGTGCCAGTACCACCGCCGTACGCTCCTGGCGGCTCTTCCTCCAAGCCCAAAGGCAAAAAGCACTGGAAGAAGAACTCCGGCCACAACACTAGCGGCTCCGGCAATGCTCCACGTGCAACCCAGTCGAGCACACCATGGACGCCACCTCCTGCCAATCCCTGGAATGGCATGTTCCAGGCGTGGCCCGCTCCGTGGCGTGCCCCTGGATCGGGCCTGCTCGGGCCACGACCTCCGCTGGCACCAACCGCGCCCACGGCGTCTCCTGCGTTCACGGCTGCTTCTCTGCCCATGGCGCAGATGACCTCCGCACCTGCATACCAGCCCTCACCCACATGGGACCAAGCTCATCTCATTGCGGCATTGAATCAGCTGTCTATGCCGTCATCCTCCCCTGGCGGTAGCGAATGGTTCATGGACACCGGCGCAACCTCCCATATGGCATCCAACCCTGGTATTCTCTCCTCTGTTTCCCCTCTCATCCCTTCTTCCCGAATTGTTGTCGGCAACGGCAACACTCTTCCCATTGTTACCACTGGTCACACTTCTATCACTACACCTTCTACTCCTTTACATCTCCGCAATATTCTTATATCTCCATCTCTTATCAAAAATCTTGTTTCCGTTCGTGCTTTTACACGTGATAATTCCGTTTCGGTAGAATTTGACCCTCATGGTTTTTCTGTCAAGGATCTTCGAACCAAGGCGATGCTTCTCCGATGTAATAGCAACAGTGATCTCTATCCACTTCTGCCGCAATGCTCCATCAATCCACCGCAAAGTCTACACACCTCGACTATTGACCTTTGGCACCAGCGTCTCGGCCACCCTGGACGGGAATCTCTAGCTTTCACTTTGAAGAAGTTTGGTTTCTCTTTTAATAAGGCAGCGCCTCACTCTTGTCATGCCTGCCGCTTAGGGAAGCATACACGTTTGCCATTTCCATCATCTTCTACCTTTACAACTTTTCCTTTTCAATTATTACATTGCGATGTATGGACCTCACCTGTACTAAGCCTTTCCGGCAATCACTACTATCTTGTCATCCTGGATGATTTTTGTCACTATGTTTGGACGTTTCCGCTACGTCGCAAGTCAGAGGTCTTCCCAACTCTTCTCTCTTTCCATGCTTACGTAACCACACAATTTAAATGTCCCATTCTTTCCTTCCAAACTGACAATGGCAAAGAATTTGACAATTATGCCTCCCGAGCTTTCTTCTCTAGTAGAGGCATTATTCTACGTCTCTCATGTCCATATACGTCTCCACAAAATGGCAAAGCGGAACGTATTCTTCGCACACTCAATGATATTGTCCGGTCCCTTCTATTCCATGCTGCTGTCCCTCCATCCTTTTGGGCCGAAGCCCTCGCCACCGCTACATATCTTCTCAACCGTCGGCCTTGTAAACCACGGCGTCTTCTCACACCATACGAGCTCCTCTTTGGTGTTCATCCAACGTACACTCATCTCCGTGTCTTCGGATGTCTTTGCTACCCCAACTTATCCGCCACTGCCATTCATAAGCTAGCCCCACGGTCTGCCGCTTGCATCTTCCTTGGTTATCCGGCGGATCACAAAGGCTATCGTTGTTACAATCCGGACACCAGGCACATCATCGTGTCCCGGCATGTTTACTTTGATGAATCTATTTTTCCATTTCAGGAACATACTTGTCCACATGCACAGTCACCTACCCCGGATATAGTGGACGATCTGGCCGATTCTACGCCTTACGTGCATGGCGTTTCAACACCGACACCTCTTGCATGCCCGGACGTTGCTCCCATACCACCAGCCGATCTGGCCGATTCTGCGCCCTCCGTGCATGGCATTTCCACACCACCACCTATTGCATGCCCGGATGTTGCTCCCATGCAACCAGCTCCCCCATCTCCTCCTGCTCCCGTACCTGCCTCGCACGCTCCTCACCCTCGCGCAACTGCCCCCCAGGCCATCCCTTTTGCGCCCACCGCCCCTGCACCACATAGCCAATCATCCCAGCTGCACCCGATGGTCACTCGTTCCCGCGATGGCATCCACAAACCGAACCCACGTTATGCTCACATCACCGTTGCATGCCCTCGTCACCCATTCCCACTTCCGTGCGAGCAGCTCTTCGTGATCCCCACTGGAAAGCCGCCATGCAGGCGGAATACGACGCCTTGCTCGCCAACGAAACCTGGCAGCTCGTTCCACGTCCGCGTCACGCCAACATAGTGACAGGCAAGTGGATCTTCCGGCACAAATTACGGGCAGACGGCTCGCTGGAGCGCTACAAGGCGCGGTGGGTGGTCCGCGGCTTCTCCCAACGCCCGGATCGACTACGACGAAACATTCAGTCCAGTCGTCAAGCCAGCGACTATCCGAACAGTGCTCACGCTCGCGGCGTCTAGCCGTTGGCCGGTGCACCAGCTCGACGTCAAAACGCCTTCTTGCATGGCGTCCTCGACGAGCAGGTGTTCTGTCTCCAACCACCGGCTTCATCGACCGCTCTCGGCCTGATCACGTGTGCTTGCTCTCCAAGTCCCTCTACGGCCTCAAGCAGGCACCGCGCGCTTGGTTCACGCGCTTTGCCACCTTTGCCCGGCAGATCGGTTTCATTTCGGCACGCTCGGATCACTCCCTGTTCATCCTCCGTCAGGGTACCGCTACGGCCTACCTCCTCCTCTACGTCGACGACATCGTCCTCACCGCCTCCTCCGACGAGCTTTTACGTGCCATCATCGACAGGCTACATGCTGAGTTCCAGATGAAGGATCTCGGACCCCTCCACTACTTCCTCGGCATTCATGTGACTCGATCTCCCACGGGATTTTTCTTGTCGCAACGCAAGTATGCTGAGGACCTCTTGGAACGAGCGTGCATGGCGAACTGCACGCCGGTGGCTACACCAGTCGACACCAAACCCAAGCTTGCGGCGGACTCTGGCAACCCTGTCCAGAATCCTTCGGAGTATCGCAGCCTCGCCGGTGCCCTTCAGTACCTCACCTTAACTCGACCTGACCTGGCTTATGCTGTGCAGCAGGTTTGCCTACATATGCATGATCCGCGCGATTGTCATCTCGCGCTGATCAAGAGGATTCTTCGCTACGTTCGTGGCACCACAGGGTTCGGTCTCCAGCTCCATGCCTCTCCCTCGACGACCATCTGCGCATACTCTGACGCAGACTGGGCAGGATGCCCGGACACACGGCGATCTACGTCTGGGTACTGCGTCTTCATCGGCGACTCACTTGTCTCCTGGTCTTCTAAACGCCAGCCTACCGTATCCCGCTCAAGTGCCGAAGCTGAGTATCGGGCTGTGGCAAATGCCGTGGCCGAATGCTGCTGGCTACGGCAACTTCTTACCGAACTCCACCACATCGTCGACAAAGCAACAATTGTGTACTGTGACAATGTGTCTGCGGTGTATATGGCAGCCAATCCGGTTCATCATCGCCGCACCAAACATATCGAACTAGACATCCACTTTGTCCGCGAGAAGGTGGCACTTGGCCAGTTTCGCGTGTTACACATACCAACAGGTCAACAGTTTGCCGACGTGATGACCAAAGGGCTACCAACAACGACATTTCAAGACTTTCGTTCCAGTCTTTGCATCATCTCCGGCGACGACGTCAAGACTGCGGCAGGGTGTTAGCGATCTTGTTTCCGTTGTAGCTTAGCCCTATTCTCTTGGCGCATATCTCTTGTTTATAGCTGACTCAGTACTAGTTAGTTATGACCTCACGTGTATATAACACAGCCATTGATTCATTATAAGCATCAGTTGAATCAATTCTCTATTCTACACTAACTACTGCTGCTACCACTCTGGCTGGTTCTCACAGATCGGATCTTTGTGTGCGTGGTGCATCTACCGTCCACAGTTCAGAGGTGCTAGGCTGGTGTGTAGGAAAAGAAAGGAGGAAAATGAAGCCAAGGGGATTGTGTTCCTGTAGCGATGGAACCATCGAAGAACTGTGCAATCCCTCCTCTTTTTTTTTTGTTCCTTCAAAGAAGAGAAAAGGCCAAGGCAACGGACTGTGATGGTATGGCTTTGTGGAGGCTAGTGTTAGCATATCTCTATGTGCTTTTCTTCAAACATAGAAAGAGTTGTCCTGGTAGTGAGTGTTTTCCGGCTACAATAGTTACAGGACGTGTTGATGACAGAAATTGCCCCGCTAAAGTTTACTAAAGTTTGCCGTTATCAAATTTTGGTAATCGGAATTGACTTCCCATGAACTGGTCAGGCTTTGGCAGGAAGCTCGTAACATCCTAGCTCTTTGTAAAATCTTGCCAGTTTACACAGAGTTATGCTGTATATAATGCTTGTTGGTCCAAATCATAACACTTTTAGATTAACCATTTTGGCTAAAACAAGAACGAAAACCCAAGCGAGATGCTACACATGCGTGCCTGTCCCATGTGAGGGCTAGGCTTCGAGTGAATTTTGGCCCTAAGGTGTTATGAAAATGAACTAGAGAGCAACTGAAAGTAAAACGTTATCAAATTTTGGGTACAAAGTAAATCAAAGCCAAATTTTTTCAGAGCTACCAATTTTTTCATTCTTAAAACCAAACAACCTCGCAATTCCTTCAGAATTTGAGATAAGAGAAAAAATTGAGTACCTAGTTTTACAAATTTGACCCTTTAAATAGTTTGTAATATAACCAAGGTAACTTAAATCCTAATTCTACTCATATAATCCTAGGACTCTACAACTCCAAGGTGTTGTATAACCGCACCCCTTAGGGCAGTGCGCGCCGGCCTTGGTGGCCTCATGGTTCCGACTTCGTCTCCAAGAAGATATGTGGGCGTATACCAAAATAACTCTTTAGGCTAGTTGACTATAAATATAGGGAATATACTATCTATTTTGTATATCAAGTCATATCAATAAGAAGATCACCAGATTGCTCTCTCTCTCTCTCTCATATTTGCCCATTGTTCATATACTTTCATTATTGCTAATTGCATATTTTATTCTCGTGTACTAGTTGTGTTGATTGGTTATTGGATTGCTCGGCTACACTAGTTATTCAGCACGGCATTACAATTGTCCTATAGACCACGTTATGTCGTCGAATTGGACCATCGTCCCTCCATCTAATAGTGAGTTTAATTTTGTAGATCGTTCGTATCTCGATTGCTTTACTTTCGTTTCCACAAAATGATGTTACTCTCGTGATTGGTCCTATCCTAGGGTATAACCCTGGTTGACACAACCGACGAGTTAGTGGCTTACTTCTCTATGCACAACATGCACATGGAGATGATCTGTATTGCGAGTTTGATCATTTGCCTTGCGAACCCTAGATGCGTTTGTTGTCTACCAGTTTCAATCTACTAAAATTCGGCATTGGAAGCCGATCTAACAAGCCTAGTCCCATGTGCACGCGCCCACACGCGTGTATTCTCCGGCCTCACCTATCTACCATGCGCACTCACCATCAAATCCAATCGCGCTGGCTCGACACTGCTGTTGTCCCAAGCATGTTGTCACCTACACACAAGAGCACCGCCATCATCAGCTTCGTCTATGCCTATCATGCATCGTCGATCCTGTCCACTGGACAAGTGAAGGATCAAGAGTCTAATGCTATGACTCTTGATGAGAAGATTGAAGAACTAGCCATCAAAGACGTCATTGAAGATGTCCAAATGGAGGATGATGATCTCCTTGGTGATGACCATGAGGGTCTCTATGGGACTCAATGTATTCTTTCAATTTGTATCTTAGTTATTATCATACATTTATTCATCAGTAGTGTGTGCACTTAGTTTAGATTTCATTCATGAAGAATTTTTCATTATTGTAAGCTCTATGAGAGCATAGTTATGGTGTGCCCTCAAACCTATGCATTTATTTCTTAGATTATTAATGAATTGAGTTATATTTTAAAGCCTTATCTTTGCTAAATAATTACTTGTTATTAATGTTTTATTATAGAACCCATGTGAGATCCAATGGCGGAAGAAGAGGAAATATGTCTTACAGACAATTGTACCACTAACACTATTCTTAGAGAAACAAAGTATTTTCAAACACAGCTAAAAAAGACTAAAAATATCCTTGCAATTGCTGGGAGTGATCATTATATCATAGGCGTAGGAAGAGCCACTTGTTCTGGTTACACACCAAACAATGAAAGAATGGAGCTACGAGAAGACAATAGAGAGGCTTCCCGTAGCCTTACACACCACGGAGATGGCAATAGAAGTCTGCGAGTATATTGGAAGTTGGTGACATCTATCTCCTTCCTAAAAAAGAGAGTCTGTCCCTCTCACAACACCCAAATGAACTTATAGCCATGAGAAGGCTTATTACACATATACCACTATCTAGGCCTATACTTGTAGGGGTAAATCTATCATTTCTCCTATCTATAGTTATACAAATACCCTTATCTAGGCCTACATCTATAGGGATAATCCTACCATTTTCCTGGCCCAAGGTTTCTGACTCGTATATCGATCCACTGTGATGGCGCAATGGGTTGACTGGGCCAAGGTGGGGGCCTTCCCCCAACAACACTATTATGCTCCTTATGGGTACTAGACTAATCATAGAAGATGCTATATTATACCCTAAATCTAAATGCACTCACTTGAGTTTTTAAGGATATCCATGCAAATAGTTTTCGTGTAGAAACTAATGCAGAACATGATGCTAAATAAATGTTCATGACTAAGGTTGATGGATATGAAAGAAAAGTGGTTGAAAAGCTCCCCTCCTCATCAAGATTATACTACACATATATAAAACCCACAAAAGGATATGTTGCAATGAAAACAATTTTTAGAAACCTAGAATCATTTAAACTTTGGCATGATAGACTGGGTCCTTCTAGGTTGATAATGATGAGAATAATCACAAATAATTCTGTTGGATATGAATTAAAAACTAAGGATTTCCCTATTCAAGAAGATTTTGTATGCATTGCATGCGCAAAGACAAAATTAATAATTAGACATCCTTCCCTTAAGGTTGGTTAAAGATGAATCTCCTGCTTTCTTAGAAAGAATTCAAAGGAGATATTTGTTGTCCAAGTCAACCTCTATCAGAGCCATTTAGATATTCTATAATACTAATAGATGCTTCTACTAAGTGGTGCCATGTATATCTATTGTCTTCTAGGAACCACGCTTTTGCAAAGTATGTGTCCCAAGAAATTCAATTGAAAGCTAACTTTCTTGATAATGATGGAGAGTTCACCTCAAAAGTATTTAAATGATTATTGTATGGCATTGGGAATAAAATTAGAGCATTCGGTACCACATGTGCACACTCAAAAAAGCCTTGCGGAGTTACTAATTAAAAAAATAAAGTTCATTGCTATACCACTTTTGCAAAATTGTTAATTACCAACTAGTTGTTGGGGTCACACAGTATTGCATGCTACAACTTTAATTCAACTTAGATCAACTGCATGTCACAGTATTTGCTATATCTAGTTAGTACGTGGTAAAGAACTAAGTATTTCTCATCTAGGTAAATTTGGTTGTGTTATATATGTACCGATTCCACCACCATAGCATAAATCCATTGGCCCTCACAGAAAATTAGGGATCTATGTAGGTTTTGAAACCTCATCAATAATTAAGTATCTAGAGCCTATGACTGGGGATCTTCATACGACTCAGCACGCTGATAGTATTTTTAATGATGATCATTTTTCGGCATTAGGGGAGGAAAGTACCTAGATTCAAATGAATGCCGCAAAATAACATGGGAAACCGCAGGGATCAATGCATTAGATACACATAGTAAGGAAGCTAAACAAGAGGTTTAGAGGATAATTAATTTGTAACTTTTAGCAAATAACATACTAGATGCCCTCACTGATCACAAAGGTGTGGCTAAATCGCATGTACGTGCAGTTAATGTACTAGGGAGAGTAGAAGTACCACGAGAAGAGGCTACTAGCACCACTCTTGTCTCTAATCCTAGAAAGAGGGGAAGATCTTGACAGCTCTAGTCCAAGGTTCTTGGACATGTCCGAAGAAGAAAAAGATTTAGCAGAATACTTCGCTCCCTAAGACAGTTGAAGAAGCTCATCCAAAAGTTGACAAAATATCTTATTTGATCATCATGTAGAGGAACAACCCATTGACTATGCGTCCTTCTTTCTTCTGAGTTGTTTGATAAGCATTTCAGCATCACCATCGTTGAGACTCTCTATAAGGTCACGTCGGTAATTCTGCAAGTTCCTTCTTGTGCATCCTATAATCTCAAAACCCCCTTACTAGCATAAAGCAGTGTATATGCCTAGGATGTCCCTATGCTAGCTCTACTGCAATCAAACAATGTAGTCTTTGCCTTGTTGTTAACTTCATAGTTTGATCTAATTAGATGAAGCTTACTATATGTCACAAGATGGTGTGTGTTCCTCAACAAACTTTTTTGCCTTGTACTTCTCACTATCAATACAATGCTTGACAACAATCATTGCCTCACATAAATATATAATGATTTTCTTCTTATTTCTCTTCTTGAAGGGATCAACAATGTCCTTACGTTTCTCGGACTGAAATCCTGCATTTGAGCACAATAACCTCTTTGTCTTCACTAACTCATACTTTTATAATACTACAATTTTATTAGTATATCTTAGTGTAAAGTTATAAAAAAAATAGCAGTAAAAATGGTATCTCGAATACAATAAAAAGTAAAAAATATCAAGTAAACAAATACATGGGGTACTCTGCTAGATCTAGAACCAAAGTCCATGACAGAGTACAAAAAATGCTTATATTGGGTCAAATGAAAAGAAGCAATTGAGATTGAATTGAGCTCATCAAATAAGAGACAAGTGTTTGGGCTAGTAAAAAGTATCAAAAACCGTATCACGATGCAGTAAACAAGTATACAATTTATCACGGACGGTTATTAACACGGTGATAATTAATATCAAAGACGGTTTGTTACTCTGCTAGATAATAGAACCAAAGTCCATGGCGAAAATTCGTACATTAAAATGCTTATATTGGGTCAAATGAAAAGAAGCAATTGAGATTGAATTGAGCTCATCAAATAAGAGACAAGTGTTTGGGCTAGTAGCTCGCACTCTTTCCAAAGGAGCGGGTGAGCGAGAGCCGGAGAGGAGAGGTGGGAATAGATAGCTTTATGGCTAACAAGTAGGCCAGGGGAAGCGTAATCAGTTTTCTTTTTCACAGTTTTCGATGTAAACATTTGGAGAAAAGTTAGCACACCCACTTATTATGCAGATCCTTAATAGAGCTATTGCAGTGCTGCTCTTGTATTCATGTTTCATATTCCCATGACGTGAAATTTTTTAGATGACTCGTGCTAAAAAAAAAAAGACGACTCCAACTTTTCCTACTATTCCCTACCAGTTTCATTTTCCCCTGTAGTAAGTTGGAAGTGGCTATCGGCTATGGTTCGAATCCCGCTAACTAGATGTTAGGTGGGTTTATTGCAGAATTTTTGGCAAGGAGGTGGCATCTAGGGTGAGGCAAATGAACACCTGAACGTCTCCATCTCCGGGCAGGCCAGGAGGGTGCGACGCGGAGTCCCCCACCACACCACTAGCTCCACGTCCAGCCATTCGACCATGTATGAGTGCCTTCGCATTAGCACTTCGCGGAGTGACCCCTGGCGTTAACCTCGCTGTCGTGGTACGTGCCGTTGTGTCGACGAAAAGGAAAATTTGATCCTTCCATTGTGGCGCACCACGACCTGTGCCATCGAGCAACAACTGAAAGGTGTTGACGACAACAGCGTGAACAGTGAGCTTCAATTCACCATCTCGATCGATCGATTGGCAGACGCGGCTCCCAATAACGCAAAGAAACTAATCATTTCTAGGCTTCACTGCCCAACTTTAGAATACCTGAGGTCGGTATTGTTTTGGCTCGGACATCTAGCTGTATGAAAAACAAAGGGGCGCATCATCTTGATTTGAAATCCATGATCTTCTAGGAGAAATTTTAGGCCCAGGAACAAAAACCGAGCTAGTTGGTTAATGTCACCGTAAGAACAGAAAAAGATTCCGTAATCAGCATGAGAATATGCAAGCAGGGAATCATGATGGACAGTCATGTGACGAAGAAACAATCGAAATCGGATTTTCCTCGATTTAAGATAGGAAGGTTCGTCGGCACTTGTGTAGAAATGGATTGGTCCATATGCTGATCTGTCGAGTACTACGCCGATCGATAGCGATAATTGGTTGGCATGCAGGCAAGCGAAACGGTCCCCAAACTTTAGGTTTTCAACGAATGGAGTACGTACAAAACAGGGAATTCCAACGAGGTTTGAGCGGTGCCGTCCGGCAAGAGCAGCGAGTGCCCGACGAAGCGAAGGCGTGCTGGGACGGCGAGCGCGAGCATCTCGTCGTGTCTCCGGTATGGGGCGTCGAAACGGAGACCGGAAAGCGTGCGGCGTGGGGGCAGCGTGCTAGCGGGGCAGGCACAAGCATATGCGTGCACAGCTCCTCGAGGGAGGAGCAAGATACAGCAGCGTCACATGGATGCTTCATGCTTGCTTGCTTTGAAGCGATGGTCCAGCATCGACTCCAAATCCTCGATCGCTATATATGTATGCTCGCTGGCTTTCTTTTCACCAAGCAGGTATAGACCTTTCGTTTTCGATTCTTTCTTTTCCTGGTGTGATGCATCGCTCGAAAAACTTTGCTGCGTTGCCAGCGCCGGATATCATGCTTGCTTGCATTGGTGGTAACTTGTCTTGTTCTCGAACTAGTTCGGAAGTTCGATATTCTCCTGCTTCAGTGTCCGAATGCAGTGTTCGGAGCCATTGCTTCGTAACTCGTAAGCCGTAAGGACGTGGCCCTCTTCTTTTGAGCTAGGTTGATAGTTTTGTCTATGTATTTTAAGATCAGCGGATGGTAGAGATGTTAACGTGGATGGAATAAACAGTTTTGAACTCAAAAAGTCATTCGAGGAATTATTTTTAAGAAACCGTCCTATTTATTTTGACATTCGGAGAATTCTAAAGCCCAAAAGAACAGGTTTGCTAGCAAGTAGGCAAGAAAGCATGGTGATAGAATGAGATGGCCATGCCAAATTAAGCTATTTATGTCTCAATGGGGACCTATGCATCCATTAAAAAAGAAGCGGTGCGGGTGTCCTTTTAACTTCTGGAGCAGAAGTTCTAGTAGTATTTAAACTACATCACCTTCTTTTTCATATGTTCATGTTAGTTTTAAACATTGTACTTACTAGCGCTTTTCACACATATATTACATTTCCATATCCATGTGTTCAGGCGATCAGGTAACAAGAAAATCTAAGGAAAAAGGTGTGGTATCAAGCTAGAGAGCTGTACATGTTGCCACCTGTTCTTCGATCAAAAGTTGCTTAATTAGCCTCCATTATTAGCTAACAACCTAACACGTGACTTGAGTTCTCTGTTAAGTGCATGCAAAGAAAGACGATGCATGCATGCACTTCATACAAGGACTGGTCGATTATGCAGAATTTAGATACTAATCATGAGCCCATTTGAACTTTAACGTTAACACACACATGTAGAGTACGCCCAGTCGATCCCATCATCTTACCAAAAGCACGAGCACCTACCTTAACCAACAGCCGGAAACAAGGTGGATATGCATGCAGCAATGTCGATCGAACACGCCATGTGCCTGCACACCCACAAATCTACAGCCACAACTGGCGCACGCATGCCTGAGCTAGCACCCAATAATTTGCCATCTATCTTCATGAATTATACGGACAAGACTTATCCCACGGCTAGGATAGTGAAAGCCGTGCATCCTTAGCTAAATCACTACGCAATGAAGTGCCTCAACAACAAGGAAACAAAGGAAATTATTGAACGTCCTGGACATGCATCCATGTCTGTATATGATCGATCTCTTTCTGTGATCCTGACACTCGGGCCAGTTACTTACTAGCTAACCTTGTCAGTATCAAGGATGCGATAAGCTTGAAACAAAGAGTTCTCTAGTGCAAAGAAGAAATGAGAAGCTGGCTTGTAATCATCTAGCTAGTGCTGTTTGATGTGGAGATCAAAAGAGAACAGAACCTATGACGGCAACTTCCAGGGTAATGGATGGAGAGACACATGCCGAACGAGAAAAGAACCTTCTTCCATCCTGCACCAGTACCACCCCAAGTGGTCCTTCCTACGCCTCAATCGATCCCATCGGCCATGATCCAAAAAATCCTGCAGGTTGATAACAAACCTCAATAGAAATGGAGTAGTCAAAATCATAACAATGCGATTTACTAATTCTTCTTAATGCATATGCATGTTATCTATTTTAGGCATTCGCTAATTAAAATGTGTTTATATTTTTTCAAATAACGTTAACTACAAAACGTTCACAAATTGAGCTCTAAGTGCACAACATTGATTTTGTTGGATCGGATGGAAATAGAGGGGTGAATGGTACATTTTTTTTAAAAAAAATCTAGTATTCTAGGTTTTATTCTCAGATAACTAGGAAGTTACAGAGAATATCACTTTCTCTCAAAGTCACATATCAAAAAGACTTAAGAAATCAAAGTTTGATGAGATTCTCAACACCAGCGGTCTAACCTCTCTCATAGGGGGTAGTCTGACCACTGGGAGGTCTGATTGTTATGGTCATACCGGTCTAACCGCAAAATCAGTAAATGAATAGTATTTTCAGCTCTATTTCAAATAGAAAAATATATGTAACTTTTGATTGGTTGATCCAAATGACTTAAAATTTTGCATGCATCTTCTCTAGAATGTCAGAAACCTATTATAATCAATGATCAAGAAAATCATTACCAAACTTTTAACCTTTTTTCGATTTAAGAAAGAGTGCACCAAAACTGATCAAAAGAGGAAAATTTCGATCAGTTTTTGCTCGTGAGTCCTAGATGGTTTAGGTGACCTAGGATGGATTCTCACATATCATAGCAAGCTAGAACATAGCATGAATTCAACCCAAAACATTCACAAGAGTAAACCCAAAAATCACCTCTTTTTGAAAAACCGAGCAAATTCAAAAATTTCTTCTAGATCATACCTAGATGGATTAGATCTTATCTCCAGGAGATATCTCCACCTCTTATATATCCTTAGCACTGGAAAAACTCAAGAGAAGAGAAATCTAAATAAGAAAATCAAAAGCATATGAGGGAATTCATGGCAAAACTCACTTGGACAAAGTTTAGATGTTCATTTTACTTGAAGATGTATGTTTTACAACCAATCTCTCATGATAGCAGATCTCTAAGTCTAGAGCACACACACATAAAGCTCCAACCCAAGGAATCCTAATCCTAATCTTTCAAGTCTCTCTCTAACCTATCTCTCATGGGAGGAAGAGCTATCCACCAAAAGGCTTAGCCAATGTTCTTAAACTCTAACCTCTACCTCTCCTCCCCTTATATAACCTCATAACCTGAACCAAAATCTAATTGATCCATCCATTAGGCTAAACCGGATAACCCGTTAACCCCACCAAACATCGGTTTTACTTTCTCATGCACGCTTTTCAAAATAACTTACAACCACTAACCCATTAGTGAATTAACACTTGATCTACTTCATATTTTTAGCACATACAAGACCTAAACTATTTAGGCTAATACCGCGGTTTTGCACACCGTCACTTTTCCGGTATTAGATAATTTACCAAAATACTCTTCTACTGCCTTCCATGAAGTTTCCGCTTCCTTTGTCACAAAGCATCATCCATGCTTTGCCATCTTTCACGTGGTCCTAATGACTTACTACCAAACCTCTCACACGTCTAGATTCCACCGAAACGTCCTAGCTTGCACATGACCTAAGTCACTTGACATATCACATACTTCTCCTTGTGTATGATGGCACCCTACTTCCTAGACCATACAAGACCTCAGCTCTTCTTTGAGTCTAGTCCTGGTCCATCTTGCTGTTGCCCATCATATCCACCATTGGTAGCTCCCGCTCTGGTCTCCTGCCTTCTTGGTTTGTAACTACTTCATGAGTCTCAGGCATCTTCGGCGTCCCCCTGACCATGCTGGATCTCAGCACCACCCTGTACCTAGTCTTAGTCCTCCTACACCTCACCATGATCTAGCTCCAAAGTCATACAACCAACAACAATAAGCAAATCGTCACATAGCACTACACAATATACAAAGTCATTAATTTACACAATTAATCCATATATTGCATCATACAAAATGTATGCAAACAAAATATTGATCCTAAACCTATGGTTAAATAATAAACCTATGTGCACACAAATAATATCCATACCATGACTAAACTTCAACAACTCAATTTAAACAAATGCATGACCCAATAGCTCCTCACCAATATGACCGCCAACCAAAAGTCATCATACCGCCTTACTCCGGTAGTACCACTCGTACAATGCCGGTAGTACCACGCCTGCCCAATATGACTGGCAGCTGGTTATACCACCAACAATAGAATCAACTGAAGAATTTGCAAACTTTCAAAACCAAACTCAAACTCCATAAACTCTCTAAAAGTCAATTACGTGTCACAACCATAGAGTGACGTCCATATGATCTCATAAATTTTATATGCATAGTTATATGTACCCTCCTCAAATTGACTTTTAACTTTATCTAGACCTCTCCACACGACCTCGCTCATGGACCTCAAGGGTCCATTTAGCCCTCATCACCAAATTGCTACACCTAGTTTATCAGATCCAATTAATATATTTGGTCCAATGCATGATGAGTATGTCTGAAAAGCATGCTCAATAGAAATAGAACCCTTCTTATCTCAATCTACATCAAGGGCTAGTTTCATGCCTGTATGGACCATCTTTTTTACACACACAAAAAAGAGAGAGGAAATAGTACTCCTGCATGTTAGATTAATTTGCATGTGCTTGGGGATGTTGGGTGTGCTTCATCAGTGAGTAGAATTAGGTTCATGACGCTATTACTAAAATCATAAATACTCTCATGAATGGCTGGTTAATAAGGCAACTCCTTGAGCCTAAAATAAGACTCAACTCCTTGTGTAAATATGTAAAAGTATTGCTCTATATGATTTACCTTATTCCGAGTTAATCTCCTGACCATCTGATAATTGCACTTGGGATACTCGACTGAGCGATTAAAGACTAGATCATCACATTCCACCACGATGTTAATTTCCATAGAACAATATACTCACCATAGAAGTGTTTTTCCTCACTATAGTACCATATTTAAGTTGTACAAGCAACCCATGCACGGATCGAACTATGGAAGTCCATGGTCAGGTCACAGTCAGATCCAAGGGACAATTGAATTGATCCAAACAGGCGAAGGATGGGTACAATCAGATGGACTCCAAAATACACAGCCCAACAACGACCATCCAACCTCTGATTTGCCGTTCCCTCGTATGGCTGGCTATATATCCACATGAGAGGCCCCTTAGCTTTTGCTCGGGAAAAAAGTATCACTGCACCAACTCGGCAAGTACCGAGCTCTTTCAGCCTCGCCAATGCCATCTTTCGTCGACGGCCCCACTCTCCGGTCGCTGCTCCGGCCGTCCACCAATGGGCGCCGGACGAAGGTCTCCGACAGCGGCGGTGGCGGACTCGGGGGAGGAGGAGGAGGAGGGATCTTTAAGATGTTCAAGCTCTTGCCCATGCTGTCGTCCGGGTGCAAGATGGTGGCGCTGCTCGGCCGGCACAACAAGGCCCTCCTCGCCGACCACGCGACGACGGTGACGCTGTTCGGGCACCGGCGCGGCCGAGTGAGCCTGGCCATCCACGAGGACACGCGCGCGCCGCCGGTGTTCCTCATCGAGCTGCCCATGCTGACCACCGCGCTGCACAAGGAGATCGCGTCTGGGGTGGTGAAGCTGGCGCTGGAGAGCGACACGCGCAGCGCGCGCCGCCGGCTCGTGGAGGAGTACGTCTGGGCCGTCTACTGCAACGGCCGCAAGGCCGGCTACGCCATCCGGCGGAAGGAGGCGTCCGACGACGAGCGCCACGTGCTGCGCCTGCTGCGCGGCGTGTCCATGGGCGCCGGCGTGCTGCCGGCAGCCCCCGAGAAGGAGGGCGGCGTGCCCGCGGGGCCCGACGGGGAGCTAACGTACATGCGCGCCCGCGTCGAGCGCGTCGTCGGGTCCAAGGACTCCGAGGCGTTCTACATGATCAACCCCGACGAGGGCGGCGCCGGCGGCGACAGTGGTCGCGGCAGCAGCGCGGCGGAGCTGAGCATTTTCCTAGTTAGGATGAAATGAGCAAAGTACATAACTACATACTGGTGCTTCACCTTATATTTATACTGTTTTTGCTGTTTTTCTTTGTGAATACACCCTTGTGAGCAGAGAGGTGTTCGACCAAATTGGAACATAGAGAGTATGTGTAATTTAGTAAGTTGGGTGTATATCTCCATGTTAGACACTTAATTTTTTTTATGTCGTGTGGTGATCGAATTCACGGTGCAACTTGTTGTACTGAAGTAGCTTAATTATAGAGTTTTTCAATGTTATTCTTTTTTTAAAAAAATAAAATTTAGTCGGATGAATTTAGTTTTCTTTGTGCAAAAGATGAAAACAAAAGTTTTAGGATGCGACTTGTGAGTTGTGACTGAGCATGTACGTACCATAATAATTTCTCTTTAAGTGATGCATGTGCAAGCTGGTAGACACAGTGGTCATAATTTTCGAACAGTACTTTCCTTCTCCATCTTTAATCGTGACATTAAGCTAGGCTGACTTTGGAATACAGAAAATTCCCTCGCAAAAAAAATAATACTGAAATTTCGAAGAACCAAAGAAAATCCATCAGGTTTGTGTAGATTATACTATTCCTTTAACAAAAATCACCTATGTGATTCTCTGAATTTTTCTCTTTGACGAACACTAATTTAATTTGTCGTACACAACGGTTCTTCTTCATGAAATTCATTTGCATATTATCAACAGTCACCACTCACAAAGCAAATCAAGTTACCCTGTATGGCTCGGATCAAGGAGGGTGGAACATCTACCTTATAAAAAATAATTTATACGGGGGATTTTGTGAAAGATTGATTAAATGAATTAAATGATGTGGGGTTCCATCCTTCTTGATCCGAGCCATACAGATTAGATCAGATGGCTCTGTAAAAATTTTAACATTTTAGCATTGAATAAGACTTTAATACTAGATATACTCCCATTTAAGAATTCTAACCATAACCACAAGTGTACGTATGGACTCCCCACTAGTATGTATAATGTTTTGAAACGAGTTTTGTTGATCTGTCTGGTTGTAAAATTTAGTTGACAATATATGAAGATAGTGGTTATGAATCTTATGATCACCTCATAGGAGAAAATGAGCCATGTGATCAACAAACATGTGATCCTGCTGCACCAGCAGCCAAACGCATGGAATCTATCTACCTTCTGTTGCCTAAACATGACAAAGCACAACAAAGCGACAAGGCTGACGTGTAAACAGTGTTTGTAGTATGTGAATCTCGAGGAATGTATACGGTATACCATGTACCAGCTTCCTCCCGAAGCCATGCATGTTAGTAGTATAAATTGTACAAATGCAGCGCCAGAAGGTAAGGTTCCGCTTCATATAATTTCAGATTTTGTTTTTTTTTTGCTTTAGGTTTATTTCTGTCAAAAATCATTTAGAACATGTTATGTTCTAATTTTGGCTTTTTTATTTTTTCTTTATTTATTTGCATTGTTCATAACAATATAATGGGTTTTTTATTTTTTTAAAATTGAATAATTTAGAAAAAAAATAACAACTGTATAGTACAATTTTAATAAAAAAATTAATAGCTAAAACTATAAGTTAAAAGTAACTCTTTCAAACAGGCCCAAAGGATTCCATAACCTCGTTGTGTGAGAAGGACCTCTGAACTGATTGCAGCTTTCTGAAATGGATAGGTCTACATGGAGTACATTCTTCCAGCGAGTTTGATTCTTTCTTTTTCTGTGTCCTGTGGAAAAAGATTAAAGCAGGTTCTTCAAAGATTCTCCCTCTAATTAATTGTAAAAAAATATAAAATTTTCAACGCTAACCCTGAGAAACTTTGAATCAATGGGAGTATCATATAACATTCGTATGTTTTTGGATTCAAATCTGTCAGATTTTGAGGCGTTGGATAAGAGATCCAACTCTCTAGGTTTGGACCACTCATTTTTAGGGGTATGGGAAATCTGTTGGATGGAGATTCAATATCCTAAATTTGGAGTACTCATTTTTTTTTCGATGAGGGTACAGTGAATTCGTTGGATGAAGATCCAACATCTTACAATCTAATTGATTTTACCCTAAAAAACATACAAATATTGTATAGCACTTTCCTAAATCAATTTAGCTCATAGTATGCTACTTGTAACCGGAGCATCTTAACTGTACGTAGAAGAAACTTCGGACTCTGGTATTTTGTCGTAGAGTGTGATGTACTCCATTTTACGTTCCTACGCAGCAAGTAGCTATCATCATCTTAGAAGATAGCAGAATTCACACGAACAGTGATGGAAGAGGTATCGGCCGATCATCTGCAGCATCAATCCAGCGTGCAAGCATGGCAGATCCAGCTCCCTTGGACAGGATTTGGTCCTGACAGACAATCATCTTTAGTGGGGCTGTACTGTATCATCTTTCAAGATGGGCGGCCTACGTGTGTAGTGCGGCCGTCCATGCGTATATGCTGGGCCACAATGTTTGATCTGGGTTAATGGGAATGTCTGATGAACTGTTGCATTGGGAGTAGTAAGGGATGTAAATTAAAACCCTAGTAGTTCTGAACTTGTTAGCCAGGGCAAGTGACACGTTTCTCCTGCTGAGCTGCACCGCTGTTGTGGGGGTGCGGCATTATTTTTCCAGCTTGCTTTCGTACACTCTAGCTAGCCGCTAGGTGGGCATGCTCATGACTCCATTACTAACGTACCAGGAGTAAGGGCTCACAAGGTTCAGTTATGTGTGTTTGTGTTCCAAGTTCAGAAGAAGGCTTGGACTAGTGTGTCATGGAGCCAGCTTGTATGCATGAGCCGGTATGGGCATGTTCTTTTGAGCTATACAGTTGATGGTTTTTAACTATGATTGGTTAGTCTGATGAATAGTGATTGACGAAAGAAACCAAAGTCAAAAGCTGGCTGGCCATGTATAGGTGAACGAAAAGGAAAGGGTTATATTCTTTTATACTGCAGCTGATTAGTTTAATAAATAGTAATTATTGAAAGAAATTGAAGTCAAAAGTCAGCTAAAAGGTCCAAAATAATGAAACCATGTATAGGCGAAAAGAAAGGACTGAGGATATTCACCAGGGGTTACTAACCCATCCAACATTTTTATTAGAGGAAGAACCCATCCAACAATTAATCTGTGTAATGTAGAACTGGAAGATTTTGAGCCAGCTTTCTTCACACACACACACACACACACACACGAGTTGTTCTTTTGCGAAAAAAAATTAGGCAAAACAAAATTGGGCCAACATGTGGCCTAGTGAATGGCACCTGGATAGATAAAGCCCAAGAGTACTACACTTGGAAAGATGAGGTCCAATAGGTTCTCTCCTACCGGCCCGTCCGAAGCGGGCCAAACTCCACGCACTCAAGCAACTTTTTTTAGAACATTGCTACACGCACCCAGCAGCGCCCACCAATCCATCCCCTGAATCCGTCCCCTCCTCGATCTCCACCTCCTCCCACCCCCGATGGATCCGTCCGCCGCCGGCGCACGGCGCCAGGCGGAGCAGTGGACGAGGGTGGCGGAGAAGCTCCTGATGGCGCGCGACCTCGAGGGCTGCAAGGAGTTCGCCTCCCAGGCCCTGGCCGCCGACCCCCGCGCCCCGGGCGCCGACGACCTCCTCGCCGCCGCCGATGTCCTCCTCGCAGCCCAGCGCCGCCGCATCCCCAACGGCCAGCCCGATCCCTACGCCGTACTGGGCCTCGACCCCGCCAGCCCCGCCTTCCGCCGTCCGGAGGCCGTCCACTCCCAGTACCGCCGCCTCTCGTTCCTCCTCAACCAATCCCACCCCGACCGACCCTGCTCGCTCTCCTTCGCCGAGGCCGCCCGCCTCGTCGCCGACTCCTGGGCCTTCCTCTCTGACCCCGTCCTTAAATCCGCCCTCGACGCCGAACTGGACGCCGCCGCAGCCGCTGCATCTCGCAGGTACCACCCTCCCGCTCCAGTGCAACAGCAGTCGCAGCAACCGCCGCCTCCGCGGCCAACTCCGCCACGGGCGGCTCCCCAGCCACCCGCCGCCGCAACGGTCCCACCGGTGGAGTCTGGCGCGGCGCCGTCGTCGACGTTCTGGACGGTGTGCACGGCCTGCTGCCACATTCACCAGTACGATCGCCTCTACGAGGGGCGCAGACTGCTGTGCCCCAGCTGCCGCCAGCCATTTGTAGCCGAGGCGATGGCCGAACCGCCGCCCATTGTGCCGGGCACTGACATGTACTACTGCACCTGGGGGTTCTTTCCCGTCGGGTTTCCCGGGTGCCCTGGCTTTGAAAGACTGGTCAGTTCGCGGCCACAGGGACCAGATCAGCCGGCTGCGCCATGGCTTGGAGCCACTGGTAGTGTGGAAGGCAATGCTGGGGTTGGTGCTGAGAATGGGGCGCCCGTTAGTGACACAGTGGAGGTGCCAGCTGCGGCGGAACCTTTAAAGCCCATGAGAGTGAAGGTGGTGACAAAGAAGCGTGGCCGCCCCAAAGGCAGCAAGAACAAGAAGAATTTGTGACTGATACGGATGAAGATTATTGACATGATCGTAGATCAGATGGGTTGGTCGGGCTATCCATTCAAACCTGCTGCGTTGTCATCAATGGAAGCATTTGTTTGTAGGTTGAATGCTCGTTTGCTGCTGACAGGATCTTACATGAGGAGCATGGCAATGGTGATGAAAGAGTTCTTTGTTTATCGGGTAGTCTTGTTCAGTTGTTGACTTGTGCTACCTTTCTTGCCATTATGCTTTAGATGTTAGCTGCAGTATGTTGTCTAATTTCATGAATCTCCTTGAGCTAGCTTGTTGATATAAGATTATTGGTGATAGCAATTTAGTACTATGCATTGTACATTAAAATTCTATGCTATTATAAAGCTCTGCTCTGCATAGGGTTGCAGCAATTAATGAAATAGGTAAAACTTCTGTCTTTTCCAGTCAATTCTGCTCATGTCAATTTTCTAGTACCAGAATTTTGCACTTTGGCCGTCCTAGCTATGAGATCGTGCAATGAAAACATGACTCCTTTGAACCAAGGGACGACATCTCTGATTCTCTTATCATGGTACATGACTCCTAAGGAGGTGATCGTTTTAGCGATGGCTTTTGGCTTTTGGCTGAAATTTCACTGTAGCTGACTTTTTTTTTCTGTAGCTGAGTTAGTGGATAGTGTAGTGAATAGTTGACTTGCCATGTACTTTGATAGAAGGCTACAAGTACATGCTGATGATTTCACCAGGACAGCATGATAATGCCTTCTGTACAGCATCATATCGCCATTGCAATTTTTATTTCGAAAGGTTGTTTAGAACCAAGAATGTTTTGCTGACAGTTTGATGCTGTCTTATTTAGTTTCTCTGAACACCTTTCTAAACTTGTTTGTGCAAGTTGTGTTCTCCACTGGGCTTTTACTTCGAAGCCACCTTTTGAACTGATCCTTCACATGGTCTGTTTAGTGAGGACAATCTTGAGACATTTTACCTGCATCCACATTGGAGGTCGACTTGACTCTTGGGTATTCAGATTCTGAGTGAGCAGGGTCTGCAGCTATTGGATTTTCCTTCTGAAAGAATATGCTGGCTAGATGGTAATTGGGGACACTGCACCCACATGTTTGAACATAATAGTAGTACAGTAGTACTCCCTTCGGTAGTATAAGTCAGGAACAGTAGTACTCCCTTCGGTAGTATAAGTCACTGTTCCTGAAAACATCGGCACATGATGTAAATCTATTGCGAAGATCAAAGTTATAGTTATTATAATACTAGTAAGGTGCCCGTGCGTTGCAACGAAAAACCAAATAAAAGTGATGGATACTATCAAATATGATCTCAAACTGAATAATAAACATCAACTTTTTCTTACGTCATTATGTATTAAACAAAACATACATGTTCATACTCGTAAATAAATCAAAAATATATACAGAAATGATAGTAAACAAGAAGTGTTATGTATCACAAATTCACAATCAATTGGCAGGAACAAGCATTTACCTTGGCACGGGGTGATGTTGGGATTTTAAGGTTTAATCAGATCGTGTGGCTGAGAAGAGAGTAGAAAGATCGAATGGTTAAGAAGTGAGGGAGGGTGGACGTGACGGCAACCACCAACTCATTCTTTTTAAATAGTAAAGATTTTAACTATTTGGCTCTCCTTTAGTACCGACAAAATGGATGATTAGTTATAGTATATTATTTAATAGGGGTACATATGGTCTAAAGGCATTTTCAATAATAACACTACATAGTAATGTCTATAGACATCAAACTAGATATCATCTTCCCAATGCACTATATTTAACATCTGACCTACCTAATTAATATTGTGATTTAATATTTATTTCTACTTCACTTCCCAAAGCTCTGTTTAATGCAGTGACACACCCTAGTAATGTGGTAGACGTTCCTTCTCTTTCTAATAGATGTCTTAGCTAATGTCTTCGTGTTGAATTGAATTGCGTACTCAAACAATGTCTTGTATAAGACACTGCTTCCTTCTCTTCATTAATTTTTTATCTATCTCAGCACTAATCATATATGGCATGCTAATTAATGCTATAGATATTGTTTACTAGGACCATTGGGAATACCTTAATGGTATTATTTTTTTAGATTTAGTGTCTCCTTGCTCTGTGGACAAGTTGTATTATGCCATGTAATAAGCATTTGTATAGTCTAATAGCATTATTTTTTTAGATTTAGTGTCTCTTTAGACTATGTGTATTGTGGATTTTAGACTTATATTGTAGGCCAGAGAGAGTAGTTCTTTTAGAGTTGTATAGAAGACTGAGGTGAAGACACGATGGTGGGGTCAAGCTTATATTGTAGGACAAAGAGAAAGACTGAGGTGATGGCGGGGTCACAGGAATTTACATATTTGCATGTGCCTTGTATTCTTGAAGACGAATTCAAGATTGTTATTTTAGGCTGTCCTTATGATTTAAAATTTTGAATTCTAACTATTCAGGAGAAAGAGTATAGAGATAAAGACATCCGTGTACGATTTTGGTCGATATAACTGAAGTCGGTATAATATCTAGTAGGGGTGTAATTGGGTCGGATTCGGACGGATATTATTAAGACCATATCCTAACCCATATTTTTTTTACCCGGATTCGGAGTTAGATACGGTAAGACCGGATACAAATACAAATTCGGATTATTCAGAGTTTCATATATGGTACCATCGAAATGGATACACGACGGTTTTGAATCAAAACGGATAATATAGGCGGATAGTATGTGAATACATAAAAGAATATACATTGAACCGTACTACCATCATTTCAAGCCTTCAATTAGTAACAAATTCATGCATAAGTTCAAAAACCGATAAATTCATACATTAGTTCAAGAATCGATAAATTCGTATGTAAGTTCAACATAAGCAGGAAGAATTGGTGGCAACTGGCTAGTGTAGTTGGACTCTGGAATTAGGTTAGGACTTGGTTAAAATCTAGGTCAGTTGGTGTCAATGATGGTTGATGAACTGGGTCAGTTGGGATACTAACTTGCTTGTCGGATATCTGGTCGGGTAGTATTTGGTTTACCATTTACCTATGCTATTCAGTCGAATTTTAGCTCTCTTGTTTTCGTTATTGTATCTGGCAACAACTATCTGGTACGGATCAAATTTGGTACCAGATACTAAATTATCTTCCCGTATTCGGTACCAACCGGATTTAGCATTGGATCGGTCGGAACTAATCCATACTGTTTGCACCTCTAATATCTAATAGAATTGGCTTTGTAGACCCTAGTTTAAAAAGATATTCTGTTTAAAAGTTAGTTACTATAGTATAAATCAAAATCCGAAGCTGAAAAGAACGGCCCGAAGAACAGAGGTAAAATTTGTTGGCTGACGATAGCTACTCAGCTTCCATAGTAGTTTTGAAGCGGTGCAGAAATCTCAACTCGGACTGTCAGACCTACTGCAGTTTTCACCTAGCTTTTCACTGATGCTGCTGCAATAAGTTTGTTCCAAACTGTTCTCTTCCGGTTCTAGCTCTAAGTAAGGTCTTAACTGTAGAAATCAACGCTTTGAACGGAGTAAGTGAGAGGTTGATGCACTTGCAACTCTCTTAGCTTTGTTTGAAACGTGGAAATTTTTTCGATTCCTATGAGAATTAAACTATTTCATGTGAAATTTGTATTTTTCAAACAGGCCTTTAAGATGCTCAAAACTTGTAAACCACACCACATCGATCTTGGATGTCTCTGGATCAACCAGTTGACCCAAACCAATGACAATCTCTTCCTTGTTACTATTTTCGTCTCGTAATATAATTCTGATATACATATCTAGGAGTTACATTATGTAAGTAACATTTAATAAAATTATATTATATTTGTCTCTAATAGAAAGAGTAGTAAAATAGGAGCAACTATAACCAAATTCTATTAAATATTACTTAAACAATATACTTTTATGTATATATGTCGAACTTATATCGTGGGAGTAACTATGATTAAATTTCATTAAATATTACTTAAAAATATATATACTTTTAAATATATATGTTAAACTTATATCTTTGAATCGGAGAGACCGCCAACTCAGAAGACCCAGGGACTTGTATCTTTGGATCGGAGAGACCACCAACTCAGGGGACCCAAGGTCGTCAGGCTGTTTCTCCCCCCCTTCACGAGCGACGACGCGATTGATGCGTGCACGTCGTGCCTGATCGTCGCTCACAAACTCGCTTTGTCGGCAGCGGCATGATGTCGCTCCTACACGCCAATGGAGGCGGCAGCAGCAGGATCACAGTATACACGCCCTGTTGGCTACACCCCGTGTCAGCCCAGCACGGAGCAAAAGGGGTTGGAGGCCAGGCGGTTTTGTTCCCCTCGAGCGTACCGTCCCGAGTCGTGAGATGGGGAAGCAACGCCTTCGATGTGCACCAGCCTCGCTGTGCCGCCGACCGTATGATGGGCGCGAACCTGTCTCTGCCTTCTCTCGTGCTGGACATCGGCATGGACTAGCTTTTTCACCTTTCTTTTTCTTACTGGCCTGCTTGCCTTTTTTTGGTAGCCTGAAGGGGAGTGCTCGTTGCTACCGCGCGAGGGGGCATGGCATGTCGTGTAGGACGTGGCTAAAGGGGGTGGTCATCTCTGGTCCGTTGCTTTTGTTCATTAGTGTGCCGGGGTGAAAAGGCCGTCGCTTCGAATGTTGTTGTTTTTTTTCAACTGGATCTAGGGAATCAACCAACGGCGAAAGCTCGAAGGATTTTGACCGCTGTTTGGGATTTACGCAAAGCAGTGCCTTTAGTGTATCTCCAATGATCCTAGTTAAGTACTATCTATGAGAATTCCATATCATCTATAGAATACATACTAAAAGTTAGCATTCTAAAGGACTATCTATAATGATAGCTATTTGATGTTTACATGCACACACAGTCATTTATAGAGGTTATCTTGTTTTGCGTTATAGACTAGAGACGAAATAGTAGCTAGCTGTTTGTGTTTGGGCATCTCCAATGGTCTGAGTCAGCTGGCTATTTGCATGTACACATCAGCATAAATCCTATGTGGAGGAAAGAGAGTATGCAAAAAAAATCGAGCCGGCTCTTCCTTAAGCACTAGGCTATAACAGAAACGAGACAGTCTCTATAAATGACTGTGTGTGCATGTAAGCATCAAATAGCTATTCTTATAGACAGTCCTTTGTATGCAGCTATTTGGTTGATGATGTGGAAATCTTCTAGTTAGTTGCTAGTTAGGACCATTGGAGATGCCCTTTTGCATACTCTTTTTCCTCCACATAGAATATATGCTGATGTATACATATAAATAGCTAGCTGACTCAACACCATTGAAGATGCCCTTAGGAGGGACCCCGGTTTTTTCGGACCAATTCCTCCGCTCGGCGAGAAGCCGAGGAGAGCGCATGGGGAACAGGACTCGTATCTTCGGTCGGCCATCTGCTGTGACCCGAAATTTTTTTTAAAAAAAAAAAAGAACGGAGGAAGTACGTTCATCCACAGCGTTTCATGTTGTGCATCGTTATATAGTGATATGACGCAGAAAGCTCAGCTTTTACTCCCTCTTATCTTTTATAGAACGTATTTTTTTAATAAATTTGTCTATAAATATACGTACTTGCTACTAGTACGTACCAACGTATCAGATGGTGTAACACGGTCAGAGAAAAGGAGGAACGGCAGACGTGCATGCACCAGCGCCCTGTCCGCCGACGCTTTTTCACCGGCCTCCCTCCGACAAATTTTTGCGTTCGGAAGGCCCGAAAAAACAGCAGCATCCATGCAGCAAGAACACACTCGTCTCTCACTAGAGTTGCACGTCCCGCGGCGACATATGCAGTTGCCGCTGCCGTTTGATCGCTTTAATCAACCCTCTCTCTCGGTCAAGGCGCCAAAGAAGAGCGAGACCACCGCAACTTTTCTCCTCTCGACCCGACCGCGCCGCAGATCGGAAACGCCGTCGCAGCCGCTGCCGTGCCGGTGCCTACGCCGCGGCACGCAGTAAAGCCGTGTCGGCGCCAACGCTTATCGGCTTATTTAACATCTCGGCAACCACCAAACGAGGAGTCGTAGTGGTACTAGTGATACTCCTCTCCTCGGCTTCCCGCCTCTTGGTCTTTTTAAACAAAGGTCTGGAAGATACATACGCGATGGTGCCTGTACGGAGTGGTGAAGCGGAGGTGGGGATGGACGGCGAGTGCTCGGCGCCGGCGCGGAGCGGGACGAGCAGGAGCCACAGCGAGGCGGAGCGCAAGCGGCGGCAGCGCATCAACACCCACCTTTCCACGCTGCGCAGCCTCCTCCCCTCGGCTTCCCGGGTGAGTCCTCGATCGTCAAAGCGCGGCGGTTCATGGTGCCCGTGACGGCGCGGTAGGGGGTGCTAAGCTGAGAACACTACGTTTGCTGCGTGCGTGCGTGCAGATGGACAAGGCGGCCTTGCTCGGGGAGGTGGTGCGGCACGTGCGGGAGCTGCGGGGCGAGGCGGACGGCGCGGCGGCGGGCGTGGTCGTCCCGGGGGAAGGCGACGAAGTCGGAGTCGAGGAGGAGTACTGGGACGTCGGGGAGAGGACGAAGCGCGTCAGGGCGTGGGTGTGCTGCCCCGACCGCCCGGGGCTCATGTCCGAGCTGGGCCGCGCCGTGCGGTCGGTCAGCGCGAGGGCGGTCCGCGCGGAGATCGCCACCGTCGGTGGGAGGACGCGGAGCGTCCTGGAGCTGGACGTCGGTGAGCAGACCACCGAGGGAGCGTCCCGACCGGCGTTGCAAGCGGCGCTTCGTGCCGTGCTGCTCGGCCGGGATGAACTGCACGCCGTGGAGAGCTACAAGCGTCAGCGCTTCTCGGCGCAGTTCGCCAAGGTTTAGGTAGCACCGTACGAGTGACCTGTGATCAGAGAAACAGCAGGGAAAGGGAAGGAACAGTGTGTGTAGCATGTTTACTTTTTCAAGTTTGAAGTTTTAACCTGTAGTTCATCACATAATTCGGCTGGATTTGCAATTACTTAACAATTTCGATCAGTTTCTGTAGTGACAGTACAAAATACAGGCGGCCAGGCAAAGGTGAGCACCTCTAGTCCTCTAGTACAACTCATGAAGCAACTGCTGATCGTTTGCCAGTGATGTAGCATAGCGTGCATGTCTGCTACTGCTGGATAATCTGAATGATACAAAGTGAGTGTAAGGCAAGTGGAAACTGACCATGACCTCACCTTCTACTGAAGCAAAAAATTTACGAAACCAGCGCTCGGCCACCCGCCTAGACTAAGTTTAATCTTAGTACAAATCTCATAAAAAAAAGATAAAAAATAGAGCTCTGAGTAATGGAAGCAAGGCGCGCAAACCACCCAATGAATTCCGTAAAATATTTCTGATGTAATGGCAGAGCAGTGAAGATTCAAATTGACATCACAGGACAGCCTTTGTTGAGTTCAACAAGTATAAAATGATCAATTGATAAACACTCAAGGATGTAACGTTACAAAGCTGTGTCTTATTGTTACAGTGATACATCAAATGGTACCAATGTTACAACAACACAAAGATTTGTCAAATGTGGCAAAATTACACTATTTCGTATGATTGTGATTTTGCAGTATATCGAGTTATTGTTTCATGGTTCTAAGCAGAAAACAACACATGAATAATTGGATAAAATTCACTTTGTCCCCGGCAGTTTGACAGACTTTCACTTTGCTACCATTTTTTCGTTGTTTTTTGCACTTCACTCTTTTGTGGTTTTGTTCTTCTGCAGAGAAAAGAGTCCCTAAATCATAAACCTGTTACAATGCCGACGCATGTGCATCTGCAATGCTGACAACATAAAACACGACCAAGTATGGCATGCTAGTGGCCTAGTGCCATGTCAATGGATGATGCCAACGGCACTGTAACAATTACTTGATATGGGGACTCACTTCTGCAGAATATCAATACCACAATGGAGCAAGGTGCAATGAAAATGGACAACATAATGGCAAAGCAAAACCATGCTAAACTGCACGGGGCAGAGTGAAAGTTACCCAAGTAGACAAGGGCCATTCAGTGATCAAGACCAGGTAGACCTATTCTTTATGGCATACTTGCTGCCACCTTCCAACCCTTGACGGTACACTAACGTCCACTTCTCAAATGTGCAATCAACAAAATTGTAGTAGCCCCCATGAAGGCTCAGAGTTCCTTCGTTCACCCTTTTCTCTATCCAAGGGAATGTTAACAAGTTCAACAGTGAACTATTAATTGATTCCTGCACCAAAACAATTTGTTCATGTCAGACAATGACGGTGGGTTCGCTTTACATGAGTATATAACAGCTAGACACAACTCTATGTTCAGCTACCTCACACACTAAAATTTATTGAACCTTATGTGAGATCAAAGATAGGAAATGAATTATATTCAGCATGCGTGTGAAGATAAGTTTGAATTGTACAGCTACAATAACACACTGAATCTAATCCCGAAACTTGAACGCATACAAACTAAACCAAGACAGAAGCCTGTAATCATTAGCATGTTTACCGCCTAACATCTTGAGATGACTTGGAATTAGTAAAGGCCATGGAAGCGACTAATGCTATGCACTACTCTGGAAGTTCAAGGCTTTTAGCAATCATGCATCACCCTGATAAGATCAAAATCACCTTTTCACAATGTCTGCACTGCAATTCAAAACTTAAATTTCCAGCTGCTGCTTCCGTGCTTAACCTTGCGCTCTTCCCAATTGAAACCCAATCTCTAATAAAGCTTCCGTTCAAGAAACAAACAAACCAGACACGCATCACAAAAAAGTAAAAAAGAAAAGAATCTGGAATAAGGAAATGGGAAGAACTTTTACCTAGTGTCTGAATCATCTTTCTTACTTTTCATACTCATAAGTGCTTGGATGCCGCCACAACGGCTGTGACCTACCACTAACACATTCTCTACCTGAGCAAAGGAAGGTAATTGTATCAAGAGTGAATAGTCCAAAATATGTTCCGTCACATAAAAGAGGAAAAAGAAAAGGGAAAATGTAAATGTGTAGCTAACACTATATCACAATTCACAAAAGATTCTTGCCTGGAGTGAATTGACGGCAAACTCTAGTGCTGCACTAGTCTCTGAAGCCCCATGCTGATACTGCAGCATTTTTATTACTGTCAGAATTACCATAATATAAATTTGATTGCTTCAAAAGTTCAATTGAAACCTAAAGATATGCTAAATTGATAATACCTGGTATGGTGGTACCAAATTTGCCACATTACGGACAGTAAATGCTTCCCCAGGCTGAAACCCCAGAATACTGGTAGGGCACACCCTAGAGTCAGCACAAGCAATCACCATGAACTGGACACAGAAACAGAAAACCAAAAGCAATTCCATAAGGCTCGGTTTTGCCAAAATTGAAAAAGATTTCCAATTAATGTCATAATCAAGTACCTTTGGTGCTTGCTGCTCAGCAAGATTTTGATAATTAGAAAAATTTTCCCTGTCCATGGTTACAAATACAACAGCATAAACAAACAAACAAATTTAACTTTTGATATATGATCCATTATGTACTTCGTGGTCCACTTACACATAGTTTCTCTGTTTGAAGTCCATGAACCTTGCTTTCAACTCCCTGAATGGATCATATTCTCCATCTATCGCATCTACTGCATCATGTTGAAAATCTAGAAGTTGTCGAGTCAAGCCAGAATGATCTCTCGAGGCCTTTGTAGTACATGAGAATTCTCTCCTGTAGATGAAAAATATTATTTTTCTGATACACATATTATATTACAGCAACTAAATATGCACTACTTTGTTGCTCAAACACATTAAATTAGATAAGCAAGGGATCACTAGGGTGTTTGCTAATGACAGAATGCAGGGTTACTTAGTATATAAATAATGGATAATCCCAGTTAATAGTCTTTTAGTCTATCTAACGTCTGCAAATCACAAAATATAAAAACATGGTAAAGTTGACAAAAAGGTCATTTAAGGCCTACTGCCTTGTTAGTCTGTTGGCAATTTTTATAGGATAGCACACCACTGTTGTAAGCACAGTCCATCAACTGGCCCATAATACTCAACAGAACAAAATGTAACTCATTGATAATACTATACATAGCTAAGTGAAAGAGAGATGTTATTTTACAATCATTAGTTACAGAAAGGGCTAAATTGGAACCAGTCATGAGCATACTGATAACAGGAATGCATGCCTAACTGTCCAAGCTGTAACTGGTGAAAGCTTAACCACAAATGTTATAGTTGCCTTTTAAAAAAACTAAAAATGCTATACTAGAGCCCTTGTAATATGTTAAAACAGGGCAGTAAGCTCATCCATTTACCTTAGCGTTTCTCATCGGAAAACAGTGCATAACAACAACTTCCGATTCAAACCATATCAGTGTGTCAAAAAACATAGCAATAGTGGCAGGATACTCAAAATTGCATAATTAAGCTGATGTCTTTCTTGACAAAATTATGCATCCTAGATTTATAATTCCCCAAGTTTGGATCTCCTTTCCTCTACAAGGTCATACACACCCACGAAATAAGAATAACAGAGCCATCAGCATTAAATTACTGGCACTGAGAAAGCAGCTAACCTAATCCGTAAAAGCACTTTGCAAGCAAGCTGGCCAAGCAAAAAGCACAAACAGTTGCACTCAAGAAGTCCACATAATACTTCAAACATCTAATTTGAGCACCAGATCAGCGATTCAGGGGAGATTTGCTGGTTGCCAGTCACCACCCAAGAGTACCAAAACCGATCAAAGCAAAAAGGCACAGATGATTCCATAGTCCGATCACTCATCGAAACTAATAAAGATGCAGAATTTATGCACTAGATCGACTCAACTCACCGGCTAGATCCTCCCACCCGCAGGGAAACATTGCGCGGTCCCGAATCACCGATCTGCCGCACTCCACATAAGTCACAAGTTAACAAAAAGAAAAGAATCAGGAGTAACCGCAGACCTTCAGAAAATTGGCAGGCGGGGAGCTCACCGTCACGGTGCCGCGGCTCCGGCTGGAGCCGGCGGCGTGGGGGGACGCGAGGTGGAGGCACGGGGAAGCGGCCCGGAGGGGACTGGGAGCCATGTGAGGATGGGGCGGTACTCGCGTTGGGAGTCGGGGTCTCGGGCATTTGAGGAGGGGAAGCTTCGAGCGGCAATGGCCGGGGCTTTTAGGGGGAGGGGACGAGGGGGAGGAGGAGACGACGGCGATGTGACGGAGAAATCGAGGACGAAGCGGTGCTCTTTTTTAAGAAAAAATATAATAAAATTAGGGTGACTGAGCCGTTTAGTGCGATGATTAATTATGAGTGGCCGCATAGAAACCTGTATGAGAGTGAAATCTCGTCCGTTGGATTTGGATGCGGTGGAAAGATCCTGACCGTTGAATTCCTGAGTTGTTGGAGTGGTCGTTTTGGTGGGCCCCAACGGGGAATGGGCTTAAGCCTTATCGAGTTGCGTGGCAACCCATCATCAACAGGAGAGTGATTAGGTTGTGCCCACCACCCAGTCGAGCTGCGTGTCACTGTTGATTATTTATGTTCTTAATTTGTGTGTCGTTTTAGAACACGTAGCAGCTTATTATGCCTAGCTGCTTATACGCAGCAAACTACTCCTTCCGATTTTAAATATAAGTCTTTTTAGTTGCGTGAACTTTTTCCAAATATAAATCGTTGTATAGTTTCGTGATACTTTTATCTCACTTCTTTCCATCGTACCTTCGTTGAATGAATGAATATGCATATTCCCATCTATAAACAGTATATATCTCACGAGTCACGACCCCTCCCTCTTTCCGAACATTTTCAAAAGAAAAGCCACTGAAGTGTGAGAATTAATGAAGGACACCAAAGTCATTTTATCTTACTTACTAATTCGTGCGTCCAAACCTAAAACATTTAGAATCTGGGGAGTAGTATTAATTTGAATCACTCAAGAGTTAACCATCAATTTAACCAAAAAAAAAAAGAAAACATGTGAGAGAAACTACACAACTTTTAATTAAGATAGGAGACAGTTAGCTCATGCATGTTCCATTGAACAGGATGGATGCTTGAAGCAAAACGAAAAAGATTGTGCAGGGAAGGCGCGAAACAGAGAGATATCAGCTCAGCCAAAAATGCTCAAATGCAAGCGTAGTCCGCTCACCGATGAAGTCGCTGATCGCCCGGTCGGTGGGGAGGCCAAAGAACATCCTCCCACACGGCGGTGCGCCGTAGGAGGTGCTGGGGCTCTTTGCCGTGGTCAGGTGGACATGGTCGCCGCCTTGCTGCGGCCGGTGCCGGTGAGCGAATCACCGGAGCTGAAGCTGCACGTGTAGCGGCAGCCAAGCGCCGAGCTGCTGATCCCAAGGACCAAGGGAGCATAGAACGCAGCAAGTTCCGGGAAGAAATGGCCTCCCAGGAGCCACACGTGGAAAGAGAGCACCGACGAGTGGTACGATACGAATCGGTTTGTATGATGGAGCAGACGGGGACGAAAAGAACAGTTTTGTTTGGCGTCGGCGGCGTGGGCCGTGTGGTGGCGAGAGGGGAACCACTGTATATCATAAACTCCTCACCTCAAGACTCCAAACGAATGAACCCATTTTGTACATAATGGCGTGTTCTTAAGGGTCTCGTGCAGATAGGAACAACGAGTCACGTTCCTATCTTCGCTTAGCACTTCCGTTCGAAGACGGAACTTCGTTTACACGTGAGCTAGTTTTTCTTTCGGAGCAGGGGCGCTCCTACTGCCATTCCTGCAATCGTGGAGGAGATGATCAACAGGAGGAAGCTAAGCGGGGATGAACTGTGCACGCAATTGCTACAGAATTCAAGCAAGAAGCCGCCACAAAATTCAGGGGTCTTAGTAGAGCAGGAGTCTGAGTTCGTAATTATGGTCCGTGGATTAATTAAGGAGCTGTCGAATGAATCCGAAATCAGAATTCTCCAACTGCTCTCTTCTTCCTCTCCTAGTTCCTCTCTGTTTTCAGCTCGTGAGTTCACCTTGCTGCCACCAATCGCGCGCGTCAAAAAAGCAAACTGCAGCATACAATTGTTATGCGGACGCAAGTACGATTGCGCCCGTATACGCTGGCCCGGAAGCCCTTATCCCCCAATAAATTCGGTGGGGCCAACGTGCACTTGAGTACCTAACCCTGAACCCGGTGTTCCGCGACCAACAGCGCGGCGCCGGCTCCGCGGCCCAGAACTGGCCACGTGGCGCGAGCCGCTGGCGCTTTCCAAGATGCCCGGCGTCTCGTCCGTGGAGAACGCCGTCCCGTGCGCGATGGGGACTGGATCCAGCGCAAGTGGCCGCCAGATCGGTTGAGCTGGCGGGTGTTAATTGGTCACGCGCCAAGAAATTGGGAGATGCCCGCGGGCAGAAACGTACACGCAGGAACCGGAAAATTTCTACGACATGGTTTTTTATATATACATATAGATACTAAGATGCATGTACTGTCATCATTATCAACTGGGGCATTCTGAATAACGATAATTTTTAACTGAAATTTTATTATATATAATTTACTTTTTACTGTAACTGAGTTGACTTATTAGACATAACTAAATTTAAAAAATAAAAAAATAGAAAAAAAACATGTTAGCTCATCATGAATAATGCAAAGGAATACGGAAAAAATACAAAAAGCCCAAAATATATTAAAAAATTAAAAAAGATGAAATTACTGAATAGTAAAAAAAAGTTGAAACTGAAAAAAGCTCTTTTGAGCGAGGTGTGACCAGTTCGATATAAGCTTTAGAAGTTTAAACCATCCTACCATCGTTTAATAATTATATATCTCTTGCAATAATTATATATATATCTTGCACGAATCTCAAAACACTTTTGAGGATTAAAGTTCCACTTGTTTTAGTTTCAGTTTCTGACTTCTAGTTCACTATTTCTAAATTTCATCCTTTTCTATCTTTTTAGCTTTTTGCCTTTTTTTCCTATATTCGTTTGTATTGTCCGTGATGGGCTAACCTATTTTTTATATTTTTAATTTTTTTAAATTTAATTACGCCAAATAAGCAACCATCAGTTACAGTAAAAAATAAACCAACTACAGTGCAAAGTAAATCATAAAATAGCTTTTTTAAATCAAACTGCGTGCCCCCTAAAATAGTGCATATACCCGTGCATATATATGAGCGTGTGTATATATATACATGTATACACGTGGTATTGCATTTATGAAATTTCTGCGGCAGATCTTCGGCGGGCAGTCACACACGCATGTACGGCTTCAGCTTCAGTGCTTGACCAGGCTGGGAGGGCGCTCATTTGGGCTGAAAATTGGTGATTTATGGTTGAATTTACACTGTGGCTACTTTATTTTACACTCTAACTGATGGTGACTTATTTGAAATAATTAAAATTAAAAAATCTAAAAATAGAAAAACAGATTATCCCATCATGTATAATGCAAACGAGTATGAAAAAACTAGCAAAAAATCTCAAAAAGGCCAAAAAGCAAGAAAAAGACCAATTTTAAAAATATTAAAAAATAAGACAGAAACACAAAAAAATTTAAACCAAAATGAGTGGCATGGCCACGGTTGACATTGCCCTTCTCTTGCTCTCGAGTCCGGAGTACTAACGATTAGACGTTGGCTTAACCAGGCCGGGTTAGGTTGGCCCGATAGCAATCACTCCTAGCAATTTAGTCTTCACTCTTCATTGAGATGTCACCATGTGCTCGACAACTGACGAGGAGCTACATGGGGCCATGCAAAATGTAAACACAACCTACAATAAAAATGTACTAAAACACAAGAAAAGAAAGGATACTGTTGTGGTTACAGACCAAACAGAGAGAGAGTGTGTGGTAATGGAGACTTAGGTGAGCAATGCTCGCTGTCTCCCCATGGCTTGCGTCACATACATTTATATACTCAGGAGGAGTGTCTTTACAGTTATACCATAACGTCCAAATACCCTTTTCATGGGCATTCACATCATTACACACGTCCCACTTGGGCCTTATAACCCTCTTACAGGCTGGCTGGGCTTAGGTGGGGGCTACCGCTACAACAGGAACCTCTCATGGTGAAGGGCTTCACAGCCGAAGCCACGTTGCCGAGCCCTTTGGCCCTCCGTCCTACGGCCCGTGGCGATTTAGATGAGTGCATTCGGTGAGTGCGACCCGCTTTGTGCCAAGACACGAGTCGTAAGCCGCCGGTCGCTCGCGCCGCTCCGAGGATGCGGAGTCAAGCGAGCTGCCGAAGTCGTCACTGCTTCGTGCCGAGGACGCGGAGTGGGGTAGTCGTCCCTGCTTGACATCCGGGACGGGCTGGCTGCGTAGGCGGCCTCCAGCCTTGGAGCCATCTCTTGCTCTCTTGCAGCGCCACAGTTATCGGCAGAGTCGTCTTGCGGAGCCTAAGGTATTATACACTTTGGGCGTGACGCCGGGACTCCGCTGGGGAGTTGAGTAGGGGGGTCTTTGCCCGGTCCGAAGTCGTCATGCCCCGACAGCTCCGCGGGCCGGAGGTGGCATCTTAATGACTACATGAATCGCGCCGACCCCTTAAAAAGCTTGGGGCGAGCCGCTATGGCTGTAGGGGTTGTCTCGATAGGGAGGTACACATGGTGTGACACGGTTGGCGCGTCGTGGGCTGTCAACGGTCGCACAACCGCAACCGCGCGCTCCTTCCAGATATGGGCGGGATGTGTGGCGGATGCTACCGTGCGTCGTGGCGTGCGTCTTGGCCGCCGCCACCGCTCTCCGGTTGTCGACGGTTACGCTTCCCGAGTGCAAGGAATCGAAGCGCTGGGCTCCCGCCGGTTGCGTTTCGGGTCATAGGGGAGGTGAGGTGGGGTTTTTATAAAGTATCGCCGCCGGCATGTGGACGATTCGCGTGCTATTTGTCATTGCTTTGCTCTCTTGTTCCTCTTGCGTGCAATCTGCCCTTGCTCGTGCTCCTTCAACTTGCGACTACAGAGTAGGATGGCGTGCCGTGAAAATCCCGCTCGCCGGCTTAGCGGCAGCCTCGTCAAGCCAGCGCTCCCGCATCCTAGGGCGGAGTCGCGCTACAGATACGGACCTCCAGGCTCTCCTCCGGAGAAGAAGATAGATGAGCTCGCCTGCCTGCCCGTGACGGGATGGAGCCTCACCCCCGGGAGTCGGAGGCGATTGTCTTCGTCGCGTTCTTCGAGGCTGAGCTCCGGATGCCCTCGACGCTTTTTGTTGGCAAGGACTTGCGGGCTTATGGGTTAGAGCTGGCGCAGCTGACCCCTAACGCGATAGGTCACTTGGCTATTTTTACTTGGGCGATGCGAACAAAAGGTGTCCGACCCAGCGCGAACCTGTTCGCTCTTCTTCACGACGCGCGCTGTCAACCGAAGAAGGTCGAAGGGGGGCTGTCCAACTTCGCCAGCGTCAATTTCACGGTGAGGCCGAGCTGCGCGAAGCTTTTCCCCGCGCTAGCGACGCGAGGAAAGTAGGAGTCTGGCTGGATGCGGCGGTGGTTTTACTACCACGTGACAACTAGCAACGGCCTTCGGTGCCGAGGCCAGCCAATATCCTTCAACAGCTGTCCGGGAGTGAGGCTGTAGGGCCTCGATGAACAAGAAGCGCGCAGACTTGCCAGTTGCCCTCCGGTTTAACATGCGCGATCTCGACGAGGAGTTTATAATGTGCGGGTGTCTCCTCTTTCTGCTCGGTGGAAATACGAGCGAGATCACACCCGGCGAGATGGTGTCCGCCCTACAGTTTCTGCTGTGCGGAAACCCTCCGGCCCTGGTAAGTACTTTGACCGTATGTTGCCTATATATGCGCAACTGTTTTGTGAATGAAACCCCACTTTGCATGTAGGCCTCTCGCATCAAAGACGCCGCGGTGCGGTGCAAACTCCGACTGCCGCCGCGATGGCGGCGGCGAGTGCGCGCGTCTCCGTTGGCGAGCTCGGTCCAAAGATCGCTATATGCAGCCCGCTGGCCGCGTCTCCGTCAAACACCGTCGGGTCGGAGGGGATGTCGGGCACTGGGTCCGAGCACGCCGGTTCGGGAGAGCACACTGCCCCTAGCGAGGGGGGCTTGAGCGATATTGACTTGGGCCTTGGTGGCGACATCCTCGAGGACGAGGCCTTGTCGCCTATACCGGCCAACGAGGACCTGCTGCTGCACCCTCATCACCCGTGGCGGCCATTGAGGACCTGCCGCATGCGCCCTCATCCCCCGTAGCGGCCATTGAGGACCTGCCACCTTCCCCAGTCTTTTACGGCCACTGGGGCGGCCGAGGACGTCTCGCCTGTGTCCCCGAGGGCGAAGTGCCGCCGGATACGATCGCCCTCGCTCGTGAGGAGGCGGTTCAATGTAGCGGGCGTGGTCCCGAGAACCTAGGGTCCGACGGGGAAGGTGCTCTGATCGAAGGAGTCATCACTCCCCCGGCTGATGAGACCCCGGCAACCTAAGCGAAGACTGTGCGAACACCTCCCCGTGCCGCGGTGGAGGTTGCTAATGGTAGGTGTACTTTTTTCCCATGCGACTTCGCGAAGCTCTCTCTAATTTGCTTGCTCATTCCATCGTCAACCTCAGGAGAGATGAGTTCTCCCGAACGCGGTCAAGGATTGAGCAGCAGAGGTGTCCGTGAAGTTGTGGGCCTGGTTGCGCAGGACGCGGCGTGGGCGCCCGGGGCTGGCTCAGAGGCGCGGAGGCTCATCGTGTCTGATTTTATCGCTCGACCGGAGGCACTTCACGTCCTTAACGGGATCGTGGAGCGCATCGACGATGGGCTAGATCGGCGGGCCTTGGCATCGTGCGGGGGGGATCTTCTGGCGCTCGCACTGGGCGCCTCGAAGATGAGAGTAAGTACCTGAGTTCGTGGTCTACGCCGTTTGTCGAGCACGGAGCTAACAATCGCATCATCCCCCTTGTAGATGGTTGCCATCAGCCGGGCTCTGGAAGGCGAGCTTCGCGCTGCCGATGAGGCTCACGCCGTCAAGGAGGAGCGCATTCGTATGTTGGAGGCAAAATCACCAGGGTGACTTTCGACGCGCAGAGACTTGTTGCGGATGCGGAGAGTGCGGTGGCAGCGGCGCAATGTGCCATGGAGGAGGCCTAGCACGCCGCGGCGGAGGAACGTATCGGCTTGCTGGAGCAAATCACCACGCTGGAGGAAGAGAAGGCCCGGCTTGCCACGGCCCTGGAGGAGAGGAATCAGACCCTGGGTAACGCGTCGGTAGTGGCGTAGAGGGCAATAGAGTCATTGCAGAGGGCCCTCTAGGGCCTTTTTGTTGACGTGCGGACCCAACGCACAGCCCCGCGGATGTGGCTGAGATCCTACAATGAATCGAAGAGGGCTCGAGTCTCGTGTTCCGCGGTGCCAGAGCCTTTGGCGATCATTGCGGCTTCGTTGGCGCTTGCCTCGCCTTTGCCATGCTCCGCACTCGGGGTGTAAGCATGCCGACAAGTTAGTCGATCCCCAGCTGGATCTGCAGCTGAAGCCGGGGCGTTGTCCGGTGCCGTCTACACCATTCTACCCGCCCTCAAGACTTTCTACGACCGGATCTGGGGCTACATCGGGGAGGATGTGGCGAAGGTCATGCTGCGGCGGACACTACATCGGGAAGGGAATTTCTTCCAGTGGCTCGAGGAGGTCCCTCGGCGCAACGAAGATGACGTGGACCCGTAGGTGTGATGCTGGGACCCGTTGTGCTTTGCTGTGGGTCTTGATGTATCAATGCCCTGTGGCTTCCTTTATGCATGAATGAAACAATAGTTGCCCAAGGTGCTTTGTCATTGCATACTATTTCTCGTGTATTCGTGCTCTGGCGCAACGAAGGCTGGCCTCTTGCACCCAACTCCGCTTCTCTTGACGGTCGTAGCGCTTTGTAAGCGAGGTAGGCACACGAGCGCTCTGTCGAGTTAGACGCGCGAGCGCTCCATCCCATACCCTTTGAAGTGGTGGCTGCGGAGCTGGAGCCTAGTCGAATTAGATGCGCGAGCGCTCCGTCCCCTACCCTTCGAAGTGGTGGCAGCGGAGCTGACGCCTAGTCGAAGTAGACACGCGAGCGCTCCATTCCTTACCCTTCGAAGTGGTGGCAGCAGAGCCGACGCCTAGTCGAAGTAGACGTGCGAGCACTCCGTCCCCTACCCTTCGAAGTTTTGGCAGCGGAGCTAACGTCTAGTCGAAGTAGACGCGCGAGCGCTCCGTTCCTTTTCCACTCGTTAACACGCAGTGCGGAGGCAAGCCTCTAGTGCGTCTTATTTAGACAACTTAGAGTACGTGGGAATATCAACCACGTCTTAGTTAGACTCCAACGATTGCGTGGGAATATCAACCACATCTTATTTATACTCCAGAGAGTACGTGTTGGGGCGATGCCCACACGTGCGCAGGGACATCCGCGTCTTGTTCATACTCAGTAGAGTGCGCAGGGACAGCATCCGCGTCTTATTTATACTCCGTAGAGTGCGTGCGAAGGCGGACTTCGACGCTACGTCTTATTTATACTCCATAGAGTGCGCGCGAAGACGCCCCCGCTGCATCTTATTTATAGTCCGTAGAGTGCGTGCGAGGCGAACCTCGACGCTACGTCTTATTTATACTCCGTAGAGTGCGTGCGGAGGCGGACATCGATGCTACGTCTTATTTATACTCCGTAGAGTGCGTGCGGAAGTGGACCTCGACGCTACGTCTTATTTATACTCCGTAGAGTGTGTGAGAACATCAACCACATCTTATTTATACTCCGAAGAGTACGCGTAGTGATAACACCGACGCGCGCGGGACATCCGCGTCTTGTTTATACTCAGTAGAGTGCGCAGGGACAACATCCACGTCTTATTTATACTCCGTAGAGTCCTTGCGGAGGTGGACCTCGACAAGAGGTTGGCAAACGACCGGCTTTATTGATCTCCCATTAGTGTGGGCAAGCGCCTTACAATGGACAGGGTGTTGGTGCTACCACATGCTTCCCTTTTTGTCCTAGACATAATACCGCCGCAACCTATCTGCATTCCATGTGTGACGGAGTGTCTGCCCTTCCAGCGTGGCGAGGCGATAGGTGCCCCGCTGCAGAGCTGCCGTGACGATGTACGGGCCTTTCCACTTGGACTCCAGCTTGCCGATCGTTTCCGCGTGGAGTGCCATTTTGAGGATGAGGTCCCCCGGCTGGAACCCTCGCGGTACACGGAGCGATCGCGCATGCGCACCATTTGTCGCGCGTATTTTACAATGTGCTGGGTCGCGTTTACTCGTTCTCCATCAAGGAGGTCCAGGACAATTGACGCTCTTCCTCCGGCGCTTGAGCGAGGACTCTTCTCGAGCCACCTTGATTTCCTCAGGCGTCATTGCCGCATCGCCGAAGAGGAGCTTGAGTGGCGTAGATCCTGTCGAGCGTGTCACCGTTGTGCGCGAGGGACCAGAGGATGATGTGGAGCTCACTTGGCCACTTGCCCTTAGGCAACCCGACAAGACGCTTCTTGATTCCGGTGGAGATGGCGTCATTCGCCCGCTCAACCACTCTGTTAGACTGCGGTGCCCAACCAAAATGAATCGAGCATGATGCCCATGTTATTGCAAAACTCTTTAAACGGGGCGGAGTCGAACTTCAGGCTATTGTGGCGGTGATCTCCTTGGGCACTCCAAAACGGCATATGATGTTCTGCCAGAGGAAGCGTGCATAGTTGCCGAGGTGATCTTTGCTAGAGCCACAAGCTCTGGCCACCTGGAGAAATATTCCAAGGTGATCACTATGAACCGCAGGTCTCCTGGGGCTCGAGGAAGCGGTCCCACGACATCGATGCCCCATCGTGCCAGCGGCCATACTGGGGGAATGGGGTTGAGGCTTGTCGGGGGTCTGTGAATGACCCGCCCCATCTATTGGCAGCCTTGACACTAGCACACGATATCTTGGGCATCAGCAATGGTGGTAGGCCAGCAGAAACCTTGCTTGAACGCCTTGCCGACGAGCGACCTCAGCGCCAGGTGCAAGCAGCAGAGTCCCGCGTGGATTTCCGCGAGGAGGTGCGTTCCTTCCTCGCGTGAGAGGCATCGTAGAAGCGGTGCGCAAATTCCTTTTTTGTAGAGTACTCCGGCAAGCACCTGAAAGACCTGGCACGACATTGCATGTGCGGCAGCTCGACAGGGTTGTCAGGCTCTATACTGCCTTGCAAGAAACCGTCGATGGGCTCTTGCCAATCACCCTGCTGGGTAATCTGGTGGTCGAGGGCCGCATCACGGTTGTCCTGCGTGATGGTCGCCACGGGCAGAACCTCATAGAACACTTCCTCAAGAGTGGGGAGCTGTTGGCTAGAGGCTTGTGCAAGGACGATGACTTGCTCGTTTTCTGCCCGAGGGATGGCCTTGACTGTGATACCCAGGAAGTGCTGCTCCTTTGCTCTTACGACTGCCACGTACTTGGCCAGGTTGTGGTCCTTGGCTTGGTATGACTTGTCTAGGTGGCCCGCCACCAGCCGTGAGTCAGTGCGGACGACAACTCGTCGCGCGCCAAGGGCTTTAAGCTTCACGAGGCCGAAGAGTAGTGCCTCGTATTCAATCGTATTGTTGGTGGCGGAAATGCAAGACGCGCCGAGTACGACAGGCGGTGCCCCTCTAGCGTAGTGACCAATGTGCCCACGCCTGCGTCGGAAACTCCATAGGCTCCATCTGTGTCAAGCATCCACACCGGGTCGTCTGGATTGCTGGGTGGGCTGGGCCGAGTGGGTCCACTTTGTGAGGAAGTCCGCAAGAACTTGGGACTTGATCGATGCTCACGAAACAAACGTTAAGGAGAACGACGCGAGCTTGACGCCCACTTGCCAATGCGCCCTGTGGACTCCTTATTGTGCAACATCTCCGCCAGGGGGAACGAGGATGGCACATTGATTGGGTGAGCCAGAAAATAATGTCGGAGCTTCCTCGAGGCCATGACCAACGCGTAAGTCAACTTCTCGAGCTCTATGTACCGCATCTTGGCGCCCTGAAGGGCTTTAGAGATGATCGCTGTCGTTGAGGCGGCCTGAAGCACCTCAAGAACAAGGATGGCACTGATCGCTGTCGTTGAGGCGGTAAGGTAGAGCTTGCGAGGTGCCTCTTGAGTTCGTCGAAGGCCTGTGCATAGCTGTCGTCCCAATGGAACCCGTCACTACCGCGAAGGGTCTTGAAAAATGGCAAGCCCGCTCCGCTGCCCTAGATAGGAAACGGCTCAAAGCGGCCATGCGGCCAGCAAATCGTTGGACTTCCCTTGTCGTCTTAGGCGGCTCTATGGTGAGGATCGCATCAACCTTGTTGAGGTTGACCTGAATGCCGCGTCCAGACACCAGAAAGCCTAGGAGCTTGCCTGCCTGCACACCAAATACACACTTGTCCGGATTGAGCTTGATGCACGCCTTCCTGAGGTTGTCGAAGGTTTCCTGGAGATCTTGGCCGTGTGAGGCTAGCTGCTTGGTTTTGATGACAACGTCATCAACGTAAGCCTCCACGTTCCTCCCAAGTTGAGAAGCCAACGTTAAAGCAATAAGGCGGGGGAAGGTAACCCCCGCATTCTTCAAGCCGAATGGGGTCCTGACAAAGCAGTATGTGAAACGCCCCGCGTTTTAGATTAACTTTAAGTGGCAAATTACAACGTTAAGTGGGATTAACTACTAACTAATGATCTAAAATACGGGGGAATTTAAACTTTTGTTGTGTAATTTAAATTGCAATCGACAAGCGTTAAGCGAGTGCATTACTCTCACGATCTCATAGATAAAAAAATAAATACAACTAATATAGACTAGAGAGAGATAACATTCAACTGCATAATAAGTAAAAGCATTCAACTCAAGGGAAAGATATATTTATCAGTCCGTGGGACAATAGTTAATTAATTACAACTCTCTTACAATAAAGCAAATGCATCCATTACATGACAATTAAAGTTACATTGAGTTACATACAAGTATTACAATTTCTGAAATCAGAATCGTGTCCGATATAATATTACATCAAATGTAAACATAAGATTACACCGTATACATTTCATACATTTGCAATTAACCAAGAGCTATAGAAAATACAAATGACATTCATACCATTGCATACAACAATTATACTCATTTGATTACCAAAGCAACCGTAGTTTCAATTGTGAGAAAAGTTAAGTTAAAAACACCAAAAGACCGAACAAAAGAAATTAATTAAAAGAAGGATTGCCGTGAACCTAGGATTTAAATTCGTGCGGGGCATTCGCTCACCGAGGTTCCTGCATCGTCCGGGGCGATCGGCACCTCTCACACCATTAAGTCATCATTCGCAATAAAACAAACCTGTTTAGAGTTGCAAGCACTTTAGAAGGAAAACCAAAACCAACACTTGTCCACGAGCCACCAAACCAGCCAAGAGTTTCCCCAACACAACCATCGGCGATGGCTACCCCCAAGGTAAATATCTAGCACGAAGAAGGGAGCAGCGAGGACCAAAGCCGGCAAGTGTCAAGAGCCAGCAGCCCCAGATCGGCCCCAAAGATAGCCACGGACAGACAGACCCACCCGGATACTCGCTTAGCACAAAGAAATGGGCATCTCCAGAGCATACACTAGAGACCACACCACAAGCCCACGTAGCAAGCACACACACTAACCCAGAGGGGCAAAGAGAGCTCATCTTCTTTCTTCCTCCCCATTCTCATTCAACATTCCACAAACCCAATCACGGCCCAACCCCACCCAGCTCAAGCAAAGAGCCAATCAAAGCCAAGCTAGGAACAAGAGGCGGGACAAGGAGGGGACCGCAAGCCATCGGCAAGGGAGGCCACCATGGACCTTTGGCGCTAGCAACGTGAAAGCAACCATCAAGATCAACCAAAGACCACAACCAAACCATCCATTCATTCAACGAGCAAGGAGGTAACCCACAAACCGCATAATACTAACATCCATTCTCGGTGAACCTTCTACCCAACCATTAGCCAACCGTAGCAGCAGAGCATCATCGGCTCCTCACAAGAACCAAAGACAAAGATCACGACCATCGCATCGAAGAGGGTGTAGAGAGGAGGAGGTTACCGTAGTTGGAAATCGGCGGCATGCTACCGGCAAGCTACGCGCGCGCCCTCGAGAACCACCGCATCCCCGCATGCACATGGCTTCGAGCTCCGCGCGCCGAGCCGCGGCAACACACCCCGGGCCATCCACCCCTAGTGCCAAAACCGAAATAAACCAAGTCAAAGAAACCGAGTAAAAGTAAATAGTAACTAAAGAAAAACTAGGGGAAGAGGAGCAACTGAGCTTAGCGGGCGGATCCGGCCGAAGGCCACGGATCCGCGACCGGAGTAGTCGGCGCGCGCGGGAAGGTCGATCCGGGCTCGTGCCCGGATTTGGTCTACGCCACAAAGGCGATGGCGCAAGGAACCAAGAGGCGCGCGGAAAGGAGAGAGAGAGGAAGAGAGAGAGAGGCGGTGTAGGCGCAGAGAGAGGTGAGAGAGAGAGGCGGCGCGCGAGGCCGAGGCCGTGGGCAGCAGCGCAGGCCGGGCCGCGCGAGGGCGCCTCTTCGAGGAGGGAGTGCCACGGCGAGGGTGGCGGCCGAGACCGAGAGGCGCGGAGGAGTTGGGCGTCGGCGGTGCTAGAGAGGGCAAAAGGAAGCGACGGCATGTGCGGGAAAAGGGGAGCGGCGAGAGAGAGAGGGGAAGGAGGCGGCGGAGAGAGAGGAGAGAGAGAGGAGAGGGAGAAGCAATGATAGGAAGAGAGAGGAGAAAGAGCGGCGCAGCGAGGAAGTGGGGAGCGCGACGCAAAATGAAGGAGGAAGGGGAGGCTCGGTCTGAGAAAAGGGAAGAGAAGGAAAAGAGGCCGAGGCAGAGGTTGGGCCGAAGCCCAGTTGGCTTGAGGAGAAAATAGAAGAGAGAAAAAGAAAAGAAGAAAGAAAATAGAAAAGAAGGAAAAAGAAAGTTAGCGTGCACGATAGGAAATTTATGTTGCCCATATTTAACTCAAGAATTCAGATGATGTATTGAATTAACCCAGAAAATTAAGTAAGTCTTAAAATGCTAGTATCCGGTTATTTGGCATTAAAAGAGAACGACGTGTAGTCCATAATTGATTAATTTCTTATATACCGATTAAATTGGTAGTTTATCATTTAGAATCACCCAGTTATCTATTTAAATATCTAGCTAACATTGTTAGTCATGTTAACTCATGAACTTCATTAGTCAGGATAGTTGTTTATTAAAATTAAAGTAGTACCGTTAGGAGACCTAACCTTTACGCGTGTTTACTAAAATCGATCAGACATATAAACTGCTCTAGGGCATATTTAAATACGCAGACAATCGTATTGGTCGTATTTAATTTGTAGAAATCCACTCATAATTATTTTAGACATTTAGAACTAATTTCGTGTAGTCAGGTGAATTAGAATCTTGAGCGCCAATAAAACTTGTGCGCGTACGAAATAAATTAAGATACCATAGTCTAAACCTTTCGGCGTGGACCTAAATATCTGAATACTTTAGTTAAGCCCAATTAAGTGATAAAAGATCAATAACATTGGTAATGACTAACATAAATTAAATACCATCAGTAGATTAGAAGTTAGCGAGTATCAATTAAATAGGGTTTCGTCATCTAAACCAGGGTCGTAGTTAAATACCTAATTAACCTAGTTAATTATATTAAATCACCTTGTAGATACTCTTGAATATCAAAAATAAAGTAAGCGTATCCATAGACTAAAACTAGTGTGCGTACGAACTGATTTATCAGAATATCAATTAAGACGACTTATTGCACAGTTAAATGCCCAAATAATTCTTAGTAGTCGCCCATAAACTGTAGAAGGCTACAAATTAATATTCTTAATAATTAGCATAAATTAATGGCCATTAGAAGAGTTGAACTTTAGCGACAATTGGACTAACTCATGGCAATCTGAAATAGAGCGCGACGATTAGAATTTCGTGCATCGATTAAACTTGTACGCGACGACTTAAATAGCATTTAAGTTGTAAAAATCCGCCTCTAACTAAAATAAAGTGGAGGTCATACAGGGACACCTTAGTATCATTTAGTTGCTTATTTAACTAAAATATGATTTCTTTCACATCGGTAACCTAACTCGTCACGCGTGTAACCTGAGACTAAAATCCATTAGAGAGGTGGATAATTGCATACTCACCTTCGAGAAATGAAATAGACATAGTTGCATTTGGAAAATCAACTAGGAGTAGCATTCGTTGTTAAATTTATACGTGCGCTTATTAATTACGTTAATCAATAACTTGTCGAAATCAATGAAACGCCGGACACACATCCTAGATAGATCATATCTCTGACGCTAGTACAATAGTGCCACTAGTGGGTATCGTATAGAAACTAATCTTATTTACCGCGATCAAAGTTGAGTTGAGCGAAGCCTCACCCTAGGCACACAAACACATTGGCACCTAGCGGCGTTATTATGTTTCCGTAAATTAAGTCGGAGCCGACGTATTTCATTGCAGGCAACCATCCAAGCCGAGGGAAGGACTTCACCTGAGTTTACTTAAGTCCGGATATGTGGTTAATCCAGGCAAGCATTCCTTTGAGCATAAGAGCAAAGTATCTTCAGTAAAATAAAGTATTTTCCTATTAAATTATTATCACCATGCATGAAAATACAACTCATATTTTAAATCGAATGATCGTGGTAAGAAAGAAAAGAAAGAGATCAAGGGATAGTTGGAGAAGCCACCGTCGGGCGAAGATAAGTGGGTGGAAGATCCCGTAAGGGAGAAAAGGGCAGGTATGGGATCTTCTACATATGGATAAGATATAAGGTTAATCAGTCTTCGTCTATGTGAACGGACCGTATCAATCGTATCAACCATTGTTTCGTCTGAGGACGAACAGAATCAGTAATTCTATCAAGGTTATTATATTCTCCACATGGGTAAGTATTTATTTAGGGGAGATGAACCGTGGTCGGCGGTTCGAGTTCTCTGGCATGGGGATCCACAGCCGCAAGATCCCAGAACTGGTGAGTAGGCCAGAAGTGGGGGATGCGGATCGCAAGAACCCGAGCGTGGGGTACGCGAAGGCGATATATTACGCAGTGGGGTGATGGGCGCTGGTCAGAAACCGCCCCAGCCAACAGCTATGTCACTTTTTGTGAGCCTGGGTGCGAGTGGTACACCGGCCCAAGCTACCGATTGGAAATAGCTGGGTGGAGATATAATATACTGAGATAGATATAAAAGTTTTGTATTCTGATCTGGGCACCGCATCTTAGGCAATGCGGAAGAACCATGAGCCACCGGGATCAGAATGATGATGGGTAAAGTGGTACAAGCTTGCGCAATGCTATACAAATCATGAATTCATGCCTGTCTCCGGGAAAGGAGATCACGGAAACTTATGGGAGTTTTTGCCGTTCATACGAGTGTTCGATAGTTTTCTAAATTAATAATATGGACTTCTTTTCAAACTTCACAACAAAACTTATTTTCTATGATTCTGTGAAAAAGGCTGAGAAAGAGAAAGAGATTGAGAAGGAACCCGAGATTGAGAATATAGTTGTACATTCGGAGGAATGTACAAGAGCATCCAGTACATTCTTGCTATTAACGCTTGCTGAGTACTTTTGTACTCACCTTTGCTATTATTTTCCTCTGTTTAGGTGCAGGTTAAACCAAGAGATTGCTAAATTCTGGTAAAGACCATATGGATGGATTTAAGTACTACTTGGGTGGAATTCGTTAGACTCGAGGTACAAGGAGTAGAAGGTGGAGGTGTCGACCGGGTGTTCCAGGGATCCATTTGTTCTATTGTGTAGTTGCCTTAGCCTTGCTTTAGGTAGACAATAGTTAGAACCTTCTCCATTCCTAACTTTTGTAACATTCGAGCCTTGCGGTTTTATAATGAACCTTAGCCCTGCGTGGCGATATTTTTGTAATATCATATTTTTGTCTCTAATTATTGTTCCGCTGCAACACTCTGATGGGCTTATTATTCGTTAACGCGATGTTCTATCGGCTAAAACGAATAATAAACCGTTGACTAGCATCATTACCCCGCGGTAATTATGCGGGTCGTTTCAGGTGGTATCAGAGCAATGGTTGAGAGCCACGCATATAACTAGAGATGGTTTTGGACATAGGTATGATCTTCCTTGCTATATGGCATTAAGGAGAGTTTAATATCCCTTATCTTTGACCACCACATCTAAGATGAGTTGTAGTTGGTAGCAGGGAGGGGAACGACGATAATAATTATTGGACGATTTAAATTATGGAGTTAGCTCTTTTTATCTTTAGCAGTGTTTAAGTCTCTGCAAAATTAAAGTAGTAGCTAGTAAACAATGTAATGTTAATTATGAACTTAGGGTCTTGTCATGAAATGAGGGCAATTACAGTATTCTAGATAGGAAGCTAATTAATATTTACTTTCATTGCAATTAGTCACTTGCATTTAAATTCTTGCATTTCAGTCAATCTATATTTATTGTTTCATTTTCTCAACCGTAGCGACATAGGGCAACTTAGGATAAATATTATTAATTACAATGGTTTAGAAGTGAACCAAACCTTGAGACCCCGTATCTTTTCACTCTTGCAACTAAATGAAATCATCTGCCATCACAAAAAAAAAAAAAAACCAAGTAGAGACAAGTATAAAAATAAAATAAAATATTGGGTACAATCCCTAATGATGACAGATGACCCAAAATAAAATTGCTTTCTGCATACGCGATATGAGATTTCTGGACGAGTGGTCCGTGGCGCCCCGAGCGCGTAAGTTTGAGCGTACCGTGAACGAAGTCGGGCGTACTCGAGAATGAACCCTGAGCGTGGTCCCAACTGCGTAATCGTTGGGCGATCCCGAGAGCGAGTTCTCGGGCGTGCCTGGACACGAAGATCCAGGGTAGTGTAGGTTTGCACTCAGGGGCAAGCTCTGAGCGTGGTCCCAAACGCGCAGTTTTGGGCGGTCTCGAGAGCGAGTTCTCGAGCGTTGCTGGGCACGTAGTCCCAGAGTAGTGTAGCAGTTGGTTCTTTTTGCATCTCTATGTTTCTTGGGTTTTAATTGCCTAATGTGTATGCTGCAATGTGAAGACCACCATCAGAGGGAAAGTAACGCATTGTACTACTAAAACATTAATAACTTCCCATCTACTTGCATGCTAAACATTAATAAGAAAATGGGTGTCTACAAGGTAAATAAAACTTGTCCGTACCTCTGTTGAACTTACTGCAAGAGGTTGAGTAATGTCATGATAAGCAGTAAAAAAAATCTAAATTTTTATAAATTTAATTATAACTAACATTGACGGGACTAACTATAGGACGAGCGATCGCAACGGCAACTAGTGGAATATAGAACCTCGTGAGTGTATTGCGGGAAAAGCCTAATTCCGCACTAATCCTAAGATTGGTCACATGAAACCACGAGGCGCTTGAACCTCAACTAGTCGTTAGGAGACCAACCGTAGATAAATTATTTTCTACCGTCTACATCTATGAAGCTTGTAAATGGAATTGGGTTATCCTTAGAACGTAATCAGGTTAGGATGGCGCTATCTATTGATCATCTTTGGAATTGTAGATAGCTCAGCCTTAAACTCTTTACTAAATTAGGCAAGCTATTCCCCTAATAGTCTATCACTAATTTCTTCAAGTAAATTTTCTTGCCTAACCCTATCACCTTAGGTATGGCTAGACCCTCCCCAAATCAACTCTTGTATCAGATCAAGAAAATATATTCATATCCATCTATGCCTTCTTGTTATAGTTCAGACTTGAATCGTTAAAAGTTAGGGTTCTAAGTCCAAAGTCATCGTGGTGTTAATCACCCAAAGATTCATGAATTATCCCCAAAAGAGTTCACCAACATTGTTATCTATATCCGGTACATTTCCCCAAGTTCATAAATACATGGTTTCAGGAACCTTTGTCATAGTCTCCGGAGCATAACATTGACCATGTAGTTGCAAAACAAAATTTTACAAATGAAAATGGTTCCAACTTGACATTAGGAAGTAAGTATTTTTCACAAAATCTCTTTTGCATCATTCTATATAAATTATGTCTTGCACAGTAGTGTTTAAAGTTTTGAAAAGCTCATGCCATGCATTCCAAGATGTCATATATTATGAATAGGGGAAGTGTCCATTCTCTAATATCATCAATCGGATCTCCATTGAATTCAAAACCGTATGGTGACCCATACTCCGAGTATAATAAATAACCCTCTAAGCATAACTATTAATCTAGAGATATTGGTTAAAATTCGAGGATCTAAGCCAAGCTTGAAAGGATAGAACCAATCTAAGTCAGGGACTGCAGTCTAAAATTTCCAAATGCTATAATGCCAATCCCTACATACATACCCACTGCCTACAAGAATAATATATCTGATGTAGGAGTCATCTTGCCAAAACCTATCTAATTTCCCTTCGGGACACATATGTTCCTCCTAATCTTAAATCCTAGACAAGTCATTATGATAGAATGACTTGAAAACCAACTAGTACTGAGTATTTTATCCACTCTCTTAGCATGGTTAAGACAGAGTTCCATGCAGAAATGAGTAGAATAAACCCAACCATTCCAAAATAAAACCTACTCGGTCAACTCCAGAACATCAGCTTAGCATTTGCTCCTTCCAGAGAAATCCGAACCACGCCAATATCCCGTAAGTACCACAACGGACCTATAAAACCAGTTTGATCCAATGTGAAATGAGAGACTAAAACCTGATCAAACTCAACCATACCGTCCAATTTGGATCTACATCTAAAACCAAATCAGAACTACGCAAACTCTTCCACGGTCCAAGTTTAAGACCAAATACCAGGACGATTCCAGTCTCGAATCTCCCTATCACGAGACAACATCCCAACCCAATAGCATTAACACCACTTCTTTTTAATCATTCCGCTAAACCGTCATCCATGACATTCCAGTAGACCAATCGAGGAATAACAGGGCCGCTGGATTAAATCTTTCTAGACGCCCAAACAAAATGTGCTTTGACTACGGACGGAAAGGATTCATGAGCATGATAGCAGGAAGAACAAGACTAGCGGAAATCATGGAAGGACCGGCCCTATGGAATCCAGGCGTAGCTAAAGGATTAAGGAGGGGAGTTGTGAACTCTATTTCGAGAAAACTTAAATGCCTAACTAAGATTGTCCTAACTGTTGCTTCCTAAGTTAAATCAAACGAATCTCCCTACCCTAATCTCAACTATAGTCTGGACTCTAATGTGATGACACTACCTATGATGATAATCAGCAACCTTGAGCTTCCTATTAAAATACGAGGTTGACATGAGAGGAATCGGTGAGCAATTCTGAGCATAGACAGAGTACTTACTAACAGGGCGAAATGAATAGGAAAGTCTAAAGGTACGTTTCACAAAGAACCGATAAGAGACCTACTCCAACTTTACGATGCCTATTCGATTTCAGGACGAAATCATTTTAAGGAGGGAGGTTGAAACGCCCCGCGTTTTAGATTAACTTTAAGTGGCAAATTACAACGTTAAGTGGGATTAACTACTAACTAATGATCTAAAATACGGGGGAATTTAAACTTTTGTTGTGTAATTTAAATTGCAATCGACAAGCGTTAAGCGAGTGCATTACTCTCACGATCTCATAGATAAAAAAATAAATACAACTAATATAGACTAGAGAGAGATAACATTCAACTGCATAATAAGTAAAAGCATTCAACTCAAGGGAAAGATATATTTATCAGTCCGTGGGACAATAGTTAATTAATTACAACTCTCTTACAATAAAGCAAATGCATCCATTACATGACAATTAAAGTTACATTGAGTTACATACAAGTATTACAATTTCCTGAAATCTGTAACTGTGTCCGATATAATATTACATCAAATGTAAACATAAGATTACACCGTATACATTTCATACATTTGCAATTAACCAAGAGCTATAGAAAATACAAATGACATTCATACCATTGCATACAACAATTATACTCATTTGATTACCAAAGCAACCGTAGTTTCAATTGTGAGAAAAGTTAAGTTAAAAACACCGAAAAAGACCGAACAAAAGAAATTAATTAAAAGAAGGATTGCCGTCAGAACCCTAGGATTTAAATTCGGCGGGGCATTCGTTCATCGAGGTTCCCATCGTCCGGGGCGATCGGCACCTCTCACACCATTAAGTCATCATTCGCAATAAAACAAACTGTTTAGAGTTGCAAGCAACGTGAGAAGGAAAACCAAAACCAACACTTGTCCACAGCCACCAAACCAGCCAGTGTTTCCCCAACACAACCATCGGCGGTATGGCTACCCCCAAGGTAAATATCTAGCACGAAGAAGGGAGCAGCGGGGACCAAAGCCTAAGTGTCAAGAGCCAAGCAGCCCAGATCGGCCCCAAAGATAGCCGGACAAAGACAGACCCACCCCGGATACTTCGCTTAGCACAAAGAAACTGGGCATCTCCAGAGCATACACTAGAGACCACACCACAAGCCCACGAAGCAAGCACACACAAACTAACCCAGAGGGCAAAGAGAGCTCATCTTCTTTCTTCCTCCCCATTCTCATTCAACATTCCACAAACCCAATCACCACCAACCCCACCCAGCTCAAGCAAAGACCAATCAAAGCCAAGCTAGGAACAAGAGGCGGGACAAGGAGGGGACCGCAAGCCATCGGCAAGGGAGGCCACCACGGGACCTTTGGCGCTAGCAACCGTGAAAGCAACCATCGGCATCAACCAAAGACACAACTGAAACCATCCATTCATTCAACAGCAAGGAGGTAACCCACAAACGCATAATACTAACATCCATTCTCGTGAGAACCTTCTACCCAACCATTAGCCAACCGTAGCACAGAGCATCATCGGCTCCTCACAAGAACCAAAGACAAAGATCACAACCATCGGAAGAGGGTGTAGAGAGGAGGAGGTTACCGTAGTTGGAAATCGGCGGCGCATGCTACCAAAGACTACGCGACGCGCCTCGAGAACCACTGTGCATCCCCGGCATGCACATGGCTTCGAGCTCCGCCGTCGAGCAGCGCGCAACACACCCCGCCATCCACCCCTAGTGCCAAAAACCGAAATAAACCAAGTCAAAGAAACCGAGTAAAAGTAAATAGTAACTAAAGAAAAACTAGGGGAAGAGGAGCAATGAGCTTAGGCGGGCGGATCCGGGCCGAAGGCCACGGATCCGGCGACCGGAGTAGTCGGCGCGCACGGGGAAGGTCAGATCCGGGCTCCAGGCCCCGGATTTGGTCGGCGCACGGCAGCGGTGGGCTGGCAAGGAACCAAGAGGCGGCGCGGGAAGGAGAGAGAGGAAGAGAGAGAGAGGCGGCGGTGTAGGCGCAGAGAGAGGTGAGAGAGAGGCGGCGCGCGAGGCCGAGGTCCGTGGGGCAGCGGCGCAGGCCGGCCGGCCGCGAGGCGCCTCTTCCGGGGAGGAGTGCCACGGCGAGGGTGGCGACCGGAGACCGGAGAGGCGCGGAGGAGTTGGGCGTCGGCGGTGCTAGAGAGGGGCAAAGGGAAGCGACGGCATGTGCGGGAAAAGGGGAGGCGAGCAGAGAGAGGGGAAGGAGGCGGCGGTAGAGAGGAGAGAGAGAGAGGAGAGGGAGAAGCAGCGATAGGAAGAGAGAGGGAGAAAGCGCGCGCGGCGGAAGTGGGGAGCGCGACGCAAAATGAAGGAGGAAGGAGGCTCGGTGCGAGAAAAGGGAAGAGAAGGAAAAGAGGCCGAGGCAGAGGTTGGGCCAAGCTCAGTTGGCTTGAGGAGAAAATAGAAGAGAGAAAAAGAAAGAAGAAAGAAAATAGAAAAGAAGGAAAAGAAAGTTAGCGTGCACGATAGGAAATTTATGTTGCCCATATTTAACTCAAGAATTCAGATGATGTATTGAATTAACCCAGTAAAATTAAGTAAGTCTTAAAATGCTAGTATCCGGTTATTTGGCATTAAAAGAGAACGGCGTGTAGTCCATAATTGATTAATTTCTTATATACCGATTAAATTGGTAGTTTATCATTTAGAATCACCCAGTTATCTATTTAAATATCTAGCTAACATTGTTAGTCATGTTAACTCATGAACTTCATTAGTCAGTATAGTTGTTTATTAAAATTAAAGTAGTACCGTTAGGAGACCTAACCTTTTACGCGTGTTTACTAAAATCAGTACCGACATATAAACTGCTCTAGGGCATATTTAAATACGCAGACAATCGTATTGGTCGTATTTAATTTGTAGAAATCCACTCATAATTATTTTAGACATTTAGAACTAATTTCGTGTAGTCAGGTGAATTAGAATCTTGAGCGCCAATAAAACTTGTGCGCGTATGAAATAAATTAAGATACCATAGTCTAAACCTTTCACGTGGACCTAAATATCGAATACTTTAGTTAAGCCCAATTAAGTGATAAAAGATCAATAACATTGGTAATGACTAACATAAATTAAATACCATCAGTAGATTAGAAGTTAGCGAGTATCAATTAAATAGGGTTTCGTCATCTAAACCAGGGTCGTAGTTAAATACCTAATTAACCTAGTTAATTATATTAAATCACCTTGTAGATACTCTTGAATATCAAAAATAAAGTAAGCGTATCCATAGACTAAAACTAGTGTGCGCATTTAACCGATTTATCGTAATATCAATTAAGACGACTTATTGCACAGTTAAATGCCCAAATAATTCTTAGTAGTCGCCCATAAACTGTAGAAGGCTACAAATTAATATTCTTAATAATTAGCATAAATTAATGGCCATTAGAAGAGTTGAACTTTAGCGACAATTGGACTAACTCATGGCAATCTAAAATAGAGCGCGACGATTAGAATTTCGTGCATCGATTAAACTTGTACGCGATTTACTTAAATAGCATTTAAGTTGTAAAAATCCGCCTCTAACTAAAATAAAGTGGAGGTCATACAGGACACCTTAGTATCATTTAGTTGCTTATTTAACTAAAATATGATTTCTTTCACATCGGTAACCTAACTCGTCACGCGTGTAACTGAGACTAAAATCCATTAGAGAGGTGGATAATTGCATACTCACCTTCGAGAAATGAAATAGACATAGTTGCATTTCGAAAATCAACTAGGAGTAGCATTCGTTGTTAAATTTATACGTCGCTTATTAATTACGTTAATCAATAACTTGTCGGAAATCAATGAAACGCCGCACACACATCCTAGATAGATCATATCTCCGAACGCTAGTACAATAGTGCCAGCTAGTGGGTATCGTATAGAAACTAATCTTATTTACCGCGATCAAAGTTGAGTTGAGCGAAGCCTCACCCTAGGCACACAAACACATTGGCACCTAGCGCGTTATTATGTTTCCGTAAATTAAGTCGGAGCCGACGTATTTCATTGCAGGCAACCATCCAAGCCGAGGGAAGGACTTCACCTGAGTTTACTTAAGTCCGGATATGTGGTTAATCCAGGCAAGCATTCCTTTGAGCATAAGAGCAAAGTATCTTCAAGAAATAAAGTATTTTCCTATTAAATTATTATCACCATGCATGAAAATACAACTCATATTTTAAATCGAATGATCGTGGTAAGAAAGAAAAGAAAGAGATCAGGCAGACAGTTGGAGAAGCCACTGTCAGGCCAGTACATAAGTGGGTGGAAGATCCCCAGGGCAGGAGAAAAGGGCAGGTATGGGATCTTCTACATATGGATAAGATATAAGGTTAATCAGTCTTCGTCTATGTGAACGGACCGTATCAATCGTATCAACCATTGTTTCGCTCGAGGACGAAACGTAATCGATAATTCTATCAAGGTTATTATATTCTCCACATGGGTAAGTATTTATTTAGGGAGATGAACCCGGTCGCTAGTTCGAGTTCTCTCGGCATGGGGATCCACACCGCAAGATCCCGTAATCGGTGAGTAGGCGAGTGTGGGGATGCGGATCGCAAGAACCCGAGCGTGGGGTACGCGAAGGCGATATATTACGCAGTGGGGTGATGGGCGCTGGTCAGAAACCGCCCACCAACACTATGTCACTTTTGTGAGCACAGGTGCGAGTGGTACACCGCCCAAGCTACCGATTGGAAATAGCTGGGTGGAGATATAATATACTGAGATAGATATAAAAGTTTTGTATTCTGATCTGGGCACCGCATCTTAGGCAATGAGGAAGAACCATGAGCCACCGGGATCAGAATGATGATGGGTAAAGTGGTACAAGCTTGCGCAATGCTATACAAATCATGAATTCATGCCTGTCTCCGGGAAAGGAGATCACGGAAACTTATGGGAGTTTTTGCCGTTCATACGAGTGTTCGATAGTTTTCTAAATTAATAATATGGACTTCTTTTCAAACTTCACAACAAAACTTATTTTCTATGATTCTGTGAAAAAGGCTGAGAAAGAGAAAGAGATTGAGAAGGAACCCGAGATTGAGAATATAGTTGTACATTCGGAGGAATGTACAAGAGCATCCAGTACATTCTTGCTATTAACGCTTGCTTTGAGTACTTTTGTACTCACCTTTGCTATTATTTTCCTCTGTTTAGGTGCGAGTTAAACCAAGAGATTGCTAAATTCGTAAAGACCATATGGATGGATTTAAGTACTACTTGGGTGGAATTCGTTAGACTCGAGGTACAAGGAGTAGAAGGTGGAGCGTCGACCGGTGTTCCAGGGATCCATTTGTTCTATTGTGTAATTGCCTTAGCCTTGCTTTAGGTAGACAATAGTTAGAACCTTCTCCATTCCTAACTTTTGTAACATTCGAGCCTTGCGGTTTTATAATGAACCTTAGCCCTGCGTGGCGATATTTTTGTAATATCATATTTTTGTCTCTAATTATTGTTCCGCTGCAACACTCTGATGGGCTTATTATTCGTTAACGCGATGTTCTATCGGCTAAAACGAATAATAAACCGTTGACTAGCATCATTACCCCGCGGTAATTATGCGGGTCGTTTCAGTATGTCCCTATCGGCGTGATGAAACTGATCTTGGCCTCTTCATTCTTGGCCATATAGATCTGATGGTACCCAGAGTAAGCGTGCAAGAAGCTCATGAGCTCACAGCCCGCGGTGGCATCAACCAGTTGATCTATGCGGGGCAAAGGATAGTCATCTTTCGAGCATTCCTTGTTGAGAGCGGTAAAGTCGATGCACATATGCCAGACGCTGTTGGCTTTTTTCATCAACACCGGTTGGCCAACCAAGCCGGATGTTGGACTTCGCGGATGACTCCGGCCTGGCGAAGTTTCGCTACCCCCACCTTGGCCGCTTGCTGCCGGTCAATGGACATACGTCGAAGCCTTTGCGTGACCGGCCTAACATCACGGTGGACCGCTAAGTTGTGCTCGATGAGGGAGCGGTCCACGCCTTTGATGTCCTCCAGGGACCTTGCGAAGACGTCCGTGTTGCTCCGAGAACCCGAAGCAGGTCTTGCTCCACCTCCGGGGGAGAGCCTTCTCCGATGGACACAAATTGACCTTTGGCTTGGAGAGGTATCCTCTTGACCCCGCCCTCCGGTCAGGGCTTGGGTGTCTACTCCGAGTGGATGTCGCGTCCGCCTTGAGTTTGTCGGTGAGAGTGTGCACCTTGCGGTGCGAGCTCCTAGGATAAGCCTCCACGCGCCGGGCGAGGTCCTGGTCGTCGAAGATGGTGATGACACCCCGCGGGCCCGGAGCTTCATACACAAGAAGCCTTGATGCGGACCGCCCGAAGAAATTGAGGATAGGGCGGCCCAGTATGGCGTTGTACGGGTTTGGAATGTTCGTGATATCGAATACGCCGTCCTCGCTCCTGGCATTATCGTCCTGACGAAAGGAGACTCGGAGACAGACTTGGCTCAATGCCCTTAGCGGTTGACCCCCTAAACCTTGGAGCGGGGTCCCCGATGGCTTCAAGCGACCTCGAAGGATCCCCATGCGGTCGGAGGCCTCCGCAAATAGAACGTTTGCGGAACTGCCCCCGTTGACGAGGACATGCCTGACGTTGCAGCTTGCGATGTCAGCTTGGATGACCAAGGGGTCCTGGTGGGGAAACTCCATGCCTCGGGCGTCGGCTAGCGTGAAGGTGATTTCATCGTGCGCCCCTCCCAGAAGCGGTTGCGCCGAGGTCCCCATCGAGGAGCCTCCGGAGATGACGCTGATGATGTGACCAGGGCCCCCTCTGGGACCCCAGATCGTGGGGGGCTCACTTGCGGCTACTGCTCGTGGGCCACTGCGGGGGGCGGCACCTCCGAGGCCCGAGCTCTAACGGTGGCCTACCGCAGCGCCATGACGGCGGTATATGTCCGCATGGCGTGGTCACCATGGTCGTGCACCTCGCACCATCTACCGTGGTCCGCGATTTCTTGCCCTGTGCGCAGTCTCCCGCCGTGGCCCCTTCCGCATCCCCATCCCCGATCTCCGCCTCCTCCCGTGTGAGCGGGGCAGGTTTCCGGGGAGCATCCTCTATGTCGAGGACGTGGCGGGCCTTTTGGGGCCCGCGTCGGTTGTGTCGGGGCTTGTACCTACCGCTTGACGAAGTCTCGCGGAGCTCAGCGTTGTTGTGCGTAAGGGTGTCTCTCGTAGACTCTAGCTGGCTCTTGCCTTTTAAGGAGCCTTCTCTCGATGAAACTTCGCTCTTCGTCGCGCCTTCGCCGGATTGGCATCGGCGTCCTTGTCTTGACGCCGCCGTGCGTCTCCTTCCGCTCTAGCGTACTCTTCCATGGCATCGCGGCTATCCGCCCGTTCTAGCGTAGGCTCCGGCGCGACCACCGGCAGGGTCTGCTGACTCTGAGCCTCTTGCATGCTCTACACAGCTCCTGGAGATCCGCTAACTCCCGCTGGAGCACGCCGAGGGCCGCCAAGATGGCGCCCTCCATCGCCGGGCGTGGTCGCGCGACCGGCGCACTGGTCGCTACCGCCGGATAGCAGTGACCACGGCTTGCGGTCCTGGGTTACCTGTCGCGTCGGCGTGGTGGACTCCGGCGTCGATGCCGGAGCCTGTGTTGCCGCGGAGAGCGCTCGGCGCTCCCGCACCAGGTGCAGGGACAACAGTCGCACCCACGAGCGCCGACGCTACCGCTCCCTGCCATCCGGCCGGTATTGTCGGAGTTGACTGTTGCACCGGCGGCGGGGTCGGGCGTTACGCGCAGGGCGGGGTCGGCCATTGCATCGGTGATGGCGGGGTCGACCGTCACGCGGTGAGCGTCGACGCTCGCGCCCGCGACCGCCGATGCCGAAACCCTGGTGTTGACGCGGGACTTCGCCGCGCCTCCTTCCGTTTTCCTCTACCGGCGATGATGACGTTTCCTTTGGTGCCATCCTTCTCGAGATCTTGAGACTTGCTCTTGTCGTCCCCACGGACGGTGCCAACTGTTGTGATTACAGACCAAACAGAGAAAGTGTGTGTGGTAGTGGAGAGTTAGGTGAGCAATGCTCGCTGTCTCCCCATGGCTTGCGTCACATACATTTATGTACTCAGGGAGAGTGTCTTTACAATTATACCCTTACATCCAAATACCTTTTCATGGGCATTCACGTCATTACACACATCCCACTTAGGCCTTATAACCCTCTCACAGGTCGGCTGGGCTTAGGTGGGGGCCACCCCAACAACAGATACTATAACAGCTTCTGGTGACAGGATTCTCGCCGACGGCCCCACACCGACGACGACACCAACTTGGGGTCGCGTGCCGACGATTCCAACAACGCAGCCTCCCCAACGGTGGTACAACACCGACCCAATTCATTCCTCTACCGAAGCAAACGGCCGCCAACCCAATGCCGCCATGCCAAGTCCTCCTATGCCGACTACCACCGTGCCGACGATGCCCTCAATCTCGAGTTCCCAACCACTGTTCCATCCCTCAATTCCAACGACAGTGCCTACCATTCCCGGGTTGCAGATGCTTCTTTTTTAGAGAGAGAGACGGGCTGCGGATGCTCGGTACTATTCTAGTGTGTTAAGCCTGGATTCATACGCTGGATTGGTCTTTGGAATAGTTAGGCCGATCCAATTTGGAGGCCGTACTTGGGTTTGGGTTGATATATAGGGCCGTTCTTTTTCTCTGCGGTTTTTGGCTGAAAATTTTGAATTTTAGTTGTTTACGGTAGAGATTACATAGAGAGATATTCGCTTGCGATTTTGGATGGTATAGATGTTAGGCTTTTAACGTGTACTATAATTAACTTGTAGATTTTATCTAAAAAATATTCCGTTTAAAAGTTAAGTAATATAGTAAAAGTCTAAAACCGTTTTGAGAAGCTGAAAAAAATATGCCATATACTTTTGGCTCATTAGCAGCCCAAGCTCGGTATGGACGTTCCAGATGGCCCATTTGGCTCCTCTCTCTTTCTCTCTAAAAAAAGATGACCCATTTGGCGCTCCATTAACCGTTGTCTGGTTGTGCTGAGCGATTTGTCATGCTTTCGCACAATATTCCGTTCCAAAACTTGACGATGGAACGTGAAGCATCATCGTTTATTAAGCAAGGGGAGTTGGACGTAGCACATACCAATTACTGTGTACTTAGTAAAAAAAGAATGTAGAATCAAATCTCAATAAAACGAACATGTGTTCGTACTATTTAGGTCTTTGTTTGGAACCCATAAATTTAATAAGAACCAGTCTAATTTCCAAAGAAAAATCCGCACGTTTGCTTTAAATTTGAGGCAAGCCAGAACGCCTCATTTTTTTAGCCATGGCTTCCCGGAAGAAATAAACGATATGATTCCTTCGTTATTTTTTTAAAACAATTTATGAAAACAGTTTTTTAAATAGTTTGTTAATATTCAACGCTTACTCTAAAGCAAAATTCATTAGCCCATCAACCAAAAACCGAAAAGAACCGGCTCTCGTTATAGTTGCAGTACCAACCGTTGGCAATCAAAGTACCATTTACGGAATTACGTGCCACGTACAGACAGATGCATGTTCCGTTCGGTCAAATGGCTCGCACACTCCTATATGATTAGGTGTTTTTAGAGACTTACAATAAAACGAACAAGTCCCATTCTTCTGAATTACGATCATGATTCTTAGTTATGATTGATGGTTTTTTAAGACAGCAAAGATATCGATGCGAACGATATATACGATTCTAGATTCAGAAAACTGTTTAGAAAAATCGTCCAATTTATTTTAACTTTCAAAAAAACCAAAACAAAAAGACAAAGAAAAACGATGTTGCCATATTTAATGCTCAAATACATCGGTCCCACTAACTCAAAGGTGTGCTTATTTGGGCTCATGAAGCTCAAACTTGTAGCTTTTCTGGTACTATAGTAGTTTTTTAACTGTAGTTGTTGTTAGTTTTTCAGAGTAATTATTTTTTTAAATAAAATAAAAATAAAAGGATATATTATCATAAACAATGTAAAGGAATAAGGGAAAATAGAAAATACAAACAAACTAAAAAAAGATAAAAAGCCAAAAAGATTGGAGCGAGAAGTTAAAGGAGGTACTCATTTGGGATTATGCTTTTGGCTTTTGCGCTTACTTAGCAGTGTTTAAGACTTTTTTCAATGTAGCTACCGTAAGTTTTTTCAGTGTAATTAAATTAAAAGAATAAAAATAAAAAATAAATTCTCTCATCACAAACAATACAAAAGAATACAAGAAAAAAGAAAAGATAAAAAACTAAAAACAATAATATAGAAAAAAATAAAATTAAGAAGTTAAAAACTAAAAGCAAAAAAACGTAAAACAATTTAAACAGGATTTAGTTTAAACCCAAATGAACACCCAAAATGTAGTTGAAAACCGGACCTGACGAGACCAGATCCCTTGTCACGTCATACACACCAGCAGTACTGGTGCAGTACGTACGCCCAAAATGAAAAACAAAATAAAGAGACCAGCTACATAGCTATCTAAGCTACTGGAGACTGAGCGCTTTAGCTTTCCATGGAGATGCAAGGTGCGACCATAGGCCACCGCTCTAAACTACAAACAAGGAGCAAAGCCCACGAAAGACCTTCTGCGGCGCCTTTGGTTCTTCTTCCTTTGGTACCTGCCGACTTGACGAGTAATCATCCAGCATCTCTCTCTCTCTCTCTCCGAGCTGTGTGCTACGTCGATCAACGTTGTCTTGTCTCTCTTGGGGATTTTTTTCTTTTGAGGCCAAGGCCAAAGCCAGCTTTTTCTACGCACTGAGTTAACCTTGCCTTGTATCTAGAGCTGAGAGTTAGATCAGATTTATTCGTACCAATTTAAGGTCCGGCTAGCTCCACACGGTCCAAGCATGGTATGAACACACCACATGGTGAGTCATGTCGGCGTGACACGAATAGTGGGCCGGACTGAGCCTGGAAAGCCGGCCCGTCCGATGGTACGATACGACACGACATATCATACCATACTTAGACCAGCCTAGCCCGGCCAACACAGGGGGCACGACCAGCACTCTAGCACTTGCGGCTTCCTTGGCCTTGGCCTCCCCCTACCGCCACCCTACCGTCGCCATGACGCCATTCCATAGATTCCTATCCCACAAGCCATCATCACAAAGCAGAGAGAGGAAGTGAAGACTAGAGTAGAGGAGGAGCATACTAGAGCTCGACGTCATGCTTGTACTGTTGTACTGTCAAAAAAATTATACAATGAAATACATTTGTCGGGAGGCTACATATAAAATTTCATAATTTTTTTAGCATATTTGCTATTTTTAAAAATTCAAACAAATATGACACATAAAACTAATTTAGGAAAGTAATTAAGCTGGTTAATTTACTGATTTAATTACATACCTCCTAGTGGAGGGGCGACAAGTGGCCGGACGGTAAGCGCGTGGCCGGGCTCCGGTACACCACGTGTCATCTGCAAGACGCTGTCGTCCGGTGATCGAATGGTAGAAGCACCATTTTTATTATTTCTGTTTGTATATGGTTATTTTTTATAAATATAGATATAAAAGATGCTATATATAAAAAAATTCGACGTACGCGCGTCCGTCTACCGGCTAATAGCACGCGGCACTGGTACGTGCTGCTGCACGCCTGAGTAGCTCAAGGAAATAGTGTGCACTAACGAAGATATGCATATACTGTTAATGCGCCCAACATATTGCTGCTAACCGCTAAAACAAATCGCTGGACTGCGTTAAACAAAAAAATGATTTAACCGTTCGATGACAAACGTACTAGCTCCTGAATTGAGGTCAGATCAACGTGATTCAACCCGTGCAGTATTTACCTGTTGAGCTCAGCTAGGATCGAGTGGCAGCACAGGCCGGCATGCACAGCACAGTGCTTCTCATAGGACTACGTACTGACCTACATGCCGCTGTACGGGTAGCTACAAGGGGGCAGCCGGACAGCTACCTGCCTCAGGAAAAAAAACAAGAAGCAAAGCAGAGCTGATGCATGGGTGGGTGGCGCAGAGCAAAGTACAGCAGGAAGATACCCACGCGGCCTCTCTCTCTCTCTCTCCTCCTCCTTTCTCCGGTCCGTGTCGTGCGTCCCCGGCCGGCCACTGCCGCTGCGCCCGCGCGGTCACCCTCGCAACGCAGCGCGGGGCAGGCCAACGTTGCTGGGCGTTGTCTTTTGGGCTTTGCCAGGCAAGGGGGCAAAGGCAAAAGGCAGCGCCAACTTTTGGACCGGGAGGGAGCTGAGCTGCATGCCTGATGAGGGTTCCCACTTCGATCCCTGCTTCTTGAGACTGGTGTTTGTGGACGCGTCAGGCAGGAAAGCTAGCTTTGATAAGATGGTCACGATACAGAAGGATCGAGCTGCTAGTGCCGTAGTACGTACGTACTTACGTACCGTCGATCGAGAGTATCTCAGGGCATACCGGGGATGACAAAGCTCCGCTCATTTCAGTTTTTTTTTAATTTTAACTTTTTTTATTATTCAGTAATTTATTTTTTTCTAAATTTTTTTAGATTTTTTTAGATTTTTTGAGTTTTTTTGTATTTTTTTCCGGGCATTGTCCGTGATGAATATATTTTTCATTTTTACATTTTTAAAATTTAATTATGCCCAAAAGTTAAATTAGCTTCCAAAAGCCATCGCTTGATCACCCGCGCTTATATTTTACTATTCCTAAATTTTATTTTATTTTTCTAGTTCTTCGGTTTTCTTAGTTTTTTATCGGTTCTTTTTCTCCGTATTAGTTTGCATTGTATATGATCGGCTAACATTTTTTTATTTTTAAATTTTTAAATTTTAATTATGCTAAATAATCTACCATCAACTACAGTGCAAAATAAACCAGCTACAAAAAAATATACCATAAGTCATGACTTATTAAGCCCAATTGAGCACCCAAAAGCAAAATAACCAATTTCTTATTTTCTTGGTAGTGCCGAGGTCGTATTTAGAACACAGCAATTTTATAGAAACCTTATACAAATTTCACCTAAAATAGTTCAAACTTCCGCACTTGAGCGTTGACAACAAAAGTTCATTGTTCTTTTCTCTCTCGAGTGATATCTAAAGGCGGACGTTTGACGCTTCTAATGACTGTCCTTATTTCCATTTCCACTTACATATTATATTGCCACAGAAGAGTTCTTTCCCCTCTAAAATCGTTCATTTGGTAGCCTTGGGCTCGGTCTAAATGCAAGTTCTTCACATAGTTAGCAACTCAGCAACTCAAGGAACAATCCTCATAGTCGATATCCTCCTTGCTTATGGCCGAACAACTATTTTTGCCATTTATGCTATTGAAACCTAGAGACAATCAGTCACATGTTGCTCCAAGGTAACTATAATCCATACATATGGCAAGGGATAGTTGATTGCTATGGCTCCATAGCCTCAAGCCAACCGCCTGATTTTAAATTTGTTAACTCTAAGGTTCCGCTTATTTAGACTTAAGACTTTATTTGGGCTTAGATTTCTGATTTACTATTCACTATTCATATTTTTCATCTTTTTAGCATTTTTTGAGCTTTTTTACCGATTCTTTTTTCGTATTCGTTTGCATTATGTGTGATGGGTTAACCTATTTTTTCTATTTTTATATTTTTAAAAATTAATTACGCCAAATAAGCTACCATCAACTACAATATAATTTCAACCAGATGCAGTGCAATTTTAACCATAAACCACCAAATTTTAGCCCAACCGAACGACCTCTAAGTCGATCCTCATGATCTTCTTATGGGCTTCCCGATGTGCATCTGTATGTTTCTTATTTTGATCCATGGAACCATGAGTTTATTGGCATATCGCCTAGCCTTCCCTATTAGTTTAATTTTTTAGTTAAACTGGCTAATACATAAAACTCAATATAGTATCAGATTCAAAATAAATTATAATAAAGATAGAGAGGTGTCGTTTAGTCAATCCAGAATGTTAAATTGAGATTTGCATATTTAGACCATATTCGCATTCATCATCTCTTAAAAGGTCACTGCATCACATCTTCGCTCGAGATCAAACTTTTTTAATCACTACTATTTGTTTTGCATCACCACAATCCAGAATGTTAAATTGAGATTTGCATATTTAGACCCTATTCGTATTCACTTCTTTCTACATGCTCGATAAAATCTATCTCACCCGCTTTATCGCTCTTCACACGCTCTCTTATTTTCTCCTTCTAAAAGTTACTTCTTTTAATCATTACTATTTGTTTTTAACTAAAAACCAAAAGTCATCAGCAAAATTCAATAGGAACGCCCTTTAGGATTGAGGTGCCCTTTAGGATTGAGGTGTAGGAGAAATTCCCATTATCTCACAATAAATTGGAGCCCCCCAAAATCTCGTCTAGATCCGACAGCCCCTATTGTCGTGCCGTTCGTGCCTTTAAAGGGACAACAAATGATACAATTTCGGACAAAGAGGTCTGATGTTCAACATCTGGCTAGTGCAATTTAAATAGAAAATACTTGCAACTCACTTATTTTGACCCACGTCTTGGATCTGGTGGAGCCTTGACGTGAGAGAGCCAGAAACCAATATGGCCATTTTTGGTGTATAAATATAGAGGCAAGTGAGTTAGGTTGCGCTAAAGTCAATATCATTGGTGTTCGTACTGGCTTCTACTTCTAAGAATCTAGAAGTCAATATAAACATTTGTTTTCTCAAACAGTTTATTTACTCCTCTCGCTCTTGTCTCGTTCGGAGTATAAGATAGTCACATCACATATCCTACTACTCTCGATCTCGTCTCGACACATATCTCACTTTTTTTCCTTGCTCATCCCTTTATTCTAAAAGCTACTTTTTTTAATCACTATTATTTATTCAACTAAAAAACCTCGGCTGCAACCAAAAGCAGCAAACAATACTAGCACCCCTTAGCAGCTAAGATACTTCCAGAGGGACGCCGCTAGACAATTTCCAGTGAGGTTACCCTACCGCCTTAAATCTCGAGCTCCACCAGTTCCTCTGTATACGTACGTACGTAATCTGCACTATACAGCCCAGACTTGGTTCGGCTCGTTTATGTGATCAAGAAATTTGTGCCAGACTTGCATGGTTAATACCACACAGTGCGTTAGATACTACACCTACATGCAAGCATGAGTGCAGTAAACCTTAGAACCCTTCGCACGAGCTCCACCAGTTCCTCTGTATACGTACGTACGTACGTAATCTGCATTATACACGAAGGATTCGAAAACCTTAAAGCCAACGACCATGGCCCCCTTCCTGACCCATATGCATAGGTCAAATTTCTACATACGATCACGACTGGGTAACGACCAGCACGAATCACAATACTAACTGAACCTGTATGCTTTGTCTCTTGCACTTACGCTGTTCTGCTAGCATCTTTCATTTTTTTTAAATGCATACTAGAGCAAGGTAGGAAACTTGGCTGATGGGAGAAGGCTCAAGGTCCCATACGGTAGAGAGCCACAAATCAATGGCTCAACTAGAATGGGCATGCCTGTGTGATGTTTTCCTCTCACAATACATGGTTCACTGGTGGCTATACTAGTATACTACCTCAATATTCGGCAAAGTTACAGGAAAGCATCTACAAAAGAGTATGCGAATAGTGGCGATAATTTTAACAGTACAGCCTTCAGCTGGTTACCACTTACCAGTACCAATCTAGGCATAAAGAAACCATCAAAGGGTAGCATTCACTGGTGGAAACATCCTTTCTATACGAAAGAAAGATAATAAAAGCAAGGGTTTGTTGGCTAGTTCGAGACGTGCATGCAACTGAAAAGAAAACACAGATATTAAACTCCCTTCTCGCAATGCAGATCCATATCGATATTAGATGTAGAAGCCGACGACAAAGGAGTTAAACCCTAGCAGCTAAGGTCAATGGAGATCTAGCAATTAGGCGCGCGTCGTCACGCCATTAACCTTACAGAATGCAAGCAATGCGGTAAGCGCGTACCAATTCTCTCTTATTAGTACGGTAGTGGTGGTGGGTGAGGCGCACGAGCCGCCGCCGGCCACATCACTTCTTGGGGCTGCGAGTGGCGGGCGTAGATGGACACGCCGCAAGGTTCCACCGGTTGCGCTGCCGAGGCTGCGGCCGCGGCCAGGTGTGGTGGTGGCTGCCGTCGTAGGTGGCGCTGTTCTTGCGGCTCCGGTTGGAGCTGGTGACCGCGGTGTTCGTCCGCGTCGCCGCTGCCGGAGAGTGACACGGAGACGGACACCGACGCGTCGTCGTCGGCGGGGAGGCGGTGGAAGGTGGGGTTCGTGAAGGCGGCGGCGATAACCACTACGGTGGTAGCGGCGTAGAGCGAGCCTGCCACGGCGCCGCCGACGATCTGGCCGTGCGGGCCGGCGAGCGAGATGGAGAGGCCGGCAGCGGAGACCGCGGCCTGGGGCGCCACGGCGGACATGGCTGGCGGCAGGAACGTTGCGGACATGGAGAGGATCTCGTACCGGCCGTGGAAGATGATGGCCGCCGGGGCGGTGCCTGGAACAGCGGGGGAGGGGTGGCGGAGCGAGACGTTGGCGACGGAGCCGGTGCCGGCGAGCACGCAGATCCCGAGGTTGCGGCGGCTCGCGAAGCGCGAGAGCGCCTCGGCGACGTCGCGGCCCCCGGGGATCTCGATCACGTGAGGCCGCATCGCCGCCGCGGGCTCCGCCTCCCGCGTGATCACCACCGGCGGCTTCGGCTTGTTCTTGGACCCCGGCGGCCGCCCCCTCCGCTTCTTCCCCACCTCGATGCTCGCCCCGTCTCCCCCACTGCTGACAGCCAGCTGGGGCCCACCAAGCTCCTTCAGCTCGGCGCTCCCCCGGTTGTCCACCTCGTCAGAGAAGCACTCCAGCTGCTGCTGCTCCCCGTGTACTCCATGGTGGTGGTGCGAAGGCGGTTGCTGCTGCGGCGGCGTCGCGAACCGTATGGCCGCCACGTCCTTACGTTCTTGGTACAGGCTATCCTTGCTCATGTCTCTCTTGCCAAATGACATGGAGACGTAGTAAAGCACCTGGTTGCGAGCGATGTCGGCGCGGCAAGTGGCAATGGTTGTGGGTGTAACACTGATGAGAGACCTCTCTAGACTTGGGAATGGGATGGAGCGCGAGATAAGGAAGTGATGGGGGAGAACAGAAGAGAAGAGTAGCGGTGGTACGAACAGGAGTACAGGCCAGGATGAGCCTGAGGATAGGAGGCGGTGCTACTGTTGTTGGTGAGAGCGACTACCAGGTGTTGTTCCCTTTGGCCATTTCACGCTGGTGTCTTCTTGCCCAAACCGGAGAGTAAGGCTAGAGGGGTGCAACTGCAAAGTGTGCACGGGTTATTCGAGTGAGAAGTACTACGGTATGGTATTCCGACGGTATATCTCTCTTGTGTCCGCTTTTCTTTTTCCTCTCTTCTCTCAAAGCGCTATCGATCTGTTTCACTTCTCTCTTTTTCTGCTCCGAAGCAGCTCCGCGCGCTGCCTCCACCACCCCCGTACCCTCTACGACCACCCGCGGCCAGTGGTGCCATCACTGTCCCACCCCCGACCCTTCCCAGTCACATCGCCCCCTGACCTAACTACCATAGCCACCGTTGCCATCGACCTCTAGCTCTGCCCACCGCTCTCCTATCCTGTCCATCACCCCCGTCGCCGCTCACCGTTTCCCCCTAATCTCCTTCTATACGCGCGCACGGGGAGGGGGGTGAATCCATAGTTGGGGAGCTGAATCCGCTGGCAAAGGAGAGCGAGGGGGGAGGGAGCGACAGACAGGAGCGAGAGGGAGCACTTCGGGAGGGAGGAGCATGAGAGAGAGAGGATGGTATACCGTCGAACGGTATACCTTTCGATAGTTTTTCTCTATTCGAATTATTTTATCATTCAATCTATAGCGAATATGGTTTAATTTCTCTATTTGAATAATAGTTTTTTCCTCTCCATTTGTAATCATATTTAAATTTTTTTTGAGGTATATGTTTTTTGTTGTAGCATATAAGAGTATTCGATTTAGATATATGAATGCAAATATAGTTTGACCGAAATGTTATACAAGTACTTGTAGCTAGGGTTTTATTTTTTTGGGTTACGACTGATAGTTTTTCTCTCTCTACTTTTTGGGATGATAGCGGATGGTGAATACACTAACGTGGACGGTACACATACGGTTTTAGACTCGAAAAGTCGTTTAGCGAATCTGTTTTAAGAAATTGTCCCATTTACTTTGATTTTTTGAGAAGACTTTGCTCCGCTCAATTAGGCTTCAAGCTTAATTACACTTGAAAAGTTCACAGCAGTTACAGTACAAAATAAACTTTAAATAATACCAAACAGTGATAAACCATAAAAAAACCTAAAAAAGAAGCTCAAATGAGCACTATCGGAAAGCAAAAGCCCAAACAAGGGGCTAGATCAGCATATAGATTGGTTGTGAACAGTGGGCGCGGTGTTGGCGTCTACGTGCCGACCCGCGCGGGGTTGCTTGGCTGCTCGGGCACAAAAAAAGGAGGCAGAGCGGGCGGCGGGGCCGCGCGCGCGCGCTAGCTGGCCCGCATCCTTCGACGGCAAGGCACGCGCGCAGGCGTGCCCGCGTTCCGTGTGCCTGTGCGCGCGGTGGGTCGTGCCAGCCCGACCCTGCGCGCGCGGACGAGTGGCTCGTGGAGTCGCGCCGTGCACGCGATGCCGAGCAGATAGAGCACGGGCGCAAGGGGCAATCATCACCGGTCCACCGCAGCAGCACACATGAGTAATGTAGCGTTCTGCTGATACCAGGCCTCCCCTGAACCTGAATCATGAATGCCGGCTCTGTTCACCCAACGGCGACGAGTACGATCGATCAGATTCGCTTGCCCTGTTGTCTGCACGGCATGCGTTGTTCTTCGATATCCCCACAATTAAAAGGCACAGCTAGGCAGCAGCAAGCTGGATTTAAATTACTGATCAGACTGCCCGTCCGTGCCCCCCCACCGGCCTATCACGTCTGCCGCTCTGTGCCGATGCAGGCCTACCGAGTCATAGCTGCTGTAGCTTGCGCAGGCCGACCTGGCCATTTATGCACGGTTAAACTTGCTGTGCGCAGCTGAACCCTTTCTCAGCTTTTTTAGGTTTTAATTTTAATTTTAGTTTTTTTACTATTTAGTAATTCATTTTTTCTAAATTTCTTAGATTTTTAGGCTTTTTAATAATTTTTTTTTTTCGTATTTTTACATTATCCGTAATAAGTTAATATATTTTTAATATTTTTTTAAATTTAATTTTACCCAAAAAACTAAATCAGCTATAGTAAAAACTAACTACATTGAAATTTCACTAAAAATCAGAAACTATCGCTAAAACAAACGCCCCTAAGCTTCATCTTTTTTTTAGTTTTTAGCTTATTTTCTAGCTTTTTGTCTTTTTATTTTTTATATTATTCGTGATGATTTAATTATTTTTTATTTTTATTTTTAAAATTTAATCATGTTAAAAAAACTATCAGCAGCTATAGTAAAAAAACTGCTAGAATAAAAAACTTGAAGGTTGAGTTTTGTAAGCCCATCTTGCCCGATTTAGGCTTATTTTTGATGTAATTAAATTTTTTAAAAAATAAAAGTTAAAAAAAGTATATTAGTCTATCACAAACGAATATAAAAAATTTAAAAACCTAAAAAAGTAAAAGTAAAAAATAATGAACTAAAAATTAAAAGTCGGAATCTGAAACCGGCGCAGCTGCTGCATGCACAGACACAGTGCACTGCGTTTTGTTGAGTTTGTTGACCTGAACAGGCTGGTCTTGGTGTCCCATTACATTATGAGTTATAGCCCTTTACCAGGTGCAGCTAGCTAGGAGCCTAGGTGGCAAGTTTACACAGTTTATTGGAGGTTTATGCCCGGTCAAACTTTGGTGTACAATACATAACCATGCAATCTGTTGTTCTTTTTCAAGTTGGTGGTGGACGATACACGGTAACATTCCAGCATGAAGAAACAGTAGATCACTTCTGTGCTACAGTGAATAGACCATCTGCAAAATATTAAGGGTTAATCAGCATTTTTTTCAAAACAAATGTAAACAGCTTTACTGTAAAGACAGACTTTTAGAGAGAGGATTTGTATGATTCGTGAGCATAACATATCTACATATTGAAATGGCTGCAAAATTCACTAAAATGACAATAAACAAGGAATATGGTTTTTCCACGTGTCTATCGCCTACTGAGGTGTTTGACTTACTTCCAACCTAACCTTTTTTTGTTTGAAAATGGAAGAGGTTATTCTACCACCATAGTCACAACATTGAGTTACATATATTAACCAGTTCATCTAAAAATTTAAACTGATAAGAAAATACAAACAATTTACTTATATTTCAACATTTCCACTCATGTGTAGATTCTCTCAAGCTTAAGATTTCTTTCATGTGTAGACTCTCTCAAACCTAAGATATAGAATAGAAATTGGCTTTAATTATTTTTTTAATTACGCCAACTGGGTCTCAAATTTAAGATCTCTTGATTCTGATACTATATTGAGTTATATGCATCACCAATTTACTTAAAAGCTTAATCTGATGAGAAAAGATAGACGATTTCAACACACAATATCAATAGAATATGAGGAACGATTCTATGCAAGCCACAAAAATCATTGGATAACTCCACTATAATTACTAACAGGTAGGCCCGTTTGATAGTATTAAGGATCCCACTAATAAATGGGTCCCATTTGTTAGATCCTATCTAATACGACTTGAGATAAAACTGGGGTTCATTAAACGCTTTGCAAAAAGTATTTAGGGTTAACTGAAAGCTTTTGAAAAACTAGTGTTTCGTGATATATATGTTAGGATGCCTAGGGTTTGTACCATTCCCACAAGGCAATAGCCTAGAGCTAAATATAGGTTTTTTGGATTTATGGTTTATTATTTAAATATTTGAATTCTGGCTGTTTTTGAGAGGTAGTATATACAGAAAAATAATTGCATACGATTTTGATCGGTACAACTAAATTTAGTACATTTTTTACTAAAATTTTCTGGTTGACCTAGAGCCCCGCCTAGACACGCATGCTCATGAACATGCCCACGCGCAGCCTAAGTGACGAAGGCTCGACCGGACCGGATCGACTAGTTCTAACATAGTAGTCGGCCTCAGGGCAAAAGCGACAATTCAGGTGGGCTAAAATAGAGAAAATGGGGGAAACACGGGGAAAAGCCAAAAAAGCAAACAACTTTCAACTTCGACTTTCGATTTTTCTACAGTAACTAGCTTTCAAACGGGTTTTTTGCAACCTCTTTCGGCTAGGTCCTTGTAACATCAGATTTCTCTCTACGCTGATGATGTGGTTATTTTCCTCAGGCCTTCTGCTAATGACATGGATCTTAGCCTTGATATGTTGCAGTTTTTTGGGGAAGCCTCTGGGCTAAAGACTAACCTGCTGAAAAGCAACGTTTTCCCTATTCATTGCTCGAGCTGGACATTGCAGCAGTTCAAAATCACATACCCTGTGAGGTGCTTGAGTTCCCCTGTAAGTACCTCGGATTGCCTCTCTCCTTCTCAAAGTTTTCAAGAGATCATATTCAGCCTTATGTGGACCGGATTGCTGATGGCCTTCCTGGTTGGAAAGCTGACCTTCTCACTAAGGCCGGAAGGAGGGTGCTGGTTCAGTTTGTGCTCACTTCGATGCTCATTTATTTGGTCATGGCGGTTGATCTTCCTTCTTGGGCAATCAAGGCTGTGGACAAGATTAGGACAGGTTTTCTTTGGCGTGGCAGAAAAGATGCAAAGGGTGGTCACTGTTTGGTTGGTTGGGCAAAAACTTGTCGCCCTCCGGAGTTGGGAGGCTTAGGTATTTCTGATCTACAGAAGACCAATTGGGCGTTGCGAATGCGGTGGGCGTGGCTACAAAAATCTGAACCCAATAAACCTTGGTCTGTTTTTCCCGTCCAAATCCACCCTTGTGCACAGGCTTTCTTCTCCATTGCAGTGGTTGCTGAGGTTGGGGATGGAGCTCGAGTTCTTTTTTGGATAGATAGATGGCTTCATGGACAGCGGATTTTGGACTTGGCGCCACAACTGTCTGCTCTAGTGTCCAAAAGGAGAGCTATGAAACGCACTGTTCTTGAAGCACTGATTGACCAAACCTGGATTTCTGATTTTCAAGGGGCCCTTTCTGTGGGAGTTCTGGTGGAATTCCTCGAGCTTTGGGATTTACTCTCTGGAGTGATTCTTCAGCCAGGTGTGGCGGACACATATATTTGGCGCTTCTCAAACTCTGGTGTGTATTTGGCTAAGTCTACCTATAGAGAGCTGTTCCAGGGTGCCACTCTTTTTAGTCCTTGGGAAAGGATTTGGAAGTCTTGGGCGCCGGGCAAATTCCGTTTCTTCATGTGGTTGGTGGCCCATAACAAGTGTTGGACTGCAGACAGGCTTGAGAAGAGAGGCTTGCCTCATCCTGCTCGTTGTCCCCTTTGTGATCAGGCACCGGAAACAATAAATCACTTGTTGGTCGGCTGCTCCTTTGCCCGCTTTTTGGTTTTCACTGCTGCGTTCAGTTGGCCTTCAACTCTTGTCACCGCAGCCTACAGATTTTTCTTTTGAAAGATGGTGGTCGATGGTGAGCTCCAAAACTGATGGGGAGGTGAAGAAGGGCCTCAACTCGGTAATCATTTTGGGGGCTTAGTCTCTCTGGAAACATTGAAATCAATGTGTCTTTGAGGGAGCGTCACCGGTTGTGGCCGTGGTCTTGGCTCAGGCAAGGGAGGAGCTGAAGATGTGGAACTTTGCAGGGGCACGGGGGATTTCCTACCTGGTTGCTCTTACGTTTGAGGCAGGATAGTCCTAGTCTAGTTTTTGTTTGGCTCTTTTTGGTTTGGAGTGCATGTGCCTTCTGGGCTCATGTTTTTTGTAAGTTTTTTTGGGTTTCTTTAACCCTGGTTCCGCTTCTTCTTAATATAATGATACGCAGCTCTCCTGCGTGTTAAAAAAACTAGCTTTCAAACGGAGTATCTTTTCAAGATGAGGTCTAATAGTTTATTGTAGTACATATTGTATTGATTTCATTTATATCGATCAAAACCGCACGCAACTATCTCTTTCTTCGTATTCTCTCGTGAGCAGACAAAATTCAGAAATTTTAGCCAGTTTCAGCCATAAGTCTCAGTCTAAAAGAACATGCCTAAAGTTTGAACTGGATCTTGTATAGAATGGCAAATCTTGAATTGCAATCTACACAATAGCAAATCATAAAACACGTCATTCTATGGAGTGGCAAATCCCGAATTGTCTCTTGTTTTAATCTCCTTGCAATGTAGTCTGCCTTACTCTAAAAGTTCATTAACTGTTCTTTTCCACAGTTGAATTAGATACATCATGGGATATAATAAAGGCTGTAGATTTATGGGAAATAATGACTCAGATGATGAATATGTTCTTGTTAAGCAAGAGGATGCAGCTTATGGGTTTGATTTCTTTATAGCCACATACATATTGTCACTTAAAAAAACCAAGGTAAGTATGTTTAATGTTTTTACTCCAATCTGTTGTTTTATCCATCACTTTCTTCTTTCCTGTTCCTTTGGGCTTTGGCTATGATTCACTGAACAATCCTTGCTTAACATTGTTCATATTATGATTATGATATTTGAAGAACCTTGGTTTCCATCCATATCCTTTTTCTCTTAAATAAGAAATGCCCCAGTCACCTTTTTTTGAATGTGACTAGTTGTGCTGTCCCTCATTTAAGTTTCTGTTCTTTTCTATAATATCTAGCTTGTGAGCCTGGATTATTATCATGCGCGAGTGCCATTTCTTGTTATGTATGAGAATTGATAGGTGCTTCATATATTTGATGCCTGAAAATTTCATGTTTTACAGGAATTGTCTCCTGATCGAATTAAAAAAGGTTCCTCTCTTTTCTTAATCCAGATGTGTCTCCATTATTCTTGCACAGCCTCGCAGGACATAAGTCGTACTGTACTGTACACTCCGAGATGTGTGCAGAGGAACGGAGCTTCCTGTTTGGATTTTCTCGATTCCTCAGAGATTGAATTGCTTTTTCAGAATTCTTGTGAAATTCCTACGTCCCAACCACGGTCTGGATTGGCAGGAACTAGAACATGACAGACAGGACGACAAGATGTGGCATAGGTTTAGATACAAGCTAGGACTGTTGGGAGTGCCCCTAATACAACTTGAAACGAAGTAACGCATGCTGTTTCGTAATTTGTTGGTAATTAAAACAGATTCTGGGCCCTAAAAAACAAGGTCGCGGCACTTCATGATATCACAACGGAATCAGAAACTAATGGCCCGTTTGGAACATGCACGGCCCAGCCAATGGTGTTGTTCCTTTTTATTCCAGAGACCACCCAATTTTACACAGAAACCGGGAAATCTAAGCGGCAAGCATATCGTCATCTACATTGCATTCTCCAAGGTAAACCTTGATGCTTCGAGGAGAACCGCAGCTGCCTTCTGCTACAAGCGCTCTATCGTTTGCTGCCATGTGCTGAATTATTTTGTATATCATCTCGATCTGATGCAAAAGGACATAAAGCATGAGTTAAAAAATAGTGAAAATAGATGACAGAAACAACAAATAACGAGACATGTGGAGGCAAAGGTGGAGATTACGTCTTCAGGGCAATGGCAACGATCTGCGATTTCATCCAGCGTCAATGGTTCAGCAGGGTCTTTGCAGCTGGAAGACAACAAAACAGGTATATAATCAACAGAAATCTAGGAACACCCCAAGAAAAGATTCATGAGATAATCAACTGGGGGACAAATGCAGATTTAGGTAAACATATTCCATGTCTTCAGCAGTTCTGCTGATAATTCAAGTTTTGTGATGTGCTGAAATTGGAAACACACTGCAAATGGTTTTATCAGTAAGAGACATGCTCAAGTCATAAAGTGCAAACCACGACTCATTTCTTATTGTTCTCGAAGAAAATGACTTATTTGTTGTTGAAACTTTGTTTTAAGTTTCAAGAAGGGCGACTAAGTTAACTTGTTCAAGCAACAGGCTTGCTATCTGGTGACTTTGCAGCCATATAAGGAAGACTAACTAGCTGTCAATTGTAATCCACAAAGGCATTATCCAGGTAATGGAGGGCATGCATATCTTGTAATCTAGGGACATATGTTTTTAAAGCATTGGCAGCTAGGCATTCCCCAAAATACTATGCACGATCAGTACCACTTTATCAGGGAAACAAATAATAAATGCAAATAAGAGATTCCATGCCTGGCCTCATTCAGAACAGTCAGCACCCTTTTCTGAAGTGCCAATACCTCTCCGGCTGCCTTTTTCCTGCCTCAACACCTGTCCAGTGCATAACACATATAAATCATAACAATGACAATAACTTAAGGATCCTGAGCAAAATTAGCATATCTTGAGCGTACCAGGCTGATGATAGGCATTGATATTTACTAAAGAAGCATAAATCCCAACTGCACGTTCATAAAGTGCAACCAGTGCTCCAACAGCTCTAGGAGTTACTTCTTGCACAGTAACAGAGATGGACTCCCGGTCATTAGCATAAAGAGCAGAACGGGTACCCTGCAAAGTATAGGTTTCCTCTGTCATCGTATTGGTAGACAAATTAACATGATTCTATTGTTAAAAACTGAAGGTCAACCTGCAACATCCCAAACAAATAGTCACCACATGTAACTCCAGGCTCAAGCTCCCAATCATGACCACGAGGCCTGTCGTGCAAAACCTCGATAAAAGTAACGAAGAAGTTGTGCACACCTTCTCTCAGCTGTTGAATGTAGCTGTAACCAGAGATAATTCATTAGAACTTGCACTTTAACAACAATAAATGCTGCAGAAAAACGATCACAAACTTACGCGTGCTGGTCTGTGCTTCCTTTGTTACCATATACAGTTAGCCCTTGATTAACCTGCCATTGGAAATTTCTACACTTATAAAGCACACTACTGAACACAGAATTTGGCAACTGATAGTCTAGTCCAATAACATCAGCTACTGTGAGTAAAGAAATGCAAGAATGTATACCCGATTGCCATCAAGGTCAAATTCTTTCCCAAGAGATTCCATGACGAGTTGTTGCAAATATCTACTCAAAAGTAGCAGACTATCCTTGTAAGGAAGAACAACCATATCCTGGAACAGATCAACAGAGGGTAAAGTCAGCAGTAAGCAAATGCCAAATACTGAAACAAGAAACTTCAACAGAAGCAGCTGAAGCCAATGAAGTTGCAAACCTTATTGCCTATTCCTTCTGATGCCCAATACCAACATAATGCAAGTAAGGCTGCTGGATTTTCCTTAACCTGGATAAGTACAAAACCACATTTGATACATTCTCCATAATTATATTACCAAACTACATGGCTTGTACATTTATAATATCATACCACAGTGTTCCTGGTTTCCTCATCCATTAATGCTGCACCAACTAGCATTTCCTTGATATTGATACCCTGGCAAGTGGCAACAACTATGCTCATGTTAATCTGAAAGCTCATTAAAGTCCCTTTATCAACAACACAGGAAAATGGGAAGGCACTGACCTGTAATGCAGCTGGAAGTAAACCCACAGCTGACATTTCTGACGTTCTACCACCAACCCAATCAAACATAGGAAATCGAGCTAACCATCCCTCTATTTTGGCAGTGTTATCTAATAAAGAATTTTCTTGAGTAATTGCAACACCCTGCAAAATAGTTTGTGCAGATATAATGAACTAGAAGGATGCCCCGCGCGTTGCAGAGAGAATTTGTAGAAATTAATTTGTTTGCTGTAATAGAGATTAATTGCAGTTAGTGGGGACTAATTACATCTAACAGACATCTGTGACACTCAATTTTCATCCAAAGGGTTTTGCAGAGAGAATTTGTAGAAATGAATTTGTTTGCTGTAATAGAGATTAATTGCAGTTAGTGGGGACTAATTACATCTAACAGACATCTGTGACACTCAATTTTCATCATAAGGGTTGTGAACAATAGGGGTGATGTGGCTGCATAAGGGAAGAAAGAAATAGCACTGATTGTAGTTAGTAGGGATTACTTGTTGTTTGCTGTAATAGAGATTAATTGCAGTTAGTTGGGACTAATTGTATCTAACAAACATCTGTGACACTCAATTTTCATCCAAAGGTTGTAAATAATAGGGGCGATGTGGCTGCATGAGGGAAGATAGAAATAGCATTTTTTGTAGTTAGCGGTGATTACTTGTTTAAGATATATAGATTAGTTCCACACCAGTCAATAGTCATATATCACGCAGCATGTGGAAACAGTGCATAAAACAAGCAACAGAAATGGATGGCCCACGGACTTATTGTAAAACAATCATACAAAACAAACAATCATATAATCAATAAGACAAATGCTTTGTTATTGAACAATGAAGAACAAATCTATTGATGCATAGAATCCATAAAAAATGTAACAATGCAATTTCTGTAACCTGAGTTACATGATACACCTCAAATATTATGAGTACCACAGAACTGAATCTGGACCAGCTCCTATAAATGACCTCCTTATCACTAGTTTGTACATGAAACATGAGACAAAATCGTTTCAGTATAGATACCATATCCCTCATACTATCGCATCAGTATCTATACTAAAACTAAGAATCTGGAGTAATATTCACTGGTTCCAAGTTTTAGATTAGCCCAATGCAGAGCATTTTCCATTTCAATAGATAAAGAACATACAAGAAGAAAAAAGAACCTGAGGTCAAAACCTGTTTTGAGAAGTCCAACCCAGCATCTCGGAAGGCTTTTTGTACTTCTAGTAGACCATTCCGGGTTTCAGGCGTGCCTCCACTCTGTAAGTATAAACAAACATGTAATACAAATAAGTATGTAATAGCACGTGGGAAAAGAGGGAGAGAACAAGGAAAAGTAGGAATTATATGTACCTTAGAAATTACAATTACTAGAGTAGATGCAAGTTCGGGTCCTAGTTGAGCAATTTGATGATCGATACCAGCAGGATCAGTGTTGTCAATAAATCTTATCTGAGATATCAAGCAGAAGAGGTAAAGCTTACAGCTGCATGAAACACACCTAAATCCGCAGAATAGACAAATGCAATCAAAGTACATTGTATGGATTACAGAACTTGGGACATACATTCAGTGGGGGGTTATCAGGTGCAAGTGCCTCAGCAACAAATTGAGGCCCCAAAGCAGATCCTCCAATTCCTATAGAGAGTATTTGAGTAAAACGACCAGCCAGAGATGACGGAGGTTTAATCTGCATTTACAGCAAATCACTGTCTTATGAGTGTTTGTAATGATAAAAAATGAAGAAAGCAAAAGCCTGAATAAGCTAAACATGATTAGCGTATATCTATTGTACAATGCACATTCCCCAAAATCCGTTCATGGCAATCACCAAACTGTAAGGGGCTCCTATTGTTCCGAAATGCACCCTCAAAAGCACAGCCAACAGTTTACTATGTCAAATTACTACACCAGAGCATGGTTATACACAAACATGCTCTAGCTTCCTCGTGATGACATATCCAAGCATTTTCCATCACATTGTGCAATTATACAACAAAAAACCTCTACAAATAAACTAATGTTCATAATCTCGTCTCCCAAATGCTTCCAGGTGCTTTGTCAGGCAACTAAAGCTAACTATACTGCCATTCTTCCTATGATTGACTATGGTTATATGGTGTATGCTCCCTTGCCTTGCCTAGACTCACCCCCAAAATTAAGCTTTTATCATGGCGGACCTATAAATATCTAAGAGTAGCACTACAAAACCAAATATTTTATCCAATCCAGACTCTGGAGCAGCAACAGTTGTTAGTATCTCAAGCAAATGAGAAATTTGCGGTGACCTTGCCGGAGACGACGTCGTGGGAGAAGGCTAGGATGCGGTCGAGGGTAGTCTCGATCTTGGTGCGGAGGAAGGAGTTGGGGGCGAGGCCGGGGTTGCGGAGCCAGTAGTGGCCGACCATCCGCCCCTCGTCGGGGTTGGCGATGGCGCCCTTCTCGAGCTCCCGCATCGCCGCGAAGGCGTGCTGCATCCGCGGCTCCATCCGCTGCAGGAACTCCTCTGTGAACCCCATCCGACTCACGTCCACGAACAGGCCGAGCTCCTTGTGCTGGTACAGCCACTCCACGTACCGCCCCACAGCTTGATCGGGTCCTTCTCGACCGCGCCGCGGCCGTGGCCGTGCTGCCCCGGCGGCTCGGAGGCGAGCGGCGGGGCGGGGGCGTGGGATGACTGGGACGAGGAGGAGGAGGAGGAGCGGGAGAGGTCCGCGATGGAGTGGGGCGCGCGGAGGCGGAGGTGGGAGGGGCGCATGAGGAGGTGCCGCCGGAGCCGGAGCCGGCACGCGGCGGAGGACGGCGCCGCCGCGGCGCCGGAGATGGACGCCATCGGCGCCGGAGTCGTACCAGGTGTGGCTGCCCCTCGCCTACGAGCTCACGCGTATCTACCACCGTCCACCGAAGAGAGGGGGCGTTCAGTTTTGGAGTCCACGGGGAGTTGGGGGCCTCGCTGGGTTTGGCTTTATTTTGGTGGTGGGGTGGGTGGAACGACGAAGACCCAGGCCGAGACCAGACACGTCACCCGCCCGCGTCACCAGATACGGTGGCCCACATGTCAGCGTCTTGGCGGGGCAACAGCGTGTGAGCGACGGCGGGGAGGCGGTCGCACGTGTGGGGGGTTACGCTGTCGCCGGCCGGGGGCGGAAAGATCTGAACAGGGGAGACGGCGACGGCGAGAGGTGGTGGCTGGGCGAATGGCGGTGGGCCCGAGGATCTTTTCGTGAGGGGACGCGACGGGTACGGGACAAAGGTACAAAAAATTAAAGCGATGAACTCGCGGTCGAGCAGCGGAGATATTTGCGTATTTACGTCCGTATATTTCGGAAATTTGCCTTGTTTTCTTCTCTGATTTGGGCGTTTCTGGAAATTGGATGGCGGCCGTCGGAAGGAGCTAATAAAGCAATATATTCGAAAATTTGCCGTGTTTGCTCCGTGTGGTTTTGCTTCTCTGCTGCTGAAAGTAGAGTTGTGGTTTGATTTTGATGGCACTTTCGTCTCTCTTCTGTTTTGAGGCTCGTGAATTTTGATGGCACTTGTGTTGCACGTGTGGTCGTGTACTGAAGTAAAGATTCAACCTGAGTTTCTGCATCAGTTTGGATACTTTCAAAAGTATAAGTATTGCGTCAACTTTTAAAACGAAGAGAGTAGAAATTTGCAAAGAGCGTGCCTACATGGCTACATGTATATGCCCATCCTCCTCTCTGTTTAGCATCGATGATGGCATGCCCCTTTCGTCAGGAGATTAATTAGGGTGAACCTCTCCTTGCCTTACCCAACGATTACTGCCTCATGCTCAATGCTAATGGCCGTTTGGTTTCACGAAAGCGATTGGCTCCTCCCTCCTCTGATGGGCTAATGGTCGTTTAGTTTTAGGAAACCAAATAATTCATCACTGAGCAACTACTATTTGGGCTTCTCTGTTGACCTTACCTTTTTCATCATCCTCAGGAGTCAGACACGTAATCGTTATGAAAAATACGGGTCATAGCAGAAACCGGGAAACTAATATTTCTCCGGTGGAGTAGCTCAGAGTTCTATGCAGCAAGGGCAAGAAAAAAAAAATTTGTTTCTGTTTTTTGAGAGGAATTGAAAGAGAATTTTTGTGCATGAAGAGAGAAGAAATAAAAGAACTTTTTATAGGTTGGTGAAGGGCGGGAATAGTATATTCTCAAAATTTTCAACACCAACCAACGTATGATACGAGGCTGCAAACCACAAATCGGGTCAGAGGAACTGAGGAAGGAAGTAGGAACCCTTTGATAGGGTCGGCAGCTCGGTGAGTCTGGCTTCTCTGGATCTGCTCGCACCATGCTTTGGGGTGCTCGGTAGGGGTGCAAACGGGTTGGGTTATTCCTGACCGATCCGGTACCGAATCCGGTTGGTAGCGAATTCGGTAAACCGGTATGATATTCGGTCGGATTCGGATTCGAATTCGGATATTTGTATTCGGATTCGGTAGCGAATTCGATTTAGTTGATATCCGACCGAATAGCATTGGTATTCGGTTATTCGGATACTATCCGAATAAAATCCGAATACGTATCCGATTAGTCTCCTGTCTCCCGCAGACCCGCACTCCGTAGTCCGAACCGCACTGCCGGCCCAGCTGGCCCATGCGCCACCCGTCCACGGTCCACCTAACTCTCGATTCCCACTTTCCCAGCGACCCAGTCACCACCAACACAACTTCCTCGCCTCCTCGGTTCCTCCTCCCAGGCGCACCCCCGCCCCTTCACAGCTTCACCCCACCCGGCCGCCCCCCGCGCCGCCGCCCGCTCTGCCGCCGCCACCGCGCTGCCGCCCCGACTTCTGCTGCGCTCCTCCCCACGCCTCCTCACCTTAGATCCAGATCCATCCCCCTCCTCCTCGTGGAATACCGTCGGCTTCATCCCTCCTCCCGGCCACCCCCCGCTCTGCCGCCGCTCCTCCTCACGCCCCTCCTCCTTGCGGAAGATCGTCGACCCTGTCCCTCCTCCCAGCCGCCGCCCGTCCTCACAGTCGTCGGCCCGACCCCCTCCTCCCGCTCGGCCTCATCCTCAACGCCGGCCCGACCCCTCCTCCCGCCCGGCCTCCTCCTCAACGCCGTCTTCCCCGGCCGCCGCACAAACCTCGCCCCTATTTGGTAGGTCTCTACAGTCTACACACAAAAGATTTTATCTATTTGGTACTTTATACCTAAAATTTAGTCACTGCGGCTGTTCATGCTATTCTATATTTTGAGATCAATCCTACAGGCTCTTTCTAATTTATGGTCTCTGATTTTTCGAGGAGATTGTAAGCTAGAAATTGTGTCAACAGCTCAATTTCATTGAAAAGTGAATGATTCTCGAGTCGTCCTCTTCAAAGTCTGTTAGGATATTACCTTAACTCCTTTGTAATATTCAGGCTACCTTTGAGTGCTCATTGATGCACCCACTGTTATATACCTGTATTTTCCCCCCGGTATAAGATGTATTATTGCCTCAAAATAATCTCACGATCAGAATTGGATGTCGACTGAAATGAATACATGGTGTCGACTGAAATGGATCGGGTTTTACCCTTCTTACAACCTCGAGAGTCATCGTAGTCCTTTCAATATAATTTTAGAACATACCTTGTATACATTAGTGCTATTGCGTTTGTATTTGATATTCTCAATTCATCTATGAGATGCACATCTTCGGGGCTCATTGCTCACTATTTGTTCATGTTAAAAAGTATTGGCATAATGGCATTGGTCATTGCTCACTGTTTCTCTTGAATCGTCACTAGCAAAGGATGTTGTTACTTGGCTGTATGCTTTGTCCTCATGATAGCAAAGGATGTATGCTTTGTCCTTACATTCTCTTGAATCGTCACTAGCAAAGGATGTTGTCGAATTGTTTTCATTCATGTTTTATGTAGTGTACTTTTAGAACGGTACTTGCTTCAGCTTTGCCAATCCTACAGTTCACTGATATGCTAGAAAATATAGCAAAATGTTTAGTATGGAGTTTGTAGGATCTCCCCAAAAAGGAGTTTGTATGATATACCATGAGCTGTGGTATCTTCTCCCTTGCGCAAAAATGTAGCTTTTGAAACTGTAATCATCCGTATTATCCGCCTATATTATCCGTTTCCGAGCCGAATTCGTTATATATCCGTCCGGCATCAGTATTCGAAACTCGAATATTCGAATTCGTATTCAGATCCGCTGTTGTCCGAATCCGATCCGTTTGCACCCCTACTACTGCTCGGGCTGTTGGGCAATGCCGATTACTCCTCCCGATCCCCTGCTGTCTTTCCCCTTTAAAATCCAGACCTGCCTACCGGTAGGGCAGAGAAATCAGAGGTGAGTCCCGGTAGATCCAAAATCTATGAGTAGCGGCTGATTCGCTATGATACGAGAATTTGGGGCTGGTTTGGAGTGCTCTTGCTTGGCTTGCTGCTCTTGATTTTCTTTGTGATTGTGGGCAATCGCCATTCTGGTGTGCTACTTGAGGCCGGTTCTGGATTTCCAAGGGGGTTGGAATCTCCTTGTGTAATTTGTGTGCGCGACGGGCTCTTACTTCATGATGATTTTGTACGGCATTACTAGCGCTTCGGCTTTAGGAACTTGGTGTATTCCGAGTCTCCAGAGAGCTGGATATTGTATCTCCGGAACCCGTTGGTACCATGGCATACGGCGGCAATTGGTTTTCCGGGATAACGTCTTTGCAACATGCCTTGCCTTGACATCCGTTTTTGGTGGCTTTGATTGACATCGCTGCAGTGAGTATTCTCAGTGCTTTTTGAATTCAATCTTGCTTAAGTATGCTATGCTTGTGATAGTTGTATGATTGTTCATCTCTGAATTAAGAAGATTACTAGTGCTGTGCAACTTTTGCATGATTTTGGTGGGATGTGGGATTGTTCTGTGAAGAAGATTGGTCATTATGATGCTTATGTGATAATTTAAGAATATAAGTAAGGCAGTGAGCTGATTGTATGTTCATTCAAATCATTTTATTTACCTTGTGATTATTGCTGTATGTCTCCTTTGAACTGTTAACTTGAAAGTATTGTTATACTGTCTGCAATTTATTTGATCAAGTTATTAGTTCTCTGCTATCAGATCCCGGTAAATATTTGTTAGAGCTCAAAGCATCACTTTTCTTTTGAGAATTGTCACATAACTCTGATTGAAGGCATAACCATTAGCGGCGAGGAGGCCGTGCTCTCTACATGTGCAGCCCAACACCTGAGAGTGTGACTCTGATTGAAGGCACGACCATTAGTGGCGAGGAGGCCGTGCTCTCTGCACGCGCAGCTCAACATCTGAAAGCAAAAATCTAAACACAAATCTGTGCATTATGCAAGGTTTTAAGGCTCACATATTCAATATGTTTAATATATTCCTTTGTTCATATGACTGGAATAGTACTACTATGTTCATACATCATCTGTTGTTCCTCGTCATATGGAAATTGTTGGAATATTATTTTATTACTCATACTTCAATCTGGAAATAAACTAAAACTCTCGCTGAAATTGCTTAATTTCCAACAGCCCCTACCCTTAATTTCAACGGAAGCAACGCAAAGGTGTAATAGTCTTGTCATGTAATGCCACAATTCACTAAAATTATTTTGCACTTGAAATCTGCATGAAAGCCTAATATTGCATAATAATTATTCAGAACATGCCACCTCAAAAACAAAAATATTCAGGACGTTTTTTTACAAGAAAACCCAGCATGGGTACCAATTCGTTTTCATAAACACCGTCTGCGATAACTGGAACAATTTTTCACAAGAACTACTCGGTCATGGAATGCAGGGAAATTGCTCAGTCCTCACGAGACCCAAGCATCTGCTTCTTCATGTAGCCAATTCCGGTGATCAATTCATCCCTGTTCTCCTGCACCACAAACAGAAACATCAGTAAGAGCCTAGCAGGGCCATATAAGAAGACAAGGGTGTTTCAATAAGGGTATAACAATCACCTTAAATATCAGATATCGCGAGGTGAACCAAACTGTGAATCCAAGCCCAACAACTTCCATCACCTGAGGAACCTGCTCATGCAATCGTGTTATTATGACACAGTATTCACAAATTTCCATATGCATTGTCCACAGTATTTCCAAAACTTATTGACAAAAGGTACTTTTAGAGCTGGTAAGATTGTTGAAGGTGACCAGGTAATTGTTTCAGTAAGGTCCGGCAACTCATAGCAATTAGCTAGAATTCTGGAAACTAGTCACAAACCGATCAGTTTTTGTCAATTGGATAGCTAAATTGGGTAAGAATGGCGAGTTTTACACTGCCCGTAATTTTTGGTCAAATAAAACTATGAAATAATCCCTCTGGTTCAAAACTATTGCTACTTTTGACTTTGTGTAATCTCCAAAATAAAATTGTGATCAGTTCTTGACTTCTTGTCATATGCTACTTCAATTACTAAAAGTGCAATATTATGAAAGTGTTTTTTGACGATGAATCATGAATCTACTAATATCATTTTCTTGTTCCAATTGATATCTATAGATATATTAGTGGTCAAGGTTCAAAAAAAATTGTACATATACCAAAATTTTTGAACAAGGTGTATATTGTCTTGTCAATTGTCATTCACACACACAGAGAGAGAGAGAGAGAGAGAGAGAGAGAGAGAGAGAGAGAGAGAGAGAGAGAGAGAGAGAGAGCATAAGAGTTACATACCAAAGGGACTGAATCAAGTGCAGAAACCACAATTGATGATATCCAAATAGCAACAAGAGCAGATGTCCCATAAATGAGGGCAGTATATGATTTGTCAGAGTCCAACTACATAAGAATTGTTCATAGAGGTAAGCCATTGAAAAATTGCATTCTTGACATTCTTGGCATTAGGTGGAATGTACTATCAGGAAGCTTTAATAGGCATTTTAAGCATAGCAGAACAAACACAAACCCAGAACAGATATCATTTCACGACATCAAGAATTACCTTTAGAGCAATTAAATGTGAGTTAAGGAGAAAAGTAAATTTTCAAAAATGATGATGGCCCTGATGAATCTGAAAGTATTCTAACGACACAAAAAAAAAACAATTACTGTGTAATTCATTTGTCAGAATTGCAGTTTGTATGAACTGAAAAGGCCTACTGTGTGATTCATTTCCTTTTGTAAGATCCCAGACGGTAGCTAAATGTATTCCATCAAATATAAAAGCTAAATACTGCGATCAAAGTTATCAGCGATTCTGAATCCAACACATAAGTTGTTGCTAGTATTTGCTAAGTTCGTTTGTAAAATTTCTTTTGCAAATCATTTCTAATGTCTCATAAAGTAGTTTTTCTTTTTTTTCACAGGTATATGTAGTTCATCAAATAGTTTATTAGAGGTGCTAAGAATAGTCACTTCTATGAAAGAGATAACACAAGGGAACTCAGTTGTAATTTCAGTGCTCACGACTAAAAGTGGATAGCCTGCAGTGGTTGATATGTTGGCAATTGATTTTCTCAAAAGATCACCATTTACAATACAAAATCAGATACAGTGTTTATCAAGAAAACCACCAATCATTATCTTAACATTGTTGCTAGGACAAAAGCACCAAAGTCCCAGCACCAACCATTTATACCAAAATAAACAACTCAAACGAATTTATCACCGCAATCCAAAGATTTTAGGTTCTCTGTGCGTGGAACGAATCAGCTACGATTTTGCGCTCATCAAGCAATCTGCTCCCTACTTTGAGTTAATATTTTGTGCTGAATAAAAACGGTGAGCAACCTTGCTCTCGTTTCGATATTGAAATGCTGGTCGTGACAAAATTTCCGCCACCTACACCTAAATCATTTGTTTCAAATCGGCAATCCAATAAGCAGGCGGGTGCACGCGCTCACCTCGACGCCGATCTGATTGAGAACACTCCACGAAGCCGACTCGCCGCCCTGCATCTGCGCCTCCTCCTCCCCATTACTCATCTCCCGGCCAAAACCCTCCCACCCCTCCCGCTTCCCCGGCTTCTCGGAGACCAGAGCTCTGAAGTCGTCAGAGCCCTTCGTCGCCCGCAAGGACAGCGACTTGGCCCCGGAGCGGCCAAAACCTTGAGCAAAACTAGGGTTTTAGGTTTTAACTCTCGTAGCAGTTTCGCGGGATTCGAACTGAGAGTGGAAGCGTACCATGCTTTAGCAGGGAGGCCGGAGCGGGGCGCAGAGGGAGGCGCACGAGCGCGGCGCCGGCGCCGGCGGAGGCGGCCATCGGAGATTTCCAAGCTTGTTGTGTCGCTGCTCGAGCGAGGCGGAGGGTGGCGAGGTTTCTGGAGGAGCTCGCCGCTTCACTGCCTGCCTGCCTGTGTACAGCAACGCTGTGCCAAGCCGAGACGTTCTGATTCGGGTGGGCAGCGCGGTGTGCATGCGGCGAGCTGTGCTTCTGGGTTGGGCCGGTGGGGTCGGTCGGGAGGTGGTCGAGGCGGGGTGGTGACGAGCAACTTTTGGGCTTTTCTCGTGTGCCTAGGCTGCCCAATAGATAGCAAGGCTTTCCGCTCCCAAAGACGGTTGTTCTTTTGCTTAGCCGTATCCATACGCGTGTATGAATACTAAATGAGAAGTGTTTATATGTTTCTCTATAATAAGAGTAATACTAATTTTAAAATATATAAAGAGGTAATTAATATCTATACACTATTTATTAAGGTTTAAAAATTATATAAATGACTATTGAGAAAAAAGTATAGAAACATATTCCTTACTTAACTGGGCCAAAGGGCCTGTTTAATTCGACGGGTTACTAAATGGTCCGGGCTGGTGAATTTGCTGTTTCGGCAACATCTTCTTCTTTTCTTGACACACACCGGGCAGCATCGTGTGGCCGTGGGTGTCCTATTTTCACGGATTATAGAGTTTACGACATCGCAGGCGGCGAAGGCCCAGCTTCCAAGTCTGCCTGGCACGGTGCCGCAGCGTGTTCTTCTTCCTGATCTCTTCTGATGAAACCGTAAATTCTTTACTCAGGATAGATGGAGAATGACCCCATACAAAGTTACAAGCCATACCACCGCTTGCAAAGTTGCAACATGTCAGGCCAGATTTTGGTGTGTATCGAGCTGAGTTCCCCTATATTCTTACGCGCCAACGTAAACTTGATTGGTACTATCATTGAATTGCATCCGAACTGAAAGTGTGTAAGCATGCGTCTTCTCAAAAACATACCCTTCCTTACTTTCACCACACAAAAATCATCACATGCATCTTTGCATCTACTGAACATCTTTCCCTTTTCTCCCCCGTCCATGCATGAGAAGACGTTCCATCTCCTTGAGACTCGCGAGCATCCTGCCTGCGTCTCGGACAACCATTGTTTGCGCATAACTCCGAGGCGCATGCATACAGCTAACAGCTTCTTCTTGGGCCTCCCGTCGCTAATGCTCTGGCCGAGTGGCCGGCAGCCTCCAAGGACTAATCATGTCACAAACCAAGGAGACCGAAACGTGATTAGAGTTTAGACTCCAAGAACACACTAGCTATAATTATACACCGGAGGACCAGTGAGCTAGGCGAGCATAAAAATTAAGGAGCTCTTTGCGCAGGCGACTTGTATGATCGAGCTAGCGGCCGGGCACGCATGGGAAGGCGGTGGCCCGGCGCCGATTGTGGCGACGCAGAGGCTGTGGCGGATGTTCTGGATGCTTGCTGATGGCGGATCGACCGGCAACGCCCTGTTGGCACATGCACCGATCGATCGGTGTGCGCGCATGGGGCTCCTCAACCTGCAGGATTTAACTATGGAGCAGCAGGTCCTCAAGTCACCGATCGATAGAAAAAATATGGAGCACCACTCCATATTGCACGTACATAATTGCGCGCATGCTTGATCCGTATGCATATATATTCCCCGTGTCTAATGCTGCAGTTGAATTTGATGCACGTCGACGTTTATAGCTTTATGTGGGGTTAGTAAACTACCGCGTGCAATATGAAGCATAAAAGATGACGACCCGGATGACCAGATCAGGCAGATCTTGAATGGGCTTAATGGTGATGCTACTCGATCTCTCAAATTTAAATACTCGATGTTTTAGTATATATAGATTATCTCTTTTTTCTAACCAAAATAGTTGATGTTCTAGCTAGAACATATTTAGGTAAAATAGGCATATCTTTCTACTACCCTTATGCTCGCTGATCTAATTAGAGATGCGCATCAGATATTGATCAACTTTATAGCACTTGGCATATATATTTGTATTAGAAATTCTGTATATTTTCACAGTGGCTAATGTGTGTAGAGCAATGTTGACTAGCTAGCTAGCTAGCTTGATCAAGTCACCGAGCGCCCAAACGCAAGGGCCAAAAGTAGATATATATCCATGTCGTCATTTGTAGGATTGGAAGGTAGTACTTTGTTGGACGGAGAACTGTGGCTGGAGGAGGTGAATATGAGTCGATATGATTAAATATTTTTAAAAATCTTTTTTAAATGAGAAAGTAAAACTCTTTACTCTAATAGTTATAGAAAACTATAAAGATCAAAGATCAGTTATTCACAAGGAAGGATCTAAGAGAAACCGAGCAAAATAAGCATCAATAGATTTTGACGGTCTAACCTCTAACTAGAGGGCGGTCTGACCTCTACTTGGTTGGCAGTATGATCTCTTGGTGGTCTGACTGTTACTTGGTTGTTGGTCTGACTTCTAGTTGGTTGGCAGTCTGGCCTCTCACTAAGAATAGAACAAATTTTCGACGCTATTTCAAATACAAAAATGGTGTAATTTTTGATCCACAACTCCAAATGATTTGAAACTTGAACCAACGCTAGATTATGAACTCTAGAACATATCCCAATCAAAGATCTTGAAAGAACATAAGAAAGTAGGGACCTTTTTACTCTTAAATCTCTATTGCATTAAAATCGGATTAAAACTATAAATTGAGCCAACTCTCAAACCAAGACTCTAAATTACTTAAAATTTGGTATGTACCTTCTCTAGGATGTCAGGAACCTATTTCAATTAATGATAAAAAAATTATTAACAAAGTTTTGACCTTTTTCGTTTTAAAGAATATTGTACCAAAATCAAGCAAAACTTAAAAACTTAGATCAAGACTTATTTGTATGTAATTGATGGTCAAAATAATCTTAAATCTACTTTCACATATCCGAACAGGCTTAATCATAGAAAGAGACAAAGTTAAAAGCTCTAGAACCAAAAAACCCCCAAAATCACATTTTCTTATGTTAAAACCGGGTAATATCAAGAACTTACAAAGGAGAATGACTAGATAGATGGAATCAGTTTTCCAAGAAATATATCCATCACTTATACACTCTTGGCACAAAGCAAGATTAAGAGAGAAAGCGAAAACACCAAAAACCATCCAAATCAAGAAATTAACATGAGAGCATACAAGAGAGACTTGGATGAATTTTAGATATTTATTGATATTTGGAGATGAATATTTGCATCCACTTTTTAAACACACATAAGGTCTAAGGATGATAAAAAAGCTCAACCACAAGAGCCTCTCATATTTCTCACGAGGCTCTCTCCATAAATCTTAACTCTCCTCACTTCTCTTCACAAGGCTTAGACTAGACTCTTCCAAAGCTTGCCCTAATTCACCTCTCTCCTTTCTTATATATAAAGGCTCACAAGGGAAACCCTGATAAGCACATCTAGTTAAGTTTCAACTACTCTTATATAGGCTAACCCGTTAATCTAACATTATACTGGGTTTTACACTTACATATACACGCTTATTAAAGCACACACACTCATTAATCTGTTAGTGAATTAACACTTGATCTACTTAGCATTTTTAGTATCTCCATGATCTAAACCACTAAGGTTACACAACAGTTTCACATACCACCACTTTTTCAGTATTAGGCAATTTACCAAAATATCCATATACCGCATTCCACAAAGCTTCTCGCTTCTTTTGCCTTGATCGTGGACCTCACCTCTTCCTGAATCTAGTCTATGGTCATCTCCTCTTTTGCATGCAACTCCCATACTTACAATGTGTAGGTTCACTAATGACTCACGCATCAGCAAGTCTCTTCATGTTGGTTCCTCCCGACCACGTCGCACTTGCACTGACCGTACAATTCGATGAACCATTACTAACCTTCTTTGCAATATCCTTTGTCTTCCTTTGTGCCTCATTTAAACCCAACCATCCCACCCGACTTTCTTAACTTTATCTGAGCTCATCCCTGGGTCTAATCCTAGTCCACGTCGTCGACTATGACTGCCTCCAAACTCCCTGCACATCAAACACCAAGAAAACTGTTTTCATGTATAAGTTCTTTATAACTTGACCCACGTTACTCTAAACATGTTTCATGCACCATAAATGCACCTAAGCAATGTTACCCATACTGTGCCCACACTCAACCAACCTATGCTCCAAACCTCTAAGATCGGCCTGACCTCCAACTAAAGTTTGATCTTACCGTCTGCCCTAGGCTGGTCAGACCGTGACCCTAATGCCAATTAGACTGCCAACAACAAAATACAACTAAAAATTATAAACTCTAAAAAACTAAACTTAAACTCCACAAACTCTCTAAATCAAAAATTAATTACTCATCTACCATGGTCTCGCAAACTTCCTAGGCCATTCCTTAACCACACCTTCATGTCTTTAGTGATAAAAGTAAGCACGTACCGACGATTCCATTTGCGCCAGCAATGCATTAACCTCGGTTCATGCGTGCCTTGGATTTGGAGAAGGCAGATCGGTCAAATAAGAAAAGCCAATGGCACTGTAGAACGCCATGGCTGAGCCTGTCATTTGTTTTGTTTTTACTACACTGTTAACCTTCTCTTCTGACTTTAGATCTTGCAGTACTTATACAGAGCTAGCTGAGCACAGCGTATGTAACGCGTGACCAGAACATCTTTACGAGAACCGATGCGGTAGAACATGCATGTCTGGTTGTTTCGGTTACTGGGGATTGGTGAATATAGTTTGATATTTGAAGTCAAAATACGAAGCATCCAGTGATTAGCAGCGCGTTGCATATCCCCTAAAGCTGAAACAGTTCTAGCGATGGACAAGAGCACAAATTTTACATGGTTGCGTTAATTGCATGCTTCTGTCGCTAGTGAATAAATTATCTTTGTCGACGTTGAATATTTATCACGTATAGATCAGTATCATATCACAATTCACAAGCCTTGGTTATCCTTTTGTCCAGAAAAAAATGACTTTTACTCAAACCATTATTCACAGGCCTCATGAACTTTTCAATCCTGTTTCACCCCAGTTGAAATGGTTTGATATATATATATATAGTGCGTGTGTGTGTGTGAGAGAGAGATTACAAATGGAGGATACACACTACATTTATATCACATACCACACGCATATATGAGTGCACGTTCTACTGAAACCCATATTAGAATTAGAGCAAAGATCAGTAGATGAATTCTAAATTTATCTAGTACCTTATGGTCCTCGATAAGAGCTTTACCGATAGTGAAGATATATGTGGTAGGCAGTAGATACCAGCCCAACCACAATCAATCACCAAGTACAAACTGATAAGATATCTGGTTGCTCCCGTGACGACTAGATTTCTTAAATCCCAGAGGTTGTATTTTAATGCCTATTATTGGTTATTTCTTGGTGAAGGATCGCGCGAGAATATCAAGGTTAATGTTACGATGAATTATTGTAAGTTTTGTGAAATAATCAAGTAATATTATAAAGATCATATTTTGTCAAGATTAATTTTAGGTAGAAATTGAGTATCTTGGAATTTTGGTCATGAATTGAGTTAGAGTGATCTAGGTCATTATATTAAAATTGTATGATACATATTTTGACTAACGTGAGTTAAATTATGAAGAACTTATATCTAAAAAGACTTCTTTGTTTTTAGATGTGAAGAGTCGCTTTCAATCAATCAGGATCAATAACGAGAATAGAGACTAGACTTATAGAGGAGTTGAGGTCTAGAACTATCGAGACTTTGAATAGCGTAATGGCATCAGGGCATCCGCAATGTATATATCACAATGGGTCTTAAAGTGGATATCACTTAATTATTAAGGGATCTCTAATCCTCATCGATTGACTCAAAAGAAAATTTGTATTTTAATGTTTATGATTAGGTATTTAGTTTGAGGACTGGTCTTAAGTTTTTTTTGCTTATGATCTGTTTAAAGTCGACTCTGTAAGATATAAGATTGATCTTAAAAAGTTTAAAACCCTTTATTTTTATATACTACGGATGTCCTCTAAGGCGAACGGCCGACACGGGCTAGCTATGTACCGACTTTTGCAGTACGTCGCAGTCTTGAAGAACTGATAGAGGCAGCGTGTGTGCCAGCAACGCAGTACGAAACTGTGAACTGTCCACCATCGTAGGACCTTGCGGCCCGAGTAGTCACTAGCTACCACATCTGCGCCATCGTTTTGGACTTCTGCTTTCTGTGTGCACACAGACATTGGCTCACATATATTGCCGGTATCATAAGCACCTGTAGCTAGTAGCTGCATGCATGTTGCCGTGAGCCCGTGAGTGGCCAGTCACTAACCTGGGCGTTAAATAACACACATAGCCAAAGGCGTTCCTCGGATGGTCAAGCGGCCGCTTCGAGAGCTCGGATCTCAACCACCGTATTCTTCGTCTTGGACCATGCAGCAGCTGAGCAAAGTGTGTGTGGTCGGGGGACTTCTTCACTGCCGCCACTGTGATCACCAACTCTTAGACCAGACTGAGAGAGTAAGAACACATGGACATCAACATCAATGTGGAGTGCTCAGTAGTCTAGCTCACTCACTGTGTTGCAGATAAAATTGACTGCCATAGTGGTAGACTGATAGTGCCATTTATAGTTGTATACGTACACTGGATTATTACCGACTTTTTGACATATATAACATGTTTTATATCTGTATTTAAAAAATTATCGTAACAATATAAGAATAACAAAAATAACACTTTTATTGTTCGATCACCGGACAATAGCATCCTTGCAGCTGACACGTATACTACGAGCACGCCACCATGCGGCGGCACTGCCGCCGCCACCACCGTGCAATCTAGCTATAGGTGGTCTGCCGCTCCTCCACCATACGACAGGTAATTAAGCCGGCTTAGTTACCTATCTAAATTAGTATTTTATATTATATATTTTTAAATTTTTAAATATATCAAATGAGTTTAAAAAATTATAAAATTTTATATAGTCTTCCAACACAATGTACTTCATTGTGTAATTTTTAATAATTTTATCTGCTCTGATTATTGCTCAAAAATTTATATAATTATGATATCTGTACGAGTTGTTACACATAGCAAACAAGCTTTAAAATTACAGAATTTTATGTTTAGCCTCCCAACATAGTTGACCTAATTTTATAATTTTTAGAAATTTTATGTGTTTTAAATTTATTATATTAATTCATGTTAATTCAATCATGAAATGAACATCATATATCGTTAATTATGATTAAATTAATATAGAAAATTTGGATAACATAAAATTCTCAAAAATTACATAATTGGGTTGACTGTGTTGAAAGGTTGCATATAAAATTTTATAATTTTTGAAGCTCATTTGTTATATATAATAACTTCTACAAATATCATAATCTTATGATTTTTGAGCAACATTCAGAATTGATAAAATTGTAAAAAAAAATTACACAATAAAGTACATTATATCGGAAGGATACACGTAAAATTTTATAATTTTTAAAACTCAATGGCTATATATAACAATTTGAACAACATTACATATAAAATACTAATTTAGGCAGGTAATTAAGCTGGCTAATTGGCTGGCTTAATTACTTGTTGTATGGTGGAGGGCGGCAGGCCACCTACCGCATGGTGGTCAGGCGGTAGGTGCACGGATGCACGGTAGCTAGATGGCAGGCGCCTGCCGCAAGGTGGCTGGGCTCCGTTAGTCTACATGTCAGCTGCAGGGCGCTGATGTCCGGTACTCGAAGGTCAAAGTGCTATTTTTGTCATTCTTATGTGTATATAACTATTTTTACAAATACATATTTAAAACACGCTATATGTGCCAAAAATTCGACCATTCCAACTTAGTATACTTTACCGGTTACGTGCGGCTCAGACGTCAGTCAGCGAAAACCGTAGTGGTTACCACCTTTCCGGCAAGAAGTAAGAATCCGTTATAGAAGGGCGCGCCGTGCGGAGCCCGAGCAATAGCATACTCCATTTCTACCGCGCTAGCTAGGCGAATGCGTGGGCCAAAAGGTTAAAGCTGTCGCGTGGATGCAACGGTGGCCGCGCGCGTGACCGCGACGATCGAGCGGGAATTCGAGGGCTCGCGGAAGCCGACGAAAGGGGAAAAGGCGAGCAGTGCAACGAGCGGAGCGGAGATACATGGCGTGGAGCGAAGCATGCACACCAAAGTAAACTATGCGATTTCATGCTCGGGACGGATCTGATCACAAGAGAGCAGTAGTAGCGCAGGGCCGACTTGGCTCTTCTGGAAGGGGCCAAAGGGAAGTAGGTCCTAGTAGAGCTATAAATGATAAACCTGAAGGTTAAGTACTTTTCGCTGTTCCATACACATGAATCGATCTCTGGTTTATATAGGTTTCACTGAGATAACTTTTGGCTTAGATTATTATAGTAATTAGCTTTTAAACAGTATATTTTTTAAGATATGGTCTACGGAAGACTATAGTAGATATTATACCGAGTTCGCTATATTGGTTAAAATCGTACGCGATTATTTTCCTTTACGTACTGTCTTACGTGAACAACTAAAATTTTAAAAATATAAGCCAAAAATTAAAGACACGGTCTAAAACAACCCACACATACAACTAGTAATATTTGAGGGTTTGGGTTTGATACATATAGCTGGCATTCAGATGGGTCAACATGCCTTTGTTGGATGTGTGTGGATTTGAGTTTTGCCTTATGATCTATTCGAATTTCTAAGGTTGGTGTGGTATGGTATGACTGACACAAACTCGATCCGAAATGGTGCAGATATCTCTACTTGCAACTTGCAAGTCAAAGAGCCTAATCTCTCTTTTGGAAAGAAAACCTTTTCTTATCTCATATGTGAACATGCATAGTATAATGTGTATTACATCGGTAAAAAAAACGCGCACATGAGTCGTCCATTGACTCCACGCTAGCTCTTCGATGGAACTTACCTTTTTAAAGCTTCTCATCACGCTGATTACTACGAACCAAAGAATAGCATAGTTGGACGTTATTGCCGCTCTCGTCACATGGAGTGGAATTCCCTATTTCTTTTCACACTGACATTACTCTTTTTTACATATAAGGTAATAAAAACTCAAAAAGAAAGAAAAAGAACAAAAGACCGTGGAAGTAACGCTCAAACTCCACAAAAATTATGTATTAAAAAGCTCTATAAAAGTAGTACTAGTCCTCAAAGTACAGACTAGAAAAGAAAAGAGAACGAAAGCGCCATTTAAAAAAAAAGAGCGTGCATTTTTCTAGTCAGCATCCTCCTTCCTTCCCGCTTCAGTTGCCTGTCTTAATTATCTGTTGCCCAAAATACCCTGCATAGTGTGTACGCGGCTACATACAAAGAGACCTCACTGCCCCCATTGCTCATTCGCTCCCCTCCTCTTCCACACCTCACCCACTCCAAAACAGAGGAAGAAGAACAGGAGGAGGAGGAGACCATATCATTGTATCACAACCTTTACCAGGATACCAAGAGATTAATGGCTCCAAGCTACGAGATGGCAGCCTCCATCTTGCTCTGCGCCGAGGACAGCAGCAGCGTCCTTGGCTTCGATAAGGAGGAGGAGGAGGGGTCCCTGAAGAGGAGTGGGTCGCCATGCGGGGATGTCCCCACGGATTTCCCGGTGCCGTCAGAGGAATGCGTGGCCCGTTTGGTGGAGACGGAGGCGGAGCACATGCCCAGGGAGGACTACGCCGAGAGGCTGCGCGGTGGGGGCCTGGATCTTCGCGTCCGGGTGGATGCCATTGATTGGATTTGGAAGGTGGGTTCTTGTTTTTTTATTAATGCGCGATATGTTCTCTATGATTTTGTTTTGTTCGCGTCGATTCAGTGAATAATTATCCGTCTGTTAATTTCTCAACAGGTTCGCACGTACTACAATTTCGGCCCCCTTACTGCCTGTTTGGCCGTCAACTACTTGGACCGCTTCCTCTCACTCTACCAGCTTCCGGTAAGAATCCTACGAACTGGAGTGGTACCATTTCTTAGTTCTTGAAAAATATTGGCAATATACACAATTTCAGTGTTTCAGGGCCAGTAATCATGTATAGTTCGTCATTGCAGGATGGCAAGGCTTGGATGACACAGTTGCTATCAGTGGCGTGCTTGTCCCTAGCTGCCAAGATGGAGGAAACTTCGGTCCCACTATCTCTGGACCTGCAGGTGAGAGAGCAATTCAGAGATTGCTCATTGCAGATTTGCAACGCATCCCGATCGTTGCGCGCTGTGTCCATTTGATCTGAAATCTCGTTCTGATCATTGTTGGATCGTGTCGATCAGGTCGGCGAAGCACGGTACGTGTTCGAAGCGAAGACGATCCAGAGGATGGAGCTTCTGGTCCTGAGCACCCTCAAATGGAGGATGCAAGCGGTCACTCCCTTCTCGTACATCGACTACTTCCTCCGCGAGCTTAACGGCGGCAATGCGCCGTCGAGATGCTCGGTTCGGCACTCCGCAGAACTCATCTTGTGCATAGCTAGAGGTGTGCGTGCATGCAAGAAATTTTTTGGCAGATCGAATTCTATCGGAGAAACCTCGGTTCTGTATGATCGATCTAACATGTGCGTGTTCATGCATGGCAGGAACACACTGCTTAGATTTTAGGCCCTCGGAGATCGCCGCGTCGGTCGCCGCTGCAGTGGTCGGAGAAGAGCACATTGTAGATATCGACAAGGCTTGCGCCCATGTAGATAAGGTGCGTAGCGAGGCACGAGATGTTCTTGCAACTTCGTCTTTTCGTAGCAGTGCCTTTCGATGCAATGCAGTGTAGTTTGGAGCTGTACGTTACGTGCACAAAAGCCACAGCCTCACAGGCAGTAACCTTACTGCTCCAGACACCACGACGCTACAGATATGCGTGAACTGCATTTATAACTGCGCGAGCTACTCGTAAACTTGGCGATTGATGCTTTGTTGCTTTCCGCTGCTGTTGTTGCAGGAGAGGGTGTTGCAATGCCATGAAGTGATTCAGGCCATGGCCTTGATAGGCACCGCGCCACTGCCACAGAAATCTGCATGCCCCAGCGGAGCCTCCTCTGTACCGCAGAGCCCTACTGGGGTGTTGGATGCTGGCTGCCTGAGCTACAAAAGCGACGATTCAACTATTGCCTCACATGCGAGCTGTTGCTGTGAGAGCTCCCCTGTTAGCAGCAAGAGGAGGAAGATTAGCAGATGATTAGCCCAATGATAGATTAAAGTCTCTCCTGTGCACTGATCATCTCCTTGGAAAAGTCAAATGGTTTTGATTGCAATGACTGGTGGAGCTTTTGATGTCGCATGAAGGAGCCTGAAACTGAAAGGCAGAAGGACCAAAAGGAGGACATTTTGGACATGACAACAGAGCAAAGTCACTGGTGAATAAAGAGGGTCTGAGGTACTAATTCATGCGCTTTTGCGTTAGTACTAGTAGGCAGCCACAATGGTGTTCCCAAAAGAGCAAAGGTTTTGTACAAAGCTGGCTGAGATGAAGTGAGACTCAGACGACCAAAATAAAGTCAGATGAGGTGACAGTGACACAAGGCAAGAACTAGCTGGGCACTGAACCGCTGTGTGTGTTTTAGCTGCTTTAGTAGTTTGCGTTATCCTGTAATTTCCCCCAATTTCCTTTGTGAAGAAATATCTAAGAGAGAAACAAACAAGTTAACCTGAATAATGATGACCTGATTGAACTCCAAGAAGAGGCAAAACGCAAAAAGAAAGACAAAACCCATAAGAAGTGGAAGTGGGTTTCCTTCAGGGGTTATGAACTATCAACATCATCTATGATCAGTTTCTCTTTTTGCTTTGCATACTAGTACTATCATATATATCTTGCTGCCACCCCATATTGTTTGACTAGCTGTCTGCATAGACGTGGAATTCGCTTCCATTAGGTAGGAGACAATGTCTGGAGAAACCTCGGGAACACAAACATAAAAATAGTGCTAGTGCCATACAGTGCAGGAGTGGTGAGAATCTGCCTAAAGAAATTAGGTTGGATCAAGTTTATGGTCCTAGCTTTGGAGTTAAAGCTTCTCTTCACCAAATTGTAGTTATAAAATGGCTGGAAAGATTGTTCCTTGCTGAGTTGGATTTCTTTTCAGGTGGCAAATTCCTTTGTTTAGTTCTAGCTTGTTTGTCATATGCTCCAACTTCCAAGCAAAGACACTGAACTAGTACTAATTCAATACTTGCAGACAAGCATCACTGTTAACAACGGAGATGCTGTTCAGTGCCCACTTGAAGCGGGAAAGATGCACTTAGACATATTCTTATCCGGAATTTATAGAGTTTGTGTCGCAGTGTGAATATATATTACTCTGGTTCTTAACAAATAGGTAGTTTGTAAAATTACAGTTATAAAATGGCTCATCATCTGCTTCTTCAAAATCTGAAGGAGTACATAATGTAGCTTGTAGTAATTCCTGAAAATTGTTTTGTAACAACACGATCATGGTATGATCCAGTTATCCAGACTCGTTCACGTTCATGGCAAAATAGTATGTTTGTATGAAATTGGATGTTTCAGTTTTGGCGCGCGTACGAGATTAATCTAAGTAAGGATTCACCAAGATCCACTTAGAGGCCATCACATGCACGTATTTATGGCCTTGGTCGGCATTTGTATAAGGTTTTGATCTCCGGTTCACATCACCTAACCTCTGGTCAAGCCTTGGATGAATGCATAAACATGGTCTATCAGATTGGTAGGTTTTTCTATCTTCGACTTTCTACCAAAAGTGAAGTCTTCGAATCATCTGCATTTTCAAAGACGAGTCACTCAGGGACAAGATCATGCTTTTTTTCCTGAAGTGCAATCAGTTGCATTGCGTACATATATCACTGCATAAGATGGGTGGGGTGGGTTGTGTTGGGCTGTTGCTTATGGATTTTGGTTTAAAATTTTAAATTCTGTCTGTTTACATGCGAGAGTATAGAGAGAAAAATACTCACGTGTGATTTTAGTCAATATAATACAGTGTTTACTATAATCAAATTGTAGATCTCATTTTGAAAAGATATATTATTTAAAAATTAATTACTATAATATAAACTAAAAAGTCGTAGGATCAAAAGAACCCGTCCGATATCATTGCCTATACCAAGCCAGTGGTTTATTCCTACTTTCTTTACCTGCTTGTTTCAGAAATCTTGCATCCTAGCTAGAAAACGAGCATTCATTCGATCTGTGGGTGCACGGATCACGTATGCCCCACGAGAGACGCATGACCCTCAAAGTTATTCTCCTGATGCGTCTCGAGATGCGCGCCAACTGCGACAGTTCAACCGTTTTGGCGGTAAATTCAGCAGCAAAAGCTCTCCATACATGGATAAATATAAACAACCGAAACAAGACATATTGGCATGCACATTACAGAACAGACTGAAGTGTCTTCAGCACGGCAAAAGCAGCTGAAGAACCATATTAAAACGTCTACTTTTTGTTGTGATAATCATTATTATTTTGAATAAGTGAAAATTTATAATATATATATATATATATATATATATATATAAACAACTCAAAGAAATAAACGATTTTGGGAATTTTGAGTTATGAGATAATTTGGTGACCTAGATCAGTGATTATAGATTGCATTAGACATGTTATTGATAATATGGATCAAATTGTTAAGAATTTGTGTCCAAAAATGATTTTTTTTTTGCTTCCGCTTGGAATCGATTATGGTCAACGGTGAGAATCATGGTTACACTCACGAAGAAGCCGAAACCTAGAATGATCAAAGATGTTGTATGGGATGAATATGCTCAAGCATGACACAAAGAGGACGGGAAGTGTTGAGGTGTAGTTTAAGCAATGAGTTACACCATATGGTTTGATCGGTTTAAGTGAGGCGTGGTCCAGTGGAATCAAAACGAAAGAGACTTATGATGTATGGTAAGTTAGTGGTGCGCCTATACATAGTAAGTATGACGATTACTTGCAATGAAATGAGATGACCGGGTTAAGAAAGAGTATTTTAGTAGTTTGACAAAAATATCAAAAACTATATTTGAACAAAACCGCGGTCTTTGAGCGATGTTTGGGAGAGCGATTTAGGTTAAAGAGAAGTTGAATCAAGACTAAGAATTTCGTGGATTCAGACTTATGCACTGTGAAAAATGTGTATAAATGTAGTGTGTAAGTTAAAACCCGTGTATGCAAGATTATAAAGTTTTTCTTATATGTGTTAAGTGGATAGTATCCACTAAGAATTAAATGGGGCTGGCTAACCCACCTATATAACGGGTTGGGATAGAGACTTGTAGTCAACCATCCAACTATTCTCTCCTGAGACCAAGTGTTTATGAGTTCTAATGTTACTGTAGTGCTGGACTTACTGTTCACAGAGGCTGAAATTACTGTACCACAATAAATTTTAGAATTTTGGATTCTTGATCTCCATCGTTTCTCGTAGTTATTTGAACGGAGAATTAACAAATATTTACAGAAAATTTTAACAGCACAATTCACCTCTTCCATTGCCGTACCAATCCTACAGCAGCTGATGCATGCCAACGCCCGGCCCGGTTGCCGCTCGATCGATTCACTTTTCTTCCCGAGAGCGGCCAGGGAATAAACGCACGTCGCGCAATGCCGTGCCAGCTCGAAGCTACGTCCCCGACTGTAACTAACGGTTCACCTCCTGCAGCGTTAGCAGGACCAGCTATGCCCGGCCAAAGACACGCCAGTAAAACGCAACAGGTCGAGATGGGATCGCCTGCGCTCGCCTTGGACGCATCGTCCCCGCCGCGGCGCAACCGATGGTGGGGTCTCGGAGCCGGCCTGCGAGCGATGCAGTCGCCGGTGTGGTCAAATACGTGCCGGGGCTAGCAGTGGCTGATCGGCCAGAGGCAACAGCCGCATCTACGTCCATTGTTTAGCCCGCCCCAGGTAGATATAATAATTGACTAACACAAATGATGATGGATGGCAATGCATCGGTGCTGCGCCCAAAGTCCTCAGCTTTACCGGCTCGGGTAAGGTACTCTCAGTGCAGATACCATGCGGTAATATCTATTGCTTGTCTCTTTGTATAGATATAAGATTAAAAATAATCTTCTTAATATATATAGATATAAGATTACAATTAATATTTTTAATATATAATATCTAGCAACCATCCATTCAATTAATTTATGAGAGGTGTTTAAATGCTTTCCTCAATACCCCATCCTTTATCTTGATCCTCTCAAATAGATAATATCTTGAATCTTGTATGAAACATTACTATCATCTCTCTCATTGATTATTCTTTCCCATTAATCTTTTGATTATTTGATATGTTATAGACACTGTTTACATCGCCCTATCGGGAGTGCGCTTAGGAGCATGCCAATCAATGAAACAATTGTTTGATCATCATGAGACGTTACGACATGAAAATTTGGGGCCATGGGGACCGGGCTCTGTGTCTGGGGGACCTGAAAAACCTCGAAAATTGCGGCAATTTGGCGAAACAACGACGGCAACATCAGTGGGTCGAATGGGATTCCTTCCTTCCCTATGACAACGGAGCCGGTAGCAAATGGCAGCATCGTACGGCCGACAATGGTTCTGATGGTGTGGATAGACTACTCATCGCCATGGAGAGAGATCCAGCAAGAAAAAACTAGCTGTAGAAGAGAGTACACTGCGCTGAAATTTTGTTTAGTACATTACATCGGAGACCTGTATACATATGTTGTCTTATGTCAGTCGTGTTATTTTAATTTTTATCCCGCTTACTATGACGAGCAAGTTCTAAGTTGAGGTCATGGCACGGACGACACGTAAGGTCTGCGACCCATGACAAGAACTTCCTCATTATAGTTCCGTGACCTCATCTTAGAACTCCCTCATTATAGTTCGAGATGAAAATGTTGAAGCTTAGCAATGCAGGTACGCAACTCTGTTTCAAATCCAAATTCTTTTCCTGAAAAATGTTTCGAATGCAGTTAGACCTTGTTTGTATGGGCCAGGATACAACTTAAGTCATTTATCGATTCAACCCCGCACCAAATTGGCGGTAATCAGTGGTACATGACGAAAATGGGCCGCAGAGTTGGTGGGCTTCCTTCTGCCGGTCCAGAAGAAAGGTGTCAAGTTTTTTTCGTGTGATTGCTAGTGTAAGAAGTTTAATATGGCAGCTCATATATTAATATGATATAGTACTATAAAACATCATCATTAAAGTAAAAAATAAATAAAAGTAATAATAAAAACACAAGAAAATTAAAACTTTAATAATACTTTAATTAAGCACCAGCGAAAGCTAAAATAAAGGTTTGAAACATGTGATTGGTCCACTTCTAATCAAATGAAGAACAAATAAAATAACAAAATAGTGGTAAATCACAGTGCTAAAAACTTAAGTGCTTTCATCTATATATAATGCTATCACTTCACTAATCTTTTATCTGAGAATAAAAGGAGTAAATATAAGATTTAAAAATCTCGTCAAATACTCAACAATAATTGCAACATGACGAGTAAGGACAAATAAAGCAAGCAAACATATTCTTGCGTATCTGTTCGGATTACACCCGTACCCGGTGGGGCTACGGCCCGTCCCGCCCCCGCGCGCGCGCGTGTACGCACGCGAGTCGTTGGCCCGGTGGCGACGCGCGACGGATCGATTCTCCCTCCCTTCGCCAGTAGCCGCGCTTTCTTCTTTCTGGAGGAGGGGCTTCACTTCACTGTGCGCGTGCGTGGCCGGGCCGAGGCCGGGCCAATGCGGTGCGCGGTCGCATGTGGTGTGTTGGTTGGTTCTTCGACTTTGCATGGTGCATTGGTGCGGAGGGAAGTAAATTCTACGGAGAGGATCTCACGCGAGCCCTCTCTTTATTTGTCGTTGAACCAACTTGTTCCTTATATTTAGATGCCGATCAGAACGGCTTTTGCTCTCAGCTTTTGGTTTTCCAACCACGAATAAAAAATCTCAGTTTTTTTTTGAATTTTTTTTAAAAAATTTAGTTATACTTTTTTTCGTTTTTTATTTTCAGTTTTTTTACATTTAATTATACCCAATAAACCAACTTAGCTATAGATTTTTCAGAAAGGAACAGAAAATTAAAAATCTGTATCACCACAGGATAGATGTGCTTTTCCGTCCAACCACGAATAAACAATCATGAGTGGTCGCGACGGGAAAGGAACAGATTCTGTAACCACGGACTCGCAGTTGGCCGGCCCCGTCATTCGCTTGCAGAATTGGATGGTTGACGAGCAGGTGAGGATCGGGTGTGCCGATTGGCCTTGATGGCTACGTAGTGCCGGCTCGTTCCCAGGACAGTTTTACAGTTACGTTGTTCCTGTGCAACGCCGACGAATTTGGTTTGCCATGCGTGCTTCTACCAGAATTGCCCAACCGAACACAATGATTCCCCATGCATCTCATGTAGCAAACTGCACTCGGGGCATATCAATGTGCAGCATGCAAGCTGCAGGGAGAAGACGCTCATTATTCGAGGCCGTGCACCCACCAGTCTTGTCCGTGGCGGCGTCGCCTCTGGCCCTCACTTCTGCACGCCCGTCAGCCCAAGAGGGAAGAGGGGGCTATACAGTCTTCTGCACTGACGAAAGGTCCGGTTCTGCATTTGTCGCCTCCAAGTCCAAAGATATACTTGCTGGTTGATTAGTAACGACCCATGACATCTTTTCTTGACCCGTGCCCTTTCGAGTTAATGGGTTTAACCGTTGAAGTCTCCACATTATCCTTCTTGAAATAAAAGATACACATGTAGTTCCTCCTACTTATTCTTTGAACCAAGGATCCTACGTTAATGTTGATTATTCAGTCAGGAACTGAGTACAGTTAGCTAGGTATATATAACACCCAGGCTAGGAACTGAGTACCCTAGGGAAGAAACCCCTTTGTTCCTCGCGAAAGATTCTCTTAACCCCGAAACCACCAACCCAATTACTTTTGCATTTTCTTAACCCGGAACCAATCCGATTTTTTCTTTTTAAAGAATTGTCGACGATCAAGTTATCAATCTTGTCAAAATATGAGAAGAGAGGTTGACTTCCTTGGAATGATTTAGCACATGCTGGAAGGAGTTTCCCTGGTTGGAGAGATGAACATACGCTTATTAACCCTGCAGAAGGAGAGGCTACCCTCCACCGGTAGGTTGATGAATGGTAATGATCTTTTTGTCATTATAGTTGGTCATGAAATATCTTTCTTCTCATAACCCTTCAAACATCTCTACATGTCGGGAAGCACCGTTAAGGTGATTGAGGATACCCTCAAGACGGAAAGAGAGTTGTTCGGGTTGAGTTTGATCGAGAATAAACAGCTCCTCAAGACCCTTGAGGAGAAGAGCCTTCAATTGAAGAGTATCTTCTCAACATTTCCATTATAGTAGCCTGATCTACCCCGCTGCCATGTGGCTCAATCCCAACCATCTGCACCATTTCTTCCTTCCCCTTTCTCCACGTGACGGCTGAGATCGGTCTGGCCGCCACGTGGCGCACATCGGGCACACCCTCAGTCAGCCTCCTCTCTCTCTTGCCCCGGGTCCCACTTGGTAGCCCCTACCTTCTTCTTCCTCCCATTCTACCTCCCCCTCCGTGTCATCACCTCCGCAATCTCCGCCCGAGATTCCTCCCTCATTCCCTTTTTCTCTCCCCCATGCGCCCCAGTCGCACCCACCTCCTCTTTCCTCCCCCGCAAGTCCCGCGCCAACCTATTCCCCCCACCTCGCGCTGCTCCTTCCCTAATCACCGTTGCTTCCCACCTACTACAGCAAGAAATTCATTGCTAGTCAATTGCTCTTGACCCTATTTAAGCCCCCTTGGTTCCTCCTCTCTGTGCACAACAGTTCCCCTACCTCCATGCTCTTCCCTAAGCCCCGAGGCACCTCCACACTGTGTTCCTCCCTTCTCTCGGCTCCTCCACTGCTCCGGCGAGCTCTTCTAGCCGAAGCAAGCGTCGCTGAGCTCCTTTGTCTTCGCGACCAACTTCGCGACGCCTCCATCCACCTCGGCCACTAGTCCCTCGCCCTGGAGTGCCACCGGAACATCAACTCGTCGAGAGCCCGAGCAGCGCCGCCGGCTACTCCCATCGGTTCCCAAGCTTTGCCCCCAAGGTGAAACGAGCTTCCCCTGTGCCCCCTCCTTTTCCGCACCACGACTAACCTCACTGAGGCCTCCACCACTGGCAAGCTTCGGTCCCTGAGCACCATTACGCCGTCGGTGCCACGTCAGCGTCTGGTGCCAAATGTGCATACATGTATCTGCCACCTAGCAACCATGTTAGAAGATTTTGCTAAGTCAGCTAGCACATGGGCCACATCATCACCCTGAGCTCACCTAAGCCATATCAGCTGCCACGTGTCGCCATGTCATCTGCCACATTAGCAATTCGGTCGAGTCAGCGGTCACGTAGATGCCACATCACCCCGATCTAGGGCTAGATGCCACATCACCCCGATTCGCCACCTCGATTTTAGAGTTTTGAGTTCCAAAACCGAAAAACCGAACTAGGTCCATGGATCTAGTCCACGGTAGACTTTGCCCACTTGTAAGACAAAGTCAACCCTGGGGTTGACGTTTGTATGATTTTATAAATCTATTTTCGAGTAGAAAAATATTTCAGCCAAAATCAAAATTCCATTATTGACATTATAATCCCGAAATTTCCTTTAGAAAAATAATTCCCAAATTCCCTGCTGACGTCATGAATATCTTTTTCTTCAAAAAAATAATTCTAAAAATTCTACTTTTTTAGTTTCTTTAGAATTCAAACTTCGGAGATTTGTCCTCCTTCATCCTAGCTCTGATTGGGCCCATTCAAAATTTTAAATCCATCAAAAATTTTCCTCTTCCATTTTGCCCTTATTTTTAATATATAGGGTTTGTTTGAAGTTATTTATATTTTATTTGAGTTTGAATTTGGTGAATCTCACGTGTAGATTTCGGCGATTCAGAATTCGACTTCGACGACTCTCACCTATCAGCAGAGCAAGGCAATTAAATTTGAAAGCTAAATGTGTACTGATAGAAAAATCAAAAGTATCAGAGTGTGTTTAGCAGAATTACTGGAATCCAGAAGTACCGACGTGTATACAGCAGTACTACCAGAACTCGAAAGCATGAGTACTTTGAGCGGTGTGTTTTTCCAGAGAGTACCCACTTGAACATTTAGGCTCCTTGATATTGGTAGTACCGAAAAATGAACAACGGAACTACTATATAGCGGCACGACTGTATTCTAAAATGGAACTACCAGACCTCGAAGTACCGAAAATTTGGGCAGTATGTTTTTTCCGAGAGAACCAACTTTTAGTCTCAAAGAAATCAGAAGTATTACAGCATAAATCGAAACTACCGATCACCGGAACTATCGCGATTTCAACGACGATAATACCGCGATGACTTTCGAACGGCTAATTCTAACGCTCTAACATAGCCATTACTACTTGCTACAGTACAATACGGTAGTTTCACATATTGCATAACGGTACTATCGATTTTTCTAATTTTTTATGATTGTTTTATGCAACGACTATATTTGGTTGGTGAGAGTATATATACCCCCCACCAGGTCAAGGATAGTATAAAGAGATATTATTGAACATCCTTGAGCATTAAACATTTTTTCCACATCTCAATTTCGCATTGTGCACTCATTTGAGGTAGTTGAGCTATATCAATTGCATTTTATCTTTATATTAATTCTTGGTATTTGATCGCTGTCAAGCGAAGCTGTGATCTGTTATTCTTGGTGTTTGCCGGCTCCTAGATGGTCTGGTGGAAGATTGAGAAGAGGTCCGGCGTCAATTTGTGAGTGGCTTTGTGTCCACTATTTCTGTAGTGGAGGAAGGATTATCACTAGTGGATTGAGAAGCTGAGGCTTAATTCGTGGAGCCAACTCAAGTCGCTTGAGCTTTTCTCAACGTGGATTAGGGGAATCAACAAGTTTTCGAACAACACGGTAAAACATTGTGTGTTAATTAGTTATTTCTTTGTCTCTCTTTTCGCACTTGTATTTCTAGCATATTGTGGTAATTGTGATTGCTTAATTTTGCTTATATTAGAGATACTTATAGATACTAGTACTTGTGGTGCCTTAGGTTTACTAAAATTGTGTAGATTTAATTTGAACTGAAATCTTGTCTAGTTTCAATTTGTGGTAAATTTCCTTTAGAAAACAAGAATTTTATAACCTCCTATTTACCCCCCTTATAGTCGGTTATCCTTGATATTATAGTTGTATATTTTCTTTTTTTACTAGTTTTCCTTAGAGGGAAGAGTGCAGATTATCGTAGGAACCCTCGCTATGAAGGTTACAGTAATGATCCACATGGCATTTAACTAAAATGTCGAAACCAATGAAGTAAAACAGCATCTCTAAGAAGTGAGTTAGATAAATACATATATTTCTCTAAGTAGTTTAGACAACAATGATAGTTTATGACCAAATTTGGGATAATGAGATACAAATAAAAAATACTCATCAAATGTAACTTTATTAAAGAGTCCAAATAAAGAAGTATATTATATATAAAATTTACGCAATTGATCTATATTCTAAGAATTAGAAAGAACATGCCCATTCAACATAGCTAGTCGTACTAAGTCTGGTCTGGTGACTTTGACCACATTGTTGGGACATTCCCATTTAGACGAAATATTATTCCGATTTGTCTAGCTTTGAATTTTCTTGATAACCAGATCTTCCACAGTTAGGCTACGAGGCTATACTTTAACGACTATGATACCTTTGTATGGTTTGTTGATAAACTGTCGATCGTATTAAGGCTATATTACTTTGTTCTTCAAGTAAATTAAGGCCCCGCTCAACTGGGCTTCACCCATCGCTAGCTATGGCGATTTTTTCACTGTAGTAGGTACTGTAGCTACAGTACCTGCTACAATAAAATTTATTTTCCCGTTTTTTTTAAATTTACTTATACTTTTTTTTCGTTTTTTTTAAATTTTTTTACATTTAATTATACTCAATAAACCAACTCAGCTATAGTGTTTTTTCAGCCAGCTACAGTGTTTTTTCAGCAAAAGCCAAAAGTCATCGCTATTCCGATCACCCCCTAATATCATCCATCTAACAATTTTCTTAATCGTTATCATTATAACAATCTGTCTGAGTAAAGTTAATCCTTAATTTCGGTCGTTGGATTTAATAAAATATTTAATCCTCATCAAGAATCTTTAATTATATTTTTTATAGAAAACTCCCATGGGATTCGAGTATGGACCAGAGGGAAAGGCATTGCTAGCTGATCAGATGGAAGAAAGCCATCTTAGATGCAAGTGCTTTTTTATTTCCCGGGAAAATTTCGACTGGCTAGGACTCGCCGTGGGCTGACGGGAAAGCGCCGCCAGCTCTTCCCCCTTGAGATGGAAGGCCCATCTTAACTAGTGCTTCATTTCATATGGCACCATTTTGTCAACAAATATTTCTTTTTTATCTGAAAAGGCATGCACGACAACAAGCACCCTATGTTACTTTTTTTACTTACGTTTTTAAATTTTTACGGTTTTTGAGATACAATTTTGATTACTATTTTTTATAACTTTGCATTAAAATATAGTAATAAAATCATAATATTATAAAAGTATTTTTAACAAAAATTTAATGATATAATTTTCGTATAGTTAATTTAGATAATTCTAAATCCATTAACGTTTAAATTTTAAAAAATTTGAGAGAACCAAGTAAAAAGAACTAATAGAGTATCTATTTGGGAAATGGCTCATGACTCCAGACATCACAACTTGTAGTGATTAGGACCTACGACTAGATATCTCAAAGCGGAGTAGCGTGCCCTATGAGATGCGTTATTATGCACACCATGATAAGTCAACCAGCGCGCTAGGGTTGACTTCTTTTCTGCATTGACGGCACAGCCGCGCCCGCGTGCCATGGTCCAAGTCAAGAGCTGGCCGGTATACCGAAAAGGTTGTGTTTTGGGAGCAAGGTCGATCGGAGTTGAGCTTTTGCGTCACAGTACCAGATAAGATCTGTACCATATATATGCACCTCCGATTGGGTTCCACTGACTCGCAAGAGCAAAATCAGAGGCCCACGGTGTCATGACTTTGGATGGTTTCTGGCCGTTCAATTGGAAAAGAACGGTGCGGATCAAATGCCACAGTGCAATCGCAGCAATGCAAAACAGCAAAACCAAGCACGCTGCTTTCAGGGCAGCTCCAACCGGCTATTGGCTCTGTTTTCTAGTTGTTAGTTAAAATTATGTTGTAGTGATTGTTAATTTTATTTAATCATTTAATTAAAAAATAAAGAAAATAAGAAAAAACCATTATATCTTCTAAATAATACAAAAAGTAAAAATCAAAATTAAAAATCAATGTGTTTTAAATAATTTCTAACTTAAAAAAACTAAAAGTAAAAAGCCAGAGACTAAAACCGAGGTGGATCTGCTACACGCGAGCAGTGTTTCTGCTACAGTATAAATAGTGTCTGCTTCAATGCATTAGCTACAGTACTTTACCGTTCTTTCACACTATTTTACACCGTTTGTCTCTGACTTTGCTCTTACAAGTCAGAGGATCCGGTTCCATGCACGTCCTGCTTGCGAGTTGCGACCGCAGCCTACACGAAAGTTGCAACCACGCGTGATCCGAGTGCGTGCGCGACCCGCTGCACCCATTTGATCGTGTTGCCACCGATTGAGCCGCTGGGTCCCACAGGCACCGCGTCTTTGACCGGATCCCTAATTCTGTCGAGTCAGTGTCAGGGAACAACAACGCGAATTTGCGTAACAGTGGTGATCACTAGTGACGCTTTAGCTTTAGCCTTTAGAGGTCGAGAAGCATCCCGTGATGTTGCCATTTCTGCACGCGCGGCGCCGATAACGTCTGTTGCAACTACATGAAACTTAGGCCGATATATCTCGATTTGAGTTCCTGACTTTTAATTCTTTTTAGTTTTAAATTCTATCTTTTTCTTTCTAGTTTTTTTGGTTTTTAGCTTTTTACTGGATTTTTTCTTATTCATTTGCATCATACGTGATGAGTTATTCTGTTTTTTCTATTTTAAAATTTTTAAATTTAATTATATTAAATAAGCTACTATAAATAATAATACAAAATAAATCAACTACAGTAAAATTTAGTATTAAACTATAATTTATTAAACTCAATTAAGTAGCACCCTAGACTACCTGATTGGAAGTGAAACAGCCTCATTGTTGATTTATTCCATCCTTAGATTTCGTGGCACAAAAGAATGCCACATGAGAAAGGAAGGCCTCGTAGGACGATCGACCCATGCATGTACAGCAAACTCTCTTGGCTCGCGGCCTCGTGCAGATACTAGTAGTCACTAACATGCATGCGCAGTTGGGCCCACTTGTCTGATGGAACGAGGCGGCCGGTGGTCTAGCCCGTGTGGATCTATGTATAAGTCCTGCAAAAACAGGCATCGCATGCCCAGTCTCAGACTCGTTAGCTCCGAGCAACGTACGTACACATACTGTTTGTGATTATGTTAAGAGTAGCGATTCTAGTTTTCTACTTTTATAGATATGTATAAATCTTAAATCTTAATTAAAGAGTAAGTAGTTTCAATTCATCCTTAAAGGTGTTTTAATATTTATACAATTCACTATTTAAAAGAGTAAAAATCACCTCTCTATGTTAATTTGGAGAAGAACCTGCGTCGTAGCCTTCTGACGGATTAAGATCGATCATGAAACATGTAGAGTTGTCCGGGACCGTGCATTTTGCAGATGCTGCAAAAGCTAGCGGTGAAATGGACGCACTAATTAATTAACCCCACCAATAAAATTGCACAGCTGTGAATGATGATTGCAAATAGTTCAAACAGTCCGGAGCAACTATGGCCGTATTTCAAAGTGGTGGTGTTTTTTTGTTACGATTTTTGGTTGAAATGATATTATTATAATTATTAGTTTTTTTTGATGTATTTAATTAAAAGAAAATACAAGAAAAATAGAAAAAAAAAATTAAAAATACCGTTATATTTTCACAGATAACATAACGGAAAAAGAAAAAAGAGAAAAAAACTGTATTAAGAAATCAATATGTTCTAAATGGATTTTGGCTTCTGAAAGCTAGAAATCATCGTTGTTTGGAATAGCACTATATTGTGTTTTATCCTTGAATTAGCATTCATGCATATTGGTTTCGAATCAACGCACGTCCCTTTCTCATTTAGGACTTCTTATTTGCTTTCTACTGCAACTGGCTACCGTTATTGCCGCGTCTCTGAGTGATACCATGGAATTTCTGCTATAGATATACAGGAGCGCTGTTGGGTCGTCGTGGAAGAGAAATATCATCCATTCAATGGATCATATATATGATGCTAGCTAGCGTCATAAGGAAAACTAATGTTGTTATTGGCTTAAGACTCCGGAGATGTCAGCTTCCTGTGATATGACCAATGAACGCGCGGTTTTATTCCCACAATGGAAACAAAGTTCGCAACTTCGCACCAAATATGCACTTGCGTGATTGTGTCTAAACATATAATTTAATTTGTAACGGGTAATATTGATGGCAAGCAGTGTCGCCATTAATTGGCAGTTTGCAACTGAGTTTGCATTATATCACCTGGAGTAATACACAATATGAACATGTTCCACAACTCTGCATATCATTTGCAAGATCTAAGGTCAAGACACGGGTGGCAATTCCCAAGCCAACCATGTTGCAAAAACACCAAAATTGATTCAACGGTAGGAAAAACAAGACTAGGCAAGAAAAGTCTGACTACCAGTCTCAAAACGGAAATACAACATGTCCTGAATTCGGCTCAGGGCATGCATGCTGCATAGCAATGCATAGATTCAGAATGCAAAATAGCTATAGTGCTCTCTCCGAAAAACAATGCCAGTTTTTTTTTCCAAAGGCAAAATGCTCAAGGGACCACACAGCTGTTGGATTCCATGAATACCAACGCAGTAGGAGTAGAGACAACCCCGGCGCGACCACCGCATAATTTGGTGGCGCCACGCCAGGTGGGCGCCTGCACTACCCGGGCCCACATGTCAGTAGCCAGCCTGCGCAGTTCTGCGTTAGAGAACAAAAGTTTGCAACCCTTGTCAGATTCTGCTGCCACTGCCCACGCCTAGCCTATAGCGCCTAGCTAGCCAGTCTCCACCATGGACATGTGTCCGGCCGTCGAGGCAGGCATCAACATGCCTGGCCGGCTTCCATAGCTGCAATATATGCAAGCTAAAGCCAAGTGCAACATGAGGAGCAACAAGAGAGAGAGGGGAAAGGTCGCTGCATTTTCACTGGCTGCTGCCTCAGCTCCCTTTCTCTCTCACCGCCCTAGGCTTTGCCGTGCCGCGACGACAGGGCACGCATTGCTGTGCAGGCGTCCAAAGGCTAGCAAACTCGCAACAATGGGATAGGAGTGTTCATTCTCCGTTTTCCGTCCCGGACTTCCACATAACAACCGGGCAAGGCTGCCTCTCTCCCGGTACGGCGGTCTTCTTCCTCTCAAGCAGTGCATGGGGAAAGCTTACACGAGTACGTTCAATTCAATACACTACTCCGGTTAGGTTGTAAGGGCATCTCCAATGGTTGTAAGGGCGTCTCCGTTTTCCGTCCCGGACCCGGGCAAGGCTGCCTCTCTCCCGGTACGGCGGTCTTCTTCCTCTCAAGCAGTGCATGGGGAAAGCTTACACGAGTACGTTCAATTCAATACACTACTCCGGTTAGGTTGTAAGCTAGGTGAGATGTGAGCATATACTCCATATCATAAGGTGAAGTCGTCATAAATGTGTGTTCGAGCCTCTCGGTCCATGGCTAGCCGAAGTAATGAATGCAACAACCGCATCCATGTACTAGTGTTAAAGGCGATGACGAGAGTAAAAACGGAAAGGTGCTGGCCAGGCGCCGAAGTAAATATGGCACGGAGCGAAGGAAGTGATCGAGCGAGAGACGACACGACGCCGGGGCTGCAATGCATGCGTGCTGTGCTATCTCTGAACCGTCATCCCTCGCTGCGTGTCAAGAAAACCTTATCATTGCTCACCAGATGGGGGAGGGAGTTAATGCGGATACAGCTTGAGCAAACGGTTGCGCGTATTAACTTCAAGATCAAAAGACAAAAAAAAGGGAAGAGCAAAGAACACGCGCGTCATGGAGTCTGTTAGTGCATGGATCAAAGCGATGTAGAAACGTCTTGGTTGTTTGGAACGGGAGGAGTTAGGCAGCATTAATCTGAGCACAATTAAACTACTCCATGCCCGGGTGAAGAACAAGCAATGCAAATGTGAAAAACCAAGAGAGAAGTGTGGAGAGAAGACAACGAGGAGAGAAGGGAATGCAACAATTGTCTATCTTCTTTAGGAGTGGCAGTAGCAAACTACTGTCAGCCAAGCCACCCTAGAGGAATGGCCCGATTCATGAGTAAAATTATCCCCGCGCGCAGGTCCCAACCACAAAAAATATAAGAGTACATACACGGAATCCATGCAACCCCAATCCCCAGATATAATTCCTCGCCGGCTGATCGATCAGTCGCAACATCAAGTACATTCCCAAGAAGAACCAAATAGGCAAATGGCCATGCCATAAGAATTAAACAACACGAGCAACAGTTAAAAAGGAAAAAGAACCACCTAAATCCGAGAACGAACGCTCGCTACAACTTAACCTAAGAGACACCATGCACGCAAACGTCAAAGTCGAGTGCTAAATAAACAAGATGCAGCAGTTACCTACCGGAGTCTAGCCATGCACGGTCGATCGATCCATCGGCTCTGGGATGCATGCGCGCCCGCACGCCCTTTTTTGTGCATGCGGACGGGGGTCAAATGCTACGGCTTCTTGCCGAGGGTGTGCTTGTTGTTGTGCATCCACACCTTGAGGACGTGGCGCTTGACGCCGACCTCGTCGCAGAACTGCTGCATGGCGGCCTCGTCGTGCTTCTGGATGCGCCACCCCACGCGCTCTGCGAACGCCAGCATCTTGTCCTTCTGCTCCTGGGTGAACTTGGTGCGGAACCGCTTCTTGCCGGAGCCGGAGCCGGACGGGCCGGCGCCGAATGACATTCCGCTCAGCGGCCCCACCGCCGACATGGGCCCCGCCATGCCGGACGGGTCGTCAGCGTCGTCTCGGCCGATGTGGGAGGCGGAAGGGAGCGCAAGCGGCCGCTGAGGGTGCCCTGCGGCGGCCGCGGCCGCCGCCGCCGCTGCCATGTGGTGCTGGTTGTTGTGCAGGTAGCCCGCCGGGGTGCGGTAGTACGGGGAGAACTGGTGGTGCAGCGCGGAGCCGTAGGCGGCGGCTGCAGTGGGGGAGAAGGGCGAGCCCTCGGCGGCGGGGGAGTCGGACACCTTCCGGTGGAAGTTGCGGTGGCAGTTGCACGCGGCGCAGCGGAGCGCGTCGATGGTGCCCTCCTCGCCGGCAGCCATGAACTGGCCGCAGCCGTCCACGGCGTGCCCTCCGATACCAACCGCGTGGTTCTTGAGGCACTCGCGGTACCTGCCGCCGCCGCAGCCCGGAACCTTGGCACGGCTGCCGGGCTCGCCAGGAGGCTTGGGCACCATCCCACCACCACCAAGCCCCAACTGCGGCGGTGTCTCGTAGCTCGAGCTCACCGGCATCGGCGGCATCTCCTCGTCGCCGTCGTCATGGTCGTCGAAGTCCATGGTCGCCTTCGGCCGGCTTGCCTAGCTAGCTACTTAGCGTTTCTTTTTTTCTTGTCTAGTCTTTGGTTTGTGCGTGTTTCTTGGGGATGGAAGGAGGCTAAGAGAGGCCTAGCAAGGTTAAGACCGGGATGAAGGGATAAGAAAGGAGAGTATGGGCACCATCTGGCTACCAGTTTTGACGCGCCTCTGCAGGAAGGCTTCAGGCAAGCCGCTGGCTGCAGCGCTTAGGTGATGTTGTAACTTTGGGCTTGTTCATATTTCTGTTTCTTTCTGTTTTCCAAAACAAAAGTTAATATGAATATCTCAGCTTTTATAAATCACTTCTATCAGTTACTACTATTTATCAACTACTACTTTTCATTTTTCTATATTGTAATATACTTTCTATTTTATTGTATCATAATTCCATAAGTCGTATGGCAGTTAGAATATTGTAGTACCTTTTGTTACACTTTCTTTCTTACATTATACGCTATTATTTATCAGCCGCTTCTAGCGGTCACTACTATTCATCAGCCGCAGCTAAAAGTCATCAATAAAAGCAATATAAACAGGCTCTTTGTTTTGCTTCCTCACTCTCCTTCTAGTTAATTTCTCTCTCTAGCTAACTTGCTTTCTCCTCTGTTCACCGCTTCCCTCAAGTTGCACTTGTCTGATCTCTCTCGTCCTGGGGCATGATGGGTATGTTATTTTTTGTTTCGGTTTATGGTTTTTAGTCTGTTCGTGAGAGAGAGAGTATGAAGTAATAAAAACTCACTTGTGTTTTGGCCGATATAAATAAAATCGCTACAGTACATACTATAATTAATTTGTAAGTCTTGTTTTTAGAAAGATTCTTTATTTAAAAGTTTGTTACTGTAGAAACCGAAAAACAAATTTTAAAAGCTGAAAAGAAGACTCCTAATGTGTGTTCTCTTGCTTCGCTCCCATGTCTTCGCTGTCTCGCTGTTCCTCTCTACGCTGCTCTTTTCAAGTGGGTTGGCTCCGACGCCTTTTAAATTGCAGTTTAGAATATTTGATCGAGACATTTGGTCATTCTTTTTTCGCACCTTTTGCTCAAATCTATTTATGGCAGCTAATAGGTTTCAAAAAGATAATTTTGGTCAAATACATACTACGACAAAGTCTTTCTCTGGTGCATGCAAAGTTCACTGCACCACATTTAATTTGGGGGTAGGCACAATTGAAAATATAACTTAAAATACAAATGGAAGTAATATTTTTGAAACAAATGGAAGTGATGTAATGTTGAACTTTGTTATGGTTGCTTTTAAGAGGCGAAGATCATGCACTCCATGCTATGTTCCAATGATCCAAACTACTTCCTCTAGTTAAATTTTTGACTATTAATACTTTTAAAATAATTTAGACTGCATGCAAAACTACTTTATCTCCATGCATTAATAAAGTAAAGCAAAAGGACCACGTAGGGTCAACTGTCCACGACGAATTGACTCGAAAGGACGGAGGAATAAACGTACCCCATCCCCGTCCATCGCCATCCGTTGCGTCCAATTAACAGTGTTTCGACGGTCCAGGGTGCCCGATCGATAGGAAAAAGGCATTGGAAATGGCAACAAATAGGCTACCTCCCTACGCACGACCAGCTACAGGCATGCACCCATCTGGTCCCCGGCCCCCGAGTCCTCAACCTCAATCGCAGACTCGGTACTTTACCTCATCTGAACGATGACCATGCACGACATGATCTTACACGCAACGCATGCATAGCAGTAGCAAGAGTTGACCTGAGCTTTTTCTTTCGGTGCTGCGCCGGCCGCTTAACCAGCTGGGGTCTCCAGTTCCGGCCGGCTCGCCGACTTGGCTGCTCAGTTAAGCCATGCTTTGTCCCATCCGGGGCGTCCATGTCACTCACGGCTCTAGCAAAGCTAGTGAGAGGATAGATAAGCTTTGCTTGCTTAAGCTATTATCTCGCCAGGTGGCCCACGGCCAATGCACGTGTTTAAGCCTGTCGGCATGGGCGCGTGCACGTCTCGCCACATGGACGTCACCAGGCCCGTGTTGCTAGCGAGCTATGCATCTCCGGAAACCGCAGGGATTTAATCCCGGAGGAAGAGGATGTAGGCGTACGCGAAATTAAGGCGGCAGAGGCCTTATCTGGTACGATAAGGAGGGTAAGAGTTAAGCACCACCGGTCCACAGGCTGCTAATCCGCGCGCGCGGTGCTCCACGAGTGGCGTGGAGCCGCCGGCCGGCTGCTTTCGACCGCGGCGTGGATACGGCGACACCGCCGCCGCTCTCCGCTTCCGCGGCCGCGCCACTCCGCCAACGCCGCATCGCTTCCGCGCCGCGCGCCACTCCGCTTCGCGGCCGCGCCAACGCCGCTCGCTTCCGCCCGGCGCGCCACCGAAGACCGCTGCGCGCCGCCGCACGAGTGCGTGTGTGCGTGTAGGTAACGGTCAAGGCCCGTTAAAGTTTTAGGTTAGGGTTCACAAAAACGCCGATCTAACCGCGCGCTCGTTCGGCGCCGCTGTTGGACGCCGTTGTATTGGTCGCCGCGCCGTCCGGCGCCGCCTACCAATGGGCACCGCTTCCCTCCTCGCTGCCGGTGATCTTTGATGGTGTTAATTACACCGACCGTGTCTCACATGCGCATTCACATGCGTGGTTTACGGCTCGGGCGTCCTCTCGCGATGTCACCGCCGCCTTGCCCTATTCCTCCGACGGAGCCACGCTGTTGCATTGCCCCGACACCGACAAGATTGGCCGGGCGCGATGACGGCGCTTTCGAGCTCTTCTTGTCTTCATCGCCGATCTCCGCCTCAGTTCTCTTACGAGGTTGTGGGACTCCTTCGGCTTTCGGATGTGGACTCATCTTCGCCAACGCCTCTGAGCCCTCCGTGATGCCACGCACTGTCCGTGGTTCGCCAAGAGCACTCTCTTCACGCAGGTGATGCTATGTTGATGCCTTTACGCTCGTAGCTCTGCTGTTCTGGCGTCGTTGGACTCTCTCCGCGACCGCTGGCCGTTCTGTCGTCTTTGCTTGGATATACGTCTTGACTTGGAGTTTCAGCGGGTCACGAGTTCCTTACTCGCCTTCGTCCTGAAGTTCGAGCAAAGGCGTGCTCGACTTCTTGCACGCCACCCTCGTGTCACTCTCCGGAGGCTCTCACCGAGATACGCGCAGGAGACTCGTCTGAGTGGTCTTTGATGCGATGCCACTCCCTGCGTGCTCGCCGCTCGTCTACCGCTGCACCGCCTTCTTCATATGTGATGTGCTTGATCCGGACGGAATCCAGTTTGTGATTTTTGGTTGGCCTGTGACAAAATCGATCGTCAAATATTGTTAATTAGCTCCATTTGGTCTGTCGCAACCCATCTGCACCACAAGATGCAGTAAGGAAGCGTTGCTTACCAGCTACACACACATACATACATACATACATGTGCGGAGAACATATGTTACGTACTCATTTTACGGTGCACTTAAACTAAAAAAATTGTGAAAAAATTTCAAAAAAGAAGAAGATATACTTCATAGTTTACTTCATATATGTATAAAATTTCAAATTCGAATTCATTCTATGTTAAAATTACAAAAAAGAGAAAATTCTAATAAATTTGATTCTTAATATTTGTCAGATTTTTCTCTTTTTTTACTCTCAATATTGATTGAAATTGAACTTAAAATTTTATACGTAGGTAGGACAAATTTAGAAATACATGTAGAAATATTTTTTAGAGTTTTACATGATTTTTTTTAGTTTGAGTGCACAATGAGTACATAGCATATTTTTCACACACACACACAGGTGTAATTACACCTTAGAAGTATATTAGAAGTGGGTGTAATTACACCCTATATCGTAATTAGAAGTAGGTATAATTACACCCAGGTATAAAAAATATATTTTTATATATATATATATATATATATATATATATATATATATATATATATATATATGAAAAATATCTTTTACTTATATTCTACAGAGATGCGAGCCCTACAAGGAAAACAAAATGATGAGTCCGGTGTGTAACATTAAACTTAACGGTCCGTTGGTAAATGTCGCAACTAAAATTTTGCTAGTAAATGCAGTCTCCTTTTTGGAAATTGAAATGCTAAAAAAAGTTATGCCGTTCTTACCTCTTTTGACGGGACAATCAAAATTGTGGTTGTTGCCACAATTGCCTAAGGCTAAGGGAGGCGAAGACGTGAAAGACGGCAAGGTCGACTACTGGCATGACGAGTTATGTAATGATGGCCCTCGATTGGGGAATACTAAAAGGTGTGAGGAGAGTAGAGGAAGGGTCACCTAATCCGAGAAGGAGAGAATAGAGGGAGAAAAAGATAAGAGAAGATTGTGTGGGGTAGTTGCCATCAGTTGCAGCCTGTAAAGAGTTGGGGAACAATTTATGGAGGGTTTTCCTGTTTTCTTTTGGGTTTTTAGCCGATTTTTTGGATGAAAGAATAGTAAAGGAGGAGGATGGTGAAAGGGTTCAATGGTTAGATAGAAGCGAAGAGTGGATGGATGAATAGACAAACTCCCTTATTATGTTAGTATAGACAGAGAGTAGAGACATTGCTACAGACAGGCCTATCACAGACGGTTCGGAACTGTCATCATAGACGGTTTTCAAACCGTCTGTTTTTATGTGTTAGTGATAATAGGTGGTTATCATAGACAGCTCGGGAGCCGTCTGTGATAACTTATATTACAGACGGTTTTTGCAAATAACTGTCTGTGATAGTCGACTTTCACAAACGGTTAAAAACAACAACCGTCTGTGATAGACACAATATCACAGACGGTTCCTGTTCCGAACCGTCTGTGATAGTTAAGCACAGGCGGTTCCATATGAACCGTCTGTGATTTACCCGTCCAGTATAGCCTGTTTTGTAGTAGTGAGAGTAGGATAGATGGTGAACGTAATTGGTCATTCTTTTTAGCATATAACTTATGACTTATAGCCTTCTTTTTGAATAGTTTATCGAGATAGTCTGTTTGAAATGATTTATTGGTATTTGATTTATTCAAACAAACGCTCGCACTAGGGATAAAAAACCATCAGGCACACAATCATAAGCTATCAATTGCAACCAAATAGAACGTGCCTATTTACTCATAGCTGCCGCTGCATGCCACAAAAACTATTTCAAGCGATCTACTCAATTCAGCTGCGGTATGATGCACGGATCTGCACGACCGCATCTGCCCCTTTCCCAGCCGGACGCGAACTGGGTATGTGCGGGGCTCTAGATTTGGTCCGCTGACGCACCAGAGGCCCCACATGCGTGCACCCCAGCAGCACCGTATACCAAGCAGATTAAATATCACACCGCATGATTGTGCCAAATGTGTATACATGTGCATGCAGTTTGTGAGATATATCGAGCTGGCGCCTTTGCATGCGCTGCTTCCATTGCGGCCAATGCAAGTAGAAAAGAGAACGGATCGAGAGACAAAAGTGCATGCATGCGGCTACAGTCCTACAGTGCTGTGTCCAAGGAGCTGACGGGTCACGTATGCATGCAACAAGCACCGGGCCGTGGTGTCGTGCATGCATGGAGGCAGGCGTGCAGCGCAGCGCAGCGGTGCAGAGCAGAGCCGGCCATGCATGATCAGGTGACCCGGGGTGCTCGAGCGCGGAAGAAAACAAAGAGGGCGGCACATACATACACGGCGCTCCCATTGGCGCGCGCTCTCGTAATACTTTAAAGTGCAAGCAGATGATGCTAGCCGCACTGCGCCATGGCAGGGCAAATCTATACTAGTTATCACCTCTCTTGATTATAATACATATAAGTAGAAGTAAATACTAACTTTAAATCATCAAGAATAAATAGATCTACAAGCATACTTACAAATCTACGGTATACTTTCACTAAACGTCCCAAAACTAGCCACATTCAAACCCTAGCTCGCTGTAGACAAATATATCGGGATGGGACGGGTATTTAATAACGCAATACATATCACATACACTTTCAACCACAAACCGTCTATAGTACATAATTATCACAAGCGATTCTTGTTAAGAATCATCTGTGAATTATCACAAGCGATTCTGGTTAAAAAAACCATTTATAATGTATCCTATTATCACGGACGATTAGTGGTTGGAAGTGTCTGTGAATTATCACAGACGGTTCGGATTAAAAACTATCTATGATAATTGCAGACATCACAGACAGTTTTTAATCTAAATTATCTGTGGTAATTCACAAACTATCACAGACGATTCTTAACAAAAAAATTGCCTATGATAACTATGTACCACAGATGGTTCTAATCATCGCTAGTAATATAGGCAGTTACGCTTATAAAATCGTTTGTGATAATTATAACATTGACGATTCTGTGAAACCGTTTATGATAAGATGTTTAATATAGTCTTCTCTGCAGTAGTGCTTGAAATAATTTGCAGATAGTGTTGTAGATCGATTTAGTTTGTTTGCTGTTTTTGAGACGTAAGTTACATGTAGCTCTGGTATCATGAATTTAGCTCTGGCCTTAGTACTTTACAACGTATGCATCTGCTGGCCGTATACAGCGGTAGTTTCATTACGTTTGCCAAGGTACGTGCGTACAAACGGTGGTTAGGGCAAATAGTGGCTGGAGTTTTCTCATGACAAATAGTAGCTCGTGAATAATTTTTTTCACAAAATAAGATGAAACGAAATAGAGCCAACAGCTGGATCTGTCGGGGGTTGTACGCAGTGTTGTGCATTTAGGACCAATTTAGGGCTCCCTGAGTACATGTTACCTGGTTTGCCGTGTGGGTCAGTCGAGTTGATGTTTCTTGTGTCAGTAACAGGGCGCAAAACGCTAGTCGACATGACTATCCCTCGGCACCCCCATGTTCGGGGGTGAATGCACCTCTAATCACAAGCACGGTTATGCTCCAAATTTCTAATGTCAACTTCACCGTGCACGAACACATACGCAACGTCGTTTGGTGGTGATCCAAATTTTTCTTCGTGTTCATATTGGATACTGTGCCAACGTGGCGTCAAGCGATATATGTATCAAACTGTGTTAAACATGGCAACAGCTAGTGTATCCGGTTCTAATTTAGTTTTCTTATCCGTTTGGGACTTATCTCTCGTCTATATATGTACCTATATAGTCCGTAGAAAGAATAAGAGTCTCATTGTAAATATCTCCTCATATGATAAATTCTGCCTTTATAACAATTAGGTTTAAGCCATGTTCTTTTTGTACTGCGAATGGTGACTTTTGTCCGTGTTTTTCAAAACGACGGCAAACGGTATAGATGCCGATGCGGACGATATACATGGTTTAGGACTTGGGAAGTAATTTGGAGAATTTGCTTCAGGAAGTCGTTCTGTTTATTTTGATTTTTGAATAAATCAAAAGCCTAAAAAATCAGAGTGGTGAAGCCAAGATAAAAATATAGAGTAGACTCAAAGGACTAAACTAAATTGATATAAATATAATCCTACTTGATCTCTAATTTTATTGGCATAATTCGCTTGGACGCATGCCTGTGTCCCCTCCCCGGCTTAGCTGCACCTCCCCTCCTCGCCATTGCGCTGCTGCCAGCCACCGCCCGCCGCCCGCATAGGCTCTCCCTCAGCCTCAGGTGCGCTCTGCTCTCGCCTCTCGGTCTCAACTCTCTTGGATGTTATCGATTGGGGAATGTGGGGTTGGGCAGGCTATGGGGTGGATGTGTTGCCGCGGTTGGGCCTTGTGGCTTTCTAGGTTCGACAAAGGTCTACAAATTGATTCTGCAACCAGTCTTCTTCCTCGTTCTTCTTCTTTAGAAGAAGCCACAACGAAATGCCCAAGGAGCCTCAACCGTTGCCGTCTGAGGAGGGGTTACCGGCGCCGGCATGGAGGGTAGGCTGAACACGTTGTATGGGCCCTGTCGACCAGACCATGCATGAATCCTCCGGACCGGCCGGCCCCGGCCACGAGCCCACGACCGGCCGGGCCAAGTCGTCCGTGTTGCCCTGACAGGTGCACCCCACCCCAAGACGCGCCATCTTGCTCGTTCGAGGACTGCGAAACACGCGTCAGGCCATCCCTGCGCGAGCTACAGAGGTCTTCACGTTTCAGAACATCGAAACGAGCAGAGACAGATTCAGAGGAAGAGAGAGATGCAGGAAGAGGACAAAAGAAACTGTATGGGAGCGGTGCAGTAAGCACTACGCACGTACGTGTGGCCGTGCAGAGCGCATCGGCTACAGTGCACACGCTTTGCAAAGGCCGGACGGCGGCAGGGCCAGGCCAGGCCAGTTGGTGCTGCAGTGCATGTTATGGGCGCACGAAACTTTAGGGGGCGCTCGTTTCAGGATACTTTTGATTTTTAACTAAAATTTTATTATAGTTATCTTTTTTATTATAGTTGATTTAACTTTTTAGGTATAATTAATTTAAAAAATATAAAAATAGAAAAGATATGTTAACACATTAGGGACAATACAAAGAAACATGAGAAAAAAAGAAAATAGAAAAAAATCTAAAATATCTAAAAATAGAAAAAGATGAAATACTGAATAGTGAAAAAAATAGAAGCTAAAAACTGAAATCGAAAAAATCCGAAATGAACGAAACTTAAAAGGAACTGAGCTAATGGAGCTAATAATAACTCATCGGTGCCGTTCATGGCATCATGCACTGGGTTTAGCCCTGTAGCCTATTGGCGTGGGCTTCGCAGGCTATTGTGACCGATCTGTGCGCGCAGCTAGCGTACGTGCTTTTCCGTGTCGCTGCCGCTACCTCCACTGCCAAAGTGATTTGAACTCGGCCGCCTCAGTGCTCTCGAGGGAGGGAGGGAGGAGGAGAGAGGCACGGGGAGACGGGGAATTGTTTCACAGAAAATTGTCTTCTATTCTATCAATCCCAAACCTTTGCTATGTAAAAATGACACTCGAGTATTGTTCTTACATGGAAATATCTCACCGCAAGCAATGACAACTGCTTAGCTTAAGGGGTGATCGGAACAGCGATGGTTTTTGCTGAAAAAACACAGTAGCTGAGTTGTATGTTAGGCATAATTAAATTTTAAAAAATGTAAAAATAAAAACGGCTCGCTAGTCTAGTGCAGACAATGCAAAGGAATATAAGAAAAAAACGGAACGCAAAAAAACCAAAAAACAAAAAAATTCACTACGTGACAAAAATGCTACAGTATTTTCATCGCTGCTACAGTGTTTCCGTCGCTAAACAGTAAAAAAACTCCAAACTAATTGGGGCCTTAAAGCATCACGTTAGGGAGAGCTAGCTTCAAGTAAGAGTGGTCATTAAACATATTTAATTTCAAGTAAGAGAGGTCATTAAACATATTTGGTTAAGGTGCTCCGTCTATGTTAGACATTAGTGAAGTGAGTATCCGGTCCAAGATTGCACGACTCGTGCATGCTCCGGTAGGCGCAGCGCAGCGGCCTCGTCCCCAAGCAATTCGGATCATTGTACAGATGAAGATTGGGGACCTCTAATTTGAGGTCGATCTCTCTGTAGCAACTCACAGGCACACCCCCGCATCCTCCCCTGAAAAATTCAAATCGCGAAAATTTCAACTCGAAAAATTTTTGAATCGAGGGGAGGAGGCGCAGCAGCGCGGATGTGCAGCTTTCGGCGGCGCGCGAACTCGGCGCGAGCAGGATGGTTAGCGATGCGCTCGGAGCTCCACGGATGGCAGCAGCGGTGGCACGAGCCCCTTAGTGCGGTGGTGGAGCGAACTCAGAGTAGAGCACGGCACGAAGCCGACGAGGGAGGAGGCGAGCGGGGAGAGAGCAGTGAAGACAAGGCTCACGTCTGTGAAATGATAATGGAAGAGGAGGCACCCCAGACATCCACGTGTCGCGTGCGGCGGCTGTCTCCTCATACCCCCTGCCACCCTAGATGGCGCCGCGTGTCCTCTGTGAGTTAGCTGCCGTGAGGGTAACCTCAAATTAACATTGCGAGGAAGGGTTTTATCTCTTGTAGTTCAAACCCGACTTTAATTTATCTACTGTACTCTATAAAAATCGCATGATACAATAATGAATATGTACCATACAATTTTACATCTTCCTTTTTTAAGGAAATTTTACATCTTCCTTCACTTAGTATAAGTGTATAACAGACTGACTTAAGCTAGACTAATTGAGCATGAGGTTTGAATACCAATCTAAGGGCGGTGTTTGGTTTGATGCCTAACTTTTATCGCATCACAATTTTGGTAGACATACGTCTGGTTCATCACCATGATTGTGGCGGCTATTTTGTTGGCACACATTTTCTGGCAATCGACATCGTTCCTAACTTAGGGCAATGTTGGGCAAGAACCATCCATGTCAGGGGGCGTTCGGAATAACGATGGTTTATGACTTTTGGTTGAAATTTTACTGTAACTGGCTGATTTTTTTTACTGTAGCTGAGTTGGCTTATTGAGTATTTTTAAATTTAAAAATATAAGCGATATGTTAGTCTATCACGGATAATACAAAAAAATATGAAAAAAAATAAAACATAAAATACCAAAAAATAAAAAATAACAAAATTGCTTACGGTAAAAAAACGCAAAAGCCAGTCGCCGAACGCCAGAAAAAGCTGTTGTAAACGCGCCCTTAAATGATCCCAAAGCTAGCAAGCTTTCAGCAATATTGCACAGAAAACCATACAAGGGCACATGCCTTATATTAGGAAGGGTGGACTTCCAAGTTCTCCAACCTTTCGTCAGAGGTGCCTCAAGGATTGCTCCACTCATGGGCAGAGCCGTTGTATGATCAGTCTACCAGTTTAGTATGCAAGCACAATTTCTGCGATGCACCAGTGACCAGCTCGCTTGGTTAACTACTGAGCATGCCCACGAACTGACCTAAGGACAACCATACTTCTGCGCTCTGCCTCGCCGGTCGCCGCTCAGCACAGGGACGTTCCATGGATTCCTTCATGCCGGTCCGAGGCCGACGCGTGTAGCTGGCCTTCCAAAGCATTAGTAACCGCCCGGCAAACACCACGCCTGCACGCGCGAATGCGCGCAGATGCACGCAGCTTCGGCCACCAATTATTCCGGGCAAGCGGCAGCATCGGATCCCACGTCGGGGTCATGGCACCTTCATGCAGCTTGCTTGCCCGGCCGCAGCAGGCTCGCACTCACATGCCGTGCCGGTGAAAGATGGACGGGAAAAGGGAAAGGCCAAGGAGGCGTACTGCTGCCTACACCTTGTAGATGGCCTTTTGGAACCGACGGATAAGATGGGATTGGACTGGATCGTGAGGGCTGACCTGCTGTCTTAATCAGGTCATCATTTCACCCAAGCAATCGAATGCACGGACGTCCCGGCCGGGCCAGCCCTCTCTCTCTCTCTCGTGCCGAACTACGAAAGCCAGCTTTTGATAGGTACGAAGGAGAGCGTGTGGCACGAATTTTGTTCTGCCCATACATTGCGAGACATGAAATTTAGTGCCGTTTACCTCATTTCGTTCGTGCACTAGATGGAGCTAGATTCACCGTATCCGCTCCACAATTAGTATGTTTTTTAGCTAGTGGATGACCGGAGTCGCGAGCTGCATTCTTCAACAAAAAATTGCCGGAATGTGACCGATCGACGACGGCCGCGTAACCTCATCGTCCGCGCAGGCATGCACACCAAAATAGTCGGCGAAGCACGGCGCTATTCGTTTTGTGTTCTCCTTGGAGTTGGCTCCTGCCTCCTGCCAGAGCGTGATTGCTGAAACGGAGGCACGAGCGGGAGCTTGGGTTGATAGGTTGGGCTGTGACAAGTGCGCGATGAGAAACCAAACATGTAATTGACTAATCATGAATCCCCAAGGAAACAGGAGCGCTCCATGGACATGTCACTCTCCTCTCTACTGCTTCATTTTAAATCAAGAAACCATTTTAAATAGGGTAGCTTTACAGAGCTACAAATGGCAATCATGCGTAAGCTAAAGCTTTAGCTAGTAGAGGAGGCAGCAAGAAATTACGGCAAACAGGGGAGAGAGAATGAATACGAGACAGGATGTCTTTATGCCATGCATCGAGAACAGAGTCGTGGGGGCACTGAAATCTGCCACGGCCCTGTTTGTGCACGAGTAAATAATCACCGGTCGGTGTACCACTGTTACCGTGCTTGTACTTCGCTTTCTTACCGTGCCAAAAGAATGCTGTCATGCCGACAAGGCAATTAGTAGGGCTGTCTCGAAAGGACTTGTCGTAGAATCTCACGGGCCGCCGATAAGTACATCTTGTGACCTATACTGAAACAAAGGTTACTCCGTGCCGACTTGTCCATGACCAGCTCAATGAGAGTTAGGAGGAATACAATGTAGGACTAGATAAATAACGCACGTCGTTGCCCCTCTGTCCGCTGTTTTGTTTCTGGGAATGTTTTCTGAAGATTTTGTGCACGAAACGATGGGCGAAACAAAAGGATGCAGACACTAATTGACACGTTTACTATTGACGACACTAGGTTGCTCTTTGGAGGCAGCACTGATAATTTGATTTCGGACCAGTCACTCGCGACTTGTTTACAACGGGAGCAACTTTGCCAGTTGCGTAGTGATTCCTGAGATTGCTACGGTCGCACCTTTTAGTTATCGACAAAAACGTGCGGGGCTGCTTCTTTTCTTTTTCTTTTTTGGCTTCTGGTCTCTAACGTCTTAGTTTTATTTTTTTGGTTTTTAGTTTTTAGGCTTTTTCATGTTTTTTTCTTCATATTTCTTTGCCTTTTATTTTTCTAATTTTTTAAAATTTAATTACATAGAAAAGTCAACAGTAGCTACAGTATATTTCAGCCACTACAATACAAAAAAACTAGAAGCTTAGGCTTATCTCCCTCCGATGTTGAGGGCATGGAGGCACTTGGTGAGTGCACTCTTCTAGAATTGTGAAGAAATTAGTAACTCCACATGCCCATGTTTTCTGGTAGGGTCATAGAAATTAAAACGGAGTTACTTCGTGTAACATACAATGCCAAAATGAAGAGTACGACTTTAGCACATTATATCATTTGGATTTGATCCTAACTGTATAATATCCAATCGCCCATCTTAACATAATAATCAGACGCACCGATTCCTCCCATCAGCAACCTTTTTGAGTATAAGGTCACCGAGGAGGAAAGGGCATTCCTTCACTCTGTTGTTGTAGAATCAGGTGGTCTCCTATTTGTAAGCGGTGTGCTTAAGGAGAGTTTGATCACAAATTTCCTTAGCAAAGTCCACCTCAATTTTATGGTTGTCCTCATTTTGAGCAAACGTAGCAGGTAGGTGCCTTGAGAGCATTTCCACTCAGAGTGAGCGATGATGAATCTCAGCAGGGAGGATTGCTTCTGCCCCGTACACGAGCGAGAACAGAGTCCTTCCAATGGAACAACTGGGGGTTATGCGCAATCCCCATAAGACATTGAGGAGCTCTGTCGCCCAAAATCTCCGCTTGAGGGCACTTGCCTCGAGGCGATGGCGTATACTTTGTAGGATTAGCCCATTAGCTCTTTTCACGGCCCCATTGGCTTTGGATGGGCCATCGATACGAAGCAAAGGATGGTCCCAATGGAGTCACAGAAATATCTAAAGGAGGATATATCAAATTGAGTGCCATGTCCACTGTGAGCTTCATGGAAACCCCAAGCAACACATAGTATTCTTCTAGAAGAACTTCTGCATGGAGTGAGATGTGATGGAGGCTAGGGGTTCAACCTCTACCCACTTGGTGAAGTAATCCACAGATACCACCACATGCTTGTAGCCCCCTTGGCGGTGGGACTAGTTCGAGTAGATCCATTCTCCATCGACCAAAAGGCTAGGTGATTGGTATTGTGTGTAGGGGATTAGCAGGGACATTATGATTGTTCATCATCTTTTGGCATCCTTCACACGACGTAAGGACGTCGAGGGCATCCTACACCATTGTAGGCCAATAGAAGCTTTGGCAAATGGCCTTTGCCGTAGTTGCTATTGGGGCAATATGAGAGTTGCAGAGGCCTTTGTGCACATCAAGGAGAAGTGAAATGCCTTCCTCTCTCATGATGCACTTAAGAAGGGTAGATACTCCATGTTTATAGAGTTTTCCTCGATGATCACATATGACTTGACCTTCAAGAATAGCTTGTGAGCCATTATTATGTCCTCAAACTCCTCACCTTCTTGTATGTATTAGATTATAGAAGTCATCCAAGAAGGAGGTAGGGCTAAAGTCTCATTGACCTCTAGTGGTAACTCATGATCAGATATTTCTTCCACTATCGGTGCCTTCAGAACTTCGAAGAAAACTTCCAAAGGAAGGGGCTCCTTGGAGCCTACGGTACGAGCCAAGCAATCCACTCATTGATTGTCTCCACGAGGGATCCGGTGAGCTTCAAGCCCATCAAAGTGGCATTCCATCTTTCTCACATTGTCAAGTATTTAACCATTGTTGGATCGAAATATATGAGCCTCTTTACTACATCTGAATGTAATTATACTCTATGTCGTATCTCACAACGTAGAGAGTATCTTGCGTAATGGATGGTATGTACGTGTAGTATACGAGTATTTAAGATCATCTAGGTGGTATGAATATTTTTTCAGAGGTGGTATGTAGATTTTTTTGACATACTCCTTTTTATATGTATATATGAATATATTTACAAAATATGCTAAAAACTATAAACTCTCTTGCAACTTTTTTATGTAGTTCATATTGAAGTATCTTATAATTAGTATACGAGTATATCCAAAGTGATAGAAGAGTATTTCAAATTCATTTAGGTAGTATATTAGATGTGGATGTAATTATATCCAGGTGTAAAAGGTATTTTTCGTCACTCTCTCTATCTATCTATACATACGTACGTACTATGTATCCAAGCACAGGTTACAGCAGAGCACACAGGCTCGACTGAAACAGAGTTTTCTGGTTTTCACTACAGAATCTCTAACTATCAAAAACCGAAACCCTTCTCCAGTCCTTACGCTTCAGTAATCGTTCCTTCTCCAGTCATCATGCTTCAGTAATCCTTGCTGTTTCATGCCTCCATGCTCATCATTGAAGATTTCAGCCACCTGCTCAAGTAACTTTGCCCCCTTGCGCATTGGTTCTCTGCTTTCCTCTTTTTCTGTAACAAAGACCAATGATTCACCCAATAACAGATTAGCAATATAAAAGAGAGAGGATGAGAAGGCATTTTGTTTTCAACGCATCCTGCATTGCGAGTTTTCCATATAGATCAAAGTATAGCTACTACTCCATTCTCCAATAGTGACCAGCTGTTTCATATGACCCCGAAATTGGTTCAACCAAACATCAAACTACTGATCCATACTTACTGGTGTAGTTCTGAAACGAAAAGCACATTTTACAACATTCCAAGCAAATCTGGCAATTGGACATTTTAAGAAAGATGATCAATGCTCTCATCCATGCCTCAAAATTGTCATTTATAGGCGCTCGTTTTAGCGATGGCTTCTGTATTTTAGATGAAATTTCACTGTAGTTGACTTTTTTTTAACTATAGCTGATTTGATTTTTAGACATAATTAATTTAAAAAAATGAAAAAATAGACAAAATGTTAACCCATTAGGAACAATACAAAGAAACACGGAAAAAATACAAAAAACCTCAAATATCTAAAAAAAATTCAGAAAAGATGAAATACTGAATAGTGAAAAAAAACAGAAACTAGAAGCAGAAGTCGAAAAAAAGCCGAAACGAGCGGGGTCATGCTTTATGTATTAGTTTAGTTTTCTTTTACAGGTTATCTCAACTCGAGATCGATTTATCATGGATCATCTTGGTGCCTCAGCTCAGAATGTATATGAATGTATATGGCAACCACAACAGAAGTGTGGTTCCGATAGTGATTAAAGTGAGTTGAGAGTGAGAGACCACGAACCAGCCTGCGGGTCTATCGAGGAGTATGCGGCCTTCGAAGTAGGCAGCGGGTCGATCGTTCTTTCAAATCAAAATGCATGCCTGGTGATGACGTGCGTGCGATCATGTTTGTGAGGATTATGAGCCAGATAAGCACAAGATAACAGTAACGATGTCCGGGAAGAGCGAGGAGTTCGACGCCTGCAATATTTCGACGTGATCCGGAGAGGGATCTTCTGCTCCTTCGGGTTTCTGATGTGCCTGTGTGCCCATGTTTGGAATTCTGTGAGGAAAGAAATATACCAACTGGAGGACTCGTTGTATTGCTCGCGTACTACACTCCGGATTTGGAAGGGCGCGCTGACCATTTACCACTGGAACATCTCCAGCCTCCAGGCCATATATCGTGTAAGAAACCTATGACTAAATGCATAATTTGTTTTAACAAATGCATTGGTTGATGGGATGTATTCTTTTTGTTTATCAGGGGAGACCCAATTGTGCGGACTAAAGCACCTGACTTGTTTGATTCGATTGGATGTTCTTGCGATGGGATGCAAGGCTGCTCAGGAGGTCCAATTGTTATGAATGGCGGGACTGTTGGAGCGCTTCGTTCTTCTCAGGAGCAGATTATGTTGGGTGTTTCTACGGAATGCGTGAAATCTGTTATGAAAAAATAGCTAGGGATTCCAGAAAATGTAAGTTATAAAACTGTATTCTCTGGAAGATAGCTATCCTTTTAGCTAAACGTTTTTTTTTTGTTTCATTTTCAGGACGAGACTACTATCAGCCAGATGTTACTATCGCTTGGAGAGGAAGAAGATTGATACAAGATTGCGGACAGAGGAATCTGATGTGTGTAAGACTATGTGCTAGACAGAAAAATCTATGGAAGGTAAGCATGGAATGGAAAGCATACTAATTATTGGTGTGCTAATTTGTGCTCACCGTCCATGACTCACCTGCCTTCGGAGGAGTAGACCTTGCGGATGAAGTTGAGGTCGGCGATGACCTGGCCGACGACGAGGAGCGTGTTGCCGCCGCTCCCTACCTCGCTCCCGCCACCCCAGCCATAGCGCGTGAGGGCGCAGCAGCGGTGCTCGCCTAAGGCCGCCGCCTGCGCTCGTTTCCTCGGCCGTGCTGCTGCCGTCCTCGTCCCTTACTCCCTTCGGGCTTCGGCCATGTTCTAGCGACTGCATGGACAGCAGTTCGCACAGACAGCGGCTTCAATCGCGGTGGCGGCCTCATTGGCGTTGTCGCCAGTCCCCGTCCGCCACCGGCTTCAATCTACGACGTCGCCGCGGACTCGAATCCTTGACGCCGCTGCCAATGTCGCGGCCACAAGTCGATGCTCGCCTTCGTCCATGCCTCCTCCACCTCCTGGGCCGCAACACCGCGGGCCTCAATCTGCCATCGGCAATCGCCAGACCCCCAATCCGGTGCGGGAGGGAGGGCATCGCCCAGATGGCGAAGCGGTTTTCGCACATTACTCCATAAGGCCTTGTTTGGAAGATTCCGACCGTGATCCACGTGCATGGACCGAGATTTTAGCCTCCCAAATAAGCTCTAAAGAAAAGGCCCATCTTGAGTATGTGATTTGCCCAATTCTTTTTTGTATTAACAAAGATACAGTATTGTATACGTATTGTGTATTTGTCTGTTCCCTCCTATAGAGGACTGTTGCTCTCTAAATAGTACTATCTACGAGATAAGTACAGATATCTCTATCTCTACTAATATAAATGTAGAGTTTATCTATTTACCACCTCCCTTCTAATACACGTTGATTGGTGGACCCACGTCGTCAGCTCTCCTCCGGTTTGCTCACATCGTCGATCCTTCTGTTTTGTCCCCTCCTCTCAAGTCGATTTCAACTGCCTTCCCTACGTTCTCCCGCCTTGCATCTCCCAAAACCTAACTGCCCACTATGCCTCCACCCCCCCGACCAGAGTCGCCGCTTTCGACGGGATCCGGAGGTGGGCAGCTTGGAACCGGTTGGCGATGAAGAGGAGATGGTAATGGGTGTTCACAGGGCGCAGTTGCTATCTTTGGCACATATATCATGTGGCTGCTGACTAGATCAAGTGGCAAAGACGACCATGTTAACAAGGAGAGAAACAAGGAATAGGCAGTCATCTAGGTAGGGAATTTATTTGTATCAATGCTCTATCAGAAATCGGGCATTGCATTTTAGGTAGGGAATCATTGAGAATTCTAAACTGCTTTTTTTTCTCTCTTTCAGAATTCTCCATGATTGCAGGGAACTCGATGTGGGCCATGGCGAGCCCACCAGGTGGCAGCCAAAGCGTAAGCACCGGCTACCCCCGGTACAACCTCGGCTATCCATGGCGAGTGAGGCTTCCTCGCCGTTTCTATCCCCTCCTTGATTCCGCCGTTGATCGCACGCTCGTTGATCGAGGAACACGAGAGACGACACGGAACGAAACGAAGCGAAGCCATTTTCATCCATGGCTACATGCGTGCAGCCGTGTTGCAAGGGCGAGCTGGCACAGTGGCAGGCGACGCGGCGCAAGCAGTGGGGCCCGTGTTGTGCAGCATAGCGGCGGGTGACACAGCGCAAGCGAGGCGGGTGAGATTCTTTGACTTAAGTTACGGTGACTTTACCGTTCATTTCTGGATGGACAGTCCAGATTAAATGTATAGAGAATTCGTGCCCCAAGCGAGGTGGCTTGGAAGGGCTCGGCTTAGGAGTCTAGAGTGAGACGGGGCGCAGGTAGGAGCTTCAAACATGCGTTCAACTAATCTGCCCACTATGTGTTTGGTAAAATGCCTCACAAAGACATATAATTTTATTTTTTTAAAACTAATTTGCCTACCATGTGATTTTTCATTAGCATCCTGATGCCCACCCCTCTATGAATTTCTACTAAAATTTTCCCACTAGGTTATTATTTTTTCTGGAATGATTTGAACATGATGGACGAGCTGCAATGCCTCTAGATGCTTGGTTGGCTGCACTGCCTTTAGATGCTCGATTGGCTGCATTGCTAGATGATGCGAGGCTTCCCTGAAGATCCTACTCTGGTGCTTCAACACCAGCAAATATATTTTTGGAGTAAAGCATTGAGCAGATATCGTTTGATAATTCCTTTTTAGTTACTATAAAACTTGACAAGTTCAAGATGATTTGCTTAACAATTAAGATATGAGCAATTAGATGTTCCTAATAATGTTAAGTGGTTATCTACTGTTGCAGCTTCAGTTTCTCATTGAACTCTTGCTCTCTTAGTTCATTTTGTCCATGGAAGAGATCCCAAGCTCTGAAAAATTGAAATAATGTATTTTTTTTATCTGGTCACATAATTAAGTCCTTTTCAAATTATGAGAAATTCAATATGGATTTACAACCATCCATAGTTTTATTAATTGTAAGTGTTTATTGTTTTGCAGGTTTTTGCAGATTTCTATCATTACATCCACTAATGAGATAGCATAACCAGATGTAGGGTACATGAGGGAACATTGAAGGGCAATTGAATGCTTGCTGATAAATGATGTACAAGTATACTTTACTCTTATTCTCTAAATTCTTGATGTATTTAGTTCTTGATTTGAGCAACTTTAGTTCTTACGTGCAAATTTGTTTTCTTATTAAGCAATGAAGTCCTACATATTGATTACAATATTATCAACCTAGAGCAAAAGGAAATATGTATCAATGTCATACCGTATAAAAGTTCTTACATACATGAAGAGCTGTAAAGGTAACTTTATAGAATTGACATGAGTTTACATGGCATGGACATATAGCATGGAAACATATAATTGATTGCACACTTTATTAGAATTCCGTAAGCACTCGACTATTAGTTTACCTTCAAAACTTGATTGGTTCAACAATTTGAGGTTTTTGTTCAAAAAGTTTTATGAGCCATGTAATACAACATGTAAGTGTTTTGCATTTGTAACCCTAGAAAATATTTAGTAGAAGCTTCTAGACTTGTCCAATCAGCTTCAGCTTCGCGGAAATTATTTGGTTCAAAATATAAAGTTTTAGTTGCAATGCATGAACATTTTACTATAGTATTATAGAGTATCAGTCTATCAGATTGAAAATACAGTACAATTAATGTCGACATTAGGAATCCTTATAACTACAGAGATATTAAGGTAAAAAACCATCTCAATAAACAGCCCCGCTCGTTTCAGGTTTTTTTCGGCTTCAGCTTTTAGTTTCTATTTTTTTCACTATTCAGTATTTCATCTTTTTCTGAATTTTTTAGATATTTTAGGCTTTTTTGTATTTTCTTTTTTTCCTGTGTTCCTTTGTATTGTCCCTAATGGGTCAACATATTTTTTATATTTTACATTTTTTAAATTTAATTATACCTAAAAAGCTAAATCAGCTACAGTAAAAAAATCAGCTACAATAAAATTTCAGCTAAAAGACCATCGCTAAAACAGCGCCCCCTAAACGTTCGAAGAAAGAAAGAATGATACACGAAAGGACATAGCGCTCAATACGTTTATCAACATTACATGAAATAGTTCTCACGAGATAAATTAGCAACCCAGGCAGCTACGGGAATCATTCTATTTACAAAATTTACAGCATCAGCCTACCATCATGTTGGGTTTATCAGCGTCACCGAAGAAAATCTACAATCTCATACCCATGTCAAACGCTTGTTTGTTTTGACGGGAAACCCGAGATTATCCTCAGCTCAGAGACACCAGCTGGTGCCTGGTGGAGCCATCAGTGACATCTGACCAACCAATCAGGAGTTATAAATTGGGTCGGGTCAGAACGCTGTACACAGGTTACTCTTCAAGTTCGAAGAGCATTCCTGCTGTATGGGAATGGCAGGGCTACACAGTCGACTCCTTTTCGGCTCTGATATTCTAACATGTGTTATTGCTGCTGTCAGTGCATCAACTATACCACATTCATCCTGATCCTCCGACCTCTGGCTCGACGAATCTGAAGATGATGACTCGCAATGTGACCTAATTCTGTCCCATGGAATCCTTGGTGCTACAGTCTTGTTAGTGACACACAAATCAGCAATTACAGCCTTCAGGGGGCATTCCGTGTAGAACAAGACCCACGGGTGACCTGAAATTAAAATTATCAAATAACGAAGAGCTTGAGACAAGATATAAGAGAACGAAGAGCTTGAGACAAGATATAAAAGTAATGCTAGGTGACAAATTGTCTGAACTTACTAAGAATTTCATCAGCAGTAATTCTAGAGGAGACATCTCGATTCAACATTCGCCTAATAAGATCCCGTCCAAGAACTGATATCGATTCCCATGGACCACTGTGAAAATCAAGCTCAACTGTCTTTATAGCCTCAAAGACAGCTTCCAGACAGCCACCTTGAAATGGGAGTGAACCAAGCAGTAATGCATGGAGTAGCACCCCAGCACCCCATATATCTACTTTCTCAGAATAGCTTCCCGACAGAACCTCAGGCGCCACATAAGCTGGGCTCCCAGCAACACCAGACAATTTTTGACCTGCTCAATGTACACCAAAACCATCAGCTAATGTACAAAAATTATAGCCAGCAAGAAAATTGCCTTATATATCAGACCAAATTCAGATTCTACTAATACACATTCATAGAACTGTGTAAGTAAAAGCCCTATATATGGTCTTGTACTACTCAGGAGATAAAATGCAGAAATCAAAATTTTACTAAAAATAACAGACTAAATGTAACACTTTCAATGCTCAAATGTCTCTCTTAGGATAGGGTACAGCCCAGGTTTAAGACTATAACAAAAGCACCACTGTAGCCAAACAGAATAAACTGTACAGTGAATCAACGAGTCTCATTAAATTACAAAAAAAAACACAATGCGTACTACATTGCATTAGGAGTATGTTTGGGCTACTCAGACTTAGAACTGAACATAAAGACATTGGAAACAAAAGGTAACATTGCAGAATTGCTAAAATCCATTGTTACCTTACAAAACATAAGCAGCTGTTTTCAAGAACCAATGCGCCTGCAGCCATACTGACAACTCCAACTCATAGACTACACAATTCCATTCAGACAGACATTGCACCACTTTCTAATTCATCAAAATGACTCTATTCAAAACATAACACCATTTCGTATGCTCAAGAACACTATGTTAGCCCTCAGACTTGCCACAATTGGTACTTGCAGGAGAATGCCCCAAAAAATTAACAAAAATTGAAGGATCACGTTGTCCATTGGTGTAGCTCTCAACTACCAAATTGCATGGAAATAACTGAAGTTAGCCCCAGCACTACCATACAAAAACTCAATAGCAAGTATCAACTGGCACCAGGCTTCAATTCTCTTCACATACCTAACAAGAAGAAATGACATGGATACCAACTTGCTACCAATTCATGACTGAAAAAACACATCTTGCACTCATTTCTCTTAATTATTTCCTAGGGTACCATGCAAAACATTTCTTCACATGCAGTACCATGAAAAACATTGAATCAGTATGCAGCACCAATTTAAATAGGACTGGGGACAAAAACATCAATCACTGCCAAGTGCCAACTGAACAAGGAGTCAGGGACTTGAGAATTGAGGGAGTTCATATCTTGAAGTATATTAGTTACCCAACCTGATCAAGTGACTCAAATCACTCAATCTAGCAAAGCCCATTTAAGCTCTTAACCCACTTGAGTGGATACAACGATCACTATCAATTATGAGTACGAAACATGAAACTGACTGAAATGCTCAAGACTTCAAGAGCACTATGTTGGGTCTCAGACTACATCACAAGACAAATAGGCACTTCACTTGCAGGTGAATGCCTTTAATAAATTACAGGCAATTCAAGGATTATGTTGTCCAACAACGTAGGTTATCATCTTTGAAATTCCATGCAAATGACCAAAATAAATAGATATGATGCTCCCAAACAAAAAAAATCGAAAGTATCACCAAACACCAGGTTTCAATTGTCTTAGCATATCGAGCAAGAGGAGATGACACTATGACAGTATGACACACGAATGAACACTTGCTATCAACTCATGACTCCAAAAAAACACAGCTTGCACGCGTTTCTCTGAATATGTACACCAAAGAGTGCCCTTCTTATGGAGTACAACACAAAACATAGAGTCAGTGGTCAGCACACATTTAACAGGACTCAAAACAAACCAGACATTAACCATTGGCTCTTAACAAGACTCTGAAAACTCACAACTTGAAGCAAAATTGAGTCTCATTTATTTGATACACGACCAAGCCATAAAGACATGAGCTAGCCAAGCTCCGTTAAGCTCTTAGTTGTTAGTGATATACCCTAGATGTGATCATTGATATAACTGTATCACTTCTATGTTAATAATCTTTTAAATAATATGTTATTATGTTCCTTGAATGAATTAACATTTATAAATATTAGTAAGTACATGACTTGTTGGTGAAACTCTTTATTTGTTGTATGGTATGATCCTAAAAGATCTTTGATCGGATATCACTGGTTGGGACACTACTGACTTATAGACTATAATATGTATTGATTGATAACCACGTTTTACCGGTCATAGATATGACGATATCGAATGAATAATGTAGACACATGTTAGAGAACATGGTATTGGATTAACCTACCGAATAATGTAGACACATGTTAGAGAACATGGTATTGGATAACCTACCTTGAAACACTATTGAGATTGTTATGTTTTTATGTGTTATCAGTTGGTCTTATGCAATGATGATGTATAATCCTTGTACTTAAGATCAGTATAGTTTTCTACATGTATAATAGTTCACTTAGATGTTGCTAAACACTACTCCGTAACTGAGTAGTTATAAAGGTAGTTTCGGATATACTAGAAAACATGCGAAGGAAAGTGATTGATCGGATATAGGATTTGCCCCTCCTACAATAATAGGAGAGATATCTCAAGGTCTCCCGATATGGTCGGATAAAGAAAATGCATAATTATGCTATAAGTGGTCGAAGAGTTGACTACATGAAGTTATTCATCACTAGATTGAGAAAAGATTGAACAATTTATGAATGACACGTTTCTCACCTGGAATTCGATCGGGTATCGTGAGGCAAAAGAAGAATATACAAACATACTTGTCGTATGGATATATGACTGGTCGTAAGCCGGTTGGACATATCACATACTGGTCTGTGAACTGGTCATATGGAGATACGAATCGATCATAACCAGATATGAACTAGTCGTACGTAGTTACCAACTTATCATGAATGACTAATACCTTATTGCAGATCATGTTGCATAATGTTTGTCCGATTTAATCTTTGTGAATATTTGAGGGTTGATATATTCAGCTAGGGACCGCTACCGACAAGTGATTTAAAAGGAGTTTCCAAGTTACAACTAAGCATATATGAATCTACATGGTCACACACTTAACAGGTTAAAACAATAAGGGCCCAAGTGATATGGTCCAAGTCAAATACGATCTCCACTTGTATTGGATAAGAATTCAGTCGGAGGCTCTGAATAGGATACAATCTCTACTCGTGTTGGAAAAGAATCCGGCCGAAGACTATATATAAAGGGGTACGTTGGGCTATGGGTCTGGGTACAATACAAAGAGACATTGCACCACCCACCAAAACCCTAACCGCCTCTTTTCGAAAGACCTACTGTGTGCACTGATGCTAGCACACTAACGCACGGCTTTCCATCTCTAAACATGTAGACTTCAATAGAGGTGTTACTGTGACTACTACGATGCTGGTCGGGACGATCCGAGGAGAAGATAGCTCATAGAGATCGACTACCGTTAGAGGATGATCGGTTTCTGAGGATTGCTTTCCAAGGACATTGGACTGTCGATTACTTCCGCTACACCGACGCACGCTATGTTGAACCAGACTGCTTCAACTTTTCATCTGCTGCACTGCGTGTATAGTGATAACTATCTATAATCTCTTACTCAGATAGCTTCCTAATTTACACGGTAGAAATTTTTATTTACACTAAAGTAGTCTACCCATATCCCATCATTAGCCCATACAAGTATGATTAGTTCCCAACTCACTCGTTTACATCACATTAGCTTCTATGCATGGACAAAAACATGGGCAACCTGCAAAAACGCTACTAGTCATGGTAAAAGATAAATGTGTTTGTTTAACAAAGTCGAATTTTGGTGGAATCCTGATACCCAACTTAATCCTAGTAACATGATGATTTTCTGAAATTATAGGTGCAGTTCAACTATGTACAGCCACCAATGCTAATCATCTGTAACACCATAATAATATTTCACGATTGCAGAGCCTTCTACTGCATTTTGGTGTAAGCACAATTTGTCTCAAAGCCAGACGACCTAAGTCACCCAACATAGAGTTTCCACAAGAAACCCATCCTATCATCTTGATCAAACTAAAAATTACTAGCAATCTTGCATAAAAAAAAGTTACCATTGGTAACTCGTGCGGCCAGTCCAAAATCTGCTAGCTTCATCTTCCCTGCTTTGGTGAGCAAAATATTCTCCGGTTTAATGTCCCTGTGAACGACGCCCATATCGTGGCAGTACTTCACCACGGCCATTAGATCCTTGATCACAATGGCGGCGCGCTGCTCAGAGAACCTGCCCTCCCTCGCCATCTCGTCGAGCAGTCGGCCGCCGCTGCAGAGCTCCATGACGAGGTAGAACTTGTCAGCGTCCTCGAAGACGGCCTTGAGCGTGACAACGCCGGGGTGGCCCGAGAGGTGCTGCATGATCTCCACCTCGCGGTGGACCGTCTCCTCGCCGTTCTTGGGCAGCGCCTTGCAGGCGAACTTCTCGCCCCCGGCCTTGGCGCGGCAGATCCGGACGGACCCGAACTTGCCGTGGCCGATCTCGCCGCCGAGCTCGTACTCGGTCTCGAGCCGCTTCTTCCGCCCCATCCGCGTGGCCAACTCAATGCATCCCAGCTTCCGCTTCAGCCCCCGCCCGGGGCTCTCCGGCGCCGCCCGCCCGCTCGCCGGCGGCGCCGTCATCACCACGCTGCCCCTGGTGGAGGCGTCATCGGCGGTATCACCGCCCCCGTAAGAGGGCTTCTTCTTCTCGGGACGCGGCTTGGGCTCCCGGCAGGTGCGCTTGCGGGCGGCGGCGGCGTCGTGGAGGGATCCGGCGAGGGAGCGCGCGCCCTTGCGCTTCCGCGGCAGCGACTCCATGGGAAGGACTCGGAACCCTAGGCGGCGGCGTACTTGCGTCGCTTGCGGGTCATGGGGGTGGATATCGGAGGATGAATCGGGAAGGTTGGTGGCGAGATGGGATGGGGAGGGGGCGAGGGGCTGGAGGAGGGGAAGGAAAGGGCGGATACGAGGAGGTGGACGGTGTCCTGGCGGGGTGGGGCTGGCTTTCCTGGACTCGTGTCGCGGGCGGGCGGCCGTCGGATCGGGGCGTCTCGGTCTCGGCCTCGGCCGCTCGGGGGTTGGGAGCAGTGAGCACGGGGGTCCGGAGAGGGCGGCGCGTGCGTTTATAGCGTACGGGCGGAACCGGCCGGTGTGATTGTGTCGGGCGGGAGGATGTGCGGTGTGGGGAAATCACGCGCCGCGACGCGACGCGACGCCACGAGAGGTGATAGTTCCTGGCCCTGCCGTTCCCGCTGCGGCCGCGGCTTCCGGCTTGATGGGGGGTCTCGTTTGGCGTGGTTCAGATCTTTTAGCTGCGCGTGGATTCGGAAAAAGTTGGTGGACCGGCGGAGTCTTCTGGATGGATGGCACTCGTTTTTATGTGACTCTGGGAGTAACTTGACTCGAGTTTACGCTCGTGACACGGGATGTGAGTGTGCAGAGTGGCACGGCGTTGCTCCAGTCTTGCATTTGTTTTTGCACGGCATACACCTAGAACACGTGATGGTTTTACAGTATTTTTAAAGGTACAGGTTAGACACACACAAATAACTCACACCTCACTCACGCTACCATACACATACACAGAGTATGTTTTTTTAGCACACTCACTTTTTAACACGCTAGAGAGATACACATGCATTTTGATATACGCATATTAGTTTTTAACGTGTACTACAATTAACTTGTAGACTCCATCTTAAAAAATACTCGCTTAAAAGTTAATTCTCAGAAAAGCCAGCGCTTTTAGAAGTCGCAAAGAATGAACTCCACATATGTCATACGTGCGAGTTCCTTAACACTCGTTTGGAAATTTTGCGAATGCACTCAAGTCTTAAAAAGTGTGGACACGTGTTTTTTCACTGAACGTGTACGCGCGTATGTAACATATTCTAATTATTTAGGTACGACATATTAGGTTCGGTCCCAGAGATTGAATTCAGATAGGCTATGTGCACCACGACAGCTCCAACCATAGCGCGGTTCTCAATTTTACAGTGTTTACGGCTATTGTTACATTGAGTTTCCTTGTGGAACACTAGAACCTGCATCAGCTACGCTTAGGAGTGGAAACGGATCGAATACAAATCAAATAGTGTTTTTACCATATTCGTATTCATATTTCGTAAACAAATTCAAATATTCTCAAATATGAATCGAATATTGTAATAAATTTGAATTATCTACTCAATTTGGTCGGATGCGGATATCCTCATAACTTATGTAATATGAAGATATTAATGATATTTTATTCTCATACAACCACGCTTGCTCATTCTAATTAATTTACTTCACCTAAAGAAACACGAATTTACATTGAATTAAAACACTTGTCCAAGTAATTAGTCATATTGTAATAAAATATGTATATTGCTTCATCGAATACAAATACAGATATGAATAGTTTGGATAAAATAACATTTCGGATGGTAAGTGTTCATACCATATTCGTATCCATATTTTTTTAGACAGATTCGAATATGAATACAAATAGGAGAGAAATTATTAATCGAGTGAAAAAAATATCTACCGTATTTGTATCCTATCGAATATGATAACTGGATAATACGGATAATTTGTATCCATTTCTCACCCCTAACTACGGTCGTTCTTCAGCTACATGTATCAATGGCTTAGGTCTACAAGAGGAAAAAGGTGAAATTGTATCATACAACTAAACCTATTTTACCGCCATAAAATGGCATGAAGCTGACTACAGAGCACCTCAATCCTAGCATGGGTACTAAAAAGTGGACTTTTTTTTGTACAATTGAATGTCCATTATTAACAATTTCTATGCCCAATCAAGGTTTTCCATCTTAGTTTCCAATAAAGGACAAATTAGCAATGTATACTAATTAAAAACATATTATTTGGGTTGGCCTTGATAGATGGAATGCATCCATGACAATGAAAACAACACATTAACTGATAGTATAAACTAAATATAAAAATAGAATTCAGAGATGAATTGGATTGCTCTCTCGTGCACGCAAACAGGTGTCGAGCCTCTCCATTTATATTAGCTTACATGGATAGTAAGTACATGGCAGTACAGCTCCGTGCTTATCTGTACACGCACAAGAGATATAGAACACAAGAATTTAAGCAGGACACAATTGTGATAACAAGAGACTATAGAAATGAAAGATACAGGAGAAGGAAACGAAACTCTAGCGAACAACTCTTAGAGATATACTTTTTAACAGTCCCTTGATTCTAAACTGATTTCATATTCAGATTGCGCCTGAATCTTGCGAGTAGTTGAGTTGATAGAGGATTGATAAAACCATCAGCAACTTGATCTTGCGATGAAATACACCTGTTGTCCAACACCTTGCAAGCTACTCTTTCTTGAACAAAGTGAAAATTCACTTCAATATGCTTTTGTTCAAGCATGAAAAACAGGATTTATGGACATATACGTAATCCCAAGGTTGTCATGCCATAAGCAGGTAATCTTTGCTTGATATACACCGAGCTCCCCTAGTAGCGATTGTACCCAAATAATTTCTGTTGTCACATTAGTTAGAGCTTTGTACTCTATTTTTGTACTTGATCTTGAAATTGTTGGTTGCTTCCAGCACCTTCATCTTGCTGGAGTACTCTGCACACAAGAGATATTTCTTCTGTGTGCTAGCCAATTGCATGTGAACTTTCATCATCTGAGCTCTAGATTGAGATGCAAACATGCGCTCTAAAACCATTAGACATTAGCTGTAGAGGTCATGGAGATGACTTGTGCCAGGACTTATGGAGAGAAAGTCGACATGATGGAGCTAAGAATGAGTTGCTCCTACTGAATCCATGTCTAAAAGGCAAGGTTGGGTTCTTGATGCGCTCCATTGTCTTTGGTCTCTATGATCATTGCCGAAGGAGCGACGTTCGTCCCATCATGAACCCTAGGAGCTATTTCCCATGAAGATACGATAGGAGTTGAGCCTTCCAAAGAAGGTAGTTTTGTTGGCTCAACCGGATGTTAACCAAATGGCAAAAGCTTGGCGACAGGAGAAGACCAACAGAGGAAGGGATCGCCGACAACGTGGTCAATGAGACAGAAGCAAGGGAAGAAGAGGAGTTGGTCAACATGATTAGATTGATGTGGTAGAGTAGGAGGTTCTGATACCATGTAAAAGTGGAATTCATAGATGAATTGGATTGCTCTCTCATGAACTCAAACCGGCATTGAGCCTCTCTATTTATATTACCATACATAAATAGTAAGTTCATGACAATACAACTCCCTACTTATCTGTACACGCACAGGAGAGATAGAATACAAGAGAGTTTAAACATGGCACAATCGTGATAACAACAAACTCTGGAAATCAGATATATGGGAGAAGGAAATCAAACTCTAGATAACAATTCTTAGAGATATATGCTTAGAGACATACTCTTTAGCATTAAATTTGGTTCCTATTTGGACTCACTTGGTCTCACCATCGGACCTTTGCCACAATTTTTCTCAAAAATGCACCGCACTTATTTTCATGTGCCAGCCAATTCAACCTTTTTCCTGAATGGATGCAGTTGATTATCATGGACACCCTAAAGGCCCAACAACATAGAGGTTACATGATGAAATTCTCACAAATCCATGATGAAACATATCTAATGAAACAAACCAAAATTTTCATAAAATTTTGAATGTTTGGCCTAATTCAAATTCTTTCCCAATTCGGCTTTTCCTTGGCATTTTCCATTTTCCTTGCCCATCTTTCCATCTTTTCCATAAAGAAGTCAACCTTCTGTCTTTTGTGTTAAAAAATATTTACAAATAAAATTGCATCCATAAATATCTTAATAAAACCACTATATACCCATCTCTTGAGAATTCTGAAAAGTAGTTAAATAGCATTTCCCCATGTGACTTGTTGAGTATGGTTGATTGTACTTAATCTTGCTACATTTTTCCCACCAAAACAGATATCAGAAAAAGAAATGATATTTCAAGGCCTCATGTTAGGGTTACGACCACACTCAAGCGTTCCTGTGAGGTTTTCCCTCAATTCTTCTGAATGTAAGTTACATTTTAGGCTTGGATGCCCGTAAAGTTGCTAAAGTTGATCATTATGTCTTATTTTAATCAAGTTAATCCCTTTTTAAATGTTTGTGAGTAGGCATGGTACTCCTGGGCTACTACGGAACGTACGATGACCTTATTCCCAAAAATAGGGCTGTTACATCTAACATGTAGTTAGTGGAACTTGAATGTCATACTTATTACGAGAACATATCCAATGTTACCTCTCTTTGAAAAAATGATCCAAAGGGTCATGAAAATTTTTGATAACATTGACACAAAATCAATCTATCATGCCAAAAAATTTCCTAAATTCGATGTATACATTGAGAAACAAAAATACAAATTCTACTAAAAAGAAACCCAAAAGGAAAAGGGGGGCAATAAAGCTACTATTCACTAAAATTAGTCCTTTTTCTCCTAATATATCCGTGTTTTCAATTGATTTTTTGCGGGATGCTAGAAGATATACCCTATCTAACCAATTTTTTGCCGAAATTTTTATGATCATTTGCATCATTTTCAAGGAGAGATAACACTAGATATGTTCTCTACTTATCACATGTACATCTAAATTTGTGGTTGATGATAATTATCCATGGAATCATGACCTGTCATATTGTACCCCAATTAACAGCTGCCTCTCCGTTGATTTTTATAAGATGCTCATGCATTTCTAGATTCATACTTTTGCAAACTTTGACCAACAATATAGAGGTTTTGTGACCCAAAATTGATATCGTTGAATTCATATTTGAAAGCTTTTTCTTATGATTATGATTATGTAGATATGACAAAATATTGTAAAAGAAATTAACGGTGAAAATTCAACTTTGAAGACCGTACCAAATCAAACCGTGTAATACAAAAATCAAAGTAGTGAGTAATAAGATCTAGTAGTCAATGCAATTAGAGGTGGCCAAATGGTCGTGCCATGTAAGTTGGCCCAAAGTACGGTACTATTGGCCTAGCCCACCACCTAAATGGATCGTACTGGCCTGGCCCGATGCACCGTGCCATGCTTGGATTGTGGCCTCGGCTTAGTGGGCCAACTTGACATGCACAACACCGTACCTAGCACGACACGGCCTAGACATGGCTCAACCCAGCAAGGACCATTTATTTTTTAATATTTATATGATTTTATTTTATGTTTTTTGAATTCTACAAATTCTACATGGTTGACTTGTTAATTTATGTGATTTTATTTTGTAATTTTTGAATTCTATATAGTTTATTTTATAAGTTTGTATAATTTTATTTTGTATTTTTTTACTTTTATATATTTTATAGAATTTTTACATCTTATTCAAAGTTTTAGGCTAGATGGCTTAAATGGGCCAACACTGGCCTAACGAGCTAATCATGCCTGAGCCGGTACAATATGATCCAACAAAGTAACAAGCCAAATAGACACATACGTAAATAGGCCATGTCTAGATGGACCTATGCCGTGCTAGGCTAGGCCACCCATTTGGGCACCTCTGAGTGCAATTTACAAGCACAAACGATGTCAATACTTGGGCTAATTTCAAGCAACTAGAGACTGGCATCGCCCAATCCATTCAATCGTGCAATCAAATATCGACAAGAGCTCGTCCTGCCCAGCATCTTTCTCAGTCCCACCGCTCCACACAAAACCCCGCGCCGCACTGCCGTGGCGGCCAGTCGAAAGACAAAAACACCGGTCGCAAAAGGCCCCAACCTCTCGGCTAAGCCTCCTTCCCTTCCATGTCTCCCTCCACGCCGTCTACCATCGTCCGCCTCGTGAACCCACCCAATATGCTTCTCCCAACCTCCTCGTCATCCACCGCTTGCCTCCCCCGCCTCTCCATGTGTTAGACCCCGAGGAAATAAGGATCAAAACTCAATTCGATTTCAGATCGCCACCGAGAGAGATTTGTGAAAAAACAATACAAAAATGTAAGACAAGAACAAAAGGTAAAATAGGTACGACTAGAGTTTCATTTCCAGCACAAGTTTGGTATTACATCCGGAATGGCTTATGTAGAGTGCACCAATTCCTACACGTGATAATCAGCTGTTTCAGCGAATAGATACCAGGGAAAAACGAGATGACGGTGAAGAGTAACAAAAATAAACGGTAAATAGTAACAGCCTAGTACTCAACCGTGAGATACAACTTATCGAAGAGGCATGAGTGGATCTAGTTCCTCCGTTGCCCCGGATGGTCGACTTCTGCGGTTCTCTCTGAACCGACTGAGGTTTTCATCAATCTGACACTATATGTCCACCTCTTCTCCCCGCACCCCACCCCTCGCCGCAACTGCCGCGACCGGCGGAAGCGGCGTGGCGCGGCGCCCTCCCACCTCGCCGCCGACCCGGGCCACCGCGACGCAGTCCTCGTCACCGCGCGCGGTGCCATGGCGAACTGTCTCGGCGAGACCCACCTCGACCTCGCCGCCAAGGGCAAGGTGAGCAAACCACTGGCCTATTATCTTTTGGGGAATTCTCGATGGTTATAGTGAGTGACCGTTGGTCTTTCATGGGAAGGTGTGGGACGTGTACGAGAGCGGGGAGCACCTGGTGCTGGTGACCACCGACCGGCAGAGTTCGTTCGACAGTGTCCTTGCTTCAATTCCTTTCAAAGGGCAGGTATGCTCCTCCAATGCCATACTGGCTAGCTATTGAGGTATGCTCGGGATGTTGCTTGTTTTGGCCCTTGCTTTTGCTGTTTGATGCAACTACAGCAGTATTTAGGCCACTCTGTTTAATGCAATTTGCAAATAAACACTTTTTTGCAGTAGCAAGTATTGAGTTTGATGCGCTAACCGGTCTACCCAAAAGCTTAAGCTATTGAGGAAAGGTGACTAATCTACTCATACTTTAACAGTAAGGTTCAATGTTCCAAGTAATTATCACCTGAAAATACGACAAGTGTGTGTCCATAGTCATGTCTGGAATTTGTCTTATTGTTGAATGTTGATCTAGCTGTTTATTCTTAAGCCGGACCAGCTTGTCTGTCCCCATGTAATGAAGTGTAGAAGCTGAATGTAATGGAATTAGAAATTATTGCTTCCATGATCAGTTGTTTTGATGCGATGTCATATGGATGATTTCAGGTTCTTAACGAGACAAGCCTTTGGTGGTTCAATAGGACCCGTCATATCACTCCAAATGCAGTAGTGTCTGCTCCTGATAATAATGTGACAATTGCCAAAAGGTACTCAGTTTTTCCAGTTGAATTTGTCGGTGAGACCTAAGGCTTGCAGGATCTCTTGATTATTTCTCCTACCAGTTTCAATCCTATCATGCAGAATCTTGTTGGTTTTGCCAATCAAATTAGTTATCTTCATTTCTGTTTGTCCTTATGAATCTTGCCCTTTCTTGTTTATTTCCAGTGAGGGGATTTTTTTACAGGAAGCACTGATACATCTTTATGGACAGTTTATAGTAAGGGTGTGAGGAATTATTGTGGAAATGTTCTTCCTGATGGTATGCTAACAAATAATTATCCAATTTGGATTTCCTTTGTTCTCTCTATTGAGTGCACTCTTTGGTGCAGGCATGGTAAAGAATCAGAAGCTATCTGCAAATATCATCACACCGACAACTAAAGCAGCAGATCATGATGTCCCTGTCACTCCTGATGAGGTATTTACTTATCTCTTTCTTTCAGTATGTTTGCTTGCATAATCTTAACAATGCACGTAATATACGTTGTAAGCATTAGAGCCCCTCAAAACTAAGACTAGGTTACAGATGGTAGAGGATAAACAAATTCTCTTAGATTAGTCTAACATTGGAATCCTATAGGCAGCCCTAGTATATTGGAAAAAGTGGGTAGTAAACGAGGCTACTAGTTGAGGCCCCTCATTCCGGAGAGTCAAGAAAGTTACACTATTATTGTGTTTGCTTGTCACTTGTCGGATATTGAAGTTTCTCCTTTGGTTGGTAGTCTTATTATATTATTCTGGCAGGAATTTGTTACTGGAAGTCTTTGAATGATTTCTGGATCTTATTTTCCCTTTTTATGAGTTATCTAGGTTGCATTTTGTGTCAGCCACACTTCCTTGAGGATTTCTAGCCTGTAGACTTTGGCATGTAAATGCTGCTCATGCCTGCATCACCACCTTTGTGTACTTCTATTTTGCCTTCAAAGAGGCCCTTACATTATTATGATATTCTGCAGATAGTCAAAAGTCAGGGTTGATGTCAAAGGAAGATTTTGATGAAGCAAGAAGCAAAGCCTTAAGCTTGTTTGCATATGGGCAGGTAACTAATTCTCATGTCTTCTATTTTTGCTAAGACGTTTTCAGGTCCATGCCTATTAACCTTCCACAATTGATTTCACTGGCAAAGCTTGGAATATTGAACCTACGACATTTTAAATTTCACTTTTAATCTGTGCAGCTTGTCCACTTGAGATATTTAAGACCATAGTTATCATCTTTGTATTACATGCACTGGATGTAGGAGTAGTTGTTTTGGATAATGTGGTTCACTTTGTGACCAATCATTACGCATTTCCAAAATTTGCATTGAGACCGTCTATTTGTACCTTGTATGCTAACTCCCCAACTCATCCATGCAACATGCTGATCCTCTGTTCCGTTTTATTTTTGCAGCAAGTGGCCTTACAGAATGGATTAATTCTACTTGACACGAAGTATGAGTTCGGAAACACAACTGATGGGACAATCATGTTAATTGATGAGTTGCATTTTCTTACATGATTTTATCCTCCCAATATTTCTTTTGTGCAGACTCTATGCTCATTGGCCCCACAAACTAGTGAAAATTATGTATGATTTTACTTTTTGTTACACAACCTATCTGTTTCTTTGAACCGAATTGTACTAACTCACTGTTTTGTGTATATATGTGAACAATCTTGTCCTAAAATCAATTTATTGCTGCATTGTGTTGAAACTGTCTTTACATAATTACATGTCTTGTTTTTATTTTTGATAAGCAGTGAAGCATTGGACCCTTGCACCAAAGGTCCAAAACCAAGCTTACTCATTCTTGTACTGGTGCTTGTTCTAAGGGGTTTGGTTTATCATTTCACCAGCTGGTTTCCACTGGCAGGTTGGGACTGGTTTCCAACCAGGAACCAACAAGCCAATGAAGCTATGTAAACTCGCCTTCCACTGTAGAATGTGTCCATACCATAGATACTGCCAAAGTATATTGTCCATTCCATGGACTTTGTGTGTAGATCTTTCATCCTTTGAGGCGTCCATTGAAATGTTCACTACATCTTTGCTTTTCCATTTTCGATGTATTGATCTACTTTCTGAAATTCGTCAGTGTAGAAATTAACCTTTAATGCTTAGGTGTGTGATATGTTCAACCTGTTGCAGTAAGTAACTAAATATATATGGGAAAAAAATCCTTGAATTTGAGGAGGTCATATTCATTCCTTTTCTAATTTAATCCACACTTGTACAAAACAAATAAGGTACTGAATATGGTTCAGTGTGTGTGGTAGGTCATACTGTTTAGTTTCTAGGATTTTTAATTTTTCGTTGAGTACATCTGCTTGATAACTTCAGCGATAGAAATGGACTTTGTGTGTAGATCTTTCATCCTTTGAGGCATCCATTGAAATGTTCACTACATCTTTGTTTTTCCATTTTCGATGTATTAATCTACTTTCTGAAATTTGTCAGTGTAGAAATTAACCTTTAGTGCTTAGGTGTGTGATATGTTCAACCTGTTGCAGTAAGTAACTAAATATATATGGGAAAAAAATCCTTGAATTTGAGGTCATATTCATTCCATCTCTAATTTAATCCACACTTGTACAAAATAAATAAGGTACTGAATATGGTTCAGTGTGTGTGGTAGGTCATTCTGTTTAGTTTCTGGTATTTTTAAATTTTCGTTGAGTACACCTGCTTGATAACTTCAGCGATATTGAATGACTATTTCTAACAAAACTCATGATGTCCTCTTTCTGACAAGGAGGTGCATACTCCTGACTTGAGCAGATATTGGATTGCTAATTCCTATGAAGAAAGATTCAAATCTGGTCTTGAACCTGAAAATGTTGACAAGGTAAACTACCCTTTGACTTCATGCACAACCATGTCTGGGGAAATTTACCTTGGTGCAACTTTACTCCTTTCGAAACCTTGTGACTCATTTATAATGGAATTGCTGAAGAGGTGATTTCATTTTCACCAGGAGTTCTTAAGGCTGTGGTTTAAGAACAATTGCAATCCATACGAAGATGCGGTATGTTACTTTTCTTCCTACTCAGCTATTTAAACTGCTTAAGAATTTTTTTTCATAATGAGCTAACTATTGATAATTAGTGAAATATGGAAATGTCAATGAATTTATCCACAACGTAATGCATATCAGTTCTGTTGGTTGCATGCTTATTTGTTACTCTAAAACACGCAGGTTCTGCCAGAAGCTCCAGAAGAACTATCTTGTGAACTAGCTTGGTGGTATGCTATTTCTACGAGTTTCTGCTAGCATTTTCCATCAATTTTCTGTGCATCTGTGTATACATGAAACTGATGCAAGCATGGCATTCTGTCCTAGTTAAATAATAGTTTGCTTGAATATTCACTGGAGGTACATTTTTGTGTTCGAAACAATTACAAATACAAAGTTTTGAGATCCCAGAAACACAGGTATGTATAGGACTTTTTCTATGCTTCTGATATAGCAGACAAACAAATACTCCAGCCTTGTTTTGTTAAATTCAGGAACCCATTCACGACAGGATATCAAGGAATGTTGCACAAGCCCTACGGAGTCTTTGATTGCTGACAGGGGAAAAACCCAGAGGAAAACTCACTTGCTGATGAGAATGAGGTGAACTTCTGGTACCGATATTCCCATGGTAATAGTATGTGCACATGCCATGTATCCCTCGATTGAAGATTGGCATGGAGGAATATGCATATGTTTCGTTATGTAATATTGTGATAAACAAATAATTGGGACCAATTGCGTTTATGTGTTTGTGTGAGCATTTGGCATGTTGTGCTAATAGCTTTTCCTGTTTCGAGGGTGGGAGGAGAGATAGAAAAACGCAATATGGATACCGGTATTTTTCATTTTCTTGTGTAACAATGTCAAATGGCTGAGCTCGCCAAGTTACTCCGTCTTGTGCATGGTTGTTCAACACAAACAGAACATCAGGGCCATCCGGCCTTGCTTGGATCCTCAGCTAGCTTGCCTATTATTTACTCCTCAGAACTGACCTTTCTATAAACCACTAATTTGCAAAGAAGTATTAGTGTAAGCATCGCTCGATAGTTTATCCCTGTATGTCAAACTTACAGAAAGTATCTCTGCAGATTGCACTATATCACCATGTGAACAAAGCCCTGCTAAGCCAGAAGTCACTTAGAATATGATAACTTCTTAATTTTGATCTTTTTTTTTTTTTCCTTTATTTCTTTCTATTATCCGTAACGATATAATAATTTTTAATTTTTAATTTTTTATTTTTAACTTTAAAAGCTAATAATATCTGTTATAATATATTTGTAACTAAAAATCAATAGCTTCTCTAGAAGCTGGGCTTTTAAGTCATCTCTAAGCTCCTCCGTCACTCTCCTCGTGTCCTTGTCTCGATTACTTAAACATTTTGGATAAAGTGTTGACTCTCGGAAGGCAACACGGACCCGCAATCCATATCTGACTTCTCACGGCTTAATAAGCAACAGAGGGATCAAGGCCTGGTCTCTTGCAGCAGCAGCAGAGAGCTCCAACAATGGCAGAGAAGGGCGTGAAGGTGTTCGGCATGTGGGCCAGCCCGATGGCCATCAGGGTGGAGTGGGCGCTCCGGCTGAAGGGCGTCGAGTACGAGTACGTCGACGAGGACTTGGCCAACAAGAGCGAGGCGCTGCTGCGGTACAACCCGGTGACCAAGAAGGTGCCGGTGCTGGTCCACGACGGCAAGCCGATCGCCGAGTCGACCGTCATCGTCGAGTACATCGACGAGGCCTGGAAGGACGGTTACCCCATCATGCCGGCCGACCCCTACGAGCGAGCTCAGGCGAGGTTCTGGGCCAGGTTTGCAGAGGAGAAGGTAAGCATGCAACTACACAGAATGTGCTCTGTCCAGTGAAGTACTGCTAGGTAGATGCAGCAGTTGCTCTAATGGCAGGATTGGATTGGATTGGATTTGTCTAGTGCAATGCCGCTCTGTACCCGGTCTTCACCACGACCGGCGAGGAGCAGCGCAAGGTGGTGCACGAGGCCCAGCAGTGCCTGAAGACCCTGGAGAAGGCCCTGGAGGGGAAGATGTTCTTCGGAGGCGACGCCGTCGGCTACCTCGACGTCGTTGTCGGGTGGTACGCGCACTGGCTGCCGGTCATCGAGGAGGTGTCCGGCGTCAGTGTCGTCACCGACGAGGAGCTGCCCCTGATGAAGGCCTGGTTCGACCGGATCGTCGCCGTCGACGTGGTGAAGGAGACCCTGCCTCCGAGGGACAAGCTCCTCGCGCTCAACAGGGCCCGCCGCGAGAAGCTCCTCTCGGCGTAGAGCACGAGTATTTCCAGCTACGCTTGAACGCCATAGATAAATAAATGTTGCATGCTCCACATTGTGCAGCAAATGTTTGGGAACATCTTTCCCTCTGCCTTCACATGGTCAGTTTCAGTTATATAAACTTTATCCATTGATGTTATATGATACGATATCGCCTACTTATTCCGTCAAGTATTAGAAAAAAAAGGAAATGAAAAGTGTACAATACACTCAATACAAATGTGATCATCTAAGGATCCAAGTGCTCCGTATTCGGGGGCTTGTCGGGCTGGTGCGCCTTGGCCCGGATCTCGCCGTAGAAGTAGGAGACGAAGCCCCAGAGGGAGAGTGCGAGGGCAACGCCCTGGTGCCGTTGAAGGGCTCGTGGAAGAACATGACGGCGAGCACCTCGGTGACCGGGATCAGCACGGTCATGATGACGCCGGCGAGCAGCGCCGAGCCGTAGAAGATGGCGCCGATGGTGCCGAGGAAGAAGCACAGGTACATGGTGGCTGAACCGGCCAGCAGCAGGTAGTAGCCCGCCTGGCCGAGCCCGAACTCCCGTGCTTCTCCTGGGATTGCCTGCATTTGGTTGCTCTCCAGTTAAATTACGTATTTTCCAGACCAAGCATTGAACCTCTAGTTTCTCATAAGAAAGCTGATTGCTTAAGAAAGTCTGTTCAAAATGCCCAAAATGAAGATGTCCCAAGGGAGAGCACCAGATAACTATGCTACTTTGTACTGGAATCGTAGGCAGCTCCTTGTAGTACTCCACCAAACTTTTTTTGGTCTGTGGTTTATTGCGATATTAACGTATGATTATGATCGATATAGATAAAGTCGGTATAGTATCTACTATAATTAATCTATAGATCTTACTTTTAAAAATACTATTTAAAAAATAATTAATGTAGATAAACAAAAGTCATAAACTGCGGAAGAAAGAGTCTACAGTGAACCTGTCTACCGTACGTCCAGCGTAACGCTGAAATCGAGGTGAGTTAAAGTGGATATTTTCCCTTATTCTTTTTTTCCGTCCATGCGTAACGCTGAAATCGAATAAGGGGTGATCGAAAGTGGATATTTTCCCTTATTCTTTTTTTAGTTGAGTTAGTAGATTGTTTGAAGGTGCAAAGGCACTGGTAAAAAGCTAAATAAGACTCCTACCGTTTTCCTCTTCGAGAAAGAGTTAATGAGCATGAACAACTTGCACAATGATTGGTTTTTTTCCCGATAAGCCTAGGCTACCACCTTAGTGAATTGTGATATGCAGTGTCTATATCTTTCAGAAACGTGCTCTCATCTACTAATCTTTTCAAAAAGCGTCATAATTAACTTGATCAACGATGGGCTTCTAAGAATAAATTAAGATCACATTTCCAAGTGGGCCAGAATAGTTTACAATATCTGTGTAGTTTGTCGATCGCCTTTTAGTAGCCTAACGATCAGATCACTGAGGATGACAAAAAGGAGCTCCACTTGTTCTATTCATGCGCACAAGCAATCTCGCTGCTCCTCTTAAAAACGGTGACGTCATTGATAGTAAGTATAAAAAATCTGAATTGCTGACCTACAGTTGACTGATTTCCACGAAAATTCAATGTATGGCTCTGAAGATTAGTTGTTCGGTGGTGACGGCAACAGTGATTCTAAGGAGATTTCACGCTGGTTAGGTCTCAGGTTGAGTCTTGGGTTTTGCTACTTGCGGTGGGTGGCGACCAGTTGCTAAGACACCGCCGCCCACAGGATTGGCGGCAAGCAGCGGTGGATCAAGGAAGAGCGACGAGTGGAGTTATGTTTTGGGGCTTTGAGAAGCAGTCAACGATGGCTGTGGTGTTGGCAAGGGCCATGAGGGAGGCCGGAGGAATTCTACGAGGAAGGGCCACACTTGAGGTCCCTCCTCCAGATGCTGAGGTCCTCCTCCGTACACCGATTCTCCGGAGGTAGCAGGGCAGGGTGGTTGGGCTGCTCCGGTGGCAGCAGACGAGGAGGTGCGCGGTGCTAGCTAGTGCTGCCCCGGTGCCGGTCTTACCGTCGGCACGGACAACTGCTACCCGAAAGGGGAAGTCGAGTTATTGCACGGCGTGCAGTACTTGCATGATTGCGTCTGTAAGCCTGCCTTGAGATAAGAAATAAGATCACTGCAACGTTGCGAATTCTGCGGTACGGATGCAAATAGACCTGCTTTGATATTTGAGTGCTACCAGATATATCGTTCTACAGTGCAGCTGTGCCCGTAACCGCTGCAGTAGAATGCGATAAAGTGTGCGTGGGGCCACAGCAACAGGAGAACTACAGTAGCAGTTGAAACGTTACGTGGAAATCGTCGTTCACAAGCATGCCAACGGCGCTGAAGGCCGTGGCGGCGAAACCGATGACGAGCTGCATCTCCATGATGAGCGTGTACGTGACGGCTGCCGCGCCGGCGAGCGCCGCGTGCCGCGCCTGGCTGAGCTCCATGACGGGCAGCACGAGCCCGTACAGCGCCGCGGCGCCCAGCGTCATGGCGAACCCGGCGCAGTACTGCGCCCGCGACACCCCCGCCGGCCGGTCCCCTCCCGCGTTCATCCCCAGCATGGCCGCTCCGACGCTGAGCAGCACCACGGCGTTCACCGAGAACGCCGTGAACCGCTGCCTCACGAGCAGCAGGGCGAAGGCGGCCGTGAAGGCCAGCTGCGTGGAGGTGAGGATGGAGGACGTGGACACCGGGAGGTAGGCCAGCCCGTAGGCGTAGAGGAGGTCGTCCAGGCCGGTCATGAAGCCGACGACGACGGACGCGGCCAGGAGGCGGGGCGTCATGAGGAAGAATGGCGTGGCCTTCGTGGTGGTCCCACCGCCTTCGCGCCGGCGGCGGGAGTAGGAGAAGGAGAGCGGCACGAGCAGGAGCGGCCACCTGGCGGTCTGGAGCAGACTGGAGAGCCACTTGCGCCTGCCGCCGCGGAGGAAGTAGGCGCGGAGGAGGAGCGGGCCGCAGACCGAGCCGACGACCATGAGGAGGAAGTTGACGACGAGGAGGGGGTTGTGGAGCGGTTTACTGGCGGCGTTCTGGAGCTGCTTGGTACTGGCGTTCTTGCATGGTTGCTGCCCTCGGCGTTGGGTTGGTGTTTCGACCTCCATGAGGATGGGGTATATGGCCGGGTGATCTTTAAGCGTTGGGAGGCAGTGCCCAGCACTAGGACGGGAGCGCGTGCGAGTGCGTTTATATAGATTTTTCTAAATAATATATTTTTATTCAAAATAACATAAATATATCTATGTAAATTTTTTTGCAAGAATGGACTCCAGCCACCCAACCGTTAGGCGATTAAAACCTGTCGCCCAACGATCGCACGATACATAGACAATCCGTGGACCGTTGAATGACATAATTGCAATCGCCCAACGGTTGGACAATTGAGACCAGTCGCCCAACCATTGAGCGACTGGAGCTTGCAATCGGAGCTCCAGTTATCCAATGGTTGGGTGACTGGACGTGCATGTAAATTGGTCGCTCGGTCGAGCCCCCCAGGGTTATTTCCATTGCCGACGCTGCGCAAGAGAAGAAAAAGAAGGGAAAAAAGAAAGAAGAGAGGGAAGAAAAAGAGGGGAGAGGGAGAAGGAAAGAAAGAAAGAAAGGTTTTGCCATTTCTGCAAAGTAAATTTTTTTTTGTATATTGTAGTTAATATTTTTATATCAAGTAAATAGTCATAGAAAATTTAGTCAATTTAGTTATAGAAAATTAGCATCCGTAGATAATTATAGTTATAGAAAATTTAGTAAATATATTTGTAGAAACTTAGCATCCGTAGAGAATTATAGTTATATAAAATTAGCAAGAATTTTATTCGTAGTAAATTAGCATCCATAAAAAATTGTAGTTGTAAAAAATTTAGTCAACATTATGTAAAAAACATCCATAGAAAATTATAGTTGTTCAAAATTTAGTCAATACATTTTATACGAAGTAAATAGTTTACTTTATGCAAAACATTATTATGTAACATTTATGATTAATTATGAATGAATATAATGCTATTAGTGCATTAAAATTTCACATGTACCGTTACAAGTAGTATATTGGCATTTAAATTAGTATGTCATGTAAATTGTCGAAACCTATTAGAAATTATTTTATGGTAAGTGAACGATCGTAGAGAGCTCGCACGATGCGAGACTAGTTACAATATTAAAAATATCTACAGCAGACGATACCCACCACATTGAAAGTGCGTTCGAGTGCGCATGTTCGAGCCAATAGCGAGTTGATGCATATTGGGTCGGAGGAAAGGACATTAGCGGGAGTTGAGAACATTGATGCGCGTGTGCAAATGAGGATGGGTTTTGCTATGAGAGTAGTATAGTTGATTATGGTAATCGAACGATCGTAGAAATGTAAATTAGCCTACATGACAGTGATGAAGGGGATACAACAATACTTCCATAATGGAGTACATAGTACAACAATACTTTGAAGAGGAAGTTGTACAGAGGATGATGAGGACAATTCCGATGTCCCATCTCGAATGTATGATGCGATTTGACTAGTTAAAATATTAAAAATATTTATCATGAAATCTAGCCGAGCAAGACATTGTGACATCCTTAGAGGGTGCACCCACATAGAATGTCGATACCCACTACATTGAAAGTGCATTGGAGAAGAAGGATATCGAGGCCACGAACATCATGGTGGCTATCGAGAAGAAATTCAAATACGATTAGCTATGTAAAGGCATGACGTGCATGTTTGAATGGTGTTGACTTGAGCAATTTTTCTCATGTGCAAGCCACTCCATTGGCGTGTACACCTCACATTCATGGAAAGTGAGAATTACAACACCGGTTGTGGTTCCTTTGACATGAATGTTCAAATCACATATGTGATGTATTGGCTCACCCACAAATTCTCCTTGGACTTTGAGGTTGAGAGGAACAAAGGACCGGCTATGCACAACCCAAATCCTCACAACACTAGTTGATCATCATGCAAGGGCTTTCAATATTTATTGTGTACAATTGAGTTATTGTCAATTTAACTCAATGTAGAATTATTCATATTATTAACCAACATTGTATAAATGTGAAAGGGAATATTTTGATATTTAGCGAAATTTAACTTGCGAGGTGCCTAGGATAGGTTCGATTGTTCTTGTAAAAACTTTTATACGAAATATGATAGACATATTTATTGAAATTAAGTATACTAGAATTTAATGTGCATGTATATATTTAACTTATAGAGGGAGGGAGGGGCGGCGGCAAACCGGTCGTAGTGCCATTACCTATGGGATCACAGGAGGGCAGTGGCTGGCATGCGGGACAACAATGTCTTTGAGGAAATCATGGCCAACAGGAGGAGGTGGGTAGTGGAGGGTGTTGGAGGGGTAAGAAGGCAATGTAGTGAGGGGAAATGGTGGAGAGGGTGGCGGATGAGGAGGAAGAAGGTGGTGTGGTGAGGGGAAGTGGTGGAGAGGGCGGCGGATTAGGAGGGGCGACACATGTTAGGATTTCCATATGGCTTTCAATATTTATTGTAGTTATTGTCAATTTAACTCAATGTAGAATTATTCATATTATTATTGTAAGTGAAAGGGAATATTTTGATGCGGAATTTAACTCAAGGTGCCTAGGACGATTGTGTTGACGGAATAGCTGGGTTTATTTTTCAAGATTGGCTCTGCAGGCTGTTGACCCAAATGATTAGATTGGAATTGATCTCGTGAATATCTAATCATGATGCATGGCTCACACATGTGTGCTAGGGACTAATATATTTTATAATCATAATGGGCATGTCTGATCATGGTTGTTGACATGATTCAGAATCTCATGGTATATCAAAAATAGATATGTCACTTTGTAACATCTGAAAGTGGAATCTATAAATAGGTGCCCTACCCTCTAGCCTTATAATGCAATTATAAGCGGCACCACGGAAAAGGTAGAGAAATAGAAGGTAAACCGAAAAGCCCTCCACAAAATCAATCTAGAATTTCATAAAACCCAATAGCGCAAGCAACCGCTGTGAGGGAGGTGCTAGCCGGTAGGCTTCGTCGGCAAGGCAGTGGGGGTGGTGGTGCGTTGAGCGGCGGCGGGTGTGTGTGGCAGCTAGGGTTGGGGGAGATGCTGGTGGGTTTCTATAGCAATGGTGGGATGGATCTAATCATTGGCTTGAGACCCAACGGGCTCAAATCTAATTGTTTTTTGAGTTTTTATCAGTTGACTAATGTATAGATGCACCAAAGAAAAAACAATGGAGCTCCATTTTCGGGAGAGGGACCAATTTTGCAGCGGTAATTTTAGCTCGGAAAACAATAACCGGTGGAAATCAATAGAAATATTGTAATTGGAAATTGCTATGCAATACTGGACTAAAAATGTGATAGATTTTAGTCAATTTGTGCTTCAAGATTTGTGCATCAACTCTTCCTATTCTCTCTTAAATTAGGATTTTTGACTTGTCATCGGGGTTGTGGTGGCGCAACAGAGAGGTTGTGCCCTGTGGGTCAACATGGGAGGAGCGACGTGAGAGGCCTAGCATGCATGAACTGCACAACTATGTTGAAGGAGCGGCAGGAGCCAGCAATGGTGAGGCCGGTGTGTGGGTGGTGCAACAACATGCGCTAGGTGTGGTAGTGGCTAGAGCTGCTTCGATGACGAGGGAGGGGAGGAGAAGTGAGTGGAAGAGGGTGAGGGAGGGATCTATCGGATCTACATCTAACGGTCCAAAATTCAAGTTCCTTAAGGAAAAAAATAAGTTGTGAAGAGATGTATAGATAGTGTGTTAGCAACTGGGGCATATGAGCTCCACGAAACTGAGGCTATCATCACTCAGCAATGTCTGCTCGGCGGTTTTCGGCCATTTGGATTGATTCCCCTTGGTTACTCGGCTCGAATAGCCCGCCACATCAGCCAATTAAACATTACATCAGCCTAGGTTCAGAGACAAACGCTTAATCCCTCTGACACCTCTCTTTTTTCTAGCGTTCAGATTCGTCTTTCGCAAAATTTTAGATATTTTATGGCATATGTCCTTCCTTTTTTCCGTGTTCAACAAAGCATTGGGCATCTCCAATGAGTAATATATATTTTTTCTATTTTTACATTTTTTAAAATTAATTATGTCAAAAAAATCAACTCAACTACAGTAAAAAAAAGTTAGTTATAGTAAAATTTTAATTAAAAATTAAAAGTTATTGTTAAAACAAGCGCCTCTATAAATCCTGTGACACCTCAAATAGCTTGTTTCTAGCGTGCTTTATCATTCTAGCTAAATGGTTGATGATTAATCTCCTATGTCCTTGCTAACTGTGATCATTCAACAAAGCATTATACTACCATCTCGCTGCCCGAGACTGTGCTTGGCACTAGAGATTCCCCATATCAGAGCGTCCTTGAGCAACCTAGACGGCCGGAGGCGTCACGAAAATGCTCTGGAATCCAAAAAGAGCACGCTTTTTCTGCTTTTTTACCCCGATCAGATGAACGGCACGCACGATGAGTGCATTAAAAACCATCGGTGGCCGTGCGCACATCGCGCCATTGACCACCGCGTGCGTGCGAGCACACGGAACGCACGCATCTCCGCTCAAGCCTCACCCTAAAATCTCGATCGGCTGGATCACGATTCGTCACCCATGAGATAGATCTCTATTACATCATAGGTACACGGAGTTCGATTTTGGTGGCGTCATGTTCGTACACACAGCGCACACCACACGGGAACCAGCAGGGTCACGAAAAACGGCAGAAAGAACACAACGGAGTGGCGTGAGTGACGTATGTCAAGTCCAGCGCTATCCTCGAGGAACCGCTCGCCGAATACGGCCGTCGGCAGTCGGCAGATGTGGTATGACAAGCGCTGCCTAGTACTTCAGGCATCGTGCCATCGTGCACCATCACAAAATTAATAACTTTCAGTACTCATGGACCTGACCTAATCATAATAAGAACAGATTAAAATAAGTGTACGCAGGAACAGCCTTACCAGATAAAATGCTGTTTGCACCGACTCCAGATTAAGTAGCGAGCATCACATTAGGCAGTATAAGACTTCCATGCATGCTCAGTTGTTCACTGAGGTGAAGAAGCTCAGAGTAAAATCACCCTCCACACACTCCGCCACTCGTGCTGGTTCTTGCGCTGTGCGGTTGCAGCGACAGTAAGTTTGCAACTGCAGGTTATGACTTCCGAGTCCATGGCCAGATGCCCGCAAGTACAACTTATACAAATTACAAATACAAGATATATGTACAAATTACGAATCTTCAGCTTCCAAGGCTGCTTTCTTCTTCTTCGCCTTGGCCTCGCTGTACTCGCCGTAGGAGTAGGAGGCCAGGCCCCAGAGCGACAGCACGAGCGCCACGCCCTTCTCGCTGCTGAACTTCTCGTGCAGGAAGATCACGGCAGCCACCTCGGTCACCGGGATGAACACCGCGATGAGTATCCCGGCGAGCAGCGTGTGGACGCAGAAGATGACGCCGACGGTGCCCAGGAAGAAGAATTGCCATAGGATGGCGCACCACACGAGCACCGTGTAGTACCGGGCTTCCCCCAGCTCGGAGGCTCGCGCTTCTCTCGGGATCGCCTACACACACAAACATCAGCCGAATCGCTTGCTGAAACAAAATTTGCTGAGGTTGATCAGTAGTCTATATTCTATAGAGTCTGTCTATACAATATTTGACCATTTTTAAGATAAAATTAGTTAGATTTTAGAACCGATGGATAGAGTTTCTACGCTTCAGATTCACCTCAAATTCTATAAAATACCCTAACTCTTCCTCTCCCCTACCCTGTCCCTAGTCCTACCCCACCGCCTCTCCCACCCCACGTCGTCTTGCTGGCGTCGCCTCCAACAACGGCGAGCCGCCGCGTACTGCCTCCCCATGCCCCACCCTCCTCTCCCCCCACCCCGTCCTCCCCTCCCCTCGAATATTCCTCCTCCTCCAGTATCCTCTTCCCCATCATCCCACTGACCTCCAGCGTCTCCACCCCGTCATTCTTCCCTGTCTTCGGCGGCTACCACTGTCGAATCCACCGCCACCACCCACCGCCTCCTAACAGCCAGTCCGGTCCTCGCCCCCACCACCAACCCTTCCCATTGCCCTCCTCCTCAACTGCGGTCGAGGCGGTGCCACCGCCGCCTCGTTGCCTCGCCACCTTCACCTCCTACCACCACCCCTACCTCCCTCTAAGCTCGGAGGGGTTTGGATGAACCCTAATCCTAACGATGAATCCGAGCTCTAATCTCACAGGCAGCGACGACGCGAAGATGACGGCGTCACTGGAGAGGAGGAAGATGCCAGCGGCGAAGGCGGCGCACGAATCTCCACAAAGATCGAAAGGTTAGAAATTCGCATGATTTTCCCTCAAAAAACAATCAAATATTGTATAGCACTTTCGATATTCTATACAGAGTTATGACTACATTGTATCATTAACCGGAAAAGTGCAGCTTGAACCCAGGGCGGACTTGGAACAAAAAATGAGTGGGGGCACCTACTTATAAGCAAGTAATAACCATACACTAGCAAATATCATTTAAAATATTTATATATAATCACCAATGAACGGAGCAGGAACACAAATGGATAGACATTTGGGTACTCCATGTAAAGCTAAAATTTGAGTGGAGCCTTCTTTGGATCCGCCCCTGCTTGAACCTAGCTTCTCTGCATCGTATTAGGGTGGTGTAATAAGTACGCATGCATAAAACTAACTCAAAAAGAAACGGAAAAGTGTACGAGTAACAGCACGCACTTGCTACCTTTGCAATACCACGAGGCCGCTCGGTTGTGGTTTTTAAACTGGTTTACAATTAAATCTGCATTGTAATTGATTTATTTTGTACTGTATTTGGTGGTGCCTTATTTAGTATAATTAAATTTAAAAAAATTAAAAATAGAAAAAATAGGTTAGCCCATCACGAATAATGCAAACGAATATAGAGAAAAAAAGAACTGACAAAAAAACTAAAAAAAGCTAAAAAGTACAAAAAATTAGAAATAGTAAAAATAAATTCAAGTTAAAAAAGCACAAATTGAAATGAGCTGTGCCAATATATCTCTTGTGACGTTGGCCTGCACTTGCTACTGTCCAGAGGTGTCCATATATAAAAAATCCTTGTCCTACAAAGAAACAAAGAAAGAAAGTAGGACGTGCTAATGATCAGTGACACGCTTCAATCTGTTATACTACACACCTACACTAAAGCCCCGCTTCCAAGGAATTCGTCTTTTCGGTTTTACAAAATCATAAGCTACTTAAAACATATCTACTTCTTAATTTTAGTGTTTTTAGATTTTCTTTTGCCTTTTACTTTTATTCCTTTGTATTATTTATGACGATATAATTTTTTTTTATTTTTTTTTCTCATTTTTATTGTTTTTATTATTTTTGACTTAAAAAACTAATGTCGTTACAGTGCATTGTAGCAAAAAATCATGCGATTAAACCCGCTCCAAGTGATTTACGGCTTAAGCTTCTACCTATGGCATTTGGTTTATAACTAAAATTGTACTGTAGTGCATGTTAGTTTTTTCTGAAAAAATAGAAAAAAAACTGTTATATTGTCACGGATGATACAAAAGGAATAATAGGAAAAAATCCCAAAAACCAAAATAAATAGAAATTAAAAGCCAATGTATTCTAAATAATTTCTAACTTAAATAATTTAAAAACTAAAATAAATTAGAAACTGAATCCGCCTTAAAATTGGGTCAAACTATCAGGCTCCTTTTTTGGGTATGGACTTGACGAGAGGAGAGGCAGAGAGCCAGAGACAGCAGCACAGCTCACTCTGATTCCTTCGCTTCTTCTCTGAAATCGCATATTTCCACTTCCAAACTAAAGGCCAATCGCATATTTCCACTTCCAAACTAAAGGCCAATCGCATATTTCCACTTACAAACTAAAGGCCAATCGCATATTGTCCTTATGGATTGCACCTCAGATGATGGCATCCAGAAAACGAGAGGACAGAAGCAATCCTAATGGCATCGAGAAAAAGGAGAGGACAGAAGCAATGGAAGTCCGTAGTCTGGACACACCGCTATCACCAGCCATGTAATCTTTCTCCCTCCTATGTACAAACCATATACTATATACACCGAATTTGCAATTTAGTATTTGCACAGCCGTACACTGATCAATCCAGAGTGTACATTAGTGGGCTGCTCTTTTCAGTTTCTCAAAACGATTTTTGATTTTTGCTTTAATATCTAATTTTTAAATAGAGTATTTTTTTAAGATAAAGTCTACAAGTTAATTATAGTACACATTAAAAGTCCAATATCTGTACTATCCAAAATCACAAACGAATATCTCTCTCTTCCGTAATCTCTATCGCAAACAACTAAAATTTAAGATGTAAGTCACAGCAAAAAAAAAAAAAAAAGGCCCAGTTGAATGCTGAAAGCAGCACTAGGTTTCTCAGCAGCTCCACTTTCGTGACATGACATGCTTCCTGATGGCTCATTCGACGGAACAGAGCATCCACACAAGCGGAAGAAGAAGTTGAGTGCTGAGAATTCACTTCGACATGACCATAAAAATCAAAGGCGAATGAATTCAGCGCAAAGCTTTACTTTTCAGCCATAATCTTAGCAAGAGATTACTTTTCAGTGCAAAGGCGAATGAATGCCATAGTCTCACAATCTAAGGCTCCGCCAATTGTTGATTTGATTACTTTGGATCAAAGTGGGCAGCGTCGCTTGTTAATGGTACAATCTAGAGGTAATTATAAAAATAATTATATTATTTCTATATTTATGATTTTAAATAATATATTATTTTATCCCCTGAGTAAATGTTTTTCATATTGATCAATAAGTATATGACTTATTCATGAGATTCTATATTTATATTTTAGAGTTATTTTAAATTATCCATGATCTTATATCATTATATGAAATAATTATGATTTATAAATCAGCACATGTATTGATTGATTTAGGTTGTTAGTGCAAACCTTTGATATAGACTTAGATTGTTGGTACACTTAGGTGAATCTAGTTAATTTAGGTAATATTTGTATCAAACCAATTTGAGTTAAACTTCCGTATTATATATTTAGTTTTAGCCATATATATATATATATATATATATATATATATATATGTGTGTGTGTGTGTGTGTGTGTGTGTGTGTATGTATATATATATATATAGCATTTTTTCTACATCCGAGTGTAATTACACCCTATGTCATATCTCACAATGTAGAGAGTATCTCGCGTAACGGAGGGTATGTACATGTAGTATACGAGTATTTAAAACCATTTAGGTGGTATGAATAATTTTTAGAGGTGGTATGTACATATTTTTGACATACTTCTTTTTATATGCGTATATAAATATATTTACAAAATACGCTAAAAACTATGGACTCCTGTGCAATTTTTTTCATGTGGTTCACATTGGATTATCTTATAATTAGTACACAAGTATATCTAAGGTGATAAAAGAGTATTTCAAGTTCATTTAGTTAGTATATTAGATATGGGTGTAATTACATCCGGGTGTAAAAAGTATTTTTCATATATAGGAAGCCTCTTTTCTACACCCGGGTGTAATTACACCCACCTCTAATATACCACCTAAATGAACTTGAAATACTCTTTTATCACTTTGGATATACTCGTATACTAATTATAAGATACTTCAATGTGAACCACATGAAAAAATTGCAAAGGAGTCCATAGTTTTTAGCGTATTTTGTAAATACCTTTATATACGCACATAAAAAGGAGTATGTCAAAAAAAATCTACATACTATCTCTAAAAATTGTTCATACCACCTAGATGGTCTTAAATATTCGTATATTGTACGTACATACTATCCGTTACGCGAGATATTCCCTACGGTATGAGATACGATATAGGTGTAATTACACCCGGGTGTAGAAAAGAGGTTTTATATATATATATAAATATATATATATAATAACAAGATATTTTTAAAATCATTTATTTGTCCCCTCTAGTCGACATCCTCGATTCTATAATTACGTATGTAGTAGTAATAATCTATGATCTTTTACTTATACAATTTTTTTATTTTTTATTATAAATTTATTTTAATTTATACTAATATAGTTTATTCGTATCTCAACACCACTACCCTTGTTCGGTGACGAAATTAGACGCCTGACTTGGGCTTAGAAAAGTTCTCACGCAAACGCCGCAGGAATAACTGCCACGCACTAGACGAATCGTCGGTCCTTTTCGCTAGTAGGCATGCAATTGATGCCATGAGGAATGGGCCAAGACCAATCTTTTCGAAGGCAGCGAAATTATGTCATGAATTATCCCCAAAATTATTTGGGCATTGAACTGTTGATGGCTACTTCAGGGTCCAGATTGCAAGTCTGGGGTTTGTATCGTTGCCGTTGTTAACGAGATTACGGGCGTATATTCCCCCTGACGTTTCCATGCATGATTCATGAAAATACTGCACATGACAATCCATGCATATAGTCCAACATAAAATTCTACTTGTACTAGTACTACTCGGTCTTAGTAAAATAGAGTCTTGTTAAGCTCAAATTTTAAGGTTGTTAGGATTATGACACAGATCATATGATCCCATAGAGCTGATATGACATGGATCGGTGTATACATCAAAATTTCATAGAATTATGATCCTAAAGGTAGGATCATATAGAATCAGATAAAATCGTTAGAATTATGCTTAAGATCGGGTAGAATCATGATCCTAACAACAAACTAAATTAGTATATAAAATTTGATATTACTTATTGATAATTTAAGTTGTACTAGTTTAATTTGCTTTGTTTTTGTTGTTTACATGTTGTTCTAAGGTAAAAAAAAGTATTATCTTTGATATATTACGCTTTTAGATTATTAATTCATTAAAAAAAATAAATAAGTTTCAAAATTAACCTTAATTCAATATAACATGAATAAGTGTACTTAAATTACAAATTAAATTCAAAAAATTCTACTATAGACTTACATATTAAAAATATAATTTAATTTTTATATAAAATATATACTATTTTAAAAATCTGAAAGAATTGTAATTCTATGATTCAATTCCGTTAAATAAAAAATGATTCTACTTGGAAGAAGAAGAAAAATGATCATACTTGGAATCAGATCCTGACAACCTTACTATCTTCTAGCCATGAAGTTAATATGTAATTCACGTATTTAAAGTTTTTGAACAGCCGCGGTCGAAATAATTGTAGGAATCAAAGCCAAAGCCAAAAAAAAAAAGGAAGCAAGCCCTCGTCTACTTCTAGGTTCTAGCACAGTACGATTCTTTGTTCGTTTTCGTTTTGTTGGAACTTAAACTTGAGACGTAGAAGTTATAAACTACCTGATCGGGCTAGTACAGTAGTAGCTGGGTGGTAGGGGACACGTGGGTACCTGGAAGTCCTTGTTGATGATCATGCCGACGGTACAGAACGCGGTGGCGAAGAAGCCCATCACCAGCTGCATCTCCATCACCAGCGCGTACGTCACGGCACGGCCGCCTCCCGCCGCGCGCTTGTAGGCGAGTTCGATGAGCGGGAGCACGAGTCCGTACAGCGCGGCTGCTCCGAGGGTCAGGAAGAAACCCAGCCAGTACTGGCCCCTGGTCACCCCGGCGGGGCGGTCCGAGGAGACGTGCAGTCCCAGCACGATGGCGCCGATCGTGAGCAGCGCCACGGCGTTCACCGACGCCGCCGTCAGCCTCTGCCGCACGATGAGGAGCGCGAAGAACACCGTGAACGCGAGCTGCGTGGAGATGAGGATGGCGGAGGTGGACACCGGCAGGTACGCGAGGCCGTAGGCGTAGATGAAGTCATCGGCGCCCGTGACGAGCCCGAGCGCCGCGGCGGCCAGCAGGATGCGCCGCGGGGTGAGCACGACCGGTGCGCCGCGGTCGCGTGCGCGCCGGCCGACGTAGGATGCCGCCACGGGGAGCAGCAGCAGCGGCCAGCCGGCGGTCTCGAGCCAGGAGGCGAGCCACTGGCGGTGGCCGCCCTTGCCGTAGTAGATGCGGCTGAGGAGCGGCCCGCCCGTGGCGCCCAGCGCGAGCATCCCGCAGTTGAGCGCCACTAGGACCCGGCGCATCGCCTTGCCGCGCAGCGCCGGCGGGGCCGGGAGCGAGTCCTTCGGCGCTTCCACGTCCATGCCTACGCTGCGGGCGCGTGCGGGACGCGCAGAGGCTGCCTGGCGTCTGTCTAGGACTCGAGATTTGGAGGCTAGCTAGCACGATGGTTTGGATACAACGATGATGCCGGCTGCGGATATCAAGTTTTACAGGCGTGTGCGTGCATTGGTACGCAGCTGGATCGTAACGAAAAGATACTTATCTTGCCAGCCAACCGCTACATGCATGCAGCGTTTGATGCAAAAATAGTTTTGGGGTTGTCACGTAACGATGGTGGGCTGTTGCAGTCATGCAGACAGGGGCGGACCAAATTCACACTATATTTCTGTATATTTTAAAAATAATACTGTCGTTAATGATATTTAATTATAGTGTATAACTTATTTGGCCTTCATCGTTCCTAAATTCTGGCTCTACCACTGCTTGCAAATGATTTTACAGCCACTAATGGTCGATGCTGCCACAGGTGGAATTGTTTCAGCCGTCTGAATCGACTGAGACGTCCTCGTTAGCCGTTAATCAGTGAGCACTACTACGCAGTATGAATATTGGCCGACAAACAAGTCAAGGAACTACCTATGGGGTAGTGACTACTAGCACTAATATATTCGTAGTCACGGCTAGCCGCTCAATTGGTATCAGGACCTATCTAGCACGCGCGGCGCTGGCCGCTGGCCGGGCATGTGCACTGGCGTGGCGCATCGGACGAGACCATGCAGAGGCCGCGCCGCGCGGAGGTCAGGAAAAGCGGGGAGCAGGGGAGGCTTCGCGGGCCAGGAGCCGAGCAAAGGGGGCGGAAGCCCATGACATCGGCCTAACAGGTCGACATGAAAGAGCAGATCCAGTTTCCTCTGGGCTAGGCCATGATCGCAACTCTAATTCGCGATCCAATTTCCGGTCTCTATCTGGGCCGTGAGCATCCGCGATACAATTTTCCGGGTGGAGCGGCCCGTTCGTTCGGTGACGGCCTGATCGGATGAGTCTATAATCAGCCCAGGAGTATTTCCCACCGATGTTGCCGTTGGAACGTGCTGCAGCCTGCAGCTAGCCTTGATGCCTTCAAGTACACATTGCATAGTCCTCCATCCAATGCTAGCTAGTGCCCGAATTCCCTCGTTGTCCTTGTGAGAGAGACATGAAGAGCGTTCCACTGCTCGCGGAGAGGCGGGGATGAAGGGAAGAGGGCAACTTCCGGCATTGGCGAAGTGTACATGGGAGGAGTCCAAGAAGCTGTGGGAAGTCATCGGCCCGACCGTGTTCATGCGGGTGGTGCTCTACAGCTTGAACATCTTCAGCCAGGCCTTCGTCGGCCACATCGGCAACCTCGAGCTAGCCGCCTTCTCCATCGCAAACACCGTCATCAACGGCCTCAGCTTTGGCTTCCTGGTATGTGCAAATATGGTAGTGTGGTTCGGTCTTGTGGTCTCCTTGCCTTCGTATTCTGGCTATGGCAATGTTAGAGGAAGAGTAGGGTTTATATTTGGATTGTGTGGCCTCTCGGCCCTGGTAGTGGTTGCATGGAATTGATTGGCTATGTTGGTGGTTTGTGTTGTATGTTGGCAGTCTCCAGTGTTTCTATGCAGGTTTTCTTTGGTCGGTGAGCTTGTATGCTCAATGGTGGCTGCGTGCCGTGGTGTTCTGGCGCCTTACACCTCTGTGCATGGTTTTTGTTGGCATCCTGCATGGCATAGCTCTGTCTTGTGCCGACTGGTGGAAAGAAGGGTTGGGATGTGCCTTTAACCTTCTGCTGCCTTTCCTGAGAGTTGGACTCGTGGCTGTTCTAGCTGACTATGGTGACAGGTGGCTTGCATGCTCTAAGAGGAGTGACTCCTTTGGTATGATTTCAACAGGTAAAGAGGTAAGAAGGTAATTTCTGAATGCCGGATGATGAACATCTAAATATGCGAGATGGTGCCGATTGGCCCCAGAAAATCCTAGTTTCTCTATGCGCGATTTGCCCAAGTACAAAATTTATAAAGACAAATTTCTGGTGGCAATTTAATATTCAATTTTATTTCAGATTTATTTCTGGTTTTGGCCAACTTAATGATACATGCATTTGATTTGTTTGACGGCTATGAGGATATGAAGTTAGATGTAGTTTTGATGTAATTTATATTTGTATGAGATGAATTTGTAGTTGTGACATTGGGTTGTAATCTTTATTCTTTTGTAAATTTGTAATTGAATTATGTACGTTGGACTTATCTGTGGATTTTGCTGTTGTAATTGATTTCTATTGTAATTCAGACTTTTGTATAGCTTCTCATTTTATTTACTTCAAATTGCTACTCTTTCTCTTTTAATGTTAATGGTCCCATTTACATTTCAATTGTTCCTTAATAGCATGTTGTTGATTAATTAAATTTGAGGGTAATTGGAGATGTATACTTCGGACTGTTGTACATATGTAATATGGATTGTTAATATTTTTATCTAATTTTATGAACAATTTTAATCATCGCTTGATGGATGGAATTTAATTGTTGTACAAGAGATGCAAACATTTTATTTAACTTATGCTGGGTTAAAACATGCTGGGGTGAGTTCATAATTGAGATTTGAAATTTGAGATGGCTTGAAATTATCTGCCGGAAGCCAACATGATCGAAATGATGCAATGATTTTCCTCACTTTTTTTGGGTTGTCATATGTGCTAAAATCTGGTAGTTTTTGCAGGCCTTGAAATCAAGTAACCGCATGCAGAGATGGAGGAGCTCCAAGTGAAGCGAAGCCTTTAACTATGCAACCCAGCAGTGAAGATAGTGTAGTCAATAGTCGAAAAGCCTAGTTGATTGCTAAATGCTAATTGTTCTTCCTTTCAGTATCGTGTGCTACGCTGAGATCACTGTGTTGAAGATTTGAAGGTACATGCATGTTGTAAAGTTGAGTGATGTGTGACTTCACCACTGTAGCAAAAAGAATCGGATGTGGTGCTTGTGTGTTCAATTTGGTCGTGTTCTTGCGATGGTCATTGCGTTACGTCTAAGTAGGGTCCTGGCTCCTTTTGGGAACTTGTCTAGGAGTTCAAAAGTATACGTGAGCCTAATGCTGAGACTTGACAGACACGACTCGAGCAAAAAGTGGGTTCTCAAAGTCCCAGTTGCATTGGGCTGGTCAGTCTTGGCCCAGGCCGATTGCAGCTAGGCCTAAAGTACTATGCTACTATGACCCTAAACTCAGGCTTGGATTTCGCTGGGCCCTCGTCAGGTGTAGGCTAAACGTAAGGCAAAATGTAGCCCTACTCATTCGAGTTAGGATCACATGGATAGGTTGACTAGGGTTGACCAAAGCCAGCCCCGAGGCCTCTCCTCTACTTTCTTTTTCGCCGCCGACTCGTGAGCGCGCGCGCCCCGCATTGCACGACTCGTCTTCTCTGCGTGGGAAACTCGTCCTTGGTACGCATCGCCCGCAGATGCAGGCAAGAAGGTATATACTCAGCCGTGACATCATGCTCCGTTTATTATTCGGCGACTCGGCGTGGTTGACCGGATGGCAATTGCTGTTTAATTAAGAGATTGTTCATATTAGTTAAATTAGAAATTAATATGAATGTCTAATTTTTTAAAGTGACTTCTTCACCTGTTTCGTTCTTATCTTGTTTTGAAAATAAAGTAGGAGGTTCCTCTTGTTCTTGTCTCGCACGTATATTTTTCTTATTTTTCTCACCACTCATCATTTTTTTAAAAATCATTTATCTTAATCATTGCTATTTATTTTTAGTTAAAAGTTATCAACTACATTTAAAATAAATGCCACTGAATCAATATGAATATGCGAAGGCTTGTTCTTCCTTGTCTCCCCTCTCCGAGACAGAGTGGATGGCTGTGCGTGCCTGCGTACGAACGTAAGTAGCACTCAACCACCGAGGTTTGCTGAGAAAATCGATCCGTCGGATCGGAAGCAGCTGGTGATCCGTCAAGCAAAACACCCCTTAAATTAAGGTCCTGATCGATTCGACTTTTTTCGACTTCAGCTTCTAGCTTCAGCTTTTTTTCACTATTCACTACACTATCCATTAACTCAGTTACAGTGTTTTTTCAGCTAGTTACATGATTTTTCAGTCAAAAATTAAAAGCCATCGCTATTTCGATCACCCTCTAAGTACGAAACAAGTTGTGTTTTGACTAGTTAGTGGTAGGGGCAAAATACAGATCATGAGTGACACCACGAGTAGCAAAACTTTTCCGAAAACTACGCTTTGTGCATGTTTAAAAAGCCAACAATCGAGCCAGCAATAATCTATAGAGGGTGGCGCCGATTATAGTTTATAAGCCAATAATACACCGTGTGAACCAAACATGAATGTCAAAAGCGCAAGCTCCGACCATGGGTGACCCAACTACACATACCTGCAAAGCAAAGTCAAAGACACAATTAAGTTACATAGACATGACGTTGCTCCAAACGATCTTAGTTTTTGATTTTTTTTTAATTTTTAATTTATTTAATTCAAAAATTACTTAAAACATATCGGTTTCTAATTTTAATTTTTTGATTTTTCTTTTTTTCGAATCCCTTTGTATTGTTTATATCGATATAAAAGTTTTTTTATCAATTTATTTCTATTTTTTATTTTTATCAAAAAACTAACAATACTATAATACAAATTTCGGCGAAAGCGAACCCCGCAGCTCTCAATCCGAAGGAGCGCCACTAAGAACATCGTAGATGTGGCCGGTCGACATCAGCATGTGGAATCCAAGTTTGCAACAAGAGGCTTTGAGCGGAAAATATCCGGTTATTTATTACACCACCCAGCCAATTTCACGTGGGTATCTGCATCTTGTGGGAAAGAATCGCACCACGTGTCTATTCTAGAACTACAAACAGACAGACAAGGTGAAGGCAATAAGCTTTTTGTGTTCTTGTAGTTTTCACGGCTTCACCTTCATAAATCAAAGCTGACTTTTAATCGTGCAGACATCTTGTAACTTCTATTTCAACTGATTTTCGATCAAACAGCCAAAACGCAACCAAATCTTTCTGTTCACGATTTCCGGAATTCGTTTCCGATCGAGTACAACAAGGCACAAGCACTGTACTTACAAATGAAAAATGTAAAAAGCAGAACAAACCTAGGCTTTGCCCTTGCCCTATCGCCATGCAGAAACCGTGCCGGCCCACCGTGTGGAGCCGAACCGGACGGCCTCGCCGCCGCCGGTGCGGACCGGCACGACGACGCGCGCGGACGCGCTCGCCGTGGGGTCCCTCCGGACCACCCGCCTCTCCTGCTCCGTCCTCCGCAGCACCACCTCCTCCGCGCGCTCGCGCAGCTCCCGCGCCTCGCCCACGACGGCGTCGTCCAGCCCCGCCCACTTCCACTCCGGCGGGGACGCCGAGCTCTCCTCCACCTGCTTCAGAACGCAGACCAGCTCCACTGCGTCGGCCAAGCTGAGCGTGTCGAGGCGCTCGCCCATCTCTTGGACCCTCGTGGCTATGTTGCGCTCCGCCGTGACCCGGTCCTCCTCGGCGAGCCGGATGGCTTCCCAGATGAGAGCGTTGGCTTGTGGGGCGCAGGAAGATGGCGGGGCTTGTTGGACAGCGTTGGCTACGGACGCGAAGGCGGTGAGCTCGGAGATGAGGTGGAGATTGGGGAGGGCGGTGAGGTACTCGGCGTCGCGGGAGGCGTCCGGGAGGAGGAGGACGACCTCGAGGAGGCGCGCGGAGAATCGGACCCAGGAGGCTGCGGCGAAGGAGCGGCCGAGCGGGAAGGCGGCGAGCGCGAGGGGGTTGCGGCCGGAGGCGGGGTGCCGGATGAGGGCCGCGAGGAGCTGGTCGCGGAGGATGAAGGCGCCGCGGGCGAGCAGAATTCTGAGGGTGACGAGGCACTTCAGGGCCACGGCGGCGTCTCCGTGCCCGGAGGCCGCAGCGCGGAGGCGGTCGGTGAGCGCGGAGGCAAGCGCCGCGGCGGAGAGGCGCGAGCCGCGGCCGAAGGCGAGGAGCGCGTCCAGGTGGTGCGCGGAGGGCGGGGCCGTGGACGGGTGGTGCGCCGTCGCTCGCGTCACCGCGTGGTGCGCGTCGGCGGCGGAGGCCGAGGAGGTGGTGGTTCCCGGGGAGAGGAGGGTCGCCGCGAGTCGCCGGAGCTTGAGACCCATTGCGCCGCGCGAGGAGGTGGTGTGAACTGGGAACAAAGAGGTTGGGCATACGAAAGACTAAGGAAGCTTATAGCTTTCTCGTGGCGTGGCTGGCTTACATGCAACCGACGACGGGGTTATCTTGGCCGTCCGATTAGTTTGACTGGATCAGTTTTCTTTCTTTGATCACGCGGGGAGATTCTGGTACGGAGTGATCATCTGACAAGAAAAGTCAACTTGTCTTCGTCCACCGCTTGCAATTGCAGCAAGCCAACAAGTTTGTTCTTCGTTTATGTCACCTGAGACCGGTCACTAATTTAGAAGCACCTCTAATTTGATACAAAGACCACCGAAAATACAAAGAAATTAAAAAAAGCACACAAATGATCTAAGTATCTACAATATAAGTGTCTAGGGTCTTGTTTATAGAGGAAGAGAGGGAGACGAGTGAAGTTACAAGTTTGCTCTTATAACTAGGGGCGGATCTAGGCCTCGGACTAGGTGGGCTATAGCCCGAGGCCCAGACAAAATAGCAATGAAACCATTACTATGTAGGCTCAAGAAAAACCAAGGTATAAAGGCCCAGCCCGAGCCGGCGCAACCCAGCCCCGAGGCCCTCCTCCCCGAGGCCTCGCTCACCCCGCCTCCTCCTCGCTCTCCCCGCGCCTCCTCCCTCTTCCCCCGCCACCCCCTCCCCCTCCTAGCCTCCCCCGCCCCTCCCCCGCCCCCTCCTCCTCCCTCGCTTCCCCGCCGCCTCCTTCCTCGCCCCTCGGTCCCGACGTGGCGACTCCACGGTCCGCCGAAAGCCGCCCTCGTGGACCTGCGCCTCCGGCTCCGACCTCCTGGTGCTAGGAAATCGTAATTGCTGTCGATTTCTATCATTAGGGGTTTGAGGGGCTTGGTAGCCTTCTTGTCTGAGCAGCCGAGGCAGTTGAAGCATCTGGAGTGGCCGGGCTTTTGGAACACGGTATGCCATTTGCATTTGGAATTCATGTGTAGGTTGGGGTTATTCAAGTGTTGTCTTTATGCAATGCTGAGCATAATGTCATGTAGTGCCCATATTAGGTTGCAATCAATAGGGACAAGGAATGTGAGCTTGTGAGGATTTGTTGAGTTTGCAGCATATGTGGTGTAGGAATGTGTGCTAAACTGCTAATGTGTGATGGCATAGTGATGCAGTGGGTTGGTTGTAAGATTGGAGTGTACGCTGTACAGAGTCTTGACAAGTTTATGAAAGCAAAGAAACAGCCATCTAGATGATGAATGAAATGCGCATAAGAACACTGAACCATATTACCTTCAACCAACAAGAGTGAATATGTATTTATGTTCAACAAAGGGCTAAATTATTTCCTTATCCTGACTCAAGTCTTTATTAGATTTACCCACTGTCAGTTCTCTATGAACCTTCATGTAACATGTGCATCCTAAATGGAGGAGAACCTCCACCCCTCAATTATGACGAAATTATGCCTTGTGTTTGTATGACGTCTCTTTTATATCTCCTCACCATTTGGCTCAGTTTTTTCTAATTATTTTACCATGTCTAACAGGCACAGCAGGGGTAGCTAATTGGTTTTACATATTTGAGCTATTGGTCGTTTTGGCTAGTACACCATATTAGCCACCTTATTATTGTGATGATTTTACTGCCTTAGGTTGTCTAGATTTGTTAAGTTGCTACATCATTCAAGGTATAAATGCTCATATCTATGTTTAACCAAATCATCTTCGTTGGCAGTTGAGGACGGCTGCGCTTACTCTTGTACTTGTAGCTGTGTTCATTGTTGCGTTGTCTTCTGTTGATGCCGCCCTTTGCTACATCTTGTCCTAGCTACTTCGGAAATCTGCATAGGTTACCAGTATGCTACTTGTTTCCTAATTGTATTACGATTTCCTGGTCCACAGTACTAACCAAATCTTCATTATTAGGTACTAACTTTTGTATTTCTCTATTGTGCTACATTGTTTTGCCATGTTCTTTCCTACTTTGCATTATAGTCTAATCATTCTAAAGTTGCATCATAGTCTTGCAATACCAATGAATGACGTTTATTATATTGTATGTTGGAGCATTGAGCTAATGTTTTATGTCAATGATGCATTTGCGATATACTTTTGTTATGCCGTTGGTAGGTATAAATTGGCGTTACTTCTAGGTCATTAGCCTTTTAGATTTTAGCCCGTGGCGTGGTGAAATCCTAGATCCGCCACTGCTTATAACCTAGCTTACTCCTATAAGTATTTATGTCATCTGCCCCACACGAGTCCTACCACGTCCGAGACTTTAGGGACAGTTCATGGTTGACTTTGGACTTCGTTAGGGGTTGGCCCCCAGACCTCCCTCGAGGTCGACCCTAGACCTCACCCGAGGGTTAGCTTCGGACCCCTCCCGGGGTTCGCCAAGGTTGACCTCGCATACCTCATTGATGTTAGCCTCGCGGACCTCGCCGACGTTAGCTCGTGGACTTGGCTTGGAGTTGGAGTTGGAGTGGACCTTCTAACAGGCGATGTTGCTCTGAAGTGATCGTGGGCCCGAGATAGTGCGGGGATCCTCCCCAACAGTAGCTCCTCACCAATCTGGGTGGTCGTAAGTCGCCCACCTGGACCGATGCACTGCCTCGGGCCAACAATTCCTCTGACAACCTACATCGAGATGACAAAACGTTAAGATACCTTAGTATTGGGTTGGACTTAGCATGGTAATTCACCATTCGTTGACCATCGAGGGTGAGTCCGGGCTAGTCAAGGTCGGGTCATCAAGGTGGTCCTGTACTCTTCCCGGAGGCACACATCCCCAGGAGCGTTGCTACTCGGGGAATTGCACCGAATTACTATACATGGGCTGGTCGAATACTGTTATGTAGATTTGTTGCGTTTGGCACTACGAACCATGCATTTTATGGTATTAGGGTCTGGGTGGACTCAGTCCACCGCAGACCATCCTTATCCCATAAAAGGGGGTCACCATGTGTTGGCTTCATTCCAATGCCCCCATCTGCATCCACACCCTTAAATCCCCAAATCAACTGCAACTAACTTGTGCCTCCATGTGGGTGCCTCATCCCTGCAAGCCCTGGGGTCACCTCGAACCCTGCTCGAACCTTCCGATCATGCCCAGACCCTCGCGCTCTCCCTAGTCGATCTTCTCTTGGTGCCTCCTTGCCCATGATTGGGCCCCTACCTTCAGCGTCCCTGGCTTTGGTTAGTAAGAACCTCACCGGGGTCTAATCTTCAGAGGCTCAGGTGTCCCCAAGTGGCGCAGCCTTGAAGCCCCAGAGTCCTCCCGATCGGAGCGGCCTTAGTGCCCCAGGCTCCTCCTGGGTGGCACAGCTATAGGTTCCCAGACTGCCCCCGATTGGCTTCGTCTTGATGCCCCGAGACCCCCCTGACGGGCTTCTCCCTTGGTGCCCACGTCGTCCTTGGTTACTCGTCAGCCTTCCTCGACATCTCAGAACCCCTCGCTCTTCACTTCCTGATGTCTGAATCACCCTTGGTTGGCTCCGCCATGATGCCCTGGGACACCCTGGGGGCTTTTCCCTAGGCACCCAGACCGTCCCCGGTTGACCTTGCCTTGATGCCTCGGAACTCCCCTCGATGTTCATCTCCCAGCTCCTGGACCACCCTAAGGTCTTCACTTCCCGACGCCTGGACCACCCCAAGGTCTTCACTTCCCAGTGCTTAGACTGCCTCGAGGGCTTCAATACCCGGTGCCTGTACTACCTTGAGGTCTTCACTTCCCGGTGGTCGGACCACCCCTGGTTGGCATTGTCTTGATGCCCCTATGATGTTACTTTGGTTCATGGATTGCACCAGGGGCATCCCTTCATTGGCGCTCAGACCGTACCGAGGGCTTCCCTCAGAAGGTGTCTTCTTGCTACCTGTGCCTGAGGGGTTTGCCTTTGGTGACTTGAACGCCCCTCGGGGAGCACGACTTCGGAAGCTCAGATTGCATTTAGGGGTCGACTTCTTCCCCTCCTAGACTACCCTCAAAGGCTTTGACGGGGAGACCCAGCTCACCTATATCTTTGCGATGTCTTCGCGGATGAAGGTTCTCGCCCTTAACTCGAGCTACCTAGCCCTTACTCAGAACTTCATCTTTCGCCCGCCTGGGCTACGTCTAGCGCCTCGCCACTTGGTGGATGACAGTTGGCCACCTGGAGCTCGTCTCCCCAAGGGGGATCATCCCGGGCGCTTGGTTCACCTCCAGGGCTCGGCGTCCCAAACCACCCTCGGTGTTCATACGCCTAGACCCCTCCAGGGTTCAACCCCCCATCTGGACCACTCTTTTGGTGGTGAGCCTCCGGACTCCCACATGACTTCGAAGAAAGTGACATCTTCCACCGATCCCTTCGCCAAACAGGGAGGGGCGGTAGCCACCTAGCATCCGAAAATGCATTGGCCATGGCGTGGCTTGCAAGCCTGGGCTTAGCGGGTTTGAATAGTCAACCAGATTGATGACCTCGTGGGCGGGAGCCCCTTGAGGTGGAAGGGCACGAGGGAAGTCCGACGTGGAGCTAGGTGCGAGATCTTGGTGTCCGCAGCTCGTTCTCGCGCCCCTAGTTGAGGCTAGGGCTTCTCTCCACACTTAGTTGAGTTGTGCTCCAAGATTGCTGGCTTCTAGGACTTCGATCAAAGGTGGCAAGTTCGCTCGGGCGTGGACTCTAGCTAGCTCAGCTCGAAGGGCTTCGACCTAGGGGCCTCGAGGCGTGTTGCCTCCTCGTGCCGATCCACGTGATTCATCTAGCTAATTCCTTAGCTCCTCGGTTTCTCGGGCTTCCGTAGGCGGCGTGGGTCTTGCTTTGGCTTGTGCCCTTTTGAATTGCACCCAAAGTTCCCCCGCTTGGTGAGTCTCGACCGCGACCACAGAGCTACGGTCTATGATTCCCTCAACTGCCTTTGAGGGTCCTCCAACTCCTGCTCCACCTACATGTCGTAGTCTTGCCGGTGACCTGGGCCTCAGTGGAGAGGTTTGGCTACGCCTCTAGCCCCAGGGCGACATAGGCTACAATCCGACTTGACTTCAGACTAGGGTGGGGTGGAGAGTTCACATCTCCCACCTTGGCAACCTTTCTTGCCTTCCCCTTCTAAGGTGGCATGACTTCTTGCTTGAGTCCCCATGGATGATGCCAACTATTGTCAATATAAGACCGGATAGTGAATTTAAGAGCACCCTCAGTCAAATGCGAAGACCATCGAGAATGCGGAGGGACTCAAGGAAAAGTATACAAATGACCCAAGTGTCTTCAATATGAGTGTCTAGGTTTATAAAATGACCCTTCCTCCCATTACAAGAGATCCTAGCTATAGAGGAGAGAGGGAGACGAGTAAATTTATAAGTTTGCCTTTGAGACCTAACTTACTCCTAAGAGTATCTATGTCATCTGCCCCACGCAAGTCCTACCATGTCTGGGATTTCGGGATCGGTTCGTGGCTAACTTTGGACTCCGTCTGGGTTGGCCCCAGCTTGAAGTGGACCTTCCATCGGACACCATCGCTCCGAAGTGGTCATGGATCTGAGGTGGCGCAGGCATACTCCCCCAACATTTTGGAGGTCAACGCTCAACTGTTGAAAGGTTCATTGAATGGCACTAGAATGTTCTATTGTTATAATCTTAACTCGACTAACTCATGGTATGTTTTGCTCCAACGGTATATTGTATATCTCGCTCAAAGGAATTTGATCTTGATAATGGAAGTAATTCTTATCAGGACAGTTAGATATTACTGTAACAGCAAACAATTTCTCAATACACTAATATTTTGGAATAATTTTTTTGCTGGTCTTTTTTAGTATAAATTTATCTTAGGCTAGCGGATGGTGCGCACAGCATCGATAAAAAAAGAGGTGTGTACAACTTGCAAATTTTTGTGTTGCAAGCGGCAGGGTGGTCCTCGAACTGTATCAGTGACATATGATTAATACTAGTAAGGTGCCCGTGCGTTGCAACGGAAAATTAAATGAAAGTGATGCATACTATCAAATATGATCTCAAACTAAATAATAAATATCAATTTTTTTCTTACGTCATCATGTATCAAACAAAACATACATGTTCATATCAGAATAAATCAAGCTTCATATTAGTGAAGCATGATAGAACAAACACCACATACAACAATCTTTACTCCTTGTACCAGCTCTAATAATGTACATATGCATCAACTATATTCGGATTCTTTTGGTTTTGAAATAGGTTATGCGTTATATCTTACCAAATCTAATAATGGAGGTGGCGATTGCAAACAATATGATTGTTGCCTCAAAGAAAATAAGTGGATTACCCGCAAACACCAAGAGCTTTTCTCATGTCCCGCAGGTCTCAGTGACTTTACGATAAAGGAACATTAAGCAAACAATGTTAATAAACGAGCATGCTGATGCCACCATTGAATACATCCCAGTGTTCTCCTAAACAGAAATGTATATAGCTCCTCAAAAAAATCTATACTACCTGATAAACTGACATACTCCAACATGAAGGATGAAACTATAAATGAGAGTTCTTGTAGGATAATAGGACTTACCCTAGCACAAAACTCTATGGCCAGTGGTTCAAAAACATCATACTCAAGAACCTGTATAAGTGGCATCACAAAAAGCTAATAGCAAGCAATTTTAATTTAAATAATTTAACGGACACTTATAAGCCTGAATTGGTCACATGACAAACGAATTACCTTTAGCCTGTGCTTAATTATGTCAGATATTTGATCCTTGGAATAAGCACGGAAAGTTACAACAAGTGGTTTGCCTATCAATTAGCGTTGGAATGTCAACGACATATTAGTTTCCTTCATATAAGCAAATGTAACATCGAACATTTCAGCTAGTCAATAGGATGATAGAGAACAGCGAGTAGAAACTTATGCAAAGATTCTAATTCTTTGCAAGCATCGAAAGAAAGTGTCAAGCCAATAAATAATCACAATACATAAAGCATGCCCCACATATACACTTACAATCTCAGTTGTTGCCCTTTGTCAGATTCTGCCGCTCCTGGATCTGAAAATTACCAACATTTTCAGTAAGGGTAGATCAAAACTTGCAACTTGCGATAAAATAATCTCACCGAGAACCTACGAATTAACAAAGATAATAGTTTACCGGTATGGAGAGCCGTATGCACAAACAGAGGCCCAAGGAAGCTACCACCTATTCCAACCGACACAACATTCGTCAATGCTTTTCAAGTTGCCCCAACTCGCATTCCAAGAAGTAGCAGGAACAATCTTTTACGTTTCTACCAGTCTACCACATTTACAGAGTTCAAGAATTGTTTCAAGAGTACCCATGATCCACTCCTAAAAGTTTCAAAACCGCTTGATTTTATCTTTAACACTCCAAACTTGGGGACCACATTCACACCACACTGCTTATGATCGTGCATCTCTTGGAGAACTTAGAGCTACATGAAGCATCGACTGCTTCTCCGTGCTATTTATCTAACAAAACCAATCAAATTACGTTAAAAATTTAGTCCAAAGAACTTCAAAAATCTATGCAGACTTGCAAACTCAAAAATCAAACAACAAATAATGGGGATAAGGACCTTAGATGGTGGTTGTTCTTCGAATTATTCGAATCTCCCAAAGAAGCTCTTCTTTTTACCACTTTTGATTTTCGCAAGAATGCAACAACAAATAAAATAGGTATAATGCAGTGAGCATTCCATATAAATGAGATCAATAAAAGGAAGGTTGGTGAAATGAAAAACAAAACTTACGATGCATCCTCCCAAATGTAGACTTTTGGTCATTTCAGATCGTGAGGGTCCATCTGTAACCCGAGCGGCAAAGTAAACATGAGCATACAGAGAGCCATTGTGTTTGAGAGCATATGGCAAAATCATATACCGGTCCCAAAATTAGTTAAAACCAAAAACATGTAATTATAGCATAATCTATTAGAATACTACAAGTAATATCCTACCTCAAGGATAGTATGTCAATGAGTGTGATCTGCATCGGTAGGCCCCTGATCGCATATGGTATGTTAGCCTCATGCCGATGAGTGCATCCTCATTCTCAAGTCATTGAATTTATCGTTCTCAGATAAATACATCCACATATCTCAAGCAACACAACGACCACGAAATATGTGTTTAGGAAAGTGCAAGTAGTGCTTAAAGCATGAACGATGCTGCCTCCATTCATCATTAGCCCAATACTAACGAGGCATGAAATTGGGGTGACACTATAAAAGAATTGAAACGAAATTTTGTATTTGCTCCATTAAAAGTACAGATCTAGGAATGTCCTTTTGTTTGACTATTACCATATACTTCTACACATATATCTAAAAATGCCAAATACACAAACTTAGCAACAAAAGGAATCAAACCACATCAAATGGGACTGATTTTAACTTGATCTATCAAAAGCAATCGCAGCAAAGAACCTTGGGATCCTTAATCAGCATAATACTTTAGACTTGCATGAGCCATTTACACATGCCTCTCAATCATCAATTTGACCAAAAAGGGTTTGCATCTCCTCAATCAAATACTTGAAGTAATATCATATACCAAGTTCTCATCTCAGTGTGCACTCGTTAAAACAAGAAAGTCACTTCTCCACCAACACAAATGGCTCACAACATACTGAATATTATCATACGGTCGGCTTTTTTCAAAACACCCAGTCCATACCACCAATTTTACCTCACTAAACTTCATGTACACAACAAACCCGTAAAGGGACCTCAGATATTATCCATGCCTCATGTGACATCCTCACTTCATAGTGGACAAACACTTCAAAAGTCAAAACCCTACCTAAGACTCAAAACAATTCAAACATCAAACATCTTCACATGATCTACATCTACTCAATTGGGCGGCATACAAGACACCACCTCACCAAAATTCACAGGACCCTTGTATATGTTCTTCGTTGCATACTCTATTATAGTTATGAAAAAACTGATTTCCCCAAATTGGCCTCCCGAGATCCACTCAATTTAGAATATCCAACAAACATGCCAAAAGGCATGACCTTCTTTTCTCAAGAAATCAAAATTGAACAATATTGTAGAGCGCGATACCTTCACGTGATCTACTTGTTCGACAAAGATCCAACACGCACCCAAACCCCAAAGTTTTCGTGATCAAACCAACTAAATCGCTCTCCTACCAAACCATACTACTCAGCCCAAACACGCCGTCTTGCGTTACAAGATCCGCGAGCAATTAACAAAAAAGAGTCCCCTGATCATCACAAGAACAAAAACTCTAATAAAACCCTACATAATTTTTTCATCGGAGCAAACACAACCAAATTCTCCTCACAGCATCAACCCGAATCCACATCCTTTACTGGCACACCAACAAATAAACCGCAATAGAAACCTAGCACGCCTCCTCTACCCAAAATCTCGCATATGTAGCAACCAACCAAAGTTCGTGGGGGCGGCGTTCTCACCACGCTCTCTCTTCTCGGAAGAGGTTGGACATGAGCACCCCGGCTCGCTGGGGCTTCGGCCCAAGAACTTGGCCGCTGGTACTGAATACCGCCATCCGTCCGAAGAACTTGGCCCGAAGAACACTTGTGCGCGAGGGCGGAGACGGAGGGGAGGAGGCGAGGGCGGCGCAGTGGCGGGAGGAGGCGAGGGCGGCGAGGCGAGGAGTACGCGAGTGCAGCGGGAGGAGGTGAGGGCGGCGGAAGTAGCGAGTGCAGCGGGAGGAGGCGGTGTGGCGGCGTGGGGTGGGAGGCGGAGCGAGAGGGGAGGAGGGGAGGAAGCGGCGTGCGGGGTGGGGAAAGGGGAGGAGGCGGCGCGCAGAGTAGGGAGAGGGGAGGAGGGGACGCGCAGAATAGGGAGGGATGGGAGAAGGCGGCGCACGGGGGGGGGAGGGAGGAGGAGGAAAATGGATGTGGAGCGTAGAGAGCGGAAGGAGTTGGTGCCGAAGGAGTTGGTGGTCCATACGTCGGTGAAATAGGGAGGTGGGCGGCGGGGGAGAGTTAGGGTTTAGTAGACGGACGGTTCGGATTTAATTTCGTAATCAGATCGAATGGCTGAGAAGAGAGGAGTGACGACGGATCAACCACCAACTCCTTCTTTTATAATAGTAAAGATTTTTTTCAAGATATGCAGCGACATCTGACATGTCATTGGGTCCTACTTCTACTTGTGGAGTAACATCTATCCTTTACTCTGAATAAAAAAAATCTCACGTATTAATCAATTGTCTGGTCGCTTTGGTTAGTAGATGAGCAGGTGGGCAATCGCGCGAGATGACTCGATGAAAGTGGCTGGACGTCCATTTCATCAAATTAATGCGCTCTAATCCCCTTTGCTAGATCAAATCTTGCTCAGGACAGAAGATGACATACTTTGTTTTTTAAAAACCTGCGGATAAACATGCTCATTTGATTAATCTAATCTATACTATCTATCTGTCGACTTGTACAGGGAAAATCAGTAGAGGTCGGGCTGGGTTTTATTATTATTATTTTTTTAGAATCATGTCAGTGCATCATTTACTTTCTAAGTTGTAGTCGCCCTCGCCCTTGTTGTCGATTATACTGCATCCGAAACAAATTACGTTTCGTGTTGAATTTGTATTTGCAGAGCCGTATTGGGCAAATCTTGGACCGGTGGCTGCTTTGTCCAATTGTCCAGAGAGAAAATTTACAGCCCACGGTGTGGCAAATAAAGGAGAAGAACGGAAACAAAAGAAGAAGCAGCAGCAGCAAAAGGCCCACCTGCGTGTTTCAAGAAATATCCATGGGCTGTCCAATCTTTTAGTTTTGTGGATCTATTGTAGATATGGACCATATATAACTTAGACTCTGGAAAGGCTCTTTTGTCTTTTGAAATTTTTTTAGAGGATTTTTTTGGGAATTAGAATGCATTTATGTGTGTTCGGTTACTGCCAAAAGTTGCACATCCAATGATAAAAAAAAAACTATTCTGTGCATGCAACTCACTTTTGCCATTTTATTTTGTTTTTGCCATTGGGTTTGTCTCGTGGACCCAAACAGTGTAAAATGGCAAAAACAACATGAATGCCCCAACTAGTGGCAAAAACAAAAATAGGCGAAGTTATAGTCCTACAGAGTATAGAGTACATATTTAGTGCTGTTTTATACGCTTTAATTAATCTGCACATCCAGGAGCAAGTAAAAGTTTTTTTTTTGTCTTTATCCTCTTGAGCTCAAGCACAAAACAAGTCCTATGCGAAGGTTTCTTTGCCTTTTCCCTCAAGCAAAACACCACATGGCCGTCTATACTTGCAATCCAGGCCGAGAAAAGGCCCCACGAACTGTAGAAATATCAGCGTCTAAAGTCTAAATATCCGACGTCCAGACTGCATGGGTCTGATGTACCATTTATATTTGATTCGTTGCACCTGACGATGAACCATCTGACGTATTATGGTGCCGGGCTTTAAACAACTTTAGACAAGTCTTTTGGTTTTGGTTTTTTTAAGCTTTTGATTGTAAGTATACTATAGCGGTTATTAGTATTTTTTAAATTAAAATAAAAATAGTGAAAAATTAAGAAAAATAAAAAACATCGCTATATCTTTTAAGACAATGCAACAAGTAAGAAAGAAAAAAAAGCCAATAATTAAAATTAAAAAACTGATATGTTCTAAATAGCTTTTGGTCAGAAGCTAGAAGTCGAAGGCTTTAAATCCATTTAAAGCAGAGTTTAATATATGCACAAAGCAGCACCTATATGCTTTCCCTCCATGCGTTTTCCGCTCTTATTTGCTGTAGGCACTGATATTGATGTCTTTCTAGAGAGTGGACACTGCAGCCTTGCACAAAAAAATGTACAATAACTCAATTAAGACAGCATAATATGAAAAACATGTGTGGTTGGTTCAATTCACCACCGTACGCGTGCTTGGAGAGAAACATTGGGCATTTCTTTGTCGATGTCACATGATTTTCATATGCACAAAGCAAAAGTACGAGTCACATGTGATGATATGATCGATATACTACCTTTAAAAAAACTAGTAGGTGGCCCGCTATTTGCGCGTCCAAATTTATTTTAAAATTTTTAATATAAAATAATATAACTTTGATATTTAAGAATGTATTTATGTATCTTGTAGGCTATTTAGGATTTTAATACATCATAAATATTGAAATGATAATAGAAGATTGAAGGAAAATATAATTTGAGAAATATAATTAAAATATAAGCTTGATAGATTGATGTTCTTAAACAAATGAACGCTTTCCATATGTATGGATCATGTAGCTGCATGCCTTATTTTTCCTTCATTAGTTACTCTTTTCAAAATATATGCATGCACATGTACCTATATTTAATTTCAAAGCAATATGTTGATTATATGTGTGGTAATCTTATTAGTTTACATAATATGTATATTGTTCACACATACACCGATGCACCATGGCATGTCCTATCTTCAACTTATAATCCCTCATATATCGGCTGCCCCACTGAACCGTGTGTTTTCTATCTCTTCTCACCATTATAACTTTTCTACTTTAACATCCAACAATACGTCCAATTCTTAATCGATCCCTCTTAACTGTTGCCTATTCTAATACAATCTCTTAGCTGCTACCTATTCTAATACAATACTTCACCATATAGTTATCTTCTACTTCTTTCAATTATTGCTTAATGATGATCGTTACAACATTAAACATGTATACATGTGCAACTATTGTCGATCCTCACTGCACACTCATCACATTCTCTCAGGTGACCTTAAACCTATTCTCTATGGTTACGCTATCTGTACTTTGAGCTCTTTGCTTATCTATTTCTATATGTCCGTACTTCTATTTGTACAGATACATGCATGTATATACATGCACATATTATACGTGCTTGATGTCTCTTCTCGCATGTCGATCGCTCCTCTTCTTCAATATTTGTCACCTCAATTCTATGGCTTCCTTACTAACCGCGGTGATCTTGTATCTTCATTGATGTCGGTATATTTGCTTTAGTCGCTAACAATATAGAGAATTTTCTCACCATCGTAGGTGACGTTGTGCCCCTTACCAGCGATGGCACACTCCTAGTTATCTAATGACCACATATCGTTATAGCTCATCTTCAATGCAAAGTTTTATCTCCTCTCCACAGAAGCTTCCCAATTATTGAGTTTATTTGCATACTGACTTCTTCAACAATGCTGACACTCACTACTCGTCGTCGTGGCACTTGGCTCCTTTGACTCCGGTATTTCTCTTCAATGACTTTGGTGAGTAGCACAACATTGTCTTTGTCGAACAACTAAGGTAGACATCACGACATTGTTCTCATCTCTCCTGCCATTGTCTCGGCTCTTCGCTTCTCGGTGGATCAGTGTCTTGTTATTGGATAAATCGAAATCATCACACTCTTTCATGGTCTCCTCCAACATCATTCATGCTATTTTTGTTATAGCTTTTATTTTTATTAAAAATTTTAGCTATTTTTGTTGGATTTGTACACAAATCAAATTGCCAATATTTTTTTTAACTTATATTGAATTTTAGTTATTTAGATATTTTACTTTGCGTATGGAAATCAAGCAAAATTTATTTTTACTAAAAATTTCAATATTTTTCGTTGAAATTTGTATACAAATCCAATTTTTAATTTTTGTTTAATTATTAGAAATTATAGTTATTTAGGAATTTCATTTTAGAATTCATATCAAAATCAAATTGCTAATTTTATTATATTTTTATATCAAATGTCAATTAAGTTTTTGTTGGAATTTGTGTAAAAATCTAATTGCTAATATTTATTTAGTTTTTGCATTGAATTATATTTATTTAGGGATTTTACTTAGAAATTCGTATAACAAAGTTGCTAATTTTATTTAATTTATTCTGAATTTAGTTATTCAAGGATTTTATTTTGGAATTATATGGAAATTAAATTACAAATTTTCTTTACCTTTTTAAATTTATATTACAATTTAAAATTATTTAGATATTTTAATTTAAAATTCGTATCATAATCAAATTGCCAATTTTATATTATTTTTTATTCTAAATATTAGTTATTATTTTATTTAATTTTTGTTTATTGTTTATTATTGCCAAGCAAATTCATATACAAACCCAGTTGTTAATTTTTGTTTAATTTTTATTATGATTTATTTTTATTTAATTTTACTTACGAACTCATATGAAATCAAATGACTGATTTTCTTTTACTTTTTATTCCAAATTTCAGTTTTTTTAAATTGTACTTGACATGGGCTGTTTTTTTAATCTAGACTGTTATAATTTGGACCCACCATGATTAATGGTGTAGATCTTTATCTTTTTCCTCTGATTAACATAGGAATTTCTGCACTTTGAGAGTGAACGTGATGACTGCTTTTGCCTTTGCTTTAATAATATAATAGATAATTGATTACATCCTGGTTAATTATATACTACAAACAAATAAGTGGATCACAAATCCTTATTTTATTAACCACCCTTTTATGTACATGTTTCTTTCAGAAAAAATGAAAGAAATCGGCACCTAGGAAAAAGAGGGCTACTACCGCACAGTATTCCATTGGAGCCCAATTCAACGGGATAGCTGCTCCCCCTCCCCTCCCTCCCATCGGCGCTCCCCGGCCTTCCTCCCTGTCACTCTTTGGCGTCGTTCCCCCATTGCCGCTCCTATCCCCCCTCTTTTCTCCGGCGCGAGTAGCTCTGTACCCCTCCTCCACCTCCTCCCTCCACCACTGGCAGCCAACGACGACCTCGTCGCCTACCCTTATCACCATCTCCCCCTCTCCTCCCACTACCATTCTGTCCAACCTAATATTCAGTGTGACATCGTCACCACTGCCCTCTGTTGCCATCCAAGGTCCTTCACCATCGCCCACCGTTGGACCACAGCCTCCCTCTATGTTCAGGGGGAGGGGTGGCGGGGCACCCATCGTCCGAGATGAAGGAGGAGGGAGGGTGACGCTGGAGTTGAAGAAGAAGGTGGAGATGTGGCATTGGAGTTGAAGAAGGTGTGTGCGCTAGTAGATCCTATCCAAGTGGCTATGAACGGTATACTACTTTTTAGATTTTCTCTTAAACAAATCCCCATTAAGTGCATCTTACACGCTCCCTCCAAAATTCCACCAACGAAGATTTTTTCCTCCACGACGACGAAAGCAATATGTTTCCTAGCAGCAGGCACCATTTGACCGCAGCACAAAAGCCGCGTCAAACACATTGTCCGAGAGAGCAGGCCTGGTCGTTGCACTCCACTGACTTGCCGCCGGCGCCGGCCGCCTTCCCGCCCTTGCTAGACCCGTCCGCCTCGCCCCTCCGCATCGATCTCGACCCCCACGCCGGGAGCCGCGCGGAGAACGTCCGCGCCAAGAACGACGGCCACCGGCCCGACTGGCCCAGCCGGATGCTCCTCCCGGTGCGGCTGCTGCCTTCACCGCCGGCTCTGAGCCCACTGCGCGTGCTGCCCTGGCGGCCGGCAGGGAACGCGACGAGGCTCGTCGTCCGCTGCAGCTTTCCCGCCGCGACGACCTCCCAGAGCACGTGCTCGGGCAGCCGCAGCGTGAACCTCTCGGCGCCGGCGCTGGCTCCGGCCTGCTCGGCCTGCGCGGCGAGCGAGTGCCCCGTCGAGTGCGAACGAGGGAACCGCGCGGGCGCCCGGTCGGACTTGGAACGCAGCGCTCGTTTCAGGCTTCCGATGCGCATCAACTCGTCTGCCTCTTCTCTTATGATCCATTGCTCCTCGGTCTCCTCCATGTCAATGAAGACGGCCGCCTGCCCTGGCGCAGCCGCCGTAGCATACGTCGACGGCGGCACCTCCTGCGGTTGTGGAGCGGGAGCAGACAGCTCAGCGGGTACATCGCCCGCCGGGGCGTCGGGGTCGGGGACGAGGTTCGCGCGGCAGACGGGGCAGGTGACGTGGGACGCGAGCCACGTGGCGATGCAGTCGGGGTGGAAGACGTGGGAGCACTTGGGCAGGAGGCGGAGCGTCTCGTCGTCGTCGAACTCGCTGAGGCAGACGGCGCACTCGAGCGCGCCCTTGACGGCCTTGTGCTCCTTCACATCGGCGTACGCCATGGTCGGGAAGGTGTCGAGGACGGCCTGGTCGAGCCCGCGCTGCCACCGCGAGCGCGCGGCCGTGGCGCCGTACAGGAGCGGGTTGGCGGAGTAGTCGGCGCGGTCGCCGTAGCAGTGGCGGATGTAGATAGAGAAGAAGCCGAGGAAGAAGAAGGCGGCGATGAGGACGACGATGACGATGGCCATGGACGGGTTGAACTTGGTCGAGTAGTATCCCTGCGGAGGTGGGCCCTGCTGCGCCGCCGCGGAGCCGGCGACGGCGAGGAGGAGAAGGAGGCGGCCATTGCTGTAGAGTGTTCGTTCCATATCGAACTGTGTGCTGAGTTTCTGGACGTCAACTGTGAAGTCACGCTGGAGTGGAGTGTGTTTATATGTGAGGGGACGTTGGTTTTAGCCATGTTTTTGATTTTTGGTTGAAATTTTATTGTAATTGATTTTTTTACTGTAGTTGATTTGACTTTTTAGGTATAATTAATTTAAAAAAATATAAAAATAAAAAATATGTTAATCCATTATGACAATACAAAGGAACATAGGAAAAAAAGAAAATACAAAAATACTGAATAGTGAAATAGTGTGGTGTGGAGCGGGAAAGCTACGAAATTGCTAAATCCACCGCAAGTTCGTTGCGGCTGCTAGCTAGCAATCAATTTTACATCGTAAGCAAAAAAGACATATGGGTGCTTAGCTGCTTGTTGTGTGGCTAGAGCCTAGGACACATCAAAAGAGTTTTATTTGAGGAAAAATGAAATGTAGTAATTTGTAGGGAATGATTAAGGTTGAAAAATCTAATCCTAGTATAAAATATTATGCGCAATATTCGCCCAGAAATTGATTGGTTTGAGTGGTAATATGAAATTTTAATGTTTGTATTTCTTATTTTTTTTGTCTTCTCCATCTGGACTAATCGCTAATCCATATTTTGTGCTAGTTAAATACAACAATGCAAGTGTGCAATTTGTTAGGTAAATAGTTTGCAACAATAATTTTAAGAAGCGCTTTTAACTACATGTGTCACTCTATGTCCACTGCTTGATTGCTTCTTTTTAAAAGACCTGATTCCATACAGATTAAAGATGTATGTCCTGGAAATGGGTTCATTGAGATATCTATCCGAAATAAGTAAGGTGAAGTGACAAGATTTTTCAAACTTTAGTATCTTTTAAGAATAATATATTTCATCATGTTAAATGTGATGTATTGATATTCATAAAAATACCACTTCTACTATTAAATAACTTTCTAGAACAAAATGAAGAAGTCCCTTTCTAAGGAAATGAATGTTAGAAAACCAGTTGGTGGGCGGCCTCTTGGTGTACATAGACAATTTTAATGGGAGGTGTAGTAGGTTCGGCGGAGAATCTGGCGCGCTTTCGTCCATCCGCCGAATGCGATGAACGAAGGATCGGCAGAGATGAGCAGCTTTCGTCCATCCGCCGAATGCGATGAACAGAAATCGGAAGCAACATTACCTGAATAGAGGACTGGTCATCGTTGACCGTTGCAGCCTATTGCTCGACACTTCAAGGCTGCTCTCAAATGTTACAACTCGGAAGAAGGTTCTTAGGGTGTTTGACAAGGAAATCATCCAGAAGATGACCGTGAAGGAGCGAGAGCTTTAATTATTGGCTTGTCATGAACATTCAAATAAGTGGGTTTTGGCATTTGTATTCCACGGAGACTATGATTTTTTTTTAAGTGGGCAGAGGCTTGCCCTGTTTTGATGTAGAGGAAAGCGAGTAATGTTACAAAGAACCCGTTCTCAAAGAAGAGGTGGGTGCTGCGTAGCGGCCCCGAGAATGAAAGCAGAATTATAGGATTACAAGATAAAAAGTAAATCCGTCAAGCGCTTAGCTCCCACAAGAACTCAAGCGTGGACTTCCTCTTTGACTTGCACTACAAGAAACTCCGAAGAAGGTTCTGATGAGCAAAAATTTTTGTATTTTGCTCATTCCAACTTTGCCGAGTTCACGGAGGAAGACCTAGGTTTTCCAGTCTTACAGTTCTAGACCTAGGTTTTTTTAACACTGTTACCACCATTTCCACATGTACGCATGGCAACTACTTGCGAGTCGATAAGATTTGCTGGTCAGGCGTTGCTCGTGCTCCCAGAGTCCCACTCGACCACGTTGTCGGTTTCGGGACTGCATCACGATGGCGGTGCATGCGTCAGGCGCGCGGTTCATCTTTGTTAATTGGCTCCTTTTAGGGGTGATCGCCCGCCTCAGCGATGGCTTTTGTTTTTCATGCCGGTTTGTCCTCGCCGCGAGCGACTTTTTTACGCCACGAGTCGAGTTAGAAATGTGGACAAAATAGTGAAAAAATTGAAATTACGAATGGTTTTGAAACTTTAGAAACTAAAATAGCATACTCGCTTAGATTTTGCTGCCCCGTCTCACCGTCCATCGCCACCGCCTCATCATGCCGGTTCGTCCCTCGGCCGCGAGCGTCCACGCCACGAGTCGGACGAAGAAATCTGTGGGACAAAACACAGTCTAGTGACGAGCGCTCAAATGAAAATAGCATCTCCAATGGTGGGCACATGGTCATCTTGGGTAATTGCAAGTTGCTTCCGAAGACGCTCCACCAGCTATTGATTGCACGCACATTTTACAGACATTAATATCAAAGCACATAAAAAAAATAAGTAACATCTATTCATTATTTATCGTACTTTAAAAATTATACATATTATTATCAAAAAGTACAAAAATACGTCTCAATAAAGTTTCGTGTTCAATAACCTGTACATGATCGAGAGCTTGAGACAAAAAGAACTACTAGTAAGTAGGAACCTTCCTTTTTGTACGTTTTCTGGCGAGAAAATTTATTGTGAAGGCATCTTCAATGATCCTAACTAAGTACTATCTATAAGGATTCCATATCATCTATAGAGTACACATTAAAAGTTAGCATTCCAAAGGACTATCTATAAGGATAGCTATTTGATGTTTACATGCACACATAGTCATTTATAGAATCTATCTCGTTTTGCGTTATAGACTAGAGATGAAATAATAGCTAGCTGTTTGTATTTTACATACTCTTTTCCTCCACATAAGATATATGCTGATGTGTACATGCAAATAGCTAACTAACTTAGCACCATTGAAGATACCCTGATAGACACTCTGGTGGCAACGTAGATTTATAAAATCTGCAGTGGTTGTGGAAAGATCCCTATGAATCAGTGAATGTGATGCAGTGATCACTCACATTCACGAGTTGCAAGCAACCTCCATTAGAAGAGAAGTTATTGCCCGTCATGGGTAATATGGGCTTTTTAAAGACAGAAATATCATTTGCCGTCATCTGGAATTAGAGGCGACCAGAAGAATCCAGTTAGTGGATTTGTGTAGCTGATTCTCAGCGTCAGGCAACTGGATCGAAAGTTCTGAACTGATGGTGCTAAACGAGCACACGCGACCAAAGAAATGTTCTGAGCTGATGTTACATACAGATGCACCTAGGAGTGCAGCCCGGCAGCTTCGAATAAAGCCGACGAGGTAACGTGTAGTAGACATCGGCGCTGGAAGTTGGAGCTGGCCCTGCGGTGCGCTCTCGCCACTCGCCAGGTCGCCGCAAGTCGCAAGGGGATAGGCCGCCCGCGGGCCAAGTCCAGCAGCCCGGCCGAGCAGCCCGTTCGCGCGCTTGGCTGTGCCACGTTAATCTTAAGCCTTATTTGACTTGGCAGCGCGGAAGGGAGTGGGCCGCGGCATACGGCGTGCTTAGAGGCGTCCACTTCCCCTCTTACGAAGCCTTTGTTAAGTCGTTCGGTCCACGCAGCACACGGCTTGAAGGATGGAAGATCTATCCACTGGACCGTGCCGGATTGGTGTGGCACGGGTCTGGTCCAGACATGATTCATTTAGACATGGCAACTAAATAGATTGTGTCATGTTAGCCCATAGACCGAGGACAGATCTTAGGCACGGTCCACGGCCGTGCACGACATGGTTGGTCCGTTTAGCCGGAAAAGGAGAAAAAGATTATAGAAAATTAAGAAAAAAATTGTAAAAAAATAAAAAAATACAAAAAATTATAGAAAATTACAAGTATTGTTAATCATCAATATAATTATTGTCAATGACATAATGATCTTTATTAACTTGTTAAATTATATTACATAGCTGTCTCGTTAAAAACTTTACCAAGTAAAAACTCAACTTGAGAAAATCTTGATAAAGAAAAAAGAGTACAACCTATAAAGCTCACTAGTGATTATATCTGAAGGAAAATTATTAAAAATCCTATTCATTGCTATCTAAATACAAATTGTCAAAAAATTCTTCTAAATCTGTATTCTATATAGTATGTTGAGTCTTAATTCAGATTATTCCTAGTCTTTGATAGTCAGAAGGATTTCACCATATCGTTCGAGAGACTTGTTCGCCGCTTCTTGATTATTTTTCCAGATATACTAAAGGTGACTCAGAGGAACCGTAGAGACCGAAACATTCAACATATCATATGTTAATATTGATAGCACTGAATATGTTACTTTCTACATTTGCCACTATGAGAGGATGTCCAACTCTTGCTCGAAGCTGACGCTATCACTGTTGAGATAGCTTGATAAGCCTACGGTGCTTTGCCGCCTTACTCCTCCTAACTGATGTGTACCTGCATGAGAATATCAAGAATCTCTAGAAGAAGAACAAAAATCTTACCTCATTGCATAGTCCCCATAGAGGTGCTAGGGTTACCTAAGGTCTTTTCAAACGCATGAACCAAAACTTATTTTCATATTTCTCGTATACCTCATATAATTTGTTGGCGTTCTAAAGTTTGTTATAGATGTGGACCTTCCGAGATAGATATCCTCCTTGAAAGGATTGCATATCCTTCATAGTTCTCCATTAAATCAACTGCAAATTAAAATAGTAAAGTACAATTAACTTACTATTGAATTAATAAATAATAGCAAAGAATTGAAGTAAGGCAGCACTATTACCTCTTTTGCAGCTCTCAAAAAATTCTTTGAAGTTTTTTGAATTTTCTGAATTTCTTATTTCTTACTAATTTTGTCAAATTTACGCAAACACTATCAAATTTTTCACAGCTAAATAAAGATATGGGAGTCAAGTTTGAGGTGTGGAGAATGGAGGCAGGATACCCCCTATTTATAGGAAAAAATTTCATATTTTTCAAACTTTTTGCTATTTTTTACACCCTAACCATTGCAGCCTATGCCATGCCGATACGGCCCACGAGCATTATCGGGCTGTGATGTGCTGGCCCAGCGTGCCGCCCGCTCAACCCAGGCACGACACGGTCTACCGGGCCATGTTGTGCTTGGGTTGGGCCAACAGTGGTGGGTCGTGGGTCGCACGCTAAAGCCCGGCCCATTGGTCATCTATAGAGGATGGAATTCAGTGTTGAGTAGTGCTTCGATGTTGGCTTGCAGTTTTTACTTCTGGCTACTAACTTGTTATTTTTGTATTTTTTTGATGATATAGTTTCTTAGACTTTTTGCCTTTTCTTTATTTATTTCTTTTCATTATTTGTGGTGATATAACTTTTTTTTTTTTAAATTTAATTATACTAAAAAGATGTCAGCAGTACAATACATTTTTAGCCACTACATTGCAAAATAAGCCATAAGTCAGAACTTTTAAGCCCAAATGAATATCGCCATTTTCGGTAGTAGGATCACTACTATCACTTTCTTAACTAATGAAATATGAAGTTTATATGACGACTCTATTTTAAAAATAGAACCGTCATATTTCCTATAATAGGTAATAGTTTAGTTATGGATAAAAGAATATTATATCTACTCACAAACATTTAAAAATGATTTGTTTGATTAATATGGCCTAATGGTCAAACTACAATAGCTTTACAGGCGTCTAAACCTAAAACTTAACTTACACTCAGAAGAATCAATGAAATCACATAGGAATGCTTAAGTGCAGTTGTAACCCTAACACGATATCTAATGCATCACTCCTGTGTTTGTTCTGATGAAAATAAGTACGATTGGATATACTAGGTACTCAACAAGCCATGTACCATGCAAGGCGTTCAATTGAACAGATTCACGGGTTGTAATATGATAAGAATAGATACAAGTTTACTAGTAAAGAGCTTTGCACTTGAAACAATAAAATATTATTTAATTAGTACGAAGATTTTATCATCTGTAATTTCAACATTAAAATCCTCCAAGTTCTACTTATACATTGCTATTGGAATCACCTATGAAATACAACTCCATTTATCAGGAGAGCGGCGTATTCGAATATAATTTATTACACTCTGTAGAGTTGTCCAACTTTACCCACAAGATAACCCAGACTCATAATATTAAGCTATAGGCATGCAACATGATAGTATATGATTGCGTTGAGATAACAAGATCGTTTCATTGCTCTTTCCATACAAGTTTCTGCCCTAGTAGGCTCGAAGCCATTCAAGAACCTTTGGGAATCCATTGGCCAGTGGGGACCCAATGTTGAATGGATCAACCGTGATTGCAAAGTGGCACAATAGGTCCAAGTTCTATCTCACCCTCTTTCTCACGAGCTATTCAGACGAAACTAGGATAACTATCACCCTACAAATGTTCGATTGAATCGAACAATGTAATAGATTAGGTTGACAAGTCAAGCTTGTGGTTGAGTGAGTTCTGTGTTATTTACTTAGCACAAGAGCCTAGTCGTTATGAGACTATCATTCACATATCCTATGCACACCAGCATCACACCACCATATTCAAACTAGAACCTCAATCTTTGGGTGAGATCATGAGCTCTAACCATCAAATGGTTGCCCATCAAGAATCCTCATTATTCAGCTTTATTTGAAAACCTGTTGGCACTAGGCCGGATAATCCATAATACTATTTGTAAATCATTTATATATTTCTAATCTACCTATTAATTACCAACGAGGTAATTTAATATTATAATAACACTTATAGTTATCAAAGTGAATATGGCTTATAAGAGTATGACTAGGCTTTTCAGTAGTTGGATCTAACTATTCATCATGTCATTCTAAATTCTTATTTAACATAAGCAACAATACTCAAATAACATAAATGAAATTAATAATAATAATAATAATAATAATGTGAGCTCAACATGATCAAAGACATATGACTTGACATCTCATCCAAAATCTTTGATTACTTCTTCGTAGGCTTTAGGTTTAACACCATCTATCTCAGTTGCTTCATTAGCTTCTCTGTTGGTCAACTAGTTGAATCCAACACTAGTGCAAAATAACGAATATAAATAAGTTCATGTTTTGTAGAATGCAAACTAGGAACAAAACATAATAAAATATCCAGAAAAGATATAAAAGGAGAGTTTGGGTGGATAAGGTTTAAACTAAGTTTGGTTAGATTGAAAATGGGTTAGACCAGCTGAAAACGGTCAAATGAGTATAACTAGGCTTAACATGTTTTAGATGAATAGAAATAGGCAGTTGAACAGTACCAGATTTGGTACTACTCCTAACGGGTCAAGCTTGGTAGATAGTATTAAACATGTATTAGACCTAGTTAAGTAGTGTTCAGGTCGGTTGGCACAGTGTGGGCTGGCTAGTTGGCCGACTGGGCCAAGAGATAGCTCGGGGCTGATTTTGCCAACCCCACCTTGGTGGCCCAAGGAGCCTATAGCCCAACTCAGGGGTGAGCAAGCTGGAGCTCGAGCTTATGGCATCCGGGACAGGGAAAATGGCGATGACATCGAATTCGTTGGTGGACGGCGACGAGTTGTGGAGAGGCGAGCAACTATGGGATGCGAGTAACCCATTTGGATACACGAGCAGGTGGTTGAGGCTTATAGATGGCTAACGATGGCAGAGCCTGGCTTAAAAACAAGAGCATGGTCAATATTTCGTGTCAGTACATCATGCCACCATCCATGCCGTCTTAGGCCTCCTCCCATCATTTCCTAAACAGCACATCGATTTGGTAAGGACGACGCCCCAGCATAGGATCAGATGTTTGGCGATGGAGAATTGGTGCTCGTGGGTGGTGGCACAGGAGACGGAGGAAGCATGTTCGGCGTAGCCAACAGGGAATGCCACCTTGCATGTGGATGCTATGGCCTTGGCCCTCTGCGGTGACCAAAGGCAAGCATCAATGTGGACATTGGTAGTGGTGCCAAGGATCCTAATATTCCATGACGTCACGTAGATTGCAGCCACCACAAGGTGAGAAACAAGAGGAGGAGTGGTCATGTTACTTGCTTTGAGTGTGTGAGCCGAATCACATTCGATTAAGTATCCCAAGCTGAAGGGCAATGGTGAGAAGGACTCTCGAAGGTGTCCTCAAGTTCATGATGCAATATCCAAGAAGCTCAATTACTACAAGTTCATCAACCAAGTTCTTGCCACTCTTGAGAACATTGACATGAGCGATGTGAACTTGGGGACAAAGAACAATAAGGACAACTCCCAGAGCAAGAAGAAACTTAGGACTTCACCAGCATATGCTTTATGGCCAAGGGCAATGCCACTTATGTCGATTCCTTTGATGATGAGCCATATAGTAATCCTGACAAGGTATACCTCTCCTCTAAGGACATGGAGCTGCTCTTGTTGCAGTTGAGCAAAAAATGAAAAAACAAGTTAAGTTAATCAAGAACCAAGATATTATAATTAACAACTTGAACCTAGAAGTTATTAGAATCAAATCCATGAATCCTAGTGATGAAAACTATGAATCTTGCTTATGCTTGCATGACCAATTGGTTAATCTGAAAATTGTTTATTCCTCTATTGTTAGGTAACTAAAAGATGCTCTAGATGGACTAAAATCCTTCAAGTCTATTAATGATCATCATCGCTTGAATATTATTGCCTTAAATGTGATTCCTTTATATGCTCTTTCTTCACCATGTTTAAATTGTGCTTTGCTTGAACTAAAACTTGATATTGCCATGAAGGAATTGCTTAAATTTAATTCTGATCATATATGCTCTTATTGTAAGGATAGCAAACTTAAGATAAAAGAAATGACAGAAATGCTACTTCATTCTAAGACTAAATTTTGTGAAAACTATCCTAAGCTCACAATTAAATTTGATGTTCTTAATAAGATACTTGAGTACAAATGTAAAAATAAAAAATACTTCTTCATTATTGTATCTAAGAAATTTATTTATTCTATTTCCTACGCATTTTGTACTGAAATTAGAGCAAATTTAGATGAGATGTATGGGGCTTTCAGAATTAAATTCCATGAGCAGTTGGGTAGGATTAGAGAAACCCCTTATGTATCTTGTGAGGCTTTAAAACTGGAGGTAGTTCTCCATAAAGAGAGATATGCTAGGGAAACCAAAATTACTAAGTGTGCCACATGTGAGAATCTAGTCCAAAAAGAATGATTATCTTAAAAAGATGTGAGATTTTTTAGTAAAAAAAAGAACCTCAATATAATCCTTAACCAATCTTAGGTCAGTGTGAAAAAGAGAGACCTAGAATTTTATTTCCTAGAATATTTCAGGAGCCACCCACCTAAGGTTGTGAGAGCGGTTGAGAGTGACAAGTATGAGGTCAAACCCCCTAAGCCATCAAAGACTATCAGCAGGATTTGTCTAAACCCCTTCTAGCAAAATATGTGCTTCTATTTCAGTAGGTTAGACCCTTAAAAGGTCAAATACTATTGCACTTTCTGCAAGAATAATGACCATATTGTTGAGTTTTACTTCCATAGAGTCAAAGTTGAGAGGAAAAAGAGGATGCATGCTTTGAGGTTATTAGAGGAGTTCCTCCACCTGTGAGTGTCTCTAGAGCTAGGCCTTTTGTCTTTCTTTCTAAATATAAGTCTAGATTTATAGATAACTTCTTTAACTCCTTTGGTGGTTCTAGCCAGTACTTTGGGTAGTCTTTAAATAGGGGAGTACTAGCCATTTGGAAGGTCGATTCAGAGAGGTCTAGGTGATTCTCATGTGCAACCTCATGATTCTCATACTAACTCGTATTATATGGGGTTAACAGGTTTTCCATATGTGTTAGTAGATAGTATCCATTAAGATTAGATGTGGAATAATTATCTTATCTATTTCATAAGTTAGGATAGAGACTTGGTAAAAACCATTCAACTATTTCTCATTCTAGTCAAGTGTTATAGGGTTAGGGTTTGAGAAGTAAGTGTTGTAGTATGTTCTCTTATTCTTTAGTGAAGTAGCTATAAAACATTCCTACTTAAGTAGCAATAGATCAATTTGGTTATTTACCCATGGAGCCTCCTTGATTTGGTTGATTTGCTCTTATTCTTGTTGGTTTTGATCTCTTCTCTCCCCTTCTTGATCTTGCAATATGCCAAGAATGTGTAAGTGATAGAGATGACTTATAAAAATTAATCCCCATCCATCTAGACATCAGGTTTTATAAGATTTTGAAGTTGCATGATTTTGCATGGATTTGACCTCACTACGAGTTTTCTTGATCAAAGAGTTTTTGCCTTGAATCTTTATGAGTTTTTGCTTACTGTGATATATATGAGAATATATCTAGAGTAACCATTTTGACCCACAAGCAAGTCATATTACGAGTCTTCAGTTTTTGACCGATTTTAGTGTAACCTTGTTAATTCATGAAAAATATCTGAATTTTGACAAGAATTCAAGCGATCATTGAATGGAATAAATTTTTGAGACCCCAAGTAAGGTGTGTGTGAAATCTCGTCTCATTTGGCAATAGATTTTTGGAGTTATACCAAAAGTGGTTTGGATTCATCTGATTTTGTTATGGAAACAGGGAGTGGTTAGACTGCCAAAAACTACCGGTCAGACTGTTAGGGGCGCCAGTCAGACCGCGCTATGGTAGCCAGTCATAACACCCATGTGCAGGTTTTTATTCTTCGTTTTCTAAGTTGATTGATTTGGTTTTGGCTTCTATTTTTAATCTTCATAACTTCGTAGCTACTGAAGCACCTGGGTGAATGGTCATGTATGGTGGATTTATCCATGATCGCACCAGGAGCATAGTTTCTTGCAGAGTCACATACTCATGCCCAATGGTAGACCCAAGGGAAAAAATCTACAGTTTGTTTAGATTACGTGGGTGTTGCAGGCGTCCTTTTGCAGTAGCTGATACGGTGATACCTAAACAAGTATTTTGTCTGTTACAATTTTTTTATAGGATTCAAGTGAAATTCTACATTGATTGCTTTGCTTGTTTGGATGAGACGATGGTGGCCTGTTTGAAGCTGTTTTTAGAAGCTACTTTTAGTTTTTGCTATAATATCTAACTTTTAAATAAATTATTTTTTCTAAGTGGCGTCTACAAATTAATTGTAGTACATATTAAAAGTCCAATATCTATACTATCCAAAATCGCAAGTGAATATCTCTTTCTTCATGATCTTTATCGTAAATAACTAAAATTTAAAAATTTCAGTTAAAAACCATAAATCACAGCCACTTCAAACATGCCCATGTGACCTGGAGCTGATGGAGAATGTTGCGAGCTCGCCGTCGATCCAGCGTCCATGCCGCCGCTCGAGTTGGCTCACCACCCAGTCGCCGCGCTGGTGCGCCCGACGACGCGAGCCCGGAGCCGCGAGCTGCCACGGCGGCCCCCTGGTCCCTTCACTCCCTAGCCGCGCCGCTGCTCGCACGAAATCGCCGCTGGTGCCGCCGCTCTGTAGTCCCGTGTAGTGAGTCGTGTCCGTCTCCTCCAGCTCGTGTATTCAATGGAAGTAAGCCATGGAAGAGCATGGAGGTCGCAGGAAACGGGTGGAGGAAGACGAACAGAACCGTTCGTGGGCTGGAGGCGCCGAGCCATGCGACGTTGCGAGATGGGCCGGCTGGCTTGGCAGCAACTACAGGTGGCAGGCCACTGGAGTGAACAGCCCACCTGTACTCCCATTCCCATGGGTTTCCGCCGGTGGTTTAGGTCGTGCGAGCGCCTAACCTCACCCTACTGCTGGGTCCATCCCTGATCGCACCGACGTGGGTACTGGACGGTAGCAACATTTGTGGTTTTCTACCAGAGAGATCAACAACGATAACGTTTATCTCTTCCGTTCTTATGAGATGAGAGATAAAACCGCCGTTGTTTTTTCCCTTTATGGAAACTTCCGTGCTTTTATGTTGTGGGATCTAATTACGCACTAACGGACGGCTAAGATTTCAAATAAGGATGATTAAAAGGTTTGTTTGTAGTCAATAATCTATGAGAGAAAAATTTAAAAATTTTAGAATTTGTTTGCATCACCAGAATGTCACCTCCTCTTAGACTTTGTTTGGACGTCCAAAATTCTCTACCCATCCCGTGGATAGGCCAACAAGGCCTCGTAGATCTCAGGTCGACGTACAGAAACGGTGGCCCAAGCTAGCTAGATGGCCTTGCTAGCTTGACGCACGAAACGTTGCCCTGTGCACGGTTAATTTCTCAGCTTCGATAGCTACAGTGTATATATGCTATGTCCTATGGGTAAGGCATGATTACAGTTACACATGCATGTGCCTGCCTTAGGCCTACTCCGCTGCAATTCTACAAATCGCATAGCTAATGATTCTATTAGTGGTACCGGTTAAAATTAACATTAGTTAATCCTTAAAAAAAATCAACGCCTCTAATTCGTAGGGTGAACTGGAGATCTAGATCGCGTTACTACACCATATAATCACAAAGTAATTCTGGTCACCCATATAAAACATGCGGTCTCCTGCCATAATTTTTAAAGAAAACGTGCGGTCAAACTTTTTCGTCTTAAACTGATAATATTTCTGGATATTTTGCTTATATGACTTGATAATAACATGTTTAGATGTGTCACTCAAAACACTTCCATAACATCAAACTTTCATATTTTCATATTTTTCTACAAATATACTGTGGCAGAGAGACTAATAATCAAAGTTGCATTTTATTGAACCCAAGAGATTGAGGACTATATAAGAAGATCCAGAATTATTTGTGATGAATCATTGTCAATGTTTATGGAGTTGACATTCAAATTTGCAAAAGATTTTGATTTTCTACCTGTTGTTCAGTTTCTAGCGGTCTGACTGGCTCGGCTGAGTAGTAAGACCGGCCGTCTTCTAATTTCGACAGTGAGTTTTGAAATTTAGGAATTTGGTCGTGGATTGAGTAATTTGGTTCTAGGTATGTGTATTCATATTGTATGAAATATGTTTGAGTTAACGTAGGTCAAGTTGTAAAGAATTTATGTCTAAAAATGACTTCTTTATCTTTAGATATGCAGAAAAATTTTGAGTCAACTATGGTCTACACTCATAGAGGAGCTAAGATACGGAACAGTTAAGGATGCTGGATGAGATAGTTGAGCTCAAATATGGCACATGGAAGACAAAAATGTTGAAGGAAAGGTTTGAACTATGGGTTACACCAAATGGTTTAGTTAGTGCAAGTGAGGTGTGATCTGTGGAACCAGAGTGAGAAAGACTTGTCGATGTATAGCAAGTCAGTGATGCACTTACATGTGGCATGTATGACGATTGTTTGCAAGAAAATATGAAGATCGGGTCAAGGTGAGGGTATTTTGATAGTTTGCCAAATACCAAAAACTTCATTAGATCAAAACTGCGGCAACGCTTGGGAAAACGATTTAAGTCAAGAAAGTGCTGAGAAGATCAAGTAGATCAAAAGCTAAAAATTTAGTGGGTTTAGGCTCATGTGCTTTGAAAAATATGTATGACTTCAGTGTGAGTGTAAAACCCGTGTTGTGTGGGATTAACGGATTTTTTTTGAATTGTGCTAGTGGATAGTATTTATTAGGGTTAGATATGAGCTAGTTGCTCCATCTATTTAGTGAATAGGGTGAAGGCTTGTATGCAAACCTTCCCAACTATTCTTAGCTAGGGTTAAGGTTTGAGAGAGAAGAATGACTACTATGGGGTGTTCTCTTGTCCTCTTCATAGAGTACTGTAAAACATTAATCCTTAAGTAATAATATAATTAATTTTGTTTATCTCTCATGAATTCTTTCTATCTTAGTTGATTTGCTTTTGTTCTTGTTGTTTCTTTATCTTTTCTCTCCCTTTCTTGATCTTACTAGTGCTAAGGATGTGTAAGTGATGGAGATAATTCATGTAGATCAACTTTTATTCATCTAGGCACTGTGGTTTGTAAGATTTTGAAGTTACTTGATTCTTACATGATTTGGAGCCATTCTTGAGAATCCTTGATATGAGGATTTTGGCTTTGATTTGTTGGTTGGTTTTATTTGTTGTGATATGTGAAAATGCATCTAGAGGCATCTTGACTGTTCTTAAACCATGAGCAAGTTGTTTATCAATATTTTGAGATTTACCCAGTTTTAGTGCAACCTTGCATGTTTTGATAAAATGTTGGAACTTTGGCCTGAATCATCTCGATCCTTAGATATAATAGATTTTTGAGACCCTCAACAAGGTGTATGTGAAGTTTGATCTTATTTGATCATAAATTTTGAAATTTGCACTAAAAACTAGAGGGAGCTACTACAAGACTTTTCTTTTCAACTTCTAAAAGCTGCCTTTTGACTTTTCTATAGTAACTAACTTTCAAACAAAATGTCTTTTTAAGATGTGGTCTACAAGTTGATTGTAATATGCATTGTAGTGACTTCATTTATTTTATCCAAAAATGTATATGAGTTTCTCTTATTCTGTACTCTCTCTCATGAATAACCTAAAAATCATAGTCGCATGCAAAAACCATAAATCGTAGCAAAAAAGAACAAGTACTACAGTCATTTAGGAAAAGGATTCCATCTAATGACAAAAAAACACATATACTTGACAAGACAGTACATGGCCAAGAGATATGTATGTTTCTCTTCCCTTGCTAGGGTAAACTGCACATTATACCCTATTCCCATGTATGGTGTCCAACTGTCCAAGATTCTATATGCACAGTTCTACTCTACTGCAGCATGCACACGCAACAAAAGAATGTGCAAGACAAATGGTGAGTTCTTTTCAGCTACGACTTACGATTTATAGCTACGGCTTATGGTTTTTAGCCCTAACACAAGCAGTGGCGGACCCAGGCGAAAATGTAGCTAGGGCGGAGTCGGACATAAGTGAAGTAACAACTATAATTTGTATGCAAACAACTATAATTCACATGAAAAAATAGAGACAACAACTACAATTAGTATACAAATATGTATAGATAATGGTAGGACATTAAAAAAATACACTACTAATGAAGCTTAATTCATACTATGTGGTGATCTAGGAGACTAGGACCAAGCAAAGATCAAGATGCAAACAAATCTATGGCTTTCTTTGTTTGACATTGTGTTCTCTTGTTGTCTGGAACTCCATGGATTTATTTTGTAATGTTATCAACTTTTGGTGTTACCTATGGAACTATATTTCTTAAGTAACGGATCATACTAATTTCATCACTTTGTAGTTGGATATGTGCAACTGATGTTTAAGTTGGAAAGATATATCGAACTTCCAACTTTTTCAACACATATAGCCATATCATCCATTCGGTATCATACCATATACATCCAACCTATCACATGACACTATCACAGCCAAATTGCTCTTGAATTCACCATTTCTAGAGAAATTTCAAACTAAACTAACTTGATTGAACATCATTACTCTCCCTGTTCCAAATCAGATTTCAAACACTCGTGCTAAACAATACATGATGATCACATTCCAAGCTTCTTCTAACCACTATTTTCATTTCAAGCAAGGAACTTTTTCTAAGAAAAGAGAAGCAGAAAAGAAATTTTTACTCACCCGGGAGAGAGGTCAAATCCGATTGCGTTCATCCTGACTCCCAATAGCAACATCAACGGGTTGTTCCTCACCAGCACCCACACACACATGCACATCACCAAATCAAACATGACTCTAACAACGACTCCAAAAGATGAATCACCGAGGTGGGACATACGTGAGGAGGTAGGAACTTCTGCAGGAAACATTAAGCCATTTTTTGCATACATTTGTCATCAGGAAACACAGATTGCACCAATACTTTAGAAAGCACCATGATCCTATTCTTGCAATTTGTTCTGAGACATAGATCCACACAAGAGCACCCACCATGGTTTGGCTCTAGCTCAATGAGCTGCTTCCCTGCATGTTCATCCACATTAATGTTGTTGTGCATCCAGCATGATAACATCAGTGCACCCCATTGTGACGCATGTGGCTCCATTGGCATATCTAATAACATAGCCTTGGCTTCTTCGACACACCCTACACGCCCAAGGAGATCAGCTAAGCACCCATAGTGCTCCCTCTGTGTCTCAATGCCATGGTCTTGCATGGACTAAAAAATCTCCCTCCTTTCATCCACACACCTTATGTGGGTGCACGCACACAAAACAACAATAAATGTTAACTCATTTAGCACCAAGCCCTTCCCAAGCATCCTTCGAACAACTCAAGTGCATGCTCACCATAGCCATTCATCGCAAGCACTCTAATCATTGAGCTCCACAACACCACATCACCACCTCGAATGCTGCCAAACACCCACCACGTCTCCTCCATACACCCACACTTGCAATACATATCCACTAGCATTGTTGCAAGTATGACATTCCCTTGCCTCCCTCCAAACCCCTCCATTTCCAAATACCAATGAACCCATCACCCCCTCTCAACCACGCCTAGGTGTGCACAAGCCTTGAGCACACTCGCCAGAACCATTGCGTTTGGCTTGAACCCCTCCCCCATCATCCGATCAAACACCTTCAATGCCTCGCCAAACTCCCCAGCACGCATGAACGCATCAACTATCGCACTCTAAGAAACCAGGATCTGCTCTAGCATTCTACCAAACACCTCCCACGCAGCTGCCAGGTCGCTACTCTTGCCATACTCAGAGGCGAGAGCGATGAGGAGGGAGAAGGTGAAGGGGTCGGTTAGCGGTGGTGCAGATGAGGGAGTAGAAGGCGAGGGAGGCGGTTGCGAGGGCACCACAGCGCGTGAGCTCGCCGTAGAGCAAGTAGCAGATGGAGGGCGGCGAGGAGAAGAAGGTGGAGCTCTTGTGTGAATGAACCGAATGCTAATATGTCGTTTAAAAATTTGTTTCCATAAGTCGTTTCAAATGGCGATAAAGAAATTATACTATTTATTTATTTAAAAAAATTATAAGCTGTAGGTCTAAACCACAAAGCATAAGGATCAAAGGTAGCAATCACATATCGCACGCACTGCTTGCATGTGCATGTTTGGCCCGGTGCGTGCTAAAGGCAAGGAACAATTGATGCCACACAGGCACGCCATGCCTTCCCGATGCATGTGGAGCGTCCGTGTGCGCGTGGACATTTCGCTCGGCCGGCCGGCACAACATGGCGTACGTGCGTACAACACGATCATGCCGTGTGCGCCCTATTGCCGCGTAGATCGTATTCTGATCAGTACGCCCGGATCGTATGTACGTTTTAGGACGTATGTGTGAGAGAAGCAGGGGCTACGGCCTACGAGTAGACCACGGGACGAGCTGTCTATGCCGAATACAACCAAGCAATTCGCCATTCCCTAGGCTTGAAAATACAAATCGTCCTTGGCAGGCCGGGGAACACGTAGACGTAGCCTTTTGTCAATCATCCTTGCCAGGCCGGGGAACACGTAGACGTAGCCTATTGTCAATCATCCTTGTGTACTTCTCTCCCATGCGCCTCGATCAATCGACCCTCTGCCTAAACTCTGAACCCTCCCTGCTCCCTTATCAAAATTTGATGGAGAACACGCTAATCATACAGTTAAATATGTACATACGACTAATATTACACATATCTTGTGTTAACTAAGTAAGATGGGACAAGATCAATAGAGGGAGTGCTTGTACTTCTAAAGCTTTTTATGGCTACGGAAGTGTCTGAATTTGATGCTTCGACTCTGCAACTTGATTTCTGTTGGAAGAAATTTTGCTTGCACATAAATTGATCATATCCTAGGTAAGTTGCATACAATTATTTAGAGTTACTGTTGGAAAGCTACGTGTTTTGTTCTTTGTTCAGAGGTGACATTAATTGTACGATCTTTGGTTTGGAACATTCTGAGGCAACCCGACATGACAATAACATAGACCCACATCTAATACCGACGTTTAGCCCCGTTTTTGGCTTCAGCATCTGACTTTTAATTCATTATTTGTTAATTTCGTCTTTTTTTGACATTTTAGTTTTTTGGAATTTTTTGTCTTTCTTTTTTTCGTGTTCCTTTATATTATTTATAATAAGATAATATGTTTTTCTATTTTTAATTTTTTAAAATTTAATTACATCAAAAGCTATCAGCTGCTACAGTACAAAATAAACCAGCTATAGTTAAAAAAACAAAAATCATAAAAAAAAAAGCCCAACTGAGCCCAGTCTGCTTGCATCATGATAATAGATAGCATCCTTCGTAGTTTTTACTAGTATTTTTAGCTCAAATTGCGACATCATGCATTGGCCTTTTGTTGCCCAAACCATAGCTCCAAAAACCTTAATTGATCTACTGTAACGACGTCGTACCCATGAAAGTCGGCAATATATAATGGACTTCCTTGAGGTATAACGTAACAACTTGGAAACTTTTTTAGTCTCTTGAGTTTGTATTGAACTTGCTTTTAAGAATGGCGATGATTCCCCGCATATATGCATGGGCCTTTTCAGAGAAAGCTGTACCACCTCTGAACCTGGAAAGTCAGGGATCAAGCGAATTTTGCAGGAAACGAAGTAATTCCTTCAGAATTTGTATAAAACAGTTTGTTCCAAACTGAACCTTATAATAGTTCGATGCAGATCAACACTTGAATTGCTTGTCCATTCTAGAAGCAGTGTGCTTTTTTTGAAATACACAAGATCGGGGAAGGAAAAAAGAAAGCACGTTAGATGGAGAGACAGACTAGGAACTAAGGACTAGCCCTGCCCCTGACCAGCGTGATTCCACGCTTTTATCGCTCTGTTTCAGGGAAACAAATTTTATGGGGAAGGATCTCAAGGGGCCACATGACAGCATAAGGGAGGGCTTCAAGTGAGGCCCATGGCATTTTCCCCTGTTTCAGTGTTCACCGCACAGCAGAGAACAGAGAAGAAAGGTAAAAGAACGAAGGAAAATATACACAGTGGAAACAAAAATGTGTACCTTAAAGTGACTCTTTGCCCACTGTTGCTCGTTCAATCTGCTGCACGCCCTGCAACCTGCTCATGATCAGTAGCTTCCGAGATATGATGCAACGACGCTGCTAGGTTCTGCATGCATCGATCATGGAAACCTGCAGGAGAGCAGCGTATGCATTTCTTCATAGAGACTCCAAGCGAGATACTGGTACGAGAGCGGGCACGCAGAGAGCTATGTGTGATAGGGCAAATAGTGACATGGTCAGCCTCCATGGCAGGTGAAGGCCGAGCTCCCGCGCGTCACCGTCTGCGTGCTACGGCTATAGAGAGACACTGCTTCGCACGCCGGGCCGTGCTTGCACGAGGACGTTCTCGATCGTGGCGTAGATTGATGCGTGCCTGTTTTTTTTTCTGTAGCGTTGGGGCACTGACGCTAGCTAGCTGCACTGATAAGCGGCTGAAGTGATATGGTTCTGAATCAAATTGAATTTCATGGGAGTTTAGAGGCATAGGCTGTATTCACGCGAGTAAACAAATGGGCCAAAAATCAACGACAACTATCGTGCATCACCAATCACTAGGATATATAAATTCCTAGCGGTGTGGAATGCGAACTAGCGACGAGCGAGTTCCAGTTGCTTGGTCTATGTTTAGGACTTTACTAGAACGTAGGAAACATATGAGAATTTCACGGAATGAAACAACGTAATTCCCGCTTTTCAAACTAGTTCTTAGGATATGCTTAACTTGGTTTTTTTTGTGACTTATAATTTTTTTAATGTAGTTATTTTATTTTGTACTGTAGTTGATAGTAGTTTTTTTGTGTAATTAAATTTTAAAAAAATAAAAATAGAAAAATATATTAGCCTAAAGTATAGGTAACAAAAACTCCCTAAAAAAAGGGTAGGGACAAAAACGTATTTTCAAAATCGAAGAAAAGCAACCCGCGTTTTTTACGGTTTCTTTCCCCGACTGTATGTGTGTGCCCCCTTTTTCCCCCAAGACCTTTTCGGCGACAAAGTACGTCCCGTGCCACACGACCAAATTATGGCCTAATCACACCGAAACCCGCTCCCTTCCAAACCCTCCCATCAATCGATTCAACCCTACATACGTACGCTCCACCTCTCGTCGTTATCACCACCTCCCATTCCATTCCGATTCCCAAACGCACGCAGCGCAAGCTAGCTTGCTCCTTTCACGTGTCCAACCCCTCGCTCTCGATCCAACCTGTTGCTATATACAACTACAACTACCGCTGCTACCCTCTAGGAACAGCTCACCATCCCATGGAGGAGACCTAGCTTTTTCTCCTGTTCCTCGCGTAGGCTAGATTCTTGAGAGCGGTCCTGCGGAGGCTTGGCATTGGAGGCCGTGGCGCTCTCGCAAGCTGGTCTCTTCGGTCGTCGTTGCGCCATGGCGGGAGCAGGAGGAGCTTGGAATGGTCCGTTCGGTGGCGTTGAGGGGGCGATGGATTTCGACGGCGGCAACTGGGACGCGGGGGCCTGCTCGTCGATGCTGCTGCGTGCGCTCCAGGAGCTGGATATCCCTGCCGCTGCCGCGCCCTTGGGGGAGTCCGGCGGTCGGGGGGAGTACGTTGGTGGCGTGGATCAGGATGCCGCGGCGGTGTCGGCGCCGGCTCCGGCGGAGCGGAGGAAGAGGCGGCGGACGAGGACGGCCAAGAACAAGGAGGAGGTGGAGAGCCAGCGGATGACCCACATTGCCGTCGAGCGCAACCGCCGCAGGCAGATGAACGAGTACCTCGCCTTGCTTCGCTCCCTCATGCCGCCCTCCTATGCGCAAAGGGTAACATTAACAGCCACCATTGGCATCGTCGATATCTCCATTGCTTTAGCTTAGGGGCGTAGCCTCAAATTCTCATGCATGTATTATCAGTGGATGCAAAGTATGCGTTGCCGTGTGCAGGGTGATCAGGCGTCTATCGTTGGTGGTGCAATCAACTTCGTCAAGGAGCTGGAGCAGCTGCTCCAGTCCCTGGAGGCGCAGAAGCGGTCCCGGAAATGCGCGGCCAACAGCGGCGGCGACGCAGCACCGTTCGCCAACTTCTTCACCTTCCCGCAGTACTCGATGAGCGCTATCACGGCAGCGACGGCTGCCGCGAACGAAATTGACCGTGACGGCGGCGGTGCCAAGGCTGATGCGCCCGGGTCGAAGCCGTCGGCGGTGGCCGACGTCGAGGTGACCATGGTGGAGAGCCACGCCAACCTGCGGGTGCTGTCCCGGCGGCGCCCGAGGCAGCTGCTGCGGCTGGCGGTGGGGCTGCAGGGCCACCGGCTCACCGTGCTGCACCTCAACATGACCAGCGCCGGCCACATGGTGCTCTACTCGTTTAGCCTCAAGGTACAACCACTACACATTCTTCCCATCACTAAACAATTCCATCCATCTGATACCCTCTGATGATACACATGCATGGCTTCTAGTCCAAGGTGTATAGTACCTATATGTGGTTAGCAATATCACACTAAAAAGTCTGAAACTAGTTGGTGCCAAATTCTCCCATCTGTTTACTTTAATGGAGCTCATCAAGCTGGCTAAAAGGTTGTGGTTTTCAAAAAGAACCATTGTTTGACTTGCCACGTCGTCGTCAATGCAGGTGGAAGGCGATTGCCAACTTACTTCTGTGGATGAGATCGCAACCGTGGCTCATCAGATCGTGGAGAAGATCCAAGAAGAGCAGGATTGTAGCTTAGACTAACATCATCAAGCATACATGTGTGAAACATTTGGGCTATTCTAGCAAGTGAAGTCACTCCCTTGCGCAAACTAATAATGTATCTTTATGTAGTTAGCATGCAGCTTAACCAGTGTTGAATCATTTTATGGATGAATTTGTTCATGAATGTGCATGGCTAGCTAGGTATAGTGGCAGGGCTAGAAAATTTTCGTTAGGTGTGCACACTGCGCGTGTCGTATCTCCTTGTATACACCCCCAACTGTCGTGCAGTCGTCGATTCACTGTGCTACCCATACAAATTTTTAATTGGCATCCTATAATCTATGCCATTAAACTTTTCGAGGTTTGACCGGTAATATGTTTAAAACTATTTAGATTTATCGCTAAAAATACTTTTATAATATTATAATTTTATTAGTATATAATAAGATAAAGTTACAAATAGTAATTATCAAAATCACGTCTTGTAGACCGTGAAAATTAAAAAAAATATCACTTAAAAAGAAGGAAGGGAGTAATGGTAGCGCGAGGTAAACCATGCATTGTGAATATTGTATTCACATGGTATTTTAATATTGCTATATAATTAGTTGGGTTTTTCATTCTAATTAATTGGCTACTTTACATATTTAGTTGTGAAACAATTTAATTTTATGATGTCATAATGATAACAAATACTAACATTGACAAATAAATTCCATAGATTTTTATTAGTTCACTATATAACCCGCATTACAATTCGTATACTCTATTACTCAAAAAGCACATAGCATTTTTAGTACATTTATATCTAGTACGACAATATTGTTGTAGCCTATTAACATAACATATAGCTTCAAAATTTATAAATAAAATGTGTTGAGTTATCTGTAAAACCTGAGAGAATATATGGAATACAATTTATATCTAATTCCCTCGAGCATTATTAAATTACAATGCAATCCAACTTCAATTAAAATATATAGCAAACAAAGATATATATAATTTTTAAAAATTTTAGAGGCGTCTATACATACCGGGCACCCCTTACTCGGTCCATGGCTACCTGATGTTTCGAAACTACGAAAGCTTGAGCTAGAGAACAATTCCATGGTAGACATGACACATGACATTCCTTGTGGCTGCTACCATGTGTCCGTACGATAGATTTGACACAATTGACAACCTTCTCGGGGAATTCTGTTCCCCCTGTGAAGCACCATTTCCTGCCAAAACACCAAAAGATTCCCATCTTGTGTTCACAGCTTGAGCTTGCCCGTTACTTTCTTGTATGTCCATTCTGCTCCATTCTTAATTTTTAGCATTGGGCATGTTCTAATCTTAGAGAGAACTACAGGAAGATACATAAGAGAGCATAGAAGCCTTTTCGTTCCAAACTACTCATATGCTCTGCAGATCCTTAATTGGGTTCAATGAACTTATCTGAGTAATGGGTTTATATCTTCAGTGTACCATAATCAGTTCGTTTCTGTGAAGAAGATAGAGCTAGCCTTTTAGGGAAAGCACAGGAATCAACATCAAGTCGACACTGCAAAGCAAAACGATACCAAGAAAACGATAAGAAAAGAACTGCAAATAGGGCACAAGCTGTGTCCTTTCATTGACCCAAGAAAAGATTCTAAAACAGAGTCCTTCACCGGATTGACCTTTTACCATTTCCATCTAAGCACGATTGATGAAATAGTGAAAGAGCTGCACAAACACTTCATCTGTGATGTTTGCACCTGATTGATTCGACCGACAGGACAAAATACATGTGCCTCTTGCTCTCATGCAGCATGTCGTTTTCGCTCTTCAAATGCTCTGCTTCATTGTAAATTGTAGCATCATCTGGTAAAAAGTGGAGCTTCCTGAGAGTAAAAAGGAAACATAAACAACAATAGCGTTGAGCTAATTTCATTCATCAACCAATCATCCAAAAGTTTCAGTTGTTAGGAAAGAAATATGTGCAACTCATACTTTATCTTAAGTGTGCATGGATGTGTATGAATTCACGTGTATGTGCGAGCATGTGAGTGTCCATGAAAATGACAGATCCGTGTAAGAAGAAAGAGCAACTGGTATATTTAGTAGGATCACCGAATTAGAGCATGGTAGATTATTAATGCACCATATGCTTAGAGCTATATGCATATATAGATGGAGACCACATCTTGTATATTGATTCAATAGAATGTAGCTACTTTATGCATATATAGGGACAACAAAAGGAGAACAACATGGCTCGAAATATGCACAAACAGGTTGTACGCCAAGACAAGATTGCTGTTAGTTTAGTATAATAACCATAGCTTAATATAGTAGTCAATGTGACAACCAATCTCAACAGCAGACAGACATGGCATAGATCCTCATCTTTACAAGAACTATGGTAAAAAGGACCTGCCGATGTTGAGGGCCTATCGACATCTTCCTATTCCAGGACTCCATAAGGATAATGACAGAAAACCTTTATGTTCCAAGTTGAACGCTTGAACCCTGGTAAAAAAAGCAAAAGCGTGTGGTACCAGGAAAATTATAATCAACTGCGAATTGAATAATATTGACCATCATGAAGTAATAAACTAGCCCAATTCGATCATTTTAGATAAAATTACCTAATCGACTCAGTTCAGCTCAACCTGGCTCTTAGAGGTAACATGGTTGTATCATAGTTTACAAAACTGAATGTGCTGTTCTTATCAAACTAATCACACATAAGATGAAAATGCTAGACATTTACTTTCAAAAACCTCCGGAGAAGCAGCTACATGCTTGTTAATCATGTCTTCAGGAAATTTCAATTTTTTGGGTACATAATTACAGTTAACTTCTAAGCTGACGACCTCACCGAAGTTTCTAGCCAAGATTGATAATTGTTGTAGTCACTGGAAGAGATGCTTAGTAGCACCGTAGCATTTGACTAAAATATTCATGTACATAAGTACGAACTGTGAAATTTCCAAATCCCTTCCCAGCCGTATCATTCTGTCTCCTGTCTCCAAGTTCCAACACACAACACTAGTTTAACAAGTAACAACTTACAGGTTCTACCTGCAACCTGCCTACTTAAGCTTTCAGAATAAACTGAAGTCTGAAAGGAATCGCTTGAGGGAAGCAGAAACCAGTCTGGTTTAAAATGTAACTTGTTCCAAACATTGAATTGTTAACAACTTATAATCTTATCTGAACTTTCAAGTAATGAAAATGTAGCGCCCGGATATTTTTAGAAGGGGCCACTAAATCGTAATTAGCCTTAACATGGGTTTAAGGGCAATAAAAGGGGGCAAACCCTTTTTCCCAAACCAGCAACATCTACTTGTCCCAGGTCTCTCTCTCTCTCTCTCGCTCTCGCTCGCTCGCGCGCGCGCGCGTTGGGCATGGCGCAGGGCCTGGCCGGCGGTGGCACTGGTGCCAGCGCCGGCAGCAGGCGCGAGCGGTAGCGCTAGGGGTGGCGACGCAAGCGCAGGTGCGGATGACGTGCGTGGACACCGGCGGATTCACAGTGGCTTGCGGCAGCAACACCGGCGGTGGCGGCGCGGGAGGCAATGGCGATGTGGCGCATGGAGGCGGCTGCTTAGAGCAGCAGCGCACGGGCGGCGGTGGCTCTAGTGGGTGGTGGCATAACAGCGGTAGCGCCATCGAAGGTAGCGGTGACGGCGACCGACATGGCCATGGCGGCGGCTTGGAACAGCAACGCACGGGTGGCAGCGACCGGCGGCAGTGGTGGCCGGCCTGTGGCGGAGACCGTGCGGCCGTGGCACAGTGGCCACACGACTGTGCTGGCCGGAGCACAGCCGAATGTAGATTCACACAGGAGTTTTTGCTAATCTGCGTAGCAGGACGCCTTTCGTTTGTCCAAACATGATTCGCTCGGCCATAAAGCAATTCGCACGACAAAATCTAGCGAACGCGATTTTGTTCGACCGAACGATCTCTTCCTGTCTTTCCATAGTTTTATCTTAACCCTCACCTTATTCTCCTCCATCTACTCCTTGCAGGTTCACACATGGCCCTTGAGGAAACATTCAGGCAGTTGCGCACCTCGGATTCCTCGTGCAACGTGTCCTCCAAACGTACTCAAGGCAATACCTCGCGGTCGTAACCTTTCCGTTTCGCATACCATGTGTCTCCGATTACTTGTCACCTTTGCCATGGAGTTCAATTACTATGATTGTCTAGTTAGATTGCTAACATAGTATTTATATCATGATGCTTGAGGTTATTTGTTGTACATACTTTTAGGTTGTTGGTAGTGCATAGTAAGAATGTTCTGCAATTCATGCTTCTAACCAATATTCTAGAATCCATGGTTGAGTTTTGATAGGGGGTAGCATATAAACATTCTTAAGTTAGGGTTAGACCACTAGTAAGCTCTTAACATTATGGCTACTATGTTATGTTCCCTGTTATCATGATTCGTTACTCGTATGATTTTGCTTATGAGTCATGACCGATGTATATATGATACCTGTTAATCAAATTAATAACTACTCATCATGTAATAAAACTTGGATGATTAACAACTCTTGTGTGAGCTATATCATAATGTTCCTTTAGAATAGTTTCTAGGTCTCTAACACTATAATATCATTCCACATCACTCCATATCGGGAATTGTGCTTCCGTTTCCAACCTTAACAAATCCTTCCACCCATCGCTATCCCGTCATGTCTTAATTTCATACCATACACTTTGCTAATAATATAATAGTTATCTGACCTGGGGTTACCCACATATAGGAAAGATTAGCACCCACCTAGTAACGTATAGGGAGTTGTACATTTTTGTTACTTAGGATATTACATCCTGTATGTGGTTATACAGTCGAGGATAAGAATGTGCCTGACTACTCTCGTATAACCTGGTATGTGGGAAGTAATCGCCTGTGTCTTTGCCATAACTTACTAAATAACAATTATCTTATCTCTCTGTTCCTGTTGGCTCGATCTCAATCGTTATCAGTGTTTTTGATAACCTAATATCATTGCATTTAACCTGTGTCAATTATTTGCTTGTATTACTTATTCTTTACTTACCTTGTTGCAACCGTTGTTGGGTACTTACTGAGATTTTTCAAATCTCGTGCTTGCTCTTTCCATTTTCAGTTAAAAGGTTAGTGGAGTGATAGTATCTTGCATAGGTGGGAGCACTCGAGTTTCAGCGACGTGACTTGTCACTATTTATGTCATTTTATTTATTGTTCATTTAGTTAGAAGTGAACCGGTCTCATATTTCATATATTTATTTTAGCTTTTGTTAATTTTCTTAATAAAGTATTCTTAAAGTTTTAATTTTTCTTGCAATTTTTATTGTTACTTTTATTATTTATTCCGTACTTTGTCGATGACGTTCCTTTATAGTATCTCATATTGGTATATGAGGTGCTACAGTTGATATAAAAGCTTAGGTTGTAGTTTCTAGAAAAAGATGTTTTTGCATGTACACAGACTTCGGGTTAATTTGTTGAGGTGCTACAGTTGATATAAAAGCTTAGGTTGTAGTTTCTAGAAAAAGATGTTTTTGCATGTACACAGACTTCGAGTTAATTTGTTCATGCATAGCTATCCAGTCACTAGCATATTACCATATTCACATATCTAATTACCATTCCCTTTATCCTATCACTATTCTATATCATTGTTCCCAATATTCTACCTCCATGCAACAATATGTCTCCAGCTAGGCGTGCCAACGCTTAGGTACAGGAGCACATGGACTAGGTTCGCGGACGTACTACTGATCCAGACAACCATGGTAAGACTTCATCATCGATGAACTCAGCTTCTGATGCATCAACGCTACCTCCACCTGCGGATCCTACTCCAGGCACAACTGGTACTCTATCCTCGTCGGCACTGGCTGCCTCTCACCACGAGGGCAGACGAGTGCTCTGGTGCTACCAGAGAGCATAGTGAGTGTGTGACCAGTGCCGCAGCGTGGTCTGAGTGAATAGCAAGCATAGTGCATGAGGCTCAAGAAAACGCAAAGACCGAGGCCCGAGCACATGGCAATCACAGCAGGTAAGGGCTCGCCCTTCACACCGCGAGTGGCCGCAAGCATGCAGGAGGCTGTGGTTTGGCGCGATGGGGTGTGGCGGCTTGCGGCGAGTAGGCTAGCCAGAGCAAGGCATGTGGGAGAGATGACCGGGGGCGAGCTCGGCATCTTTGGGAAGGCGAGTGGCCGCAGCGGCCTAGTGAGCGTGGAGCCGTGGGCAAGCTTGGTGGCAGGCGGAAGGCGAGCAGCTGCTATGTCCCGGCCGGTGGTTGTGGAGCTGCGGCGAGCTCAGTGGCAAGCAGGAAGGCCAATGGTAGCAGCGTCCCAATAGGTGTGGAGCCCCTGTGGTGAGCGGGTATAGGTCAGCACATTAACATTTTTTGTAGCAGATTCACGAAGTTAACTTCAAGTTTTATGAGGTTTCATAAAATTTAAGTATGTTTTATAACTAAGTTTTATAAAATTTTATGAAGTTTCATTACTAAAGTTTTATAAGATTTTAAAAGGTTTTATACCTAAGATGGCTAAGTTTTATAAGATTTTATGTCTAAGTTTTATGGTGTTTCATGAGGTTTTATAAAATTTCAGGAGGTTTCATATCTAAGTTTACTAAATTTTATGAAGCACATTCGAAACTCTCTAAAATCTTGTGAAACTTATGAAAGATAAAACCCAGTGTAACTTGTCTAACCGTTGGAATTCTTTCTAACGGTATACTGTGCATTAGCATGACTCGAATGAAAATAGGGCGACAAAGTCAAGCATAATTGTATTTCAGTGACTGCCAAAAGGGGACAAAAGATGAACCTTGAACCTTGGCAGATGACCAATGAAAATCTGAAATCCGTTGTCGGTTAATCGGTGTAACAATTTGTTATCATGGAAGACAAAATCCATTGTGACCAATTGTTTCTTTTAAATAAAACAAAAGATGAATCAGTCAGTTTTGGGACACCGGCATTTTTTAGCGGACAGGCGTTCGGCGGCGGGCACCAGCGCGCGCGGTGTCAGGTTCGCCATGTCCATGATGGAACTCGCACTCGCGAACCTAGCCACCTAGCTCCTCGGGCGGGGCCGGGGTTCCTGGGAGACGGACAGCCTCCGCTGCACGCGGTGGCGCCCGTGTCCGGCACCGTCCGTGTACTGTGATGTACTTGGGCTCAGCCCACCAAGGTTCGTCCTGCCTTAATTCACTTGGGAAAAACGATGATCTACCACTGTGAATATGTATTTACGGATTTATCCCTCGATGTATTACTGACATATCGTCTTATGATCTACCTGTATGTGTGTGACACACAGAAGGTAAATCATCAAATACGGACAAGCAAATCCTCAAATGCCCCTATTTACTTTCGGCCAAGTCGGCCGAGAATCCTGAGCCATGACCTGCTGGCTGGCCGTACCAGACCACACTCTGCATGATGCATGATCGGCTTGTCGCAACTGTCGTTAGTAGGAGCTGGATAAATATCAAAATCACTATTGAGGAAAGTCATTTAAGCATCTCTCATATCAAATATATATATATATATATATAGGGGAGCTGGATAAATAAGACAATCTTCTTATATTACAGGCATAACGAAAAATATAGCAAAAATTAAACGCTTTTGCTACTAGTAAATTAAAAAACAGCAAAACTTATGCACTTCTATGTCGCGATCACACAACCAAATATAGTTCATGTGATCTTTGTAGCTACCACTTGCAATGATTTTCTTGCTATATGTGCCGAAGGAGAAATAGAGATCGAGGGATCAAAAACAGAAAGCAGTTGGGAGGCGTAGAGGTGGTCTCACTTACAGGAGATTCATGAACAATACATACGAGTGCAATGTACATACTTGAGAGGGGCTTACATAGTTTTCTACGTATCTTTTTTTAGATTACGAGATAGTTGTATACACATCAACACACATACATGCGAATACGTCCCTTTAGCACATGCCTAGATCTAGGTGGGATGGTGTGTTTGGGGGTGGGGGTAGGATGGTGTGTGAGGATTGGAATAGAGAAAGCATGTTTCAAACTGTGTTTGTTCACATTAGAGAGGGGAATGAGAAAATGAAGAGGAAGGGGCCATGTGGGAGCCATGTCTTATTGCCTCCTGGAGCAGCACAAATAGTGATCTCATCCATCCAACCGTGCCATGTGTTCAATAATGCAATCGGGTGCATGCACGGAAATAAGATTTTCCATTTAATAAGATCTTTATAGATAGATAGATTAATTAACGGATTTGCTGTTCTTCCATCTACTTATTTCTCACCAAATATCGGTCGATTTCTTGGCCCTTTAATCTGCACCGGCATTCTTGCTCCGGCAATATTTTGCTCCGATTACCGGTTAGGTCTTGAGGTTCACCAGGCTTCCCAGCCATAGGTTATGTCAGTCATGCACTTGAAGGAGAGCACTAGGCACTAGAGGACATTAGTGAAAAAGAAAAGGAGATCAGGTTAGGTGTTGGGGTGGTGGGAAGTGGTAGACAGTGGTGTTGAGTCGCCGAGGGAGGTGGTGGTGAAGGAGGCATATGGTGCTAGCAAGTCGGGAGGTGGTAGACACGGTGGCCCAGTGCTGGCAAGACAACGGTTGGGGGACGAGATGTGTGGTTGGGGTGGGGTGGTGGCAGCGACAGCGGCTGCTAGCTAGTGTTATGATTAGGACTATGTGGTCTTTCATGCATGTCAGCCGTGAAGAACAAAAGAAAGGACATTACGAATAGAGAAAAACTAAAGTATGCTATAGCATCACTTTTCTCTCTCACTGGCTAACAATGGAGCATGACGACAGAGGTCTGGCGATGGTCGGTGAGAGTACCATTGTCTTCACCGACGGGTTCATCACCCCTTGTAGAGGGAGGCCAGGGAGGTGGCAGAGGTCAATGGGTGGCGAAGGAAGGTGGTGAGTAGAGCTAAAGGGCGGTACAACGAGGTGATGACATAATGAATATTAGGTTAGGCGGGGTGGGGATGGGAAGATGGTGTGGCGAGATTACTACCAAACACCAGTGGGGGAGGAGGGTAGAGGAGTGTCGAGGTAGTTGCTGGCTGCCAGTGGGGGAGGAGGGGCAGGAGGAGGCAGAGATGAGTGCGGAGCTTTGGCCGGCACCAGAGAAGAAGGCGAGGAGGGTAACGCAGAGAAGAGAGAGGAATGGGAGGGGGAGCCAAGAGCAACGACACCGGAGATTGGTGGAGTTATCCTGTTGATATATTCTGGTAGTGAAAGGGGGAGGGGTGGAAATGCATAGCAGCCGAGTTCGAGGGTGGAGATTTTTTTAATTGTTGGATTTGCTATTTCTAAGGCGGCTGAAATTTTCGTAAGTCAATTTTTGCGATCTTTGGTTTTGTATAGAGATTGATGTGATATATGTAATGCCCCCGTTTTCGGGAACAGGAGCGCCATACGTCCCGTAACAGCCCAGGAGTTCTGCTACGGACAGAAGGTAGCATCGAGCCTGCTTACGGTCATTCAAAAGGGATTAATTTGGCAGAAATAAGACCTAATGGTCTGTTTAACATTTTTATGGGCATTGAGGCCCAAATTATACCTGACAATCAGAAGATCCGAAGAAAAACTCCCACAGGAACTCCTGGGTGCGGTCGTAACCCTAACACAAACACTTGAAAAGTACTTTCTTCTTCTGGTATCTGGGTGGGGTAATATAGCAAGTTTGAGTACAACCAACCGTACTCAGCAAGTCACAATGATAAATCCCAATTTACTGCATGCACGGAATTTCAAAGGAAAGGAGTATACTGGTTTTAATATTTTATATGGATGCTGTTTGATTTGTAGACAGTTTAAAACAATAAACTCCGTTGTACTAGTTAAGTAATTGGGGGTCTCAAAATATTTCTTGTTAATTTTTCACAGATTAAAATACCCAAAAAACTACTTATGCCTCGCTACTGGATTCACCCATCAAGCACAGCTTCATTAACCGGAAGCACGGCGTATTCGAATACAATTAAAATTCACTCTGCAGAGTTGCTCAGTTTTACCCATAAGATTTCTCAATTTCCAATGTCATGCGATTTACACGCTCCGCTAGCGTGCGACTGAATTGAGAAAACCAGATCTTTCGTTGCTCAATTTAATATATAGACCCTACCCGGTAGGTTGTATCATTCACTAACCGATGTGTGTATGGTGAGTTACGTGTTACGGCGATAACTCACCCATACCACACCCCAACCTATCGTTGTGTGTATGGCGAGTTACGTTTTACGGTGATAACCCGCCCATACCACACCTGTACGGCGAGTTACGTACACCTCGTACTTCTGTAGGGCATCAATTAAAGTGAGCAGTTACCGGATCAGGATTGACGGGTTCAATACTTGTGGTTGAACGATTACTGTGATCTATACTCAGCATAAGGGTCTAGTCCTTACATTCTCCACTGAGACTGCCAACCACGATCGGGTCCCGTCCAAAACTTGTACCGGCACCCAACTGCTGCACTTCTCCACCCTAGGGTAGGGTGTGGACTCGTCCACGACTTCCGCCCTACCCTAGAACATTTTTAAAACAAGTTTACCGGCGAACTATCAGGCCTCCCGATAGTTCATTAATTTATGTGAGTACATGCGATTATTATGTATGCACTATTCTAATAATACAAGGGTTTATCAAGGTGAATATGGCCTTAAAGTAAAACAGGGCATTTGTCAGTGGTAGGACATAGCTACATGTATCATGTTATTCGAAACATTTATTTTAAATAAATAGTCGGACAAATAATAGTAATGCAAATACTGTAAATAAATAATATGGAAATGCGGGCTCAATATGTTCAAAATTTGCAACTTGCCTTGCTGATCCGGGATTTCAACGATCTCGTAAAACATGGAAGCTGGCTCGAGGTCCTGCACCGTCGTCTCGGAATCCTCGCGCACTAACAAAAATAAACACACAAAATAAATCAAAATCCGAGCTCGCTTCTAAACAAGCTAGAAAGAAATAAAAATAAAAGAAATAAACTAGGAAAAAGAAAGGAATTAAATACAAAAATATTCAAATGGCTCGGATTAGTATTTTTGGCATCGGAGTTAGGGTTATCGGACCTTGGAAATGAAATCGGAGCGATGAAATAGATCAAATGAGACATTTTGGTATTTTTCGATATTACAAGAAGAAAAGAAAAGGAGGTATATACCAAAATAAATAGCAAGATGGGTTGGGTTGGAAGTTTTGGAAGTGGGATTGAGTTTAAAAGATATTGGAAATGAAATCGGGCTTCGAAATACATCAAATGAGGTATTAAATACAAAAATCGGCCTCTAGAAAAAGAAATGGATCACTGTTCATTAGCACAATAACCAGCCCAGCCCATCTAACCGCGCGGGAAGAGGAGGCGCAAGCGCGCGGCGGTTTGAAACGGCTGACAGGCCGTTGGGCTGTGGCCTATCGCGCGCGCGGGGTGGCCGGGATGGCCTAGAGACAGCTTGAGCCGTCGGATCGCATGGGCGACGTAGAAGGAGCCACGTCGGCCGGGGAAAACGGTTCGGCCGATACGGCCTGGTATTTAAAGGATCGGCTCAGGAGCGTTGGATCGAGGGTGGAGGGCAGGGATATGGCCACGTCGCCCGCCCACACCTTCTTCTTCCTCCGGCCGGCGCGAAGGGAGGAGAGACAGGGCGGCGCTCTCCTCCGTGGTTTGGCCTCAACAAAGAGTCTCTGCGGCCAAGATTAGCACTAGCAGGTTCCTAGAGAGTAGGAGAACCCAATTTGGGGAAAGAATCGAGGTGAGGATTAGAGAGGGCCGTCGCCGAGGGAAGTGAAGAAAGTGAGGAAGGTGGCAGCCCGGGAGGGTTTAGAAAGTGCTCATGCGAATTGGGCTGCGGTTTCACCATCTCTGGAGGGAGGGAAACACGGGTGAGGTGTTGCTTTGGCTCGGGAGTGGCTCAGGGAGGCTGTCCACGGAGAGGGGCGGTGGCCTGTGGAGAGGTGCACGGTGCAAGACCAGAAGGAGTACTCTCATGCAAAATTGACTTGGGCATTGAATTTGTGAAGCTTCAGTGGTGCCTTAGCTGCAGTCAATTGCATTTTCATTGGGCAAAGAGGGAGATCGAGCTGAGGGCCTATCGGCACCAAGGGAGAGCGGTGGCGGGGCTAAAGAAGGAGGGAGCTCGATTGCTTGTTCGGGGAGGAAGAGGGGAGGGGTGCGAAGCTACTGTCGGCTGCAATTCGATTTTAATAGATGGGGGAGGCGATGGGAGCTATGAAGGCGCACGGCCGATGATGGCGCTTGACAGGGAGAGGACGAGGGGACCTCTCCGGGGGCGTGGGTGGCCATGTTGGCTGGTGTATGCCGCCTGCAAGAGTTGGCGGAGGGGAACGGCTTCGGGAATCGGCGATGACGCCAGAGCGGGCGGGGCGGTGCGTCGCCCGGGGGAGGGAGCGCTACGACCGCGGGGTGAAAGGAGGGGCGGGAGCAGTTGGGGTGGTGACGCGGAGGTGCTGGGGCCACTCGGGTAGGCGTTGACGCGAGAGGGAGCTGGTGAAGCTGCGGCATGGGTGCGAGCGAAGCACGGGCGTGGCGACAACGCACAGGCGTAGGCGCAAGCATGAAGGGACAACGCGGGGAGGGGAAGGCGGGGAGAAGGCAGGCGCTAACGGGAGGGGGAGGCGGAAGCCAAAGGAAAGATCAGGGGGAGGGATTCGGAAAGGATTTTTAAGAGGGGTTAAGGGAGATTAAGGAGCAAATCAAATTTAACAGCAAACAAATTCAATTTTTTTAGGTTTTCAGGTTGTTTCAATATATGACCGGATGTTTATCAATGGATAAAAAATACGAGTTATGTTTAAGAAAAAATCAGTCATCTTTCTGATAGACTACACTTTTTCCTGATTTTTGTGCAAATACTAGCTGTCTGCTGTGTAGATAGGCCATGCATTAATTAACGACCTGTTCTTGTTTATTATCAACTTGAAGGCGATGTTGCTTTGGGAATATATGCCATGCAGGACTTGTTTGGAGCAGGGACAGACGCGACAATCATCTTCCCAGAATGGGCCATGACAGAGCTGCTCGGCAACAAGGAAGCCATGCGAAGGCTACAATACGAAGTAGGGCAATATGTAAGCACCAACACGGCGATGATCGCCGAGCAAGATTTGCCTGCCGTGGACTACCTGAGAGCCGTGGTGAAGGAGACGTTGCGGCTGCAGTCGCCGGCGCCACTCCTGCTCCCGCGCGAGTCCATGCAACCCACGAGGATCAAGCAGTACGACGTCCCAAGCAATACCAGGTAAGCACGTGGGCCATATCGAGGGACCCTCAACTTTGGGAGTCGCCGAAGAAGCTCCGGCCGGAGAGGTTCGTCGGCAGCAGGCTGGATTGCCAGGAGCGCCATTTTTATCTCATACCGTTCGGCGCCGGGCGGAGGATGTGCCCGGGAGTCAACTTCGCCATATCCATGGCGAAGCTTGCGCTCGCCAACCTCGTGGGACAGTTCGACTGGGACCTGCCGGAGGGAGAGGCGGAGTTGGATATGGAGGAGGCCTCAGGGTTGACGTCGCGGAAGAAGACTCCGCTCCGTGCCGTCGCGACGCCGCGGTCCGGCCATTGGAACGTCTTCTGTGGACATGTAGGGTCTGTTTCCTTGTTCCCAGCAAGTCTCGGCCCACATTTAGTTACGTTCGGCCCACCAAGTGGATCTAAAAAATCTCCCGTGCAAACAACTTAGCAAGAATATAAATATTTTCTAAAAAACAAGAATATAAATCAGATGTTTTTTTCTAAAAAAGGGGAAAGAATATATAGCTTCGTTCAGTTGAGGGAGAATCTTCGTCAGGAAGATCCTTGTATCAGATCTACTGTGTATTACTAAATGGGGTTACGCATGTACAAAAAGACTTTCGGGGGAAGAGCTAGCTCTGTTCTACCATGTAGCTGCTGGCTCCAAATATTGAATTGTTAATATATTTTTATCTCAGCTTTCATGCTTTCAACTGAAGACTCCCATATACATTGAGGTATGTAGGGAGAGGAAGATAAGAAAGCAAATGTGATTAGGCACGTCGAACCAAAAGAGAGAAGGCATGAGCATGCCAACCTTACAAATGTACGTATGTTACAGTATAAAAGTACAGTGTTGTTTCTGAGTGGTCAGTAGCAGCCAAAGTGGCCTGTGGACAACTGGAGATCAGCAGCGATGACCCCATCAAATAGCTAGCAAATAAACAACAAATAGACAGCTTAACAGATGCGCAATTTTCGTTTGCCTGAATTGTTAATAAATAACTCCACTTGAAGAGAGGGACGGGGAACAGGAAGAAGGGAAGACAAGGATGTAGGAAGAGGATGAAAAGGGGGGCATAAAAGTCAAGCATAAGTGGATTTTTCAGTGGTTACGAAAGGGAACAAAAGTTGAATCAGCAGCAGCACCTTGGTAAAAGACGAAGCAAAATCTAAACTCCACTGTCGGTTAATTGGTGTAACATTTTATCATGGAGGCGACTCCCTCTAGGCTTTAGCACCAGAACAAAAAATGACGTGCTTTGCATAACTATCAAGGAAGGAATCTCGAGAGGTACATGAAGTTTGCTGGTAAAGCTTCAACATGTTGATAATCCAAGTTCCTTTCAGGCATGCACATTCCCTATTCTGTGATCTCATACAGGAATATTGGAAGGGGCTATAGGTATAGGGACCGACCATGTACCATCCGAAGCAAACTTAACATCAATTTTGAAACACAGGTACAATTGATACGAAAGAAATTTTCTTTCATCTATCAGAATAAACAAAGTGGCTGGTAAACATCGATTAGTCTTCTAGACGTTTGATAGCCATGTTGGGTTTTCTCAAAACTCTATATTGATTTTGTGGATGCTTTCTAATCTACCCTTTGTCACTATGTCTTTTCTCTGGTGCCGCTCACAATTGCATATGAGGCTAAAGGGTGGGAATCTATTTATAGACTCCATTTTTAGGTATTACAAAACAATTCACCTATTTTAAGTACATCACGAGACTCTTGAACTATATCACCAACCACAATCAGACATACCAATTTTATGAGTCAAAAATATATTAGTCTGTAGCACACATGCATGAGTCATACGCCATAATCAGATTGTTTATAAGATTAATTCCAATCTGATCGTGTGGGTCAACAGCTTGCAGAACCGATCTTACAAAACAAATCCAACTATTCCGCCATGTGTTGTATCCGGGTTAAACATATATATGCATATTAAATTTCAATAAACTCGATCTCAATAAATATGTCTACCATATTCCAATATAGCCATCCTCAGCACTTCAAGTATTAATTCTTCAAGTTAAATTCCACATCAAATTATTATTTATCACTTGCAATAATAATATGAATAATTTTACATTAAGTTAAACTGACAATAACCATAATAAATATTAAAAGCCACATAAAAACCCAGCAAGCCAGAATTTAACATGTTTCCTCAAATCACATTAATAAATGTTGCGGTGCATACAAGCGAACTCAAGTGTGATTTCAGAATATAGTTACGAACTCTTAGGTTCTTTATAACCCAGAAACTTAAGGATTCTTAAGTGAATTCCTTGACAGTTGGGCATGTTTATTTGATATTCATGAGTTCTCTAGTGTAAATGTGTAATATAGCTTGAAGAGCAGAAACATTGATCAGAGGCTGGATTCTTTTGGTCTTTATACTTATGATTTTTAATTTTTGCTATAGTAATTACTTTTCAAATATGTCTTTTCAAAGTGAAATCTATAAGTCGATTATGGTAGACATTATACCGACTTCAACTATATCATCCAAAATCATATGCAACTATTTCTCTTTGTATTCTTTCTCGTGAATAGTCAAAATTCAAAAGCTATAAGACAGTCTAAAAAACCCACCTAGAATTTTGATATAGTGGCCCCGTACTTTTCATAATAAAAAAGATGACACGCATGTGTTACCTACCAATTCCCAGAAAAAAAAAGATTACCTTTTTCATAATAAAAAAGATGACACGCATGTGTTACCTACCAATTCACAAAAAAATGGATTACTCAACTTTGTTAAGCATGCATTAGCAAGCTTGTTCCTCACTATGCACCTCATACCTCCTAACAAAAATCAACTCAAAATTATCAAACACATTACTAATCTATTGGATTTCAGCAATGGTATAAGCAATCTCCGATCTGTTCTCCCGCCAGGACCTCCACTGGTTCATCAGCATTTGGCATTCAGTTTCTATGTTCCTTAGCTCCCATGCGCTGCCATCTTCGCTCCTTCACGGCAAGCGATCGCTTCAGCAGTCAAAGCATTAGGCACATGCTCCAGCCATACCGTCCGAGCCGTCAAAAATATTCCCCTCTAATAACAACTCCACTTGCTCCATGCATTTCTGTTGCATTGAAAGAACCATCAACATTAACTTTATGAGTAGGAGAAAAATTATTGATGAGACAGAGCAAAATAAACACGCGCCTTCATTAACACAAAAGTTGTAATGAAAAGCACATAAGCACACAGAAATTAACAGTTGTGTTATCTTTGCCTAATCCAGCTTTTTATTTCAGGAAATATTAAAAGCCTGCGAGCGGGATAGGGAATGTCCCTGGTACGTTGAAACAGGGCGTGAGAGTGGTTTTAAAAAGTAATTTTAGCATTACTGAGTTGTGTCAATATAATTATTAAGAGAAAAATGGACACGGGTGGTAGCTGTAACAGAAAAAATGACATTACTGAGTTGTGTTAAGAAAAATAGTAAACAAGTTCATTTATAGCTGGGCAGTAATTGTACTCAAGTTTTGTCCATTCGTCACTTCATCATGAAATATCTTTCTATACCTCAAGAGATACGATTTTATAAGCAATTAAATCAGTGTTTAATTCAAACATTTCTTAAAACATTGAATGGTGTATACATAGCCAGTTAGCCACTAAGAAAGGCAAGGACAAACTGAAAAACCATGGCAACTCTCAGGGATGGTAACTATATCTAAGTATCAAGGGGGTGTTTGGATGAGGAGATTGCTTTGGAATTTTTTGAGATTTAGTTCAAATTTGAATTAAATCCTAAGGATTTGGATCCGAATCTCCCTTCCCAAACAGGCCCTAAGTGCTGCAATATTATCCAATATCCATCATGTTTAAAATGTACAGAAATTTATATTGAGCTTTTCACAAGTTAAAAGGGATACCACCACATAAGTGACAAAGTGAAAACATGAGAAATCAGGTACCTCATCTGGTACATCTTCCCTCCTTAAACCACAGGAGCACACCGCAGCATTGCATTTTTTCAGTTCATGTATATCCTGCCAACAAGAAGAGCTCACACGCAAAAGCTGCTATATGTTAACTCACTAGACATCCAATTAACAATTACGCTAACTAGTTATTAACATCCATATGATAAATAAGCCTATCAAATGTTCAATTACCAGTGTAAGTTCTCATTTGATATGTGCACAATGCTATCCATAGTTCCATACAAAACACGTGTCTAACAATATCATACCCATCAGCAATTGTTGGCCGTCCCAACATACATATTCTTGATTTTAGCACATTTGCACCTTCCCTTTTTGAAACCAATAAACATTGATAGGCAATAGCCCGCTCCTGCTTGGATGATTCCTACATAATTTACGAAGAAGCCAAACTTGCAGCTTCTTCCCCAAAATTCACGTGACCCAAGCTAGATACTACGGTACAGGCAACTTGGGAGGTACAAGCTAACATGAGCTCATCAACCCAAGAAATACTTATCACCCCACAATTACTCTTGTCAACTCACACGTCTCAAAGGAGATTTTCACTGAGAGCTACTTCAGCACTCTGGTATAAACTTTGTATCAACAGACACTGACACACTACCAGCTCCCGGCTTTGCTGAGGCTGCCCTTCCCCCACCGACAGTAAAATCATGCCGACTCACAGTGGCAGCACGGTGCCACTGGAGCGCCCATGCTGTGAGAAGAAGAACCCCAGACCACTGCTTGACATCGACCTGCCAACCCCAAACCGGCCTGCCTGACAAGAGGACGAAGAAGTCCCTGCTGCCTCCTTCTCGTTCACCCTGAAGAACCTCATCTCTCGAACCTTCCGCAATTTGCAATTAGCCTGCACGGCATCATCCTGAGCTTCAGGCACAACCACGAGGAATAATGGAGAGTCCATGGACGCCGAGCGCCGTATTGGCTTGGGCGTTGCCCTTCCATTCTCCTCCGCTGGAGTTGCTGTGTCCTCACTTTGAGCGCCCGAAGAGGCCTCGGAGTCCTCGGAGCCCTCGGCCTGTGACTCCGACAGTGCCATTTCGTCAAACACCTCGTGCTCCTCGGCTTCGCCGCCCTCCGCCTCAGCCTCGGTCACCGCAGCGGGGAGATCGGAGGGAACGACGACGGGGGAGCGGCAGAGCGGGCAGTTGACGTGGGCGCGGAGCCAGGTGTCGATGCAGGGCGCATGGAACGGGTGCGCACAGCGCGGCAGGAGGCGGACCAGCTCGCCGTCGCGGAACTCGCCGAGGCACACCGCGCAGTCCCCTCCCCACCCCACGCCGCCGCGGTACTCCGCGGTGGCTATGGACGCGATGGTGGCCTCGTCGAGCCCCACCGTGCGGATGTACCACACGTGGTGCACCTCCCCACCGCCGCCCCCCGCCCCCTCGTCCCCATCACCGAACCTGTCTTCGTGGGGCAGCGGGGCGGTGGCCCCCTGCCGGCGCCGGCGCAGGACGAGGCGGCGGCGGTAGAGGAGGAGCGTGGAGAGGGCGAGCGAGAGGAACAGGAACGCGGAGAGGAGGGATACGGTGAGGAGGAGGCGTACGGGAACGTGGCGGTTGGCGGTGGTCGGGGCGCGCGGGAGCGGCGGGAACGGCGGCGGGGGCGCCGCGTAGGCGGAGCAGTTGGCGCCGGAGCAGCGCGGGAGGCAGTCGATCGCGTTGACCGTGCAGTTGAGGGTGACGGTCTCGTGGCCGCTACTCGAGCGCACCCGGTACATGGCTGGGCTAGCGCGGATCGGGCGGCGGCGGCGGCGGCGCGTGCTCGGCGGTGGCGCGCATGGGGGGTGACCGCGTGCGTGAGGGGGCCGTGGTGGGGGTGGAGACGTGGAGTGGATTGGTCGTTGTTGGGTTTGGTAAAAGGTTTGGCGAATGTATGGAGCTGGACGGCACACACTGCGAGTACCAAAGACTTATGCTACAAAGCTGTCATCGTTCTCTGACAGGGCGGGGCCAAGAAGTCCAGCCATTTGGGCCCACCTGACAGTCAGACTAACGACTTTGTCAAGACAGCTGATCGTGCGCATAGCGCAGCCTGCGACTTGGATTGTGGGAAGTCAAATACGGTTCTTAAGATATTGGAAAAAATGTTAGACCACGCATCGTCTCCAGTACTTGTACGACATCATAGCGTGTGCCAGTACAAACGCTGCCCGTCGATTTGTTACGCAACGGTGGAGATATCGTGAAGAGAGAGGCGGAGGGATTTGTTAATGGCCCAGTTGCGGCCTTGACAGTGCAGTGTTGGTTACGAATGGAGAAGATTACAGCTCTGGTAATTATGGGGCGGAACAGACAGCGATCGATTCCGTAAGAACAGGGGGCAATATCCGACGGAATAGGGTGCTTAGGCGTGGTTTGGTTTTGTTAGGCAAGACGTGTGTTTGTTTAATCAAAATTTTAACGCAATCGACGGTGGAATCACACATCACATCAGAGGAAGACGACATATAGATAAGGCGTTTTTGAATCTTTGATGATTTATGAAGTTTTCGAGGCATGATTACGATTTTTGAACACATTGCATTTTGACAACACTACCGGCATGTTTGCATGGCCCGCGAGTGCATCTGAGTGAGCCCGGGGTGGGGAAAATCCCGCCCAATCCATAGTGGAGGGAAAAAGGGCTCCTGACATATTAATGTTAGGGAAAATTTTTCACGTATCATGCGATGTTGTCACTTCCTTCGTGACTGGCTCCTATAGATGACACCCTTGCGACCTCGCTACCAGAAGCACTCACCTGTTGCTTTTCTGCGACACGATTGCACCAAGGTTGTTATCGTCACGATGTGGGATCGTAGGATATTACAATCCTACAGAGTCAATATGATATAGATTAGTGTATGGATCAAAATTTTACATAATTGTGATCCTAAAGATAGAATTACATAGAATCAATAGAATCATGATTCTAACAGTAAACTATATTAATATATAAAATTTAATATTACCTATTGCTAATTTAAGTTGAACTAGATTAATTTATTTTTTTTGTTGTTTATAGTTGTTCTAAGGTAAAAAAAAAGTATTATCTTTACACTAGGTATTGTGTCTCTTGTTTCATTTTACGCCAGCTTTAAGCAATATTTTCACTTTGCATAACCCTAGCTTAACCAATGTTACACTTTGTACTGGATTTAAACCGGTAACATGACCATCTTGAACTCATCGTGCACATGCACACAGCCGACAACACTTGCCTACTACTGCCGTACCAAGATGCCTGAGATGGAGAGATCAAGGTAACCATGCTACCAGCTTAAACCTGGTGCAAAATGCAACATTAGTTAGCCTAGGGTGGTGCAAAGTGAAAGTATTACTTAAAGCTGGTGTAAAGTGAAACAAGATACACAATACTCGATGCAAAATATAATTAGTCAATTTTATGTAAAAATATATACACATCTAAAAATCTATAGAATCATCATTCTACGATTTGATCCTATCAAACAAAAAATGATTTTACCTGGAATCACAATGCTAACAACCCATCGAATCCAACAAGGAGATGCAACCCTAGGAGCTAGGGCACCGACGTAGTATGGTGCCCTAGTCCACTCCACACCCTTGTTATTAATCAACCTTTTCAATAATGTATCAATTTGATGAGAAACAGAAATAAGATATAAGATGATGAAATATTCGTATTAGTTGCACACATACCATATCGACTATTCTTCTTCAGCATTGTCACAGCTAAAATATGGTTCCGTTCCTCGCAAGTCTCCATTGTGTTAGATACCGTACAGCAAGTCCATCCCAAACGCGCACAAATAATAAGTTCTCACTAATGTACATAAAAAATGGACTCAATCAACAATATGCAATATAAATTATTTGCTTTCAAGAAAATAGAAACATTCGATGCAACTTACTTGTCATCCATGAGGCATAATTACCTTATTGGTATACGACGTGGAAAGCTGTTGATATGTCGTATTGGGCCGACATGTATAACCAAATCGACCATATCTTACCAAAGTTGTATCAATTGTAAGGATTGTTCAAAGCAACAACACAAAAGTATATCAAATTTCGGAATAGAATAGGATTGTAAAATTTCGGAGTATTTCATCCTTCAATATATGTTTCTCTGTAGCTGTTCTTGGAAAGCTATTGGGACTGCTTGTGAGTTATGACTCGTAGAACAGCCACTGCTCTGTATGGCATATAACTGAGATCTCAAGTATTTTCATGGAGTTATAGCCCTGCAATATGGATTGCTCCTACAGATTCAAGCAAACTTGTTGCTATACACAGCTCTGTATAGCAAATAGAAGTACTATTTGCTTATCCAAATTAATTTGTTGAGATATCTCTTAATCGAAGACAAAAAAGGGTTCATTTGGGGCAGGCATAAAAATCAAACAGCCCCGTTGTCCATAGACCAGAGGCAACGTCCAGAATACAATTCAGTTCACGGTTTGTTCAGACAAGCGACAGGAAAACTACACATCTACTGTAACTGGCATGTGCTGCAGAGCTTATTGATTGGGCTGCCGTACCATGCATGCATGCGTCGATCGGGATGCATGGTCGATGGTCGCCGTGTTAATTACACGGCAGATGCCGGAGGAGGAACGTGGATCTCCGGCCCCGGGTTGGCTCCCCAATGGCCGAGCCAGACGGCGTCGTCTGCGTCGCGCCCCGACGCTGCACGGGGCTCCGACACCGGCTGAATGGAGTCCTGCTTCTCGTGGAATGGGCGGCCCGGCTCCGACGCCGGACGGACGGCGTCATCTTTCGGCTCCGATGTCAGACGGACGGAGGCGTCGACTTTGGGCTCTGATGCAGGACGGAGGGCGTCGTCCTTGTCGGGCTCCGACGCCGGCTGGACCGCGTCCTGCTTCTCGTGGAAAGGGTGCTCATCGGGCCACGACGCCCGACGGACGGCGTCGTCCGCGTCGGGCTCCGACGCCGCACGTGGCTCTGATACCGGACCTAAGGCTGTGGGCACGCCGGCGCGGAGAGGCCTCGGGAGGGTCTTGGTCTTGCAGCCGTCGTAGCACTGCCCGAAGCAGGCTTCCAGGGCCTTGCCACCTGCAAAAATTTCCACCATTGTTGCCGAACGAATTCTGTACGTGCGTGCAAACTCAATTTGTGTTCGTGAACATAAGGCTCTTGCTTACCTGCACGGAGAAGGTTGCAGGAAATCCTGGCGCAGGAGAGCTGGCAGCCCATGTCGCCGCCGCCGCCGCCGCCAGCAGCGATTGAGGGCCGCAGGTGCGCGCCCGGCTCGCAGGTCTTGTCGCAGGCGTAGTTGCAGTAGTCGGCCATGGACCCGTCGTTGGCGATGCAGTTCTTGTAGCAATAGTCGAAGCAGTCGGCGTCCGCGCCGCCAGCGAGCAGCAGCACGACCGCCGCCACCACCGCACTAAGACCAGGAGCAACACCTCGTCCGGCGGCCATTGCTGCCATCTCACCAAACCAACCGCACTTCAAACTGCTTCGATCGATCCGATGGATTGCTATGGTCGAACGAGCGGGCGCTGTTTTATTGCGAGATCTGTCACGCCGGACGCATGAGCGAAGGAGCGGCGTGAGTGCTGTTTGCCTCGGCGCGCGATCGATGGATGTGTCCGTGTGCATGCAAGTAGCGTACGTTTTCTTTCTGCAACGGCAGCGCAGTGCAAGCGGTTGCTCTGTCTGGTTGTTGCCGTTGCTTGATTCAGGCAGGCTGGAGCGCGCAGGAGAGAGACGGCCGGCGGCGGTTGCAGGGGTGGAAGGCGCGAGCGGGGTCGTCCGAGTGCGTAAGGGGTGGATCACCAACTCTTTCTTTTTAAGGAGTAAAGATAAAAGATTTTTTGTTCAGACAGAGAGAGAGAGAGGCGGAGTGGTCTGGGACTCTGGGGAAGATGGAGCTCTCGACTCGAGGGAGTGGTCTCGGTGAGGTCGCACTCCTCGCGGAGGCCCTTGCGGAGGTCGAGTGTAGTTGGTGTTCTCGTCGCCGGAGACCGAGCGGAGGTGCTGCGGTAAAGTCGTCGGCTACATCTCCGTCAAGTTGTCTGGTGAGTTTTATCGACGGGTTTGATTTTGCTCAACCCCGAGCTGAGTTTTTTTTTTAGATTTAGGTGGATTTTTTGAGATAGTTTGCCACGGTACAAGCACTACATGCAGGTGAGGCAGCACCGCCTAGATTTGTGGCATCCATGCTTCTGGGGTTCTATTTGGGACGTTTTCGCGCGCGTAGATCTGGTGGTATGCGGATGGTTTGGTGCCGGGGGAATATGTGTTTGTGAACTTTGATCCCCATTTAGGCACTTCGTGATCTGGATGCGTAAATCTAGCCACTTCCCGCTTCTCTGTATATGTAGATTTGGTGGTGGTTAAGATTTGTAGCTTGTTTTGTTTCCCGTCATGCTCTTTGTTGGTTCAGATGTGCCTGTTGCTCTTTGCTTAGTTGGCGTCGGAATTTTATTAGCAGTACATGCTAGCTGTTGAGTGAATTGTTATTTCAGTAGGCACACTTATCAGCGTCTATTTAGTTGATTCAAGTAAGCACCGATTAGGTCAGTCACTTACTTGATTCACATGTCTTTCCCATCGGAGTTATCCGATCGTGGTACACATTGTATTCATTAATGTGTAACCTTGTTTTTTTGTTTGGTCTTCCAGAAGGCTGATTTGAAGTCGATGTGTGAAGGTGCGTCTAAATCTGTGATCACTTGTATGTGTGTTTCATGCCATTTTCTGTCCCAGTAGAGTGCATCATTCATCTGAGGAGTCGGTCATTTTGTTATGCATTCAGAACTGGAAACAATATCTTGGTTTCATTTTTTCCTGTCTATAGAAATTCCTTAACGTGTTGTTTATCATATTTCATTCAATAGTGTTTTATCAAATTCTTTTTCAAGTCATTTTTTTGTAGGTGTTTTTTGAACCCTCATCAAATGTCTGCTCAAAGGAGGTCAAAGTTCAAATCAATTCTTGATCACCATGTCCATAACCCGTTGTTTGATGAGGTAATTATTTAATAGGCTTTTTTTATCTCTTGAAGTGCAATAATCACAAGTTTTGCAATGAGAAGAAGTGTATACATGAAAAACCTAGCATTTTCTAATGATAGTTTTCTTTTTTGTAGTTAATAATGCTATCTCAGATATATTTTTTGTAGCAGCATTGTCAGATTTTTTTATTTTTGTTTAACTTATGTGCATTTGATTTTCATTGTTTTCTAGATTAAGGAAGCCTTATCATCAATGCTTGAACAAACCACAAGTTTACAACAAGGGTTAGAATGTTTGGGTTTGGCTGTGGATGATGAATCTAGTACGTGTGCTATATCTTCCTTTTCCTGTTGTCCTCCTTTTTTCATCTTTTTTCCTGTGATAATTTTTATCTTGTTTTGCTATGAACATCGACCAATATGTTATCTTCTTGTATATTTAATAATTTTATTTACAATTTATTGGTCTTTGTAGATAGGGAATTTCACGACAGCATTTTTTTCAGCTGCTAAAAGATCATCAGTCAACCCTCTTGATTTTGACATTGATCAGCCATCACCTCACCGGCAGAAGTGGAAGTAATTTGTCCCCCCCCCCTTTCTATTATGTGTATTTGTTTACTGGCCATGTGTTTTAGCTAGTTGATGTAGCTACCTCCTCAATCCCCTCTTCTCACTTATGATGGTTGATAATTCATATTTTCCTTTTTTGTTCCCAGGAAAGACTCTGGCGTGTTTGTTATGAAATATATGGATCTTTGGGACTCTAGAGTTGCATTGGATGACACAATGGGGTTGTACTCCATGTCAAGGCCGCTGAGGATGTAGGAGACCAGTTCTTCTTCTTCCAGAGACTTCCAGCGATGCCATCTCGCTGCGCTAGGGTCTTCATCTTGCCAATATACTCACCACACTCATATTACCCTTTGAGTTGTGGCTAGCGCTATCTTGGCGTGTTTACTAACCGCGCCCGCGTCTGTGAGGAGGACATTGCTTCAATTGTCTGCCATACTTCGGCAGCAGCCTGCTTGTCAGCGACATGAACAAGGATTTCCACGGATGGGGATGCAGTGAGTAGCCAAGAATGCGATCCTTGGCCATCCACCGAGTGTAGTCGATTTGGGATCTTGACTGCCTTCTCGCCTTGTTTTGCTTCAACCTGCGGTGAGCTTTGTTAGTCCCATCAAGGAACCCCATCATCGAGCGCCACGCACCGTGGGGAGAACTTGCGCCTTCCACAATGCATAGTTGGATCGCTCGATACCATGTGAAGAAAGCTCTTTTGGTGTAAGATCCTGCCGATCCTTCGTGTTATATAGGAGTAAAGCCTCCAAGATTACAGGATAACCCGTGAAGGAAAGAGTAGCAAGATCTGTCTAGTTTCTATCTATTACAATGATCTAATCCTAACCTTCTATACATAGCACCTTCTCTAGGATCATATTCCAAATATAGGAGATTGAGTAGATTGAGTCTATCTCTATCTCTAACACTCTAGAGTTGCATTGGAAGCGCAGTTCACTGTTGATGATATGCCCAAGATAAGGATTCATCTTCTTAACCGTATGTTGCGCAGCGAGCAAAACTTGACAGATTTGAGTTCAGTTCAATCATTAGTTGGGAAGGTTAGTCATTAATTCTATTTTCGTATATTATACTTTTCAGGCAGCTTTCTACATTTTGGTGTAATATACTTTTCTGAAGTTTAAGCTCTCTACATTAATTCCGTATTTTATTAAATGTATTCTTAGAAGGATAGTCAGGTTTTGTCTGATTTAAGTTTTCCGTAGTTGTTTTGTTTGTTTTTCTGAACTATATCCTTACTATCATAGCTCAGTGCAGAGTACTACTCAATGCATAGCATATATACAAATGCAATAATAGAAGTTGCATAATGCAAATTCCAAAAAAGTAACGTATCCCCCTGTGATTTTTATTGTTATTGTATGGGTGACTTCCGACAGGTTGGACTTGGACATCAAATTTAGTTGCACGAACATCTCCAAGATGCATTTCTATGTGTTCAGCCTTCTATGGCAACAAGTTTATTGTAACTAGGCATATTCATTTGTGATATACTGTACGGACTACATATTTTGCTTCAGATATACTATATGAAAGTACATACTGCTTGTATATATGGCTTTTAATGCAACATTTAACCTGCATGTTTTGTTTGCTCTTAAAATCTTCTACTAACAATGTATGTTTTCTTAGCCTCATTGGGTTGCATACTTTATGGTTAAAAAGCTTTATATAAACCTATAGTATCATTTAACCTGCATATTTTGTTAGCCCATCTTAAGGTAAAGCCTCAAACTATAGGAGATTTCCAAATTCTGAAATTTATCATAGTTCTGTGATCTTTTAGGTTTAGCTGATAGGACTAGTTCATTAGTTGGTTTGATTCAGTCCCTGAAATTGTCTTTTCATACGGCTGTTATTTTCGTGTGATTACTACTATGGTGCAAATTTAGTGTCGTAGTATACTACTAATTGCCTTCATACAGCTGTTTTTGCAAGTCCTACAATGAGTATTAATAATTTTTTAGAGTCTCTTTATAGCCCTGCTGCTACTATGTACTATTGGAACACAGTTGTTTACATCCCTATATCTCTCTCAACTTTTTTGAATTGTAAGGTTCTCTGAACTTTTTGCTAATATGCTTAACTAATTTGTTAGGTTAAGTAAAGTATCTCTGCTGGTTTTTTACATCTTAGAAGAGTATTCACGTTTTGTCAGGTTAAATTTCCCAATTTGTTTTGTTTACTTGCCTGAACTTTTTCTTAATAGGCTTAACTAATTTGTTAGGTTAAGTATTCCTACCGGTTTTGTAATTTTAGAAGGATAGTCGGGTTTTTTAATTACATTTCCCAAGCTGTTTTGTTAGCTTTTCTGAACTTTTTCTTAGTACCATAGTTCAATGCAGAATATATATACAATATAGTGATGGAAGGTGCATAATGCAGACTTCAATATGTAATATATCCCCTATGTTCTGTTGTTATTGTTAGATTTTTTTGTTTTGAACAACTCCTAGAAGGATAGTCGGGTTTTTTTAGTTTTTGCTGAATAGGAGTTGTTCATTAGTTAGTTACCTTGTTTTGTTTTGTATCAGGGCACTATATTAAGGGCAGTCATAAGCACAAGCAATTTTTTACGGACCTTTTTTTTTGCTATGGTTTGATTGATACGCACGTGTTAGGTACCCATGTGTGTTTCTTCCTGACCTCACGCTATCCCCCCCCCCCCCCTAGGGGGGGCCTTAAGTAATGGCGAGGTCGAAGTTGTTTTGTTTGCTAGCACCATAAGAATTCAAGCATATTCATTTGTGATATACTGCAGGAACTATATATTTTACTTTCATATATAGTATACGAAACTATATACCCGTATATATGATCACTTGCATGTAATTAAAACATCAAAGTTACTCTTAAGAAAAGCACATTTTGCAATTGTCCATACTCCATACTACATTAGTCTTTCTTACAAATGACCTTCCAATGGCAGCCTTCTATAACATACTACCATTATGTTTACAATTGGACTTTTTTCTTTGCCATCATATTTTTCTAACATGTCAGTTGAATGTACTTTTTATCTTCTCCTGGCTGCATTGTAGTCTTTTCTGTACTTCAATATTGTAGCCTTTTAAATCTGTTTAACCTGGAACAAAAAGCCCATGATGGAAAAAAGCAATGTTTTGGAGTTTCCTTTGATTTCTTTTCTTTGTTTGGACCTTTGTTTAGTCTACGTTCCTTTCTGGGAGCCTTTTGTTTTCATAAGTTCCCTATTCGGAAGGCATAAAATCGGTACAGAAAAGGCCATGCAGAAAACAAAAGGCTAATTAAAAGCATACAAAACTCAGCCTGTTCAAAAAACACCCGTTCGGCCTAAAAACTGTTATGAATAGCACTTGTATTCATCATGAGGCCAAATGGCTAGTATATATATCCACGTATAGGTATGAGGACACCTAATACAACACGTACAGGTATGTCACATATGCAGAGAACCCCTTATACAATAGGATAATTACACATATATGGAATATATCTCTAACACCCCCCTCAAACTTATGGTGGAGCAACAACATTAAGTTTGGAGAGGTGAAAACTATGCTAAGCTCTGGTCTGTGCCTTTGTGAAGAAGTCTGCCAGCTGAATTTCGGAAGGCACATACTGAAGAGCAACAATCTGATCCTGCACCTGTGTCCGCATATATGAAGCATCAACACCAATATGCTTTGTAAGTTCATGCTTCACTGGATCTTTAGCAATGCTAGTAGCACCTGTACTGTCTGACAAAAGAGGAGTCGGTGCAATAACAGAAACACCAAAATCCTCAAGTAACCACTGTAGCCAAGTAACCTCCGCAGTCAACAACGCCATCGCTCGCAACTCAGCTTCAGCACTCGAACGAGAAATTACTGTCTGCTTTTTAGTCTTCCAAACAATGAGAGAACCACCAAGAAAAACACAGTAAGCAGAGAGACACCGGCGATCAGAGGGATCACTAGCCCAAGTGGCATCAGAATATGCCTGGAGCTGTAAAGAGCTGGAGCGAGGGAAAAAGAGATGACGAGAGATAGTGACACGAAGATAACGTAGAACACGAATGAGATGACTGTAGTGGACCTGTGTGGGAACAGAGACAAACTGACTCAAGATATGCATAGGGTACGAAATGTCAGGGTGAGTAACACCAAGATAGACAAGGCTTCCAACAAGGTGACGATAGCGAGTAGGATTAGCAAGGGCTCACCATCAGTAAGACAAAGATGAACATTAAACTCCATAGGAGTCTCAGCTGTGCGCTGATCAGTAAGAGATGCACGCTCAACAAGATCCTGAATATACTTTTCTTGGGATAAATAGAAACCCTCAGGGGTAGAGATGACCTAAATCCCAAAAAAATAGCGAAGTGGACCTAGATCAGACATAAGAAATTGCTCATGAAGACGCTCCTTAATAAAAGTGATGTACTGAGAATCATCTCCAGTAATGATCATATCATTAACATATAAAGGAGAAGCGTCCGACCACGAGGCGAAATGTGAATAATGAGAGCAGGATCATGAGCACTGGCAGAGAAACCAGCTGCAGTAATAACAGAAGAGAAACGATCAAACCAAGCTCGAGGAGCTTGCTTGAGACCATAGAGAGAGCGGCGAAGACGACAAACCATACCCTCAGGAACAGAATACCCAGGCGGCGGCCGCATATAGACCTCCTCACGCAACTTGCCATTGAGAAAGGCATTCTTGACGTCCAATTGGGAGATGGACCACTGCTGAACAGAGGGTACGGCAAGAAGAGTGCGAACAGTGGTCATATGAGCAACAGGAGCAAAAGTATCATCATAGTCACGACCATGCTCCTGCTGAAAACCACGTGTCACAAGACGAGCCTTGTAGCGCTCAAGAGAACCATCAGAGCGGGTCTTAACCTTATAGACCCACTTGCATGTGATAGGAGTAACACGTGCAGGAAGAGAAACCAGATCCCACGTGCCAGTACGCTCAAGGGCAGCAATCTCCTTTGCCATCGCATGCTACCACTCCTGATGAATAACAGCATCACGATAAGAAGTCGATTCGGCAAGAGCAGTGGCAGCAACACCAAAGCGCGCAGGAGGCCGAATAGACTGACGATCTCGAAGAGCATAGCGAGGAGATACCGAAGAGGATGGCCCATCAGAAGAAGAGGGCACATCAGAAGAGTCTTAAACTTGCGGACGACGGGTATAGTAGAGAGGATAAGAAGGAATAAGATCAGGACTAACCTCAGGAGAAGATTCTGGCGGTGAAGAGTGTGCCGACAGGGAAGGAGGCACCGGAGGGACTAAAGGCGGTGGTGATGGAGTGGCAACTATGGGAGTGGAAGGAAAAGTCAGAAAAGAAAGTGGCTCGACAATTGATGCCGAGGTGGAGGAAGAAGCGTATGAATAGAAAGGACGAGACTCATCAAAAGTAACGTTCCGAGAAATCTGCATCCGTTTGCCAACAGGATCCCAACAGCGATATCCCTTGTGCTCAGCATTGTAGCCCAGAAAAACACACTCAACAGACTGAGCAGTCAGCTTGGTGCGCTTACGAGGTGCAAGAAGAACATAGCACACACACCCAAAAAGATGAAGATTAGAATAATCAGGAGTCTTGCCACACAGGCGCTCGACTGGAATCCCACCTTGAAGAGCAGAGGAGGGCTGAATGTTGATCAAAAAAGTGGCAGTGGAAACAGCCTCAGCCCAGAAATGTGGTGGAACATTAGAAGCAAGCATAAGAGCACGAGCTGTCTTAAGAAGATGGCGATGCTTGCGTTCGGCCACACCATTTTGAGCATGAGCACCAAGACAGGAAAATTGAGGGAGAGTGCCCTGCTCAGCAAGAAAAGCACGAAGAGCTCCCGATAAATACTCCCCAGCAGAGTCAGCACGAAAAACGCAAATAGAAGAGTCAAATTGAGTACGGATCATGATGGCAAAAGTCTTATAGATGGATAAAACATCACTACGAGATGACATGAAACATATCCACGTATACCGAGAAAAATCATCAATAAAAATAATATAATATCGATGACCTCCTTTTGTGACAAAAGGAGCTGGTCCCCATACATCAGAATGAACAAGATCAAAAGGACGCTGAGATACTGACTCGCTAGAAGGATATGGGAGTTGAAGCTGTTTGCTAAGCTTACAACTCTGACAATTAAGAGAGGCATTACCAGACACAGACCCTAAAAGACCACGACGAAGTAATGAAGACATACGTGACCCACAAAGGTGTCCCAAACGATGATACCACTGAGCAAAAGTGGTGGTGGAGGCTGCAGCAAATGCGGAGGCAGTGGTGGAGGCGACCAGACTGGCAGGGGCAGTGGAAGGAAGTCGAAGCCAATCAAGCTCCCAGAGCCGTTGGAAATCACGGCGGCGAGGGCTAGTACCAACCAGAGTCCCCGTGTGGCGATCCTGAACACAACAAGAATCAGAATCGAGCATAACACGACAACCATGATCAGTGAGTTGGCCGGCAGATATGAGCTGCATGGTTAATTTTGGGACATGCGAAACATCAGGAACAAGAAAAGATGAATTGGAAAGAGTTCCTCGTCCTTTGACAAAAAGAGAGGTACCATCTGCTATCTGAACAGAGATGGGAGCAACTAGAGAGCTAACAGCAGTAAGAGTGATGGAATCAGATGTCATAAGAAAAGAAGCTCTAGAATCAAGAATCCAAAGTGATGTACCTGATGAAGGAGTAGATGGTCTCTCAACCGAAGACTGAGTAGCAGAACCAGCAGTACCAGACGATGCAGAAGCAACCATGCGACCTAATAATCGTAGAAACTGCTAAGTGTCAGATGTACCAGGACTTCACTGAGAGGGGGAGCCTCCAGTGCCTCGTGGGGGACGAGTATCATGACGAAAATCAGTGCCTCGTGGGGGACGAGTATCACGACGAAAATCTTTCTTCTTCTTGTAGCAAGACTGCTCCACATGTCCATCCTTGTTGCAATAAGTGCAATGGGGTCTCCTACCAACAGCAGCTGTCACCGGTGAAGATATAGCCAGTGAAGAAGTAACAGGTGACGCAGCAGGAGTAGAAGCTGAAGAAGTCGCCAAAACCGAAGGAAACGGCGATGATGACAGGAGACCCGCACCACGAAGGCGAATTTCCTCAGTACGAACAGCTGTAAGGACCTCCAACAGAGTCACTCGTGGGTGACGATCCAGCAACTGAGCACGAGTCTGCTCAAACTCAGACCGAAGGTGTGTCAAGAAGTCGTAGATGCGACGAATCTCAAGGTGAGATTGCTAATGCTGACAGCACTGACAGGTGCGATAAACATTTGGCCCCAAAGAGTCAATCTGACGCCATATTGCAGACAGCTGAGCGTAGAACTCATCCACAGTAGCATCTCCCTGCTGCAGCGACTGCTCCTGACGCACAACAAGGTACAGAGAATCACCAGATGGCTCGTAGCGGGTGCGCAGATGTGCCCACATTGCCTGGGCAGAAGCCAGACCAATAATATCACTGGTGAGATGCACCTCCATACTGTTATCCAGAATAGCAGAAGCACGAGCATCTTCATCAATCCATATCTTGTGAGCAGCAGACTAAGACTGGAAAGTCTTCATGGCAGCCTCAAAAACCGCAGTTGCCTTTGTACAAGTGTCTTCAGAAGCATCTTTCGGGAGGGCAGGTGCAGCAGGTGGAGTAGGGCAAGGTGGACAGGACAAGTCGCCGGTAAGATACTCCCAAAGACGCTGACCACGCATGTGAAGACGTATATGCTGAAACCAATCCCGATAGTTGAGGCCATCGAAGATCACCGGGCAACGAGGAACAGAAAGTGCACCTGCAAGAGAAGACATTTTTTCTTTTTTTTTACCGAGAGAGTGCTTGGTAAAAAACCAGCGGCTTCAAAGAAACCAGCAGCTTGAGGAAACAAAGCAAAACCAGTGGCTTCACTTGGATACCTGAGAAACAAAGCAAAACCAGTGGCCTTCCAGTTGCTTTGACCAGAGGAGAGCACATGCGCAGGGATCGGCGGCTGCTTGGTCGAGTGCTTGGACAAGTAGCGCGTCGGCCCACCCGAGGGGTTCACCCGAGCGGCGGAGCAAGTGGCGACGGAGAGAAGCGGCGTCGGAGAGCTCCAGGCGGCGATTCCCTAGGCAGCAGCTAACGGAGAGCGCGCGGTGGTGTGCAGCGCCGGCGCCACGCGAAGCTCCACGCGAACTCGCTCTCTCCGCCCGCCTCTCCTGCTCCGCCTTGGCAACGAGGAGCCGCACGGACTCGCTCTCTCCCTCCTGCGCGGCGGATGAACGTCAAGACGTGGGGGCGCTCGGTGAGGAGCAGCAGCAGCAGATCTGGGAGGCGGCGGCGCCGATCGATCAGGGGAAGAGCTCTGGGCGGCGGGGCACCAATCGATCGAGGACCAGCGGCGCCAAGACGTGGGGGCGCTCGGTGAGGAGCAGCAGCAGCAGATCCAGGAGGCGGCGGCGCCGATCGATCGGGGGCTTTGATCCGGGCGAAGTGGCCACTCGCCGCCGATAGATGGTCATCGTCTTCAACGGGCGCGGTCGGTGCTGGGCAATCGATCCCGACGGATCCGAGAGAGACGGCGTAGGAAGAGGCCGTCGGTGGCAAGCGCGGTGGAGACGGCACGGGAAGAGGCCGTCGGTGGACAAGTGCGGTGGAAACCAGGCAGAACGCTAGGTACGATGAAACCCTAAAACTAGCTCTGATACCATATTATGAATAGCACTTTGTATTCATCATGAGGCCAAAAGATCAGTATATATATCCACGTACAGGTATGAGGACACATAATACAACACATACAGATATGTCACATATGCAGAGAACCCCTTATACAATAGGGTAATTACACATATATGGAATATATCTCTAACAAGAACGACCCGTTTACAATCTGCGGGCCCGTTAAGGACGACCCTTTCTGTGTTGTTACGTGGAAGGAGGTTGGATTTGATCCTACGGTTCAAAATCTGATTGATTTGCAGGGAAAATACAGTCAAAGGACAAATAGACACTCCCAATTTTCTATCCTGCTACAGCTCGTATTATTGGTCTCGCACTGGCAAATCTACTTGTTCCTTTCTTCCCCTTGTCCACCTAAACGCTTCTGCCGCAAATCGATTGATCCTCCATGGCGACGCTCGCCTTGCAGCCGACCGGCGCCGCCACCCAGCCCTCCCAAAAAGACCCAAAGTACGTCTGCCTTTCTCGTTGATACTTCTTTACGATTGGTGTGCATGAGAATTTGGCTCCCCTTTTGTGATTTATTGGATGTTCTTGCTTCGATGCAGCGGAATCGAGAAGCCTGCCGATAATGCTGCAGATTCGAGTGGCATCGACTCCGAGCAAGAACTGTGGATTTCTTTTGCCTTGTTTCTTGAGAGTTCAACTCGTGCATTTGTGTAAGATGGCTGATTTCGATGGACAGGTGGGTTGTTCTTGGGAAATCCGACGTAGTTTCGGCGGAATTGGCGGCGGCCGCCGGCCACCGACGCCTCGGCTTCTCGCCGCTGCCGATGTTACCTAGCTGGTATGAATTTGGAACAGCAATAGTGTACTGTATGCTGCTCTTGTGAGATGAATTAATTGCGACTGATCATTTCTGATGTTTTTTCTCAGGGTGCAGATGGTGCTTGGAGGTGTAGTCTACAGGCCGTGCCATTCCACAAGAGGGTCAGGAAGGTCGAAGGTACACACAATCCAATACTAGTTTGGTTTCCTTCACATCCATGCTATACAATTGCTAATTTTGCAAACCACACCGGAATTAATCATCTCCATAGTCCGGGAATTGCTTATCGGTTATTGACATTTGACAATCCAAGTGAATTCCAATCTACTAATACCATGAAGGCATGCACATATACTCCAGTTATTGAAATGATTGGGTTGTTATTGTTAGGTGAGGCGATAGAAAACGTGGAAACTGCTTTGGAGGTTGTGGAGCACGCTGCCGAGGTGACAGAGAAGCTAGCTGCTAATGTGGCCAATTCCCTACCGGAGAATGGATCCCTGCATAAGGTGGCTGAGGAGGTTGACTACATTGCTGACGAAGTGGATAAGGATGCACATAAGGTTGAAGTCATCATTAAGAAGGTCAGTGATGCATTATCCGTACTCTTAGTTGATGATATACTTGTTTCCATGGTATATATCAGCATAAATGAGAATCTTATGTGTGCGCGGATTCGTGATTAGCCACTCTTTCTCATTAGATGTTAGTAAAAGTTACTCGTAGAAATAACATATACGAGAACACATTTCTGACCAATTCAGAGTAGTAGCTTCTGACTTTAGGTTAGTTGTTGCTTGTAAGGAACCGAGGTCAGATTCAATATTTTTCAGCAGTTCTGCATACTAAGAAATATATATTACTTGGGGCTGGGGAAAGCATGTGGTAACTTGGTACTGAAAAAAGAGTGCTGCCACGGTTTGTCTCCAAGCAAGCTGTGCTAGCTTCATGTCAAATTTTCTACAGGCGTCCAACTAACTTGTACAGTATCAGTATGCATTGCATCTAGATTCTAGATAAATTCCAATGGTTTGCTTACATCCTGTTAAAGACTGTTTCATTGTCTACCGTCCCTATTTCCTTGGATTATGAAATGTCCCTGCGCACCGTTAAAGATTGAAGAGGTCAGTGAGCAGATCGACGCCACAGTGGAGCCTGTCATTGAAGAGCTCGAGAAGGAATTCAGGCCAAACCCAGCATCCTATTCTGGATCAGATGCCCAGAAATGATCATTCATATAAACTGGGGGAAACCCCAGTGTTCCCAGTTGGAAATATTGTTGATTTTTCTTTCTTTCTTTCTAAATTTCTACGTGTAAATATGTTTATGATGCTCTAAAAACTAGAACTACGCCATGGTTATAGCAAGACATGGTGATGGTGTGCTGGGTGCTCAAATCTGAGGCATCCTGAACCGTGATGGCATTAAGAACATTTTAGATTGAATATGTTGTAGTACAGCAGGTCTTCAAACTGTTAGCTCAGAGGGCATTTGTAATTTCACAATTGCTGAAAAAGGAAAAAAGAGAGAGGAAAATGGATTGTGGGCCCCACCTGTCGGTGGGGCAAAGTGAAGATAAGGCTGAATTCGGCCTTATCTCTTTCGGCCGCCCGTTTTGGCTTGAGGAGCGGCATCGTCTGGGGGAGGCGGAGCACACGGCGCGCGTGCAGGTGCACGGGCGCGCACGGGCCTTCCAGGCCTCCCCACGGCGGGGCGTGGCGCACGGGCTTGCATGGGCCATCCGGGTCTCCTCACGACGGCGCTCGATGCGCAAGCGTGCATGGGCCATCTGGGCTGCCCTACGGTTGCGCGTGGTGCACGGGCCAGCTGGGCCTCTTCAAGGCGGTGCGCGGTGCAGGGGCTCTCCGGGCTGGTCCGCTTCGGCATGTGGGGCGCGGTCCTTCGGTCCACGTCAACTGCTGCGAGGGCTGGTCTTGGCGACCGATTCAGGCGGGCGGGATGCGACCGCATCAAGCGGGTGAGGGGCGGCGATAGGGGTGCCACTAGCCCGGCCGCCGACTGTTGGATGTAGCACGCCAAACCATTCCCTGTTCGGCTGTAAAAGGAGATCCCCTCCCTTGTTCTTGGATCACCGAAACAAGCAGTCTCCTCTCCCTCTCTTCCTCTAGTCTCTGTGATCCTTGTGTGCTCTTTGGTTGTGAAGCTCAGTTGTCTTATGCGGCATTCCTGATCCTTGACTTCATCCTCTGCGACAAGGGGAAGAAGTGCGGCATCGTATCTCTGACTGCCTTCGCTCTCGCTACCACAGCGGGGTGTTTGGTTTTCTGGGACAGCGCCCGTGCGTGCTTTGCCACTACTCGGCTCTTCTTGGCGATTTTGAGTATCGTCACCACAATGAGATTTTCGGCTATATTCTTTATGCAATTCAATACTATTTTCAATGAATTGCAAATGTTGAAAATGTTGTTTAAATGCTCTGTGATGAAGGCAACCGTCTGAATTATATGTATGTGGATGTGAAGGTAGATTGACCTTGAGTTGTGATTTAGCTATCTTGTTCTGATCAATAGTTGTGCTGTTGCATAACAGCACATTGCCTTAGTCTAGACTCATTTTGGTTGCAGCAACTTGGCTGCTCATATTTAATCAACATCGTTGGCTGCAACATCTTGACTGTCCATCTTTGATCAATATTTAATTGAAGTTATAGATTAGTTAATGGAGTTTATATACTGTTTATAGTACTTAATTCATGAACTAGTGGATCACGCACGCACGCACACACGCATATATATATGTTTGATATCTGTTGTGGTGGAGATGACCAAGAGTTTTCTTGTGTAACTAGCCATCTGAGAACAATAATCACATTCAAATTGTATTAACATAGAGAATTCGGTCATACATGTTATGCTCATAATGTACTTGTTCCTTGGTAGGTATGATTCATTTTGGTTACATGTATACATGCTTATATATTTTTTGATAATATGCTATGGTTTAAAAGTTTCACATATTGATGTTGTAGTTAAGTCATATGTATGTTTACTTTATCATGCCTTTATACTTAGTTATGTTGGAATTATAATTAAGTATATACTTATATCGCATAATTTACAACACAAACTACATGTGAAGAATGAAGATGTATGCGATTGCTGTTGCTAGACGCAATGAAAAAGATTTGGTACAGCAAGAAGAGACAAAGCAAAGTAATGCTTCGGCCAGCAAGCGTAGAAGAGAGAAGTAAAAGCACAAAGTCACAAAAAAAGTGCTTTGGCCGAATTTTTCTTTCGTGTTCTGTTTCTGACAGAAAATGCTACGTGCACCAAATCGGTGTACTGATACCGCACAACTTGCTAGGCTTACACATCAAAAGACGTAACAGGAGATTTTAGCATCTCTACTAGGCGATTCGATTCACCTCAACTCCGTTCCAAGCATTGACTCCAATTCAGGGCTGACTCACGCCATCCTGAGTGTCGTTCCATGCTCTACCTCGACTACTATTCTAGTGCTAGGTTTCGCCAACATCATCGCTCATGTAGTCCTACGCTATGCTATGGCGTTATACTGCACCATCTCCGACGACGATCTTATGTCTTAGCCGATCATTATCTTCCATGAAGAAGCTTTCGTTGGAGGTGGAGTTCACTGCAATTTAGGCCGTTGTACCTACTATTGGCGGTATCTATATGGGATTCATCATTGGCAATTTCATCGACGATTCATCGTCTTCTACGGGTTATTACGGCAAGATCCATATATGAGGAGTCTAAGGTGCAGTTACAAGCATTCTACACAGTGAATTAATTTGGAATACACTTGACGGAGGAGACTTTAAAAAAATCAATGACAGTTGTGAGGACAATTGAATTTGGTATTTTATTCACTGTTTGATGACACCCAGATGGCAGCTAGCATAACTCTCTGGAGTTTTATGTTTGAAAGTGAAGGTTTTACTCTAATTTTAATTTGAAATAAAGGATTTAAGTGCCAAAAGGAGTTTATTTTTGCATGATACTACAACATCTTTCTGTTATCGCAACTCGATATGAGGAGTCTATTGTGGTTTATACTCTATTGATGGTACAAAAGTTCCTTTCATCTGAATAGTTTTACAGGAGCAGTTTCAACCATGTTATGAAATTCAATTACTTTTGAAGTTGGTAGTTTGGAGTACGTGATGGTTATACGTGCAATAAGACTGTTCCAGTCTTTTCCCATTGAAGAGTTGCTCTTTCAACGAGTTTTGTTTATCGAGTTTTGTGTTCCAAGTAGAGCATATCAGATTTTATGATATGGATTTTTCGCTATCTATTAGTGCCACAAGTAATGTTTTGGCTTGTGTTGTTTGATGATTGAGCATTTGTTTCAGGAAATCAGTTGCATAGATTCAGATTTTTGCTAGGGTATGAATTTTTGAAGAACCAGATTTCTTTGTTTGCTTTGTTAATAGTTGTGTGTTCAGATATGCTGGTGGTTTGATCAATCTTGCTTTGCAAGAAGCGTTTGGATAAAACTGTTCTCGTCTTTCTGGTTGAAAATTAGTCTTTTGGACTTTTAGCGCTCAAAGTGAACATGCTGATTTTATTGGAAGAATTCATCACATATTCGACTACTAGAGAGAATTCGACTCAAGGTGGAGATTGCAAAAATTAATCCGAATTCGTACTGTGTTTGTGTAGGACACTTCGTTGCCTCATGCTAGACGTGGTATAATAGGTGTATGTGTAGATTGTATCAGATGTGGTGTTAATCTATAGCAATCGGCTCTGATTTAGTTTCCTCTCCGTGTGGAACTCTTTTCTTTTACCCTATATATGTACCCCCAGTAGTCCATAAGAAGAGGTGTGCTCCATTGTAATTTCTTTTTATTATAGTGATTTATCTTCAAGTGTCTGTATTTTTTTTCCCACAAAGATTTTCATGTAAAAAATTATATCTCTTATTTGTATTTTTGATGCATTATTTGCAACATATATTACCTCCTTTTATGGTTTCAATGCCCTCGAGGCCTTGATCCATGAATTGTCTGTTCAAAAGCTTGTAGAAAATGTACATGCCTTATCAATGATCATACAAAAGTGTATGTGCGGTTGCCAGCGCGCGGCACAAAACAAGCCTGCGTGAAGGTGGGCTTCTTATTTTTCAGCTTCTAAAAAAGTTACTTTTCGACTAACGTGAGTCAAGTTATAAAGAACTTGTACCCATAAATAGTTTATTATTCTTTGATGTACATGGTGCTTGGAGCTAACCATGGTCAACGGCATGGACTGGGACTGAGCTCGGGAATAAGTTAAGGTGTGGTCAAGGAAGCTGGTCGGTATAGTTAGGCTCAAGCGGGACACATGAGAAGACAAAAAATATCGAAGGAACGGTTCGAGCAATGGTTCACCGACTAGTGTTGTTGGTACAAGTGAGGTGTGGTCTGGAGGAACCGACATAGAGATTTATAGATACATGAGTTATTGGTAAACCTACACGTTGTAAGCATAGATATTGCTTGCAAAAGAGATGATGAACCATGTACTAGGCTCGAAGAAGAGGTGAAGTCTACGGTCAATGCAAAGGTGTTTTGGCGGGGAAGCCAAAATACCAGAAGAGACAAAGAGACCAAAATCGTGGTGCTTGGAGGGCATTTGGAGACCGGTTTAGGTCAAAGATGCACCGAGGAGACTAAGTAGATGGAAGTTTGCTCCTTAGCGGATTTGAGCTTATGCTTTTGAGAAATGTGTGTAAGTCATGTGTAGAGTGTAAAATTTAGTGTATAAGGTTAATGGGGTCTCCGGTAATGCTAATGTACAGCATTCATTAGAGTTAAATGTGGACTTATTGCCTCATCTATTTGAGTGAGAGAGGATTGGAGGCATATGGAAAACCAACTCATCATTCTCTAGAGTTAGAGAGAGATACTTCCTTAGAGAGGAAGCTTTTGGAGTGTGTGTGCTCTTAGGTAAAAGAATTCTGTCCTCCATGGTGAAATGGCTATAAATCAAACCTCTAAAAGTTATAATAGATCAATCTTGTTCATTATCCATGGTGTGTTCTTGATCTTGTTGGTTTTGCTCTTGTGTTGGTTTGAGTTTTTGCTCTCTCTACTTTCCTCTTGATCTTGCTGGTTCCAATGACATGTAAGAGATAGAGATACCTCGTGAGTAACATATGTCATCCTTCTAGTAACTAGTTATAGCAAAATCTTAGAGTTTGTTTGGTTTATTGGATTTATAGTTTTTCTTGTGAAATCATGATTCTACAGTTTTGGCCTTGAATCTTTAGGTGTTGTAGCTTGCTGTGATATGTGAGAATCTATCGAGAGTCATCTTGGCCATTCCAAACCAACGAGTAAGTCATAACTCAAGTTTATGAATTTTGCTTAGCTTTGATGCAACCTTACTTGTTTCAAAGAAATGTTAAAATTTTGGCCAAGATTTATGCAATCCTTAAATATATTAGGTTTCTAATATTCTTGGTATGGTGTATGCAAAATTTTACATCATTCAGACTTGTATTTTGAGGATTGCACTATTTTTATTTAGGCTCAAGCTAATTTTCTATTCTATGAACAGGGGTGTAGTCATACCGCCCTTGGCCTGCGGTATTACTGATCACTGGTCATACTGGCCTTCACATGTGGTCATACCGCTCGGCTGCGGTACTATCAGTCATTACACTGCAAGTAGTATCGGCCTGATGAGTTGAACTTGGTTTTACTTCGATGTTTGTGTGAGTTCTTTATAAGTGTTTTAATCTAATCTTCCAAGTTTTTAGTAGCTAGTGGATTGAAAGTTTTGAAATACGATTCGGAGAAATTGTCCTGCATAAACAGATGGCGTGGATCGTGTTCGGGAGACAATAAAGTTTGATGTCTTGTGAGAGATTGAATCCCTACAGCTAGAGGTGGGCATTGGGTCGTACTGTGCCAGCACAGCCTGAGCCCACCATGCTTCGGGCCACGTCGTGCCGTGCCGACTTGGCCCAGTTACCCCGCCATATCGTGTCATGCTAGCCCGTCTCGCCTTCAGCTAGGCCCAGGCATGGCCCAAAGTCCGCCATATCGGTGTTCGTGCTGTGCCAGCCCAAGCCCAGCTTGTAGTAACTATACATGACGAAGACGGCGACGGCTATGGTGGTGGCGGCCGCCATCTTCATTTCTCTCACACCCGCCTCGTTAAAAACTAGTTAAAATTGAATTAGTTGCATAAAAACATAACACGTAATGACATAAATATTTCGAAAAGGTGAAATTTTCTTAATATTTTAAAAATACAATGTTATTGTCTTGTTTAAGTTGTACTTTTTTATCACTACTGCTTCCCAACCATTGAGGGAAGCTATGCTTCGGGACTTTGACATACATGGATGTTTTTGTTTCAGAACATCTGTGACTCTTGGTTGTACTATGTATTTTTTCCCCTTAAGAGTAAGGAATACCTAAAAGGAACTATATATATAATGAAGAACGAAAATAGGCATCCAAATTTGCGTTGAAGAGGACTTAAACTTGAGTGGTGGGAGTGCACATCCATACCTTCCCCCTTCAAAACTACTACTATTTAAAAGTTTCCTACCCATTCCTGTAAGAGTTGGGAGCAGAGTAATTAAATATTTTAATAGTTAAAGTTACATCTACATAAAAAGGGTGGACATCAGAAGTTTAGAACAAGGGACAATTTTCTTTAAATCAAGTACATTATTCGAATATCGAATGTTTTACACATGGAAGCTAGCTCGAGATCATGCTAGAGATTATGTGCCTTAAACAACAACATGCATATTCAATGGTCTAGGTGTTTCTTGTGTGGCATGAGATGAGGTGTACGTTGTCAATTGAACTGATACTACTCGTTTCAACAATCAGATAGCAAAGGAGGCCATCTAATTAAATCCTAGAAGCCCCTTCAGAAGAAGAAGAAAAGAACAATTCCAAAAGAATGCATAAATAAGGTCGTCTAATCATCAAATCCTAAAAGCCCTTCAGGAGAAGAAAATAGACTGAGCCAAGATATTATACAATCCAATAAATAACTCAACTTTCTCATCTCTCCCTTCTCTCTCACTCACTCTCTACTCTCCTCTCTCTCTCTCTCACTCAGAATCTCTCTCTCCCTCCTCCGGTCAACCCGAGGTCCGAGCGGCGGGCGGGTAGGAGGCGGCACGCCGACGCGGGAGGCGGAACAACAAGCGGAGCAGGAGACTGGGAGCGCGCAGGCGAGAGGTGGCGTGGGAGGCGGAGCGAGAGGCGGGAGCGCGCAGGTAGGAGTGTTAGATCTAATCTTGACTCAGTTTTTTGTATGACTTGGTGTAGTCTAGATCATGATCCATAAAGAGTGGATCAGGAACTAGTCAGCACACGCACGTTGGAGCCATGCAGCTAGTTAGCGGGTGGGTTGAGTCTTTGCATGCACTTAGTTGCATGCATGCATATCTAGTTATTACATGCGTGTTGGGACTGTGCGCTATATATACTACCATGTTTGGCAGAAGTGCAAAGTAGTGAGAAAGGAAGAAGCAGCCTTCTATGTAGGCTCCTTTTGTGTGTGAGGAAATAGAGGTGCCAGGCAAGAAAAGAGGTGTCAGGCAAGAGAGTAACGCAAGAAGGAGAGTAGCAGAGAGAGTGTCAATAATACAAGGAGTATTCTCTTTCTTTGTGTTTTTTTCTTTTGTGCATTAGTTTTTTATCAGAGTATTGTCTGCTTGCGTGAGTTTGTGTGTGTGAACACGTGAGTTTTTTTTCTGGGCTAGCAGGAAGGCTGCACACCGGCGGGGGAGGCAGGAGCGCGTGGGCGGGAGGCGAAGTGGCGAGCAGGAGGTGGAGCAGCGGCGCGGGAGGTGGAGCGGCCACTCGGGAGACAGAGCGGCGTGGCAGCAGAGCAGCAGCGCGGGAGGCCGGAGGCGCGGAGCTAGAGCGGCGGCTTGGGAGGCGAGGTCGAGGCGCCGGCACTGACGTGCCCACCGTGCTGCTCATGCCCACCATGCTCGCCATGTCAGGCCAGCCCAAACACGGCACAAATCGTTAGGCCGTGCTGTGTCGTCTGACGGGTTAGCTTTCTAGATCTAACCTACTGCTCATGCCGTGTCAGCACAGTTTGCCACATATTGAGCCAGGCCGTAGCCGACTATGGGGGTGATCGTTTTAGCGATGGCTTCTGGCTTTTGGCTGAAATTTCACTATAGCTGGCTTTTTTACTGTAGCTGATTTAGCTTTTTGGGCATAATTAAATTTAAAAAAATGTAAAAATAGAAAAAAAATATGTTAGCCCATTACGGACAATGCAAAGGAACACGGGAAAAAAATAAAAATGCAAAAAATCTAAAAAATTCGAAAAGATAAATTCTCAATAGTGAAAAAAAGTCAAACTAGAAGTCAAGTCGAAAAAATCAAGCAATGGGTCCTATGTCTCAGACCGATCCAGGAAAACACTGCTGGTTTCCACCTCTACCTACAGCCGCGCCAATGTATCTAGCGTACGCAAGCATCACGATGCACTCATGCACTCGCGGAAGCAAAGCCAACGGATCACCATCCAACCATTTCGGTGTGCATGTTGTGAAAGCGCCCTCCGGTGTCTACCAGGTGATACGGGATCCCTTCGTCCCCAATCTCAAATCCACCCGCACCCAGCCAGCGGCGGCGACGACCTCGGCCAACAACGACGACAAAGGGAGGAGGCCGCCTCCTCCCCTCATCCCGCCTCCATCCCTCAAACCAATCCCCACATCCCATGCCCTAGCTTCCAAATCCCCCATCCCAATCTCCTGCAGCGGCGACGCCACGACGACGGCCACGTGTCAGATCCCAGATTTCACACCCAGATTTCCAAGAACAAATCGCCGGAAGAGAGTTAGGAAAGGAGACAACGAGAGAGGGGAAAGTTACGCTAGAGCTAGCTACGAATATGTCGGCAAAAGCAATGCCTCTTTCATCACAAGCAACAGATTTGAGTACAACTCTTAAGTTAAACGGGTAATTATTACAGCAATTATACCTGTAAACACTGAATTAAACGTCAAAGTAGCAAACATAAGTAAGACTAATATGGTCCGTTGATACTGCCCCTCTCATCCTGGCCGTTGATGTATGCGATCTCAGTAATGGTTTTCCCAGATTCTGACATTTCCTCCCCCTCAAAACAATACTTGTCCTCAAGTATTTGAATCAGGGAACCAAGATCGGATAGTTTGCGAATAGAATTCAGGAAATACCCCCTTAATGAAGTCAGCATCTTCCCATGAAGCATCCTCGGTTGGCAAATTCTGCCATTGGACCAGCCATTGAGTTACCAGCCGATCTTGCCTAGGAAGAGCTCTGGTCTCCAATCGACAATACCTCGATCTTCAATTTTCCATCCTTGCTGACTAATGGAAGATCTGGACTGGGAATTGCATTTGGACCACAGTGTCTTTTGAGCTGGCTTACATGGAACACTGGGTGAATACCTACTCCCTCAGGTAAATGGAGTTTATATGCCACTTTTCCCACCTTCTGTATCACCCTAAATGGCCCATAAAACCGACTAGTCAATTTTAAAGCTTGTCTGAGCCCAAAAGCAGTGGTTCTATAAGGTTGCATCTTCAAATATACCATGTCCCCGACTTGAAAGTGTCTTTCACTGCGATTCATATCGGCGTACTTTTTCATCTTGGATTGGGCTTGGACTAGATTCTCTTTCAATCTTCTGAGCATAATTTGCTTTTCTTGTAAGAAATTCCTTACTTCATCATGCTGAGGACCTGGTATACTCACTTCATTGATGAGGGGAGGAGGGAATCCATAAAGTGCCTGGAATGGGGTTATCTTCAAAGAAGTATGAAAAGAAGTGTTATACCACCATTCAGCAAGTGATAACCAATATACCCATCTTTTCGGCTCTTGAAAAGCCATGCATCGCAGATATGTCTCAACACACTGGTTAACCCGCTCGCTTTGACCATCCGCTTGAGGATGATATGCGATGCTAAACCTTAACTCTACCTTTAAAGATTTAAAAAGTTCCTGCCACAATTTGCTGGTGAAGATGCGATCTCTATCCGAAACAATTGCCATGGGAAAGCCATGCAACTTGAAAACATTGTCTATGAAAGCCTGAGTAACAGACTGGACTGAATACGGGTGAGCCAATGGGATAAAATGTGCATACTTTGTAAACCGATCAACCACAACAAAAATTACTTCATACCCTTTTGATTTTGGCATCCCTTCTATGAAGTCCATCGAGATATGAGTCCAAGCCATGTCGGGAATTGGTAGAGGTTCCAAGAGACCAGGATAATGACAATGCTCAGCTTTGGATCTTTGGCAAACAGGCGCTTCAACAAATGCGTGCACATCTTTTTTTAATCCCGGCCAGTAGAACAACTTCTTAACCCTTTGGTAGGTAGCCACCATGCCAGAATGTCCCCCAATCGCTGAAGAATGGAGTGAATGTACGAGTTGCTGTCTTAACTCTGCATCACCGCCCACATATAGTCTGCCCTTGTACCTTAACACCCCTGAATGAAGAGTAAAGCCGATTCAAAGATCCGAGCTATGGAGAGGCGCTCCAACAATTCCTTACAATGTACATCTGAGTTATAACTGTTCTCAATTGTTTCTATCCAAACCGGAATAGCCATTGAGATAGCTAATATTTCGCTGCCTCTTCTGGACAAAGCATCTGCCACTTTGTTCTCCTTTCCTTTCTTATACTCAATCAAATAATCAAACTCAAGTAACCTTAACATGAGTTTGTGTTGTATCCCTTCACCAATCCTTTGCTCCATCATGTATTTAAGACTTTGCTGGTCTGTTTTAATCACAAGCTTAGTTCCCAGGAAGTAATGTCTCCATCTTTTTAATGATTCAATTATGGCTAAAGCCTCCTTGTCATAAGTGGATAAGGCTGCAGATTTTACTCCTAGTGTTTTGCTGAAATATGCAATGGGTTTCCCATTTTGCATAAGAACTGACCCAATTCCTTTAGCACTCGCATCTGTCTCAAGTACAAAGGGTTCCGAGAAATTGGGAAGAGCCAACACCGTGCAATAATTAATTTAAGTTTTAACTCCTCAAGGCCTTGTCTTGAATAGTATCCCGTGGAAACCTTCCTTTCTCAACATATCATGAAGAGGCCAGATATCAACCCATAGTTTTGATGAATCTCCGATAGTATCCCGTCATTCCCAAAAAACTTCTTAGCTGAGATACATCTTGGGGCTTGGGCCAATCTTGGATAGCGCTAATCTTCTTTGGATCGGTAGCTACCCCTTGTTCAGAAATGATATGTCCCAGATACTCCACCTGATTAGCTGCAATTACACACTTGTTGAAATTGGCAAACAATCTCTGTTGTCTCAAGGTTTCCAAGACAATAGTTAGGTGCTGCAGGTACTCTTCTTCATTTTTGCTATACACTAGTATTTCATCAAAGAATACTAGAATGAATTTCCTCAGGAATTTGGCAAAAATGGTATTCATTAATGATTGAAAAGTAGCTGGTGCATTAGTAAGACCAAAGGGCATGACCAAGTATTCAAAATGACCCAAATAAGTTTGAAAAGCTGTCTTGCTAATGTCTTCTTGTTTCATACGAATCTGATGGTAACCAGATTTCAGGTCTAATTTGCTAAATATGGCTGCCCCATGTAGCTCATCCAATAAATCTTCAATAACGGGTATTGGATATTTGTTTTTAACGGTCAATGCATTAAGCTTACGGTAATCCACACATAACCTCCATGAACCATCTTTCTTTTTGACCAAAATGGTCGAGAAGCGAAAGGATCGCAGACTAGGTCGGATAATAGAAGATTCCAACAGTTGGTGTATCTGTTGCTCCATTTCGACCTTCAATTGATGTGGAACTCGATAGGGACGAATATTAGGAGGATGAGACCCTTCTTTAATGGGAATAGAATGATCACATTCTCTTTGAGGTGGAAGATCTCTAGGGTCCGAAAACACATCTTGGTATGATTCAACCAAGGACTGATAGAGTGGGTTCACTAAAGTAACTGCTACATGTAATTTTTGGTGTTGAAGATCAACCATATACCCACAAACCCCCTTTTTTGCTATTTTATCCCAGCTCTTCCGACTTATCATTTTGACCACAGGAGTAGGTTGTGGGTCTTCAAAAACTACCTCAGTGATTCCATTTTTCATAATAGTTAACCTTCTGGCCTTCAAATCTAGCTTCACTGGACTATGACGATATATCCAATCACAACCAAACACCAGGTCATAACCTTTCAGTGGTAATACCTTAAAGGAATTAGTAAATTTTTCTCCACGAATACTGTAATCTTCTTTTGAAAGGAATGAACCAGTCATCAAAGTACCACCCCCAGCCACTGTTACCTTTTGCAAGGTAGTAACTTGGATTTTACATGAAGTCCTGGTAGCAAAATGCAAATCAATGAAAGTGTGAGAACTCCCACTGTCAACCAATGCTATCCCATGTCTTCCCCCGATGTAAACATCCAATGTGTAAGTGGTTACTCCAAACTGTCCATTAACAGCTTGAAGAGAGATCTGCATCAGCTGTTCCTTTGCTTCAGACGGAGAAGCTGGTTCTTCACATTGTTCAGCTTGCAATTCTTCCTGCTCAATTTCAACTGGAGTTGTTTCTTCACTTTCGGCTGCCATCAAGTTTACCTGTTGATATTGCTTGCACTTGTGACCTAAAAACCACTTGTCACCACAGTATCTACAGATTCCAGGTATAAATGGCTTAGTTGTTATCTCTTTCCTCTTAAAGTTAGACTCAGGTGAAGGTTTGTTCTTTACAAAGGATGACAAGTTCTTGTGTTGACCCACTTGAGCACCCTGAACACCCCTCTTGGTCATAGCTCCCTTTTCCATATCCTTAGCCATCCAGTATGCTTCACAAAGATTTTGTGGCTTTAAGGGTTTGAGGAAATGTTTGATATCATTTCTCAACCCATTAATGAAACACTTAACAAAGAAATGTGGGTTCTGCAAAGGGTTCTCATTCTTGTACACTGCCATCAATTCTTCAAATCTGTCTATGTAATCAGCCACACTCAAGTTGTATTGCTTTAATGAATGGAAATTCTCAAGTACCTCATAACCACTATGCTGTGCAAAACGATCACAGATCATAGCACAAAAATCTGGCCAAGGTGGTGGGTTCCAGAGTAATCCAGTACTCCTCAACCATCTGTCAGCCCTTCCCACCATGTACATCTGGGCTAAACCAAACTTAGCTTCATCTGGAACATTGGCCATTGCAAAATAGGTTTCACTTTGTCTGATCCACTCCAAAGGTTCTCCCCCATCAAATCTAGAGAAATCCAATTTAGGTCCCTTAGCAATAGACTTATAAAAACTGTGTACTCTTTCATTGCTAGGATTTGGGTTCCACTGTCTAGCATGGTACTGAGAGTGAGGTTGACTCAAATACTCCCTAGGATTCTGAGGCCACTGTTTAACTAAAGCTGGTTCTTGGTTAGGATTTAAGGGATTCAGTGTGGGAGAAGCCAAAGAAGAACACGGCAATGGATCTTGACCCCAACCTGTGGCAACTGCCGAAAAACCAGTAGAAGGGTGGTTGTAATTACCTTCCGGAGTACCCATCAAATGAACCCCTTGAGTGCTGTTGAGGTTTATATGCCTCAAATCTTCGATCCTCCGAGTCATCTCCATCTCAAATTCACCAGATTGTGCCAACTCTTCAATATTGCGAAAATTTGAAGTACTTCTTCCATTCACTTGCTCGGTCATCCTTGTCGGGGGAGGTGCTAAGCCTTGTAGAAGAACCTCCATCCGATTCATCTGATCCTGCAAACCCGACACTTGCTTCTGTAATTCTCCCATTTGACGCAGCAGCACATCGGCCTTGTGACTCGCCTCCATCGCTTCTTGCCTGACTTCCGAGAACTTAGAAACTTCCGCTTCATTTCTTGCCGCCGTTTTTGTCATCTTCCACAAATCGAAGCGAGGGTTTAGGGATTTTACCACGGATTCGAATCCGGAACCTTCACCCAACTCCGATCTGGTTGGACGCCCAAATAAGATGTAAACGGGGATTTTACGAGGAACTCGAGAACCCTAGTTCCCAACCCAATCGCTCCGATCACTTCTTGCCGAGAATCGAGAGCTCTGATACCACAATGTCAGATCCCAGATTTCACACCCAGATTTCCAAGAACAAATCGCCGGAAGAGAGTTAGGAAAGGAGACAATGAGAGAGGGGAAAGTTACGCTAGAGCTAGCTACGAATATGTCGGCAAAAGCAATGCCTCTTTCACTGCGCAACAGCGTATTTGAGTACAACTCTTAAGTTAAACTGGGTAATTATTACAGCAATTATACCCAGGTAAACACTGAATTAAACGTCAAAGTAGCAAACATAAGTAAGACTAATATGGTCCGTTGATACTGCCCCTCTCATCCTGGGCGTTGATGTATGCGATCTCAGTAATGGTTTTCCCAGATTCTGACACCACGGGCGACAGCCACTAGATCTACAGGCCATGAAATTCCCGACCCTGTCGCTCCTGCTCTCCCATTCCTCTACAGGCGTGTTCCTCGACGAGCTCCTGGCGGCCACCCATCACCCTGGCGCGCGATGCACTTGTTGCAGTCCAGCAAGGCGGCAACGCCCAAGCCGAACGCCCACTACGACCTCTTCTGATCATTTCATTGAGTGCTTTTGTTCCTATTCTAAATTCTGGTGCGATGGGTCTCAGTGCTTAATGTATGCATGTATCTGAAGTGAACCTGTAAATTGTTGTTGCGTGCGGTTTGTTGCACTAAAGACTTCTCAGTTAACAACTGAGAGATTGTTCATGTATCGATGATTGTTTCCTGCCTGGAACTGAGATTGTTCATGTATCAAATATGTCCATGAAGTTCAGAACCATCTGGTATACACTCAACTAGCAGCAAGAAGTTCATAATCTTCATATGTGTTCAGAGCATTGAAAAATTAGTATTACACAGGTCTCAACTTCAGAAATTTCACAGCACTTAACACAAGTCTTAGTGCTTGAAGCCACTGGTACAATCCAAACCCAAACCTTCTCCCGCTGATATCTCCCCTCTTCTGCACATTTTTTGAATGATTGTACAATGTCCAATTTGCATTCAATTTTCATTCACCAACAAAAACAATTGCATTCAATATTTTGCATTGAACAAGCTACCTCCCAGCCTCCCAGGAAGTCAAAATTACTAGCACGCAACAATCACTGAAATTTATATTTGCTTTCGACAAATCTGACACTGGAATTTGCACTTGGCCTGTAGATCTGGTGACCGTCGCCCGTGGGCCGTGGCTGCCATCGACAACAGGTGGCCGCGAGGACGGGTGGCCACAGGGAGCTCGTCGAGGAACACACCTGTAGAGGAATGGGAGAGCAGGAGCGACAGGGTAGGGAATTCCGTGGCCTGTACATCTGGTGGCCGTCGCCCGTAACCGCCGTCGTGGGCGTCGCCGCTGCAGGAGATTGGTGTCAGATCACCGTATAATTTCTTCCAGATTCTGACAATTGGGATGGGGGATTTGGAAGCTAGGGCTTGGGAGATGGGGATTGGTTTGAGGGATGGAGGCGGGATGAGAGGAGGAGACGGCCTCCTCCCTTCGTCGTTGCAGTCGCTGTTGACCGGGGTCGCCGCCGCTGGGTGCGGGTGGACGAAGGGATCCAGTGTCACCTGGTAGCACCGAAGGCGGTTTTCGCAACACGCGCACTGAGTGGCTGGCGGGTTTTTGCAAAATTCTCCCACCTAGCACCGAAATGGTTGGATGACGATCCGATGGCTTTGCTTCCGCGAGTACACGGCATACGTTGCCCCGTACCACTATACTTGGCTTCCGGCCGTGCCTAGCTTCCTATTTTCTTCTGAGCAAACCAAAGGGATGATCAGAATAGCGATGATTTTTTATTTTTACTTAAAAAACACTATAGCTGACTGAAAAACACTGTAACTGAGTTGGTTTATTGAGTATAATTAAATATAAAAAATATTAAAAATCGAAAACAAAAAACGAAACAAAAAAGTATAAGTAAATTTAAAAAAATAAAAAATTCACTGTAGCACGCACAATACGCATTACAGTAAAAAACGCTGAACGCCTACGGCAGAAGCTGTTCAGAGCGCAGCGTAACTGCCAGCTACTACCGGACGAGCAAGCGACGCTGCCTGCCTGCACGACCAACCTGGCTCGTCGTACCGTTGGCTCAGAGCGCTGCACACTAGCTGCTTCCGCCGTGCTTGCGGATGACGCACCGCCGTACCGACGCGCAGGCGCCGCAGCTGCGAGCCAGCCCGCGACCGCACACGGAAGCAGCAGCGCTGCCGCGCGCGCGACAGCAGCCGTGCCGGACCGGACAAAACAGCCCACATTTTCCTCTCCTCGCGCCTCGGTCGGCGCCGCAAGCCGCCGCGCCCGTCTGCCAGCCGCTGCGGCTGCGAGTAAGCAGCGCAACGCATGGGGTGGCATCGGCACGTGCTGTGCTGCCACCCCCACCGTCCGGCCCCGTCGACAATTCGCCATCGCCACCGTTCCCCACCGACCCACACCCGCCGCGTATTCTATCGCTAGCTGCTTCCCAGCTGGCCTCCTCCCCCTCCCTCCGCTCCGCTGCTCACTCGCGATTTTATTTCACAGGAACAAACAACAAAAGAAATCCAGAAAATGCTAGTGGAGCTTGTAACAGTTACTGGTTTTTAAAGGAGACCAGATCTGGAGCACAGTGTCTCAGATCCATTCATTTCAGGCTGGTACATTGATTGCACCGTGCTAGCTGTACATACATCTTCACCTGTGGCTGTGTATCAACTGCCAACTCGCGAGCAGTGAGCGTAAGTAAACAAGCGCAAGATTCTGCAAGCTACACGATTCAAGATTTGATCTGCTGAAACAAGTAGTAATGGAGAAATACCGAGATGCGAGGAATTAACGGGGAATTGTACAATGGAGCACACCACCAACAACCAAACAATCTGTCCACGCCAAACTCCCACGAACACGCACAGTTCTACCGAATGGAATGGAAAAAGAACAAGGAAAGCAAAAGAAAAGAAATTTAACAACTCAACACCACCACGAAAGAAGATTAAAAGTCCCTCGAACGGACGGATAAATTAATGGTGTGTTACAGCACGCTGCAGATCTCTCAGTAGAACGCGGCGGCGGCGGCCACGGCGGCGGCGGCGACCAACGCTGCGGCGGGGGAGACGCCGGCGGCCGCGCTGGGGGCAGGGGGCGCCTCGGCGGTGGGCGATGGGGCCGGGCCCAACGGCGACGGCGACGGTGGCGAGGTTATGTCGGGCGAAGGGGCCGCAGCCTTGGGCGCCGGAGCCGGGGCCTTGGGAGCCGGGGCGGGGGCCTTGGGGGCAGGTGCCGGAGCGACCGGCGCCGGCGCAGGGGGAGGGGTGGCCGGGGGCTGGACGGGGGGAGACACCGGCGCTGGTGTCGGCGGTGACGTCGCCGGCGGGGGGGACGCCTTGGGGGCGGGCGTCGGGGTGGCCGCCGGGGCCTGAGCCGCCGCCGCGGCGAATAGCATCGCCATGGCCACAGCCATGAGCTGGAGGCGCGCCATTAGAGGAGAGGACGGGAGCAAGCGTTAGGGTTTGGGGGCTTGTGCTGGAGAGGAAGAGGCTAGCTTGAGGTGGTGGACTGTAATGGTTTCTGGGAGACTGGGACATTAGAGGTAGGGAGCTTATAAAGAGGTAGGACCGTAGGAGACGGGGTTAACGCATGCAAATGGAGAGAGTATCAGGGGGGTTGTGCTAATTTTTCCTACAGACTGACCGTTGGATCGATATCTCATGGTGAAGCTGCGTTTTTGTTACAGCTTGTCGGCTTGGCAGCTTAGGGCACCTACAACAGTTTAGACGATTGTTGTCTGTATATATATGCATATCACATATAGATAATAAAAAAGACAGTTTATACAATGGATTGTCTATTTAGTTGTCTGCAACCTTATTAAAAAAGACAACAAAAAAGACAGTTTGTAAAAAAGACGACTCGTACAACGCTCGCAACGCCGTCTCTTCACCTAGGAGTACGAGCGCAGGTCGTTTCTTCGCGAGAGGACGGCTTGTGTCTCTCTCTTCCTTAATTACAATCCACGTCAGATGATTTTGTTGTGTTAGCATGATAAAGACAGTAATTATCTGTGGGTTGTATATACCCTTAATAATTCTTTTTCTTGGAGACATGCAGGAAGCTGGAACCGCGTATGATTAAAATCTTCTCTAAAATGTTTCCTCTTGTAAAAAGAAGATAAAATCTGGTGATGATTTGGGCATATTCCTTTTCTATTTTTGTTTCACGCGTAATTCTCATCGGTTGTGAGCTGGGCTTCTTCTGTATGTTCGGTCGTGCCTAATTTTGGTTTTTGGAGTTTGAAAAACGCGTCCATGCGAAAATTTTATTTTATTTTGTACATTGTGTTGTTCAATTAGCCTATGACTATGTCTAGTGTTGAAATATTCTAGTACTAAGACTGTTGAAATACTCTAGGTGGGTATGTTCAGATTTTCGAGCAACTAATAGACTTTTTTGTGCATTTTATCATCTCCAGATACCCATTTGTTATAGGACATATATTGGTATGTTCTTTTTAGCTGCGACTTATAGTTTTTGACTGAAATTTTTGAATTTTAGCTGTTTGCGACAGAGATTACGGAGAGAGATACTTGCTTGCGATTTTAGATGGTACAAATGTTAGGCTTTTAACGTGGGGCTTTTAACGTGTACTATTATTAACTTGTAGACTCCATCTTAAAAAATACTCCGTTTAAAAATTAGATATGTAGCAAAAGCCAAAAGCCATTTTGAGAAGCTGAAAAGAACAGACCCTATGGCTTGTAGGCTTTAGCTTTTGGCTTCTAGTTATGGTTTATGGCTTGTAGGCTGTTCGTGAGAAAGATTACAGAGTAACAGAAATTTGTATGCAGTTTTGGCTGATATAAATAAAATCGCTACATTATGTACTACAATTAACTTATAGACTTTGCCTTAAAAAGACACTTATTTTGAAAGCTAGTTACGGTAGAAAATTCAAAAATAACCTTTAAAAGTTAAGAAGAAGAAATCGATACAGTGTGTACTATAATCAACTTATAGATCATGCCTTAAAAAAGATACTTATTTTGAAAGCTGGTTACAGTAAAAAAGCTGAAAAATAATTTTTAAAAGTTAAAAAGCAGAGGCCCCATAACCAAAAACTCGGGTGCAATTCGTACCAATCAGAACTTCTCCAATAATTACGGCCGAGCGTTTGCTCGATTGGTGGACATGATAGTGGCCACCCCATCTGCTCGTGTTCAAGGCTGGGTGGCACATTTTCCAGAGCAGCACTGTTCATGTGAACAATGCCCCTTTGGCACTATTTATATGAATAGTGTCCCCTGAGTACACGCGCGTATGTGGGTGTGTTCAATGGTTAAAACGTGTGCTTGTGCTCTTGGAGTTCTTGGGGCTCTGCTCTAGCTCAAGTGTATGCATTGAACACACCCACGTAGGTATGTGTAGGTGTGTGTGGTGTTGAGTGCGTGCGTATGTGATTGTGTCCTTGTTGTACTACAAAAAGAACTTCTCCAATAATTTGAAAAATAGTTTAGCCGTGATATTTTCATTGGTGACCACTTGCACATATAAAATAGAGCCTGTTTCTATCATTTTATGATAGCATCAACCAGCTAAGATTGGTTGCCTAAATAATGCCTTTGAAAGGAAATGATTGGCTTGATGAAACTAATCATTTAATCAATTAAGCCCACGTTCCGTTCTCTAATTTTTCTATTCAACCGCTGGTAAATGACTACTTTAAAGCAATTTGGGTCTACGAGAGAACAAAATGAGGCACGAATCGCACTAACACACTCCACATGGGTTAAAAAAGAAAATGGCTCAGTATGATCGAAGTCTCTTGGTGAGGCCTTAGCTTACACATGCACATTGATTGCTTTGCAAGTTCTTGTTCCCTGTGTGTGTTCTCGAGAGAAAAAAAGTTCTTGGTTCCCTTTATTGAAAACGTGTTTACTTGGACGGCGGCAACAGGATGCTCGAGTTTCTTGTGTACCCAAAAAGAAAAATCCAGTGCTTTCCAACCTAACCAAACCCTTGGAAAGCCTGAATTACCACTCCTTCACAATGCTCACCTTGATCCATAAGATATATCCAGTTAATTCCAACCTAACCATATCCTTCCAAAACCAAAAGTTCCACTCCTTCAGAATGTAACTTGATCCATAGGATAAAAATACACAGATTTCCAACCTAACCAAACCCTTCCAAAACCTAAAAAGCTCCACTCCTTCACAATGTTCATCTTCTTGAACCAAAGATACACACAAGTGCACTCGCCTGGCGTCTTGCCAACCATGTAGATAAGTGTGATTATGTTATTGGATAGGTAGCTCTAGATCAAAAAGGCAAAACAAATTGTCCTTGTTTGGAAACAAGGACACCGAAGGAAATGTGGATGATCGAATTGCAATGTTACCTGTAAAATTTCGTTGAAGTTCCTACATTCCATTGGAAACCTAGTTTCCAAACAAGGACCAAGATATTACATGAATCCCGTAGGAATTTTGTTGGAACTCCTGCGTGATGAAACATTCGCTCTTCCTTTCCGCTAAAACTCGCGAAGCACAGTCTGTTTCAAACAAGCCTTACTCCAAACAGGCTCTTGCAAGCATTTACTGCAATTCAAAGTACTCCATAGACTTCCCTCGCCCAGCTGAATCACATCCTGTAATCCATCCGAGTGACAACAAACTCAGATTTGAGCTGTTCCACACAATCGGTTGCCAACAAATATCCTAATACGGCCCTAAATACCATCCATGGAACGACATGCATCTCTCAACCGATCCAATTTAAGAATAGCAGATTTGCAACAAAAAAAAAGGTTCGTTCGATCAAAAAAAAATCCGCATTGCACCATGACCATCAGTTCCGTCAAAATGGGCTGTGCCCAGGGTGGAAGATTCCGGCCGGCCACCCGGCAACGGTGTCCAGAGCTACGTGACACCGATGTACCAACTAGCAAAGCCAAGCCGTCATCCACCTTCCAAGTGAACGACTTCGTGGTGTCGAGCTCGCTACGTGACAGCCACAAACTCACTTGATAATCGTAAGTTGTCACCGTGTGTTCCATGGCCTGTATTACTGTACTCCCATGAAGCATGCAGTGTGGTACAGTGGGAACAACTGGAGATAGTTGAGTGGGCAGCGGAGGTTAGGGTTAAAAAAACATGGTTAGGGATAAAAAAAAAGATCGGTAGGCCATTAGGGATTTGCTTAGTTACTAAGGCCCTCCGTTTGGAACACAGGTTCTCATAAGAATTCCATAGCAAGGCGTTCACTGAGGGTTAGTTTGAAACGAGGTAATTTCACAAGAATCAGTTCATTTCCAGCAGGAGCAAAAAAAAAAATCCAATAAGTGGATGTCTCGTTTCCTCCTAATTCCTAAAGGGTTCTCCTATTCCAAAGGGCCTAAGGCTGGCTATAGATTAATTCGTGCGAAGCTTTGGTGGGTGGATGGAAGAACTTCCGTATATTCTCCTTGGGGGCCAGTGGGGAAAGCAGCTTGACATAGTTATGTACTAGTGGCTCATTGGTCACTGATGAATGATTGGAAATTTTACTAAACAATTTTCCAAATTCCACTACCCATAAGTTCAAGAGGTGGTTACTACTAACGAAGCGAATTCTCCGTCTTTTGGATTTTCCGAAAGTCGAAATAAACGAATCGGTTTCTTAAAATGGATTCTCCAAACATTTTCTTAAACCTAAAACCGTGTGCGCTGTTCGCTGTCGTTTCAAAAAACGTAGATAAAAATTATTAAGGACAGACAAAAGCAAAAGCCATAATCCAAAATAACGGGGCCATATAATAAGCAGATCGGCCACAGCTTGCCAAGCATTCCCCACCTTAGGATCTGGACCCCCTTAACAGGACAGCTAAGTACGCCGTTGGTCGAGCTAAAGGCATTCGCCTCACTCCATTTCATTTCCTCTCCCTCTGTTTGGAACCTATGGGATGGAGGTTTGGTTACCAATGATTGAGGATCACCTGACTGTAATGCGAGGGGCTGGCCGCGTTGGTGGCGTTCTGGTGAGATGGTTGTCCTGTCCAAACCCATCGGCTGGCCCAGCCCTGTCGATGCCATGTTATCTTGTCAAGTCGACGCTGGCTGTTCTTTTGGCTGCACTAGAGGACAGATTGGTACCTGTTCGGGAACCCTGTAGCATTCCTCCCGTTGCACATGTAGGAATTTTCTCCGTACCAACCGCCGTCGCCGTCAGTCCGGAGCTTGTCGCCGCAGCCGATACACAACGCGCATGGCACTGCCACAACAAGGGGACAACCACTCGCAGGCAAGGAGTGAACGCTGGCATGTTAATTCTAAGTACTGATGATACGATGATTCCATAATTTACCTTTTTTCAAGCTTTTTTTTCTTTTGTGTAGACCTCGTGGCTCCATCAGTCTTAAGCTATCAGCAACAGCACGCTTAAAAAGACGAAACAAGATCTTTCACATCCATACATCCAGGATATGTTCGTTCTAGGAAAGCTTGAAGTCGTAAACGTGGCCATTTGATGCCAAATTATTATGGAAACAAGGGCTTAATAGCCATTCCCAGGTCAAATGAAAATGAAAGAACATATTCCGTCTGTGGCTCCCACCGGTCGATTTTTCACTAAGATGCGCCTGACTCCCAGCTCGAAGTAAGTTCAGCATACCTTTTTTAACCAATCAAACCACTCACCAAACAAAGCCAGAATTGACATTGTTCTCATGCTTCCTTCAAAATGACTTGCGCCCACAATTCTAAGGTTTTGCCTTGAGCAGGATGGAAGAGTATGGAGCAATTCTATACCTTGGTCCTGTAAATGGCACCCCTTCTGGTACGATATCATTTGGTGATTCCAGGTTGGTATCCACCTGCAGAAAGGTGACGAAAGCAAGTTTAAGATAACTTAGGGCGCGCTCAATATGGCGGTCAGTGTCAGCTGTGGGCGTTCAGCTGGTGATCAAATGACTGTAGCGATTTTGGAAGTTTGTGTTTTGTTTTTTTTTCGTATTCATTTGCATTGTCCGTGATAGATTAATATATTGTTTTTATTTTTATATTTTTTTAATTTAATTATGTCCAATAAGCTAACTCAGCTACAGTAAAAAAATAAACTAGCTACAGTAAAATTTTAGTCAGAAGCCATCGTTATTCCAAACACCCCCTATATAGAAGGGAGAACAGGGTGAAAGGGCAACACTAAATCTACTCAGACCACAGTAATTGTAAAAAATTCAAAGCAATTTATGAACTCCAATCCAGTTGTAGCAGGTTTCAACGGTATAATTATAACAGTATTATCTAGCGTCTTGTCTTGTTTGAACTATGATAAGTGTTGTGGTTGTTGGTAGGGAAGATAGGTTTTGGCTTCGTTCGCCCTGTCTCTGCGACGAAGGCTCTGGACCAGCCTGCTTATAAGGACCGAATTATTCTCTTTTATTGCCTTCTCTCAAAAGTATTCAGCAGCCTTTATATATCTAGGTGCCTGCCTAACAATCATTCATATAAATATTATGGTTGTCACGGCGAACTTGGTGATCAAAACGAGTGCTGCACGCCAGGATGCCATGGCGTCGTCTAGGCGTGGTACGGCGACTAAAACAAATGAACTGCAGATTTCAAATTCAGGCAAGCAGCCGGTAGCATTGGTTGGTGCAGAGGACTGCTGGAGGACTGAGCAGCATGGGAGGAGGGAGACCACGAGAACATGACCACTGAGCAAATCTGGCACTCCACAGCAAGAGGTCATCCCGGACTCTCAGAGCAGAGGAAGAGGAACAATGCAACCTCGGCTGGTGGAAACGAGGCAAAGAAGATGAACAAAGAAGCGGGCTACTGGTGCAAGAGGAAAACACAAAGAAATGAGCTAGAGGTGCAAGAGGGAAACAAATCACAGAGGTTTACAGGGCTACCTTACCTTGGGTTCTTGGCTGTGGAGATTTACAGAGCTACCTTACCTTGGGTTCTTACCTTACCTTTGATGGTGGCGGAGAGAGTGGATGGTATCAGATAATAGGAAGCAAGAGAGTTTATGTATGGCTCGTGTACTAACTAGTAGCATGCCATCTCAGATATATACACAAGGTGTCAAGGTACGTTACAGGTGAATAGAAATGTTACAATCAACGCTGATATCGATCCTTATAGACAGCAGATTGTATCGGTTGTTACCAATTATACCGAGATCCTTCTATGTACGGTTACAGGATTGAGATACCTAAGTATCCTCTTCACCGCCGTCCAGTGCACGCTGGTGGGAGAGTGTAGGAATTGGCACACCTTGTTGACAGAGTAAGCGATATCAGGTCGGGTGAGAACTGTTATGAATATTGTGTGCATCTATTCATGAGGCCCAAGGGGCAATATATATACAGGTACAAGGGGATGTACAAAAGGAATACAACACAGCATAATAGGAAATAGCATATTAGGAAACAAATAAGAGTCCTAATCTATTCTATCCTTAACACCCCCCCTCAAACTCATGGTGGATCAACAACACTGAGTTTGGAGAGGTAAAAGCTGTGCTGTGCTCGAGTCTGGGCCTTCGTGAAGAAATCCGCTATCTCAAGTTCCAAGGCACATACCAAGAGTAATCACCGATCTTGCACACAAGACCTCATGAAGGAAGCATCAACACCAATATGCTTGGTGAGCTCATGCTTCACGGGATCACGAGCAATACCGATAGCACTGTCTTTGTCGACAAGAGAGGAGTCGGTGTAGTGACAAAACACCAAAATCCTCAAGTAACCACCGTAGCCAAGTAATCTCTGCTGTCAAGAGAGCCATAGCTCGCAACTCAGCCTCTGCACTCGAACGGGACACTGCAGTCTGTTTCTTCGTCTTCCAGGCAATAAGAGAACCACCAAGAAAAACACAGAGGCGAGAGAGACCGCGATCGGAGAGATCGCTGGCCCAAGTAGCATCCGAATAGGCTCAAGTCAACGAATGGAACGTGGAAAGAAGAGACGGCGAGAGATAGTCCCACGAAGGTATCGCGAGAACTCGAAGAAGGTGGTCAGTGGACACGAGTGGGAGCTGAAACAAACTGACTCAGAATATGAACGGGATAAGTGATATCCGGACGAGTAACGGCAAGATAAACAAGACTCCCAACAAGATGACGATAGCGAGTCGGATCAGAAAGAGGCTCGCCATCCGAGGGTCGGAGGTGGACATTGAGCTCCATGGGAGTCTCAACGATCTGTTGATCGATGAGAGAGGCGCGATCAAGAAGATCCTGAATATATTTCTCTTGGGACATAAAGAAACCATCTGGAGTGGAAGTAACCTCAATCCCAAGGAAATAACTGAGAGGACCAAGATCCGACATAAGGAACTGCTCACTAAGACGAGCCTTGACAAAGGCAATGTACTCAGAATCATCTCCCGTAATGATCATATCATCAACATACAGAAGAAGAAGAGTCCGACCACGAGACGAAGTGTGGACAAAGAGCGCAGATCATGATCACTAGGTGAAAAACCAGCAGCGATGACCACGAGGAGAAGCGCTCAAACCAAGCACGAGGGGCTTGCTTAAGGCCATAGAGAGAGCGACGAAGGCGACAGACCATGCCCTCAGGAACAGAATACCCAGGTGGCGGATGCATGTAGACCTCCTCACGCAACTCACCATTAAGAAAGGCATTCTTGACATCAAGGTGAAAGCAGACCGATGGCGAATGACGCCACCGGCGAAGAGTGCGAACGAGCGGTGGTCATGTGGGCCACAGGAGCAAAAGTCTCGTCGTAGTCAACACCATGCTCCTGCTGGAAGCCACGAGCAACAAGACGCGCCTTGTAGCGCTCAAGAGAGCCATCAGAGCGAGTCTTAATTTTATAGACCCACTTACACGTGATGGGACGAGAATGAGATGGCAAAGGAACAAGATCCCAAGTACCAGTACGCTCGAGGGCCGCGATCTCCTCGGCCATGGCAAGCTGCCACTCGGGGTGAGTAATGACATCCCTGTGGAGAGACAGGCTCACGGTAGCTGCGCCCGGAAAGGCAAAGCGGGCGGAGGCCGAATCGACCGCGATCGCGAGAGCGTAGCGAGGAGAAGATGACCCATCGGGGGCGATGGAGCATCGGAGGAAGGTGGATCATCGGAGAAGATGACTCACCGGAAGAGCCTCACACGAGGTCGGCGAGTGTAAAAGAGAAGGGGAGGCTGTAGTGAGAGGAGCACGGGAGTCGGAGGAGACGACGCAGCGGTGACAACGACGGAGAGGCCACGGGGAATATGTGGAGACTCGGTGGGACAAGTGGACGAGGCAAAGCGGATATAGGTGTATCCGGAAAGGTCAAGAAAGCAGAGACTCCGCAGAGGAGTCGAAGGAGAGGTAGGACGTGGGTAGAATGGACGAGACTCGTCGAAAGTCACATCCCGAGAAACCCGCATCCGTCGACCAACCGGATCCCAAAGACCGATAGCCCTTGTGCTCGCATCAGATCCCAAAAGACACACTCAACAGATCGAGCGGTTAGTTTGGTGCGTTCGCGGGGGCGAGGAGAACGTAGCAAACGCAGCCAAACATATGAAGGGCGTAGTAGTCGAGCGAAGACCACGAGACGCTCAACGAGGATCGCACCAAAGAGCGTAAGATGGCCGGATGTTGATGAGATAGGTGGTAGTGGAAACGACCTCGGCCCAAAAGTGAGGTGGGGTAGAGGCGGCGATCATCGAGTACGAGCCGTCTCAAGGAGGTGACGATGCTTGCGCTCAGGCGACACCATTCGAGCATGAGCACCGGGACAAGAGAATCGAAGAGAGTCCTGCAGCAGACAAGGAAATAGCGCAGTAACGAGAGAGTACTCGCCAGTGAATAGCACGAAAGACACGAATAGGAGTGGAGAACGTGTGTGGATCATAGTGGCAAATTGTTTATAGATAGACAAGACCTCACTACGAGAAGACATGAAATATATCCAAGTGTGGCGAGAGAAATCATCTATGAATATGATATAATATCGATGACCCCTTCGAAGCGAAGGAGCCGGACCCAAACATCCGAATGAACAAGATCAAAAGGACGCCGGGACACAGACTCACTATGAGGATAGGGAAGCTGAATTTGTTTACCTAACTTACACCCGACAATCTAAAGACACGTCTCTGAGATGGACCCGAAGACCACGGCGAACTAAGGATGACAAAGAGATCCACACGATGACCAAGACGGTGATGCCACTTTGAAAAGTGCCAGAAGCGAAGTGGCGTAAGCGGAGAGATCGGCGGCGATGGTGGCGCGGAAGGAAGGTGAAGCCGGTCAAGCTCCCAGAGAGGCCGTGAGTCACGGCGCGAGGCCGTAACCAACCGAGCTCCGTGTGGCGGTCCCAACACAACAAGAGTCGAGTCGAGAATGACACGATAACCAAGGTCGATGATCATCGTCCAAAGAAAAGAAGTCGCATAGTGAGGCGAGGAATATGAGCAATGTAAGGAACATGAAAAGATGAGTTGCTAAGAGATCCTCGACGAGAGACGAAAGAGATGTACCATCGCAGTAAGAACACCGACAGAGAATCAAGAGGTGTAATAAAAGACAGTGGAAGAATCGGGGTCATGTGAAAAGATGCTCGAAATCAAGAATCCACGGGAGGTACCTGATGTAGAGGGTGGTTTCTCGGTGCACAAGAGTCGATGGCGTAACCTCGCAGACACTGCCGAGGAAGAACTCGGCGACAAGCGGCGTCGAAGTCGGGCTATCTCTTGCTCGGTGAGAGAAATCTTTGAAGAGGTCGATGCGGATGACGACGTAAAAGCACTAGTGCGAAGAAGAACGGCGTGGCGGATGCCGCTTCTTCTTATAGCACTCGACTCAATGTGGCCGGCCTTGTCGCAGTAGGAACAGTGAGGACGGCCACCTCCAGACGAAGGGCGGCCACCACCACCTGTGGCAGCGGCTGAAGAAGGCAGTGTAGCAGGTAGACGAGCGGCGAGCACAGAGGGGAGTGGCATCAGACCAGCACCACTCAGGCGAGTCTCCTCTGCGCGTATCTCTGGTGAGCCTCCGAGAGTGACACGAGGGTGGCGTGCAAGAAGTCGAGCACGCCTTTGCTCGAACTTCGGGGCGGCGAGTAAGGAACTCGTAGACCCGCTGAAACTCCAAGTCGTCCGCGTATATCCAAGCGGCACGGACAGAACGCAGCGGCCCGGTGCGGAGAGAGTCCAACTGACGCCAGACAGCAGAGCTCTGAGCGTAAAAGGCATCAACAGTAGCATCACCCTGCTGAAGAGAGTGCTCTTGGCGAACCACGGACAGGTACAGGGCATCACCAGAGGGCTCGTAGCGCCGCGAAGATGAGTCCACATCCGAAAGCGAAGAGTCCCACAACCTCGTAAGAGAATCGAGGCCGAGATCGGCGATGAAGACGATGGCGACTCGGCGTCGTCATCGCACCACTGAGTGTAGGTGGTCAGACGATCCTTGTAGAAATCCAGAGCCTCCTGGTAGGCAGAGGCAGCTTCATCATCAGCAATCGGCGACCTCAATAGCAATCTTGTCGGTATCGGGGCAATGCAACAGCGTGGCTCGTCGGAGGAATAGGGCAAGGCGGGCGGTGACATCGCCGAGAGGGCGCCTGAGACGTAAACCACGCATGTGAATGCGCATGTGAGACACGAAGTCGGTGTAATTAACACCATCAAAGACCACCGGCAATGAGGAGGGAAACGGTGCCCATTGGTAGGCGGCGCCGGGCGGCGCGTGACCAATACAACGGTCTAACAGCGGCGCGAGCAACGGCGGTTAGATCGACGTTTTTTGAGCCGGAAAAAGAAAAAGCCTAACTAATAGTGGGCCTTCGGCCACACTCACGCACACACGCACACGAAGAAGAGGCGAAGAGGCGGCGCGGCACTGGGGCGACGGCGGTGGCGCGGCGAGGGGCGGCCGGCCGGGCAGCGGCGCGGCAGCGCGTAGGCGCGGCAGCGGCGCGGCGTGGCGGCGGCCAGCGCGGCGCGGCCAGGCGGCGGCGATTGCGGCCTTAGTCGGGCGGCGGGCGGCGCCGGCGGCTGCGGCTTCGGCGCGGCGGGCAGCGCCGGCGGGAGGCGCTTCGGAGGAAGCGGAGGCGGCGCTGGCGGCGCGCGAGCAGCGGCGCTTCGCGAGGGAGACGGCGCGACGGAGAGAGCCGGCGAGCGGCCGGCGACGTCGGGGAGAGGCACGGAGCCGCAGCCGAGCGAACCGAGGGAAACCCTAGGTATGCTCTGATACCATGTTATGAATATTGTGTGCATCTATTCATGAGGCCCAAGGGGCAATATATATACAGGTACAAGGGGATGTACAAAAGGAATACAACACAGCATAATAGGAAATAGCATATTAGGAAACAAATAAGAGTCCTAATCTATTCTATCCTTAACAAGAACAAGATATTAAAGGGCTCCAACAGTACTTTGGTATTTGGTCACCTCATCTGGACTTAACGGATCCCCAACAGTAACAGAGAGCTTGTCAGTGGACATGGGAGTAGCGACCCCTTTGCATGTCGTCATCCCAACCTGACGTACAAGATCTGTCACATATTTGAACTGAGAGAGAACAATGCCATCGTCAGTTTCTTCACCTCAATCCCAAAAAGAAGTGTAACTCACTCAGATCCTTCAAGGCAAACTCACTTTGCAAATTTCGCATAAGTGTCTGAACCGCCAACGAAGAGGAGCTGGTGACAATGATGTCATTAACATAGATGAGAACATAGATAGTAGTTGCACCATTGATGTAAATGAACAAAAAAGTGTCAGCTTGAGATGACATGAACCTAAGTTCCTGGAGCTTTGAGCTTAGTCTAGCATACCAAGCTCGATGCCTGTTTTAATCTAGACAGGGCCTTATGCAGTTTGCACACAAGCTGAGGTTGTCATGAGTCTATGTACCCAAGAGGTTGACGCATAAAGACTTTCTCTTCCAAAACACGATGCAAAAACGTGTTCTGAACATCCAATTGCCTCAAATCCCAACCAAGTGATACAGCAATGGAGAGAACCAATCGAATGGTAGTAGGTTTTACCACTAGATTGAAGGTATATGTCAAGACCCGAATATGCAAATTCAGACTATCTGTGTAAACCACACAAGTTTAGAATCACGTTAGGGCACACAATGTAAACATAGATAAAATATAGAACATAAATATGATTAATAAAGAAAAAGACTCAAATATTATTAATTATCAGAGTACGACCTTATAACTAAGTTGTTAAGTTTATAACTTACTAGCTTGAAGGACTTAAGAAACTAGTAGCGAAAAACAGAAATAAGAGTAATAGCCATTCAACGTGCCCACAGTAATCGACTGAGAAGCGAAATTCTAATCTGCGAAGTCGTCAAAGTATTAGCGAAGTCCTAATTTGTGAAATCGTCGAAGTATTCTCCTTCTGGTACCTCCTACTAATATAGTTTCTCCTCTTCAACTGAGCAATAGTAGGTATAAATCCATGAGCATATTGGTACTTAGCAAATCGTTTGTAATAAAAATATAATATAGTATGTAAAACTTACTAATAGATGGCTAAAAGGTAATTTTGCAGAAAGTAATAATTTAAAGTAATTACAATAAATAGATTAAAAGCAAACTTTAATTAAAATGAAAATAAGTAACTAACTAAAGGAATTGAATGAACCACGTAGGTGAACTAACTATTCACCCATTGAACCACTTGTGAACTAATCATTCATGAATAAAATCACCAGTGAACTAACCATTCATTTTCCAAAGTCATCCTAACTAAATTTTATGAAACATCTACCCTTCATGTGAAATCACCAAGTATTATCTATAACCGGGGACATGACTATTCAAATAATTTTACACTCTATAGATATTGCACAATTGTACACACACGATGTGATTATCCTCACGTTAAAGAAAATCACAATAAAACCTTTACAATGCTCAACCTCAACTCAATCCTGCCCGCTAGGATTTCACATTACACCCCTCAGAGCCTCATAAAAATTAGCAACCATGTTCATCACAATGGTGAGATTGAAATTGAAACATCACAAATTAATCAATTAGGTCTATCCTTACTTGACATGTGGTTTGCACGGTAAAACTCATATCAATGGCACACAAAGTTAAATCCTAGACAATACTCAGGCGAGACTTTCACATCCCTCAAAGTGAATCCATACTCCTCCTTTACTGCACGATTACTCATCCAAGTGAAAACCAATTTTGTATAACCAACACCAATAACACACCACTATCATAGTACATAAATTTTATAACTGTGGTTACATCAACGATTCAATATATCATTTAGTTAAATTTAATAATTAATTATATGTGACAATAAATCTAACAAGGTTATAAGTATGGTGAAGCATGCTAATTGTACCATTCATATCTGGACCTTGATCTTGACCATTGTGACGTGAGAGGAGGTACTCAACGACGGCATCGATGCCGTTGTGGTGCAAACGGAGCGCTACAGCGAGCAGCGACGGCGCTGAGGTCTGCCATGGTGTGTAGATCGTTTGCTGCAATGTCATCTTGTCCGCGGCGGCCCGTGCTACTGCGAGTGGTGATGAAGTCTGGATTTCGTATGTATCTGTGTCTGCACGCGGCCATGGCTGCGAGGTTTGCAGCGGCGTTTACGTCCTCATGTGGCCATGGCGTCAAGGGTGCAACAGCATGAGCTGAGCTTTTTATTGTGAAATTTTTGTCTGCTCATTTTTCTGATTTTTGTCAATTCATTTGTGATTTTTTTCTTTGTTCGTGAATGGTTCGAGCGCAAGGGATCGTGGAACTAGAACTCTAGTTGTTTGCTAGATCTATGCAAGATTTGTGCTAAGGAGATACTTGCTGCCGAAATGTGTACGTCCGTCGAAGCATTCTGTGCAGTTCTTGTGCTATTGGAAGAGACGCTGTGATTTGTTTGTTGGTTTCTTTAGCCAATTAGCGTTGCATATTTGTGTTCTCGATGCAACCTTTGTGGGGTTCTTGAGGTCTGCAAGATTTTTCTTTTGCATCGATTTTATGCCATGAGAGCACATGCACGGCGGCCGGGGTCAAGACCATGGTGGCGCTCGGCGATGGCGGCTGGGCCACGTCAGTGTAGGTGGACACGCAGCGACAAACTTGAGCCCACTTTAGGAGTTGTATTATTTTTTGTTTTAGAGGATCGTGTATTTTTCTTTGCTCAACATTGAGCTTCTCTCAAAGTGTAGTGGCCCCATACGTTCCCACCTGAAAGTGGATTAGGCCGACCCATTGCCCTCACATTCTGTAGTGGGTCGTGAGGGCCTGTCACGGCCCGGCCTGTCCCGCCCCGTTTGCACCCCTGTTAGCGACACTCCTGTATACCCAACACAACCGAGAGCTCCGCGAGCCCGCCGTGGATCCGAGCAGCCGTAGCCGGCCCGTATGCATGGACCACCTGATCGTAACGAAGTCAAAAGGATGGGATGGTCCCGTTCCCGGGCGCGGCGTCTGCTTCTCAACGGACGCAAGACGGGTGCCGCCACGCACGGCCACGCATGCATGAACGTCCGGTCCAGGCTTCAGCTCCTGTTGGTGTGCCGCGCGCTGGCCCGACCAAATATCTTGGCCGGCCAAATGGAGCGTGCCTGCCGGACCGGCCCATAGACTGCTAGCTCAGGCACGACCTAGCACGAGGTAGTGTGGCACGAGGCAGTGGACCGTGTCTGGACTATCGCATTGGCCCAATGTGCCGGCACGGTATGACACGAATAGTGTCGGGCCAGGCACAGCATGGTACATCACAATATGGTCCATATGGCACGGTGACCCGATCAGCACATGTAGCCCGGTGAACACAACCTATTAGGCACAAAAATTCTATATATTTTTTGAATTATTAAATTTTTTGCGTTGAAACAGGCTAGCTAGGCCTACTTGGCCGTTGGGCTAAACGGACACGTGCTAGCTCAGCATGGTTCAAACACCCACTGGGTCATGCTTGGGCCGTCGCTTCAGCCCGCTGGCCAACACGACATAACATGTTCAGGCTGATGGGCCAAATCGGGCCCATGCCAGGCCATAATGTGCCCCCCATTTGGATAGGTTGGCAGCATTGGGTCGCGTCGCGCATTCATCGCTCACCCTAGCTTGGGAGAACTACTAATGTGAATGCGAATGTGATGTCGATCATCAACATGGATGATGAGAATCTATTCCGACTGATTTGCAATTGCAACTGGGCAACTGGCTAGTGTCCATGAGTTTGTGCTCATGGAGATGTAGGAAGCTTTTTTAGTACTCCTAGGAGTACATACTTACACTTTTAATATACCACTTAAACGAATGTGTTATACTTATTTACTACTTTTGGTATACTTAAATACTAATTCTAATATATTCTAATGCGATTTGATTGAAAAAATTCATCAAAGTCCTTTATTTTTGCTATATATATATATATATATATATATATATATATATATATATACACACACACACACACACAAATTATACTGTAAAAAGTGGATTTTGATGAGATTTTTTTATGAAACTCACTTTAAAATATTTTAAATCATTATTAAAATATATCTAAAAAATAAAAAATATAACAACATCACTTAAATGGTTTATAAGGGTCACGGTATCGGCACAAAAGGCTAAAAGTACCGTCTGTCCCTGAATTCGAGTACGTCTCGGTTCTGTGTACATACTCGTTGGAACGACAACCGCTAGCAAGTACTTAGTTTCCTTTTGATCAATTTGACATGTATTCATAACGTATATATATCAGGTACGTAGCTGCACTCGATCGTTGCATAATGTCCATTGCTACTTTTGACAGTAGCAATGGCAGTCTACACGGAACAACGCAAGCATAGATGACGCTGTCGCGACCCAACCTCCAAACTCTGAACTTTTGGTCGTATCCATATACGACCATGACAACAGTCTCAAAAAGAGGAGATATATACGATCATGACAACTGAGAGGCCTACCAAATCTGTAGCTCCACTAGCCTACACTAGCTCTCGCCGGCGCCGCTAATAGAAAACCTAACGCCATTCTCGCGATCCTGAATTCGAGAGAACGACAGAAAAGAGAAACTTTCGCCCCTACTCGATATATATGACACTATGTGATCTTTTTTTGAAAAGAAAGTGCGAGCCTGAACTTGACAAGAGAGCTTTAGCACCCTCTATATATCTCCAGCTAGCTGTTTGACAAATGCAACTTACCGCCGAAGACAAAAAAACCCTTTTTTTTTCCCCTTGCAAGTTGTGAGTTGTGACCGCGACGTTTGAGGGGTCGATCGAGAAGGGGCGAAAGGCGCGCGCGCTTTCTGCTCCGGCCATGCCCATGCGTGCCCACACCGCACGACCTTGACAGTGCGGCACAAACGCACGAGCCGTGCATGCAAAAGCCTCGCGCGCGCGCGCGGTGTCGCCCAGCTTTGCCGCTCGGCCGGCCGGCCGGAAAGCAAGCAAAGGCTAATTAAAGCGGTAAAGCCTTGAGCTTTTTGCCTCGCCTGTGCGGAAAGGGAAGGAATCCATTGGGTGGTGGGTGCGTGTGGGGTTGGCTCGTCGTGCGCAGTACGTGTGGATGGACGTGGAGAGGAGGGAATGGACCAGGCCGAGCCCCCGTGCAACCATCATCGCTTTCCTAGCCGTCCGGCCTAGAACGGCCGGGGCCGAGATCTTCGGGCCGGTGCCGCTTTGGCCCGTTGCTAATTCCGTTTCCATCCCTCATGCATAAGACTGGAATCGGATTGAATACAAATTAAATAGTATTTTTACCATAGTCATATTCATATTTTGTAAATAAACACGAATATAAATTTGAATATTTTTTAATATAAATACAAATCGAATATTGTAATGAATACGAATTCAAATTGAATATCTTCTTAATTCGGTCAAATCCAGATATCCTCATAACTTATATAGTATGAAGATATTAATGCTATTTTATCCTCATACAATCACGCTTAATTATTCTAATTCATTTACTTCACCTAAAGAAATGCAGGTGTTGGTCTGTGAATGCTACGGCAGCAGATCTGTGGTGCGGAACTTAAATATGGGGAGAGACAAGCCATCTGATTCAAATTATGAAGACATTAATGATATTTTATTCTCGTACAATCACACTTAATTATTCTAATTCATTTACTTCACCTAAAGAAACACAGGTGTTGGTCTGTGAATGCTACGGCAGCAAGGTCTGTGAATGCTATGGCAACACGATCTGTGGTGCGGAACTTAAATATGGGGAGAGACAAGCCATCTAATTCAACGAATATGTCACAATCTAAACAGGACTAGGTAGGGCGTGATTTTCAAATACCTCAGGATTCACCATAGAGAAGTTATGAGAAGGAGAACTCGGTGAATGACGAGGCACTAGCAGAACATGTTTCAAAGTTACGGTTTATTTGTGAAACACAGAAAGAAGATGCTCCAAAGCCAAGAAAATAGGCTATTGAGAAGGCAGCCTGTGACACATGTGATGCGGGCCACGTAAAGGCAATGGCAAAGCATTAGGAGACTCAGCACAAACCTATCATGTAAAGGCAATCGCAAAGCAGTAGGAGACTCAGCATGAACCTATCAATCTGATGCAAGATACAGAGGTGGATTTACACGGTATGGACTGTTACCCATCTGACAATACTCCAGTCAAGATTCATGACTTTGATTTGATCTCTGAATGCAACTGAAAACATATCCAAGTTGATGAGAAAGAGTTGGCCCAGTAGAGTAACCAGCAAGATTGCAGTAGTAAGCAAGAAACTGAGTTAAATTCTAGGATACCAAAAGATTTAAAACTCGATAAGATGTCTAAGGCATATGTAGGCCTAAATCATTCCCTAAATTTAAACCCGGCCACTTTTCTTAGAAAGAGACTACTGGAGGATAAAAGTGATAAACAAACTGAAGGAAGTGGAATGGAATTGGTGCTCAAGGATTGAGAGATAACAACTAAACCACATAAGAAAGGAAAAAACAAGTGCAGTTACGATAGTTATAAAAAACAACTAAACTGAGGCAAATTCATTCTACTCAAAGCTTCTTTGATTGAGTTGTGCTTTCATTAGTTGGGAGAGTACTATTAGAATTACTTGCGAAATAGTTATAGAAAGTTTGTTTCTCCATTATAGCAAATTTATCAACAAAATATGACACATCAATTCTAATCGAACATATAAATCATAATTTTAATTTTAATCTCTAGCAATTTAAATTTGTCATTGACAATGATACAACATACACAATACTGAACTAATCAACTAAAGACTTAAGACTTGCTGACGAGTTTACCCTCCTCTCGTGCTGAGGCAATGATAGCTATCGCCCGTCGGGGGCATGATCATGTCGCCATGTTTGATTGTCGGTCGGCCATCCACTCGGTCAATACTCCAAGTCCAAGGCCGCAAGTCTCCAAGAGACTGAAGAGTGAAGACTCCCAACTCCAAGTCCTAAGTCTCTACAAACAACAGTCTCCAAGACTCCAACCAATTTCCAAATCCCCCCTCCGGCCATGGCCCACGGGTGACCAGCACCCCACTCGCCACTCGGGTCTCACCGCCTCGCCCATTTTGGACTCCAACACTCCCCAAGTCCCCAACAGACAGCTCCCCCTAGGCCTCCCGTCAGTGCTGGTGACAGCAACTCAGGTACTTGCGCTTATCCTCCTCTTGCCACTTGCAAGCCTCCAACCTCGGGCCCTTGCCCCTCAATGCCTCGACCGCCACCGCCTCTTAGACTCCCGCTTCCTAGATCTACTTGGCACTGGAAGCCACAAAGTGAGCGGCCTGTTGGATTTGCTCTCCTCATAGCTCCAGTAACTCGATAAGACATTCTATTCTCTAAGATGTGATCTAAATCACTTAGACCAACAACGCAGTTTTGCAAATTATCTTTCCAATCGGTATTGGATAGTTTTCTCAATTGCCACCTATCGGACTCAACACAAAGGCATGATGCCCAATGTCTTGTCGCCAAAATCGTACGCTTGCTTCAAAGTCATTACCACTTGAAACGTTCTAGTTCTATGGCACACTACATCACACCATAGTCTATGATGTCCAATTACTTATCATCATAATCGTATATCTACTCTAAGGACCATCACCAGTTGAAACACACAAGTCCAATTGGCACATCATATACATACATTTATCTCCTCACGATTCTTATCTTTCTCTCGTGTTTCTCTACTTGAGATGATGCTCCACCTAAACTTATATGACACACCATAGCCTTATGACCCCTTCTGTAACATCGGTTTTGCCACTTACTGCAACAATCGTCAAGCACTTTGCACATTAAAAAACAAATAATTGATCCGAGCATAAATGATATGCAATTGACTATCATTAGTTAATTAACACATGCATGGACACACACACACATGATTCACATTTATATGGACTCCCATTATGACTAATACTTGCATGGTCTCCACATGACTAACATAACTAAAACTAACGGTGTCAACCATGCTAGTCCGACCACCAACTCTCACCTGTCAGACCACCCTGCACTGGTCGGTTAGACCGCTCATCGCAAGTCATCGTAGACCTCTTTGGAAAATAGTTATCTCCAACTACGGGCAGGTATTACCATTACTCCAGTCAAATTGCATCCCAGTGCTAGTCAAATTGCTACCACCGTCGGTCACAATACTGGCAGGTCTGGCCGCGAGACAAAGGTTGGTCAGACCACTCCTGGCCGGTTTGAGCGCCTGCACCGTTACCTCCTTGACAACGAAAATCAGAGAATAAAAGACACAAAATCAACTCAAATTTTGACAACAAAATACAAACAAAGCTGAATATTTATCACAAACATGAGATGGGCTCTGCATAGCCTTATACGACTTATAAAGAAGCCGAAAGAACATGGTGGGCCTGCGGCTTTCAGTTGCTGACACCACCACCCCGAGCTGAAGCCGCGGGGGACCAGGGCTCAGGCTCAGGCTGGTGCGCTGCCTGCCACTGCCGCTGGCGCCGGTCGCTGCTCTGCTCGCACCCGGATGTCATCAGCGCAGGCGCAGCACGACAGTACGTACATCCATCCCCTTCGACCAACCAACAACGCCGTTGCAACTTACGAGGGCGCCCATCCATGCATGCTCGGATGCTCCCTTCCAGTTCCACGCAAAATCCAGGCCCATCCCCACGGGGTGTGCGCGAAACTGCAATTTCTCGCCGCTTTGTGGTAACCGCTGGTGTGACGAGGAGTGAGATGACATATCTCACCGAGTGTTCGCTACGGTTTGGCAATAACAGCGTGGCCAAAAGAAATGTTCGGTTCGTTGCCACACTTCGCCGATCAAACAGCCCCTCGCGCTTTCTCAACTCCCATGAGCCGCACCAGCGTCACGACAACAGATCGGGGAGGGGATGTGATGTGATGTGATGTTACTTACCGCGCACCGCGGTTCCGCACGCAGAAAAAATATCAAAACGTACACGGGCAGTCGTGGTGAGTCCCTGTTCCTGTGTCCCAGGGACCCATCGTCATCAAAACGCACTCTTGTCTTCTCCGGCAGGCAGAGGCCCAAAACTGGTACGGCGCATGATGCATGCATGTACCCGTGAGACAAGGGTCATCTGGTGACAACTTGTTATAGCAGTAGCTAGTGTGCTTATGCTGCGAGTGTGAGCGAGATCGACGCGAAATGCTCACATGCATGTGTGCCTCGTCGTTTGGCCCGAGCAGTGGTTCCCTGTTTACGCTGCCCTGCCTGGCGGGTGTCGGTCGTCGCTCGTCAACGATATAAGCCCAGCACGGCGTGCGTAGGCTTCCCCCCTCTTCGCCTGTGCCGAACCATGCAATCTGCGGCTGTCGGCCGCGAGTGTGTCGTGCGGATGCCACTTTTTTTCTTGCGTCATGCAAATGCAGATGCATGGCAATAAGAAGTACATTTGAAGAGCGCAACTCTGTGCTAAGGGCACATTGAGGGGGCAATTAAGGGGATGAGTGTTCTAGTTGTAGTATAGGATTGTCGTGCCTTGTTGGACGGGAGTCAAACATGACAAAAGGACTAGCATGTAGTACCAGAAATAAAGCCATGGCGGAAATTTTGAAGGAACATCCAAGACTACAGCCTTTAGGCTGCATGTTTTCGGGGACTAATTCTTAAAGAACTCTTTAGGCTCCCTTGTAAACAATTTTTAGTTTTGACTCGTAGAAATTGTCTTGAATGTATTTGTTTCTTAACGTGGTTTTTCTTTATATCGTCCGTGGAGAGTTTTTTATTTTTCTTTACTTAAATGTTTTAACTGAAGATAAAAAAAACATCTACCATGGTCGAATTGAACAGGTCTTAGGTTTTTTTGTTGAAGGGATTCCATGGTGATTCGGGGAAACTAAAATATGCAGTTGAGTGATAAAAAAGGGTGTCCCAAAAGCCGCGACTACTTTTTCCACAGCGACGTGCTAGCTGAAAAAGATCTGGGTCGCCATCTGCAGAAATGGAACACAGAATCTTCGATGTTTATATTAAGTTACAAAACTTACTACCTACAAGAAGAGTCTAATACGCCTCTTGCTTTTCGTTGAAATACGACCAAACAGCACCTCGCTTTGCATTTGGACCTCTATGTTCTCTAAATTACAATATGATACTTCTACACGCCTACGGTCAAACATAGAATTTATGGGTCAAAAGTAGAAGCATTATAGCATCTCTTCTTTTCAGCTTTTATAAGCTATTTTTCTAGCTTTTCTATAATAAATAGCTCTCAAACAGAGTGCTTTCAAGACTGTATCTATAAATTGATTGTAGTACACACTGTATCGATTTCATTTATATTGACCAAAACCATAAACGAGTTTCTGTTATTCTGTACTCTATCACGAATAGTCCAAAAGCCATAAGCCGTAGCTAGTGGGTATTTTTGGGCTTACGGTTTGGTTTTCTACAGTAACTAGTTATTAAACGGAGTATCTTTTTAAGGCGGAATCCATAAGTCGATTGCAGTAGACACTGTTCTGACTTCATCTATATCGGCCAAAATCGTAAATAGGTATCTCTCTCTATACTTTCTCTCACGAGCAATCAAAATTCAAAAATATAAATCAAAATTAATAAGCCACAGTCCAAAAGAACCCACCTAAAGGCTATAAGCCGAAGCCAAGAAGAACAGAAACATAGTTTAGCTTAAGGTCCATTTAAAATAGCTTTTGCTAATGGTTTTTAGCCGCTGCTGTTGGTTTTTTTTGTTAAAACAGACACTGTAGCTATTATTATCTTTTAGCTAAGACATTCAATTAAAGAAAAATAAAAAGGAAAAATAAAAAAACGTTATAATCTTCACCGATAATGCAAGGGAAAAATGAAAGAAAGCAAAAAAAAGTCTTTTTAAGAAGCTAACATGTTCAAAACGGTTTCTGGCTTGAACGGGATCTAAGCCTATCGCATATGTATGTTAAGAGTAAGTTTCGAACACCCGCATTTTTGCAAAAAACAATGCACTTTTTATAAAAATTATATAAACTTATTCTATTCCAAACATGACCTAAAATCTCTCTAGCATGACTGCTAGGGCCTGTTCTTTTTGGTTAGGGTTTATAGTTTTTGGCTGAAATTTTTGAATTTTAGCTGTTTACAACAGAGATTGCGGAAAGAGAGATACTCGCTTGCAATTTTAGATGGTATAGATATTGAGTTTTTAACGTGTACTATAATTAACTTGTAGACCCCGTTTTGAAAAAATATTTCGTTTAAAAGTTAGCTACTATAGCAAAAACCAAAAACAGCAGGCCAATATGTAATATGTAAGGAGGAGGATTCTTAGAGCTACCGAGGCCATGGATTAGAGGCTTTGCTTATCCAAACATGTGCCAAATTTGAAATTGTTTTGAGAATAGCTTTTACCTTAGCCGAGTTGGCCTACGACACTAGCAGGACATGAACCTAGAGGGCCTATGAAGGGAGATGTCATGGGATCCCTAGGTGCGATCTCCGACTGATTACGTATATGGTCTCTAATAATTTTGCATTTGTTAGGGATGCCGGTGCACACCCGGCACCCAACCTAACCCCGCCTCGAGAGTCCACTACACCTCCCAGGACTTGGTGACACAAACACAAATCGCACACAACGTAGGGAGCAAAGCGCAAAAATATGACAAAAAATTTTACTACTACAGTGGCTCCACCGTTCCCCAGAAAGCTGCACTCCGCATAGCTTGGCCGGCCCTTTGATCGTCCGACCAATCGAAGCGCCCCGCCTTTTCTCCCCCTCGTCCCGCCGCTGCCGCGCCGCTAAAATCCCCGCGCGCTTCTCCACGACCCGCGCTCGCCTGGGGCCGCGGGCCAAACCGCCACCGCCGATGCCGAATCCACACGTACGTACTCGCACTGATCGTCTCGTCTGCACCGTCCCGCCTCGCTTACGCCCGCCCAGTCGCCATGCATCGCGTGCCTGCCGAGCTCTGGCTTTTGGTAGGAGGAGTTGTTCGCCTTGCCTTCGTGCACGGGCCTGACCTGACCTTGACCACCGCCTCGTTTCGGTCCTATAGGGCTAGAACTTTAGATGTTAGGACGATGTGCGCAATTTGATCCTGATGGGCATCTATCTATCTACTAAAGCAAAGCAAAAGATAAAGAATTGTGGATTTCGCATTGTATGCGAGATTAGCCGTCGATTCTGAGTGCTGGTTGTCTAATCAGTCCGAGATCTCACATAGTACTGACCTAGTTCGTTCAGTTCTTTTTCTGAACTGAAACGTAAAGAACGGCCACGCTTGCCAAGTTGCCATGCAACGCATGCTGGTTAACCATGGTCACCTCTTAACCGCACCACCACCCAGTCTACCTAACCCAGGCGCTGAACCCGAACTGTCGTGCCTTTCTCTCTCGCCCTTTATTAATACACACAGAATGCAGAGAAAGAAACACACAGACGGAAGAGAGGACTCCTCTGCACACTCCACGCTCTCCCCCAGCTCTTTCTCGGATCATGAGAAACCGCACAAGAAACTTGCAATTGTAGGCAACATTGTAATCAGGGTTAAGAGGACGCAGACGAGGGTGCATGCTGTTGGTTGTGGATCGCAGCATGGAGGAAAGACGGGCGATGAGTCGGCAATGGAGTCACCCGCGTCCTTCGTTTCTTTGCCCCTCTTCTCGCAGTAAGAGAGTCGGTACCCTCTGAATTCCTCTTGAACTCGGCATGAAGCGCCCCGGCGGCTGCAGCCCCTCCCTCCTCCCGATGGCCAATCCGAATGGTAGCCTCTGTTCTCTGTTTATTGTGGGAATTCGTCCTTTTGAGGTGATGTCGTGGTGAAAGATGTCAAAAATTGAGTCTGAAAGATGTGTGAAAAATTGAGTCTTTGTGCGTGTTTGATTAGATGATGGTTTCAGCGGGGTTGGGATGGAGGCGGAGAGGGACGCTGAGGAGGAGATGATGGCGTGCGGCGGTGGCGGGGAGAAGAAGCGGCGGCTGAGCGCGGAGCAGGTGCGCGCGTTGGAGCGGAGCTTCGAGGTGGAGAACAAGCTGGAGCCGGAGCGCAAGGAGCGGCTGGCGCGCGACCTCGGCCTGCAGCCGCGCCAGGTCGCCGTCTGGTTCCAGAACCGGCGCGCGCGCTGGAAGACCAAGCAACTTGAGCGCGACTACACCGCGCTCCGCCACTCCTACGACGCACTCCGCCTCGACCACGACGCGCTTTGCCGCGACAAGGGCGCCCTCGTCGCCGAGGTCCGTGCTGCCAAGCTGCTCACGCCGCTTAATTACGCTGCTAAGCTGTACCACAGGCGCTGTTTCTTACATGCATAATGGCTGATGCTTTGTTGGTTACGTCATAGATCAAAGAACTGAAGGCGAAGCTAGGGGACGAGGAGGCGGTGGCGAGCTTCACGTCGGTGAAGGAGGAACCGGCGGCCTCCGACGGGCCGCCGCCTGCGGGTGTGGGGTCATCCGAAAGTGACTCCAGCGCAGTCCTGAACGACACGGACGCAGCAGGCGCTGCACCAGCGGCGGAGGCGCCGGCTCCGGGGTTGGGGACACTTCTTGCCACGCCCGGCGCCGGGGCGTGCGCGGCTGCGAGCCACGGCGAGGTGTTCTTCCACGGGAATTTCCTCAAGGTGAAGGACGACGAGACGGGGTTCCTCGACGACGATGAACCGTGCGGCGTTTTCTTCGCCGACGAGCCGCCGCCGCCGCTGGCGTGGTGGACCGAGCCCACGGAGCACTGGAACTAGGTGGAACTAGCCTTGGGGAGGACGAGACATCTTGGGAGGGGACGCGGATCGAGTTGTCCTTGAATCCACCGTCCACTGCGATCCAATGGCTCCCCTAATTCCTTGCTTTCACACCCGTTTCCACTTGTCAGTTTCGTTCCCTCCGCGCAGCCCAACTCGGCCCAACAACAAGAATCGCAGGACTCGCTCAAGAGAAGAGAAACCCACCGACGACAGCTTCACCGCCTCCTGCACGCGCAACGGCTCGACGGGGAACAACAGAGGCCCGCGGAGGGGACGGTGAGGAGGACACGGCCGCAGCAGACCCCGCGCTTGGCCTTGGCGGCGGCGGCCCTGCGGTGTAGGGGCATCGAGCGGTTGCCCTGCGTTTGGGGGTGGGGCGTCGGGCGGTGGCGACGGCGACGGCGAGGGTTTGGGCTCCATGGCTGCGGTGTGCACTGGGCGCGTGCTGCTACTCTCGTCTTCATGTAGCTGCGACGGTGACGCTGCCGTCGGTGGGTTCTCTTCTATCTCGAGCCAGTCCTGCGAAACTTGTTGTTCGGCTGAGATGGGCTGCGCGGAGAGAACCATACTGACGAGCCATTGAATCGTAGTAGACGGTGGATTTGAGGACGACTGCACGCCGTGACGTAGCTTCACTCCGCGTACTTTCGGAGGGGGAATAGAGAATTCAGGACGGAGGCAGGGGCTTTCTGCGTATTTTGTAAAATGGAATTGTACTCAATCCCCTTTTTTTTTGTCAAATTCTCGCGCGCATCAGCAGTAGCAGCCTAGTACTACCATCATCTCTCGCCCTTACCCCTTACTTAGTGCCTAATTAATCTACCAAAGTTGGGCTCCAATGTAAAAATGCCATCCAAAAAATTTGTTACAGTGAAGCTCTGGAAAAGAGGGAAAGGGAGGGTGAAAGGCGCAGTGAATAGCGAGGAGCGAAGAGGAAGAGGTGAACAAGGAACGGAACGGGACGAACGGCCGTGGAACAGTGACTTCTCATTGATCGGACTTGTTCGCTGACAGCGATCCACAACGTGAACGTGCTTGGCCGCGCTCGCGCTTCCACGGCCTCCTCCGCGAAAGCGTGGCTTCCTCCCTTGATCGATTCGAGCAGTGCGTGCGTCCATGGCTGGTTTTGGAAGCTCGCACCTTCCTACTCTTCGCTTCCTACAGCGATAGGCAGTGGAGATGGGGATTGCTTCTTGAATCTTGATCATCCGATCTAAGATCCAAACGGTTTAGATCAATATATGGATATATTTTTTTGAATGTGACTTATAGTTTTGACTAAAATTTTAAATTTTAACTATTTACGATAGAGATTATGGAGAGAGATATACTCGCTTGTAATTTTAAATAGTACAAATGTTGGGCTTTTAACGTGTACTATAATTAACTTGTAGACTCCATCTTATAAAAATACTTCGTTTAAAAGTTAGGTTCTATAACAAAAATCAAAAACCATTTTGAGAAACTGAAAAAAATAAGTCCATAGTAGTACTATTGATGATTTGCCATCTTCAAGAATGGGCTTAGCTTTTGCCACTCTCAGCGTTGACAAAAAATGCCATGTAGTACATTAATCTCTTTAAAATTTTTCATTTTCTTTTCTTTTTCTATAAATAGACCTCTAAGAAAACAAATTTTCAAAAATGGATATCACAGCCATAGTATCATCTCACAAATAAAAGTCAGAATAAAGGCGTTCATCTCACATCCATAGTATGAGAATAAAAGGAGTTCATCATGACATCTCAAAGCTAATTGTGGCGCCGTGCTATGCAGGAGAAGTTGCAGAAAGAACACGTGTCACAATTTGCCTTCATATGAATGATATTTTGTGAAACAACAAGTTTATTTTGTTAGATGTGAACTGTTATTTGCTTTGAGATGTATCCTATTATGAGATGATCCACGGCTCATACTATGTGTTTTGATGAACTCATTTCTCGGTCTATTTTGTGAAATCTTTTGATATGCAGTCTATTTATTTGTGAAATTTTTAAATTTTGGGCTAAAAGGGATGAAATGGCATACTAATCAAGGATTAATGCAAAAAAAACGTTGAGAGTGCAAAAGTTTCATCAATTTTCTATGGTGTGCACGGTGCCCTTGCTACCTTATCTGATTTACAGCAAAACCTTCCAATCCGACAGTAAAGAATTAAACTGTTTTCTTGTGATTTTTGTTCCAAAATTTCTGTGTTTCAAACGATCATGATCTAGTTATTTTAACCTTGAATCAGATGCAGCATAAGATCAGGGTGTGAGTAGCATCATTTGAAGTTACAATTTCTACTATAATAGGTATTCTTTTCAGTTTTTAAAGTTGCTTTTGGATTTTTCTATAATAACTATATTTCAAACATAATATATTTTCAAGACGAGATCTACAAATCAATTATAATATATACTATAATAAATTTATTTATATCGGTTAAAATCACGTACGAGTTTCTATACTCTATACTCTCTCACATAAATAATCTAAAAATCATAGATCATAGCTAAAAGTATAAGCCGAAACAATAAAGAACAGGTCAAATGTCTTTGGTATAATTAAAATTTAAAATTTAAAAACATGTTAGCCTATCATGAACAATGCAAAGGAATACGGAAAAAAAGAAAATACAAAAAAGCCTAAAAAATCTAAAAAATTAGAAAAAACAAAATTACTGAATAGTAAAAAAAATAGAAACCAGAAACAGAAACTAAGTTGAACAGGACCTGTTTCTCGAAGTAGATTCCTTGCATAACTGTAAAAAAACATTAATTTTATTCACTCCGTAGACATTTGCAGGTGCTCTGCACGTATTTGACTCTCGGTCTACTTGGGGCTTAAAGGCAGCTTGGGCCTCCGAAAAGCCGGTAAGCCCCTAAACGGGTCAGCTTGCAAGCGACTTATGGCATAAGCCGAAAAAGATAACTAGCGAAAGCCAAAAGCTAGGTGGAAAGTGCTTCCCTAGCTTGTTGTAGGCCTTATTTATGAGAGTGCCCTTGTAAGTTGGAGTTACTTAGCCGTAAAATACCATTGAATAAAAAAGGATGGTGGGAACTGAGGAACCCTAGCCCCGTTCCAATCGGCCCCAATAGAAGGGGTTCGTCCTCTCTCGTGTGAGAGGCGAACGGCGCACCCCAGCCCGTCTACCCGTCCACCATCGCCCGTGAGGCCGGTCTCCCATGCTGGTGGACGCTGGCCCATGCTCCTCCCCTATCCGTTTTGTGCAAGCCACCGTCGACTCAACCTCCCGCCATCGAAGCCGACTCGGCATCCTGCTCCTCTTCTTTCTGGTCTGTGCAAGCCACCGCTGGCTTGGCCTCCCGCCGTTGACGCCGCCCCAGTGCCGCCTGTGCATGTCGTCGTCGGCTCGGCCTCCCACCTTTGACGCCGTCCAGAGCCGCATACCGCTGGTAGCTCCTCCGAACTGTCCCTCTCTCCACAGCGCGGGGCAAGTAAGGTCGCTGAGAAGGAACCAAAGGGCCATGTGAAGCAAAAAGCTACTAGTGTTCGTCCTAGCCCAAAGAAGAACAAGAGAAACCCTACGATTGGGGAAGTGAAGTGTTTAGTGGACCATATTGTTAGATTGATCTCCACCGATTAGCCCAACGGCTAATCGGGCCTTGACTCGCATACGATCGGGGCGTCCATTATATCAAGGCTGGTGGGCCTGTCGTGACTGCGCAATATAAAGAGGGGTGGAGGCGGCGACGTCTCACGAGGTCGTGCGAGCCGCAACTCCACCCAACAAACCCTAACCGATCTAGAGGAGCGCGCGAGCGACGGAAGCACCACCGCCGCCACCGTCGCCGGACCGCCGCCGCACACGGCCTTCTTCCCGGCCGTCGCCGCGTGCGCAGACCTCACCAACGAACCAGCGATGGCCGGATCCTCCTCCAACGCGACAGACGGTTAGTACTCCTCCCTCTCCCTCTCCCTCTCAGATCCAAACCAAGACCAAGAACAAAGGGTTCCAACACATATGACTAGTAGCAATTCTGTGACATCGCAGAGAGATGGTAATGACAATGGGATTATACGACACATGCGGATGGCTGTCCAATCTGGAGTAGAGGAAGGGAGTGATGAACATTTCATTGGATCAAAGCTCTTCAACGAGCATTTTTCGGTCCATAGAGAGCAATCATGGAAGGGTTGCTTGGCTTAAGAGGATGTATAAAGACCAGAATAAGAACTAGATGTTGTAGTAATTGCGGTATAAACATATATATAAATATAATTCCAATATAATTATCCACACACATGAATGATATCAATTCAAATGTAAATGACATAGCATATATGAAACTATATGAATTGAACATATCTTTCAAAGCATAAACAATATTCAATAAAGAAGGCATTAAACTTCGAATCATGAATATGTATGACATTGTAAAAATCATGAATCAATTAAGACTAGCAACAAGCTCAAGTTTAATTGATTATTTGTGCTCTCAGTTTGTAGGGTTACACAAGTCTAAAACTTGGCCGTCCCGCTACTATTGAATCATATACTCTTCATAGATTGATTATGCCAAATAAAATTCAGTCTTTGAGCTCTAGAATTCTACAGTTTCAAGTTTAAACAATATATATTCAGCATATGTGTGCATTCAACCAGCAGCCAAGAATTAATTAGTTATAGCAAATCCAACCACACACAAGATGTCCTTTTGCAGTAAATCAAACTTAATTTGCTAAGTATGACTTCTAACAGATCTGCAACATGAATATGGAACAGCTCTAAACTAATGACAGCACAAGCCGAATCACACACATACAATATATCTTTGTCTAGAGTTTAACTTGCAAGGCTTACAATCAGCAATAATAGAATATGATCACGAACCAAATGACAGTAGGTGACAGTAACTAGAGCCCAAAGACTATTTAACCAATCTCAGTATATGAATTCTATCATCACAGAGCAACATTAAGCCCACTGTACTTTGCAATTTCTCAGATATACTACAAACTAAAAACTGCAAGATATGAACCGAAAAACTCACTCACAGGTGATATTCGAAATCACCAGAAGGTCACAGGGCTAGACGTGCTCGTGAGCACTGTCCCAGAAAACCTATTGCCTCTCAACACCACCGTGAGAGAGAGCAGTAGGCACGGAGATACAAAGCCCCACCTTTGCCTTCACGAACCAGCAAAAGTCGAGGTACAGGGAGTAGGCCGCACAAGTGCAGGAGAGGAGCCGGCCAAGCACCTCGCTGTTGAGAACCAGGGAACACGGTCGGCCACTGGATCCAAATGACCACAGAGAGCCGAGTACACCACAAGCAGTAGAGGAACACAAGAGAGGAGAGGATGAGTGCACTTGCCTTCTGTGTTCATCTCAAGGAGGAGCAATCCCCTACTTATACCCAAGAGGAGAAGAAGAGGAGAGCTCTCTGCGCAGGCGCCCCAACGGCCAGGACCAAGTCCCACGATCCGACGCCGCTCCTCCCTCCCCGCTAAGCTCGCTCAAGCCAGCCCCGTGCCCTGAGAAAACCGGATCGGGGTAGACTAGGCCGCACGAGGAGACCGGGCTGCAGGGCGAAGCGGAGAACCGGCCACCGGGTGGGGCAGTGCGAGACGCGCCGACGGCCAGGTGGCCGCCGCCGCCGGATGCGCTACTGCCGCCGCCGGCCATTCCGCATGCGCCACCGCTCCTCCTAACCCTCCTGTGCGCTCGGGTAGAAAATGAGAGGAGCAGAGCTGCTCCCTCTCCTTATCCTCTCTCTGGCCCACTTACAAGTGGGCCCTCCTTTTAGCAATTGGGAAATTCCCTTTTTGCCCCTGCCATATACAACACTAGAAGCCTTCTTTATGTTCTTTTTATCAATCTTTTATGTTCTTTTCATGTTGGATTGAACTATATTCATCTCTATGTTGGAACCAAAATAATTTGTACTTGACACGCCATGTATGTTTGAACTAAGTTCATGTATGGTAATGTTTAAATCAGATTAACATATGGTTCCCACCATGTATGTTTCCACTATTCATGCATATTTTAGTCCACCTTGTTATGTTGCTTATATTATTTACACTATTCGTGTCTAACTTTAACTCTAAAAAAAATATATAAAATAAAATACAGAATAAGTGATATATATTCATATTAGTTTCAATTGCATCTCTAGCTAGGGAGGCCTGCCCAGTCGCTCATCATCGGCATTGGGGTCGCATGGCTGCTCGTACTGTCTCAGTCCTCAGGGAGCGGGGAAAGGGGTCGCATGGCTTTTGCTCTTCTCCGATTCCCTCACACGCACGCCGTGGTGGATTGGTAGGACTCGTCGTCGCCGGCGGAGCTCCGGCGTCCTGGGAGTCAGATCCAATGCAACACGCATCGGCCCGCACCACAATCGTTCGATGGGCTTGCGGCTCTCGGTCTCGACTCTGAAATGTACCAGGCCTTGATAGATGGGCTTTAATTGAATTGCTGTCGGTATTTCCGCATGCGATGGCAGGCCGGACCTTTGGGACTAATCGGATTCATCTAGGACAAGGCACACGCAGCGTCTCTCTTTCTGAGGATAGGACAAGAATTTTGTAAAATAAAAAAAATACAAAAATTGGTGAGCTCTAAGACCTTAGCGTCTCATTTGAAACATAGGAATTTTCCAGATTCCTATAGCATTTGAACCCTTTTTTTTTGTTTTAGAACGTAATAGCGCAATTGAAGTGATTCTCTGATAATTTTTGCGTTCAGACAAGACGTATGTGATTCTTCAATTCACAAGCTCGCGATCGAAGATGCACACGTAAGTTCATTATTGGCAAAACTCACCGCGCGAAAATAGGAGACAACGGCATAACAAATCTGCTAAAACAGCTTGGCAGGGTGCTACTCTTGACGCGACGTTGCCGTCAGCCAGCCTCACATCGTTGTGACTGCGCGTGGTTCCCGCCGCGATGGGGATTCTTCCGCTCATCAGAAGATTCAGCTTCTAGGTTTGAACTTCTTACTTTTATTTTTTTTTCTGATTTTTTTATTTTTATTCCTTTGTATTATTGTGATGATATAATCTTTTTATTTTTAAATTTTAATTATATTTAAAAAATTATCGATAACTATAGTAAAAAATCGCTACAATATAAAATAAACTAGAAGCTCAGAATTAAAAACCCAACACGAACTGCAGTTGTTAGTGAAGCGTCGTTGATCTTTGAGCTTCAGGTGTACCACCTCAGGTAGTTAAGTGCGGGTTGGGGAAGGAGAGCGGAGACCAAAACAAGTGGACTTTTTGAGCGCTTGTTTGAACCATGCATGACAAGTCGAGCGAAAGCGACCAACCCAAAAGTCTCCAGAAAATCGAATCAGAATCACTGAACGATCCTGGTTTCAAAGTGGGTCGGGTTGGACACCCAAACCGCGCGACCTGAGGCAGTCTAGTGCTCGTTCATAACTAAATAATATTCCTGCCCGCCACTGAATTCTTCACATCAGATGTGTCACTGTTGAAAAAACATGAACTAGTTTTTGGTTATCTTCATTGCGCCCCTTTCCGCCTTTTTCTGATTTGACTTGCTTCCCGTTAATTTTCTTTCTAAATTCGTAGTGGATACTGGATGCGTCTGCTTTTGATACAGCACAAGGCGGTCGTCTGCCTCATACTTTCGTCGCCTCCACGAGCTTTGACGAATTGCAAAAGCTGTGGCTAACAGTACTGCGCCACACAGCCCCTTGCCGGCTGCCCGGCTGCCACCATGTCCTCGGAAAAGAGCTCAAGACACCTGTGTATACAGACACACGAGCACCTCGGGAAGCCTGGCCGTGTGCACGTCAACGTATCACGTCTGCACCGGCGTATGGACCGCGCGCCCCAAGCCCGGCCCCCCACGCGACACGGGAGCTCCACTGCGGCGTACGTACTGTGCCGCGTAGGCGCGCAGCGCAGCGCAGGTTGACAAGGCCTCCGCTGTTCGGCGGGCAATCGGCAGCGGCAGATACTTCAATTCTGCTGTGACTGCGACATCGGTCGCGTTCGGAAGCGGGCTCAGATCCGAGCGTTTTAGCGCGCAAGAGCTGCCTGAACGGCATGCGCCCGCCGGCCGCCGTGCCGTGACGACCCGATCGATCTCCTCCGTCTCGTGCTTTGCGAAAGCAGAATGTTTGACGCGATGGGTTGCCGTGTCACCCGGAACATGGACGTCTGGAGAAGAAATTCTCTCGGGTGCCTTGCCTTTGTTATCCAGGTTGCCAATGCACACGTTGCACGCTGCGGCTGCTAGGGCTGTTCATTCGGTTTTTTCGGTTTGTACGGTTCGGTAAATACGGTTTAATTGATAAATACGGTTTTAGTATTTCGAGAAATACGGTATGGTATCGGTAAATACCATTTTATTTCGGTACGGTATCGGTTAATACCAATTTTACCAAAGTTTACACGAATTGCTAAACGTTAATCTCATCTTCAGACTACATGTAAATATGGAAATATGGAATGGAATGGAAATATGGAATTGCTAAACGCGAATGGAAATATGGAATGCATGCAGTACAGTACTACATGTTTGCATGCAGTACTACAGGTGGACGCGATTACGCGAATGGAATGGATGCAGTATTGGCAAACGCGAGAAAAGTGGTATGCATGCAATACTGTATTGCAGTAGCAGAGCGCCAGAGCCCGTGGCCCCGCGCTCCTCACCTGCATGCTGCATGCGCGCGTCCGCCCGCGTGCCGCGTGCGCTTGCGGCCTTGGCGCCTTGCGCTCCTTGCCTCGCCTGCATGCGCGCGTGCGCGTCTGCCGGTTCGCTCGCCTGCGAGTCGCTGCGACTGCGGCCTGCGCCCGCCCACGGCCCACGGTCCGTTCGGTTTTTTCGGGAATTTCGGTTTTTCCTTGATTTTTACCGAAAAAACCGAATTGTAAAAATACCACTTTTCTCGCTACCGAACCGAATACCGAATACCGGTCAAACCGAGTTGACCGGTTCGGTTCGGTTTTTTTGGTACGGTTTTTTCGGTTCGGTATGAAAGTGCACAGCCTTAGCGGCTGCAGCTTCTTCCTTATACTGGCCAGACCAAGTAGTCTTATTATTGGATTTTGCTAAGCTACGGGCAGAGCAGCAACTGGGCGGCCGAATGGTGAAAGGTAGATATACTAGATGACTACACGTCTACATGATCGAGCTAACATAATAATATTGTAGCTTCTTCGACTGTCCAGCCACCGATCGACTTACGTGGATACAGGGAAGGACGGGACGTGTCTGGCAGGTGGTTCCGTTTGATTTGCATGGGGAGGGATCACGCAGCAGTGACGTACAAAACAAAACAAGAGGAAAAAGGTCTCACTGGACCCGCTCCAATGGCACGGACCCAACACGACTGCAGGAGAGCTGAAAATGACACAACATGAGCTGCACGACACGAGCATACCTTTTCCCCTGCCTCCCGGCCGCTTCTCCATCTCTCGGGCCCCGGACCAACAGAGGCCCGTCGCGTGCGCGTGGGGCGCTGGAAGCCGAACCTACGGAAGTGGCTCCTGGTTTTCGCGCCGCGCGACCGAATGAGGTCGGCGAGGCCGAGCCAAGTGCCAGCCAACTCCACCGCCGCGCGTTACGTAGTACGCACCACGGTGCCAGTACATCGTATCATAGTCATAGGCCACAGCGTAGCACGAGCGGCAGCTAGTGGCACGGGCCGGAAGAACCGAGCCGGCCGGCGTTTTTCCTCGAGCGCGTCAGCGCGTGTGAGCTTTGGAACCAACCGGCCGCCGCGCGCCGCTCGGCGCCGGCTGATCGGCTCTCGTTCCCGCAGGAATCAGGATCGACACATCAAGTGGATGCAGTCAGTGGAGCCGGCCAGGTGCCAATGTGCCATGTATCCCTGGGCTAGTGCATCTCCGTTATGTGCGCGCGGTATGATCAAGCGATATATGTCGGCGTGTAGGCTGCCAGTTTCGGCTCTACCACTTAGGAGTAGTTCTCCTCCTCCATTGTAACTGTGAACAGAGGACGTGGTACCGTTGGGCCTGTTGGTGATAGCTGAACTCGTAATAGCTTGGCTGGTAGCCTGGCTGAAAGTACTCGGTATAGTGTATTCCTACCACGTTTCTAGTCTCATTTCAGATGCCCTAGAGGCCAATCTACCACTCCTCCGAGGTGCAGTTTCACGTGCCATTGTTTCCTCCTCGATCGGGCCAATGGAGAGCACTGGTACTACGTACTTAGGGCAGGCATAACATGGAAACACAAGAAGAGGAATATATATACAACGGACATGCATGAAAGTCAAGAGCATGAAAACGATAAGAAAAGATCCAGCCGTGTCAGTCGACGCCCAGCCCCAAAAATTCCAACCCGAGGTCACGAGCTCCATGTAGATGTGGCGAGCCACCCAGCCACGTCAGCCAGTCCACTGCAGGACTACTCTCCCCACTGACCCCAGGCAAAGCTTATCTTGAACGTAGTATAATTTTGTTACAAACCGTATAAATCCTTCACATGCCACGGTCAATTCCCGCGTTCTGCATGGCTCTAAACGGTTTCAAGGTTCAATTTTTATGCCTCCGTATTTCACCCCCCCCCCAATGATGGGCAATTGAGTATGTTCACACATGAAGTCTTTTGTGAGCTAGCTATTCCAGCCCGCCAATTGATCATGGTAGGACACGCTATCTGTAAGTTTAAGGGCTTGTTCTTTTCGGCTGTGGCTGATGGCTTTTTGGCTATTTACGACAGAGATTGCGGAAAAAGAGATACTCGCTTGTAATTTTTGATGATACAGATATTAGTTTTTTAACGTGTACTACAATTAACTTGTAGACTCCATCTTAAAAAAATACTCCGTTTAAAAGTTAGTTACTGTAGCATAAGTCAAAAGCGGTTTTTAGAAGCCGCAAAGAACAGGACCTTAATTATATGGTCAGTGCACGTGTACGTAGACACCTAGTAGTACACTTACATGTGTATAGTACTATGCAAGTGATTACTCACTGCATATATATAGCAAGACTGACAGTACCCCATTTCATTTCGTGTGATAACAGTAATCACGAGGAATCATGCCGAAAGAATGGCTGCTTGTTCCATCGTTTGTCTTGACGTGCGCTCTAGTAAATGGCCACATCGCATGGGACCAGGTCCGAAGCTGATTCCTGTAAAGCTCCCGGTTGGCTCAGCTAATCCTGGTCTAATCACGCACCACAAAGATTCCCACTTTTGTTAACCCTAACCACATAATTAGTACTACTTGTTAATGACTCTGACAAGTCTGCAACCCGACAAAGCGGAACCAACCTGTTCCAAGCGAGCAAGCATTCCTCTGTCACTCGAGCACAACAGATCTGGGACAGCTGTGAAGTATTTCAGTTGAGTGGACTTTGTGCTGAATGATTGCACTGCACCGACTAGGGAGGCAGAGATGGCGAGAGGCTAAGTACTGAAACCCAGCATAGCTCGAGTCGAGCAGAATGATGATGGCCCAGCAAAAAGTGGCATAATCGATTGTTGGGCCAGCAAAAAGTGGCATACTTTAATTGATTAAGCTCTGTTCATATTAATTTTTAAATATTGTTTTCATGGTAAATAATTTTTCAATTGTACATATCTTACAAATGAAATATCTTTTTAATGTAGAGTCTACCAATCGATTGTAGTACATACTATATCGATCAAAATCGTATGTAAATACCTCGCTCTGCAAGGTTTTCTGCAAACTTTTACTATTTATAAACTAAAATCAAAGTTAAAAATCTAGTTCTCACGCATCTCTCACGTAGTAGTAGAATAATTTGTGTGGTGCCTCTGCTCTTCTTATCCTCTTCGCAGAACAGCATAATTCTTAGCAAGAATTTATGCTCCTTTTGGACTGAATAATACTCCTAAGAACACGAGATGTATGGTGGATGGATATGCAAATGATGGCGCTCTATGGATCAAAAATGCGTACTACACTGCAAAGCAGTTGGATACTGCCACAGTGCCATTACTTAGGCAGAACAGAGCAGTTGTGTTAGTCTGTTTTTTTCTTTAAAAAAGAGAGGCAGTTGCGTTGGTTGGAAAAGGCCTCGCTCACTGCGGAGTTAACTGCTGCTCCTTCACCGAACCCAGACGAGACATGAACATCGCTGGCCACCTGTCTGCAAGGGAATAAAGATATGGAACAACCAACGTCAACCTAGTGTAAAGACGGGGCGATCGTCTGAAACTTTTCGCTCAATTTCAACTAGTGAGTCGCAATCAGTCCGACATCATGCGAGAGCGAGACATTTGGTAAGTTGCTGCTGAATTTCATGTCCCAGAAGAAATGGGAGAATCCTTTCCATCGTATCATATTCGTCAGTACAGCCTCTTGCCCATTGTTTGATTATTGTTGTCATGTCTGAAATGAATATCCTTGTGGAATCAGATCGAAGAGACTAAACATATCTGACAAAAGTAGTCACAAGTCAATTATTTGTAGTACTCGTCCGGGCGTTCGTTTTAGCGATACCTTTTAACTTTTGACTAAAATTTCACTGTAATTGATTTTTTTACTGTATCTAATTTGGCTTTTTAGACATAATTAAATTTTAAAAAATAGAAAAATAAAAAAAATATATTAGACCATCACGAACAATGCAAAGTAACACGGGAAAAAAATGCAAAAAAAGCCCCAAAAAATCTAAAAAAATTCAGAAAAAGATGAATTACTGAATAATGAAAAAAAAGCTGAAACTAGAAGCTGAAATTGAAAAAAAACTGAAACGAGCGAGGCCTTAAGATTTGTCAAAATTTTAATACTGATTTTATGTATGATTTATTAGATTTGAAAAACTTTCAAATTCCTGGTCACAATCACATAGAAAAAAGACATAGGGATTTTTATACAGATTTGGGTTTTCTCGTATAAAAATAATAACCATACTCCTGTGTGGCTATTGCTTAATGAACTAATTACAACTGAGAAAATAATGCGAAATGTCTTGCGCTGCTTCCGTTCTGTCACGCTCTCATCTCCTCTTCTTCCTGACGTCCACCTTTATATAGCCCGTGAAGCAACGATAGTTGTTTCGTGCCAAAAGACGTCCTAACGCTTTGAGTGATAACAGTCTGACGGAAGTTATTGTCAGAGAGACGTGGTATCCCGCTCATCATATGGCGGTTACTGTCAGAGAGAAGATATGCGTAGTTATTCTTGAGAATAAGTGCACATGTTAACTACCTTATTAGATAAACTCATGATGTAGTAAGTTTCGTGGACAAGCTAGTCGGAGATAGGCTAGTCGCAAGAGAGTCTACGACCACAGGGTAGTCACAGGAAAACTTACAACTACATCATGCTCGTATGAGGACTTACGACCATGAAGTGTTCGTAGAAGAACTTACGACTATGAGATGATCATAGAAGGACTTATAACTATAAAGTGATTGTAGAATAGCTTTTGACTACCCTGTGAAATCTTTTTTTTATAAATAAGGGGTATACTCAAGGAGTATTATGACATAATCAATATCGTTTATAGATAATTAATAATTTAAGGATTATTATATCCTTGTCAAGATTAAACATACTTTTGTTTTCTTACTACATACTTCAACTCAAGCAACGTGAATTTCTCGACCAAGATCGCTTTTGGGAATAGGCGACAATTATTTGATGTAACAAATTTATCTTTTTACTAATTTACTCATTTGATAACGTACTTATTAGGTAGCTCATACTCAAATTTAATTTGCCCAAAATGCAACGATTGCTTGCTCCAAGTTACCATTCAGTCTAACTTCTGTATTTCCTCCAAGACACCATCAGGATTAAACTGATCGGAGGTCGTATACGTCTTGCAGTAGGGTAGCTAAAAGACCATGTGAGAAGGTCTAGGATTTTATGTGATGAACAATTGTCAAGTTTGTGGGGTTATAATTTAATTTTTACTCAGTTTGCACTTTTTAGAGGGTGTTTTGTTAAGAGGAACAGGTCAAACCAATAAGAGTGTGTGTTCTAGTTGGTTTGTGGTTTTTGAGAATTTGGTTGTGGTTTGGTTTGTTGGGTTTAGGTTAGTGTATTATGTTGCAGGAAGTATGTTGTGACTAACGTGGGTCAAGTTGTGAAAAATTTGTGTCCGAAAATGATTTTTCTTTGTGTTTAGATGTGCAGGGAGGTTTGGAGTAAACCATAGTCAAAGACAAGAATTGGGGCTACGCTCAAGAGGAGCCGAGGCCTAGACCATCAAGGATGCTGGGTGAGATGGCTGAACTCAAACATGACACAAAAAAGTAGAAAATGTTCAAGCGACGGGTTGCACAAAGTGGCTTGATCAGTCTAAGTGAGGTGTGGCCCGATAGAACAAGAACGAGAGAGACTTGCCGATACGTGGCAAGCTAGTGATGCACATACACATCGCAAGCATGATGATTGCTTGCAACGGAAGATGAAGACCGAGTCAAGAGTGTTTTGGTGAGCTTGCCAAATATCGAAAACCATGTGGATCAAAACCGCGACACTTGAGCGACGTTTGGATAAGTGGTTTAGGTCAAGGAGATACTGAAAAGATCAAGTGGATCAAAGGCTATGGACTTAGCGGATTTAGGTTTATGCACTTTAGAAAATGTGCATGAGTTAAATGTACGAGTAAAACCCGTGTTGTGTAAGGTTAACGGGTTACCCTGGATATGCTAGTGGGTTGATTATGTTCATTTATTTAACGGGTTAGGTGTAGATTGATTACCTTATCTATTTAACAGTTTAGATGTGGGCTGATTATTTTATTTATTTAACGGGTTGATATAGAGACTTGCGACCCAATCATGTTGAAGGGAAGGTTCAAATGGCAGGTCATACCAAGTGGCTTGGTCGAACAAGTGAGGTGTGGTCTGATAGAACCCAACTGAGAGAGATTTGTTGACGTGTAGCAAGCTAGTGGTGTATATACACTTGGTAAGTATGATGATTGCTTGTAACACAAGATGAAGACTAGATCAAGGAAGAGCATTTTGGTAAGCTTGTGAAATACCGAAAACCATGTGGATCAAAACCGTGGTGCTTGAGTGATGTTTGAAAAAGCAGTTTAAGTCAAAAAGATACTAAGAAGACCGACTTGATCAAAAGCTAAGAACTTAGTGGATTTGGGCTCATATGCTAAGTACTCTTGAAACATAAACTTAGTTTTAGCCAAAAGGATTTTTAAAACCGCCAATTCACCCCCTTTAGTCTGCCTCTTCGATCCTACAGGTGGTATCATCTCTTATTTATTAGGCTTCTTTGCTTAGAAAGTAAAGGACCATGACTAGTGACATAGAGCACCTCAATGAGACACTTTTATTTGATGGCACAAATTATACTTGTTGAAAAATCTGCATGTCTTGCTACTTTAATGCCATGGCCCTTAAATATGGTGGATTGTAGATACAGGCTTTTCTACTCCAAAGGATCCTCTTGCTCCAACTATTGAGGAAGAGAAATGCTCATATCTCGACGCTCAAGTAACTAATGCTTTTTTTAATGCTTTGAGTATAGAGGTGTTCGATGTCGTATGCAATTTCAAGAGTGCTCATGAGATATGGACACAACTTCAAGATAATTATGAAATGTTCACCTCAACCAAGAATGATTACATGGAAGAGCAGATGTCAGAAGAAGAATACTCAATCTCTAGTTCCGACAATGAAGAATCCGTGACACCTCCACATCAACTCATTGATTTATGGCTAAAAGCAATAAAAAGGTAAATAATAAAAATGACAATGATGAACTTACTTATGATAAATTGATGGATATGCTAGAGGACTTGAATGAGTATCTTAGTAAGGAAAAGTCAAAATTTAAAGTATTGAAGAATGAATTTCTTTCTCTTAATGATTCTTTTGATAAGCTAAAGGAAGCTTGTGAGACTCTTCTTCTCAAGGATCTCACCAAGTGCAAGGTGGATATAGGTATTACATGTGATTTATTACATGATATATCATGTATAGTTTCTAACTCTTGCATGACTTCTAAGGTTAACATATCAACTTCTTATGATGATATACTTGGCATGACTCGTTGCTCCCAATTAGATACTTTTACTTTCTCTATGTTTATTGAGACTAACCTTGTAGAGGAAAACAAATAACTCAAGGCCCAAATCACCAAATTGTGCAACGACTTAGAGAAGTGTTATAAAGGAAACTTCTTTCTTGATGATATCTTGAACAGGCAACGAAGCTTGAATGATAAGAGAGGTATTAGCTTTAACTCTAAGAAGGAGAATAGTAAGACACAGCATAATGCAAGACACACAAAGAATGTCAAGTGCTTTAGTTACAACAAGAATGGTTATTTTGCCTCAATGTACCACAACAAGATAAATGGTAATCAAAGACCATCAACAAAGAGGCAAGTTGGCAATAAGAAAGACAAGATAACTATGGGTGGAATAAAACGTCAAACTCGCTACAATTGCTGAGAAAAAGGGTATTTTAGTAAGGATTATCTCAAAGGTATCACTTCTGAACCTATTATCTATAACAATCATTATTTGCTTAAAAATGCTAGAGATGGTTGTAGGATCGAGGAGGTCGACTAGAAGAGGGGTGAATACACGGTCTTAAAAATTCTCTTTCAATTAAAACAATTTCTATTTAGCTAAACCAAATATATAATGCGGAAGTGTAAATCAATTCAGTTTAGCACAAATAAGGTCTAAATCAACTAGATTCATCTAAGTGCACAAACAATCTAAGTCTATGTCAAAAGTTTGCAATCATAGGAAAACAAGAAATTAATTTAATTCCATGAATATAAATTGCTTCAATGTAAGTTGAGCACAAGAAAATAAACCACAAATGACACACGATGTTTTACCGTGGTGTTCGAAGACTTGTCGATCTCCCCTAATCCACGTTGAGGAAAGCCCAAATAAATTGGACCGGCTCCACGAATTAAGCCTTCCTCCTCAAATCCACTAGTTGTAGCTCTTTCCCGCTCCGGGTAGGTGAGAACCAACCTTCACAACACGCCGGGTTTTCTCACAATCTTCTTTGAGAAGATCACCGCGCACGACGTCTTCAACGCCGTCTAGGAGTCGGCAAACTCCAAGAGTTTTAAGCCAATCCCCTTGCTTGACTCTCACCATGTGCAACAAATGCACAAGCTCAAATGAATACAAAATCCACCTCTACATGCAACATATGCAATTATAGACCTCTCTCCTTGCTCACAATGTGCAACACTTGCACAATAGAGTGGAGAGGCTTACACTAGCTCAAGGAAAGTGAAATGAGGTGCCAAAGAATAATCTCTAACTGGCCACAAGTGAGTATTTATACCTCACACATAAAAACTAGCCGTTGGAGCCAAACTACTGAAAAAATCAGGGAAATTGGAACTATCTGCGTTATAAGTGCGAAACTACCGTACTTTCACTTTAACAGCTAGAAAAATAGCCGTTGAAAAACAAAGTGCAGAACTACCGCTGTTGTAAGTGTGGAACTACCGCAGTTATTTGCGGAACTACCGTACTTCTGTTTTTTAGCACAGACGATACTCGAAAAAACGGTCATAACTTTTGACTCCGATGTCAGAATTGAGTGATCTTGGACTTTATGGAAAGCTTATTCAGAGGGCTACACAATCCATCTATTTGCATGATCTTAAATACATTAGATCAATGCAGAAATCATAAGAGATCTAAGAAGTCACTATCACGATCTAAGTCCAAAAAAACAGTAATACATAATTTTAGACCATACCAAGAGATAATGTATGACCTCCAGCAATTTACAAAATATATTTGCAAACTTAAATCATAGCACAAGAAAAAGGTACATGGACTTCGACCATTTGCAAAGTATAGTCACATGTTGTAAGGATTAAATGCATGAGTCTCAACTATTCGCAAAACACATTTGCAAATAATGGTATCATGCCATGGAGAGTTAGAGTAAGTAAGATTAAGCTATCAACACATGATAAGACTCAAGCTATTAGACAAGACCCTTCTTAATAGTACGATAAATCTATACTAGCAATCTGGTCTTCTAATCAAACACCAAGACCAGTAAAAGACTAGGTACATATCCTTAGCCTTAACTAGTCATACATTTGCCTTTAGCATTCTCTTGAAGCTTGACGATACTCATCAACACATGATGCATCTCCTTTTCTTGATGACTTTCAACACATAAAGCCATTTTCCATCTTGAACCCTTACTCGATAATTTTCAACATATGAAGCCATCCAAAATCTTTATCATCATAGAACATAACCAATTTATCCAACTCATGAAAAATGTTAGTCCCATAATGTGATTATCATTAATTACCAAAACATACCGTTAACTTATAATGGTGTGTCTAGATTCTTCAATCTTCCCTTTGGTAATTGATGATAACCAAAACAATTACAAATAATTGAATATAAAATTTTAAACTTAAAGTGCGGTACTACCGCTGTTATAAGTCTGGTAGTTCCGCTCTCCGGTAGTACCGCTCAGGAATTGTGGTCATACCGTTCTGGGGTAGTTCTGCCATTCAAACTCCGGCACTACCGTTTTTCAGAGAGACTAAGTGTTTCAAGGGGTGCTCTCTGAAAAAAACGTACCGCTGGGATAGATTGGTACTTCTGAACATCGGTAATTTCGCTACTTGGTGCGGTACTACCGCACTGCGGTGTTCCGCCGTTATAAATCTGGTACTACCGATTTCGGTGAGCCAAAGTCCCCAGTAAGGGTGCTCTCTGAAAAAAACGTACCGCTGAAAATCCGGTACTACCATGGTCCGGTAGTTCCGCTATGTACATTGCAGTACTACCGTACCCCGGTAGTTCTACCTTTAACACTGCGGTACTTCCGATTTTTCTGAAAGAATACAGTTGACTTTAGACTTTAAATTCAAATGCATGCTGACTTTTGTCTCGATCCATATTGATCTTCTTATCAATCTTTGCATGCATCTCCAAATATTCAAACGAATTCCGGGACTAAACCTTTCAATCACTTGACATACATGTTAGTCCCTTTTTGCAAACACAAACAATTGAGTATAAAGCAATATGATTTAATGTGAATATATATGAACTATACAAGTTTTATATACTCAAATGATATATTTCAAAGTAGAGATCCCAATGTATGTGAAAAAAGAAACATGGATCAATACTAATAAAATCACAAAACATAGAGTGAACTCCCCCTAAATATGTGTATACAAGAATATATAATAAAAGCATATGCATATATTTATTTTAGACTTTTAGTGGAGTTTAATCTATATTTTAGATCCAAGGAATGCACTAAGATGTAAATGAATGTAAGTGTCGAATACATACCTCTTTGGTTTCACTTTTCCATCCAAATAAGACTAAACCATATCATAATCAATCCAACACATTAGTTTCATAATTGTATTTGTCATTATTACCAAAACCAATATAATGGAGTTTGAACTTACAATGGTAGGATTATTGTTAGATGATTTGGGTGCCTAAATCTATAGTGACTAACATTTATGGACCTAATCAAGTTTTGGGTACCAAAATACGTTTAAATGTTTAATAAGTACTTGAAAAAGCATTGGAGGCTTAGCTCATTCATGAAGATGTGAATTTCACCATGTGCAAAAATTAGAGTCAAGCATGAGGATGATTATTTCATATCAAGAATCAATATCATCTCGGTAACAAGCCTTTAAAATTGAAGTATTTAGCCTTTGCCTCCGATAGGTTGCATTGCATTCAAGAAAATCCTTTAAAAATTGTATTCTTGCTCTTGTTCAAAACTTCATTATTGTAATCTTGAGGAAAATAAGTGGCATATTAAGGGGGAGTGGGAATGGTGAATGGAGAAACTGTTTATATTTCAGAAGCTTTCTAAAACCCAAGAGGTGATTCATGCCTCTAGGGAGTTTGAAGACTGTAATTATAGTTTGTGGTAATAACTATTTGGATAATAATTCATTAAATCTTGATTAGATTTGAAGGCGTTCATGAAGAGCGACTTTGTGCCATTCTATTATGCACGGGAATTGCTTCACCTTGTGGAGAGCATCACACAAGAGAGTGATACTATTCAAGATTACTATTTTAAGCTGCAAAGTGCATGCGTCGTGCCGGTGTCACTAGTCTATTAAGTGAGAAAGCATACTTCAAAAAAGGCTTGAATTCTAAGATCGCTGTTGTACTTCCACATAAATATTTTATTAGTGTGATGATATTGTGAATTGTACTATTGAGATGAAGAAGAGAGTTAAGGAGAGTCATGCACCATAGTTCCATGTGAGCCAACCCTTCTATTCTTATGTCTCTATTGGTGTGACACATGAGAATAAGATCGAGTATGTGATTTTTTCTTCGGTCAAAGAGACATGTAGTGTTGCCCTAATGCCATATATAACACTTGAGATGCATCAAAATCCATGTGAGATTAAGAGCCATATAGCCAAATTGAGTGTGAGTGTTAAAAAAAAATAAGTTGTGTGATTTCACCATATGTGAGGTTGAGAGTATCCAAATTAAGTGTGAGAAAGATACACCAAAATACAAGGTAGACGATAGACAAAGTGAGATTTATTATGAAACTAACATATTAATATCTACTTCTAGTATTGTTTCTTACATTGTGCATGTTGAAGACAATGAGTTGAACGTTCAACAACTGGCACCATTGAAAGCAAAAAGATGAGGAGATACCCACGGTTGGGGAAGAAGTGCTTGCTGCCCCCATTGTTTTATTATAAAGATTTGATACCTACAATATCTACATCAACTAAGGAGGATAATAAAAGTATCAATAGTGGTGCTGAATTTAAATGTGAAAATATGAATAATTATGAGAACTCATGTATACAATCGAAAATACCATATTTTGAAATTTCTTTGCTTAAATTCTATGAGAATTGATTGGGGAATTAGAAACGCGATAGGGTTTTGCTGGGTGGTCGTGAAGTTCAGCGCGTGTATTCTTGCAAATTAAAGAGTATTCGTTCTTGAATTGATAACAGATGATCACTATGATTCAAGAGACTATACGTAAGTATCTTGATTATACGTTGAGAAGATCGGATGACCCTGTATCACATAGCTCTATGGGCCTGTTCTTTTTGGCTGCGGCTTATGGCTTTTGGCTGAAATTTTTGAATTTTAGCTGTTTGCGACAGAGATTACGGAAAGAGAGATAATCGCTTGTGATTTTGGATTGTACAGATGTTGGACTTTTAATGTGTACTACAATTAATTTATAGACCCTATCTTGAAAAAAATACTCCGTTTAAAAGTTAGGTACTATAGCAAAAGCCAAAAGTTGCTTTTAGAAGCCGAAAAGAACAAGCTCTATAGCTACTAAAATGAAGAATCGTCGAATACTTACGAGAAATTTTAGAGGCATTATTCACCATATCTGTTGCCATACCGGTCGCATAGTAGTTTCACTTGATTAATTGCAGACTTTCTATTTAGAACAATAAATTTTCACTCTAAATTTAGAGAGGCAATCCTAGAAATTCTTGTACTCCCAACGAGGACGTGTCAACCCTGATCATCGTTCACCTCACCACAGTACCAAAGTGGTGGAGAGAGAGGAGGCAAAGAGAAAGCCATTAAACAAACTTCATATGATTGACCCATTAGAGCCAAATTAGGCACCCCAAATGACAGTTTTATAAGAGCTCACCCGGTACTCGTCGACTGCTTTTTATCTCTTCTCGAACAAACTCCCCCCCCCCCCCCCCACCACGTCACCCCCTCCTCGTTGTCCCATTCGCCCAAATCGAAAGGGCAAAGGAACAAAAGCACTAGCGCCCCTCCTCTCGTCACCGGCGATGGCCGACGGCGAGACCTCCGGCGCGTACAGGGAGTTCAAGGCGCTGGTGGAGACGGCGAACCGGAAGTTCGCGCGCGCGCGCGACCTGCCGCTCTACGGCGGCGGGGATCACCACAGCCGGAAGGCGTTCAAGGCGTACACGCGGCTGTGGCGGCTGCAGCAGGAGCGGCGCCGGGAGCTCGTCGCCGGCGGGCTCCGCCGGTGGGAGATCGGCGAGGTGGCCTCCCGGATCGGGCAGCTCTACTACGCGCGCTACCTCCGCACGGCCGAGCCGCGGTCGCTCGTCGGAGCGTACGTGTTCTACGAGGCCATCTATAGCCGCGGTTATTTTGCCGCTGCCTCGGCTGGAGGCGGCGACAAGCACCAGGGCCTCCTGATCCGGTACAAGGAGCTGCGGTTCCTCGCTCGGTTCCTCGTCGTGGCCATGCTCATGCGGCGAGCCGAGGCGGTGGACCACCTCGCCAGCCGCCTCCGCTCGCTCGTCGAGGAAACGAAGTCGGCATACCCTGTAAGTAACTTGCCTCTCTTGCTTTGAATTGGGGAGTCTGAGTTAAATTATGCGTTTGGGTTATAGCTGGGATAACGAGATGGTTGCCTTCTCAATTAGCGAACGGAAGTTGGGATTTTATTTCGGAAGTTAGTGTTCGTCATTTGTTTTGATAGAAGTGATATGCACAATTGCACAGCGCTATTTGTTCTGTAAGGAACTTTCAAGTTAGGGATTTTGAGTTGGATTGACATTGAGTCGAGGAGAATTTTTTGGGTGCTACTTAGTTTCAGTTACTATGTCATTTTTTGTTGTTGTAGGTGACGTGAATCATGCTTTTTTTGGTCATCGATTTAGTTACAGAAGAGCGTAAGTATCGCTCTGTATTAGTGGAGATTGAGTATAGTAGGAAGCAGGGAGGATTTGTGGTCATGACAGGGAGTTTGGGTTGATAATTGTTTCATTATTTAGTGTTTGAATTCCTTACGATCTGAACCTCTGAAGCAGTGGGAGTGTTGCCTTCGGGTTTTGGAATTTTGGATTACGTGAATTGAATGATGGTTGAAATCTACCATATTCTAAATCAGGGACAAAAGATGGGCCTTTTAGTTGGTTTCAAAATTTTGAGGTTTCTCTGGATACAAGGGAAGTATGAATTAGGGCAATTTCACAAGCGGTATTGTTCTATTGCCTATCAGGAACAGACTAACACATCCTTCTCTAGGTTCTCAATTGACATATGAAAGATGAGTTGAAACCTGTGCATGAGGGGTGAGTAATGAATGCTTTTATTGCTATGCTAAATGAAAGCTTGGCATTGTGGAACTTATATTGTGTGAACTTTCTTTGTGTTGCTTACTTATTTTCCCCATTGGTTTCTATTTCATTCATTTCATAAAGTAGGACATGTTTTCAACCTGTTGTGTGTTTTTTTAGAACTAAACCTGTTGTGCTTATCATTTAGTTCTTTCATGACAACAACATTTTGGCCTCCTACTTCTTAGAAAACCAACTTCAACGAATGGAATCAAGTGCTTCAAGAGCTTGGGAGATTCTTGAAAGCTGATGGAGCATACAAGGGATCTAGATCACTGAGATATGACAACTTGTTTGATTCTTATCCATCGAACCTTGCATCTATTGCAAGATTCCATTCAAAAAGAGTACTGAAACTGAAGGAAGCTGTATTAACAAGCTATCGCCGAAATGAGGTTACACATTCATATTTTCCCTTCATCAATAATTTTACTATCCTTCTTTTTTCACTTGTTTTGAACAATAATACGTTGATCAGTTGAAAATATCCCTCACAGAATGTTGTGTGTAATACAGGTCAAGTTCACAGAGCTAACTTTGGACACTTTCAGAATGCTACAGTGTTTGGAGTGGGAGCCTACTGGGTCTTACCAGATTGCTTCTAAAGAACTTAGAGAAAATGGCACTATAAGTGATCAGAGTGGACCCTCTGGTCTGATTGATATTCACCTTTCTACAGAAATCTCTGATGGAAGTCTTCCTTCAAATCCTCAAAAAGCAATTATATATCATCCTACAGTCTCTCATCTTCTAGCGGTAGGTGGCTTTACCAATTTATTCCTTTTTCTTTTCAAGTTCTAGTTTTGCATGACTGTAGGAGAGGGCCGAGAGGCAGATGAAAATATGGTAGAATCACATATACTTTTCATAGGAAATTGCTTTCTTGAAAAACAATAATGATGTCTCATGCTCACCATCCAGCAGACTGGATGCAGATAGTGTGAATGACGCTTGTGTTTTGAATACTGAAATAATGTTATGTGCAAATGTGCTTGTATTTTCTACAATTCAAAATCATGCATCAGTTGACCAACCATAAAAACGATACAATACCCCATTGAAAATTGCAACTAAAAGGCGAGAAATTGTGCTACGCTAAGCATAATTAAGTCAGAAAAAGGGGGTTTCCTGCACTCCTGCTGCAACATGGTTGGCAGGCTGGCCCAAGTCCCTCACTATGAGCTGGATGTGGTCATACTTTGTTAGGCTGCTTTTGCACATTCCATCTTATGTGGTTGTGGAACAACTTGCATTTTGTGGTATACTCATTACATGCTGATTGTGAAAAGATTTTTCATCTGTGCAATGTTGCATTTCTGCTTAGCACTGTGGTTGCTTGCTGCGATCCATTGAGATATATTTATATCTATGAGCTTGATGTTTCATATGATTTGACAATGTGCATATAAATGTTATACTTTTCTTCTTTTTAGAAGAATTGGATGAAAGCAGAATTGAATATCGGAGTTTTCAACACAAGCATTGCCAAATTGCACGTTTACTACCAATAATACTGTCGTTAGAACATGTCTCCTTGTACATAGGCATATGAATGTTATACATGGATGAAAGCAGAACTGAATATCAAAGTTTTGAGCACAGGCATCGCCATATAGTACATGGAGATGTTTAGACCTTCACTACTAATGATACTGCCTTTAAGACACATCTCCTTATAGGTAATATATGCATGATACTGTGTTACTAGTGTTAAGGGTATCTAGGTCATTTCCTATGATATAGGGTTTGAGTCCTTGTATGTCCATGTACTATATATACTCAACATTTCACATTTCCATTCTTCCTCACCTTGTAACATGGTATCAGAGTCTTAGAGCTTAATCCACATTCTGCTGCTGCTGCCCCCGGGAGGAGCAATCTTCACTCCCGGGGGGCAGCCACCGATGCCGGCCCCCTGATCCAGCCGACCTCGCCGTCCTCTCCTAGCCACCTTCGGCCTCCTTCGCGTCGCTGGCCTGCGTCCGCCTCGCATCTGGCCGCCTCCCGTAGCTGCCGCTGCTCCATCATCGCCGACCCGTCTCCTTGCGCCATCCCGAGCCACCGTTGCGCCCATGTTGAACCTGTGCCAATCTTTTCCCGCCCAGATTTGGTCGCTGCCGCCTCGGATCCGGCGACCACCGCCACGGATCCGGCCGCAACCGGTCTCGCCCGCCTGGATCCGGCCTCCTCTGCGTCAAATCCAGCTGCCATCGACCTCGCCGCGCTTCATGCCCTACCGCATCGGTCGGCGCGCCGGCGCGCGATCTAGCTCGCCTCGACTAGATCCGCGAGCCGTCTTCGAGCCGCTCGCTCGAAGTCGTTGCGCGCTTCTCGAGCCATCGTCGCTCCTGTGGCCGTTGCCGCCGGATCCCGCTGCGCATGGCCCTGGGAGCCGCCTCTGTCGCGCTCGTCCCCGGGGAGATGCCTCCTCCGTACCCTAGCCGCCTCCACCGTCTCCCTCGACGCGCCAGACCGTCGCCATCCCGGATCTAGCCGTGGAATCCGCCGCCTACCTCGGGCCCCGTCATCCTGGTCGACTCCACCGTAGCCTTGGCTCTCCTGGCCGTTGGAGCCTGCCGCCTCCCCTGGATCCCCATCGCCTTGGCCTCCTTGTCGGCCGACCGCGCTGCTCTGCGCCTCCAGGTCGCCGCCATCGCCTCGACTGGCCTCCCCAACGCCGACTCCTGGCCGGCCCATGCGCACGACACCAAGATAAGGCAAAGGCCGGTTTGGCTCTTTGCTCTTGGATGGTTATTATGGTGGTGGAATCCTGTGGGGGTTGATGGTGGAATATATGGAATGGGTCCATGATTGGTTGTTGTGGGCGCGACGCGTTGTCTCCTGTTGGTGGTGGACCGATGCTAGAATCCACTGCTTTGCCTTTTGAGTCCTTTTCGTTTTGCATCTTCCGTTGCGTCATCCAAGTCCATAGTGTCTCTTTGTCAGTTTACCAATGCCGTGCGAGTTCATAAATTTCGTGTTATTTAGCCGATTGCTTTGCTAACCATGGTCCATCCTCTCGGATGAGTGTGGTCATTTCTTTCCTTTTGCATAGCTGCAACCGTTGCTCTTCTCCTTGAGCCATTGCAGATCGTAGAAGTCTTTATAATGTCGCCGCTTCTCTATGAGCCGCTGCCCCGAGCTTTTAAGGCCACTGCGCTTCTTCTGCATTGCGTCTCCGTTGCACTTCTTGTGCACTGTGCCGCCGCCGTCTTGGACTTCGATCTGTGCTGCTATACTTCTATCTCCCTCTACGGCTTGATTTGACAGCTCTCTCTACTTGTCTCCTTCCATATCCTTTTCGTCGTGTTACCGCGGTCGACTTTACTCCTGCTTAACCCTTTCCCAGCCCCTGCACTTTGTGCTTTCTGGGATCTTGCACGATTCCGGATGGTTGGTACTCGACACAATTTTCCAAGAGTCGCACGCTACAACGATATCTTCAAGACACGGACTTTGTTGTTAAGGGTATTTAGGTCATTTCCTATTTTAGTGTCAACCCTTTTGAAATGTATTGCTATTGTATACGTTTTACATTTGAGAGGGAGTGTTAAGGGTATTTAGGTCATTTCCTATTATTTAGGGTTTGAAACTTTGTATATCCATGTACTATATATATAGCCTTATGGGCTGCTATTGCAATACACTCCACATTTCACATTTCCATTTTTTTCTCACCTTGTAACAACTAGATCTTCTGAGACAGACTTCTTGAGTCACATGGACAGACGCCATATATTTTTCATCCGCATGGTCCTTTTTCTCTCTCTTTCCACCAGAACCTTGTTTTCATAGTGTTAAGTCATAACTCCATGATTGCAGGTTCTTGCAACAATCTGTGAGGAGCTTTCTCAAGATAGCATTTTACTCATCTATATATCAGCATCAGGTTCCTTTTTGATCTGGCATTCTAATTTATATTGCACTCTTGTTTTGATTTGTTGTTACCCTTCTAACTTCTGTCATTATCCTTTCAGGCTTTGCTGACCAGAACGCTTGTCAAAAGTATGCATCTAGCTCCTCATCACATGCAAGGGCTGCTTCTGCTTTTCCAATTGATAAGCCAAATTCACATACCGGTTCAGATAATCATCTATGGCTTGGTCCTCGTGGAAGTGGAGGTAAGCTCCTGCCTTCTCGTATGATTGTTTTGCGGAATTATATTTCAGGCCAATGTTAGTATTCAATTCAGTCCACTTCTTATGGTTTGTTAGTTTGGTGGATGGTTAGATTGATGAAATAATTTCTTGTTTTTTGTGGGGATGGCATGGCTTGCATTTTCTCATATTGATATGATCACCATTTTGCCAGGTCCAAACAATCTTTATCCAGAAGATCTGATTCCATTTACAAGATATCCACTTTTCCTTGTAATTGATAGCAAAAATAGCCATGCATTCAAGGCAGGTTTGTCAGAACTTAATCTTGGCTTGGTAGCAGAAAAATAATTACCATGAGCCTTCTGTGTCTTTCTTTCTTTTTCTTTTGTAGCTCATATTATTGGTTTATTGTATTCATTGTGTTTGAAGGGTCTGACATTTTCAGTTGGTTTTTAAGAGGCCTTACATCTGTCTTAGTAGAATGGAATACAACTATACAAGCATCTGCAATAGTTAAGTTGGCATTATTGTCCTGTGGGTTCACAGGTTCAATGACTCGTTGATCTTTAAACCAATGAAAAAAAGCTTAAGATGGTTATCAACCTGTTAATTGGTCACCACGGATGATAAGTTAGGACTGATGTGTAGCATATTGTGAGAAGGTTGGCTTCTAGTTGGTAGTGAACTCAGTATTATGGAACTCTCCTTTTCCATTTGCTTAGTATAGATGAAATCTAGCCATACCTTTTTTCATACAGAAAGCACACAAACTTACTCATGTTAGTAGCCTGTGAAGCCATCCTATGGATTCCTTATTTCTTTAACTTCCATCTTTTTTTGCATGAAGTTGTATAACAATCAATAATGACTTCTAGTCATAATTTCTTTTTAGTGGTTCTTTCTCCGTAACTACCCTTTTTTCACAATGATGGTATTACAATTGATAATGAATTCTACTCTTAATTTCTTGAAGTGGTTCTTTCTCCATTCTTTTTTAACAATACAGCAGAACAAATTTCTTTGAACGAATTATCATTTGATTGTATAATTGCCAGGCCATACATGGTGCAGAGAAGGGAGAGCCAGCTGCCTTACTTCTCTCTCCTAGAATTGCATCAGCCATGCCTGGTGCAGAATCTATGGGTAATGGAGGCCAGTTTACATACTTCCTGACTGCTCCGATGCAAGCCTTCTGCGAACTAGCTGGGATAACTTCCGACATAGACAGTGTATGTTCTTTGTTTCGAGAGTTGAGTATTCCCAAAATATTTATTTCCATGGTCTGATTTGTTTTGGGCTTGGTTTCAGGATACATATGCTAATGCGGAAAACATACTTGTCTCTGCTTTGGAACAATATGAAGAAACCCTCTGCACATCTGTTGGATTGAACATTGTCTGGGGACAAATTTTACCAGATCCATTTCTCAGGCGCCTGATTCTGAGGTACCTTATTCCATATATCTTCCACACTCTGTACTCGAGTATCTGGCAGTTAGTTGCATGGTTAGCTTAGCAATATAACTTAGAAAAATACCTTGATTTTAGTCCTATAAAGCATTGATATGAAGCATGAATTCACTGTTCGTTCTATTTGCATGTATTCTCCTTTTTAGCGGGGGAGAGAGAAACAGTTGTGTTGAAAATTCATCACATTTCCACCATCTGGCATATTAAGGAGTTAACTCGGGTCAACTGCACCCAACGTATGAAAATAGTAATTTAACAAGAACTGCTAGAAAATACTTGTCCATTATAGTGCTTCCTGCAAATTGCACCAGTTGCTTGCACAGCACTCTCTGTGCGATACCTGTTTTTACTTATCTTGACTCTAAAAGTGCAGTGTTGATAGACTAGGAACATTGAGAGGGGCTGCCAACCAGGTATTGAGGCTTGGAGCTGATGTGCCTAGGGTTGTGTAGGGAACTGTTATGGTAACTGATACAGCCAGGTCGGCGCAAGAACAATCTCGCAGAGAGATTGATCTAACTCCAGCCGGTTAGGGAACTTTTATCTCTTCATTGACTGCCGAACACAAAACAATGGACACCTTTATATATCAGGCGCCTGAGTCTAAATAAAGAAAGACATATCATATTTAGAAGGAAATACTATGCTAACAATACTATGCTAATCAAAGGAAAATAATCTTGGAGATAAGCCCGTTCAATCTCTTGCATTGCTAGCCGTATATGTAACCAAACTAGATTGGTCTGTCGCTAGCTGTGTTCCAGTCGGTAACGTTTGGGACTGCTCTGAACCAGCACCGACTGTAGCATATCCGGCAATAGCGTCAACTAGAACCACAGTACTCGGAAGCTTCTGCTGTCGCCCATCGACGCTGGTAAGTCTTCCCCACAAACGCGTCCACAACACTGCCATCATCTCCGCGAAACAGCTTGTCCTCGAGCTGGATATCCGGGTGACTGGTCTTGAACTCATCGAGAGGTGTCCACATTGCATTTTCAGCAGAAGAACCGAACCATTGATCCAAGGTTATTAAGGAGGTAAGGCGAGGCGAGGCGACCCAACCCCTCACACCTTTTAAGCGGTAAGGCGCAAGGTGAGGCGACATCTTACCCACATTGGTGAAGAAAACGGAGCTTGGAGGTCTACATCAGAAAAAAATTAAAGAAGGAGAAGGATCTAATTGCAATTTCATAGAACCCTGAAGGCTAAATTGAAAAGTGCCAACTAATCCAGCCCTTTTAACCCTAGCCACCACGGCTTGCCACCGGCCACTGGAGACGATGGCACAGGCGCGGCGGACGCCTTAGTCACGTGCGGCAAGGCAGGTGCGACGCCTTGCCACCTGGGACCGCCTTACTGCTTAGGCGACGCTTCAGTGGCCCCTATTCAAACGCGCATGTAGAATCTTGTCAGGAACGGGAAGAACATGACCACGTTGAATAACTGGTAGTGGAGGAATGTCCGATGGTGGCGTGCCGACAAACTTTTTAAGAAAAACCACATGAAACACATTGCGAATACAAGCCTTGGGAGGTAACTGCTGTTATGAATAATGCTTGTATTATCATGAGGTCAATAGGCCAATATATACACACGTATAGGTATGGTATATATGCAGAAAACCCTTTATGCAATAGGGTAAATTCACAGCTATATAACATATATCTAACACCCCCTCAAACATATGGTGGATCAATAATATAAAGTTTGGAGAGGTGAAAGTTGTGCTGAGCTCTGGTTTGTGCCTTTGTGAAGTCTGTCAACTGAAGTTCGGAAGGTACATACTGAAAAGCAACAACCTGATTTGTACCTGTGTCCTTATGTAGGAAGCATCAACACCAATATACTATGTAAGCTCATACTTCATCGGATCTTTAGCAATGCTAATAGCATCTGTACTGTCGGACAAAAGAGGAGTCGGTGCAGAAACAGAAACACCAAAATTCTAAAGTAATCACCGTAGCCAAGTAACCTCCGCAATCAACAAAGCCATAGCTCGCAACTCAGCCTCAGCACTCAACGAGAAACTGATGTCTGCTTCTTAATCTTTCAAGCAATTAGAGAACTACCAAGAAAAACACAATAAATAGAGAGAGACCGGCGATCAGAGGGATTACTAGTCTAGGTGGCATCAGAATATGTCTGGAGCTGTAAAGAGCTAGAGCGAGGGAACAAGAGACGACGAGAGATAGTTCCACGAAAGTATCGTAGAACACGAAGAAAATGATTGCAGTGGAGTAGAAACAAATTGGCAAAATATGCATAGGGTAGAAATGTTAAGACGACTAACACTAAGATAAACAAGACTCCCAATAAGGTGACGATAGCGAGTAACATCAGGGAAACTCACCATCAATAGGATGAAGATAAACATTAAGCTCCATAGGAGTCTCAGCTGTGCGCTGATTACTAAGAGAGGCACGATCAAGAAGATCCTAGATATACTTTTCTTGGGACAAATAAAAACTCTCAGGAGTAGAAATAATCTCAATCCCAAGAAAGTTGCGAAGTGGACCCAGATCAGACATAAGAAACTGCTCATGAAGACGCTTCTTGACAAAAGTGATGTATTGAGAATCATCTCCAGTAATGATCATATCATCAACACACAAAAGGAGAAGCGTCCAACCACGAGGCGGAGTGAATAAAAATGCAGGACCATGAGAATTGGCAGAGAAACCAACTGCAGTGACAACAGAAGAGAACGATCAAACCAAGCACGAAGATCTTACTTGAGGCCATAGAGAGATTGGTGAAGGTGATAAATCACATCTCCCAAGAACGGAATACCTAGGGGGCAGCTGCATCTAGACCTCACGCAACTTGCCATTGAGAAAGGCATTCTTGATATCCAACTAAGAGATAGACCACTGTCAAACAAAGACCACAACAAGAAGAGTGTGAACAATGGTCATATGAGCAACAGGAGCAAAAGTCTCATCATGGTCATGACCATACTTCTGTTGAAAATTACGCGTTATAAGACGAGCCTTGTAGTGCTCAAGAGAACCATTAGAGCGGGTCAACCTTATAGACCTACTTGCACATGATAGAGGTGATACACGCGGAAAGAGGAACAAGATCCCACGTGTCAGTACGCTCAAGGGCAGCAATCTTTTATGCCATCGCATGCTGCCACTCCTGATGAATGACAACATCACGATAAGAAGGTTCGGCAAGAGCAGCAACAGCAAAACGAAAACGCTTAGGAGGCTGAATAGACTAGTGATCGCGAAGAGCATAGCGAGGAGAGGCTGAAGAGGATGACCCATCAGAAGAATCCTCAACTCGCGGACGACGTGTATAATAGAGAGGATTATAAGGAACAATGCCAGGAGTAACCTTGGGAGGGTGCTGGTGGTGAAGAAGTTGCCGATTGGGAAAGGGGCACCGGAGAGACCAAAGGCTGTGGTGGCGGAGTAGCGACTTTGAGGGTGGAAGGAAAAATTAGGAAAGAAAGTGACTCGACAAGAGATGCTGGAGGAAGCATGGCTTTTGCTCCAAAGACTAAGAAAAAAAGAAGTTTCTCCTATTGCCCGACTAGGAGTTGTGCGAATTGCCCATAATACCGAAGGAAGTTCCTGTACCCAAGCCCCCGAGCGGTTTACCAGCTGGTTGAAGACTCGAGCTTTAATCCCTTGCATTATCTGGCCATTCGCGCGCTCAACTACCCCATTGCTTTGAGGGTGGACGACTGAGGCATAGCAAAGCCTGGTACCTAGCTGATTGAAAAACGCTTGGAATTTCACAGTACAGAATTGCTTACCGTTGTCTGTAATTATACAACTTGAGACTCCAAATCGAGTAATTACACTTTTCATCATGAACCTTTTTGCGCCTTCCGTTGTTATTCCGGTCACTGACTTGGCCTCTATTCATTTTGTGAACATATCAATAGTCACAAAATGGAATTTGAAGTCCCCTGGTGCTCGCGGAAACGGTCCCAGGATGTCTAAACCCCAGGTCGTAAAAGGTCATGAAAGAGGAATTGTTTGAAGAGCCTAAGATGGTTGGTGTATTTGTCGGCTATGAAACTGACATTGTACGCACTTCTTAACCAACTCTTTGGCGTCATTGAGGGCTGTTGGCCAGTAGAAATATTATCGAAAAGCCTTACCAACCAGCGTTCTGTAGGAAGCATGCGCCCTACAGATGCCTCCATGTATGTCATGGAGTCGCAATCCCTCTTTCTGCAATATACATCGCATGAGAATACCTTGAGTACTCCGCTTATAGAGTACCCCTTCGACCAAGGTATACATCTTGGCTTTGCAGGACAGACGATCTGCTTTGAGATAGTCGTCGGGTACGAAACTCTTCCGAAGATACTCGTAGATGGGTGGCATCTAGGTATCGTCGTACTCAATAGACACTATCAAGTATCTTCGTACACAATAGATACTATCTCGTTAGGAGTTGTCTCTGGTCCTTCGACCAAAAACGACTTCCAGAGTTGCTCTAAGAAGACTTCTAATGATACTTGCGAGAAGACTTCTAATGATACTTGCGATCGAGAGGAAGCTATTCGAGCCAACTGGTCTGCGAGAAAGTTATCCCTTCGAGGGATATACTGTAACTCGAGAACAAAAAATTGCTTTTCTAGCTTGTGAACTTCCGATAAGTATTGAGACATGGTCGAACTTGAGCATTGATATTCTCTGTCGACCTGATTCATGACTAGTTGAGTCTCCTCTCACGAGTAGTTGACGAATCCTGAGCGCTTAAAGGTATACTTTAAGGTCTCTCATGAGTATCTAGAAAGAGTAATTGGATGGTATACTTTAAGGTCTCTCCCGTAGGAGATTCCAAGATCACCCTAGCCCCCGAGCCACTTAACGTGACCCATCAAAGTACACCGTCCATTGGTCATGGGAATCGTACTGTTGAGGATCCTGAAAAGGTTCAGGATTTGTCCATTTGATGACAAAGTCTGCCAAAATCTGGGATTTAATGCCCGTTCGAGACACGAAATGGAGGTCGAACTCCGCAAGTTCCACTGACCATTTTGCTGTGAGTCCCGTTGTTTCTCTACTTTGGAAGACCACTCCTAAAGGAAACTCAGACAACACAATAATTTTGTGCGCTTGAAAACAATGCTTTTCAACTTGCAGGTAGCGCTCCTTAGGCCTATGTAAAACTTTGATTACATAATATACGGGTTGCTGAACGTTTTCACGTTCTGCAACGAGTACAACACTTACTGCCGGTGACGCGGCGGAAAGATATACGAGTAGCGTCTCGCCTGATTTTGGAGAAACCAGTACAGGAGTACTCTTAAGATATCTCTTGATATCCTCAAAGGCATCATTAGCTTCCTTTGACCACTCGAAACCTTCATGTTTCCTGAGAAGCTTAAAGAAAGGAAGCTCTTTCTCACCCAGGTGTGCAATGAAACGACTTAGAGCCGCCATGCTGCTAGTGAGTTTTTGAACCTCTTCGTTGTCGGAGGGCGCATCTGCTCGATAGCCTTGATTTTTTCAGGATTTGCTTCGATACCCCTTGCCGAAACAAGGAATCCGAGCAACTTTCCCGAAGAAACTCCGAATACACACTTCTCGGGATTAAGGTTCAAGCGATGTTTCTTGATGTTATCGAAAGTCTCATATAGGTCTGAGATATAATTAAGTCGTTTGGTGCTCTTGACAACTACATCATTAACATAGGCTTCTAGATTTCGATCCATTTGATGTATAAAAGTCATTGCATTAAACGCTAAAAAGTTGGACCAATATTTTTCAGACCAAACGGCATTTTGACATAGCAAAATATTCCAACTGGCGCGATAAATACGTTCTTCTCTTCATTTTCTGAAGACATACTAATTTGGTGATAATCAGAGTATGCATCTAGAAAACTTAACATTTCACAAACAGCCATAGAGTCAACCAACTGATCAATGCGAGGAAGCGGGAAATCATCTTTTGGACAAACTTTATTTAAATTGGTATAGTCTATACACATACACTACTTACTATTATATTTCTTTACCATTACAGGGTTAGCCAACCACTCAGAGTGGTCAACTTCTCTTATGAAGCCTGCTTTTAATAACTTGTTCGACTCTGATTTAATAGCTTCTCACTGATCTGGTGCAAATTTCTGTAATTTTTGTTTTACGGGTTTCTTATTAGGCCGTAGAACTAGCCTGTGCTTGATCATCTCCCTGGGGACTCCGGGCATATTGGATTGCTGCCATGCGAACACATCTACGTTTCCCAGAAGAAGGCGATGAGGGTGTCTTCCTATGCAAGGTTGGAAGTAACCCAGACACGAATAGTCTTCGAAGGCTCTACTGGATCCAGAGGAACCTCCTTGACCTCGTTCGATTTTGGCGCGGCTTTAGACTTTGGGTGCTTGCTCAAAGGCTGCGCCTTAATAGCTTCTCGAGTTGGCGGTTGGCCGACCATCTCGAGAGACTTGCGGTCACATGTTAGCGCCATTTTCTTATCACAGCGGACTGTGATTACTCCCTTCGGACCTGACAACTTAAGACATTGATATGCATAATGAACAGCTATCAGGAAACATGCCAGAGTTGGCCGACCGAGTATGGCGTTATATGACGTATCGAAATCAATCACATCAAAGGAGATTCTCTGTTCTGAAGTTTCTTGGGGAACTGATCGTTACAGGCAGGGAAACTTGGCCAATAGGCTTAGCTGAAGATCCTGGTACGATTCCATGAAAGGAATATTGCACCGGCTTTATTCTGGTTCGAGAAAATTGCATCTCGTCCAGAGCACTAACAAATAATATATTTAAAGAACTACCACCATCAATAATCAATACACGATTAACTCGGCAGTTGTCGATGGTGGGCTCGACCATGATGGGAAACTGACCGGGTCTAGTCAGAGGGACCGGGCAGTCATCCCTCTTAAAAGAGACGGTAACTTCCGACCACTTAGGAAAATTATTGACAAGAGATGTGTTGACAAAGTTTACATCTCGCTCGACAGCCTTATACTATCGCTTTGACTCGTACGTGGACGAACCCTCGTAGATGTGTTCAATTGTATGCTTTGGATCCTGGAAAGGCATACTCTGTCCTCGTCCGAGTGCTTTCGACCACTCGACTGTCCCACCTCCTTGAGTGTGGGAAGTGGTCCCTTACCAAAATAATAATCCTCAAGTTTTCTTTGGAAAACCCGATAATTGCGGAGGTCGTGGCCCTTCTTGTGAAGTGGGCACCACCTAGGCTTGTTGTCCCTCCGAGCGGATGCCTTGCCTTTTGTCCTGATCGGAATATTGCTTGGGATTATGAGGCTTCTCATTACCTACGACTAAAACTTCCTTTGAGGGATCGACCCCAGGTTTTTGACCTTTAGCCTTGTTCTTGGGCTTCTTGGATTTCTCCTTTCTCTTACCACATTTGCCTTCCTCTTTAACACCCCGATTGATTGATCAACAGTTTTCGTCCTTTCGACTGCCTCAGTAGCAGTCGTGTAATGATTAGCCATCTCGAAGAGCTCGGCGACGGTTGTAGGAGGATGTAAGGCGATGTCTTTAGTGAATCTCTTATTGCAGACACCCTGCCTGAATGCCCTGATGACAGAAGCATCAGAGACTTCTGGAATTGAATTACAAACCTGGCTAAAGCCCCTAATGAATTGTCGTAGGGTCTCGTCGCTGTTTTGCCGCATCCGATGCAAGTTGTCCACTTTTCCAAGGCGGTTGTACGTCCCTGGAAATTGGCTAGTAGCAAATTGCAAAGGTGCTACTAAGAGTAAATCGACTCGAATGGTTGGTTCAGCAACCAAGATCGAGCGGACCCCTCGAGCACCGTCGGAAGATAATTCGCCATAACATGCTCATCTCCTCATGCCGTTCCTACCACGGTTGTGTAAATCTGAAGGAACTCGATGGGATTCTGAGATCCATCGAACCTCTCCATGTTTACTAGATGGAAATGTGGTGGTCAGCGTACTGCTCGGAGCTTGGGTATGAATGCTCGGTACCCTGTAACGACCTTTTTACGTCTCCTTTGCGGGAAAGGGTAATTGGGGTCGCTGGGCGATCGTAGTCGACGATGCCCGACAGCAGATGGACCTAACCCGTAATAGGCCTGGTACATACATGGGTAGTACTCCCTGTATTCCATCAGCCGCTGTAGATTCCTTGGCCGAAGAGGTGATCGATCGCCTCTTTGGTTGTTCTGCCGATCCGAAGTTGCCCAAAGAACTCTCCTTCGGCTGGAATTATGATCAGGTGACCGTCGTAACCTGTCATTATGTCGAACCTCACGTGGTGAATTCTGTGACCGACTAGACGCGGTCGTGCTTGTCCGACTCCCGGAATTATATCGGCGAGGCTGCTCGAATCTGTCCATCATACTACGAAGTCTTCGTGTGATTTCCTCGGCTAAGCGATCATAGTCGGGCGCCCGAGCGAGTTCTGGAGTCGGATTCCCGAGGTCATTGATGCGTTTGAGCTCTCATGCCTCTTCGCATAGATACTGGGTGTGCCCGGGTAAAGACCCCTGGGCAGCCAGTTGTCTCTTCTGAGTGGTATCGGGATTTTCAATTTCTGAGGTGGCTTGCGGCCGCCTTAGAGGAGAGCGATTATTTTTAGAATTTCTTACACGCTCATCAGAGAATTGTCTTGCTCATCGCCGGAGGTCTCTGTGCCATCCTCAAAAGAGGAGGGAGAGTGTGCTCGGAGGGAAGCCTCGTGAGGACTTTCATCAGGAATGTGATGAGGATCTGAGGGGAGGGCCATGACTTCCTGTCTAGAATCTCGACTTCCGGTGGAAGTCCACTCATATGAAGAATCCTCAAGCGACAGCGCATCGTGACCAGGAGTAAACCCCACCAGGTAGGGGAATTCCGGATTATAAAACCTCCGGCTGGATGAGCACTCTACGACGAGATGGACGAACCCTCAGAGTGCAAATCCTTTGGAGATTCCAGTGGAGTGTCACAACCAACAGATGATGCCCATTTTCTAGAATTTGGGACTCTAGGACTGGCCAAAACTGGGCAGGCTGTCGCCGTTGGTGGACTTGGACTCCTTGGGGTGGACTCATGGTTGCGTTGCGAGTCCTGTTCGCCATCAGATTGACTCTTGCTGTTAGGGGAAATGAGTTCTCCCGTGAGCGTATTGTTGTAGGGGATTTGGGTCCCTCAGCCTTTCTTGTGGTGGAGTCTCTGGGTCACCTAACGGATCTCGAGTAACAGTCTCATCGTCGGAAGCAAGTAGGACCTACTCGTGTTCGTAGCAGGCCTCCATGTTGATATTTGTGTAGTCCGCCAAGTCGAATCAGTTCTCCTCATTTCATTCTCCTACCATGATGACATCAGAAGGAAGAGAATCCGCCGACAAGGAATTTACTGGAGCCTTGGAAGAAACATTCCCCACGGACGGCGCCAACTGTCGATGTTTAATATCGATTTTGCGTATGATTTCTTAGATTCGAAGAAAAGCTTTCAAAACCCTCGTATGATCATGCAGAGTAAAGACACAAGAATTTTTATATAGGTTCGGGCCTTCTCTTGAGAGAATAACAATCCTACGTCTTGTGTTACTATTACTAAGGAAAAGTTTACAAGTATGGACAGTGCGAAAAGTCTAGTACTCCTTTCAGAACTGACCGCCTCCCTATCCTTCTTTAACATCAACCCTTATATCGGCGATGAAGTAGTGGCAGTTTTTTCTTACCAAAAGACACCTTAACACTTTGGTAGTTAACGTTGGATGGTGGTTAACGTTGGATGGTGGTTATTGTCAAAGAAATGTGGGGAACCGTTCGTTGTAGAACGGTTGTTGTCAGGAAGACGTGGACAAGATCGCTCGTGGTTATGGAGCATAAACACATGTTCTAACTGTCTTATCAGACAAACCAGCTATGAGAATAGGTTAGTCGAATACAGGAGAATAATTAGAGAGTCGTAGCATAACTTATGACAAGTTAGTCGTAGCAGATCTTACGACTAGGTAGTCATAGCATAACTCACGACTAGGTAGTCGTAGCATAATTTACGACTACAAAGTAGTCGCAGTAAGACTTATGACTACTCTATGAAATTCCCCCCTTATCGTTAAGGGGTGTATTCGGAAAATATGATGACATAATAAATATAGGATTATTATATCCTCGTCAGGAACCATTATGGCATACATATTAATGGGACCAACTTACTAACCTTAGCAATATGGATGGGTAGCAAGATAAACTGTGTTGTATATTCTATGCTCTCTTTCGTAGTTCATCAACAATCTAAAAGGCATTTTTTTTCTAACAAAAACTTGTGGTGCCAGCAAGGCAGCAACTTATAGCCTCAAAACATGCTTATGCTCTGGAAAAGTAATGAAGTAGAAAAAAGATCTACAGACATCATGCTTGTAAATTTTGTTCTACGAAGTAATTTTTTGGATTAAATGTTCTTTGAGACAAAAACATTATCCCTTCCTAAAGGACAGGGTGCATAGGGGTTATACAATATTGAACAGCTGATGAATAGGAACACCTTCCCGTCCACAACAGCTGTCTCAATTTTATGTTTCTCAAACGTTATTTAGATTCAGTTGTATCGGCATACTGCATTGATGTTTCCTGCACTGTGGACACTGCTGATCCTCTGTATGTGCATTGTTTATTAAAACAATCTATGTATGTGCATTGTTTATTAAAACAATCTTCCTTATCCATTGGCAGGTTTATTTTCTGTCGAGCAGTGCTCTTCTATTTTCACCCTGAGGAGCATGGTGAACATCTACCAACCTGCCTACCCAGTCTTCCAGAGTCGGTCTCTCCAAATGCTGAAGCCATCAAGACTCCCATCCTTCTGCTTGCAGAAAACCTTGTTGTGAGCAACAGGTTTCATTTTTGATATACCATCCGCAACAAGAAATGATGAACAAGAGCAATAACTCAGGCTTTTTGTAGATACCTCCATGGTAAATATAGTCCAGCTATTTGTTGATTGTTTTGCATTTATACAGCCAACGGAGCATGGCTCAGTATCAACAAGCTGCCGCTGCTGCAGCTTGGGAGGGTGAATGATGATATAGAGAATTTTGTCTGATGCTTCATCTCCGTTGAGCATCTGTACAAGTTTGTTTAGGTACTACTTTGCTTTGCTCTAGGTAGTGCAGGGCTTCTCTTTCCTTTTCTTTCGGTTTGTTGGAGGGACAGTTTGTAAGCTGGAAGAGGCATTTTTTCAGTACTCTGGAAGGCAGATTGTTTTGTAGGTTTAGTTCAACATTTTGAAAGTATTTTATGACTTCCATTGTGTTCCGTTTGTCTTGTGCTCCCATCGTTTGTAATTGGTGTTTGTTTTGCTTGAAGGGCTCTGCAAGTCTGCATACCTGTTCAATTTGTCTGTTCTCTCTTTTTAACGGCAATGGCTTAGGCTCTGTTCAAACACAGGAATCTCGAAAGATTTATGTGGAAATTATATTGTTTTCCATAAAATTATACAAGCTAACAGTTGTATCGGAGCAATGCGGCACATTTTGCGATCATCTAGTAGCACCCTAAGTTTGCTCGAAGATAATTATGCGTAAATCCAACACTGGTTATTTTTTCTGCAAAGATCATGAGAAGGACGGTCTTTGAAGTAATTGTTTTCTGCGTAAGAGGAAATTTCATTGATATTTTATTGTGAATAATTCCAACAAGGAGCAAAAATGTATTTACTATTTTAGAGGGTACAAGGCAGATGAGCACATATAACTCACACGTCACATGCACACACGAACTGTTCACGAATGCATGCTTGAGAATTTTGCGAAGACATCAAAGCTTTACGGAGCACGGGCATACGCTTTTTCACTGAATGCATACGCGTATGCATACCTTATTTTAATTATTCAAGTGAGGCATACAAGTGCGATTCCAGGGATGGAACCTGAACAAGTTGATGAACAACCTCGCACCAAGACAACCAAGCTATGGCTCGGTATTACAATGTGATAACCCTTAGAAAACTAATTAATCCAAATCATATAGTTAAGTTGAAATTAATACATTAATGAGAATATTAACATTCAGTCCTCTCAACACAGAACAAAAGGAGGTATTATTATACAAAAAGTCCAGTTACAGAAAATTAATTACGAAGAATAAAACTCACATACATTCAACTTTAATATTACAAGTCCAATGTACAATAATTCAATCTCAAGATTTACAAAAGAATAAAATCCTACAATTAAATGTTACACAATTATAATTTCATCAAATTACAAAAGTAAGCCTATACAAGTGCATTGCATCAAATTCTATCTAATGAATCGTCTTCATAGCAGACTTAAGTTGAAACACCTGCAAAGTCATATTATCCAAAAGCCACAAATAGAAACCTCTAACAAATCAATGAATAGATTGCCATCAGAACCCTAATTTTAGTAATATTGCATGAGGGCAGTCGCTCATCCAGATACCAGGATTATTTGGGACCAATCAGCACCTATCATGTAATAGGTTTTCATCATTTGGTGGTAAAACTCCCATTCTTACTTTTAACCTTTACCTTTTTAACCTTTCTGATGAGTCACTCAATTCATCTCCATACACAAGCCGCATGCCAATAGTCATCACCGAAGCCCACCAGGGACATGAAATAGAGCCAACAAAGAGAAAGAAAGTCAACAATACCACCGCCCATAGCCACCTGTGAGCTTGCCTCACTGCAAAAGTTCACTGTCACAGCTAACAGATAGGAAGAAACCATCCTTCATCACCACTCACAAGAACCACCACAGGCACCATACCACAGCACAACCATACCACAGCACAAAACACTCACGAGCCACCACTATCAAACTGACAGCCAAAGAAGTAGAACCTGCCCATTTAAACCCCCCACAAGAACCCTAACTTAGCCAAAGAGGGAAGTCAAGGGAGCAGCCAAGACTCAAGGATAACCGAAGAGAAAGTAACACAACCACATGAATACATCCACAAGCCTCCACAAAGCTTAGCCATATCAGGAAAGCATAACCAAGTGAGAGCAAGAGCATCCCAAACCCCCTAAATCAAGCCCAACAATGCCAGTAAGGTAATATAATAAACTATACCATTCTAATTTATGAGCACTAGAACCTGCCCAACAGAGCCATGGTGGAGCACTGCCTTCGGCTCACCACACTAGAGAAGAAGGGACCGGTGGCCATCCAATGAGCTCTTGGGCTATGGTCAATACTACCTAGTGCATGCCAAAGCGTAAGCACCGCATGGTTGCTCATCACAATCCCAAAAACCCTAAACACCCTGGATAATCACATGGCCATGCACCACACATTTTACAAATAAAATCAACAACAAAGTAGAACTAGGAGTGTAGTAATGTTGGAGTAGGGAATAAGAAGGAACCGGGAAGAACCGAGGAAGAAGGGCCATGGCAACGCCGGCTTGTGGGCACTGAGATGCATGACACTAACAGAGAGTAGTTCAAGGACGATCCATTTCATACCGAAGCACGACACCGGCTGTGAGTAGCCGTTGGGATGACATGCCATGGCGTCTTACCACCGCCGTGACACGCAGCTCGATAAAGAAAGGACCAATAGAGCCAAAGAACACCGACAGTGCTTTGGCTCCGTAGAGGCACGTGGTGACAGGATGGAGGCGTTGGAGACAACGGACAGGCACGTGGCATTGGCGGGGTTGAAGAACCCTAGCGGAGCACGATGCACTGAGGAAACTGGTGAAAGGTACGAAAGAGGGGGAGGGCCGATGATGAATCCGGTAGGGAGAACATCTAATCTACTTACCTCAGACCGGTTCCACGAAGCTGAGCCCCCAAAACACCACAGGGATGGCCGGGTTCGGAATCAACGGTGGAAGGGAGGGGGCAAGAAAAGCGGACATAACCATGCTCATCCGGCAATCTCAGGAAGGGGAAGCGAGGCGAAATCCATGGGTGGCGCAGGGAGGCGCCATCGGTGGCGTTGGGGGCCGACATTGGCGGAGGAGCCAAAAGAGGAAGAAGGGATGCGATGATAGATAAGGCAGGCGGTGCAGGTGAAGGAAATGACGGTGCGGGTGAAGGAAATGAGGAGGCAAGGTGAGGATATAGAAAAAGGAGGCGGCATGGTGATGGGCGGTCAAAGCTATAGTGTCCATTGGCCGTCTTTGGCGCAAGACAAAGACGAGCCCTGCTCGGCACGACCCGTTTAGACATAGCCCGTTAAGGCACAGCCCGATACCGTGTCGTGCCGGCCCGGACACGGTTAAGACTAAATGGGCCGTGCCGGCCCGGCTAGCCGGTTTAACAAAAAAAATAGAAAAAAAGAGAAAAATTTTAGAAAATTAAGAAAAATTGTAAACAAATGTAGAAAATTCAGAAAAAATTTAGAAAAATATTGAAAAATGTAGAAAACACTAATATAATATTATGTTAATATAGAAAAAATATTGAAAATTGTAGACAACACTAATATGATATTATGTTAATATAAAAAAAATATTGAAAATTGTAGACAACACTAATATAGCTTGAGATATCACCGTTGGGCGGGTCGTGCCGTGCCGCACCCTCGGCCCAGGCACGGCCTGGTCCGGCGTGCTGTGCCGGCCCATCCCGTTTACGGGTCATGCCGTGCCTAAACGGGCCGGGTCTACAGTGATAGGCCGCAGTGCGGCCCGTTGAAGCCCGGCCCATTTGGATAGCTATAAGTCAGGCTGATTTCATGTGACCATATGCATAGTAATTGGGCCAATGGGCCAGCACCAATAACGAGATAAAAAGGAAAAAGAAATAAATCGATACCCTCACATAAAACATAAACAATATACCTGAAAAACTGACAAAATAAGTGTAATAAATATTTCTAAGCAAAGTAGTAAAACATAACTTCCCAAATAGTCAAGAAGGAATATAAAAGTAAAGTATAAAAATATTCAACCAACGTTGTTGCTTCATCTGGAATAAAATCAAAATTTCTAAATAGTTATCTTGGACCTCAAATAATACAGGGGAGGAATTGGTCCAAGAGGAAGAGTCCACCCGACCACCACTAAGGCAGCTACCCTATAGCCAGGGAAGTAGAGCAGGCTTTTTAAAGCATGACGTGGTTCATGAATTATTTTGATACCATTATTTTATATGATCACCTTGCATCAAAAAGTAATTTCTAAAAGAAAAGAGAAATGAAATGAAGAGAGGAAAACATGGTAGGAAAGAAAGAGAGTGGAACCATTGAAGGAGCAGTGGCTTGTAAAGAAAAATAGTATAAAAAAAGGGTAGAGAGTGCTTTGGCAAGGATTTCAGTGGCAGGGGTGACCCTCTATATATAAATAAAATATAAAGATTAGAAAACAATCTTTATTCTAGAATAAACCGTAAAATAGTATCAACCATATTTCCAGTCTCAGGCAGGCGGAACATGTTACTCTCCTTTATTACTATTATCTCCATAATGAGTAAGTAGTATAAAATTAGGGGAGGAATTCAAAACGGTATATAGCCCGGAAGTGAGGGATTCAAGGTGCATATATTAGTGTGGTAGAGTGTCGAGTATTCATATCCACTAGACCAACAACTATTTTATAGTCGGATGGAGATATAATGTTGAAAGTCGAGAAAATATTGTGTATTTTGAATGTGGGATCGTATCAAAGGAAATGCGAAAGACCTAGTGTCTATAAAAATTCAGAATTGCTATGGGTAAAATAATACAAGTTTGCACAGTACTTAATAAATCATGAATTCATATCAATCTCTTGGATAAGAGTCTATGGGAACCACTTGGTCTTTCTCTTCTCTAGAATGATTGTTAGAACAAATTTCAAAAATTAAAATCTTCCAAAGTCTTCAAAATGATAAAGAAATGAAGTTCGAATGATAGATCAGGTAAGAACTTGAGAAATATAAGGACAAAGGTGCATCATTATTTAAAAATTTGTTGAGTACTTCGTACTCACTCTCGTAAGTCTCCTCCTTTTAGAACCATATTCAGTGGGGTTATACTTAGGTTTTGATGCGGCAAGGTTGGGTAATGAAGGCACCCTAGGGTACAAGGTTGAGGTTGACTAGGAGTACGATGAGATGGAGGCCTTGTACGGCAACTGGGAGAAGTATACGACCTATTGTTTGTCATACTGGTTGGATGAGTACTATGTTATATATATATATATATATATATATATATATATATATATATATATATATATATATATATATATATATATATATATATAATTTTAGTTACCTTGTATAATTAATGATGGAGAACAATTAACATGTAATATTATCGGGTTACTATGTACCCAAGACCTAAAGTGATGTGTGGCCTGTAATAATAAAATAACTAGTATTTAATTATTATTCTGCTGTAACTATTCTGATGAGTTTATTATTCGTTAGAACAGTATTTATCAAATAAATAAATAATAATCTATTGACTAGTATTATTATCCCTTGATAATAACACGGAGAGGGAGACTTTGATCACCAGCTAGTTGTCATGCTAGCTTGTTTTTTTTTAACTCGTTTCTATAATCCCATGTTTGGGCCGCCCGCCCAACAGCGCAATGTTTCTGAACGAGGGTTCCATGGTTTTGTACCTTTGCTTACCGCTATATACAGGGTTTGTTCTTTCCAGTTTTAGAAATCAGTTTTTGACTTTTGCTACTATATCTAATTTTTAAATAGAATTTTTTTAAGACAGAGTCTATAAGTTAATTGTAGTACATATTAAAAACCCAACATTTATACTAGCCAAAATCGTAAGCAAGTATCTATCTCTCTGTAATATCTCTTACGAATAGCAAGAAATTCAAAATTTTCAGCTAAAAACTATAATCCACAGTCACAAAACAAAAAAAAAAGAACATGCCCACGATATAGTACTGCTGCAGCTCCAAGTTCCAACCATACAAACTTGTTTATCCTTCACAGATTATAAAGATCATCCCCAAATGAATTTAACACGGATTATTTTATGATATCCCCAGTTTTTCCACCGATCAAATTGCAGAACCAAACGGCGACACTCACATGGAGAATAGACCATGCCCGGATTCTAAGCGACCGAAAGTGTCTTCTACGCAGCTACGCTAATTGTTTAGTCGCAAACAGCAGTTTCGTGACCGTACCAGGCTAGCTATCAACGTCGACATGGCAGATACACGACACCCGACACGAGCATGCTCGTTAAGCGGTGCACGACAGCACGAGCCCCCTGTAAAGTCGACGTAGCCCACGGTTTGTACCGCCCGTAAACGCCTCTCCCCTAGCTTGAATACTTCCCCGTCACTTCACACACAAATCCTCGTATTCCCTTCAGGAAAACACTTGCAAATGAGGGGCTAGTGCTACAGGAGCAATCTCGTCGCTCGCCGGCGGCCTGTGCGTTCGTACGTACGTGCGTGTATGTACAAGTCGTTAAGTTGTCGTATAGTAACTTCCGTTCGTGTGGCCGGCCGCCATGGCAGCGCCTCACGCGATGGATGATCACCAGAGCAAGGTGCAGAGGCTGTACGACGCGTGCGACGTCCTCTTCTCGTCCGGGAAGGAAGGGCTGCCGACGCTCACGCAGATCAGGTGGCTACAGGACCTCCTTGGTACGTACCTACGTCCTTGGTAGCATCGTTCTTGCCTCGATTGTGCCGTGCACGACGCCTTAATTGGGTATTTGTTGAAGGCATGAGCATATGGTGTGTCGACATCTTTGCAGATGGCATGGAGGCGGCCGACGTCGGGATCGACGCAGGCGCCGGTGCCGTGGACGCCGGCGGCAGCGAGAGGTGCTCGTCCTCGGAGGAGGACGAGCGGAGCCCGCCGGGCCGACGGTTTCTCTCGGCGCAGGCTTTCACGAGGATCACGTACGTGCACGTCCACGAGTGCGACGATTTCTCGGTACGTACGTGCGCAAGTGTGGTTGACAAGGGACATCACGCTGTAAAACGTCTGGTTTTCTCGGATAATGAGACGGTGTTTGATGGTGTTTTCGGCTGGGGTGTTCGTGTTACGTTCAGATCGGCGTGTTCTGCTTCCCGGCCGGCGCGACGCTGCCGCTGCACGACCACCCGCAGATGGTGGTTCTGAGCAAGCTCCTCTACGGCTCGATGCGGGTCAAGTCGTACGACTGGGCCACCGCGCCGTGCTCCGGCCCAAGGAAGAGTACGTTTGTCTAGCCTAATCACTGCATATATCTGTTCGTCTATTTATAGATTCCCATGATTCGATGAACAGAGAAACTTGCTTTCTGATGTAACTGCAACTAGTATACGTTCTTTGTGTGTTTGCTGCACATGGATCAGCTTTTTCTTGCACGAGTTTGTCATTGTATTGACAAATGAGAGCTTGCTTGAAACCTTGCAGCTTTTACTGAATCTTAAGCCCCGCCTGAGCGATGAGCGGTGACTTTTTTCTATTTATTTTTTTGTTTTTTCTTCTATTTTTTATTTTTTCTCGTATGTCTTTATATTATTTGTGATAAACTAACATGTTTTCTTTCTATTTTTAAAAATTTTTAAATTTAATTATGTCAAATAAGCCAACTTAGATACAATAAACAATCAGCCAGCTACAGTAAAAAAATTATAAATCATCGTCATTCTAAACGCTATCTAAACTTGGTACGAAACCCAGAATGCAAAGGCTAACTAATAAAGTAGCTGGGATCGGGAGGAGCCACGGGCTGTGGAAAAGATGGAGCATGTCTACTGGTCGCATTAGCTCGGTGTGAGGTCGTGAAACAACTGCACAACTAGTAGTATCTGAATCTGACTTTATTATCCTAAGAAAAGAAGTTATGTGACGTTATTCCTCTGCTTAATTCAAAAGCCCACTCTCTTAAGAGACAAGGAAAAATAAAAAACGTGCAAGTGACATAGACAAATGACGCAGCCATTTCAATTCAAGCTTCAGTGCTAGTCTTCTTGTAAAAACTGAGCAGAACATGTGGTGCGGGCGTGCGTGCAGGTGGTTTGGCCAGAATGGTGGCCGTGGACGAGGTCCGGCAGGCACCGTGCAAGGCGTCGGTTCTTTTCCTGCGGAGCGGCGGCAACATCCACTCCCTCACCGCCATCACGCCGTGCGCGCTGCTCGACGTGCAAGCGCCGCCGTACGCGGAGGACCTCGGGCGGCCGTCGACCTACTTCTCCGACATTCCCATCCCTTCTCTCCCTGGTATGTCTATCGGTTGAGTTTTGTGTCCTGTTTCCAGGTCACAGCAGGTAGTCTCTAACACAGTATGGTCATTTGTTCAGGTTTTGCAGTGCTGGAGGAGGCAGATTTGCCCGAGGATTTTCGTGTTGCAGGGGCCCCATATGTAGGCCCCGAGCTCGCAGTAGACACGGACTTTCGCGACTAGATAGCTCACTGTTTTTTCAAAGCAGCTACTGCACTACACAAGTTGTACCTGTCCTTTGCTTGTATATATGTACGATTCTAAGCTGGTTTGTCTTTTCTGCTTCCTTTTTTTTAACTTGATGTTGGAATGCTAGCATTTTTGAAAGCATGCTTTTGTAATGGGAGCAACTGGATGTGTGCGCATGTATGTCACAGGTTGCCCTCATTAGATCTGTACCTATCTGATTGGCATGTGCTGCTATCACGTTAGTTTTTGAGGGTAGGCATACGTATCTCATTTAGCTGATAGATTAACCATGACCGTTGTAAAAAAGTTCTTGCCCATTTAGGAACTAGTTAATCTTTGCAGGGCCAAGAACCAAACCTTGATGTAGCCTTTGGCTAGCCTTGTCAGTTACTAAAGGCTGTGATAATTAATCTACTCTATTTCTCACCAATTAGCAAGAAGCAGTAGCTCTGAAATTAACCATTTTATAGGTAGGCGCAGAACTGCCACAAGACCAAAAACTCCGCAAATACATTACTCGCATATCGGAGCTCTTCTCGAGCACCCACCGGAGCTCAGAAGTCTACCACCCGGGACGCCACCACCTCCGTCTCCACCGGCGGCGAGCCGTTGGCGACGCGGCAGTTGCGCCGTATCTCCCCCTTCCTGGGGTTCTGCAGCTCGCCCATCTCGATCATCCCCTCGATGAAGGCCATGAAGAAAGCTTTCTGGTCCTCGCTGAACTACCTCACCACCTGCCAGGTCTTGGCGTTGTCGGAGAAGAGCGTCTGTTCAAGGACCCGCGGAGGTGGACGAAGTCCTTGAAGTACTGGTTGTCGAAGACGACGGGGGTGGCGTCCATGCCACCGGTGACGCGTTCGTCGCCGCCACGAAGCGAGCGCGTCGCGCGCGCACACGAGGCCGGGTCCATGTTGGGGTCAGGGCGGCCGGAGCCGGACTGGTTGTAGAGGCGGAAGGCGATGGACAAGCGGCGGGCCTCGCCTATGGAGTGCCAACCGGAGTGTTACAAATAATACTGCCGAATTTGTTTTAAAATTCAAATTCAAATTCAAATCAGTCTAGAGATAAAAGTTTAATTTTAGAGTCGAACTCAGTATCCTAATCATAGTCGTTATTTAATCTATAACCTATGTATAAATAGTAAAGAAAACAAAAGAAAAATGTGACGATTTGAGTACCACCAAAAAGATATATTTGTGTTTACTCTATCACTCAAATGTTTTTTTTTATATTGTCGTCGTCATACTCCAAGAACAAAGAAAACGTATGGGAACAATACAGGACCGTCCGATCATCATTGGACTGATCCAATCAAGTGAAGTAGTTCGGACCAGCCCGAACAATATCCAAAGTTGCACTGTCCAATCTTCATCGGACTGTTTCGGTCAGCATAAACGTTCGGACCAGTCCAAACGGCGACCAAAGCTACACTGTTCGATCATCATCGGACCGCTTCAATTAGTGAGGAAGTTCGGACCTCACTTCAGAGCGTTCGATATTCATAAAACTCTATCGATCCAACCAGATTAAGCGGAGATATTCAGACCACTCTTACAACCGTTCAATCTTCATAAAACAAAATCGGGCCGGTCTGATCTGCAATTTGAGAGTATTCGAACTTGTCCGAAGAGATACTTCTTCTTCAACCTTGCGAAGAGCGATCGTTTTTATTTTTAAAAAAATTATTCATCTAGTATCAGAGCTTGGTGTCGACCGATCTGTAGAAGGAGCAGCTCATGGCAGGAAATGGATCTTCGTAGACAATGAAGGAATGATCAAATTCCCTTCCATATCCAGTTCTCAATTCAGAGAACTACCTGATATGGTCCATGAAGATGCAGTGAATATATATGCCCAAGGAGTCTGGGACACTGTAGCTGATCCAATCGACAGGACTGATCAAGAATTGCTAGTAATAAGTAAAGCAAAGGTAGAAAACAAAAATTGGCAGGAAGCAAATTCAAGTCAAGAAAGTGGCAGTGAATCTGGCAATTAGCGCAGTCGTGGTCGTGGTCAAGGTGGCCGCGGTTTTAGTCGAGGAGGCCATAGTTTTACTGCTGGTCGTAAAGAAAAAGTAATACGATGTGAGTCCTCTTACAATCGAAATAAGCCAAGAATCAAATGTTTTACCTATGGCAAAGAAGATCATTATGTTGTAGTATGTAGAAGTCATATTAAGTTTTCTACGTGTCAAAAGTGTTTGGACATGTCCAATTGACAATTTAAGAGTGTTCAGACCTGTTCAAAGAGATACTTTCTCTTCAACCTTACGAAGAGCCATTGTTTTTGTTTAAAAAAAATCTTCATGGAGAGCACGATGAGGTCGGTGACGGTGAGGTTGTAGCCGGCGAAGAGGCCGGTGAGCGCTCTCGCGTTGGCGCGCGGGTTCGGCATGATCTTGTCCGAGTCCTCCTGGCTCGCCGTCGGGCTGTCCTCGCGCCGAAGCCTCACGTCCCAGTAGGGCCCACCGGTCTGTGACAAGAGAAAAAATAAAGAGGTAGGCAGTCAAACCAAGTCAACATATTGACTCCTTGGTCAAACAAGCTTACTAGCTAGTAGCTACCGTAGTATGCCTCCCAGTAGTACATCACCAAGCTAGAATTGTGACTTACACATCAACAAGTTAACTAACCAAATGTTAATTTACTTGAATTCAGTTTATGCATGAGTTCATCTCGAAAATTAACCAAAACCATAAATGGCCTTAAGAGTTCTATACGTTTTGTTTAGAAAGCCACATTTGCAGCTATGGCATACTAAACTTAAACCCATATATACTGCTCATTTATGACAAGTAATTCAGCTATTATATATATAAAAAGATTTTGATAAACATCACCAGGATGTTTCTTCTAAACAATCTGTTGGAAAGTGATCCGAATTCGAATTCGTGTCCGTGTAGGACTTTTATTTTATTTACTTTCCTTGTGGGACTCTATCCCCAATACTATATAAGCACCCTAGTAGTCCATAGGATGAACAAGCCCTCAGAGAGTCTCTCCATTGTAATCTCTCCAAAATATAGTGATTCGCCTTCGAGCGCCCGTGGTTTTTTTCCGCAAGGGTTTTCCACGTAAAAATTCGTGTCTCTTGTCTCTATTATTCTGTGCGTTATTTGCAACAAGTGGTATCAGAGTGCAGAAAATTAGAGATTAAAAAAAAATTCATTGGGAGCCTTCGCCCAGATCAAGCCGAACCAGAAGCTGTCTCCGAACTAATCCGAGAGGCCACTGTTTCCGTCCTCGAGTCGACGTCAAGCCACACCAGCCGAAGTTCAGCAGCGACATAAAAGTGCGGGAGCAGCAAGCGGCCAAAAAAAAAAATACTGCTCTCGTGACCAGCAACCAGAAGAAAGCGCGCGTGTTGTTCCTGCAGAAGACCTCGGTCTGCGCGACCGAGACAACAGAAGTTGCGCAGAAAAAAAAGGGGCGCACAGAAGAAAAGCTAGTCAAGCTACTGTTATTCTTTCTCTCCATCGCGCTATTGATTGCTGCACACAAAAATCAAAGAGCCTCACGTCAAACTCCAAAGGAAGCAACAGGAAATCAATAGGGCACGAAAATCAAGGCAAGAAAAAGGTGCGTAGGAATTTTTTTTTTCTTCTTTTGCAAGTTGCTACCAGCATACAAGCTTTGGAGAGAGAGGCTCACCTTTTTTGCATGTGAAGACTTTTCCCATCTGGGATTTTCTGTGGCCTTTATTTTCAAAGCAAAACCCAGAAGTTTTAGATTACAAGTATTTCTCTGGATACACTGAAATTTATACTAGCAAAATTTTTGGTTTTCTTCCACATGGCAACTATGAAATATAATCTTCCGCTGTTGGACCGCGACACGAGATTTTCTTTATGGCAAGTCAAGATGCGGGCTGTTTTATCACAACTTGATTTGGATGATGCTCTTTTGGGGATCGACAAGATGCCAGCAACACTGTCCGCCGATGAGAAGCAACGTAAAGATCGTAAGGCCTTATCCCAAATTCATCTTCATCTATCAAATAATATTCTACTGGAGGTTATGAAGGAGACATCCGCCGCCGCATTATGGCTGAAGCTGGAGCAGATCTGCATGACCAAGGATCTGACCAGTAAGTTGCATTTGAAGCAAAAGCTTTATTCACACAAGATGGCGGAGGGAGCCTCATTGTTGAACCACCTGACAACTTTCAAGTAAGTTGTTTCTGACCTCGAGTCTATGGAGGTAAAATATGATGAAGAAGATTTGGGTCTTATTTTGCTATGCTCTCTGCCTAGTTCGTACTCTACTTTTAGAGATACTATTCTATATAGTCGAGATACTCTTACTCTCAGTGAAGTTTATGAAGCTCTGCATGCTAAAGAAAAGATGAAACTTATGGTTCCCGATGGGAGTTCAAGTACGCATGCAGAAGGTTTGTCTGTCCGCGGCAGACAATATGAGAAGAGTTCATACGAAAATTCAAGAGGCAGAAGCAAAAGCAGATTCAGAGGCAGATCTAAATCCAGAAGCAGGAAGTCTTGCAGGTATTGCAAGAAAGATGGACATGACATATCCGAGTGCTGGAAGTTGCAGGACAAGGAGAAGAGGAATAATAATTTCAAGAAAGATCAACAAGAGGATGAAGCTAGAGCCACCGTTGTCACCAAAGAAGGTTCTGATGGAGATGTTCTCGTTGCCTTTGCCGGTAATTGCAAAACCGACGATGAATGGATTCTTGATTCTGCCTGCACTTTCCACATGAGCCCGAACCGTGATTAGTTCGTTACCTATGAAGCTACGCCAAGTGGATCCGTGTTGATGGGTGATAATACATAATGCAAGGTTGCAGGCATTGGTTCTATCCAGATCAAGATGTTTGATGGCACCATCAGGACTTTGTCAGATGCTCGTCATATTCCGGATTTAAAGAGAAATCTTATCTCATTGAGTACTCTTGATGCTAAAGGGTACAAGTATTCCGGTGGAGGTGGAGTTCTAAAGGTTACCAAAGGTTCTCTTGTTGTGATGAAAGGTGATATGAAGGCTGCCAACTTATATCATCTGCAAGGCACTACTATTTCAGGTAATGTTGCTGTTGTTTCAAATAAATCATTTGATTCTGATGCTACTAATCTTTGGCATATGCGTCTGGGGCATATGAGCCAAGCTGGGATGACGGAATTATGCAAAAGAGGATTTCTTGATAGTAAAAATATCGATAAGTTGAAATTTTGTGAACATTGTGTCTTCGGCAAGCAAAAGAGGGTGAAATTTAGCACTGCGACTCACTCTACAAAAGGCATATTGGATTATATTCACTCCGATTTGTGGGGAGAATCCCGCGTTCCATCACTTGGAGGTGCAAGCTATATGTTAACCATTATTGATGATTTTTCAAGAAAAGTTTGGGCATACTTCATCAAGCAGAAATTGGATGTATTCAACACATTCAAGGAGTGGAAGACTATAATCGAGAGACAAACTGGTAAGCATGTCAAGACACTTCGTACTGACAATGGTTTGGAGTTTTGTTCAGGAGAATTTGAAGCTTTATGCAAGTCAGAAGGTATTGTGAGACATTACACCGTTCCTGGCACTCCTCAACAAAACGGTGTGGCAGAACACATGAACAGAACCATAATGGAGAAGGTACGTTGCATGTTATCAAACTCTGGATTATCAAAGAGTTTTTGGGCTGAAGCCGCTTCTACTGCTTGTTATTTGATTAATCGGTCACCAAATTTGGATATTGATAAGAAGACTCCAATTGAGGTATGGTCTGGCTCTCAAGCAGATTATTCAAATTTGAAAATATTTGGCTGTCCTGCTTATGCTCGTGTCAATAATGGTAAATTAGAACCTAGAGCAGTTAAGTGCATTTTCCTTGGCTATAAAATTGGTGTGAAAGGATATAAGTTGTGGAATCCTGAAACTAAAAAGGTGGTTATTAGTAGAGATGTTACTTTTGATGAGTCTGCTATGTTGCATGATAAACCATCTATTGATATTCTCGTTGAGAAGCAATCAAGCGTGCAGGTGGAGAATATTATTGATTCAGGATCTACACCAGAAATCAACAAGGAAAATACTCCAGAAGTTCCTATTGTTGTGCCACCAACACAACATTCTATTGCAGCTAATAGAGAAAGGAGAAACATTCAGCCTCCTAAGAAATTTATTGAAAAAGCCAACTTTGCGGCTTATTGTCTAAATGTGGCAGAAGAAATTGAAGATACTGCAGAACCTTCATCTTATTCAGAAGCTATCTCTTCTAGTGATTCAGAAAGGTGGATGGCTGCCATGCATGATGAGATGGAATCTCTTGACAAGAATGGTACTTGGGAGCTGGTCAAGTTGCCAGTTGAGAAGAAACCTATTCGCTGCAAATGGATTTTCAAGAAAAAGGAAGGCGTTTCGCCAACCGAAGAGGTTAGGTATAAAGCAAGGTTAGTTGCTAAAGGATATAGTCAAATTCCAGGTATTGATTTCACAGATGTCTTTTCCCCTGTTGTGAAGCATAGTTCTATTCGCACTTTGCTTAGTATTGTGGTTATGCATGATTTTGAGCTTGAACAAATGGATGTGAAAACTGCATTCTTACATGGGGAATTAGAAGAAGATATTTATATGGAGCAACCGGAAGGTTTTGTCGTTCCCGGAAAGGAGAATTTTGCTTGCAAATTGAAGAAATCTCTTTATGGTTTGAAACAGTCACCTAGACAATGGTATAAGAGATTTGACTCCTTTATGATATCTCAGGATTTTAAAAGATCAAATTATGATAGCTGTGTTTACTTCAAGATTATGAATGGTTCAACTATTTATTTGCTCATATATGTTGATGATATGTTGATTGCTGCAAAAGATAAGGTTGAAATTTCAAAGTTGAAGGCTCAATTAAGCAGTGAGTTTGAGATGAAAGATCTCGGTGCAGCTAAGAAGATTCTTAGTATGGAAATCATTAGAGACAGAAAACTTGGTAAATTATATCTAAGTAAAAAATGGTACATTGATAAAGTTCTTCGTCGTTTCAACATGCATGAGGCTAAACTCGTGAGTACTCCCTTAGCAAAGATATTTCAAACTTTCTTCAAGATCATGTCCAAAATCTAATAATGAAGTGGAGTACATGTCTAAAGTCCCATATGCGAGTGCAGTTGGTTCACTTATGTATGCCATGGTATGTTCTCGCTCGATTTATCTCAATCATTAAGTGTGGTTAGTAGATACATGGCTAATCCTGAAAAGAGCATTGGAAAGCGTTCAATGGATTTTCGGATATCTCATGGGGCACATCTAATGTTTCTTTACATTTGGAAGGATTAAAGATGGACTTGTTGGTTATGTGGATTCTGATTTTCTTTGAGACTTGGATAAAAGAAGGTCTCTCACCGGTTATGTGTTCACCGTTGGAGGGTGTGCCGTAAGTTGGAAAGCAAGTTTACAAGCTACCGTTGCCTTGTCTACTACGTGTCGAGTATATGGCTATCTCTGAAGCTTGCAAAGAAGCTATTTGGTTGAGAGGTTTATTTATCGAGCTTTGTGGAAGTACATCTTGCACTACAATATTTTGTGATCAAAAAGTGCTATTTGCCTTACAAAAGATCAAATGTTCCATGAGAGAACAAAACACATTGATATCAGGTATCACTACATTCGAGGTGTCATTACTCAAGGTGATATTAAAGTCTGCAAGATAAGTAGTCATGATAATCCAGCTGATATGTTGACAAAGCCAGTTCCTGCATCTAAGTTTGAGTTTTGCTCAGATTTAGTTGGTATTACTCACTAGTCCTTTGGACTTTCGGCGCTCAAGGTGTACATGCTGATTTTGTTGGAGGAGTTCATAATATTCTTCCACTACTGGAGGGAATTCGGCTCAAGGTGGAGATTATTGTTGAAAAGTGATCCGAATTCGGCTCAAGGTGGAGATTGTTGGAAAGTGATCCGAATTCGAATTCGTGTCCGTGTAGGACTTTTATTTTATTTACTTTCCTTGTGGGACTCTATCCCCAATACTATATAAGCACCCCAGTAGTCCATAGGATGAACAAACTCTCAGAGAGTCTCTCCATTGTAATCTCTCCAAAATATAGTGATTTGCCTTCGAGCGCCCGTGGTTTTTTCCCGCAAGGGTTTTCCACGTAAAAATTCGTGTCTTTTGTCTCTATTATTCTGTGCGTTATTTACAACACAATCATTCAAACACACACCCAAACCAAAATCAATCCTTACCAATTCGCAGATCAAGAGCAAGGTACAACAAACCAAAGCAAAATAGAAAGAAGAGGCAGTGCGGCCGGCCAAGAACCACAAAAGGAAAGCGCGACGCCGATCCTCCCACGCGCGGTTTTGGAAGGGGAGGCGTTACAACAGGCGTAGGAACGAAGCACCCGCCGCAAGCTCGAAGATGAAAAGGAGCCAATCCGGGAGAAGCCGTAGGCTCACCGCTGAGCTCACGTCGTTGTTTCCGGCTCTCCGCCGGTGCGTACGGACGAGTAGCGACCAAAGGCGGCGTCCCAACCAGTCCAATCGCCGCCGTACCGGTCGACGTACGAACCGAGGAGCTAAACCGGTCACCAAAACGGCCTCACATGATCCACTTGGCAGATGGCAGCCTAACAAAGCACCTAGCCGGACAAAAGATCATTCTGGAGACGAGATTCTACTGGGCACTCATTTTCTTTCATTGCACAAAGTTCAACGGATACGTACATCACCGTTCCCAAACATATTGTCCGTGCAACTACGGGGCATGCTAGCTAGAGCCTAGAGGTAAACAAGTTTTTCAGGATAAATGGGAAAAGACCACACACAAGTACGTGCGCTTTAACCACCAGATCGGGCTACAAAATCACAACAGCGACCGAAACCGATGTTAAAGCTGCGATGAGCTTCTGTTGAGCATGCTGAGATGGCCAGATATCTTCTCCTTGCACGCGGGGCAAATGAAGCCAAGTGAATCAGCCTGCTGCTCGGCGACGGTGCCAAAATGCTGGAACTGATTGCTGCACCATACGCACACGGATTGGAGCACGCACCCGCCGACCATCTTCGACAAGGACAGGTCCCAACCTAATTGGACCGGAGGGAGCTGCGGCGCATAACCCAACATCAACGTTGGCTCGGGTACAGGTACGGGATTATGTCTGCCCATGGCCCCAAACTGCGGGGCTCCAGCTGAGGCCATCCTGAGCTGCTGCTCAAAACTAGGAAACATCTGCTGCTTCTGGCCACCAAATCCAAGTTGCAGATCGCACTGTTTCAAAACAATCATATTGTTATGTCCATCTCCAAAATGCTATCAGATAACAGAAGGGCCTAAACAAACTAGATTAACTGAGTTAGCAAGGAAACATGTATACCTCAACAAAATAAAACATAATGAGTAAACGAATAGACGCTTAGGAGATTTTTTTAAGATAAGCATATGATAGAAGTATTTCCATTAGTTCAACTACTGCAATAGTTACATGAGCATTATATATGTTTTCGGTTGCCAAGCAGAAAAACATCTTTCTTTCATGAACCCACAGAATTCAAAGTGATTATTGATAAAAATTAAATTAACTGCAAAGTGAAAAACAAAATCTCCTATCACTTGATGTATGTGAAACCCAACAGAATAATATCCCCTTGAAGATTTAAGCAGGCTAGCTCTGGTGCTCTACCATATTCATGTGAGAAAAATTTTCAAACAATTGTTAAGCAAGAGCAGCATGGGTGTTGTAGAGTCAGCACATGCTGCAAAAATTACCTGATCTTGAATAATTCTGCTCAGCGGAACATCTTCAACAGCACGAACCAAAGAGGTCAGGCTACCAAAATTGGTTTGCATGGACAAAAAATCATCGATGTTCCCACTTGTGCCAGCTGCAGGGAGTGAGTCACAAGCAGTACCCCCACCATTGTACTGATTTTCCAATTCACTGTCAGATTTTTCCAGTGCCTCAAGCATGGAACCGTTGATATCGAAATCCAGTGTGCAATGTTCATTTGGTTCATTGCGACTAGTGGAGCCATTAACAAAAGAACCCCTCATGCCGTGAATATCAATTTCATCAGTTGCAGTACCACCAGTCAGTGTGTTTAGGTCAGATAATGAGTAGCAGCTTGAGAAATCAGTTTTCATATTAATGGCATTATTCAGCTGGGCAAGGCTACTTTCTGTGATAGTACCATTGAAGATATCATTGTTATAAGCTTCAACATCAAATCCTGTTTCATTACTTGATATGTCCCGTGAATTCACCAACTGTTCCTTGGAATTATCTTCACATCTGTTGCCATTGTTCTTCATTTCAGAAGTCATTGAACAGGAAGTGAAACAATCCACATTAAGTTGAGCAGGAGAGATAGGGTCCATGGTCAAATTAGATTGATACACCATGTCATTTTTCTGGTTGACAAAATTTGCAGCCTTGGAAGCACTGTTCTGGTTGACAAAATTTTCATCCTCACAAGCATTGTCATCATTAGAGCTAGCACCAAAACATTGAACAACGATGGATGATTGATTAGCATCATCAAGGGCATTAGATGTTTCATACTTCGCACCAGAAATGGGAGAAGATATTGTATCTAAACATGAATTGAGGTTGACATCCCTTATTCTAGCATCACTGTTGATCTCATCATCTTTCAAAGCAGTCATTCCACAATCAATAATCTTGTCTTCAACAGGTTTGTCATTTTCAAAGCTTGTGGTATTGACCACATCCGCATACTTACAAGCTATGTTGCCATCATCTATCTCCATGCCAATTGAATTAAGATCAGGCTCATCCAAGGTTGCAGAAAGTGGATTACTTTCTGCCAAGTTATTAAAATTATTTTCTTCAGGAACAATACCAAATTTTCCATCCAGTTGATCACAGGGCTCAGAAACTTGTTTGGATTTTGTTATATCAGTACAGTCCATTGGATAATCTGTGTACTCGCTTTCACCTGGTGCGTCTGTAGTCAGAGGAACCCCTTTAGGTATGCTAGAAGTTTCATCAGGCCTGATGAAATTTTGGGAACAATCTGTGCTGGAAAGTTCTAAATCTTTTGAGCTGTGATTCTCATGAACATCTACATCATTACAAGTACTAAATTTCCTTGCAGCATCAATAGCAAGGAACTCTTCAGCATTGTGACATGCTCCATCATGGGTTTTATGGTCATCACAGTTGTCAACAGGGTCCTTGTGATGCCCAGAGACAGGTTCACAAACAATATGTCCTTTTTCCACTTCAGGAAAGCCGGTCATCTCCTGGAGAGGGTCCTTATGATGCCCAAAGTCAGGTTCTCCAGCAGAAGGTTCTTTTTCCTGTTCAGGCAAGGCAGTCGTCTCCTGAAACCCACTTGGCACTGCAGCCAAGGATAGCTGACCACCTCTCTCTCCTGACAAAGCCCCATCAAACAGTTTTGCTGGACTCTGACCTTGAGACCTAACATCAGTTACACCATGGCCAAAATTGTCAGGCCTATCTTCAGAGGCCTTCTGACATTCCTGAGTCTCACACTTTCCATCTTTGCTGACTCCCAGTTCACCAGATTTACTAACCCTGCGCCTTTTAGCTTTCCTTTGGTGAAAGGACAATTGATGTTGCACATAGGCACCCTGGTCATGAAAAGTCAAATTGCACTTTCGGCACTCTTTTGCATTTGCTTCTACCCGAATGTCATCCTTATGAGGTTTTTGTCGCTGAGAATCCTCTGAGTGACTGGACAATGTAACCAAAGTAACTGGCATTGCACTTTGCTTTTCCTCAGTTGACTCAGTTTGCTGGTGAAGACCTACAGACTAATCAAACATTCCATTGAGTTAAGCCATGAAAGCTCAACTGCACGGATAAGGTGCATACTAAAAAAACTTACATTAACAGCATTCAAGTCATGCACTCCTGCATCGTTTCCCTGAATGGCAGTTGGCTTTGCCTCCGGATATCCAAGAAGAGACATGAGATAGGAAGAGACTTCTTTGCAAGTAGCAAACTGATGTCCTTTGGGGCTGGAAAGTATGTTGTGCACAATTAGCTAGGGCAAGCAATGGAAGTAGCAGAATAACACAAAAAATGCAATCTTCTACTGAATGAGATGAGACAAATATTCACAAACTACAAATGCCGAGAAGAATAAACACCATACAGACAAGGCTACAGTGCTATACTGTCCTAACAAACATTTACTATCTCAGTTAGGCTCTTCATTCAACAACTAGAAATTAACATGATTGGCAATGTCAAAAGGAAATACATGGATGTTTTTTTCACATCAAATATACCTTTCCTAACTCTGCCTGTGTAGTTTTCTACATAGCATGTCTCAAGCCAGGAAAAAGGAAGATGGTTGCGTTAGGCTTGGTGAGCCAACGTAAAAAAAAAAGCGCCACCTTTTCATGGAATTGTTGTTGTTGTTGTTGTTATAAATATACCTTTCTTATGCAAAGCACAATGAGAGTTAAATATATCTTTAAAAAGTGAGAATGGGTACCAACAAACTAATATAAAATAAACAGCTCTGTAGATTGGCAGTTTGGCACACATATAATGACAAAGCCCACAAAGAAATGTATGCCAAAAATATGAAATGATACCATTCAAGAAAAATGTGGAATCATTTAAGATGATTACAATAATCAAGTGCTTCCGACTTCCAAGTATCAATAACTCTTGCCCACAGTGGTTAGCTGCTATATGGAATATATGAAAAAGAAGTCTAAGCACATAATATATAAAACAGTAAATGAAGATGATCAGATATACGCAGCTCACAGCTGTTATCGTATCTGTTTGTGCGTGCATGCGGCAGGACATGGATCTGAGGGTCACACACTTAGGTGCATATACCACACACAAGTCCTATGTTCCTAACCTCAGTTTGATGTTTCCTTCGGGTTACTGACCTTCAGGTTACTGAATTATTGATATCATTGACTTAGAAAGTTAGATGACATGTCCCTACTAAAGAGACAATCTTTCTACAATATAAGAATTAGAAGGGCACCATGATCCTTATGAAAACCATTGCGTACCAGTCACATTGCATCATGTTTGGAACACAACAATCCGAATCATCCAAACCTAGAGGTCTAGAACACCAATTAACTGGCATCCACTGCAATCAAAACAAACATGCTTGGGTAGAAGAACATACCTCACATAACGGCGGCAATTGATCCAGGCAACACGCTCCTTCCGCTTAAGCCCGAGCAGCAGCTTCCACCCACGGGGCAGGTGGTCACCGAACATGACGGCATCCACAAACTTCCTCCGCCGCCTCCGGCTTCCCCACTGCCCCTCCAGCCCATTCATGAATCCCAACAGCTCGGACTCGGGCACCAGCCCTGCCGTCCGCTTCCGTATCTCATCCCCGTACGGGTCCACCAGCTCCGCGAGCCTCGCCAGATCAACCACCACCCCATTGGAATTCATCACCTCCCGGTCGGGATCCGGGAGCGGCGGCGGCGGCGGCAGGGAGGACACGGGGGGCGTGGGTGCGGTTATCGTGGGTACGATTAGGGTTTGTGGTTGGAGTGGAATCGGGGGCGGTGATGGGTACGAGGGGTCGTCGCGCGCGAAGAGGCGCTGGAGGTGGAACACGATGAGGCGGTTCTCGGAGTCCTCCTCGGTGGGGGCCGCGGCGGAGGAGGAGGCAGAGGTGGTGTCTGGGGTCAGGTTGTGGGAGAGGTTGGTGGCGACGCGGTGGCGGGAGAAGGTCTGCTTGCGGGAGCCGGCGCTCTCATTGAAGACGGCGCGATCGATCTTAGGGGGTAGGAGGATGTCCGCGCTGCGGCCGCGGCGGGGGTCGACGGCGTAGGGCGATGCAGCCGCGAGCGCCACGAGCTCAGACTGGGACAGAGACCGGAGGTCCACCACGGGAGCCAGCTCCGTTCCCATGGCGGGCGGCGGCTTGCGGCGGACGGGGGATTTGGGACGTGGGGTTTGGTTCAGGAGGAAGGAGACAAAAGGGGATGGATGCGATGATGGAGACGGGAGGAGTGGGGGTGGGAAGTGGAGTGGGCTTCCAGGTCGGACGGTTACAGTGACTTTAATTTTCGTGCGTTGGATTGATCAAAATAGAACTGAACGCCCCAGGTACTCTCACCCACGCGCCCGACGCTCGCCGCCGCCGCCCCCCGATAGCACGCCGACTCTTCTGCGCCACGAGAGTGCTACTCCTGCCCGCCCCAACTCCGGGGCCGGCGCCAGCTCGCGGCGGCCTCGCTCTTTGCCGCTGCTCCCCTGCAAGCGGCGCAAAATTCTCCTGAAGAAGCTCAACAGCCCACGCGTCGCGCCCATCGAGCCAGAGGCCGCCCGCCGCGTGCCGGCCCTCGACGCCGCCTTCCGCTTTCTCACCCGCGCACGGTCGTTCCTAGCCTCCCTCCCGCGTCCGCACCGCATCCCCCTCTCCGAGGCCGGCAAGTCGCGCTCCGCCGCCCGCCACTCGCTGCTCTTCCACCTCTGCAACATGGACTCCGTCCCGCACCTCGCGCTCACACCTCTAGGTACTTTGTTGTGTCCTTTCCACTAGCTTTCGACATCTAATCTCTACCTCACGTGTTAAGTGCCATACTTCAGTTTTGATTAGTAGCAATTTTCCATATAGAATACGTAGAAGCTATTGCCTGGTTTGCTAAAACAAACACCAACCCATTTGGCCATCTCTTTATCCAAAATCTGCGCAAATCCATCATCTCTCGTTGTGTTACGTGTGCCATCTTTTTGAAAGAAAATTATGTGTGCCTTCTTTTTGAAAGAACCTGATTTGCTAAAACAAGCATTTGAGATATAATTTGATGCATCAGGTATCCTATACAGGAAGATTTAGTGCACGGAGCACTGCTGACAGATAGGAGGAAACACGTTTGAGAAGAAAGATAGAGGAAACACCACTGAAAAAAACGTCCAAAAAAATAGGAAATATATCCGACCTGCCGGATTCGAACCAGCGACCTAAGGATTGATCTGCATCCGACTACAGTCCTCCGCTCTACCAACTGAGCTAAGGTCGGAATTTGAGTGGTACCGAAATTAAATCTTTAAAGACTTGAATCCAGTAGACAACACGACAAACCATCCACTACGGCGACAATGACCGTCTAGCGGGTGAAATCGTGGGAAATTTGTATTATGTAATGGTGCTATATGTGAGGCTGTGTAACAAGCCAATGAGATTGTGACATATGACAATAAACACTGTAGTCACTGTAGCAGCTATTAAAATCAATTTCTTCATTTCCGTACATCTACAGTATAGCTACATTATTTACGTGCCCACGCCGGGTTGGCTCATGACACAAAGCCGTTGTGCAACCGTGATACAGTAAAATTTCTAGAAATCGTGAAGGATCGTGACACCGTGTTACTCGAGGTAGCCCCTCTTCTTCACTAACCAAAGATACTGTCGGTGCTGGAACCTCATCCTAACAATCGCTCCTAACTCGGTAAATCAATCCTATCAGGCCACTTCCACCCTCTGACCGACCAAGTGACTAGGGATTAACCAGGCGTGTAACTGCGGCCGCGTCTGACCTTGCTGATTCCCTGACACAATTCATGGACCTCGCAGCTGCGTTTGGCCGGCCGGCTGAGCCCTGCAGCCCACATGTCAGCGAGAGCCGGAACCGCACGTGCCAATGGCACACCGTTTCTGCCCGCGCGACGCACCAACTTCTAGGCGCCACCCAACGGCAGGCCTCTGCTCCGACGAGCAGCAGTTCGCCGAGCAACGTGGTTCTGCGGTTCTGCAGGGCAACCATCGAAGGCGTGGAAAGCTAGGACAGTAAGAAAAAGTAAAGCAGCCCCGAAACATCGGTAAGCAATTGCAGCTGATTAGACTGCTGAATCCGATCAGTGAGATCTCGTAGGACAAAAGCCGTCAAATCGATCCGTCAGATTAAGCTGAGAACCAGGGCGCGTGCTCCGCTCTCCAACAAGCACGAGTTTCAGGCCTCCGTGCTGTTTGGATCATGAACAGGATCGACGAAGACATATGACATCTCTCGTTCAGACTCCAAATTTTCAGTGCTACAAGTTACTTCAAGTTTTGCTCTTCTTCGCTTGAGAATTACTACACAGTTTTCACGTGAAATCCGTATGCTCGAGGCAGCTCTAGACTAGACGACGAACCAAACAAGCAGATCTCCTCTCCATGGGCATAAGCCAGTTTTACACCGAAGCAAGGAACCGAGCAGCCCAGCCCGAGCAGCCTAGCCCCTATCGCCTACAGGGATTTAATTGACCATCGTACACGAACACGATGCAGTGGCGATCATGCATCCGCCCAACCTGAACGGCAAAATCCCTTGCTGAGCTAGGTAAGGCAGAGCCATGATTTATAAATAAAGAACCAAATAAACCGTACATTATAATTATGTTTGATGATAAATCAAATAATACTAATAATAATAATTTTTTAAAATACATCAGACTACAGTATAAAACTTGTTAAAGCATCAAAAGCTTTCACCCTACCAGCCCCTCCCTCCGGCCCTGGTTCTAGTAACTGTTAAAAATATAGATAATATTTTAATTCTAAGTTTTACTATGAGACAAATACAATATAAAACTACTAATGTAAAACTCATAACTAATAAGCTGCTTATTATACTTTATAAAATACACAATGAAAAATAGTATCAAAGTCGATCGAACACATGAACGAAATACTGTTGGGCTTAATGAAGAACAGGAAACGGCGCAGACTTGATGCAGTGCAGAACGTATATAACGCAGTGAAGTGAGCGGTCACGCAGATGTGTGCTGTCTAGAAACCTTATTGCCTCCCCCATGCAGATCTTCACGGCAGCAACGGTTCGGAGATACCGCTCCCTTTCTTCATGGTGCACGCTGGGAAGAAGAGTTGACGAGATTCAGATGATGCGACACATCAGCATAAGTTCACATAGAAGAAATTAGATGAAGAATGGAGGTGAAAATCTATCTGTTTTTTTCCTGGACTTCTTTAGGCCCTTTTAAAGGCGTTGCCGTTATTCACTAGTAACTGATGTATTTAAATAGAATTATTCACTGATAACTGCCTCATCAAATCACAGATTAAGGAGTGTTAACTCATTGGTAACTATCTCATCAAATTACATTATGATATTTAAGCAACATTATGATCAGTTAAAATGTGAGAGATAATATGCGGTTTAGCAAAAATAAGGTAAACATGGTCTACCAAATAGCATAATTTTCACACAAAAATATACGAATACGCGTGCGTAGTGTGATTAGCCACCGTCCTCCTTATGCCATCCCCATCGATAATTTAAAGAGTGGTATGAATTTTATCTTATAAATTAGTTTATCCTATTTTATTTTAATATATAGTACTAAATTATACAATTTTAGAATTAAAAAGATTGGCTTCACACACGAATCTATTTTTAACAGTAACCAAGCATGCTCGTGGTGGCCGGAAACAGTACGAGTCCATGGCGTCTCGCAACAGGCAAGCGCTGACTGAAGCACAGCAAGCATCATTCTTTTCCCATGTGCATTATGACCTTACAGCAGAACTAGTGTACTACTGCTACTACTACAGCTCAACGGGTCGATTCGATCAACTTCTTTTCAGCATCACATCACACTGTACACTGGTCAAGTTTTGGAGCTTGTGGGAAGAGGGAAGGCCAAGGCACTGACGTAAGCAGGAAGTCACTAGTAGTCATTCTTTCTGGAACATTTTACGTGCGTAGCATCGAGGATCGACCTACTTTCGATTTTGATGATTAATTACAATAAAAAATTTGTGACTAGTATATTTTTATAAGTATGTATAAGGTTTAGATCTCAAAATTGGGAAAACAAATTGAGGAAGAACACAGAAAATTTCCTTGGTGACCCTAAAAGAGGACCAAGACAAAGATATAGGACACGCTCAGCGGTAAAAGAAGCTAACGGTCAATGTTCGGCGACCACTTTTTTACTGTTCATAATTTTATTTTTTTATTTTGTGTTTTTTTCTCCGTATTTTTTTGTATTGTTCGTAATGGACTAACATATTTTTTTATTTTTAAATTTTTAAATTTAATTATATCGAATAAGACAACTCAATTATAGTAAAAAATCAGCCAACTACAAAAAAAACTATAAGCCATCGTTATTCTAAATGCTACCATAATTAGAGATCAAGAATATTTTCTAGTTTTTTTACCGGTCTAGGAATTGAGAGAAAGATCAGTTCCTAGATTTGTATTTATATTTTTGTCGTAATACTTAGAGGAGGTCTTTGGCTAGTACTTTGAGTTTCATCGGTGTCGGAAGCTCAAATTGATGCATTCATTTATTCCTAGACTCTAAATGGCCTCTAATGATCTCAAGGTTAAGTGCTTAAGTGTAGCTTTCCGTCCAAAAGCCTTTAAAATCCAGAGAGAAGCTGGTGTGCTGAAAATCCCATTTTAGGACTTTTTCGCAGAATGCCCTTTTCTATAGTTTAGGACTGTCCAATTTTTTTATTTTGGACATTTGGACAGAAAGTGTGTGCAGCTCGGGGTGGACGAAACTTTGTCTGAATCTACTAATTAGGACTGTCCTAGTTGGTACATTCAGAATGTCTGAATTATGTTTTTCGGACATACTAACAGACTGTTGTCCTCGGACACGACTGCAGTCAGGATCGTACGAAATTCAAGTTTCAAATGTCCGAATTAGTCCTGTAACGACTAGTTCACATTTACTGTTATGACCGTTAGCAATTCGGAATGCACGATTTATGCAATTTGGGATGTCCGAATTTAGTTTTTTTTTTCTTCAGTGAATAGTATTTGCAACGGCTCTTTTGAGAGTTTGGGATATAAATAGACTTCATATACTTGAGCCTTAGCAAGCACATACATCTCTTGAGCATCCATTCCTCATCTTTTGAGTACTTTGAGAGCATTCAAGTGTTGAATTTGCTTTCAATTGAGTTTCCCAAATTTGATTGGCTTCAAGCAAGTATCATCGACTTATGATCGGAATAGCGATGGCTTTTGGTTTCTCTTGAAGGTTATCTCCTAAAAAGCGGAAAAAGGTATAAGTAATTTTTTTAAAAAAGCGGCTTTTTAGAGGAATAAAAACTAGTCATCTCTTCAAAATACATGTTATCTCCTAAAAACGGCTTAGAGGCACAAAAACTAGTGATCTCTTCAAAATACATGTGAAGAGGTCTAATATTAGTGTAAAGATTAGAGCTTACTTACTCGAAGCAAGAAAGAGTTGATATTAGTGGATTGAGGAATGTTGGTTTGCGTGTGAAGCCAACTTTATTTGTTCAAATATGGATTATGGTAAACCGGTGAGGAATGTTGGTTTGCGTGTGAAGCCAACTTTATTTGTTCAAATGTGGATTATGGTAAACCGGTAAATCTCAAGACCACGAGAAATAGTCTCTCGTATTTATCTTGTGGTTTATTTCTTATCTCTTACTTTGTGTATCTACATTCCTGCTGATTATATTGCTTATCAAGCTAGACTTGCAAGACTTATATTAGACTTAGTTGTTAGTGCATTTTGTGAGATATAGATTATTTAGGCCTTTAATTATGAAAAATGAATTTTATTTCATACTTATTCAACAAATGGCTTTAGTCATGATAATTTAAAATTTTCCTAAAGTTTTCCTATTTACCCCTCTGATCGGTTATAACAGATGATAGGACGTCAAAATAGAAGTGCATACAACCCGTACTAGAATATGTGACTGTGTGATTAATAATAAGCAAAAAGTTTAATTTCTGAACCATTCTAGTTTCAAAGTAGGAAACATGCTGTTGGTTTACTAATCTGCCAACATAGTTTCAAAGTATCTAAGCTAGGAAACATGCTGTTGGTTTACTAGTCGGAGGAACAAGATGCCAACATAAGCAGGTTGCAACAGACAACGAAGCACAGGAAACAACTTGGTCTCAGCATTTCTTACGACGACCGCAAGCTCTGGCCTCCCAAATCCTTTTTCTCCCTGAAAGCTTCAGGAACAAGTCAGGCTTGTTCTTTTCTCCAGCTTGGAGAAAAGGATGTCACATAATCAAGTTAGGCATCTGCTGATCTAAATGGCAAACCCCAGCACAGCACAGCAGGATAAACAGATCAAGCACTTTTAGTAAATCAGATTTCCTAACATATCCACCATCTATGCATTGCAACATCTCTGGAATGGAAGCCACCCTGGTATCGCAAATTCGCAATTGCAGCAATTATTACTTTAACAGCAGGGTTATTATTACCTATTAGCATAACACTGGGGGAAATGCAGCACAGGAGTCCAGTGGCTTTGAGGTTAATTGGTCATTGTCTACACGCACATACTAAAGCAAACAAAAGACATGTTCTCCTGGTCCTGCAATTGAAGGGAAATATGTCATAAACAAGTTAAGCATTTTGCATGACAGACACACACAGCAGCGACAAGAAGCCTTTTGAGCTATACCAGCCTCATTGTATCCTTCTAATCCTAATAGATCATAGCCCAGCCCAAGCAGGTCTCTCTCTCTCTCAGCCCCCTCCAAGGTCCCCACCATGAGGTGAGAAGCTAAGGCCACATGGACTACAGATGGAAATACCTGTAACACTGCATTGGAAGCAAATGTTCTCTTCTTGGCTTTGGTGACAAGAGAGAGTACAGAAATGGTTGAGAGTTATGAGGGACAGTTGGAAGGATAGAGAGCGTCATTCCCATTTAAAGACACTGCCATAGTGCCATCCTTTCTGCAGTCCCTTGACACGCTTTCACACGCAGACAGTCACACCCTGCAGAATTCTTGGCCCTCCAGCAAACCAACCCTTCCTCTGCATTCCCTGTCCTGTGAAGATAGCTGGGTGTTGGTAGTTTTAGTGCTCTTCTCAGGTTGTGGGCGTTCCAGAAGCACAAACAAGAACAATGCCTTCTTCAGTGATGCATTGTTAAGGAATTTATATTTTAGAAGAAGCATTGAGTGGGTTTTCCTAGAATTCTCTCTCAACCTCATTCTGCCTTGATTTCCTTTAGCTTCTTGTTTTTGCCCTTTCTTTTTCATCTCTCCCCCATCTCCTGTTATGGAATCCTCCCAGCTCACTAGGGATGATGGTGAAGAGTGCAACAGTAATGAATCTGGGTGGACAATGTACCTGGCCTCCCCCATGCGTAGCGATGATGCCAAAGCAAATGGCAGTGAAGGAAGTAATGTTGAAGATGGCAGTGGTTACAGCAATGAGAGGAGCAATGGTAAAGACGAGAAAGACAATGCAGATGATGATGATGGAGATTATGATTCCTTGGCTTCTGATGCTTCCACAGGACCAGCTCAAGTTCAGGTGCTTGAAGGAAAAGAAGAGAAAGGTCATCAACTGACTGGTGGTTGCAAAGATGAACATGGTAAGGACGAACAAGATCAGATACGTACCAAGGTCTCGATCAGCTGCAACAAAAAGGCAGGAAAGATGAAGAAAGGAGACGAGAAGACCACAAGAAGAGGCCACAACAAGAGACGTAGCTCCTCAAGAACAAGCTTCTTCTGGTAAATGTTGTAAAATCCTTGTAGGATGTCTCTCACCAATTTCTTATCTTATCAAGCTAAAATCCCTGTTAGAGGCTTGGGGAATGGAAGGCCTTGTGAGGGTCCTTGCTATTGCCTTCCATGGTTTTGTCCATTTGTTAACCACCTAATAGGTTAGCTGTTACTATGCAAATCTGTCACCCTTTTGGTTATTATTCAATGCCCTATTCTTAATATCACATTCAAAATATGCATGCTCTCATATGTTTTCTATAGATATTTAAACACCGCTCTAACCCCAGAGAGCTACACTTTGTCCATATACACATCCCCAAGGCATGTACTGTTCAAGCCACAAAAAAGTTAGTTCTGTTTAATGGCTTTCTGCTTTCCCAGTATTTGTAGAGTTTGGAATGTCTGCATGTGGTTACAATTTACTCAGAAAAAGGGTACATGGAAATCTGCTTTAACTGTTTCTATGAATAATTTGTCCATACTTAATAACTAATCTAACCTAGTCTCGACTACTAGATGAGTTAACATAATATGAAAGCTAATACTTGTTTTCTTTCCCTGGAGTAGAGCAAATCCTATATAATAATAGAGCAATCTAACTACAGCTAATGCACCATTTTCACATGAAACCTATTGCCGCAAGGAACATCTAGCCCTTCCATATAAGAATTAGACAATATACACAACATTTACAAGATGTAAAAGATTCAACGTTGCTAAGGAAGACTAATTAGAAAATTTACATCACGAACAGCTATAGTTATAGAACAGCATAAGGAAACATAACATGTGGTACAAGAGCCTCCAGCTATCACCTGATTTGTGCGATTCACTACTCTTTGCATCTACATTAAGTGCCTAAATGCAGCTCTGGCATCGAATGGAGCACCTTCTGCTGTGCAAATCATGTGGAAGTAAGATATACCCCAACAACAATTTCATTACTGGAATAAAAGAAAGAAAAACCTTGTTAAGGGGAATTGCAATCGATTAGTACATGGTAGAGCTTAAATGAACTAGTAGCGACAAGGTACACCAAAAAAAAGGGTAACTGAGTTATTTCAGATGAAGATGGAAACCAAAGTCAATATTTAGTGGGGATTACAGCACACCTGCGATGTTAAATATCGTGATGGAGGCTAGTTCATGAATCATGACCATTCTGCTAATAGTATGTCCTTTGTATATACAGTTAAAAAGGAAACCTTCACAGTTCACATAGCGAAGTTGCCCATCAGATATTACAATGATCCAAAGTAGACACGAACTGTGAAATTCTTAGCTTCAGGTCGTTTCACTGAGCGGTAGCTTATTCATCTGATTACAAAAGTGAATGTACAAGTAAGTTACTGAATTCACCCAAAAGCACAATTTACTTATACTTTAACACTTCCTCTCACGTGTATATCTAAACGTGGAAATTTCTCTCGTCAAGACCTCTTGTTCTTTGATGAGAAAAGATAGACAATTCACTTATACTTCAACACATAGTTTTCTTGTGTTCTTTTCCTGACCAACACAAAAATGCTCACTCCATTAAAATTTAAAAAGCGGCATGAAACAGCTCAAAAGGCCCGAAAAAAGGAGCCATAATCACCCAGATTAGCGCCATGCCTAAACTGACACCAGATATTCCTACAATCCAAAGAAGCAGCAGGCACAATATTTAGGGAATATCAATCCAGGATGTTCCAGCTTGGAACGCTTTACCAAGTAATCAATCACAACAAGGCCAAGACAACCAGGGGAACCAACCTACTACTTTAATTTGTGAGATTATTCAGAAAATGCATCCTCAGGTAAAAGTACTCCACATGGCACATTTGGTAGTGGTAATTGCCCAATGTTAGGTTGACAGCAGATGAAGCAGCTTGTAATGCAATGCAACACAGTACAGGAATCGTGTTAAAAAAAATCCATGGATGATTCCATGGCTGCCAAGTTCCTACACGCATAACTACTCCCAAACACCATCCATACTTGATACCCATATCTAGGTCAGGAACATAAGGCGCGAGCACATTGGTCAATTCCACCCAAACTTAAGCAAGAATAGCGTCAAGACACACAGATTCCAACGCCCACCAAATTCAGTGTTCCTCATCACCTGTGCAGCCCATGAAATGGATTGAAATACACCGAGAAAATTCGCGTGTGATAAGGCATGTACCGAGGGGTTGTGGACTTGTGGTGGAGGTGGTCGGCAGTTCGTGGCTAGGATGCGATGGGCTTGGAGTGGTGGAGGAAGGCGGCGGAGCAGAGGACGGTGGTGACGACGGCGAAGAGGCCGAGTGCGACCACCAGCGACAGCCCGGCCACCGCCAGATCCAGCATCAGCTGCGCGCCGTGGAACACCACCCCCAGCGCCATCATCCTCTTCTTTCGTCCCGGCTCCCGACCCCTCGCCTCGTCGTCTGCGCTGCGCGCTTCTCGGGGAAGCTCGTGCATAAATCATGGGAGCAGAGAGAGAAGCGGTGCGACAACGCGGCGCGGCGAGGGCGGGAAGGGAGGCGGCGGCGAGCCGACCACCTGGACGACATGTGTCATTTGTGAACCATGACGCGTCAGAAACCAAGCGGTGGGCACAGAGCCACAGGCAACCTTGAAGGCCCCGTTCGAGACTCACGAATACCTGGCATACTAGGAGTGGGGAAACTCTGGTTTTCTTCTATATTCATATCATCCTTTTTCAATAAGGTTTTTGGGATTTGTGAAATACTTCCTATACTAGAAGCGGGAGAACTCCGGCTTTCTCCCATATCCATGTCACCGTTTTTGAAAAAGGTCTCAGAGATTTGCGAAATAGTGTAAAGATACTCGATTTTTACAAAAAAGATTCTTACCATGTCAATAGTTTTCACAAAAAGGTCCTCTATTATCTAGAAATTATATATAGATTCTCAAATTTTTTTAGAGAAACCCTCTTTTTTGCTTGATAAAGCCCCGTAATTTTTCTGAAATTATGTACGGGTCCTTAGTTTTTTTGCAAAAAAACCTTTGATTTTTCCAAAAATACGTACGAGTCCTTGATTTTTGTAGAAAACTCTTTCCACGAATTGTCGGCTCTTTTACTTTGATTTACACGATAGCTGGCATAAACACCGTCAATTACCTACTATTATCTATGAAAATAATACAACTTGTATGACACAGATACAAATGAGTTACGTTAAGAATAATATCACAGAGCATATTTGCTCCTAAATTCTTCTATCTTCATAAACTCCAGAAAAATGGAGAAATAAAGGTATTAAAGGCTAGGTCATATAATAATCTAGCAGATTTATTCACCAAATCTCTCCTAGTCTCAAACTTTTAGAAATGTATTCGAGGCATAGAGATGAGGCGACTTAGAGAGTTACAAGGTTCAGGGGTAAATCCCTGAGCCATAATTCTTATATATGACCAGAAAACTTATATGATTCTGAAGATCTAATGTTATACTCTTTTTCTCGTTATGAGTTTTTCTTAAAGTTTTCTCACATGAAGGTTTTTAATGAGGTAACAAATGCGACATAAGGAACGATGCGATATACTCTTTTCTCCACCTTTTTTTCTATTGGATTTTTTGATATTTTTAATGAGACATATACATGTCATGATATTCATTCAAATGTAATGTTACGGAATCTAAAAGATTACAGTACGAGTAAATACCAAAACTATCTATATAGGGTTTAGATTATAAATAGAGAATCCTAATATAATGAGAATAGATCTAAAATTAATAAAAACTATGTTAAGATGTTCTTTCTTAATTATGTTCTCAGTGATTGATCTATTATAATTGATTGTGAAGATTTACATGGCCATTCGTCTATTCTTCAATAGGCAGCACCAAAACAAAATCGAGACGAAGCTGAGACGGGCCGAGTGGGAACGCACTGCACGCAAACAGGAACGCCGAGAGTAAGCAACACGAAGGCACACAGTAGCGATTACAATCGGATGAGCGGGGCGCAAAGACGGCCGACCTGGGAATAAGCAAAAGACCCCAAAAAAACCAGAGCAGAAAGCGCGTCCCGAATGCATAGAGCAGGAACGCGACCCAAAGCTCGACCAGAAAACATGAGAATGCGCCACCGCGAAAGCCGACCATGCCACCAAAGTCGTCAAAGCATCCTGTTCACCACCTTCGCCGGCCATGCACCACCACCGCAACCGAGCTACCACTGCCCCCACCACCTCCCGAGCGCTATAAATCCATGCCAACCTCACCATTAGCCCCCACAGCACCCAAGTGCTCGCCCACACCATTCCCCTCCAATTCTGAACAAGACATTGCCATTGCCATCATGAAATCAACAGTGAACCCTAACGTTCAATTCCGCTAACGCCCCCATCAAACTCCAATTCTCTTCACCCCCAGCACCACCAAGGCCTCGCAAACCCAACCCTCGCCTCGCCTTAACCGCCCCTAGCCCCTAGACTGCCGGTGACGAGCATCACCATCGTCCAAAACACCCCACCATGGATAGCACAATACAGGCCATTTGAGCCAAAAACTCCACCGTCGTTAGCCTCCCTGCCCTAAATGGAAGCTTAAATCCCCACGCTCCTCACCGGAACCTGGCCGAGACATCGTCGTGCCATGAAAGTAGCCTGCAAGCCTACCGCAAAGGTGAAGCCAGCATCAAAACCAAATCGAAACAAAATCGACACGGGGCGAGAAGGTAGAGTAAGAACTTGAAGCAATCGCAAGGCAAACATCAAAACCAAACTCGAAACGTGGCCAGCACGGGCAGAGAAGGTAGAATAAGAACCTGAAGTAATCGCAAGGAAACCGAAGAGCAAGGACGGCCAACTTCGAAATGGGCAAAGCACCTCCCAAAAACTAGAGCACAACGAGTGGCCTAAAGTCGTACAGTAAAAACGACGAGCAATCGAAACAGAACTACATACGCACAAGGAAGCAGAACAGGAAAGACAGCCCGGCAGCCCAAACACAAGGATCTAACGAGCTGAAACCAAAACCTGAACAAAAAAGCACGACCCGCGAAGGTCAAGCAAAAAGCAGGATCCAATCGAACTGAAACCAAGTCGGGCCAAGGAGGCAGAGCCGAAATCAGACGTGAACGCAATGAAACCGAAGAGCAACGCTGGCGAAGCAGCAGGCCCAACAGAAGGCACGCAAACCTTGAAGCGGATCCAGGGAGAGCGCCGACGATTGGGAAGAACCGCAGCAGAACAGGCCAACCTGGGAAGGTCCGCAACACAGTGAAATGGCAAGAACACAAGCCAGCAGGTGGAACGGGCGAGAGAAGCGGATGCACGAAGGGCCGATGCGGCGAACAGGACGGACAGGGCCACGCGCAGCGAACGACGACATAACACCCGGCGACGCACCGTACCATCGGTCGTTGAAAGTAGATGGGAAACGAAAGTCCGTCTTATTTATATTCGAGAAAATATAAATATACTAAATTAAATCTATTTTCCGTTGCGGTTGATATTTATATAGAGAATGATTTTTATTTTATTTATTTGTTCAGATTGTGGAAGAGAGATACTCGCTGCATTTTGATAATCTGAGATATTAGTTTTTAATGTGTACTATAATTAACTTGTAGACCTCATCTTAAAAATACTCCGTTTAAAAGTTAGTTATCAGAGCAAAAGTCAAAAGCGCTTTTAGAAGTCAGAAAAATGTGGCCTAAATTAAATATATATTTAAAAATATTTATATTTATATTAGAGAATGTTTATATCCATATTTAAGAATATTTGTATTCATATTCGAGAATATTCGTATTCATTCTGTTTTTTTCGAGAATGTTCGTATACGTATTTGATACTATTTGATTTGTGTTTGATCTGTTTTCTTTAATGGTGACCTCCTAGGGGTGATTAAAGAAAGTAATTTTTGATGAATCAAGATTCACAAATAAGAAGTAAAAATATTTTTTCATAATTTTCAACTCTATGCACTACACTGCTGACTCATGTAGACGTGTAGTCATGTTATATAAATTTATTCTACGGAGATTTATTACAAAGTTATAGGATATTTGTATTCGACCGAATTAAATACGTATTCGACCGAATTAAGTATATATTCGATTTGAATTCGTATTCAGTACGACATTTGATTCGTGTTTGTATTCAAAAATATTCGAATTCATATTTGTTTTAAAAATATAAATTTATACCTATATTAATTTTAAAAATATAGATTTATATTTATATTTAATATTATCCGATTCACATTCCATCCATTCTCATCCTTAGTTGAAAGCCCGAGGAGTTGACATCTAGAGCACAGGGCCCAATGCACAAACAAAGATCGAAACCGCTGAGGCCACAACAGGTCACGTGGAAACGCAGCGAACGATGAGTGCGGAAGAAGCCATGCGCCGAGTGTAGAGGGAACGCGCGGGGCGTACGGAGTCGTCGAGGCCGCCGGAAATCTTCCGCGCACAAGAGTCAACGATGTTCATGCACAAGCGTAGAATGGCAATTGGCCGCAGGAGCGTTTTGAAACCGTGCAACAGCCCAGCAGACAGATCCCTTCAAAAAAAAAAAACTGGTTAAAGTCAACGATGTTCATGCACAAACTTCACAACATATGTGGTCTCTTGTTAGCATCGTAAGAGGATGCCAGCCTCTTTGCCCAGAGACTCTTCTCGGGTGACCAAGATATGGTGGAACCCATTGTTGCACACCATCTCAGGTTCAGAAATGCTGTCACAAGATATTCTTCAGTTGCTTCAAATGTCTTCATGATCCTTAATTCAGCGTCTGGCTCTTCACTAAGGATTAGATCTTCTAAAATTACTCATTTTTCCTTAAGAATGCTGGCATCCTCTGATATCATTCTCAGACTGAGGACTTGCAATGCCTCAATTGCAGTATTGTACAATTCATGATCCACGTCAGCACAAAATGTGTACCAAAGCGTTGATTGATCAGGTTGAATTTTTGCTCAGTGAACACACTCAACAATATATTCAACAACATGAATCTGACCGTGAAGAATGTTCAGACATGACTTCAACATTATTTTGGGAAAGAAGAGTAGATTGATTTTATCAAAGATGTACCTTTTCATTTGACTGGATTCCTTCAATTATGCATATGTCCAACAGATCCCGTGCCCCTTCAAAATCCTCTTTTGTTAATACAACCTGTCATGGAAAAACTAGACATGAGACTCAAGTAAATGGACCCCAAAATTCAAATCAACTAAAACAAAGAAAGCAGCGGTGTATTAATTCCAAAAAAAAATGCATAGTGAGTAGTGACAGCTCTGCACTTAAGCAGACTGACCTTTAGGAGAGATGTAAAAGTCAAAACCTTTGGATAGAAGCCATCTCGAAGCATCAAGGACAGCAAAGCACTTGCTGATTTGAAACAAGGCAAGAATTTGCAGCACTTGATATTATAAATTGCAGTATTGGCTGGAAGACTGCATGATCTCATGATCTTGAAGGTTCTTATTGCTTTGTGACTCTGCAAACCAGAAAAAGGTCAATCAAATTCAAAAGAGAAAATGTTCCAGTAAAAAACAGACCAAGCACCATAACAGCCTCAAAAACCAGATTTATACTCTCCAATAAAGAGGATAATAAACCCAATTCGTCATTTCATCACAACAAAAGAAACAGTAAAATACAGTAGATACATACTTCCTTGGCTTTAACCAAAGAATGCAACGCAATGCCGTAGAGATCACTCTTCTGATAAAGATTCATGTTCCATAAGACATTCTCAGCTCCATTCAAGTACATCAGCATTTTCTCTTATCATCCCCTCAGCTCCAAAAGCTCGTATTTGAAATAGCATAAATTAAACATCAAGATTTCAAAGCATTCATGATCCATCCCTGTAAGAAGCATCAAAGATCGTACTGACAAGTGTTAGCAATAAAACCAGAAACTTTGACAAATAACACGATGTTATTTCAATCAATGAACTGCTAGTGAGGACAAGCTGGTAAGTTCTTGGGATATGATATCCAAAACTTTCACTAAAACACCGGTGATATACTAACTGCTAGTGAGGACAAGCTGGTAAGTTCTTGGGATATGATATCCAAAACTTTCACTAAAACACCGGTGATATACTAGTTTGAACAGATGTAAAGACCCTGTCCGACCGTCCTCCATGACAATAACAAAAGTCATGTAGCAATAGCAAATTAAATTTGCCATTGCCACAGAAGTCAACTATTGAGAATTCTGCATAGCGATGTGTGTGTTTTTTAAACATGCAAGAGTAGTACAAGTGGTACTTACAGTTTCCTCTAAACTGCACAAAAAAACAAGATGAAGATCTATATAGTAGATGGGAAGTAAACATACCAAGTTCTTCATAGACACAAAACTGTGTCGGATTTCATTATTTAACATGTCCATCTCGATTATGCTTATCCTTTTGGAAACATCAACATGCGGGAGCACATTTCCTTCTTCATAAGGAACATTGGCCTTGCCAAACAGAGAAAACAGAAGCTCATGAGTCCTGAGATTTGGCTTCATGTTCAGATGTTTCATTTTAGCTAGTATGAGGACAGCTCTTTCTGGTTCATTCTACAAAAATATTAAGAGGGGATTTAGTCCTATTACCAGCAAGCAAACTTCAACATATTTTTGATAAAGGAAGGTGCACTGACAGCTAAAGAAAAAATATTATTGTGGATATTGTTAAGAGTATTAGAGATATAATAGAATTGCTTCAGTTGTTTCCTTATATATCTAGATTTTTTTATCCGTATATGGTATATCCCCTGTAATATCTCCTTGTACTCCCTATATGTATTGCCCATTGAACCTTTTCTATATACATACAATATTCACAACATGGTATCAGAGCTTAGATTAAAATCCTAACCTCGATCTCGATCTACTTCTCCTGTTGCTACCCTCGGGAGGATCGATCTTCCCTTCCGGGGGCAGCCACTTCTCCGGACGGTCACCTCCTCGCAGACGGACACAGACACGGACGATTACCTCGAACGACCGCAGGGAAACTGGAGGCACCTCTATTAGAATAATTAGATATTCCATATATGCGCTTACCATATATACGCCTTCCATGTATATGCTTTTCATATATACGTTTACCATGTATGCGTCTTTCATGTATATACTTTCCTTGTATGCCTACTCTAGACCAATATATATACAAGCCACCCCAACCCTTTAGCTGTGTGGTGTTTGCTCCAATCACTCTCTACCTTTCTACATGGTATCAGATTCCTCCTGAGCAGTCATCACCGGGTTTTCGGTTGTCTTTGTTTTCCAAACCTTTCTGCCACTTCTGCTCATAAACTTGCTCCACGTTCCACGGCTTATGTCTTCCTCGGTTACCCTTCTCACCATAAGGGGTACCGCTGTCTCGATCTCGCCACCAAACGTGTCATCATCTCTCGCCATGTTGTCTTTGATGAAAGCATATTCCCGTTTGCCAGTAGTGACCGATCTTCACCCTCTCCCTCTTGCTCCGACTTCAATTTCCTCGACGTCGACCCTGCCATGCCGGTGCCTCGCACTGCTGCATGGCACCCCTGCAGGTACCCCAGATGACTGCTCCACTACTGCATGGTGTCGAGCGATCATCTCCTTCGTCCACGGTGCCATCCGTCGCTCCTCCATCACGACCGCCCGTGCATTTGGTTTACTCCAGACGGCCACGTGCGGCTCCCTCCGACCCAGCTGCAACAGCACCGTTACCCGCGCCGGCTCCAGCTACCCCGACGACATCAGCGCCTCCCTTGGACCATCCGATGGTGATACGGGCTCGGTTTGCCGCCGATCCCTCTGTGAAGTTTTTCTCCCTAGCGGTCGACCACTCTCCCGCTTCGCCTGTTTCGGCGAACTATCGTAGAGCCCTCGCCGATCCCAACTGGCACGCCGTGATGGTCGAGGAGTACAAGGCCCTCATGGACAACGACACCTGGCGCCTCGTCCCGCGCCCGCCTGGTGCTAATGTCGTCTTCGAGAAGTAGATCTTCAAGCACAAGTTTCACTTTGATGACAGTCTAGCCTGCTATAAAGCGCGTTGGGTTATTCATGGCTTCTCTCAGCAGCACGGTGTAGACTACGACAAGACATTTAGTCTAGTAGTCAAATCGGCCACCATCCGGACTATCCTCTCCATCGCTGCATCCCGCTCCTGGCCGTTTCATCAGCTTGATGTCAAGAATGCCTTTGTCCATGGCACTCTTAATGAGACGGTCTACTGCCAGCAGCCATTCGGATTCGTGGACCCTATTCGTTCCACCCATGTGTGTCTTCTCCAGAAGTCCCTCTATGGTTTGAAGCAGGCTCCCCGAGCATGGTACCAACGGTTTGCCTCCTACATCTGCGGCATCGATTTTGTCGCCTCCTCCTCCGACATGTCCCTGTTTGTCCTCCGTTAGGGGACTGACATGGCCTACCTACTGCTCTACATCGACGACATTGTCCTCACGGCTTCCACCCAAGGTCTTCTTCAGCATCTCACAGGCTTGCTTCACTCGGAGTTTGCCATGATGGACCTCGGTGACCTGCACTTCTTCCTCGACATCTCCGTCGCACGCTCCTCCAACGGCCTCTTCCTGTCTCAACGACAGTATGCTGTTGATCTCCTGCGACGCGCTGGCATGGTTGAGTGTCACCCTACGGCCACACCAGTGGACACTCACGCCAAGCTATCCGGCCACGACGGAGCTCCCGTGGCCGATCCGTCCGAGTATCACAGCCTTGTGGGGGCTCTGCAGTACCTGACACTCACACGTCCTGACTTGGCGTACCCCGTCCAGCAAGTATGCCTTTTCATGCATGATCCGCGGGAGCCCCATCTCGCGTTGATCAAACGCATCCTGCGGTACGTCAAGGGTACTCTCGACGCTGGTCTTCACATCGACCTCTCCCTAGCGACATCCATCACCGCCTACTCCGACGCCGACTGGGCCGGTTGCCCCGACTCACGACGCTCCACCTCCGGCTACTGCATTTATCTCGGGGATAATCTTGTCTCTTGGTCCTCCAAGCATCAGACAACCGTGTCTCGATCAAGTGCAGAAGTCGAGTACCGTGCTGTTGCCCATGCTGTAGTTGAGTGTTGCTGGCTGCGGCAACTTCTCCAAGAACTTTACACCCCAGTTGCTTCAGCGACCATTGTCTATTGCGACAATGTTAGCGCCATCTACATGTCAACTAATCCACCAACTAATCGAGATTGACATTCACTTCGTTCGCAAGAAGGTTTCACTTGGTGAGGTTCGTGTTTTGCACGTACCATCCTCCCATCAGTTCGCGGACATCATGACAAAAGGTCTCTCGACGACATTTTTGATCATTTTGCGTCCGTTTTACGATTATGGTGGGTATTAGAATAATTAGATATTCCATATATGCGCTTACCATGTATGCGCTTTCCATGTTTCCATATATGCACTTACCATGTATTTCCATGTATATGCTTTCCTTGTATGCCTACTCGTAAGTCACCCCATTTAGTCAGTGTGGTGTTTGCTCCAATCCTTCTCTACCTTTCTATAGCCTTCTCCCCCAGGATCGTTCATGTTGACCATCGGCTACATCTTCACTGAAGGCGAGACTGTCTCTTGTGTGATCGGCAGCTAGCTATGAACCTTCCGTGGTGGCGTATTCAAGAACCGATCTTGGCGAAGTGGCCGCCGGCGGCGGCCATCATGAGCTTGAAGTCCTCGAAGTTGATGAGCCCATGGCCGTTGCGGTCGATGCTCTAGATCATGCGCTGGCACTGTGCGATGGTGGCAGCCTCCCCGCACCTGCGCGAGCTCAACGGGGGAGATGGTCCCGTTGCCGTCGGCGTCGAAGACCTAGAATGTGTGGTGCAGGTCCTCCTCGACCACCGCCGCGTCGCCTGCCGTGGCGGCGTTGATGGCCGCGAACTCGTCGAGGTTGATGGATCCGTCGTCATCCACCCAATGGCGCGCTAAGTAGCGGATGCCTGGTGTGGCGCTTCGTGCTGGGCATGCGGTTGCATTCCTTGGCCCGCCTGTTCCAAGTTCCGTAGTGGGCTGTTGGAGCTTGGCCGTAGGTGCGGGCGACGCAACACCTGAAGTGGTGGGGACCGCGTGAGGCTGGCTTCACAGAGCAAGCAGCGTATACCGCCCCCTTCCAACGGTGGGAGGATTAATGGCCGCTGAGTTGGGTGCATCCGAGGTGGTGGTTTTCTTGTTTTTTCCCCGATCGAGGGATGAATAATTGGCTGGAGTGGTTCAGGAAAACTGGTCTCCTGGCTTTTTTTTTCTTCTCTTGAGTTTTTCGCTGCGTCCATCCAAATCCATAGTATCTACTTTTCAGTTCGCCTAAGTCATATGAGTCTATAAATTTATTGTCAGTCATAGAAGTGTATGAATTTTATTTTGCATGACAGCAGCCACCGCTATTCTTTTTGAGCCGCGTGTAGATCGTAGAAGTCGTTATGACGCCGCCACTTCTCTAGCCGCCGCCCCGAGCTTCTAAGGCCGCCACACTTTTTCTGCACTTTGTGCACTGCACCACCGCCTTCTTGGGTTTCGATCTATGTCGCCATGCTTCTATCTATTCCTCTTCGGCTTGACTTGACAATATTTTTCAAGAGCTACACGCTTTACGACATTATCAAGACTTGGATTTCGGAATTTTACTATTTTAGTGACAACTCTTTTCAAATGCAATGTTATTGCATACGCTTTGTATTTAAAGGGGGTGTTAAGGGTATTAGAGATATAATAGGATTATTTCAGTTGTTTCCTTATATGTCTAGGTTTCCTTATCCGTATATGACATATCCCCTGTACTATCCCCTTGTACTCCCTATATATATTGCTTATTGGGATTTTTCAATATACACACAATATTCATAACAGATATGACACAAAGCATCAAGTATTAAGGGCAGGTAAATGGCAAAGATTATGATAAACCATACAGCAAGATCAGTACTGATAGCTTAAATGACCAAGATGAAATTAAGATGACAGGAAGGTAGGAACAGAAACGTAACATATCAGAAAACCTCTTTCCAGAGTCAATGCATTACCATAATGTCGCAACCAGAAAGCAAAGCGTTAAAAGCATGTATATACTTCAGTTGTATCTCTGAAATTCTTTACAAAATGTCCTCAGACAGATCCAACTGTAAACTTTTGCTATGTCCAACTGAGAGAGCAGCAAGTGTAACTGAGAGCTCCCACCTTCCCTTGAAATGATGATGGCAGCAAGTGTACCATTGTCTAATCTTGATGATTCAAACACCCTGGTTAGTCAGGTTGAGCATCAATCAAATATTCTCCAGCTCCCACCTTCCCTTGAAATGATGATGGCACGTCACAGTCTAATAAAAGTTTGAAATCTTCTAATTCGTTCAAAGCAGGTACAGGAATGTCTAATCTTGATGATTGGTATCTTCTTTTAGATGACACCATCAGATGGTCAGTGCTTTCACTGCTTTGTCCAGCAAGGACTACCATATGCTGAAAGATATGATATGCAGATTGAAGGTCACCTAGTGTAGTTAAAGCCCTCAAAAAAATTCCTGTGTAATAATGCTTGGGCTATAATACCTAGTGCGGTCCTTCCATATATCATGAACTGCAGACAAACTTCTCTGCAAAACTGCAAGTTAAAAAGATATAACAATCAAATAAACAAGCTGTCACAATATTAGATCTAAAACCATGTGAGAATGAGCATTTAACGTATTCCAATCACCACAGTATGTAAAATATGTGGTAAGAGCTGCTGTATCCCAAGAAACACATGATAAGACCAAAGAATAAAATATAGCAAAGGAAAGGCATGTGACTTTTCACAAGAGAAGCAAAAGAAACTAAAATCAATATGCAAAAGTTCCTGACAAAAAGGAAAGAAACCAAGTGATAAGGATTCGTGGTCATATATGATCATGTATGCAGCAAGAGGCTCAATTGAATAAGAGGTAGTCACATAGATACAATGATACACCAAAGGGAACTAAAAATCAAGGCAATCAAATGTTTATTAAAAAAATGAGGGGTTAAGGACCAAACAGTAAACAATATAATGGGCAATTGTGTCTTCGCATGGTTGCAGCCACAACAGGGAAGTCTGATGAACTAATACTTCTTGTCCTTATGAAAAAGAACTTCTAAAGATTATAAATAGGCATATTGAACTTCTGTTGATACAGAAATTTAGAAGCTCACAGTATGTTATTTCAGACTTCCGAAGAAGATGAGTTTCCATTTTCTCTAGACAGCATCCAACATCATTCAGATTTGCAGTACTTCCGCAAGCACTTAAAAAGATGTTAAAAATCGGCAAAGTGCTGTGAGTGCTTTCTTTTCCCCTAGAAGAGTCAGCCAATGAAGTGCTTACATTGGAAAGATGATTGTGAATAACTTGTAAACTGCAAGAAGCTAAAACAAATCTCCTGTAAAAACTGATAGTCTGTAACTCATTATTCAATAAGCTGGTAAACATATAACACATGAGCATAAATAAAAGAAAATTTAAATCGAAAAGAGTTGCGCACTGCATCTATAAGAAAACGAAAGGAAGGATTAACCAAATAACCAGTTCTTCATCAAAAGAATTTATCAAAAAAGAGTAAACAAATAATTGAATGTGCACCATGAAACGGGCCTTATCTACAGTGCCAAAGCTTCAGTTTTATACAAAGGATATACGTATTCACATTGACAATTTGACATGTCGACACGCTAGTATCACCAAGAAATGAAAACGTTACACAGAAGATAGTGTGTACTAGATGGTGCAAGTTTATGTTGCTACTAACAATGCTATTTAGAGAAGTTAGACAACGGTAAAAGTAAAACTGTATATATATGATTAAACAGAATAGACCCTGAACCTTCTAAAGTTACAAGGTCAAAAATTTTGCTTAAGAAATGAGAAATATGGTGTAGCTCCTTCAAATATCCTCCTTTGTTTCCAGTTTAGTATTCATACCAACACAGCGAAACAAATTGCAAACATGGGGACGGGCCACTAGGCTAGAAACAACCGTTACAGAAATACATAGGAAAAATTAGCAAAGACAAACGAAAAAGGTGAAATGACCCGTACCGTTTGAACAAGTTGAGGCCTCTCCGGAGTGAACACTAATCGCATTCGCATGGGCCTGCAAAACTTCCGCGACGTTAACATCCATGATGCAGGCACACAACAACATTTAGGTTGTCTACTTACTGGTCAATTTTTTCCAGTCCCAACCGTGCTTATTACTTTATGAAAATTATGAAATGAATTTTGTTTTCATGTGTCTATTCAACTAGGAAAAAAGGAAAAATATTTGACTTCGCCATCATAGGCTTTGGTCTAAACAGCTTCAGCTTCTTCTTCTTCTTTTTTGCTTTCAACATATTAAGCTAGAAGTCTCTTGGAACGTGTCGGCTTTTAATTTTATTTTTTTCTTTTATTTTTACCTTATTCATTTGTATTATCCGTGACGATTTAATGTTTTTTCATTTTTTTTTCTTATTTTTAATTTTTAAAGTTGAATAGCTAATAACCGCTATAATAAAATTTCAGCTAAAAACTAACTGTCAAAACCATAAACCAAAAGTTTAAACTCTTTAGAACAGGCCTTGATATCCCATCTAAGGATAACTCCTTATCACCCACATCCTTGAGATTATCTTACCACTTGCATTGACTATTTTCAGTGACATCATGTTTACTATTCTCGTAAAACTTCTGAAAGTCTACTGTCAACCACATTTAAACCTAGTCCCAAACTCCTAATGAAAATATCCTTTTACCCATAAAAATAAAACTTCTGAAAGTCTATTGTCAACAACATTTAGATCCTGCTCCAAATGTCTGGCTTTTGGCTTTTTAAATTTCATCTTTTTTTTTTTGCTTTTTGAGGCTTTTTTCTCTCCTTATTCCTTGTATTAATCATGATGGTATAACATTTTTTTATTTTTTTGAATTTAATTACTCAGAAAAAGCTAGCAGTCACTATAGCATATTTTTAGCTATTACAGTGCAAAAAGTCAGAAACCACGATTTATAATCCATATTGAGCAGGGCCTTAAAACCTAGTCCCAAACTCCTAACGAAAATATCCTTCAATCCATAAATTTTCCAACAAACATGATTGTTTTATAGGAATGTTTTCACGAGTTTAAACAAAAACACTTTAGGGCATATAATCAATTCTCCTACATGACAGTTTCACAGCTGCAAATTTGAGTAAACTTTGTAACATGTACCAAACCCATTTTACGTTCAAAATCCAGTTTCAATTGCAGGCAGGCACTCCAGCAGCATGTACGCCTAAAATAAAACCGGCAGGCACCCCCCCACCCCGTCCCTTGCACTCTCCAGTCTGCACCGATTCACCAAAAATACTCAAGCAAATTACTCTCAACGTCGGCCGCCCGGCTCCCACACCGCCGCAGCCGCCGATGTCCTCCTCCCCGTGGCCGCCCACCGCAGGCGCCGCCCCCGCCTCCGCCTCCGCCCCGACGTCGGAGCAGCACCCGGTCAAGGTTCCCCCGTCTTCCCATCTCTCTCTCTCTCTCTCTCTCTCTCTCCAGCTCTGCCCGCCGCTTGTGCACTCCACTGAGCTCGTGTTAAGCTCGCGCAGGAGGGAGGAGACGCTGCCGCCGCGGCCGTCGTGCAGGAGCAGGAGGAGGAGGCCAAGCCCCAGTTGCCGCGGCACGGTGACTCGTAATTGCGATCTCCCCGTCTCATTTTTCTGCTTTCTGTTTCCGCAATGCATGCTCTGTGTTTGCGTAATTGCCGATACGAACGCTGCTTCACTTACGGTTTACCGGATTACATGAAGTAGAAACTCTAAACGCACTGTTGTGTAGTCGCTAACCTTTTTGTACTGCTGTCAGCTGTGGTACGTGGCCGATATGAGTACATCGATGAGGTGAGGCTGTTTGCCTGCCACCGATTCACTGGTAGCAATGTGTAGTGTCCCTGTGCACATGAGGACGCAAGAGTACCTCATCACTTTTGTGGCTTGCACAAGCGGGTATCACCTCATGTGTGACAGTGTGAGAGTATGTTGAGAAAATATAATATTCTATATGATCCTATCGTCAATAATTGTCTGCAACTAGTGAGAAACAAGGAGGGAAAGCGGGTTGTTTTCTTTCAAGAAACTGTCTCAAAGACTCAAGGATTTCATATTATCATTTGTCTGATATATTCTCTAAATATGCTGGTTCCTTACCAGCATTGGGGTTTTCCAAAATAAAAAAATGATAACATTTGTCCTCTAGTGAATGCCACAAAAAGTTAGATTTCGTGCCTATACACTTTTTTTTGTTTGATTTTGGTCCTTCACATCTGTAATATCATCTATTCTATCTTGTAGAGTTTAGGTGTCATGATCACCTTATCTACCAGAATCTCATGCTTGGGATTTGTACAATTGTGACTATGGAAGTTACACAGTGAATTGTTTTACTGTCAATAAAGGTTGGTGCAGATTTTGTTCCAATAGGAATGATAGAAGGCTGGAATTCAACAGATCTAGTACTTTGAAACTAAAATTAGCAAAAGTAGAGTTGTGGAATTGCATTTGTCTTTATGAAAATTGAAGTAAAAGTAAATGCATCTTCGTTTGCAGATATCGCTCTGTAGGTTGCGACGTGTGCTACAGTGACAGACTTCATTTTAATTCACTTAACATATATCACTTTAGTTATGTTTTGAAGTAGCATATACCTAGAGCTAGAATAATAAGTAAAAACAATGAAAGGTAAGAAAGCTTAAGAAATGAAGAAATCTTTAGTTACGTTTCTTACTCTCACACACTTTGTTTATTTCATAGCTACTAACAATCTCAACCTAAGCTCACCACCTATATATGATGTACATTCCTTTCTTCATGGTATAATATTTTAACTTATTTGTTGAGAATCTCAAACCTTTCCAATCAGAACATTTTAGCCCTCATAGGCTCATACTTGACACTTGACAGAGCACAGTTGCTTGTTGTCACTGTAAGAAATCATGACTCTTGACAGTAAGTTTTTTGTATTGCATTATCGTGTGCAGAGAAGTAGAAATCCAAGAGCATGAACAGAAGATAAACAAATACCAAGCTATACTCGCAGCCCGTTTGAAGGCCAAATACTTCTCTAATAAAGCTTTTGATGGAGGTACTTATGCAGTTTTCAGCTTCATGCAGGAACTAGAACCACCTAGTATTCTACTCACTTGTTTTATCTCATAAAAGCAGGTCTTTTTGTCTGATGATAGTGGCTTTACCATTGATTCACAATGCATCAAGTTGCTCTCAAAAAATATTTGGATGAAATAAGCGAAAGGAACTAAATTTAGGGTGGTAGTCTTTGTGTTTCTTTTTTCAATGGAGGCCAGGACAAAAGCTTTATGACATATTAATTATTATATGTTCTACGATTAAGTCAATGACAGAATTCTGTTACATATGCTACACTTCTTGAAGCCAATTATCGTTGTTTATATAAAACAGAGAACGGGCCATTATGCAGTACATGTTAAATTGAAAAATCTTAAATCTAAGTACATTGCGTCCATGCTGTATTGCTGTTTGTGTGGAAGTGGGATCTATCCTGAATCAAAGAAGTGTTAAATACAAAAAAAACATCTAATTCAAACCAAAATTATAGATTCAGGGTGTGCCGATGTGGAACAGAACATAGCCTCCAATCATAATCTTGACCAGATTCCTAAATACCTCAAGCCCAGTGGGAGCAGAACTCCATATGAAGAAGCACACAATCTCTGCACCATGTTTGGTATCTTTATAGGTTATTTTGAAATTTAACGCTCTTTCTTTTTTTCTAATGTAAGACCTGTAAGTACGTAGGGGTAGGGTCGGTTTGTGCTGAGCTGAGTTCCGGTGAGCTAATTTAGGATTGTTAAGAGTATTTGTAGTATTTTCTAGTGTTTTAGGGTTTACTCTTGTGTTGTGTTCATGTACTTTATATATTGCCCTTTGGGCTATTGCAATAGAACTGTTAGAATAGGAATTCCATATGTGTATTTCCTTATATACTTTTATATTTTTTTATATGTATATGGCATATTCTCTTGTAATATCCCCTTGTACTCACTATATATACTGTTCATTGGGCCTTATGAATATACACACAATGTTCGTAACATGCTATCAGAGCTAAGGCACTAGCTAGCTTCTTCCGCTGCCATCCCACCACCACCGTTGAGATGATCTCATGGTTGTCTTTTTTTTGACACTTCACCCATTTCTCCACAATCACAATCTTCCCCTAGTCTATCTCCAGTGGTTCCTTCTGTACCCCCACCTCATGTGCTGTTTCCTGACAGTATCACCGTCTCGTTTCTCTGGGGTTCACTACTCTAGGCGTCCTTGTCCTTAACCAGCCTCCTCTCCTGGTATCTTGCCGACACTAACATCTGATCCTTCTGATAATTCTTCTCGTTACGCTCTTTGTGACTAGACATCCCTTCGACTTCTTGATTGTCTTGGTTTTGCTACGACAACTCATGCTCTTTCTGTCACTGAGCCTAGTTTATGTCGTGGGGCTACTCCTAATTTTGAGTGGCAGCTCGCTATGACAAAGGAGCTTGATGCACTTTGGTGTACGTAGACTTAGGATATTCTACTGACACCTTTGCATGCTCATCCTATCATGTGCAAGTGGGTGTACAAGATTAAGACCCAGTCTGATGGTACTATCGAGCACTACAAGGCTCGTCTTGTGGCTCGCGACTTTCAGCAGGAGTACGGTCGTAACAACGATGAGATTTTTGCCTTTGTTCCTACAATCCTTTTTTTTGTTCATGTCTCATGTTGAGGTTGGACACTGCTTCTTCTATATATGGATGACATACTCATTACTGGTGATAACTCCTCGTTCATCATATAAGTGAAGAAGCATCTCAGCAAACAGTTTTTGATGACTGATCTTGGTTCTCTTACATACTTTTTTGGGGTTGAGTTTTCTTCCATGCTTGAGAAGTATGTCCAGGATTTTCTTGATCGGTTCGGTTTGACTGACACTCACATTGCGGAGACTCCTATGGAGCTATTCCTTCAGCTTCGTGCCATCGATACTGATCGTCTTCAGGATCCCACTCGATATCGCCTTCTTGTTAGGAGTTTGGTGTATCTTGTGAGCACTCATCCTGATATTGCTCATGTTGTTCATATCTTGAGTCATTTCATGGCTTGTCCTACCCATCTTCACTACAATCACCTTTTTTGTGTTCTTCGCTACTTATGTTGGACCATCTCTCGTCGTTTGTTTTTTTCTAGCTCCAACTCACTACAGTTTTAGGCATACTTCAATGTGACCTGGGCTAGTAGTGATCCTTCTGATCATTGTTCTCTTTCTGCTTATTATATTTTTCTTGGTTCCTCCTAATTGCCTGGAAGATAAAGAGTAAGACTGCATTTCCCGTTTGAGTGCAGAGGCTGAGTTGAGAGCTATGGCAGCAGTGACAGCAGAGGTTATTTGGTTGAGGTGGCGACTTGTAGATTTTGGAGTGTCTGTGATGGAACCTACAACTCTTTTGTCTAACGATATAGGTGCTATCAGTATTGCCCGTGACCTAGTGAAGCATGAGTTTAGCAAGCATATTAGCGTAGATGCTTCATACTCTCGTTCACAGGTGTAGGAGGGAGTGTTTGCTTTACAATTTGTGCCTTCAAAGTTACAGATTGTTAACTTCTTCACGAAGCCATAGATTAAGATACAACATTTGTATTTTCTCCCCAAACTCAGTGTGTGTGATCCACCATGAGTTTGAGGTGGAGTGCTAGAATAGGAATTCCTTATGTGTATTTCCTTATATGATTTTGTATTTCCTTATATGTATATGGCATATTCCCTTATAATCTCTTTGTATTCCCTATATACTCTGCCCATTAGGTCTCATGAATATACACACAATATTTATAACAAGAACCATCATCCATTCCTCTTCTCCACTTAACATGGTATGAGAGCATAGATACAAATCCTAGCTTCCATCCTTCTGCTGCCAGTGTCACTGCCCCCGGGAGGAGCAATCTCCACTCTTGGGGGCAGCCACATCCCAGTAGCTTCTTTAGTGTCTTGTAGCAGTAGTAGCAAGCAACCTCCTTTACCTTTCCCCGTAGCGAATCGAGCTTCGTCATCACCTTTGTCGATGCCGGTCTCAATCCACGCCGGCCATCATCGTCCTTGTCTGCACGTCATCACCACCGATCGGTGGCCCTTGAGCTCGTCCATTTGCAGCCATCTCGTCCTCTTCACCAACGATGCCATCTACCTCATCGCTAGCCTTGGATTGAGCTCAGAGAGCCTCGATCTGAAGCCATCGGCTTCAAATCTGAGCCTCCTCATCATTGGCCTTGCACCTCGCCGGCTTACCATAGTTGTCCTCAAACCATATTCGCCAATCTAGCGGAGAAGCTCATTTGTGGCCACCATTCACGGGATATAGGCTTGGCATCGTCTTCCCCAGCAAGCCTCTTCATCGTCGATGTCGTCTCTGAGCTCCTCCATTGGATCTGGGCTCTAGGGCACCACTGTCTGCTCATTTGGTTGCCAGTGGCGTTGTCGTCTCCTCGAGCTCGACCTCCGCCGCGTCGCCTGAGCTCCACCTGGCTGGGATCTAGTTGGCTACTGCGCTAACCTTCTCCTAGTCCGAATCTGCTTACCCCTGCGCCATCGCTCTTGGGGGCCACTGTTGGTCGTCATCCTCAAGCTTCCCCGACCAGCTCGCTCCATGGCCGTCGCCATGCACCTCTTGCCTGCTTCAAGCCACCTGTGACCAATCCTACTAGAGCACTACCACCTTCCTCTTTTCTAGAGCGCCTCCGCTCCCCTCTTGTTGGTGTGCTTGTTGTTGGGAGCTTTGGCCTCCTTCGGCTGCTTCCAAGGTTATTAAGTCGTAAAGTCGAGTCGAGTCGCTTAGGGGGAGACTAGGGAGACTAGTCGACCGACTAGTCTGGACTAGTCGCAACTAGGGAGGGAGGAGGTTGCACAAGGAGGGAAGAGGGGGGAAGGAGAGAAGAGGGGGGCGGAGAGGGAGAGGAGGCTGACCGACCGAAGAAGCGAGAGGGGCGAGGAGTCGCCGCACCGCCATCCGCCGTCGCAGCCGTCAGATTCGTGGGATCCGTCGCGCCACCAGTCCGCCATCACCTCCCGCTTCACCGGCGTCGGATTCGCCGTCGCCGCAGCCGGATCCGCGGATCGCCGCCGCCGCCGATTCGCTGTCGCCTCGCTTCACCGGCCGATCCGTCGTCGCCGCAGCCGGATCCGTCGCAATCCAAAGGAACGGCGGCGCAGGGCGACGGGGAAGGCGAGGCGTGGCCGAGGGAGCAACGGCGCAGGGCGATGGAGCGGCCCCCTCTCTTCCCCCCCGGCTAGCCAGCCCTCCTCCACCCCCGTGGAGCGGCGGCGGCGGCGGAGGCGAGGCGTGGCGAGGGAGCACGGCGGAAGGCGACGCGCAGCGGAGGCACGGCAGCAAGGTGGCAAGGGGCGGAGACGGCGAGGTGCGGCTGGGGGTGGCGGCGCAGACGAAGGGCTGACGATAGCGGCGTGCGCGTTGAGAAGAAGGCGGCAGCCAGGTGAGCTCGGGCTACCCCGGCTCTCCCCCAGCACTCTCTCTTATATAGGCAAGGGGTGGATATGGGCTAGGCTGGGCCGGCCCAGGTATTACAAGTCGGCCGACTGGAAACAGGTGATTAGTCGTGTCTAGTCGTAGATTAGTCGTCCGGACTCCCGACTAGTGCTCCAGTCGAGTCGGTCTTCCTAGTCGTCCATCTTGTACCGACTCGACGACTAGTCGTGGATTAATCGTGGATTAGTCGACGACTTTATAAAATGGGCTGCTTCACCAGGCTCTTCTCTAGCCCGTCTCTCTTACAGCGCCACCGCCAACTCAGTCTTTTTCATAGTGCGTTGGGTGTTGCTATATGGGCAGGAGGTTCCTGGTGGGCTGGTCTAGACTCTTGGTGGGTTGCTGATCCTATGCTTCTACATGGAGATGTGGGCTGCTTCTTAGTCCGTTGGTGTGGTGCTGCTGTTTGGGCCGAGGATTATTTTGCTAATGCTACTAGTATTCCTGCTACTATTGAGTCTTTTCCTTTTGAATCATTCACTCATCCATTCCTCTTCTCCACTTAACACGGTATCAGAGTATAGATCCAAATCCTTGCGTCCATCCAACTCTGTTGCATCCCTTTCCAGTTTGTCAAAGCCGTGCTAGTCCATCAATACCTTTATTGATTAGCCGATTGCTCTTTCTTTTTTGGGTTGTCGTGGTCTGTCCAATTGGATCGATTGTGGTCACCCCATCATTGTCGTTGTTGATGCGACCTATGCTCTCTTGGTCCTCTCTCATAGCCATCTTGCTACACATCTTCGCATTCATTGCGACTCTTGACCAATGGCCTTCTTTGTTGTCATCATCACACATCTTTCTATGCCTTGCCTTCTTATGGGCTTAATTTGATCTCTCTCTCTCTCTTCATCGGTTTGATTTGAAGGCTATCTCTATTTGTATCAGCTTCATCATCTTCTTTGTCGTGTCGTCGCGGTCAACTTTACTTCCACTTGCCTCTACTTTCTTAGCCCATGCACTTTGTGCTTTATGAGCTGCCGCACAACCTTGGATGGGAGGAGATCATATGATACTCGACATATTTTCCAAGAGCTGCACACTACGACGATATTATCAAATCTCGAATTTTGATTTTCCCTTTTTTAGTGTCAATCCTTTCAAATGCAATACTATTGCATTTTAGGGGTTGTTAAGCTATTTGTGGTATTTCCTAGTGTTTTAGGGTTTACTCTTGTGTTGTGTCCATATACTCTATATATTGCCTTTTGAGCTATTGCAATAGAACCATCATCCATTCCTCTTCTCCACTTAACAAGGATCAGCTCAATTTGGTTTAGATAGTAAGGAACTAACTAATGCATCTTCATGCGCAAATCAGCCAATTACCAATAACTGAAGTTTAAACGTCTCTATCAAAGGTCACATCTTCACTGGACAAATTAACTAGTCACATCTTCATTGGCCAAATTAGCTAACTTACTGCTAATAATCCAAAGTTTCAAGTAAGAACCGCATCTATTTTTTTTGTCAATGATATCTCCCACATGATTTCTCACATATATGATATGGACATTTTATTTTATTTATACATACGTACAACTATCCTTAAAAAATTGTTACTTCTGAAGTATATGTTATATTTGATGTTTATGCCTAGTTTGTCACTCCATATTGACAATGATCCATTGTTTCTTTATATGGGACCATGTGACTTATTTATTAGTCAGCATTGAGTAGACATGGTATATGGCTACCCTTTGTGAATGGACCTTTTATGTTAACAAGTCATTTGATCTACATCTCAAAGCACTACGAATCTATGGTTGTGGGAGCATACCTATTGAAAATTATTAACAATAAGCATGTACTTTATGTTAACATTTATCTAATAAGCTGCCATTTTCTTTTTGAATTTCCGTTTACTTTGCTAGCTTCCACTAGCAAGCTCCTACATAAATGGGTTCTCAGGGTAAAAAGGAGAAAAAGTGACTTTATGGAGTGGGACGGCTCATTACTACGATCATCTTTTAGCTCAATTTGCATACTAGCCATTTTCAGAAGTCAATAGTCAATACTTGCACAGCTATTCTGGAAACTTCTGCAAATGACTGAAAACTGTGCTTGTTTCAAATACAACTTGGTCTATTGTTCCGTCTAAAAACAACTTAGTCTTTTGTGAAAGATTTTCATTTATTTTCATTTTTTGCTATGGTCTACTTAAATAGTTATTCCTCTTCTTGATTTTTCCCCATGTTTTTTCTAGTGAGAGTCTATCCCCTGCGCTTGAATGCAAAATTTTATTTTCATTTTCTGATTAATATGTGTGCATCAAGCCATCAACTGCTCCTTTTCTGTTATTAGGCCTTATATGTCAACATTTTGTTCTTCATTTTCTTCGTTCTGTTAACAGGAAACATCTTTGAAGCAGAAACCATTGTTGAAGGTGAAACTATTCAGTCAAGCAGGTGTGTTCCCTGTGAGCTTTTCAGTTCCTATCTCAAATTTAAACATAGCAATCATCTGCATTTTTGTTCTTAGGTGGCCATGTACAAGTTCATTTGCAAACCCAGTAAAAAATTTTCGAGATGAGAACAGCAATGAGAGGAGCGATTCCTCATCTTTGACAGCAGGTTCCTCTGCCAAGAATAATTCTCCATCTGTAGCAGCTGAAGCCTCACCAAATAATAATGCAAGTGCTTTGGCAACAGAGAGCAATCTAACACCTTGCAAGAGACAGCCATCCAAGAAGACCTGATGGGATAACAGTTGGCTACTAGGGTTGTTATATGTTCCTCTGAAGCCGGGATGTATGCAACCTGAAGCATGTAAGTTATCATGAAAGGAAAACTCACTCCATAGATGTTTGTAGCCAACGCTAGATTCGTTTCACTGAACCTGTTCCAGCAGCATCTGTAGTGAGGAACATTGTTGTATTCATGGTATTTCAATTGATGTATGATAGACCATTCATGTTGAAGCATTTCATTAGTTGTTCAAATCTGAATCTCATACTTTGGTACTACTGTGAGTGTCACTATACAATTTACTTTCTTTTGTGATAACATACTCATTATGCAATTTACTTTCTTTTGTGATAACATACTCTGTGATACCCAAATAAATGAAAACATGTAGCTACTTTTTTCACATTGTGATAGATAGCTCTGGAAACTATGCTGATGGTGCTTCTGTTCACAATTCATGGTAATGTTTTGTATTATTCATATCTTGTTTATGTCCATATTCTCACTATTTGCATTTTTTTTCTTATTCCCTTATTGCCCGCCGCTTACAATTGTAGGGCACTGTCATCTTGTTCCCAATACTCTTTGAAGTTAAAACGTTTACACTCACTTGCCAATGATTTCACAATAACCTTGAGATCTGCATGTTCAGAAATGCTTCTGCAATCGTTTATGGGAGGGCAAAATATTCTTATCTACACAATCATATACAGAACTGTAAAGTAGTCCTATCTGCATGCAGCTGAAAATACATAGGTAATATCTGAATGTTGGCTCTTGTAACAGCTTGTTGAAGTGCTGTAGTACTTTCTAGTTCTTGTCCTATTATATGGAAAGGCCCATCACCACAACTGCAAGGACATTATATTGTGCTTGTCCCGGGCTGCCCGGCCGGTGTAGGTATGTATCAAAGCTCTTGCTTTCTGAAACAATTCTGATCACTTTGCTTTGTCCCTGTGACGTGAGCACCGTACACTGGCCTATGCCTTTCTATTTTGTATTCACATGCTCAAGCAAGCTTGGACAGCGTTGATTTGATGGCACACTTGTGGACTTGCCAACTGCAAATTTGAAATGCATGTTTATACCTGAAACATGTTAGGTTTGCAATTTTCTTTGGTGCTATTGTTATTGACAATTTCACACCCACATATCTGGATAACCAAAGAGTCTTGTTTACCATTGCCATGTTACTGCACTATTTTCATGTGAAATCTTTGCAATTACATTTAACGTTCAGTTTGCACTTTTGTGATTGAGATACTGCACATTTATCTTGAAGAATTTTGTAATTTTAGATTTGCCATTGAAAGAGTGCATAATCATCCAAAATTGTTTTATATCCTGATTTGAGATGTTTGAATATTTGGTGGGCTCAGTGAATTTGATATGTACCACTGCCAACACTTCTTTTTCACATTTTCTTGATTTTCCTCTTCCACTATGTAAGTAACTAGAGACGTGAGCAAGGTATCATTTTCTTCATGCTTATCTGTTCCATTAGAATCTTTAAACAGCATGTATTTGCATGTGAGATCATTGAGCTTTCTTTCAAACAACAACATCTTCATGTAAGTTTATCGAATTATCTGATAAAGTTAAAACAAGGATTTGGTTTGTCTCAAGCACAAGTTTACTACTTTTTTGTGTAAAATTCAAGAGAGTTCAGTCCAATAAGCATCTGGATGAATCATTATTTATTAGTTAGTTTATGATGATTTAATCCAAGTAATCCCCCCCAAAAAAACAATTTTTCATGGAAATACAGCTTCTGAGCAAGTACTGAAGAAACGGAAGAAGTCAAGTTTACAGCAGCAACATGTGCAACCCCACTCATCACATCATTTTCAGTGGAAAGCATCATTTGTTTGGAAGAAACCAATGGTAAGGCTTTTCATTCCTTATTGGTTTGCTGCAGTTTCTTGTTTTCTCATCTATATGTTGTTGCTACTGTACTATTGATGGCAACTCGTCAGTACACCCAATCCATATTTATCTTAACCACCTTGACCAAAAGATGTCAATAATGGGCAGTTAGGATATTCCCAAAGACATGAAAGAAAAAAGGAAGCCGCAGAAACCACCACAGATCAAGTCTTATTTGAGCATACTAGTAACAATCCTCCAAGTCAAAATGAGAAGATAAGAATGATTTATTTAGTAGTACTATTTTTGCATGGCTCTGAGGAGCTCGACGACGTGTTCGTCTTTGCTTGCATGAGGTGCTCGAGCTTGGTCTCGAGCTCGGCCTTCTCGTTCTTGAGCCGGGCGTTCTCGCAGTGTACGTCGCTGCAGCCCCTCATTGCGCGGTTGAGCTTGTCAAGGAGGTGGCGGTTGGCGTCGCGCAGGTGGACGACCTGCGCCCACAGCTCGCTGAGCTGCCGCTGCTTGCGCATGCGCGACCGCCTCGCCGACTCACGGTTGGAGATCATCCTCCGCCGCCTCCGCTCCTCCTCTGCCGCCACCCGGCCGTAGCCGTCATCAGCACAGCCGGAGTCGACCGAGCTATTGCCGACAACAGTCGCTGCTTCCTGTATAGGTTCGTAGGTAGCTGCTGAGAAGTGGAAGGGAGGGGGCGTCATGGTGATCATGCTGCTGTGGTAGTGAGTGTGGAATGGCGGGTTGAGGCAGTGCAGGCTGGCCACTTCGCCATGGTAATGGCGCAGCATGACTGTTTCACTTGTTTGCTTAGTGGAGAGTGGAGACCTTAGCTTAGAGAGCCAGGAGTAGATGTGGCTAATTTGGTTTTGGTTCCTCTTCTTCAAGGTTTTGCTCTGGTTGAGCGGTGGAGGCACCGGGTTGGTGAAGGCCTTTTATAGTGCGGCAAAGGCGACTTCGCTTGCCTAAGACCAGAGAAAGAGTGGCACCTTCTTTCTCTCCCCTCTTCATCCCTCTTTGTTTACGTAAGAATTTGGTAAGTTCTGTCGATTTGGTGCATGGCCATCAGGAGTGAGCTTTCGCCTTTCGTGAGCAGTTATAACAAAACAATATGCCTTGGGCCCTTGTGTAGTTGTGGATTAATCTTCTACCTCTCTAGCTTTGCTTTTCAAAGAGAACATTGCAGTTTTCTTTTCCCTCTTGCTTGCATCAATGACTTGATGAGTGACCATGTGAAGGTCTAGAATATATTTGTGGTGAACAATTGGCACTTTGGTTGAGTTGAAATTAAATTTTGTAAAAGTTTCAAAAACTTCAGGTTGTCCTATTAGGGTTCAGGTGGTCTGACCAGACCTGAGATGGTGGTCAGACCAGCCTTAACCTATTCATCAGGCTGTGTGTCTAGTAGTCTGACCGCCATGGGAATTGTGGTCTAATCGGGTTGGCAGTCTGACTGCCATGGGGAGAGTGGTTTGACCGTATGTCTAGGATACTGGCCCCTAGATATGTTTACGGTGTCCAAAGTTTCTGGAGAGGTCAGACATGTCTAGGATACCCAATACCTGTATAAGGTGTTGATGAAAATGGATATTATATTGGTTTGAGTATGTTCACGACACGAGTGTTGTTTATTGGGTTGTGTTGAGTTGCATGATGTATGATTTGATTAACGTGACTTAAGTATATGGAACTTGTGCTCGAGATAGTTGCTTGGTCTTTAGATGTGCAAGTGCCTTGGAGAACATTAGTGGTCGACGGCAATGGACTGGGACTAAGCAGTGGAACTGAGGTCCGTGCGGTCATGTAAATCTGGGTGAGGCTGCGTGGCTCAAGCGGGAAGCACAGAGAAGACAAAGATTGTGAAAAGTTAAGTTGATGCGTGTGGTACGTGAAGTGACGATGCTGATACACTTAAAGACAGTTTGGAGGAGTCTAGATGCGTAAAGACATGACGGCTAATTATTGGACACTACAGGCTATATATGTGTCAAAGCATATGGAGATGCTTTGCGGTGAAATTGAAGATGGAGTCGAGGGAAGGTGTTTGGAAGTTTCGTCATTGGTATTTTGGTAGTTGGCCAAATACCATGTTGGCACCTTGATGAAAACCGCAGTGTGGGAGGCGCAAAGGAGAAGTTGATGTCAGAGAGAGCTAAATTTGCTAAGTGGATTAATCGCTAATGGTTTAGTAGGTTGAGTCTTATAAACGCTTTGAGAAGTGTGCATGAGTGTGTAAAACCCGTGTTAATAGGGTTAACGGGTTTTCCCTGTAGTCATAATGGGTTGGACCTATTAGGGTTGTTGCTGGTTATTAAAGGCAAGCAAAGGTGTTATATCTAAACATTTTGGTAGTTAGGTTTTGTTCTACCCACTTGTCTCCTTCCATGGTTGTGAGAGAGAAAAAAGTAATGTTTTGGCTGCACCTTGTAATCATCCATAAGTATATAAACTTCTTCCTCTACTGAAAATAAATTAAAACTTTGTCTCTATCATATTCTTGTTTGATTCTGCTTATTCTTGAGCAAGATTTGTAATTTTGTGTTTGTGAGAATTCTAACCCGAACTCTTGCTTGAATTACCTTGCTAGGATATGCGAGAATAGATCTGGAATGCTTTATGCCTTATGTCCTCACGAGCAATAAGTAATTTAAGTTTTAGAGTTTTTGATATTGTTGTAACCTATATTCGATTCTTTTCAATTGAGTGAATCCGAATCCAAGAACCTTGTGATTCTTGATTGGTTTAGGTTCATATACCTTGCACAAGTCTCACGCAAAATTGAAAGTGTTTGAATGAGAATTGAGTATATTCTTGATATTTGAGTTTTATCTTGAGAGACTTTCAAATCTGAGAACAGGGGACCGGTCAAACTGGCCTTTGCCTTGCGGTCAGATCGGTAGCAATCAGATCAATCCATCCAAGATGGTATGACTGGCCTTAGGCAAAAGTTTGCTGTTTTGTTGGCTTAGATCTCTACCTTTGCTTTGTGTAGCATAGTTGGTGTAATCTGAACTTAGTGACTCTTATAGTCACTTAAGTGAAGATTTTGAATATCATTAGGGGGAAGTTTTGAGAATCATTCACTCTCTCTCTGATTGCTATTATTGATCCTACAAGTGGTATCAGAGCCGGTCAAACCGCAAGACAAACCTCTGGTCGGTCGCACCGCTCTCAAATCCTTCGCGCAACAAAATGAGGATCTCTCTAAAATAAATGTATCTTCAACTATGGGTCAGTACAACCGCTCCTTAGTCAGACCACCGCCCATGGTCAGTCCAACCTCTCATCGGTCTAACCGCCAACCATTGCTCGGTCAAATCACACCCCAGTTAGACCGCCAAACATGGCCAGTTAGACCGCTTAGCACCTGACAACGAAAACCAGATTTACAATAGACATAAAATTAAACTCAAACTTCAATAACAAAGCACAACAAAATCAAATACTCATCACATAAGATGGGGTGACCTCTATATGTTCTCACACTCCACACTCAACACATAATATCAAATATATAACTCATGGCTTCGCTCAAAGGCAACAATAGCAATAGGGGTACCATTTCCAAGGACACTTTGTAATGAGTACTAAGGGCATGTACAATAGTTTGTCTTTTAAGGTTGTCTCTAAGCCTTGCACCTCACTTAAAGATAATACTAGAGATAACATCTCTTACGGTAAATTATTTCTCTAACTATTTTATACTATTTTCATCATAACTTCTTGCTTGACACTCTCTCACTTTTTGTGTTGGTTTGCGGGCTCAAATCATCTCTTGCGTAAGAGACAACATATTATCTCTCACCTCCTTTCTCCTCCACATAGCTTATTTAATATAGCTAAGAGACAACTGAGATAGTACTATTGGAGACACCCTAACATAATTTGCTTGTATTGCCTTATCTTAGTAGCTAATACAACACTTATTACAGTAGCTGTAGAGGTAGGCTAGAACAGTCTGCAAAAACCATGGCAAAATAACCATTTAACCATTTAGGCCATGTTTGGAATGCGGGAATTTTACGGGAATTTCGTAAGAAATAGTTCAATTCCGTATGATTCCAAAAAATCTCATTCTAAATAGGGTCTTAAAGAATTTTCCTTAGCTTAAACAAGGATGACACCATGTAGCCACATTGGTGGAAGAGGTGCAGCATACATACCTTTCATCTCTGATCCTCTTTAGGTTTTTATTTTTTTTGGAAGAAAACTGAAATAGGAGAAGGGGCCCGACACCTTTATTTGACAACTAAAACACATAAAAAAATCAAGTGAAAACAGGATAGGAGGTCTCTATCAAACATTTATTTGACAACTAAAAATAATTCTGAGAGAAAAAGGAGAAAAAATAGAGAACATTGAAATCACAACAAATTTAAGTCTATCTATTTTAATTGATTTTCTTTAAACATCATGAAAATTTTCAAAGTGATTTGACCAAGGCACACCTCACGGACAATGACGGAAAGCACATTTACTTGTTTGCAGCTCTTTTGCTGCAAACAAGTTGTTGATTTGTTACATCTGAGTTTTTTTTGTTGCAATAGGAGATTCAATCTGTTGCATAAATAATTTATTTGAAATGCTGCATTCGGTATTTCGAAATGTTGTAATCATTATTAATGTTGCAATAACACTTTTTGGGAAATTTAATTCCTTCTTTCTGTTTTGTTGCTAGAGTGTCATCTATTTGTTGCATCTGTATGTTCAAAGTGTTGCACTGTTGTTGCATAAATTTGTAGATCAGAAATATTGTTTTAGAATTTTTACACTCATTTTCAATCATATTTGAGCTGAATATTTGAGTAAGTTCTGTGATATAACTCAAATTTGTTGAAATTATTAAGAGGATGAGTTTATTTTCAAGTTTTTCCTAAAGTTTTTAAAGCTTGTCGAACAATTATGCACATGTGATATAAAACGTTGCATATGTTGTTTTTAGTTGTTGGGGGAGGGGAAGCTTACCATGGAAATGTTTCCATCGGACGTACAGCGCTAGTCCCTCAAAAAAAGAACTCTGCATTGTCTACAAAGCCGGAGTACTGTTGCTCCATTTGTGGCAGCGGTGGCTGTCAATTGGGTCGGCAAGGTGACGCCATCGGAGCTGCTCGCTTTGCAAAAGCAGGGGCATGAAAGATTTTGGATGGTCGAAGCGGCCATCCACTCCACTGGGCCCACCTTGCAGCTGCAGAGCCGGGGGACCTGCCTGCCCTGCTCGCTGAAATGGATAGCTGGGTTGGGCTCCCGTTCTATCAGAGTGGCAGCCACAGCACCGAGAGCCACTAATAAGACACCCACCACAATCACCACGAATGATATTCTATAAAGCAGTTGCTAGCCTCCTTTATTAGTTTGTTTTTCCCTATTGTGATGCCCCTGTCGAATGCGTCGTTTTCGGTTTTTTTTTGTATATATTGTCGTGTATATACGTTTATGTGGCTCAAGATCTAGCTTTTGTATTTTTCAGAATAAAAAGATCTTGCTTTTGTGAACCGGAACAGTGACTGACTTTGTTTGTGGGTGCTAGTAATAAAGGAGTGGGCATCATAGGAAGATAAGATCTGAAGCCAACAGCCGGTGTATAGTTCAACCGGCGGATACGTTTCTTCTTCGAGAATACACGAGAGATGCGTATCTTGGCGTTAAGAAGGTACGGGGTATGATGTCCATATGCCTATTATATGTTCTGTTTGTACCTCTTAAGCTCATTTCCAAAGTAGTTTCAAGTCTTGTTAGTATGTCAAACAAGACTTCATTACAAACTGAAGATACTTCTTTCTTAAAAAGGAAAATGGCGAAGATAATTCCGAGAATTAGGATTCTTAACATTCTGCAAATTAACTATGTGAAAGTTAAAAGTGCCACTTGGTCAGTTCTTGTTATCAACTTATTCTGATCGGCATCGCTTTATTCCATTGATGATGTATTCACACAATGTCACGCTAGCACCGAATAAATCAATCCTGCGTAAGGCACGAAGCCGTTTCTTCGATGTTTCTGGCTTTGCTTGGTTGGAGGTTTGTCTCCTCTGATTATTCTCCTCTTCTCTTTTACACAGATATATTCTTAGGACTCGATATGTGCATTCGCCATTCATGCAACAAGGTCATGTCATTAGACGATGAAAGAATATATGCTCAGAGTGAGGGTGAGACAGAAACACCTGACCTGTGTTGTTAATGTTTTTGTTTGCCACATATGGTTCACTTATCGCCTAGCATATCTGGGAAGCCCCACGCAAACGGGATTCTAATTGTGTACTCGAAGAAAAAGAATTGGATGCTTTGTTGTGGATAAAAGCTCATGTGATTGGACTTCGGAGGCAGATGGACCGTGAAATGCAGATAACTGTCTGCGTTTCAGAAAAGTAGTGAAAAGAATGCGGTAGTGAAACAACTCAGATTTCAAAAACGAATTGAATTTCATTGAATCTTGGTTTCAATTGAGTCTTTGCCCAATTCAACACCTTCCCCACCCATTTGTGCTTCTCTTCCTCGTCATGCTACCTTCTCTGGCCAAATTCACAAGCACACACGTCGTCGTCACTATTCAACATACCGACAAACGGCAATACCTCCAACTCCTCTGTTTTCACCGTCTGACAACTCGGCTGATTCCTTTTTGGCACCGCCAGCCGACAGGCCACCACCACCTACCCCATCAAACCTCTTTGCTAGCGCCTGACATCACTATTAATTGGCTGTCATCTCTCCCATTATGTGCCACTGCTGCACTGCCCCTCCCACCACCGAGGCAATTCTCTATCTCACGACCGACCTCCCCGTGCCACAACTTCTCGCCGTAACATCTTGGCGTTCACACCTGTCACTCGGCCTTGCCAGCGCAACCCCGCATTCAACCCTCCACCACCTCCGGCTGAGCTCTAACCTAAGCTCCCTGCCGCATTTCGCTACCCCGCCCAGCTGACACGTGTGTCTTCCCGTACTTGCCACCGTCACCCTTTGCAGTGCCACCAGAGGCTGTAGTACTTCCCATTGCCACCAAACCTGCACACATGTCTCACCGGCAGCACCTCTCGCCACCTCTCCTCACCACGCACCGGCACCATCTTACCTGCCCATAAAGCTCAAATTGACCACTCCTTTTGCATAGCATGAACCCCGCCCAAGCTACTCTTTTGAGCTCTCCCGCACTACTTCACTGCTAGCAAAGTCCCCTAAGACGGTGAGCCCCCTCGGTGAGTTTCTTGTTTTAAGCCATGGCCAACTGATTCTTTGCAGCCCTAGCATCCTTGAACCATCCTAAACCCATGGCCTTGCTCGTAGAAACATCCCCACTACTCAATCTTGCCGACACCTTGCGCCTCTGCTGGTCGAAACATCTCCCCTGTGGATAGCTCTACTGTAACACCCCGACCCTCCACAGAGTCCAGATGCTACCACCTCACTGTTACTGTTCCCCAAAAGTGCACCATAAACAGAGTAACGCACAAGATTTGTATTAACAAGAGAAACCTTCTCCTGAAACAAACTATCACTACAAAATTTACACAACTACTAAACAAAAGTTTAAACATCACGCTTAGTGCATAACTAAGCCGTTATTGCATATGTGCAGTGCAAAAGGAACTACTCCCATTCCATGCATGTCGTCCTTCCAGATCACCCTAAAAAAACAACAGAGCAAGAGTGAGTCCGAAGACTCAGCAAGCACACGATAAAGCAGCACACCAATTTCTCATCTATAAACTGTAATATGGAAATCTACTGTAAACTGTAAAATCAACTCTATGTCTGTAAGCTATCAATCACATCGGTTGTAAACTATAAATTCAATCGACTGAAATATGTAAATCCAATCTACTGTAAACTGTAAAATCAACTCTATGTCTGTAATCTGTATCATTTGCATGCAATGCAGTGTCATGCGATGCATCTGTAACTGTAGCTTATACCGGTATAGCGGAGTGTCCACCCGTCGATGGACCACTCAATTGCCCCGCCCTCTTTCAGACGGGGGTTCCATCTCCACTCCCGTGGAGTCCCTACCGAAGTAGGCCATGTTTCACTGTATATGAGTGCAATGCAGGATGCACATGCTTTCACTGTTGGCACATAATTATAATTTGCACTCATCTGTATTCACCTAACTGTTAATCCTGTATCTTAGCCTATAAACACTATGAGTCATGTATGACAGGCTATAGACACTGTAAATCATGAAAATCAGGCTGTAAACATAAATAGCAATCATTAACCACACGGTACTGTCTACCCTGCACTTGCCTCTCAGCCTGGCGGAGGATGCGCGAATGGCACCGAGCTCGAACCGCCTCCTGAGCAAGCAACAAATATTTCAATTCATTGCTAATGCATGCGTACACAAGCAAGCCCAAACGTCGCTCTTACACATAAATTCCGTATAGCCGATTAATCTCACCGGACACCTCCCTGATGTCCCAGTGTTTAATCGGCACAATATTTATGCGAAATCTGTAAATAACTGAAGGGGATTTCAAACCGTTACCCACAACCCCGATGACTGGCTCAGGCCAAAATCTATCCCTGGACTGGATCTAGCAAAACTGGCGTTGAATCAGGCAATCCCCCTTCCCTCATTTTTTTCTTTCTTTTCTTCCCTCTCTCCTTCCCTTTCCTCACCTACCCGGCCGCACCTCCCCTTCTCTTTCTTTTTTCTTTCTCCTCCTCCCTCCGTTCCTTACTTACCCGGCCGCCCGCTCTCTCCTCTATTTCTACGCCGACCGCACCCCCTCCCTTTCTCTCAACCGCGCCGGCTCCTCCTCTCTTCCTCTCTTTCTCACCCGCCCCTCTCCTCTTCCCACGCCGCCGGCCTTCCCTCCTTCTCCCTCACACCGCCGGCGCCCCCTCCTCCTTTTCCTCACCCGATCCCCCCTCCTCTTCCTCTCCCCTCCCTCCGGTCGGCCCCTACCTCGGCCCTTCCCCCCTCGCACGGCGAGCAACTGGGGGAGCAGGCGGCGGAGGCTGCAGAGGGGAGAGGTGGCGGTGTCGGTGCACGAGTGAGGGGTGGCAGCAGGAGCAGCAGCCGACGGCGGCGGGGATTGCACGGGCGCGCGCAGAGGCAGAGGCAGCGGCGAGGCTAGCACGGGGGTGGCGGCAGAGCGCAGAGTGCGTACGGGACAGCGTCGAGAGAGTTCGGGAGAAGCGAATGCCAATTTTGCTTCTCCTGTTTCCCGGCTCCCTCTTTTATCTCACCTGGACATGGGCCGGGCCGGGCTTCTACTGGGCCAGGTATCACATCTACTGAGACCATCCTAATCTAAACGGCCATCACCATTGACCCCCTTGAGTGCCATAGATGCTTTAACCGATCATGCCTTGGCCTAAGAGGCACCATAGAGCTCCTGTGCCATGGTGGTACCCGATAGACATTTCCTTGCCGCAGCCATTACCACCCATTTCCGAGTCCTTCCAAGCCGCAAAATGGAACCATCGTAGTGAGGGGTAGCCACCCGTACCATCCTTAGCCACCGGTGAGCTTCGCTGATCCACCATGGTGGAGCTTGCCATACCCAGTTTTCTGCCGGAGAGAAGAAAGTCAAAGGGAGAAGAAGGAATTGGGGTGGCGTTGTGGTTGAATCTTAGCCATCCGCATGTCACCCATTGGCGGTCCATGCGCGCACACATTTTGGGCTGGAGCCACCACACATTTTGGACTATGTAGCTGTGTGCATGGGCCGGATTAGTTGCCCCATGAGGCCATTTTCCATTTAAACTGAGCTAGGTCGAGGGCCACTGTTCAGTACTGTTCATTTAAGGCCGGCCTAGCACTGTTCACTACTGTAGCATTTCACTATTCATCGCCAACCCAATTCACTTCTTCTAAAATCCAACCCGTTACTGTTCATATCCGATCTGTGATGAATAGTGACTAGACCCGTTACTGTTTATCCGAAACCCTAAATACAAGCTTATATCCATTTTATTCGTCTCGAGCCCGTCAAAGCCATTCTGACTTCCATTCCACCAACCCAGATCTTGACACAACCCAAACCCGCACTATTCCAAAACCAATCCACCACTATATAGTAGCTTGTTATTATTTATCCTAAAAATCCGTCCCAACATGTTTATAGCCATTTTGATCGTCTCGAACCTATCTAGCCCAATTCCAACCTTATTCAGCCAACCTAAGGACTGTTTAAACTCCAACCACCCAAACCCATTTCCTTTTATGTCTTTTCTCGTTATTTTATTGCTTTTGTTCCCAGCTTGCATCTTGAAAAGCATAAACTTATTTGAATTCGTTATTTTGTGTTAGCATCCGAATTCAGCTAGCTAGTCAATAGAAGAGCTACAGGAGCCATCAAACAGTTGACATAAACCAGAAGACTACAGTAAAATAATCGGACTATGGATAAAGAGGCAAGTCACATGTTTTTGATAATGTTGAACATACATCCTTAAATTGTTTAATTATCGGTACTTTCATTATTATTTATTTATGCAATATTATTTATTTAAAAATGACTATTTAGAATGACATAAAAATTAGTTATGTTCTACCACCAGAAAATGCCATGTTTAACTTGAGACCATATTCACCTTGATAATCTTAGTAATATTTAATTACTGTATAATTATTTGTAGAATAGTTGAACCAAAATGTTTATACTACTAAGTGACATCGGCATTTTACCGATAGATTTATTTATTTAAATAGTTCTAGGGTTAAGGATGTATCGTGAAAAGCCACTAGATGGTTGAAGTCCACGACCTTACCTTAGGGTTGAGACTTTGGATTAGATTGGTGGCAATGTCGTAGAGCACTGGGGATCTGGTTGTGGATGGTTGCCTTGTGGTGAAAAGTAAGGACTAAAACCTTATGCTGAGTAAAAGACAAAGAAATTGCTCAACCATAAGTGTTAACTTGTTAAACCTGGTCTAGTAACTTCTCAAATCAATTGAATATCTATAGGAAGGTGGGATTCCCAGCACAGGAATGGCCCAAGGGGAGTGGTATGGGAATGGTAAAACTATACTTGACAACGGTAGGTCCACTTAGAATCAAGCGGTAGCATTCCACATTGGCTAGTGGATACTCGATAATGTGTGGTCCATAACCTACCGGGTAGAGACTAAAAAGAGGAGAGCAGTGAAAGACCTTGTTTCTTCAACTCAGTCGCATGTTACCTATTACATGTTTGGACATTGAGAGTTTGAGAAATCTTGTAGATAAAACTGGGTAACACTACATAGTATAACAAATGGTATTCAAATATGTTGTGTTCCCGGTTAATGAAGTTGTGTTTCACGGGTGATTCCAATAACAAGATATAAGTAGATTCTAAGAATTTGATAATGGATAGTATGATTAACAAACCCCCTTTTTGGTTAATTTAAATAATATTTTACTATTTTAAAATATAAAGTTCTTTACCAACAAACTTGCATCCATAAAAAAAATAATGAACCCAACACATTCCATCTTTTGAAATACTGGTAATTAGTTAAATAGCATTTCCCCATGTGGCTTGCTGAGTACTTAATGTACTCAATCTTGCTTAATTCCAACAGAACAGATATAGAAGAGGAGAGGATACTTCAAGTTTTCGAGTTAGAGTTATGATCGCACTCAAGTGTTCCTGTGGAGATTTCTTCGGTTCTTCTGAATGTAAGTTAAGTTTTGGGCTCGGATGTCTATATTGTTTCTAAAGTTGACCATTAGGTTCTATTTTTATCAAGTTAATCTCTTTTAAATATTTATGAGTATGCATGATACTTCTTCTGTCCGTAACTGAACTCCTAGACTGTTACGGGTTGTACACGGCCTTGTTCCTAAAAATAGGGGCGTTATAGGTAAGTACAATAAGAAAGATTGCTTTCTGATTATGGGACATCATTAGTTCTTACCACATTTTAGGTTTGGATTTTTTTGCAGAGTTAACTCCAGATGCTATCATAATAGTAAAAAAAGAGTTGGCCTAGCTGGTGGTAGCTTTTTAAGATACTCCCTTGGTTTCACAATATATATCTACAACACACTATACACATAGACTAAAAAAACACTAAATTTAAGATATAGTTAATGAGAAATGAATGTACATACCCCTATTAAACGACACGCCACAATCACTTAACATCTTCAAAAGCATTTAAGTAGGGACAGAGAGTAGAAAAATTGCAACAACTGCACTCTAGATTTTCTCAATAAACAAATATATTAAAACAGATACTCTTGAGATCATAGACAAATATAGCGAAACGAAGGTAGTTGTATTGTTAGACACAATAAGTGTATCATGCTCAGGACATGATACATTTAGGCTTAAGTTTTTAGCTTCTAGTTTCTTAATTTTGTCTTTTTCTATTTTTTGTTTTTTTCTTATTCCTTTATATTGTCTATGATGTTAAATATTTTTTTAAAATTTAATTACGCTGAAAAAACTAACATCAACTACAATGCAAAAAAAGTCTAAATATTGCCAAATAAGCTATAAACTCAGGCTTATATGCCAGAATGAGCACCCCCAAAATGCATTTAATCATTCTCGTGCCAACACCTTATTCATTTTTTTTAGCAGATTTGTATAATAAAAGTGAGATTAATGGCATCCACAAAAATGGTGGATATACATATCTTGCTTTGAGGCACCAAAGCACCATCTCCTTCGAGGCAAAGTTGCAGAGACCATAAGTGAATCAAAGAAAAAGAGAGCTCCCCATCAGCTCGAGACGATATGCTGGAGGTCGAGATCCCAATTGCGGTGCATTATGCATTCATGTTGCCCCATTTATGGTTCCATTAGCTACCTTGCCTGCCACTGTTAGGGCTACATTGAAAATGTTGTATCATACGGTCTATTATGTTTGTGCTTTTATCTCTCTCTCTCTCTCTCTCTCTCTCTCTCTCTCTCTCTCTCTGAGAAGAAATGACTTCTGTTCACGAAAATGATCACTTGCTGTTCAACTGACGACATAAAGTCCGAAGCATGAATCAGAGGAATTTTCATTAAAATTACAGGGGCTTGTACTTAATTCTGAAAACTTAGGTGGGCAAAATGTATATATAGGGCTGTTAAAAATGTTCCTATAGGATAGCATACATTGATGTCCTTTTCTTTACTAGTACTAGAAATACCGAAATTGATGAAAGTGGATGAAAAATTACGGAGCGCAATACTATCAGTGTCGCGTTCAACTTCATCTCACCATCTTGACCAATGATTTCCTATGTAATGGTTGAAAATAAGAAGAAAAAAAGAGTCTAATTTACCCTCTCTACGTTTTAAAAAATTTTGGACCATACACTACAAAACCGGTTATTTAAGCCCTTTTGAGTACTCAACTTCGAAAACCAGTGCAATTTTCATCTTGGCAGTGGTATTAGTTGTGTTTTTCCTTGTGTGACGTCCAATTGGGCTCGATTTGCTGCAACAAGCCACCTCACATGGTGAGTCACCAAGTTAATTAACAAATAAAAACAGAAATATTTTTCTCCCTCTCTTTCTTCTCTCTCCCTCATCTCCCTTTCTCTTCACTTCTCTCCGGTGTGTTCCGCTTTAGCGTATTGTCTTAATGCTGATTAGGATGCCACATAAGCAGCCAAAGCGGCTAAATCGCTTTGAATACCGACGTCCAGAGGTGATCAGTACCGGTTTCAAAGTTGAGGGGTGTTAAATACGATTTTATAGTAGAGGATCCGATTTGGATTTGCATGAAAATAGAGGGGGTAAATAGGACTTCTTCCTTCAAAGGATAACTCCGTTGGTTCCATTTGAATGGCATGGCAGGAGATTTGAACGGATGCGATTTTCAACCCACCGGTGGAAAAGATGCAAGCTAATCCCACGATGTCTCGTCTCGTCTGTTCTTAAACAATGTTCTCCATAATCCATAGTGATCCGAATTGGATGCACATGCAACACGCTCACAGGAAATAGTCCCCTGGCGGCTGCCTTCGATCCACTAAGGCCAGAATCAACTCGTGCCACAGTGTATAACACCACTATTCTCAACGCCATTCGGATTGGGGACGAACACAAGTTCCCTTTTGCTAAATCCTTTGTTCAATCCACATGTGTCGACTCTGCATTGCACTATTAACTGCAGACAGTTCACGCACGCGTGCAAGACCAAACAACGGTTGATTAAAGGCATTGGCGGCTGGACTGTTTATGATCAGGAAGAAAAGAATTACTTTTAGAGGATTCATATACACTGGATAAGTAGAAACGATTGAACACCAGATCCCATCGAAAAGGCATCTAGATGCACGATCAGTGACCTAAAATGTGCAACACAGAGGAGAAAGCGGAGGAATTGTGGGGGCAGTCAAATCACAGGAGCAAGCAAAAGTGCTAAGCGAAGAAGTTCCAAAAAGATAGACAAAATTCGTCAGAAGACCGAACAGGTCGCTTGCTAGCGTCGGTTGCTTTCATGTGCGGTAGTGTTATGATTTCGAGGATTTCTTCTCTCTGAATAAGGGTTTCAGAGATATTTAGTGGGCAACAGCAGAATCCGGTGATGGCTGCACCAAATCTGTGCCACTTATTAGTACCATGGTATATTCTAGGCGAATTTGATACGCATACTAACAAGTTTCTTATGTATCTAATCTTAGATATTGAACGATATTTTATCCTTGGCCATTCTAGAATTGATGTTTAGAATTAACCCCTGACATCCTTATCGACCCATTTACCGGCTAGAACTAGTGTGGAATCCACTCTCCAGCTTGGTTTTATTTCCTTTGCTTTCTGTAAGTGAGGTCGCAGATTTATTCTCAGACTCTATATTTTTAGACGTGTGCTTAGGACACGGATTCGTAAATGCGTCCGTGCGTGGTGGTGTGTATGAGCATCTTCCTTGTAATCGAAAAAACTTTTTATATACCCTCAACTCTGGATAATAATACAAAAAAAAAGACATACCCATTATCTGGTTTATGGGTTACTAAAAGGACAGATTGTTAGGACCCTAAGGTTCTTTTCGGTATTGCAGTGATTTTTCGCAAGCCTTTTTCATTTGTTTTTTTAATGCAATAATAACTATGTAAAAACATTTTTCTTTAGAGCTACAATAGCAAAATCTTAAAAGAATTCATAAATATTTGTGTCACTAAATAGATTCCGCATCGCAACATGACAACCACAAACTAGCCTAAATGTCCATATAATACTTCAATAATATTTCCAATCATGTTCAGTAGACTGTAACACCCCGGCCCAACTAGGAGCCCGGAATGTTACCCTACCAATCACTCACTGAGTTTAAACTATCTAACAAAAACTTTCGACAATACCTTCCCGACCTAGTCCTCCATAAAGAACTAATTTATAATAAATATGGATTGCTAACCAGAGTAAAAATAAATAATTCACAAAACAAAGCTTGTGTTACTCGCGTCCAAGAACGCTCGAGAACACCCGTGGCCACGCGCTTGAGAATGCTCGGGACCCCGCGCCCGAGAACGCCCGGAACCATAAGTCCAAGAGCATACTTAAACTTGCAAATATAACGTTATTGAGAAAATATACATTATCAGAGAATTTCCCTAACATTCATCATCAGTTTACGAGAGTTCTATTAATTAAGTTCCTATTAGCAAGCTACTTTACTAAGGAAATCTTTAAAAAAATAGAGGTGAGACCCTATCTCATTATTATTGGATGTGATGTAAATGTGCTACTCCCAATTCCAATGCATAACACGTCATCAGTCACCTAAAAACAACAACAAAGTAAGTGTGAGTTTAAGACTTAGCAAGTGCATAGTAGAACAATAAACATGAACACCATCATAAGTATAAATATAACCATGTCATTTTTCACATATCTTATCATCATTGCTTTCTCTCCATTAACACAATACACACATTCATGTCATTCACATTACTCACATGACAGAATAATAAGCATTTATAACAACTTAGATAACTATGTCATTTTTCACATATTTTATCATCATTATTGTCTCATCATAATCGTAATGCACGCATCCATATCATTCATATTACCCACATGATAGAACAGTAAGCATTTATAACAACTCACATAAATGTGTCATTTTTCACATATTTTATCATCGTTATTGTCTCATCATTATCACAATGCACACATCCATGTCATTCATATTACCCACATGACAAAACAATAAGCATTTATAAACAACTCTTTTCTTTCATTGATGCAATGTAATACTTACACATATGTCTTCTTTTTTCCTTTCTTTAGCTTATATCAGTATAGCAGAATAAGCACACATCGATGCTCACCTAAGCCCGCCCTCTTTCATGCAGGGATCTCAATAGCCTAACCTTTTTTATATAGGGACCTCAATCTCTAATCCCGCAGAGTACTCACCAAAGTAGATCGTATTTTTTCACTCCCGTGGGAGATCCATACAAAGTAGACCATAGATACCACAAATGACATCTATTTTCATGGTATGAATGCATCATAATGCAACATTTCCTTTAATGCAATTACCATGTATTGTTGACCACTAACAATTATCTATCTATCAAATAACTGTATGACATACCATCATCATTACCCAACAATCATCATGTAACTATCATTACTTACCATATTTCACAAATTTTATTTAACTAAGACCATCACTTAGTCATCATCGTAGTGTCATCATAGTATCATAAACAGTAAGTGTTAAAACAACCATCTTCTGTCTACCATGCACTTGTCTGTTTAACATTATGGACGACGTAGATGGCACCAAACCTGAACCTCCACTTAGACAAGCATCATCTAATCTTAATACACCATAGCAATACATGCACACAAACGACACGACATCATTTCAAAACTCGAAGCTTGAAATCCCCTACTGTAACTTACTCAAACCTTTACATAAATCGACGAACTAGCATGGGAAAAGGGATTTGAGGCGTTACCCTACCGATGAACAGCTAGATCGGGGTACCTTCTTCTTTGTCTTAGCTAGATCTGACACCAGTTCAGCCTCCTCCTCTCTTCTTTCCTCTTTCTCTTCCTTCCTATTTCTTCTCTCAGTCGACTCAAGATTGTGATATTATAGTCCTTGATCAGCTCTAGCCATCTTCTTAGCCTCAAATTCAAATCCTTTTGAGTGAAGATGTACTTGAGAGTCTTGTAGTCAATAAAAATATCATAAGACTCTTTGTACAAATAATGCCTTTAAATCTTTAGAGTAAAGACCACTGCGGCTCGCACTCATGTTTCTTCAATTAACGTGACACATAAGCAATTATTTTTCTATCTTGCATGAGCACATAATCTAGACCTACTCGAGAAGTGTTAAAGTAGACTATGAAGAGTTTTCCTAGCTCACAAAGGGTGAGAACAAGAGCAATCACTAACTTCTCTTTCAGAGTACTAAAATTGCGCTCGTATTCATCGATCCATTCTTCATTAAGAGAGCCTTTCACAAGAGGCTCCTAAACCTTGAGCGATGGCTCTACCTGGCCACACCCATGGGCATGGCCTCCACCCCAGCCAAGACCACAACCTCTACCACTCGGCATAGACATGCCTCGCAATCAAACAATCATGTATCCAATTCATAAACACCAATCTCATGTCATTACTAATCAATAATGTCAATTAGCGGAAATGTAAATACAATGCTTAACCCAAACCCAACCTATTTTGCACCAATGTGTGTCAAGTTTGGATTAATTATTTGGCCTAAGTCAAGTTTTGGTAATTACTCAACCTAAGCCACATTTTAGTTCAATAACAAATCCTAAGTCAAGTTGAAGTCTAACCAACCATGAATTAAGTTGAAGTTCGCTAACCAAAATAAGTGATCTATTTGTTCCCAAGGGATCTAAAGACCGCTCTGATACCAACTGTAACACTCTAGCCCAACCGGAGCCAAAAATGTCACCCCTACCATTCACTCACTAAGTTTAAACCACCTAGCAAAAAATTCAACAATGCCTTCCCGACCTAGTCCTCTACAAACAACTAATTCATAATAAATATGATTCGCTAACCAGATTAATAATAAATAATTCACAAAATAAAACTTGGGTCACTCGTACCCAAGAACATTCGAGACCACGTGCTCGAGAATGCTCATGACCATGTACCTAAGAACACTCAGGACCCTGCGCCCGAGAACGGTCAGAACCATGTGTCTGGGAGCATACCTAAACTTTCAAATAAAATATTACTCAGGAGATATACATTACCAGAGAAGTTCTCTAACATTCATTATCAGTTTACAAGATTTCTATTAACTAAGTTCCTATTAGCAAGTTACTTTACTAAGACAATCTTAAGGAAATCAGAGGTAATGTTCTAGATTGGATGTGGTGTGAAGTGCTACTCTCATTCTCGATGCATGACACCTCATTGGTCATCTAAAATAGCAACAAAGTAAGCTTGAGTTCAAGACTCAGCAAGTACACAATAAAACAGTAAACATTCGCACCACTATAAGTATAAATATAACCATGTTATTTGTCACGTATCTTATCATCATTACTTTCTCTCCATTAATGGAATGCACATATCCATGTCATTCACATTACATATATGAAAGAACAATAACATTTGTAAACAATTCACATAACTATATCATTTTTCACATATATTATCATCGTTACTGTCTCTCCATTAATGCAATGCACACATCTATGTCATTCACATTACCTAGCATTTATAAACAACTCTTTTCTTTCATTGATGCAATGCAATGTTCAGGCCTCTTTTTTCTTTCTTTAGGTTATACCGATATAGCGGAGTGAACATCCATCGATACTCACTCAAGCCAGCTCTCTTTTATGTGGGGATCTCAATAGCCTATCCTTTTTATGTGGAGACCTAAATCTTTACTCCTGTGGAGTGCCTATCAAAATATGTTTTACTTTTTTTACTCTTGTGGGAGTCCACATAAAGTAGACTACAGATACCACAAAGGCCATCTATTTCTATGGTATGAATGTATCGTAATGCAACATTTCCTTTTATGCAAGTACCATGTATCATTAACCATTAATGATTATCCATCTATCAAATAATCGTATCACATACCATCATCATTACCTAACAATCATTATGTAACTATCGTTACTTACTATACCGCACAAATTTCATTTTACCGAGACCATCACTTAGTCATCATTGTAGCGTCACCATAGATATCATATATAGGAAGGCAAATTTCACATAAGCATAAGTGTTAAAACAATCACCATCTACAATCTACCATGCATTTTCCTATTTAGCCTTGTGGATGATGTGGGATGACATCAAACCCGAACCTTTACCTGAACAAGTATTATCCAGTCTCAATACACTATAGCAATACATGCACACTTACAAAAACGATATCATTACTAAACTCGAAGCTTGAAATCTCTTACTGGAACCTACACTAATATTTACACAAATAGATGAACCAGCATGGAAAAAGAGATTTGAGGTGTTACCCTAACGACAAGCAGCTAATCGGGGTACCTACTTCTTTGCCTTGGCCGAATGTGGCACCAAACAGCCTCCTCCTCACTTCTTTCTTTTTTTTCTCCTCCTTCCTTCCTATTTCTTCTCTCGGTCGACTCCTCTCTCTCTCTAAGCCGACCCCTTTCTTCTTTGCCTTCCTTCCTCCCTTCTCTTCTTGGCGGGCACTGAGGGGAGGGGACCACACACGCGAGCAAAGGGGATAAGGGTGGCACAGAAGGCTAGCAATGATCGATAGAGGAAGCAGCAACAAGGCGAAGGTAGCGCTCAACGCAGGAGCGGCTGGGCGATGAAGGCACAAAAGGGCGGAGGGAGCGGCGCGACAGGAGCAACAGGCAGCGGCGTCGGTGGCTAGGGCAGTAGTGACACAAACACATGAGAGTGGCGGTGGCCTATGCACAGGGATAGCTCATGGGGGAGAAAAGAGAGCAGGTAAGAGGCGACGGCGGCTTAGGAGAGGGCAAAGGAAGCAGGCCTCCTTGCCCCGTGTCCCCTTATAGCCTTGCTTAGCCTCTTGGCCGAGCCACCTTCTCCCCCTCTTTGAAATATTACATGGACACTACTAGCTATTCCATATTTCAGAAAGGACTTAACAATTACGATATCATGCTTGCAAACACCAATTCTCCATCCAAGTCATTGGTTTGTACCAGTGGCACACACACTGGCACACGGAGCAAAGGCTAACCATAATTCCATATATGGCACACGAGTCCAATCCAATCCGTCCCGTCCGATCGATCAAGGGAAAGATCACGTCTGGCCACAAAGTGCGATGCGCCTGAGATCTGACGTGAGTGTCCACCGCACCTCGCGAGACGGCAGCCGGCAGGCCGGGCTCGCGAGACGGAGCCCCGTACGTGCCGGCCACGGAGGAGCTAGCAGCGGACACCAGGCGGCCCACCCCGATCGACGCGGCGCCGGCCAACCACAGCGCGAAACGTCGCGGCGCCGTGCGCCTCGCCCATGCACCCACCCGGCCAATGGCGACGCGGCCGGTCACTTCCCTGCCTTTCCACTCGAGTAGTAGTAAACAGAGGTTCTCTTTATTCGTCAATCACACGCGTGCTGGGGTTAATTGATCCACTTTGAGATACTTGATGTCAGTGTATCACATTTACACCGGACCGGCCCCAAGCAAGATACTAGTACTGTATCCCATACTTGTATACTGTTGATATATACAAGTACATATGGAGTAGCTAACTAGGCTGATGCACAAAATGAAAGGTTTTGTGAATGTAATATGGCCATAATTAAGTCAACGGTTTGTTTCTCTCTTTACAGTTGCTCTTGTTGCTAAGATTTGTTTTTCTCCTGTTTGGCTGTTTCTGTTGTGTAGGTGATTCATCCATCCTAGACCGGTAAAAACTTGCTTAGATCATATGTAGTGAAATGGAATCCTATTACATGTATTTTAGTACAGTGATAAGGCGGGCAGCCAAGCTTAGCCCCGTTAATTCCGGTTTTTAGTGTTTTCTGACTTTTAATTGTTGATTTTTAATTGAAATTGTATTATAACTGCTGTTAATTTTTTTGAATCATTTAAATTAAATAAGAAATAAAAAAACTATTGTATCTTCTCATGTAATGCAAAGGAAAAACAAAAAAAAAGATAAAATCAAAATAGAAAAAGCTAAAATTAAGAAGTAACATGGTCTGGAAGCGGAAGTCGGAAAGAACGGGACAACCAGCCGGCTTCAGCTTCTATATCCCGAAGCAGCTGCAGATCAATGCATGCTAGGTTAAAATTAACAAGCAAGCTCGAACTCATTTCCAATCGAACCGGTTTGCTTTTCAAGATACGTTTCACCTTGCGCATGCATACTGGTGCAAGCTGTGGTCACTAGCCATTTTTTCGCAGGTGCGCACAAAGATCTCTTTCTTGGCATAAAGCATAGCTCTCCACATCTCCTTAAATTATTGCCAGTTTAGATGCGTCTGATTGGGGTACATATTTGCCTCCAAAAAACTATCCTCTCATTGGACTGATGTGGATAAGCCCTAATCTCTCGCTCTTATACGCATCTCTTTTAGCAATACCTAATTAATTAAGCAACACAAAGATTTTTTTTTTTTTGAAGGCAAAGAGGCCCCTAAGGGCCTAACCTCTGATTTCACTTAACCACAAACAGCACAGAATTATCACATTACAGTAAAGCCCGATAAAGAAGCAACGATAGTTACATTGTCTTGCAAAGAGAGATACGAAGGCTTCTTGAGTTCGTCGCCAACGTCGGTGACGAATTCGCCGAGAATAGTGGATCAGGTCAGCGATCACCTTGGACAAAGCTTGCCGGAGATGAAAGTAATGGCCGAAAATAACCTTCTCTGAGTATCGCCAGGGATGAAAGTAGCGGCCGGCAGGAACCTTCGCTGAGTATCGCCGGTGATGAAAATAGTAGCCAGCAGGAGCCTTATGTAAGTTTCGCCAGAGATGAATGTGATGGCCGGTATAGACCTTCAAATGAACATGCCGAAAGTTTCTTATAACGGCTGGCTCGGACCTGCAAATAGACGGATGGCGTCGATCTGCTAGACAGCCGTCTAAAGAGAAAGCCTCCTTTGAAGGAGGTTGAAGGTGACGGCTCGGACTGCTTCCTTGAGGAAGTTCTCCTGTCCTTGCCGCCTGATGTGAAGAAGAAGCCAATGGTGCTTGCAGGGAATGTATGGGACTGCCTTTGGGCTGAAGAACTAGCGACTTGCACTGAGTTGAAAGGAGACCAGAGCCCAGAGGGGAGGAAGGGGGAGAAATACACATCGGCCAAAGGAGGCGGCACGCCGACCAGAATGCAGATTAATTCCACAACAAGCACAAGCACTGTCGCCGAGTTGCCTGAGTGCTGTCGGCAGACCGCATGCACTCCGCCGCTAGCCACAGATGCACCAGTGCCGAAGAGAAGTACGAAGCCCGCTAAAACCAAGGCAATGGCAGAGGAACCTCCCAAGCTCCTAAACTAACCAAAAGAAGAAGAAAATAACTAAAAACTACTAGTATTTACAGGTGAGAGGCATGGGTGGGGGCTAGAATTTACAGGTAAGAAGAATGGGTGGGACCCCTCCCCCCTCGACGCCGGTGAGGGCGCTGGTCGCCGGAGAAGGGGTAGGGTGCCAGATCCAGATCCGTTGAAACAAGCGAAGGGGAAAGGTGTTTCTAGTGGCGGAGAACAAGAGATGTGAACTGGGCACTGTCTGCAACACAAAGATTAGTAGTGCATTAAAATCTCCTTGGAGATCTTTGAAAGTGTTATTAAATCTAACAATTAAGTTTGATGTACTTGTAGAGTGACCCAAATTAAACTTTAAGCAGAAATTTACAAAATATAAAAAATCTGATGTAGAGTATTGTAATGCTTTGCTATCATATAAATAACAGTGTAGCTAGCATCTTCTTGGAAAATACACTAATAACAATGTGGGCAACAAAATACACTAATAACAATACAATAGCCAATAAAAAAACTTGGAAAATTATCATCTTCTCACTAAAATTGCATGAAACCATTAGGTTGGATCTTAGCTATAATTTTAAAACAAATTCAAATATCCCAAACAAACAAAATTTGATATTACAATATTGCAGGATTTAAAAATAATAGTGGCAATATTCGATAATAATTGATGCAATTTTTTATAAAGATGCAACAACCGAGATAAATCTACAACAAACTGGGACAGGTCATGCAAACAATTGAATATGCAATAAATTTATAGTGAGACGTAACATCTATCCAATGAATATGCAACAGAATTCCCCTACGATTGCAATAATCTATTACAATAAATACGATGTACCAATCTAGCAAACTTACTGTAACAAAAAATATTTCTTGTGCAACAAATTCACAACCCAATTGCAGTAAAATTTCCTATTGCTATAATATTTGCGAAGACACACTGCAACAAAATAAAATATCTCATACAATAATTTGAAAAAGTTGTTGTAACAAATCCAAAAAAATACTTGCAACAAGCATATTGGAGGAGGGATCAACATTCAGGCGTCGTTGACGAGCCAAGATTAGAGGAGGATGAGCCGGCAGGGGCCCCAATTTGGGCCTCCTAGCCCACCATGCCCAATGGTTGCAGAACTTGATGCCATTGCCTTTCCTTCAGGTCTGGTGTGCTTCTGCCATGGTAGTTATAAATCTGATGAACTCCGGTCACCCCTCAAAAAGAGGAGACCTTCGACAAGCCCCAACTATAGCGGAAGGTCTCCCTCGAGCACAAATTGAACACTCATAAAACGTGACCCGGGATATGGAGAAACCATGGCGCCACTCATCAAGGTAGCACCTAGGTGGCTATGGAGCTCATTTGCAGCTCATGGTAGCTGTTGTGGAGATGGAGTGAGGCATATTGTCAGAGCTCATGGAGGCCGCAGTGACTACCAACGGTAGAGCTTGGGCACCGTCTGGGATGCTTTAGGAGCTCAACGAAGCCATTGGCAGAACTTGTAGGCCAAGGCTACCTCAGTGACTTTCTCCTGATGGATCCACGGGCATGAGCTTGTCTTGGATTGTGGCACAGATAAGTTTCACGTTCAGGACAACATGTCACGAGAACAAACCGGATGGAAAGCATCGTGACTAGCTAGATTAGTATGGGGCGGTGGATGCGCTGTCCGAGGTGAAAACGTCCTATCAGAAGTAAGGTCCAGAGCAATAACGTGTAAATAAATATTACAACTAGATAGTTACAACAAAAAAAAATCAAATGGTTACACAATTATAGGAGAATTCATAGGTGACAACAAAAACCTGATGATTCTAACTTACCCAAACCTTGACGGTTAAGATCAAGTAAAAACAACGGCGTGCAAGTTGGTCACCCAAGGTGATGCAAACAAACTTTGGCGCGCATGTTAAAGTTTGCTTACGTACCTACTTCTAATTAAGTACTAGACTAATTAAACTAAGGTCGTCATGCACTAGCAGGAATGTGGATATATGATGGGGATAATGAAGGCCATTAGGGCAATGGGGCCTCTTATACTAATCAAGGGGCAAGAACCCAACTAGTATGTTGCACTCTCATCGAATTATATTAATCCCCGCATCATCATCATGTCTTTCTCTCGCTCCGATACGTTTTACGTAATATGACAGTATCACGAAGCAACCCTATCACTGACACGTGGGCTAGGATGGACTGAGCCTATACATGGGTGACACGAACGGCTGTATATATAGCCATGAGAGTGCTACAGGGTGCTGTCCTCTCGCTGTCGAGATGTTGGGGGGGGGGGGGGTCGTCGTCGAGGTAGCTTTGCATTTTGCTGCCGCGTGACGATCGCGCACGGTGCTTTCAGGTGTCGCGCAACGAGTCCCGAGCCCGAGCGGCCTCTTATTTCGTCGCCTTTTTGGCTGGTGTGCTTTGTGGGCTACATCGAGTTGTTTACACAAGCCTAACTATATAAATCCTTTTGTGTCTTCGGAGCCAAACTCTCTAGATTGTCTTAAAGAATAGTGGCGGAACACGAGGGCATGACAAGAAAGCAAACAAAGGGGCATCGAATATGTAAAGTGCCAGAGAAATTCGACTAGAAATAGCACCTAGTGGTCCAACTTTAAAAGTTGATGGCTTAAGCTTCGTCATTAGCGCAGGCAAATTATTGAAATGTCCATAGCTCTTCCTAGCTTCCTGCCAACACCATGGTGCCTCTTGTCATATGAGGTTTGTACTAGTATATATAAAAAAATGACCCTTTTCCTTCTTTTTCTTGAGAAGAATTTGACCCTTGTCCTAGTGTCCCACTCCCGCGAGTCCCACGCAAAGTCCCAAGGTTCTTGTGATTGAGCCCATAAAGGCCCAGTTTGGGACCACTACATCTTCTCTCCCTGGGCCTACCCGCTACATTTGTAGTTAGGCCTATCCACTGGAGGCTAAGCCCAAAACTGGTGAACTCAAGCTACTGTAGGGGCCAGTGCAACTTTAGTCCTAGAAAAAAGGTGACACGGGCCGTAATCTCACTTCCGCCTGATCCACGGCGCGACGCACGGCGGCCTCCTCACTCCTGCAGCCGTCTCGTGGGCACTGCGTTCGCCGGCCGGCCGCGACACAGTCGCCGCAAGCCGCGCGCTTCTCCTCCACGCTCGCCTCCACAAGTAATGCCTCCTCCCACCGTCCCCTTCTACCTCACTTCCACCACGCTCGCCACAGCTACGAAGCCGCAAGGCCCGCAACGGCAACCACTGCCGCCGCCGCCATGCGACGCCCAAACGACTTCCCTTGCCGCATCGTACACCGCGCATGCAGCTCAACCCCCACCTCGCGCTCCGCCTTTTCGACCACCTGCTCCGCTCCGGCGCCGACCCCGACCCCGCGGCGTACGCTCTCGCCCTGGGGCGCTGCGCGCGCGAGCGGGACACCCCGCCGGTGCGCAGCTCCACGCGCACGCGGCCAAGCCCGGGGTCGCGTCCCACCGCCGCGTGCGAAACGGGCTCGTCCACGCCTACGCCGTCTGCGGGACGATCTTCGACGCGCGCAAGGTGTTCGACCGCGCGCGTGGAACTGCTTGCTTCGCGGGTACGCGGAGCGTGGGGACGCAGACGCGCTCCGGGAGTTCTTCGCGCGGATGCCAGCCCGGGACTCGGTCTCTTGGAACACTGTCATTGCGTGGTGCGTTGTGAACGGGGAGTATGAGGAAGGAATTGCGATGTTCGGGGAGATGCTGGTAAGCCGGGAGTGTCAGCCTGATAGGGTGACATTGGTGAGCGTCATCTCGGCAATTACGTACTTGGGAGCGCTTGTGCAGGGGCTCTGGGCACATGCATATGTTTGCAGGAAAGGGATTGAGGTCGACGAGAAGTTGAGCTCAGCTATCATAAACATGTACTCAAAGTGTGGTTTCATTGAGGGTGCTGTTTATGTGTTTGAGAATTCGTGTGCAACGAGGAGCATGGATACTTGGAATGCGATGTTAGCTGGTTTCACAGCAAATGGCTGCAGTGAGAGAGCTCTGGAGGGTTAGTGCCTAACAAGGTTTCGTTTAACAGTGTGCTGAATGCCTGTAGCCACGGGGGGTTTGTCAAGGAAGGTGTAAGGTGTTTTGAGAGAATGACCAAAGTTTATGGTATTGAGCCTGATATTGCTCACTATGGTTGCATGGTGGATCTGTTCTGCCACATGGGGCTGTTTGAGAAGGCTGAGAAGATGGTTCAGATGATGTCAATGGAGCCAGATGCTGCCATGTGGAAGGCCCTATTGGGTGCTTGTAGAACTCATAAGAACTTCGAGTTGGGAAAGAAGGCAGGGCATAGGCTTATTGAGGCTGCACCAAATGATTACGCAGGGTATGTGTTGTTATCCAACATATACGCGCTAGATGGCAACTGGAAAGGAGTGCATAAGGTGAGGAAGCTGCTGTTGGATCGTGGAGTGCAGAAGGTACCTGGGAGCAGCTCAATAGAACTTGATGGTGTTATTCATGAATTCATATCTGGAGATAAAAGTCACTCGGAAGAAGGATGTATATGATATGCTAAGTGAGATGTGTCAGCAGTTGAAAATTGCGGCATATACTCCAGACACTTCACAAGTGCTGCTAGATATTGATGATAAGGAAGTGAAAGAGAGCTCACTTGCTCTTCACAACGAGAAGCTTGCAATTGCCTTTGGGCTGATTAGCACTGCGCCTGGCACACCTATTAGGGTAGTAAAGATCCTCCGGGTTTGCGGAGATTGTCATAATGCCATAAAACTTCTAAGCAAGATTTATGGGAGGTGCATAATTGTTAGGGATGCAAATCGATTTCATCATTTCAGAGAAGGGTCTTGTTCTTGCGAAGATTACTGGTAAATTTTTGGTTGATCTGCCATTCTGTTCCTTTTCTTTTTACTTAGCATGTTAAAAAAGTTTTGGCAATGGTTATAATTGACCATTTTAGGAGTTCTAAATATTCTGTGAGGCTCATGACTTCATTTCATGTCTATTAAATGCTAAGGCACCCTTAAACCAACAGCATGATTACCACTGTCTTGTGTCTCAGCAACTTGAAACCTAATTATTGTCCTTTTCAGCCTTCATGATTCAAAACTGAAGATGAATCTGAGATGTATGTCCTACGCAAAAGTGCCATTAAATTTAGATAAATTTATCTCCTTTCATATGGTAGGGACTTGGAATCATCAATAACCTGATACATACTTAATGTTGTTTTCTCCTAGTGTCCTTACTGTCATCATACAGTTGAGGATGACAGCTTCACATGAACTTACATTTGAAAGAGAAAAAGCATAGGGGATGGGGCCAACTAGGGCTTCTGCTTTCCTTGTCAAGAAGTAGGGTTCATTTTAGTTTCCGCCTGTCAGTGGAGACCTTGTTTGTACATCTATATTTTCACACAATCCATTAGCCTTTATGCTATTTATTTTCTGCACATGCTAGATTCATCAAGTGAACTTGTTATTAAAGTTTGAATTATATAACAGGTTAATGGTATCACAAAAAGGTCTTGCAAGTTACAACATTGTGCTTGAAAGACATTTAGTAATAAGCACTGTAAAGCACAGTAGCAATTAACAAAGTGGGATTATCTGTCCCATGGGCTATACCTTTCACATTCTTGTGCAAAGGCCCAATTGATAAATTTAACCTGCTGTTGTGATCTTCCTTAACTGTGCATTAGGGCCTCAGAAATTCATGTACTAGAAATGTTATAACTCGTGGGAGAGCAATTAGCCACTAGTACTGCTAGTATTGCTGTTTCTCTTGCTGCCTGTTGCTGTTGATTTCGAAAGAGACATGAAGCGTTCTGCACAAGAAATGGTAGTAATTATTAAATTCATGAACAAAGTAAAGAGTGAAATTGGTGATAAGGACAGAGATCAACACTGTTGGGGAGAAGTAATCACTTCCACCGTGCTGTTGTTATTACTGCCTAGTGGTCCAGTGGACGTTGGGGCCTTTGAACATAAAGACAAGCGACACCTTTGATGCAAATGCATGCTTATTGGGCATTTGCAAGCTTATAGTATGGGTGTTTTCTGATGTCAAAACCTTGAAGATGAGTTGTAATTGCTAGTGAAACAGTTGCATCAAACCCAGTAAATGGAAAAGCTTAAATCTTACAGAAGTCAAATACTCAAATTTGAATGTTTGTGCTCTTTAAAAAATGACTATTTGCATCTTTATATGCCATATGGTAAGGATATCATCATGGTAAAGAGGAAGGATGTAAAGCATCATGCGCAATCTTCACATAGTGTGATGTTCGCTACTGCTTTATAGATAGCCCTGGACTAAGAGAGACCGCACAAAATTTAAATCTAATCGACCTTGTCCCATGTAAAACAGAATGTTATAATATTAGTGAGCCTGTCTTCTAAACGTTTTGGAGAAGAAGCAAAACTGTGTAGTTCTATGTGACAGCTGCACTCTTTCAATTGGGTAGTTTACATTCTAGTTGTTTGATACATTGAATAAGGCCGCACCAGCAATGCAGAGGCAGCACTAGTAAGTGACCAAATCTGGTACATTATGACTATAAATTGTTTTTTTCTTCACACACAAGGCTACACTACACGCACACATGCATACGCACATGCACATGCACAAAATGTTGTGTGATATATAGTAGAAATGCCCTCGCTCCATGCCAATCATTAACAGGTTGGCCTTGACAAAATAAGCTGCCTGCTGCCCTTATCAACTATTAGTTTATTTTCCCTCTTGGGGGAAGTTCTTTAGTGTTCCCCAGATATGTATTTTGCAGCCTAAGCCCTTGTTTACAACTCTGATCACTGCTCTAGGAGTATAATAAGACCATTAGCGTACAGCATAATGCATAATTAGGGTTTAGAATAATCTTTAATTTCGGATGTTTGGTTTGGATGATCAAGAAGGTTTCACCTAACATAGACCTTTACCAAAAATATACTCACTTGCATCTCGCATGCAGCTGGCTTTGCCACGGACTGTGCTTTGTTTATGGTTTACCGGAAGGTGTAACATATACTTTCCTAAGCACAATTAGAGATCCTGTACCCTAGCACATGGGAACCGAATGCTGAATTTACAGAGGATTACTCACAATGCGAAGATACTATGTGCCAACTTGTACTGTAATCGAATCATCCATGTTCAACTCTAATAATTCATTCTTGGTAATGATCTCATTAAGACTGCTTTTGTGTTCTTTGCTTCTCAATACATCTTTCTAATAACTGTTTGCACAAACTTTTTTAGCATGTAGTACAAATTATGATAGGCATGGCGGATTTGGTTTGATCGTTTTTTTACTTTGAGGAAGCTTAGCATGTTCAGACCAAAACAATTGCTATTCTGTTCTGGACCTTAAATCATTTTTCTTCTGAATCAAAACCTTAAATTATTTGCCATATGCTCTTCTGATGATTTCCAGGTTTTAAAGGAAAGATATGCAATTATATTGTAGTGACGAAAAGAAAATTCGCTCTGAACTTGTTAAGCAGGACAGTCTATACAGGGAGCAGGGTCTGAGAGATGGACGAATCCAATGTCAAAAATCAAATCTTCATTATAACATGGATGTGTTTTTTAGCTTTAGACTTACCCCAAAAGAGACGATTGCCAGCTAATCTCACGCAGACATTGTTCCCTTTGTTTGCTTTTGAGTTCTTTGGCTTCTATTTCTTGGAGCTGTTTTGTTTGCAGGAATCAATCCTCTGCCCTCACTCACACCGGATGGCTCACTGCCGACACGTAGGACCTAAACACAAGAAGTCTCATCCATATCAACACTGCGTTTCCTCTCTTTTTTTCTCCTGAGAAAAAAAACCTATTCTGCTCTTATTTTCAGCTCATCCTCTGCTCCTGTTGACAGCAAGCTCTGAATCGATCTGCCCTACCGTTATTTGGTTCTGGTGCAGGTTCATTCGACGCGAGAGGATATGGTACATATGAATATGTATGACATGATTGGAAAAGAAGACAGAGATCTGCAGCAACCTTTCTGGCGAGCATAATGATGCACGAGAAGGTAATCTGACGGATGGTCGGGTCCATTTCCATTCCTCAATGACTGCACGAGCCGGAGGAGCAGCACGGGTGAATGCCTTGTGCCGAGGCCGGCCAGCGCTGCCGTGCACAAGACCGGAAAAAGGAGGGGCCTTGCGCAGTGTGACACCGGGTCATGGATGGCGAAGGAGATATGTAGGGCTAGCCCCCTATGGCTATGAAGCTATGGTCTTCTTCTCAAAGATAAAAAAGCTGGGGCTGTCTAGGAATCTATCAAGACTTGTTATCTAAGTAGCTTGTGGTTCATGTCCTTGGGAGTTTGAAGTCGTATCCTTTCCAATCTTTAGTTTTGCACTTCCCTCAAGATTCGGCTTCTTTGCTTTTCCTTCCCCTTTAAGAGTGAACAGTTCAGTGAGGGTGCCACTAATTGTAGGCAAATGTGGAGAAAAAAAGGGCAAGAGGGGCACACTGAGTCACTGAAAGAAAGGTAAAGAGGAGGTAAGCAGAGCAGGCCGGGAATAACTTGTAACTTGCAGGCCACTTCTTGCAGTGTTGTTAGTGGAGAGAGGTAGGTTTACCACAGCTTCCTTCCCTCCTGACGCTTTTCTTAGGCCCAAATGTAAAAGCTTGGGGGCCAAAAGCGTGTTTGGAGTGAATAAAAGTATAGAGATGCTTATATGCATCACTATTTCAAAGGCATATAAATATTAAAGTATGAATAAAGGGTGGATGATGATTACTTATCTCTTCCCTTGCTTCAAGATTTCTGTAACTTATGTTGAAGGGGTGATGCACAAGCACTACTACACCATTATCCACACTGCCTGGCATCATGCCCTAACATCATTCTATGCCATCTCCGTTGATAATCTTCTGTCTCAGTTGATCATCATCTTACTTGTTAGCTCTATATATATTTTTTTTGTTGGAGGTGAAGTTCATTGCAATTCAGATTATTCTACCTATTATTGGTGGTATCCATGCGTGATCAATTATTGACGATTTCTTCAATGATCTATTGTCTATTTCAGGTTATTACGGCAAGATTCGCTACTGTACGTGTTGAGTCTAAGGTGGAGTTGCAGGCTTTTAGCATAACATTGTTGTTGAGTTAATTTGGGTAACGCTTGATCGATGAAACTTCGAAAAAAAATCAATATCGGTTGTGAGAACAAATGAATTTGGTGTTTTATTCATCGTTTGATGGTACCCTAATGGTAGCTAGTATGATACTATTTAGAGTTTTGCTATTTGAAAATGAAGATTTTACTCCAATTTCAATTTGAGATAAAGGATTAGGTGCAAGAAGGAGTTTTGTCTTTTGCGTGGATACTACAATGTTTGTCCATTTATTGTAGTTTGATAGGGAGGTCTATTGCAGTTTATACTTCATTGACAATACAAGAGTTCCTTTTATTCAGATAATTTTACAAGAGTAGTCAATTACTTTTGAAGTCGGCAATTTAATGTACGTGATGGTCACACATGCAATTTACTCTTTCAATGAATGTTTTTTTCTTAGTTATTTGCTATCTACCTAGCACCACAAATGAAATTTTGGCTTATGTTTTTCAATGATTGAGCATTTATTTCAAGAGGTTTGCTACACAGACTTGGGTTTTATTGGGGTTATGAATTATTGAAGGCCCAGATTTGTTCGTCTACTTTGTTGATAGCTGTGTGTTTGGACTTATTGTGGTTTGCTCAATTTTACTTTGCAAAAAGCGTTTGGATAGGACTGTTTCAGTCTTTCTTATTAAGATTAACTGAATAAACTTTCGAGGCACAATGTTTTTTTACGAAGACTTTGATGAGATTTTTATATTTTAGCTACATGAGCGATTCGTCTCAAGGTAGAGATTGTTAAAGTATGTTTCAAATTCTTTATCGCGTATGTGTCGGACACTACGCTAGACGTGGCACCAAGTTGTGCATGCAAAGACCATATTAGACATGACAACGATTGGCGCATCTGACTCTAATTCAGTTTCCTTCTCCGTACGGGATCGTGTTCCCTAGCCTATATATATCCCTATAGTTGCACAGTTGAGATATCTGAAGTTCTCTATACTTGTAATCTCTCCTCATATAGTGAATTTCGCCTTGTGAATTTGTGATTTTTTTCGCAAGGGTTTTTTATGTTAAATCCTTGTCTCCCATTCTTTTGATGGTCTATTTATGCCGCGTGTTTTATAACAATATTGCACAGGTGTAATACCACCAAAAATAGAAGAGAAGAGAGAAGGGGATTCTAGGCCAGCTTCAGCCCAGCCTAGCCCATGCCACCCCCTCATATAGGGCAAGCCAGGGGAGGTCATCCCTATCCACTCCCCCATGTGCCGAATACACCATTCCCTCCTCTCCCTTTGCTGCCGCATTGTCATCTACACCTCGTCGTCCGGTTACGCTGTAGCCGCCTACAATTACCAACGTCGCCACTGCTCCGCCTGGTCGCATGCTGCTACCGCGCTAGTCGTGCGCCCCCTTTGCGCCTCCCGTTGCCGCCCCATCTTCACACGTGCCGACCTGCCACTACCGACGCCCCAGCTGCCAGTGTCGCCATCCCGCACCACCGTCGATGGAGTAGGAGCCGTCACGCTCCAACTCTGGCTGCTCGTCGTCGCCCTCCAGCCAATCGCTGCTCAACTGCACATCTCCTTCGCTTGCTGCTGCTACACTGCGCATGGAGAAGGTACAGTGGAGGGTCGACCGAGACAGAAGAGAGGAATGACTCAGTCGGGAGTGAGAGGAGCCAGCTGAGAAGAAGAAGAAAGAGAAGAAAGGGAAGAAAAGGGTAGATCGGGAGTCGACTTAGGAAAAAAAGAGAAGAAGGAAGAGAGGCACCAACCGAAAAGAAGAATAGAGGGGAGAAGAGAAGAAAAAGAAGAGAGAAGGCTACCAGCGCCTGATCCGCTAGATCCGGCCAAGACAAGGAAGAAGGTGCCCCGATCTAGTTATTCAGGGCTAAGGTAACACCCCAAATCCTTCTCCCCTACTTGTTTATCGGTTTGTGTAGAGGTTAAAGTATCGATTAGCAAGATTGATGCGTAGAATGGCTAGAATACGACTATTAGGTGAGTTGCATGTGTTGTGTGCTCTACGGAGGTATTGGGCTTGTTAAGGGGATATGATATACTAAGAATCTTGTAGTTAATGTTATTAGCTGTCCGTAGAATGCTTGAACACTTAATGACATGGTTATATTAATGCTTATGCTTATGGTAGTGTTTATCATTCTATTATGTGCTTGCTAAGTTTTTGGACTCACCCTTACTTATTTGTTAGTTTTTAGGTGACCCTTGGAGTCGTCATGCATTAGGAAGGGGTAATAGCACATCCATGATACATGCAAACACTAATGCAAAACCTCTATTTCCTAGAAATTTACTTTTGAATGTAGTTTATTTAGCTTGGTAAAACCAGCTCTCTCTGGTTGAAACTTAGTGTTTGTTCTAGAGCATGATGTTGAACTTTAGAATGTTCTATGCTATGGTAGATTTTTTACTATTTACTTGTGAGTGTTTCTCAGACGCGGGTGTCCTGAGTGTTTTTGGCACGAAGCCCTAAGTTTTTTTTATGTTATATTTATAATCATTATAGAATCAGTTGTCTTTAATGCGATATGTTCATTATTTATTGATTGTCCCTGTCTATAGTCGTATATACAGGGAAGGTGCTGCTACAATTCGTAATAGCAACACCAATTTGAGATGGTTAGTGTGTAGGGGTAGCATTCCGGGCTAAGAGATTGGGCCAAGGTATTACAGTTAGTATCAGAGCGGACGTTAGGTTCGTGGTGGATAATTTGGTAACCTAGGCTACCTTAATCAACTAAGAATTTGTCTTAGGATTGATTATTAAACTAAAACTTGTCTTAGGTTAAGTAACTACTAAAACTTGACCTAAGATCAACAACTTAAATAGTTAATTTAAACTTGATACACACTCTGGTACATAGTAAGATAGATTTGGGTCAAAACATTGCATTTACGATTTCGCTAGTTGTAATGTTGATTAGCAATGTTATGAGGTTGATGCTTGTGATTTGATGGCAAGTTGTTGAATTTGTTGCTTGCATGTCCAAATGGACTTTATTATGATTGTATCGCATAGAAATGCAAAAGAGACAGAGGCCGTGGCCGCTAGAGAGGCTAGGTCGTGTTGCCATTCGAGGCAAAGAGGTAGTGATGTGATGTTCATAAGATGGTTTGCCTCGATTTCAAGTAGTGAATTCCCTTTGATTAGTAACTCCTTGAGTTGTTTGATATATAGCTGATAGTGGGAAGTGCCATTTGCAAGTCCAATAGTGGCTGTAATGTTTGGTTAGGCTCAAGTGAGAGGTGTATTTAAGGTAACTGGTTGGTAGGGCACGAAATTCCAAGTTATGAGAAACGAGGAGAGTAATTGACTTTAGTTATGCCCATGGGATTGAAGTTGATTTAAATTCAATGGGGTCTTGGTATTTACATAAGAAGTAGCGGTGCAAAGCATATCCATTCCTGCTTAATAGTTGGATCTGGAATATTGATGAATTAGTAAGTCATTAAGGCTGCTTAGATCATTGAACCCTATTGAATGATTTGTTTTACTATAGTCCCAACCGATTAACCTAGCCATGTGATTTAGTCATGCTAAGAGGCGTGTTAATCTGTTGCCTTGGTGGAAATTCATCATGGAGTCATCCTCTCCATGGGTAATTGGCGATCAACTCTAAAGCTAAGTTTACCAATCTTGCAACATAGTTGATTGTTGCAATTATAACCAAGGCCTTGGAGGGTTTCAATAGCTACAATTTTAGATCTATTGGAATTTAGTTGGGTGATCTAGAATGGGGTCTTGATGTTGGATAGTTTTCCTAGCTAAAATGAATGAAGGGGAATTGTTGTAGAGTTGTGTAGGACTTGAACTCTTAGGGATGAGGTTAATGAAGTTCTAAAGGGATTTCGCATCAATTTTCAAGCATGAGTAATTGCATCTATTGATAAGTATGTATAACTACGGATGTAGAATAAATGGATCCCATGTGTTAAGATGATAATAAATGAGGTTCACATGAGTGCAGATGATGTGTGCTAGCATTTGGGTTATTGATCATCATTAAAGGGTCGAGCTGGTGGAATTTAGTTAGTGTCTTAGAATCTGGTGCTTGTAGGATTATTTATTGATAGTAGATCTTTTGATCAAAGAGCTTTATTCGCACCTTATGGTTTGCACACTTGATAGTCATTATGATTGTGATGTTGTGTAGTAAGATTGCGGAGTTCGGTGAGTTATAGAATAAAGATGAGAGAACAAAGTATTATGAGGTTCTATAGTGAGTTTTTGGGAAGGTTTATGATGGAATATTGAAAATCAATGACTCATGTTTTTAGCAAATTGACGTTTGCAATATTACTTAAGTGGTATGAGAGGTATAAGCTTATTATTCCTATAGAGTAAAGAATTTTGATTGATTTTCGTGTTGGCACTTAAAAGAAATTCTTTGTGTTTTGGCGTGCATGGTCATTCGGAGTTTATGACTTCAGAAGAAGTCGTGTTCTATTTCTAATGGTGATGAATGTTTGGAGATGTGGTGGAGATCTGTATAACTCACAGTTGATTTAGGTGCATATGTCTTGAGTGTCATTCCCACGGTGAGGTGATGCTAAGACTGAAGGAAATGGTTCCCCTGTTAAATGGTTGCATCATTGAAAGATGAATCATGTGTTGTGGGAGTTTTGTAGTTTATTTTTGTGGGAATGGGTGTTAAAATAATTCCATAGTCTTGTTTTTTTGGGAAAAAAACTATTGGAACTTCGTTTTGTTCATGGATGTTTAATTTTATAACTTATTGACTGATGAGATTTGTGAAAGGGTTAGAATCCCTTGTTCTTGAAATGAATATTAAGTTCATAACATGAAGTCTTCTTAGGCTTAAACGTATAGTGAGGATAATTGATATGATTAATAATAAGGTGATCGCTAAGATTTGGGTGACTAATAGATTATGAATTTAAGTTATAATCCTTTGAAAGGAATTGAATTAAGGATAATATTAGCTTTGAGGCAAAACCAATTATGATGTTGCTACTAGTAGAGTCTATAGGGAATGGTGGTTAATGATGTCATGTTTAAGACAGTAGGACTTTGGTAGTGTCGAGGGCGTGAGGTTTTGATACTACCTTGATTATGTTTCTCGTGGTGGGTATAACCACTAAATGTTGATGATGTTATAGGTTGCTTGATTTTTATAACATGGATTATATATGTCAATCTTATTGGTGTCATTGGTGGAGTATTTGAAACTTTGAAACATGAGCATTAGGTTTCTTGATAGCTAGCGGTGGCTAAAAGATTAGGATGAAGTTGAAGTAGTGTCATAGGAAAATTTAGTTATCTGATTTTATATAAATTCTCGATGATACTTACATCATTTCGTGGATCTGACAAGGTGGGAGTTGATGTGTGATTTGATAAATCCACTGTCTTTGGTGATCATTATTTGAGGAATTAGTTAGAGGAATAATTTATTTCGTGAGTTATGTTAACCATTGACGGAGTTCATCGCGGTGCAAATAGAGTGTGAGTTGAAACCCTAGAGATAAGGGTACTAGAGGGATTGAAGTGATGGGATCCGCTGCTAATTTTATATTTAAGGGAATGTGGAATTACTTATTGACAATATTTTGCTGGTGAAGCGGTTTTGCTTCGGTATTTCGCAATTCATGTATTAAAGTTTTCCTAGATTTGTGCGGACGTTGCACTAAGATTGAATTAGCTTTGTAGTTCATAAATTGGTGTTTGAAGAATGTATTGCCATAAGACAACCTAATGGGCTTTTGGAACGTTTTGGTATGTTGAACAGTGGAATTCCAGTATTCTTGCTAGGTGATTTAGTAAAAACTATATTTGCAAGATTATTCATATGGATGTGTGATTGATACTGATTCTTAAGGGATACGAAGTAGATATCTTTCGTGTTATCCATGAAAATGATTGACCGACATTTAATGTGTTATTTTGGGGTCCCCTAATTTGGGAATTCGTCCATATCCATTTTGAGGGAAAGTGGATTTAAGTGGGAAGTTGCGGGATTTCCACGTTTCATATGTGGTTCTTGTGATTTTTACTCAAGTGTTGTCTGCTCGTCCAAGAGGATGTGCTTCCTTTTCCTTGAAAAGAAAGGTTGATTTGGGAAGTGAAATTTTTCTGCATGTTATATGCAGTATTGAGGTCCTTATTAGGACGGGGATTGAATTTGTCCAGTTTTGTCTCCCTCTGAGAGGATTTGTTGTGGTGAAACAATTTTTCTGTGGAGAAATGAGTTCCCTTCTGTCTTGGGAGAAAATTGTTTGTTTGTAGGAAATTGGGTTAATCCCATGATCGGTTTTCTCTTTATGAAATAGATTGCTCTATAGAAGTGAGGTAATTTTATGATTGTTATGTGATACTTCTCTTTTCAAAAGAAGAACTCTCTTTGTTGTGAATCAAAGTAGCATGGTCCCTTTTGCAAGCAATGAGAGTGATTTTCCTTGAGGATTAAGGTTTCCTTATGTTGAGCCATGAGATGCTAAAGGTTGTTAAGATGCGTTGGTCGTATAAGACCGAGTGTAAGGCAACATGGAATTGGAGTCTCATATGCACGAGAAGTACCCAGAGTAGTTCTCGACAGGTACAAGATAGAATTGTCTCTCGTTTAGTCTATTTTGTTTTGTTTTCTGTGTAGAATGTCGAGTGTTAGAATTCAGAGGCGAATTCCATTAAAGAGGTAGAATGTAATACCACAAAAAAATAGAATAGAAGAGAGGAGGGGATTCTGGGCCGGCATCAGCCCAACCCATGCCACCCCCTCATATAGGGCAAGCTAGGGAAGGTCATCCCTATCTACTCCCCCTTGTACCGAATAGGCCACGCCCTCCTCTCCCCTTGCTGTCATGCTGTCATCTGCGCCTCACTGTCCGATCGCGCCAGCCGTGAACCCCCTTATGCCGCCCATCGCCACCCCATCTTTACGCGTGTCAGCCTGCCACTACCAACGCCGCAGCTACTAGCGTCACTGTCTCGCACCACTGCCGATGGGAGGGGAGTCATTGCGCCCCAGCTCTGGCTGTGCGCCACTCGCTGTTTCCTACATAGCGTCGTCGCCCTCCGGCCAATCGCCACTCAGCTGCACATTGCCTCCGCCTGCTACTGCTACGCCACGTAGGGAGAAGGTGAAGGAGAGGGATGGTCGGAATAGAAGAGAGGAAGGACTTAGCTGGGAGTGAGAGGAGCCAGCCGAGAAGAAGAAGAAAAAAAGGAACCAGCTGAGGAAAAGAAGAGAAGAGAGGCACCAGCCAAAAGAAGAAAAAGAAGAAGAGAGGGGAGAAGAGAAGAGAAGAAGAAATAAGAAGAAGAGGGAAGGCTACCAGCGCCTAATTCGCTAAATCCAGCCAAGACAAGAAGGTGCCTTGATCCAGTTATTCAGGGCTAGGGTAACATCCCAGATCTTTCTCCCTTGCTTGTTTATCGATTTGTGTAGAGGTTAAAGTGTCGTTTAGTAAGATTGATGTGTAGAATGGCTAGAATACGGATATTAGGTGAGTTGCATGTGTTGTGCCCTCTATGGAGGTTTTGGGCATGTTAAGGAGATATGATATACTACAAAGCTTGTAGTTAATGTTATTAGTTGTCCATAGAATATTGAACACTTTATTTGGTTGGATAGGTTAAAAGTTATGACATCTGTAAGCTAGTTGTCTAGTAAACGTTGTGGTTGGATAGTGCTGCTGTAATTTACATGTTAAAATTAGTAGATGGTTGAATCAAGGTTATGAGCTCTTATGGGAGTTGTAGAGAACTGCCTAAGCTTTCCGTAGAGCACTAAATCATTGAATTTAGTCAAGTAGATTAGAAGTTATGGTCCTATGAACTCGGTTGTCCATAATTGAGTTAGCAAATATAGCTATTGTGTTATTTTGCATTTTCAATGCTAAAAAGGATTTATTTACATTGTGGTGACAACTTGGCAAGGTGTAGATAATTCCTTCTAGTCTGCAGAAATGTTATTATTTGCTATGGTTGGTGTTGTAGGAAAAATAGTTATAAAATTTTGAAGGTTGTTGTCCAGTAAGTTAGCAACAGTAAATTTGGGTCTGAAGAATGGATATTCAGGGAAATGTGGGGGACTTTGTGTAGATTCTAGAACTCAGATTGCTTGCTATGTTTGGATTTCGGGATCGAAAGTTATGGCTGTTTAACCACCGGGACAACGGGAAAGTGCCCAATGAAAGGGAGGTTGTATGTGCCGGATTTGCGCGTAGGAATGATGTCGTTCGTCTGTGTGCATGTATTGCTATGGTGTATTGAGACTGGATGATGTTTGTACAGGTAGAGGTCCTATTTGGTGTTATCCATGTATCGTCCATAAGGTTAAACAGGTAAGTACATGTTAAAGTGGTAGACGATAAATGTTATGGATTATGCGATATACATTATATGATGTTGCTTATCTGATGATAATAATGATGATAGAACATAGTAAGTAATAATGTACTAATGATGATAATGATGGAATATGTTTACGACAACGGATATATGCATTGGCATTATGTGTACTTTCATATGATAAGAAAAAGATCCACTGTGGGTGGATAAGTAAGACCTACTTCGGTAGATTTCCACGGGAGTGGAGAGATTCCCGTGCCGATGAAGATGGGCTCATGATGGGTGAACATCGAGGGGTGTTCACTCGGCTATACCGATATATGCAATGTGATGAGCAAATAAGCATGCAGAGTAATTTTGCATTGTACTAATGGAATAATGATGTTGAGACATGAGAATGATAATACGATTGGGTTGGGACATGTGGAGAATGACATTGTTATGGTTATGTTTATGTTAATGTTGAAACATGTGGAAAATAGTATAGTTGTGTTAATGCTTATGCTTATGATAGTATTTATCGTTCTATTATGTGCTTGCTGAGTCTTTGGATTTATTCTTGTTCATTTGTTGGTTTTTAGGTAAACCTTGGAGTCATCATGCATCGGGAAGGGGTAATAGCACATCCACAACACATGCAAATACTAATGCAAACCTCTATTTCCTAGAAATTTACTTTTGAACGCAGTTTATCTAGCTTGGCAAACCATCTCTCTCTAGTTGAAACTTAGTGTTTGTTCTAGAGTGTAATGTTGAACTTTAGAATGTTCTATGCTATGGTGGACTTTTTACCGTTTAGTTGTGAGCGTTTCTCAGGCGTGGGTGCCCTGAGCATTCTTGGGTGCATAGCTCTAAGTTTTATTTATGTTATATTTATTATCGTTATGAAATCAGCTGTCTTTAATACAATATGTTCATTATTTATTGATTTGTCCCTGTCTATAGTCATATATGCAGGGGAAATGCTGCCAAAGTTCATAATCAGTACCAATTTAAGATTATTAGTGTGTAGGGGTAGCATTCCAGGGCTTAGATGTTGGGATAGGGTGTTACAATGACTGGTAGGCTTTAACTAATCTAAAGCTAGATTGAGCTTTCGCCAACCCTGAGGCTAACGAATAGTTTTAAATTTATTTATTTATTGCAAAGAAAGATTGAGATTAGGAGAGTCTGGAGGGCATCTTTCTCGGCTGGGTAGAACTTGCTCTGATCAAACCTTAAGACACTAATATTGGCTTTGCTCCTTCCTTCTGATTTCTCTTCGCTTATATCAAACCTCTCTGTGCGAACGACATTGTAGAAGGACTTGGGATTATATGGTTTGAAGACCCGAACGAAAAAAAACAAGGAAATGAGAACGAAAAAAAAATCTATGATGAAACGAAAGTGCCATTGCTTTGTTGTGGGGTAATGCCTCGATTGCAACCCCCTCCTAATGTTGAGCACCGTCTTCTTCAACAAAACTAATCATGCTGATCATGAAGGGCGTGTAAATAATTGCCCGTGTCGAGCATTAAAAATGCAAGCAGTCAAATAATGACGAGAGGGGAGTAGGGGTTGGGCGCATAATTTACAGCCAGACTCCTTGAGAAAGCGAGCAGCCGAGCGCATAAACAAATCCCCGTGAGAGTTGGCAATGTCAGGGATGCTATGCTATGCTTATGCTAAGCTCTGAGCTCTCCTCTTTACGCTTGTTAGTATTATGTGTGACTGTGTAAGTAGCAAGTGATAAGTAACAAAAACAAAGGTAAACAGCATGATTAAAGGGCTGTTAAGAAAGATAAAGCAAGTCATCACTTAAAAATAAGCCCCCTTAAGGTTAAACAAAACCAGCCATGGTGGTGGTGATGGTGGTGACTAGGAGGAGTGAAGCAGCGCGCTGCTTGCCTGCCTCTGTTGTTAACCATGTACTAACACAAACTAGTGAAGAACATCTAGTGGTAGTTCTATAAATGCAACAAGCCTTTGCCTACACTCTCTCTTAGCTAGCTCGGCTCTATGCTAGCTAGCTCTCCCCTCTCTTAGCTCTTCTTCCTATATCTCTCTCGCCGGAACAGATAGCATCAGAATCTGCAGTGGGCATCTTTCCTTTTCTTGCCATATCTGGCCATAGCCTGCAATAAGAGTTCTTGCTTGGTCCATGGTCCTCCACTCCTATCACATTGCCCATGCCCATACAGCTCTGGCCAAGCACGGGAGTTCACCTTCTCTAGGCTCTCTCTTCTCCGATTCCTCTTCATTGGTCCAGTTGTGCATCTTCTACTTGCTCGTGAGCTAGGAATTCATAGTCTTGGGTACTCCTCTTCTGCGCCTCCTGCCTCTGCTTGCTGCGCGAGCAAGATCGATGGACATGAACGAGAGCAGTGAGAAAGGGATGGAGAGCAACGCCTCCTCTGGCCCCGGCAATGGCATCCCGGTGGAGTGGCAGAGCCAATTCAGCAGCGCCTTCTCGTGCCCCCCGGCGCAGCAACCCCCCATGATGGACTCCTACACGGCGGCGTCCGGCCTGTGGGCGTCGCCGGCCTCCCAGAACATGGCGCTCTGCGACGTCAACGCCATGTCGGCCGCGCGGGGAGCCGGGTTTTTGGCGCCGGTGCCCGGGTTCCTCCCGCAGGGCCTCGGCCATTTCCCCGTGGACTCCGGCTTCATCGAGCGCGCTGCGCGGTCTTCGTGCTTCGTCGGCGGCGGGATGATGGGCGCCGGTGCCTTCGGTGCAGCTGATCAGCCCATGAGAAACGTTTTCAGTGGCACCTCGGAGTCGGAGGTGCTCCTGGACCATCAGAGGAAGGACGTTAACGAGAAGGCCAAGCCGGAGCTAGCCGGGAACGACCTCGAGGAGGTGCCGAGCTCAGAGGCGGCCGGTGGAGACTGCTCGTCCAAAGGTTCTGACTCCAAGAAGAGGAGACGGCCTGGCGAGGTAGTGCTGTTCTTGCTCATCACTGGAACTTTTTTATGCTTCTTTTTGTCAAGTACTTGAGTTAGATGTTCAAGAATGTGTATTGTTGATCAAAGGTGACGGGAGCCGATCAGGTTCAGTGTTCCAACCTGCCTGCTGATTCTGCGAACGAGAGCGTCCACAGCAAAGATAAAGGTGAGGAGAGTAGCCCGGCGGCGGCGGCGACGACCGGCAAGTCGAAAGGGAAGGGAGCGAAAGAGCCCTCCGAGTCACATCAGGAAGAGTATATTCATGTCCGAGCTCGGCGCGGGCAGGCAACCAACAGCCACAGCCTCGCGGAAAGGGTATAAATCTGCTCACTTCGAGTGGCATCTCAGCGTTCAGTATGGATGCGTTGTGCAATTGACATGAGTGGTGTTGGAACTCTGAAATGTTTGTGCAGTTGAGGAGGGAGAAGATCAGTGAGAGGATGAAGCTTCTGCAGGACCTTGTTCCCGGTTGCAGCAAGGTGGGGTTATTTTTCTGAAGAAAAGGTTGTGTATTTCTGATCGATCGGTTGATTTCATAAGAAATGTAACAACGTTATGTTTCTTGAATTGAATTCAGGTCACCGGAAAGGCGGTGATGCTAGATGAGATCATCAACTATGTTCAGTCCCTGCAAAGACAAGTTGAGGTAATAATATTCCCCCAAGGTGTCCTTAAATCTAGACTTAGTTTTGAGCAGTTTTGAGCCGTGTTGTCGTGTGGAATTGAGTAAGTAGAATCACTAGATATTTACACCCGCTAGTGTTTCTAGTAACTCTGTTTTCACGGTAAACCGCAAAATATTTACTGACACTCCCTTTATCTTGCAGTTCTTATCGATGAAGCTCGCAACAGTAAACCCGAGGCTTGACCTCAACATAGAAGGGCTTTTCTCAAAAGATGTATGCTAGCATGTTACATCATCGCTTTCCTTCCATCCCATCAGTTGTACTCTTAGGAATAATCTAACCGTGTCCAATTTTTTTTTCTTACAGCAGCTACTTCGCTTCCCCGGGGTTCCTTCATCCTCCATCGGATTCTCCCCAGAAATGATGCACCCGCAACTGCAGTTGTCGCAACCAGGCCTGATTCAGGGCGGTGCCGCTGGCATGGCCAACCCAGATGTGTTCAGAAGAATAATACAAGCACAGCTAAGTGCAAAAGATGGATCTCAGGTTAGCATCAATTCAACAATTGATTTACAGCATACAAATATTTACTCCAACTGGTAGTTGACAACTTGACATAGCTTAATCTACCATCATACCGCATAAATTGCTCCTAAAACCAAACCTCAACAGTCAACAGCTCTCCAATATCTACCTATACTAGACCATAGTGACTGAGACCTACAGTATATAGATTCATTTAGCTAGCGGCTTAGCCATGTTCAATGAATTAGCTGAACAAGCTATATAGCTTCTTTTCTAAAGACAAGCTACAGCCTACAGATATCTCAAATTTAGGCCCTTCCATTCCCATTCAAAGTTGTGTCTTCATGCATAAACATGTGATTCCAAAATCTTGAGAAAGGCAACATGTACTAAACCACAACATGCTGATAAACTTTTCGATTCTTCAGCAGATGCCCCACACATTGAATGGATCATTCAGTGACGTTACCCAAATGGCGTACCCGTCCCTCGGCGTGCAGGACTTGAGCATCAGACCATCTCAGGATGGGTTTCAAATGTGAAGGCCAGCTAGCTCCGCGCATGAGTAAAGTTTCTATCTGATGAACAGGCAGGCACGGGCACATGACTGAAGCTGCTACTGCCGGAGAGCAGCAGCAGTGGTGCAGTGCTAGCTCATCGCATAACTGAAGCCTTCAATTGCTTCATGGCTGTATATCGTCGGGTCTTGTTGTGTTCAGAACTGAAACTGAAAGCTTGAGAGCCCCACGGAAACGATGAGATGAAATCTGCAGCCTGGATGGTTGGAAATTCTGTCTGGACGCATTTATAGTGCACGAGGAATGCAGCAGCTGTGGTTGTGTAGCGAGCAGCTGGATTGCTGCAGGATGTAATGCAAGAGCTTTGTTAAATTAGTATCCGTTGCTTTGTTTCGATGCTTAAGGATGCAAAACCAAACCACTGCTAAACCGGGGGACGATGTTTATGTTAAGTCAAACATCGACTCTTTCTGCTTGTACCACAAAGAAGGATAAAATGACAAATGCTTATGTTATAAATATTGCTCTGAATTTCTACGCTTTATTAATCGCAAATATTGCAATGCATAAACTGGTTACAAGCCTCTCAATTTATATGCCTATAACTCCTAATAGCAAACGACTAGGACTTCGAATTGGACACTACTTCAATTCGAATTACAGATGAAAACGAACTCAATTACGCTAGGACTCTTAAGTCAAGATTAAATCTAACAATCTCCCCCTTAATCTTGACTTTCTATCTTTTCATCTTGTTTGAGTTTGGACGACGACACGTCTCAAACGTCCCTGACTCAACTCATCTTCAGAGCACGTCTTCTTCTTCGCTGAGCGCTTCGACAACAAACGCTTTCTTCGTCTTCGGCTTTGGGCACTCTGAAGCAAAGTGTCCATAATCATTGCAGTTATAACACCTCACTTTTGCCTTATCAAACCTCCGACCTTTACGGCCTTGGCCATCACCTCTGGAAGTGTTCTTGCCTTCACGCTTCGAAGATCGGGCCTCCCACTCGGCTTGAGTCAACAAGAGCTGTCCTTCACTTTTGTTTCTAGTGTCCTGGATACGTTCCTCATACGCTTTAAGACGACCGATGACCTCCTCCATAGTCATTGCCTTTAGGTCTCCAAATTGCTCTATGACTGAAGCAATCGGGAGAAATCGTGAGGGAATAGCACGAAGAATTTCTTCATCACATACAACTCTTCCACCTTCTCGCCAAGGGCCGTATCTTGTTGACGATGACCGTCAACCGGACGGCGAAGTCGTTGATCGACTCGTTTCCTTCATACGCAACACCTCGAACTCGGTTTTGAGAGTTTGTACCTTTGCTTCCTTCACGCGATCTGCGCCAAGATGCATCGCTTTCAACGCCTCCACGCGGCTTTGGCCGTCTCCTTTCGCCGATGGGAAGAGCGCTCTCCGGGATGCCCTAGTAGATGGCCGCCAATGCCATTTGATCTTTGCGCATATCGACGTTGCCGTTCTCGATCGCATCCCACACACCTTGAGCCTTCATGTACACCTTCATCTTGATTGCCCATGCTGCATAATTGCTCTCGTGAGCATCGGATAATGCAACGAGATAGCGGATCTCTCCTTCGCCATCGCACGGATGATGCCTCGTTGCCGTCGAGACCGCTTCCCGAATCACGCGACATGATCTTGGGCACGGATCAAAAACTTTCGGCTACTTTGAAGTCTCTTGGACGGAGAGAAAACGGAGGAAAAAATTGCTATTTTCCTTTTTCTCTTTTCTTTGCTCTTGCTTTTGCTTTGCGTTTGGGTGCTTGTACGTGCTTGGCACCTCCTTTTATGAGTGTGGGAGCAGCCGTCCCGAAGTGGCCGACGTTGCTTGGTTTGGATGCCGAACGAGCCCGATCGCGCACGCGCTTTCTTCTCCTTTGCAACTCCTGTGCTTCCACCTTTATCAGGCCTACCGGCCGGCGGCACCGCCTCCACGGCAGCGGCTTCGCGGTGCCTCCCACGCTCGGCCGCTCCCCTCGTCTTTGCGTCTCGCCGCCTTCCCCACCACTCCCGCGTCCTTCTCCGGCGCCGCCCTGCCCCCGGCCGCTCCCCCTTTGGCAGCGCCTCCTCCTCGTCGGCATCTTCCACGCGCGGCTCCCCCTGGCGGCGAGGAATGCGGCGTGGCGGGGCTGGGCTGCGCCGTCGGACATAGCGGCGGTCGGGCGCGGAGAGGCGTGTGCGGCGAGCGGCGGCCGGTGGCGGCGGATCCAGCCGGATCTGGACTCGGTGAGGGCGACGGCGGAGGTGGCCGGATCCGTCTCCTCCTCCTCCTCATTGGCGGCGGCGGTGATGGGAGGCCAAGCGACGGAGGGCAGCTCCAGGTGCGGGGCACGGCGGCGGCCTGGTCGGATGCGGCCGCCGGTTGACTTCTCTGCAGCGGCGGCGATCTTCTCTTCCGCGGCCTGTAGCTCGTCGACGGCGGAGGGTCGGCGACCCTAGGCTGGCGACGGCGCGCATGGGTGGCCGCCCCCAGGGGTAAAGATCATCCCCCCGGGGGCAACAGCGGAAGAACTCTAGGTTTTCTCTCGATCTCTCAAGCTCTGATACCAATTGTTATAAATATTGCTCTGAATTTCTACGCTTTATTAATCGCAAATATTGCAATGCATAAACTGGTTACAAGCCTCTCAATTTATATGCCTATAACTCCTAATAGCAAACGACTAGGACTTCGAATTGGACACTACTTCAATTCGAATTACAGATGAAAACGAACTCAATTACGCTAGGACTCTTAAGTCAAGATTAAATCTAACAGCTTATGCGGCATGTTTCATTAATTCAGAGCTCCCTGTCTCTGCATCTTGCATGTAAAGCCTGCCATGTTTCTACCCAACCTCGAGACTCATCTTCAAAGGGACGAGTTCATGTCACTTACGACTAATCATGCACAGTGTGCGCTGTAGCTGCCACGGAAGTGGACATTGTCACTTAAGACTAATTAGCAGGACGCGAGGACGACAGAGCCCCGGCGACGGCGACAACGCATGGGACAATTTTCTCGCCGTGCTCATCGCGCATTCCGATCGTTTTGCTGGTAGTGGTAGGGCAGAATGATACCGTCGAAACACGTTTCCGCTGCTGTTGCCGAGCATGCAGAGTCGAGGATGGTGCGGCTGCGGGTGGGCCGGCACGCGGTCGCGTCGGCAGACGGGCAGAGCCATTTTGGGGCGTTGCACGGGGCCGTTCTCTGGTATAGGCCGAGGACGGCCCAACAGCACGGACCGCGTCGGGAGCTCTCCCGCCGCACAAAAATGGGCCTCCGTTTGGCCCACCGGCTACCGAGGAGTCTGGATGATCGTCCCCGGGGGCCCGCGTGAGACCGTCCGATCGATGCTGATCCTGGCGCGCGATAATACATAGATGCTGTCTGTTGAACAATCGCTTAACAAAATTGCAGCTGTGAGTACTGCCTAAGATTACCGTATTGATCCAATTACCTGGAGTTTTGTATCACCGTCACAAACCATATGTTTAAGAAGTGAGATGATTCTAGAAGAACTGGAGACCATTATCCAGGGATAGCAAGTTGGATTAGATGTACTGTTCCACTTTAGGGCATGTTTTGTTGCAAGCCATAATGTGTCAATTTTTGTGCTAAAGTGTGGTATGCCAGAGTTTTTGTGGCTCAAAAATTATTTACCATAACTGTGGCATAATTTAGTAAAGAATTGTGTCTATGACAAGTGGAGCACTAGGCTAAGATTTTGTAGCATGCCAAAAGTGTGACATCAAACCAAACACTACTAGCATAATGGCACTCTGAATACAAAAACTATGTAGCAATTTCTATAACTTGTCATCTCGTATAGACATAAGACTAGAAATAATTTTTTCAATACATGATATCTAACAACCACCCTACTAAATTAATTTTGGTTGTGCCTAAGTTGGTTGTGGCATGTTTTGGCAATGAACCAAATCTTGGAGAGGACGATGGAGATACTGAGGTTGATGGACAATTGATAAACATGACGATATCTTGACAAAAGGTAGCAACTCTCTCTTGCTGGACGATAAAAAGTAGCAAAGAATGCTCTGCCTACCTTCATTAAAGCTAGTTTTATCCAACTATTATTGATGTTTGACAAAGTGTAATGTGTGACTAAACACGCATTAGTCATATGGCGCGCCTAGTTGCACAGCCGTTTAATGCATGAGATGGACTATCGACCTCATGTGCCTTCTTTTCCGATGATAGCCAGCCAGTGGGGTTTATGGTTCACCAACATACAAGAGGGGTTCATCGGATCCCAGGATATAGAGGGAGGGGGGAGGTGGTGGTCTGGCGATGGGTGACGGTGGTGGCATGTCGATGAGGCGGTGGTGGCTCCGTTAGCCATAGGTTCAGAGGATGGTGGGTGACAGTGGTAGGCGAGACGGTGACAAGTTAGGGTAAACAAGGCTTTGCAGCGATGGTGGATAGGAGTACGGGAAGTGCAGCCAGGCGCCACCAACCACGGGCCATGGTGGGGGAGGCGCGACGGGCAATGAAGGTGTCGAGAGCCATGGGGAGGCAGGCTGGTGGGGCGGGACTAGGGATAGCAATCAGGAATGGCGGGTACGGGTAATGCTCGTCCATACCCATACCAGCGATCTTGATTTACACCCACGGGTATGCCCGTGAAGGACAACGGGCGAAGAATGTCACCTATACCCGTCGCCCGCAGGTATACCCGTTTATCCGCAAACTAAGAGTTACTATATACTTTAATATGAAATCTTCCAACACTAAAGTATTGCAACATATTAAAGTATTGTAATTTTATTTGTAACATATTATCTTTCTATACCAAAGTATTGTAACATGTTATCTTTCTACATCAAAATATTGTAACATATTATCTTTCTACACCAAAGTATTGAATATTTGTAACATATTCATAGATCGTGGACTCACGGGTAAACAGGCGAGACGGGTACAGGTGGAGTTTACCCATACCCGTATCCGCTTACCCGGTGGGTAAAAAATTTCCCCCATTTTTATACCCATGGGTAAAGAATACATCTCATACCTGACTCTATTAAAGTATTTACCCATGTATACGCAAGTAAATGGATACAATTACCATCCCTAGGCAGGACGACAGTGGATGGAGACCAAAAAGCAAAAATATGGACTCAACGGCGGCGGGGAGCACAGCGGCAAAGGGTGGTGGCTGAGGGAAAACCGGAGGTGGAGCCAGAGATGGTGGCGCCGTGGGGTAGCGCGATAGCACTTCTGGGAGTGCGTTAGCCATGTCCTTGATGTTTTACTTCTTAGACTTCAGAAAAGCTACAACCAAACTGCTATTTGAGGTGCAATCTTGTTTGTAACGATGAGCTTGACCAGAATCTACTACATTTTAGATACAAAACTGAGCGGGGCATAAGCTCTTTCGCTCAGTTCTCTTTTTTTCTTGGTCACAAATCAGTGGTGAAAAATTGCATGAAATTGAGATAAGACATTTTCATTAAACGATTACAAGTAGACCCTACAAAATTTAGCCTTGCGGCAACCCGAACAAGATTTATGACAAACCCAATGTTCCTACTCAAGACGTTTTTTGTCACTCAATTCATCATAAATCTGGCTCTGGTGTATACATCTATTTTGCCCATACACCTCCAGATTATAAAAGGTATGCTACAAAACTCACTAATCCTTCCATGGGTCACTCTCGGTCCTCACTTCAGATGGTTCAACAACCTCCGTGGCAACACCTTCAGAAGAGTCCGCCTCAACGTCGGTCTCACTGGAGGTTGCTTCAGCCTCCTCCGTGTCTGATCTTCCCCATCTCCCGCCAAGGGCGATTGTCATCATCTCGTAGATCTTGCCTCCCAACTCTGCTGGACTGTCAGGCTGGACAATCCAAGTGAAACAATCATGAGGTTACAAATCGTATTTATCAACATAGACCATGCACATAATCATATGTTTGTTATACTTACAGTATATCCACTGGAGATCAGGGCAGTCTCATACAACAACTCAACTGCCCTCTTGGCTTCAGTACTTTCAGGCTCATTTTTGCAAGCAGCCTGTAATTGTTTGCGATATATACATTAGTGATTGGCTGATTTCTTAAGGGGCATGGCATAAGAACTAATATTGTATATCAAGATATGTAGAATGATAAAACAACAAATTAGGTGCAATTTGTAACAACAGAATGCAGTTATCTTACACTCAAGTCCTTGATAATAGGGTGGTCGGGGTTGATTTCAAATATTCTTCTCCCTCTCATGAACTCCAAGCTTGATGTGTCACCAAGTGTTTGTGCTTTCATGAGCCTATCAAATTGAAGAAACAAGCATTAGAAAAACAACTGTATGCTTTTTAGCTCATGTTCTGTTTGTATGAGATCTGAACAATAATGTACCTTTCCATGTTGGCTGACCAACCAAACTTGCCAGATACGAGAACACATGGCGAAGAGCTGAGTCTCTTTGAGATTTGGACCTTGGCAACTTTGTCACCAAGCTGTTGCTTTATCCAGTCACAAAGAAGAGTGTATTCCTGCTTGCTTTCTTTTTCCTTATCCTCGTCTTCATCACCTGTAACAGCCAACATATGTTATCTTCATGCAGAAAATTACCCAAAGTTTATAAACTAATCACATAAATTTTTCAGAGTTTCCTTACCCAATTCTAGGTCTTCTTTGCTGATATCGACAAATTTTTTTTCATTGTATGTCTGCAAATTCTGAATGGCTACCTCATCAATCGGTTCAATAAGATAGAGAACCTAAAAAAAGAAAGGAGAGCCACTATGAGCCAAAACTGTAGCACAAGAGAGAATCAATTCATTGATCAATAATAAGATGTGCTCATACTTCAATATCTTTCTGAACCAGCTTTTCCAAGAAAGGAGCAGTCTTTGCACTCTGAAGACTATCTGTAGCAATATAATAGATTGCCTTCTGGCTGTCAGGCATGTTCTCTACATACTGATCAAGACTTATCAAATCTGTCTCATTCTTGGACGAGTGGAACCGCAGCAAAGGAGCAAGGCGCTTGTGATTTCCTGTGTCCTCAATGCAACCAAGTTTCATGAACTTGCCAAAGCTCTCCCAGAATTTCTTGTAGTCCTGCAGTACGAATGACACCAAGCTTCAAAACAAGCCCAATACATCTATGGCTGAGGAAGAAAAGAAAGTTTGACTCTCACCTCTTTGTCATCCTTCTCAGCAATCTCCTGAATCATATCAAATGTCTTCCTAACAAGTCTCTTACGCATGATCCTGACCTGAAACGTAAGGGTGGCAACCATTATTCCCAAACATCAACATCTGCACAGTTTAGTAATACACTGTATATTAAATCACAAATGTTTTTCCATAACTTACAATACGACTCTCTTGAAGGATCTCGCGAGAAACATTGAGAGGAAGATCATTAGAGTCAACTACTCCTTTTACAAAGCTCAAGTATCTGGGGAACTGCAGAGAGAACGCAAAAGTCAGCGATTCATTCAAATTATTATCATAGTAAGTAATTGAAGAACTAATATCTAACTGTAAGGTGAATGCAACAATAAAAAATTGTGGCAACATACCAGCTCGCCATCGAAGTCATCCGATATGAAGACTCTCTTAACATACAACCGGATATTTTTGGTCTTAGGATTCATTATCTCCTCGTTGCTAAGAGGTGCCATTCCAGGAATATAGAGAACACTCCTAAATTCCACTTCTCCCTGTTTAGAACATAAGTCTTGTCAAAAATGTTTAATGTGCACGAACATAACAAAAGTAATGTTTGATATGTCCCAGCACCTCTGTTGTAAAGTGTGTATAAGTTAGAGGATCCAAGAACTCATTGAATGTCTTCTTGTAGAATTCATTATATTCAGTTTTCTCGACTTCCTTTGGATTTCTCATCTGCATGGAAGAAAATTGAATTCAACTTCTGTTTCTTTCAATAGCCAATAGAAACCCAAATCTGTTAATGTGGCAAATGCAAGCACATGACATATTTTCACATGACAATAGCACTGCAAGCACCAATGGACAGGCTATGGTAACAAATAAATTGGGTGTCAGCTTACCCATATGGGCTTTGTTTCGTTAGCCAATTCCCAGTCCCAGTACTTCTCAGTGATAGTTTTCTTCTTTTTCTTCTTTTCACCCTATAACAAAAGAGTAAATATGTCAGATTAAATTTTTTTAAAAGGAGTCATTTTGAACACATCAAATGAACAGAAAACTAACCTCTGCTGCCTCTTCACCTTCTTTGGACTCTTCCTCTTCTTCAACCTATTTAGAGGATGTAACAACCGCAAAGAAGAGGAAAAGAAATAAATACCAAATGCAGTGGTAATTAGGAGGATTAGAACAAAGCATAATCAAAATCCTACCTCAATTGTTCTTGATTTCTCCTGCCATGTATATATCGGGAACGAAACAAACTGCGAGTAGTTCTTAACTAGACCTTGAATCCGTGCAGGGTCAGCAAATTCATGCTTATCATCGTCCTAAAGGAACAACAAAATAGTAAGAATTGTACTAGGCGGTGAAGGTTGTATAATATATATCAGTGTAAGCTTCTTACTGTCAAAAACAGAGTGATTTGTGTTCCACGTGTCAGCATTTTCTCAGGATCAGTCTCTTCCTTGATAATGTATGAGCTGCTGTCAGCCACAGCTTCCCATATGTACTGTTTATCTGCCTTTGGACTCTTCGTGGACACCACAACCTGCAAGTCAACGAAATAACTTCAAATTATAGAAATATTTTTGGCATGCAAAACAAATGTAAGGATAATTTGAAACGACAAACTCTTGCAAAGCATGGAGGATTCATCTACCCTGGTGGTACCATCCAAGAGATACATACCTTCATTGCAACAAGAAAAGCCGAATAAAATCCCACACCAAATTGACCAATAAGTCCATTATCTGCACCAAGCTCTTTGTTCTCCTGAAAAAAACAGAGAAGTTAACATCAAATCAACAATGAAACAAACGAAATCATTACAGGACACGACGCAGACAAAGCAAGATGGGAAAAATGGTGCACCTTCAGAGCCTTCAAAAATTTTGATGTACCGCTTTGCGCTATAGTTCCAAGGCAGTCTTTGAGTTCATCTTTGGTCATCCCAATGCCAGTATCACTGTAAGATCCAAAACAATGAGACTGAATGATGATTTACATCACAATTGATGCTTAAAATGGTAAGTAGATACACAAGAAGAACTACTCACGTGATAGTGATTGTGCCAGCCTCTGGGTCAGGTTTAATCCTAATTTCCAGCTCGCCACCATCAGCCAGCACAGAGGGATCAGTTACACTGAGAAATCTCAGCTTATCCAATGCATCACTTGCATTACTGGGGGGAATTTAAAATGTGTCAGGATCAGATAGTGTGGCACTGCAGTTGGGAATAGCAATTCTTCTTTGGGAATAACGATAATTCGATTATAGATCTTGAGTTTGTGTAGAGGACTAACCTTACAAGTTCACGGAGAAATACTTCCTTGTGGCTGTACAAGCTATGAACAATCAAATCCAACAAGCGGCTAACCTGAAGGACAAAGAGAAACATTGCATGAGCACGCAATCCTCTACAAACATCAGCGAATTTCATCAACGGTTCTTGTAACTTTTTTCTCTTATCGAAGCACAAATTTGCCATAACAAACAGCAACATTTTTTCACACTGACTAATCGAAAAAATAAGTCCCTTTCGCCCCAAATGTGCACCGATCCAAAATTAGTCCAAATGGTGCACGAATTCCAACTCCTCCACCCACCTCGGCCTGGTACTCGAACTTCTCGCCGGTCGCATCCTCCCCGGCGGGCTTCTCGGCGACGGCGGCGTCGCACCTCACCCCGACCAGCCTCCCCCTCCTCGCCACCTCCCATCTCACCCCTCTCGCGCACCTCACCGCGCCCCTCCTCTGTGGCACGAGGGCGCCCTGCAGCGGCCCCCGCGATGGGCTCGGCCGCAGCGCCGCCAACAACGACGCCCCCAGGCTCCTGCTCAGCGAAGGCGCCGGCGCCATTAGATAGGTGGTATCAAAGAGCCCGGAGCTTTTGCTTATGTTCTTGTGGTGGTTTGGTGTAACGCCTGGGGAGAGACGAAAAGATAAGAGGTTAGGGTTTATACGTGGAGACCGGGGAGAGCGAGAGAATGGAGGCGGGTTTGGGAGGGAAGAAGGAGACGAGGCGAGGCAGAGCCGCGGGGAGGCCGGACCGCCGGAGGGTTCTAGAACCGCGTAGGATGCACGTGGGTCGTTGGCTCGTTGCGATTGCCCGCGCGCGCCCACGGGCCACGGCGCAGGCGCGATTGTGGTCCGCGTGCGCGCATGGCAGTGGCGGCCGCGCCGTCGGATGGGCCCTGCCGACGGCGGGATGGAGCGTGGGACGCTCTGATTTTTTAGCGGCCGGTCGTTTCGGAAATGATATGTGCCGCGCACGCGGCCCACGTTCCACGGCCCATTAAACATGCACTCGAGCCACCACGTCCAGCGGCACGTGAGGCCTGCATGCGATCTGCGTTCGAGACACCCTGTCCAGCCCTCACGTGAGGCCTGCAGGCGAGTCGCTAGGCGCTTCGGCTCGGCTGACCACGCAGGTTGCCTAGCTCCCGCCTACCCCAGCAGCTCGTGTTCATGCAAGATGCAGCCTTTTATTTTTTTTTTTACTTTTGTTCCTGATATTTTTTGTTTTTATTTAGTTGCAGCCTTTTTCAATTTGTACTAGTATTTTTTCCTCGTAGCTTTTTTCACCATTATGTTATTAATGTGTGGACTACTGTATTGTCTTCTATGGAACATACATAATTAATGAACTATTGGAACATTAAAATTAAATATGTGAATCGCTATATTGTCTTGTATGGAACATCTGACACCCGTCCATTCCATTCCCCTACCTTTTCCACTTCCTGTCAAAGAAAAAAATAATCGATGAACTGTTGGAACATGGATACCAAATGTGTGGAAGATTTGGGTGTCCTTGTCTGGAACACAAGCCTCATGATTAATGTCTAATGTCACACGATTATTTGTAATCTTAACTATGATTTAGACATGTATTACTGCTTATTCGGCACAAGAAAAAAAGGCCCGCGTGGCGAACAAAAAACACAGCAAAAAGTAAAGTAGTGATTAATCAAGCAAAGAAAGGAATGCAAGCCAAGTAACGCAAACAGTAATTAATGGTGATTATCAGGGGGGGGGGAAAAGGCTAGAGCAGCATCAAAGGGCTCGCGTGCGTGCAGCCCAGAAATTGGCCAGCCATAGAAAGGCCCAAGTGGCGCGGCCACTTGCTAGATTTGTAAGGTGCGCGGCGCGTGTAATCCGCCGCGCGAACGGCATATTTATCGGCCGAGGGCCGTTGTCTAGCAATCGTAGACTACGGTTGGGCCATACGCTAAGGTACCGAACAGCGCCACCCGAGCACAGGCCGTAGCCCAGTGGAAACGAAGGCGCCCTCCCGTCAGGACTCACCCGGGCCGGCTTCCTTCCCTCCAATCCACACTAGTCCGTTTCCCACCGCGGCCTATGTCCTAGGAACGCCCGACGCCGACGGCCCATCTGTGGACGCCAGCCACGCTTGGCGCGCTCCTCCACTTTTGCCATTCCGCACGCACCGGCCCGCGCGGAGTCGGGGAGACCCGAACGGTCCGCACACGGGATGCACAGGGCACAATGGCGAACCCTCGTCAAAATTTATGAGTTAAGGATACCTGTTCATCGGTTTGCTAATATCGAATAGCCAAATGGGAAAAACTATTTTGATTTGCATTTTTAGATAACGAAAGAGGTATGACAAGGATATAATGATCCTCAAATTATTACATTATTTTTAGATAACAAAAGAGGTGTGAAGATGCATCTGCTGAAGTTGTACATGATGAGGTATGTGCATCAGTCGCTTACACTTTTGCATTACATGCATTTGTACAGCACATGTCCTCCTGCCCTCCTCACATGTGCTGACCGGCCACTTCCTACTACTGATGGTTTTTGTAATTTGCGTTTAGCGTAAACGGAGCAAGGGATCAGCAACTCATGTCTTGTTTCAAGAACCAACTGGTCATTGTAAACATGACGAGACGGCCACTGTGGTGTTGGACATGCTGAGCATGGAGTACAAGATGAATGTTCATCACCACCGACCAATCAACAATGATGCTCCGTTAGATGAGCTTGTGAAGAAGCCCTCGACATTTGACTTAGCTAGCTCCTGGAGCATGAGATGCTGACTCCTCTTGCTATAGATACATGTAGCCTAGCTGATTTCCTCTTTTGTCACATACGCACGGTATCTAGGGCCTGTTTGGTAGAGCTCCAGATTCTTATTTTTCAGCTTCTGCTCCAGATTCTGTAAGAATCCACTTCTCTGAGAATCTGGAGCTATCTCTGAAAAGCGTTTGGCTAGTGGGTTGGCTCCAGATTCACAAAAGAGGAGATTTGAGGGGAAAAGACCATGTTACCCTTAGTTTTAGTACTTGAAGTTTATTTGTTTCTTACTCCTTTCTATGTGTACACAAATTTATGAAATTTAACTACAAATTTCTCAGAGCCGAGTCGATTTAAATGTGATATCAAATGATATTGTCGCTGCAATGACAACAAAACAGAACACTCCATTATTCATTTGTCCATACTATTACAAGTAATGTAGCAAATTTCACCAACTTACAAAATTCACAGTAATTGATGTGTTAAAACGGTTTTATTGAAGTGATGCAAGCGAATGATGTTTGACAGCACCACGTTAAAGTACGGTGCGGTAACTCGGTAAGCACCATCGTTTCGTTTGATCCAAGATTCCACAAGCAATGTTCTAGCTCATGCTGAATTAAACCCATACTATCAAAAATTACACTGGGATTGAAAGCAGCGCTCTTGCTGAACCAATTTGATACAATCTTTGTTCTAGGCCCTTCAATCAACACATCTGGTGAACTCGATGGCGAAAATCACATGGTATTTTCAACAAAGGGCTTCTCAAAAGTGAGCCAAACTGTATACAAGAATCACGAAAGGCGCAAGCGACAACAAGCTTCTTGTCGATAAACATTAGCAATTCACGATAATTGAATGAGCATTGTCAAAGTAGTAATGTCAATACATGCTATCATTGTAAAATTTAAAGATTGTGCTATTATTGGACCGCTCCTAACGAAGTCAACATAACTTTGTGATTACTAGTTTTCTATGCTTGCGGTGATAACTATCGAGGACCACGAACAAATAGTATGTCCACATGGCGGTTTGGATTTTAGAACGATTAATAGAGAATCGCACGACTTGTAAGTAGAGACAACCCGAAGAGACATATCTCGATCAAAATAACATTCACTTGAACACGGCTAGATTAGTATCTGCTGAAACGAGCGATTAGATAAACCCTTTACCGGAAAAGGGTGAAAGAAGCAAACATTCCCTCCTGAAGTAGTGCACCATGGCCTCCAAATTCTTCCTCATCAATCTTCAACGGTATGTATAGTACCAATAAATTATACCGATGAGGTGGCGAAATCGTAAGAAGACACATAATATGTCATGGATCCCATCGAAAGCACACATACGATACTAAATAAAAAAATACAAAATTCATTGTGTTTTTCTGAAGGATGAAAGTATTAATAATCGATAACTCTGAATGGTGAAACACGGTTTAAAAAAATCAGTCATGGCAACACTCGATGTCATTTTGGTATGACAATCTCGATTGCTTGCATTCCAGATTGCAAATAAGTAATTACTATTCTGCATGACCTTTTCAGATGCTACATTCTTATGCCCATATTCCCGGAACATCAACTAAGCTATTTTATGCATCAAGATGTCAGATGCCATAGGTTTGAATTGTAGCATGCATCAAGCTATTTTCTGTTAACTACTTTCTTCAAGATAGTGGTATCACAACAAAAATAACATGCATCAAGCTATTTTCAAGGTATGACACATTCAAAACCGCATATAAGCATTTATGCATTTATATGCATTTTCAAGCGAATTTGTTGCATGTCTCTGTTATTACCATGCATTATGTGATTCTGTCTGTTAGCCTCAGTTCCTGTGTATGGCCATGTTTATCACATTTGCTTTCATTATTGCAATCTTGTTGTCAGTTACTACCTACCAATTTGAAGAGCTTTCATTTTGTTGTTTGGAATGTAAAGGAATAGGACGGTACGTGGAGTGGAAAAGGAATGTAAACATATGCAGAATATACATTGTTTGGTCTTGTGCCCACTTTGCAGAGTTCTTTTCTTTCCTGTCCTTTTTGGCCAAGTTAGGTGTTTGACACAAGCCTCCTATGCACAGAAAAATTTCCTGCTTGGACTAAAAATGGTGGTCTCACATACCTAACAAACTTTCAAACTTATCTAATACAAGCTATATGCATTTCAACAAAAAAAATTTGAGATCTTCTCAAGCTATATGCAAATATATGATACATTCAAAACCGCATTCAATGAAACAAAAAGAGCATAAGAATAACATAGCCAAATCACACATTCACACCCTTTTCCTCAAGCTTCTTCAAGGCATCACCAGCAATTCTGATAAAGTAGAAGAAGCAGGCGGCTGGAGCTCGGGAGGAAGGGGTGGGGCCGGGGCAGGCCGGCGCTGGCGCTGGGTGGCGTCGGGGCGGCCGAGGAGGGAGGAAGGGGAGGCGGCGCGGGAGGGGAAGGGGGCGGCGGCGCGGGATGGGGAGGAAGGGGAGGCGGCGGCCGGGATGGGAGGGGGGGAGGCGGCGGCGCTGGAAGGGGGATCTGGAGGCGGTGGCGCGGGAGGGGGAAGGGAGGCGAGGCGGCGCGGATGGGAGGAAGGGGAGGCGGCGCGGGAGGGAGGAAGGGGCGGCGCGCGCGAGGGGGGGAAGAGGCGCGCGCGTGAGGGAAGAGGAGGCGCGCGATGCGGACGAGGCTCGGTGGGAGGGCAGCTCGGGCGACGGCGAGGGCGCTGGGTGAGGAGAGCGGCGCGCTCGGGTTGGACGGGGAAATGGGCATTTTATACGAGTGGCATTTTACGGGTAAATACTAGGAACTTCAATGGGTAAGCTGATTTTAAGGGTCATAGTTCCCCACGAGAATCCACCAAAAGGTTGCTTCTCCTCTCTAGTTCATTTTGAAGAGTGCTTCTCGCGAGAAGCAGAATTTCAACATTTTGAGAATCGGGGTGTTTTACAGCTCTCTGAGAATCTATTGAGAAGCTGGGAGCAGAAGCTGTACCAAACAGGACCCTATTAGCAGATGGTTAGCTAGGTAGGCACAACTTGAGGCGAGTCGAATGGGCAATTTTGGTTGCACTGTGTTTGGAGAGCATCTGTACTAGTCTGTCAGCAACATTTCTGAAGTTACAGAGAACAGAGACTGATGGTACGTACCTCAGGCTGTACCAAGTGCCAAGCAGTATGTTTCACAGTCACGCTTTCAAGTTTCAATTGCAGTGACTGACATTAGAGCTGCTTGATTGGCTGGGCCTATACTCTGTAATTTCTGCTCTTATGGCCCATGGCATGTCTCAGACAAGCCCATCTGAAACAGTCGCTGCCGTTGCAAGATCCGTCTCGGCGTCCGTGACGTCTGCCCACACCAACAGCTCCTCACCACGCCGACATGCTCTCAACTGTCATCATGCCTCCCCACAAGAAACGGCCGAGGTAGCAGAAGGAAACTAGCACCAACTCACTCGCTAGTACAGTAGTAGTTGCGTTATTTCCAGTTTGGGACTCAGATTTTCCGAGTTCCAAGGAAATAGAGCTAGCATAGCTTTGCCTTGCCATGGCAGCCTGCCTGCGCCTGCATCTGCTCAGCCAATGGCGGCCGTGGCGAACCGGACCACGCGAACTTTTTGCGCTTTTCGATCGGGCCCATGCTGCCGCCGTGATAAGGCTGTGACGCGGCCAATGATAGAGGCGGAGCGAGGGGAGACGGTCACAGCTGCATTGGGCGACAGGCGAGACACCTGTTGCTGTTAGACTCTGTAGATGGAGCAAGCAACGGACGTCGTCTTCCGCACAGTTGACCATATTCTCTTGAATTTTTCGGCCTGCGAGACGTGTTCGGTTTGGTTTGGCTTAGTTTTATCTCATTTCCAGCCCAGTTGATCGAAATCAACCTCCACTTTGATCTCTTGTTCGTGAGAAGGACCGGCCACCAAACTTGATGGGGGGAAAGGGCATAAAAGGTCACTTCTGTTGTGGACAACAACTATAACAAACACACGGTGACGATACTCTCCAGGGACTACAGGATGCTGGCGATATCAGAAACAGTGCCAGACTAAGAAAACGATCAGAACAATGATGACTTCTATCTTTTAACTGAAATTTTATTATATCTGATTAATTTTTTACTGTAGTTGAGTTAACTTATTAAGCATAATTAAATTAAAAAATATAAAAATAAAAATAACATATTAACCTATCATGTACAATACAAAGAAATACAGAAAAAAACACAAAACACAAAAAAACCAAAAAAACAAAAAAAAAAGGAAAACGACGAAAAAATGAAACAATGAAAAAAAAAGCCACCGCTCAATGCTACCGCCGAGAGCGAGGCCAAATGGTCTGCGCTCATAGCTTAAGCTTTTGTCTGTACCTTTTGATTTACGATTGAAATTATATTGTAATAATTGTTATCATTTTAAAAGAAAAAATAAAAAAACTGTTATATCATCACGTATAAGGTAAAAAAATAAAAAAAATCAAAATTAGAAACTAACATGTTCTTCTAGTTTAAATAAACTAAAATAAATCAAAAACTAAAACCGTTTGAAGAATCTCCCCAGATGCATACGTTGAAGCAAAAAAAAAACAACCCAGTCAAAAGATTGGTGCTCTTGTAACTAGGGAGTGTATAGAATAACAGTGTCTTATAACTTTTTTTTAAACTGATTTATTTTTTTATTATACTGAGTTAGCTTATTTAATATAACTAAATTTTAAAAAAATTAAAGTAGAAAAAACATGTTAGCTCATCAATCACAAACAATGCAATACGACAAAAAAAAGAAAAAAAAAGGAAAACCCAAAAAAATAAAAGCATAAAAAGCAAATAGTAAAAAAAAGCAAATGTAAAAGCCAAACGCCACCGTGTAAGCGCTTCTATGCGCTGCCATATCACAAGGATATTACAACACTTTTAATAATAGCAAGTGACAACATTGCGTCTCAGGAAAACATATCTGATGGAAGGCATGAGCCCCACACTGATGATGAAACAAGCCGATCATGCAAGTTCCTGCAGCACATTGAGTTCTTCTTTGACATTTTCTGGAGCAAGTTCTAGATCGTTCGTTCATATCAACTGATCTCACCAACTTGCGCAACAAAAGAAACAAGGCAGAGCAACACACAGATATAAACAGATATGTATTCCATATGCATATAGGCCTGTTCTTATTGGCAGCTGACTTTCCGAAACCACTTCTTCACTTCTCTCACTCTTATCTCGCTCCGAAGATAAACAAAGGGTCATGGACGCATCTGCCATTTATTTTTGACCAAAAACAATCAACCGTAGTTAAAAGCCTGGCCCTACATGTAGTGTAGCAATACCCAGGTGCATATCATGGTAAGCGTCTCCAGCCGAAACACGGGCGATGCCAGCAACACTGACCACCATCAAGTACCAGCCGAGGCCGAGGCCGAGCCCGGCATTGAGATGTACTCGTATATATACACACAAAAGAACTCATGTGAATATTATGCACAAACACAACACACTCCTGCAAGATCATATGTCAAGGACGGTCTTATTCTCGAACCACCTCTCTCCAAAGCCCAAACACCTACAAGCGTAGAGCTGCTGCCGTTGGCGCTGCCGCGACTCGGACACAACTGCTGCACACCTGAGTTCGATCTACATTACCTTGGTGTATAGCTTCTCCACTACTTCAAAACTGGCAAGAAGTGCCCAGTCTCTGCGTTGGACGCGGGACGCCACCAGCGGCATGCTTCCGGGCTCGGAAAGCGCTCGGGAGCAGCTCATGGTACTTGTCGATGAATGCACTCCACTCCTCAGGGCCCATGTCAGACAGCTTCACAAAACTGGCGCTGGGAGGGAGCAGCTCATTAGCGCTCCTGCTCCCGGACTGATGCTCACTACCTTCGCCACTATAGTTAGTTTTAGCAGTCGCCTTGCTCTTTGCAACACCTCTATGGTAGGCTTTAGCTTTCCCAACAAAACCAAGCCCCTTCAGCGACACTGACAACTTTGAGACAGAAAGAATCTGCTTAGGAAAAGCACCGCTCAAGGTGTCGGTGTCATCCTTGGTCGTCTCCCTGTCATTCTCATCCTCTTCATCTTCCTCATCTAACTTTGACAGTGGATTCCTGGAACTCGCCTTCATGGACCCAAACTTGCTGAAAGACGGTGCTTCAAATGCATCTGAATCATCCTCGCTGTCGAGAGAAAACTGGGTGAAGTCATCATCGTCATCTTCAACTCCAACTTCTGGACGAAATAGCTCTCTTTCCTCAACCCACTTCCTTGCCTCCATGCAAAGAAGCTCAAGCTCACTTGGCTCCTCTTCTTTCCCAGTGAACTGCCTGCTCATCATCTCTCCTATTTCTGACAAGCAGAGGCCAAACGCTGCAGCTTCCTTGAGAAATGCAGTTGATAGCACCAGCACCCTCAGACATGCCTCACGTATCATGGGCAACTCCATGCGTAGCATTTCAGCATCTTTTACAGGATCCAGATTAGAAATGTATTCAAGCTCCTCATCAGAGAAAGGGATGGATGCCTGCGGCCAGTGGATCCACTCGAAGTAAGGGTCTTCCAGACACTCTGGCAGGCAAAGACCATGGTCAATAGGAATGAGTTCAGTCTGCACTCCAAAATTGTCAGCCCCAGGACCAAGCTTCCTGACCAGGAGATTTCCCGCGTGCCTGTCTGTGTTGAAAATTCTGATGTCAAGTATGCCAATCCTGTGCACTGCAGATACAGGGAAGCTTGATGTCCCATGGTCACTGGCATCAAAATCATGAGGGATGAACTGCTGCAATGATGCAATCTTGCTCACAGCCTGTGATTTGTTGTGGAAAACTTTACTTTTGCAGCCAACAGTATCATTCACATTGAACACGGTGTGTGTGATCTTGACAAGCATGGTGGGAGGAACATTTGCAAAGTTGCCGTAGTCAAGGAGGTAAGCAGCAACCTCTCGGAACCCAGTCTCACCAACCCGTACAGATCTTTTGAGGCCTGGCTGCCCAAGAGCCTTCCCCACAAAGCCTTTGGGATTATTTGGAGCAAATGGTTCCTCATCAGTTGGCTTGACAATTGCAACACGTTCACCCCAAATGTTCTTGAAGTAGTAGGCACCTCCCATCCCACTGTTAACAGCTACTGGGTCAACTCCATTCCTTATGGCTTTCATAACATCCTTAGCAAGTTGCTTCATCCGAGAGGAAGGGCTTGAACATCCAAGGATTTCAATGGGCCCACTCCGATCTCGCTGTCGCACATCCTTTCCAGTAGGAGAGAGGCAAGGTGTAGAGCTACTCCGATGCAGCTGATTCCTTGTGAGAAGCAACGGCGAGTCATTACGAATACTGCTGAGATCATTGTTCAGAACCAGATCACCAAAGGTCAGTGAGCTTTCCTCTGTGGGTACATTGAGGGCTATCTGCAGCTTTTTTTTCACACTGTGCGCATTTTCTCCCCTCTCCAATTCGATGCCCAGGACATAACCATTATCAATTTGAACAAAGACTCTCTTCCAGCTCAATGATCTCCCCTCAGTTCTGCTGCTTGCAGGATATTCACTGCTGAAGCTCCGATCCAGGACAGCAACGGCCATCTGTGTCTGAACAGGACAATCCAAGTCCCTGGACATAGATTAGCTGAAAGGAGCTGCCTTTATCAGTTTCCTCCTCTCGTGTGCTCCACCAGAGGAAACAAACAGGCAGAAAGAGGAGGAAAGACAACAGTCTTCCAAACTGATCGCCGAGCAATCAACAGGAGGATATATATGAAGATGTTTCCACACCTTCTGCATCAACTGGAAGCAACTTGTCACACGATTGAGTGGTAGATACCCTGAAAACGAAAAAGAATGAACCATGAATACCAAAGTATAGCACAGAACAAGCTTACTACACTGAAAAATAAGATAACACTGAAAAATAAGATAAGGACGAAACTAAGAAGTATGAAAGACAACCATCCAGAAGACATTACACAAAAACAAAACAAGGAAATATTTAACGGAAATGGTATAAAATTATGAATATTTGAAATGGTAAACTGTCTAGCACATGATAACATGGCTTCCAAAAGTTTGTAACACTGATTTCATACACCCAGGAGGCCAGGACAGTTGCTAGGCAGATTAAAGTGTACATTACCTCAAGCCTTACACCTAGATTTCACTTTTCACCAGAACAGAATAAATTTGCCTATAGTTTTGTCAATAGCCATGGGAACCCCAAACAGGAATAACTTCTATGCACCACAGGGAACTAATCCTAGATTTGGGTTCCAGAGCCAATTATATATGACAGCAGGCTTAGATCTCAACCTCAGACTGACAGTATCATCGTTTGGCACGAATATTTAGCATCTCATACATAAGCATGAACAAATATGGCTGCGGACCCTGCCAATGACAAATAGAGGTCTAGCTCTTACTCTTGACCAAAATAGAATAAACGTTAATGTAATCAGTTTCATGAATAACGACCTCTTGAAGAAAAACATATACTATTGATATTTTCCTGTTCTAAAAAGGGAGAGATCATAAGTAGACGCATAGCAGAAAACAAGGCGATGTTCTTATGGTAGGTCTGTAAGGAAGTAATTAAGAGAAAATAGTCGTCACCTAAACTGATCTCGATTACAACAGGCATAAGTAGAGTAGTAGAGTTGCATGCAACCACATGTGAACTAGGATGGATTAAAGGAGACGAGCTCTGGAAAAAGCTTCACAGTTCAGTTAATTTGTTCACAAATCCCCCCCCCCCCAAAAAAACGAGCATAACAAAACGATTGCCCGTACAGAAATAATAAATTGGAAAAAATTACACCGGACAAATTCCCTCCTCGCTGCCTACATGAAATTGTTCTAATAGCTTAGATCCTTTCACACTACTAGGAAAACGACAAAGCAGGAACTCAAAATCAAATCCATAACTCCGCGAGTCGCGAACTCGAATCATACGCATCCCTAACAATTCAATGAAATCCATAGCAAAGCAGCTTAAAAATACAAAACTCACATGTGAGATCCTATATGTTCTAAATGAATAAATCCGTTCTGGGGCTCTTGATCATGTACCCTCCTCATATTTGACAAATTCATGATTTACCCTCCCCACTCAATGACATATGAGGTCATCATAAGTCACTATCACATGTCACATGGGCCAGAAGGGTAAATCCTGAATTTCCATCTAAGGAGAGGGTAATTGCTTAAGTGGATCCACCAAATCCCACGCATTTCGATTTAACAAAACCAAAAAAGTACCAGAGAAATCACAAAACTACACAAGCATCACAAGCATTCTCAAATCTCGCATCGTTCACCGACGAAAATCCTCAGAAGATGGCTCAGAATCACGCGCGAAGCCGAACACGAGAACAACACTGACGAAATCTCTCGCAGATGCTCATTTCGAGCAGCACAAAAAAGTCCAAAAGTTTGCGACATCTCGAGTCCACACTTGCCCAGCCCACTGCAGCGTCCGTCGTAGCACAAGCCAAGGGGACGGGACTCACCGGGGGGACGGATCTGGGCGCTCTCAGGGGCAAAATGGCCGGAGCGCCGCCTCCTCCTCCGGCGGCGATGATCCGACGGACGTACGCGTCGCCGGCGCAGATCCGACGGCGGGGGCCTGCGCCGTACGCCTCCCGCGGTGGCGCGATTTGCTTGTCCTTTTTTTGTTTTTTCCCCTATCCTCCCCTTGGCCTCTGGACTTAACTCACCGTAGACCTAAGAGACGGGTTATTCTAATAACCGTGGTTAAGATGACAGCTTCCTGCCTTCTTATAGCCTCGCGTTTTTTCGATATGGCCATTCGAAATTTCGTTATTTTCCTGGAATGTGGCCCGTGGAGGTCTTGCCTGTCGGATCACGATAGGGCATGTTTTTTTCTACAGTTTATATTTTTTGACTAAAATTTTTAAATTTTAGCTGTTTACGACAGAAATTACGGAGAGAGATACTCGCTTGCGATTTTAGATGATACAGATATTGGGTTTTTAACGTGTACTATATTTAACTTGTAGACTCCATCTTAAAAAAATACTCTGTTTGAAAGTTAGGTACTGTAGCAAAAGCCAAAAGCCATTTTGAGAAGCTAAAAAAACAGACTCATATGTTTCCTGAGCTGAGCTTATATGTTTTGATTCTAACTTATATTAATGTAATTAATAATAATTATTAAGAGAAACTAAAAACCAAAAAAATATAGTCAAAGAAGTGCCCACTTACGCATTGTAGTACTAGGTCGCTTGTGTGTACAAATTGCATGAGTTGTACGACAAAATTGAGGCGCTTAGCACCTTTGGATCTTCAAAGTGTATGATGTTTCATCCTTATGAGTCAGTTAGATGTATCAGATCGTGTTGCAAACTTGGATGTTCTGCGATTCAATTTCGCTTATATATTGCGTCATAAAATCAAAGAATATGTAGATAAGTTTAACTCATCATTGCGTTTCTATGTTGTTTCTAGCTTGATCTCTTGAAGTTCTCCCAATTTGTTGAACACGTTTCTTAAAATTAATTGAGCCGGATCAAATTAATTGTCGCTCATTTCGGCTTTTTTTCGGCTTCAGCTTCTAGCTTCTGCTTTTTTTCACTATTCAGTATTTTGTCTTTTCTGAATTTTTTTTGATATTTTAGACTTTTTTGTATTTTCTTTTTTTCACGTGTTCCTTTGTATTGTCCCTAATGGGTTAACATGTTTTTTCTATTTTTACTTTTTTAAAAAATTTAATTATGTCTAAAAAGTCAAATCACTCTGATAAAAAACCGATTCTGATAAAATTTCATTAAAAATCGAAGCTATCGCTAAAACGAGCGCCTTCCTGAAGCTTAATGGAACGATGCACTATCATGACCTTTTGGGAAATCGCTATTCCCTTTATACTTCAAATTAATGCTAACATCTCAAGGATGTTAGGACAAGTACAATGGAGAGATAAGTACTGTTTTTATCATGCCAACACAGCAAAATCATCTGACGTGGACTGTAATTAAGGAAGGGAGAGACATAAGCCGTCATCTCGCGAAGAGACGGCCTGCGCTCGTGCTTCTAAGTAAAGAGACGGCGTTGCGAGCGTTGTATGAGCCGTCTTTTTTACAAGCTGTTTTTTTATTGTCTTTTTTGATGAGGTTGCAGACAACTAAATAGACAACCCATTGTACAATCTGTCTTTTTTGTTATCTATGTGTGATGTGCATGTATATACAGGCAGCAACCGTCTGAACTATAGAAAACTAGAGATATCTACCAGAGTCATCATTGTGGATAGTTTTAAGTTGAATTAAGGATTTTTTATATATCGTTGGTGGTGTTTGAGAGATACTACTCTCTCTATCTAAGTTTATATGTTGTATTTTCGAATGGCCTTGTTTGTAAATATAGGACATATTTTATATTCTAATGTAAAATTAATATGATATTCTCTTTATACCCTAATAAATATGTAGCTTTATTTGCTATTCTCTATGTGCATACATTGAGTATAGTGCTTACATATAATAATTAGGGATAATCTAACCATTTTTATTATCTTCTTGGCCTATGTCAAGAAAAAATATGTCTTATAAATTTAGACGGAGGAGTATATAGCTAGAGTTAAAATCTATATCTGGATATACCAGTGGATTTTTTGTTAACAAAGTATGGTGTGCCATAGATACACGAAAATTAAAGAGCAGCCACCTTATTTATCTTTAAGGTGGTGAAATATAGCATCCAACCAAACATCCCTATAATAACTTATTCGCAATTTTTCGCTGTCACTCACTGGAATTAGTTCTCAAAAGAGAATCTCTAAAATTTTTGGGAAAGGGACATTTGTATTAGTTGCAGCCGATGGTTTTTTGTTAAAAATAAATATTAGTGGTTAAAAAAGTAACTTTAAGAAATAGAGTGGTGGGAAAGTGTAGGAGAGATACGTATGTATGATAGGAGTAAGAGGATTGAAATGCGTGATATATTCGTGATCTTCTACTTTATTCTTAAAGTAATAGAAGTGAAGCCACTTTGAAAAACCGATTGTTTATATTATTTTTGGCTCTAAACCAATTAGAACATCACCGAGTCCTCGTACACAAAAAGGGAGACTTGTACGTCCTTTTATGCAAAAGGAGTCCCAATACTTTCCTGCTCGACGGCCTCGGCCAAAGAATATTTCTCGACCGGAAAAAATAAAGGGATGAAAAGAGAAAAAAAATCAACGAGCCATCACATCGTCTGTTGCTCCGGGATCAGAAGCCTCTAGAACGGTAGTCTCCGGTCCCCATATGGCAGCGAGGCCGCCCATATCGAACGGCACCACCTGGCGCGAGCCGAGTGGAGAGTGACCGCACCGCGCGTGGGGCCCACGTAGAAGTGGGCGTGGCTGGCGCTGTCCGCTCACTCGCGGTGCGCGGTAGCGAGTAACCGCGTCCGCCCAACTTTGTCGCCCTGCTGCCGGCGCGGGGGCGGCAGTCCAGCGGCGGGCGACGCGATCGTAGCCCGTAGGGGAGGCAAGTCAGGCAACCGAATCTGATCCCCTCCCACGGAGCAGTCCTACTGCAAGTACTTCACGCAACAGAGGACTCTATCCTATTATCCACTCTCAGGCTAGGCTTCTAAAGTCTAGGTCTTGTGACTGTTTTTACCACTAAAATAAGTCTAGGTCTTGTGACTGTTTTTAGCGGGTCTAAGGCTGGGTTTTTAAACTTATATATGATTTATATTTATGCTGTTTACAATAATTAATTTTTAAACAGTATATTTTTAAGATAATATTAATAAAAAATTATAGTAAAAAATATACTGAATTTAGCTGTATCAAGTAAAATCACATACGATTATTTCTCTCTACATACTACCTCTCTAGAAGCAGATAGAATTCAAATATTTAAGTCATAAACCCAAAAAATCCACTCTAAAATATATGGAAAATACCTGAGCCACACACCCATATGTCCGGAATGTTAGGGCATGAAACGCATAAGTGACTTTGGCAGCTTTTATTGGGCTTTTCAGTTATTTTTTAGCTTTAATTTTTTAGTAATCATTATTTATTAAACTAATAAACCGTAGTCAAAGGTATTATGCTCAGTTAGGATTATGGCTTGTACGTTTAGCATTTAGATTCTTAGTTTCACCTTTTTCCTTATTTTTTTTGACTTGTTTTAAGATTTTTTTTTTGTCTTTTTTTCCGTATTCCTTTGCATTGTCCGAGAGTGGAGAACTTGTTTTTTATTTTTTTAATTTAATTATGTTGGACTTCTAAGAGTAAAATGGTAATTTTCCAATTTAATAAAGAAAAAATGAAAGTCCCACCTGTCGGTAGGTCAAAAGAAGGAAAGGGCCAAAGCCCTCACGGGCTTATGCTACACGGGAGAGTTCAAATCATTCGATCTCTCGCAGCGGGAGAGATCGGACCGTCCAAACTCATGGTGCGGGTTCGGATCGTCCGAACTTGCGCAAGGGTGAGTTCGGACCGTCCGAACTCATAAGTGGGCGAGTTCGGATTGTCCGAACTTGCGCGAGGCAAAGTTTGAACCGTCTGAACTTGCATCGAAGGGATAAGGGTGAGGACCAGTCTCCTCCCCGAGCGGCGCTTCACCTGGATCTGAACTTTGTCTCGGTGGGTGATTTGGGCGGCAGTGAAGGCGCGAGCTAGCGTGGGCTCCTCGAAGCCAACCGCTCGCAGCCACCACGCCGCAGCCCCTGCCTCCTCTATTTAAAGGCGCCATCTTCTCCTCCATGAGTGTATCATATTTGAATCTTGCATTTCCTTCTATTTAGGTTTGTTCCTTGTTGTTCCTAAGAGAGCTCTCCCCTTTGGGTTCCCGAGTGCGCTGACTCTTGAGTGGGGTGAGAGGGGAAATTCAAAGGATTTCTCGAGAAGGGAAGAAGGCAATGGTGGTCATGTATTGTTCTTGAGTGCTCTCGGTCGTGTGTGCTCTTGTGGTCCTGTTTGGCATCTTCGACTCTCGATTTCACCTTCGGTTTGCCGTGGTGTGAAGACCGGTATTGTATCTCCGTCAACCTTCGTCTTCTTGCTCAGTAAAGCAAGACGTTTGGTTTTATGAGACAACGCCTTGAGGCGTGCCGTGTTCTAATTTCTTCTCAATGGTTTTGAGTACCGCTGGTGTTGTGAGTATTGCAACATTATTTTTTACTTTGCTACTATTCTTTGCAGATGATTGTTCTGAATAAAGTGCAAAGTGATTTTGTGGGCTAATAATAATTACTGTGATGAAATGATATATTTATGAGATTATGTATGATTGTGAGGGTAGATTTACTATTGTGTTTTACTTAGATCATTGAATCGACAGTACATGATATTATATCAGTACAGGAATTAGTTTTCAGTTGATTTAGTTGTAGCCAAGTTTTGTTGCTTTGTTATAATCAATATTTTCAGTCTACTTGAAGGTTAGATTGATTATAGCATTCATTTGTACTATTCAGCAATATTTGTTTATGGTCCGGTTATCTCTTTTAATAGAAACCTTAACTTAAAGCTTAAGATCTAATTTATAACTGTCATATATAATCAAGATTAATATTTTGTTATAGAGGAGATGGCCAATAATGAATCTTGTGCAACTAGCCTTCTGAGAACAGATTATAGCATTCAAAATATTAATAACATGTTAAATTTGGTCATACATGTTATATTTGTATGACTTAATTTGTCTACATGTATATATATTGATTTTAGACTTTTAAATGATATGTTTGTTGGGCATATGTTTTATTTGGATGGCTTAGAAAATTCATATGCTTATATGGTAGTTACGTCATTTATATGCCTTTTATATCATAATTATGTCTTTAGTGAATATGCTGACATTAAATCTAAATATATGTTTATACCGTAATATTTATAACAAATTATACTAACAAAGTTTATAGCAGCTACAGTGAAAAAGGCTCAAATTGTACTAAATAAGCTCAAAAACTATAAGTGTAAGCCCAAATGAGCACTCCATTAATCGCAACATAAAAGAACACCCCTTTTATAGCATAAGAGCATGGTGTCTTTAGCAATTCCAACCGTTTAGATCAAAGACAGGTACACCGAATTGCAGCATGTACTATAGCAAAAATACTGTTCTCGTTCCAAACGACTTATGGATGCTTAGTTTTGTCTTTTTCCGGTTTTTTTTTTTGTTTTGCTCTTTATTCATTTGCACTATCCATGATGATATATTTTTTTGAAATTTAATTATTCAAAAAACTAACAGTTGCTATAGTATATTTTCAACTATTTTATTATAAAAAAATCAGAAACCACGGCTTAAGCCACATTGCATCGTGATCCTATGCTGTTGTTGCAATGGAGCAAACGATGTGACTGTTGTGTATGGGTGAACACAGAGCAGCACTAGCGGAGCAAATACTTGCCGTTGCATTGTTACGTGCCACGTAATTTTTGTTGCGGGTATACGTATATGCACGATAAATGCGGTTAAACATAGCAAAGAATTAACATCATTCTTAATGCTAATAAATCTTGCGGGTATACGTATAGGCACGATAAATGCGGTTAAACATAGCAAAGAATTAACATCATTCTTAATGCTAATAAATCCCTGAACTTTGTGATATTTGTCGTCTCCTGCGTTCTAGCGTTCGAGAGCATCTTTAAATTATCCAAGGCGTAGACGTAAGCTCATGCATGCTCATCAAATTTGACCAACTATATATGCACCTATTCAATCAGCCTAATCAACCAATTAATTTGAACAGGTCGACACCGTACTTAACTGGTCCATAAGTCCATTCTACGTCAAAGCAGATGTATAAAACTACAATGACATCTATACTTGACTATTGCTGTCCTGGTCGGTTGATCTCAGCTGTCCATTTCCCCTTGATGTTTGTACGCCTGCATGCAGATTCCACGGTATTTGTTCAGTCTGGGCGCAGACACCTGAGGGCGATGCAAACATAATATATGGAAACGCGCTGTCCACAAAGTTTATTTATCTGCACGAATGGAAACGCGCTGTCCACAAAGTTTATTTATCTGCTGAAATCCTAGACAACTCTTTCTCTGTACAAAACGATGACATATATAAATATGTATTATTTTATTTTGTTGCACGAACCACAGCACCATGCATGAAAGAGAAAACAAAAGTTTAATGCCCCCTCGTTTCAGCCTCATCTTTTGATTTCTAGTTTAATATTTCTAAATTTTATCTTTTTTATCTTTTTGATTTTTTTAGTTTTTACCTTTTCTTTTTATTTGTTTTTATTGTCAGTGGTGAGCTAACATATTTTTTCTATTTTTAATTTTTTAAAATCTTATTATATCAAATAAATCATCGTCAGCTATAATAAAAAATAAATTAATTATAATGTAAAATAGATCATAGCCTAACTTATTTAAGCCGAACTATATGCCCCTTTAACACATACGACTGAGTAGGAGCATTAATTATATATGTACCTTTGGATGCACTAATGTCTTTCTAGCTAGGCGAAATTAAATAGGTGCACAGTGTACAAATGTGAGGTTTGAAACTGTAAGGAACTTTAATTACCCAATTTACAAACGCTTAAGAAAAGGAGTGTCTTCTGTCGATGGAACATAGAACGTGCAGACTTGTCCGTGAAAGATGTGGCAGATGTACCTGCTCGATCGATTGATTTAGGTGCTGCTTTGTTGTAACAAACGGTTTCGGCTTTTATATTGTTTGAAGTACGTTGATTTCTTAACTTTTAAAATAAAATCAAAAAAAAAAATATTTAAATTTTTATTTGATTTTATTTTCCTGTGAACCCTAACCTAATCCCTCACCAATCCAACACCAATCTAAGCCATCCACGCTGTGAATTCTCTACCAAGCCATCCTCTCCATCCGATCTTTGCGCGTTCATTGTTCACCATCCAAAAAATCATCGCCGTTGCCTAATCTTTCGCCGCCGCGCCTTCTCGCTCCTTCGTCCGCCGCTGCCACATCCCTGCCACTTCGTCAAAACCCGTACACCTCGCCTACAGAGCCCTAACAGTCTTTAAATGCCTCCCGTTCACATGTCACACCAGCTGAGACCGCACCACCGCCGCCTATACTCTTTTCGCTCTCTCGACCGTCCTCTTTAGCGCCGCAGATTTTGACCCTGTGAAGCCGCCACTGCCAGCTTGAGCAACCGTATCTCATCCCTTAAATGTTGTGAATCCCTCTTGACCCACCGCCATGGCCAATTCACCTCGGCCGACCTTCCCCGCCACTCTACTTTCTCAGCTCACTCTCAGCCGACCTGATAAGTCCCACACCTTTTTGACCACCGCAATGTCGTGCCGAGACAACCCATACCTCCTCTCAACTGGCCGCGCCACGCCTCCCCAAGCCTTCCTGACTCCGGTCAAGCGCCATCACTACCTTGGCCAGGGCACGATGCCAAACCGCCTCTTCGCCCTATTTAAAGCCCCGGACCCCTCCTATGAAAAGCACCAGTGCCCAGTGAGCCCACTTCACTCCCAATCACCAAGAGATTGAAGGCAGCACCAGTGATCATCAGAGAACCCAAAGTAAGCCATATTTCTCAATTCTGTGATTTAGTCAATTACATTCCAATTGCATTCGACCGTAGCTTCCTCATACTCCAAGAAACACCCACGAAGCATTGCCCTTACTTCCCGAGCCCCCTACTGCACTGGCATCTAGCGTTGCCGCTCGGCCATAGAAGGCCACCGTGGGCAACTCGGTTCAGCCATCCCCAACTCAGTCCGTCACTCCCAATGAGCCCACCAATAACCCCTGTGCCATTTAGAAGTCCTAAGAGCCTCCAACCTCGCCGCCAACGATTGCCGGACTTCCAACCGCTCCTGACCCTAAAAGTAAAACCCTTAGACCACCAACAACTCGCCCATGGTCTCAGAATCCGTTGCAAATCGCTAAAGCATCTTCAATCGCCGCCGTGTGTTTGCTTTGTTCTCAGCCACAGTCTCAAGATGAAAGAAGGTTGAAGATAACCTCTGGGTATCGTGGCTCACCCACCGCCGTCCATGCGTCTTGGATGAACAACTAGTTTAGGCGCACGTTTAGACGGTCCGAACAGCTGTGTGTTCGGACAGTTCGAATAGCCGCGCTCACCCTTAGTCGTCCAACGTCTTGATGAATGGTTCAGATTGGGCACGCGTTCAAACAGTCTGAATAGCCGTGAGTTCAGACGGTATGAACCGCGACGCCGTGGGCCTTGCAGGCTGGCCCGCCTAGCCGATTTGTTTAAATTGAATCCCGCACAGACACTATTCAAATTGGGCTAACCCAGTATTGTTCATCCGACCCCAAAAATCAATATTATACCCATTTCCACCAATTCAAGCCCATCTATCCATTTCTTAGCTTCGTATTTCCCCTACCAACCCTTTTAAACCCAATACCATTTTTGTTAGAATTTTCAAAAAAAATTTATTTCTTTATTTTAATCCTAGTTCTTTCCTTTGAGCATGGAATTAATTTGTTCTTTTGCTTTACGCTAGCACACGACGTCATAGGCCAGCCAAACTAGGAAGGAGAAGCTCAAGTTCAGGCACAAGGCACGAAAGAATACGAAATTGTAGAATATGTTGACCTACAAGGCAAGTCACATACTTTTGATCATATTAAACCTATCTTTTTTTAAATTATTTATTTATTAGTATTTTTATTATGCTATTTATGTACTGTTATGTTCTGTACAATAAATATTTAGAATTATATTATATTAGTTATGTCCTACCACCTGATAAAGCCTAATTTAATTTGATAGCCATAATCACTTTGACAAGATTTAGTAGTATTAAATATACTATTTTAAATAGTCATGGTAGACCAGGAACTCCATAGTTTTACACTACTAAAAGATTTGGTATTTTTGCCAGTAGAATTTTAAAATGGTTCTAGGATAAGGAGGTATCATAGAAAGCCACAGGGTGGTTGGGTTCCATGACCTTGTCCTAGAGTGGAAGCTTGGACCAGCAAGGTGTCACAGTAAAAAATGTAAGGACTAGAATCTTATACCAAGTAAAAAACATAGTGATCGCTCAACCACAAACGTTATTCATCAAATCCGGTTTAGTAACTACTCAAATTCGATTAAATATCTACAAAGAGAAAGAGGGAGAATGAAAGACATACGGGAGGTGGTTAACCATACAACAGTAGGTCCGCAACAAATCAGGTGAGGTTGTGGCCACTCGAGTTTGTTGGGAACCAGCACCTACTGGGTAGAGACTATATAAATAATTGAGTAGTGAAAGGCCTTATTTTCTTGTAGGTAAAGTAAGCAGCTCTGCAGAGTTAACTATAATTGGTATTCGAATATGTCGTGCTTCCAGTAAATAAAGTTGTGTTTAATGAGCGATTCAATTAATGAAGCATAAGTAGAGTTGGAATGGTTGAGATTGGTAAACAAGCTGCAAAACCTCAAATTTCTATAAGAAGTTTATGCTTTGTTGTTTTATGCCCAAAATTTTTGCAAAGAAAAGTGCATCCACATAATATAATAGAACCATTATAGTTCCATTCCTTAAAAATCCTTGCATGTAATTAAATAGCGTTTTCTCATGTGACTTTTTTAGTATAGTTGTTTGTACTTATACTTGCTAAAAACATTAACAGAAAGCGCTTCTCAAGAGTACATGGAAATGTATGAAGACGACGTCGAGTACCCGTACGACGTAGATAATGTTTGGTTTTAGGATTGTTCTTGCACAAGCGTGCTTATAGTGTTCTTTTGTAACGTATTACCTAAGGGCCGCTCGCTCCGCTGTAAAACTAGGCTATTAAAGCCTTAATTTGTAATAAAGTTTGGCTTTTGATCTTAAACTTGTGTTGACAATGATGTACACTCAACTACAGTATCTCACAGCTGAACAAATCTAGGCAGATGTGGGAAGAACAGGACGCCTCTAGAAATGGGGCGTTACAACTTTATTCTTTATTTTTGCTTCCTATTTTTTCATTATTGTTTTCTTATTTTTTGTTGTTATAAAAGCTAACCGCTGTTATAGCATATTTGTAACCAGAATTCTAGACTTACAAGTCAGTTGAAGCGGCTCCTTAGGCCAAGATAATCACTTGGTAGTAAAGGAAAACAGTGCTAGGCGCTAACAAACGTGCCATTGACCGGCCGGGAAGTGGCTCACTCCACTACCCCCTAAGCAACAACTATTTGAACCGGAAAATATGGTTAAGGCTTTTGTTGGCAATACAATAGTACTAGCATATCCTTTTAAGTAAAAGAAACAGTGTCCAATAGCTAATAAAATCTCCACAACAAAATTCGAACGGGTGCCGAATACGAAAATGAAATGAAATACTAATGTACCATGACAAATTAAGGGCAAATGAAGCTTTGATCTCTCTACTTAATTCATTGACAGAAGCTTGTACTCCAATGTGAAGTGTTCTCTCGTGATACATTCATATATAGCCGCGTCAACGAATACTACTAAAGCAAATACGAGGTGCTATTACTCGTGCGTATGTTTATACGTAGCGTGAAGCCTGACAGGAGGCAAAGGATCCTGAGTCCTGACGGGCCGAAGGAGGCAACGAACCAATGCGCTCGTAAAGCTAGCCTATCAAACCCAACTGAGTACCACGGGGCCTTCGAATTGTCCGTGGTTTGATGGCTCTTGATTGAAAAAAATTATAGTAGTTAAAAGAAATAATTTTAAAAAATAGTATGAACGGTTAGAAAAAATAAAGGAGATATGCAACCGCAAGCGAGGATCAAATTAAGTACAACTTAATGCAAACTCGGTTTTAGATCAAGAACAAACTACACTGACGTGGATGGATTAGGCTGACACAAGAGGATTTAGTAAACAAGAATATCCTGCTGATTAAGCCTGCATGGTTTGGTGCGGCTCGTTATCCGTTACGTGCGTGCAACCATGCTTCGCTCCAAGTCCACGGAAGCGGGCAAGTCGAAGCGGATGGGTGCATGTGCGGAGGGAGAGGGGCGTGCCAGCTACCGAGAGTTGGACCGAGGCACTCGCTGTACCGTGCACTCGCTGTGAAACCGAAATCAGTGTGTTAACGGAAAACACGTGAAACGGTAGCGGAATTGTTGTCGGCTAGCTTTCTTGTTGAAGTGTCATCTACCTTTTTCTCGTCGGATTAAGATTTTAGATAAATTAATTGCTATATATAACTTAATATTATATCAGAATCAAGAGATTTTAAATTAAGATCTTGTTAACACGATATTTAAAAAAACTCCCTACATTTTTGCTTACTTGGCATTGTTGACCAGTCAAACTTCGTAATCTTTAACCAACAATTAGATTGATCATTTTAAAATGATATTGTTATATTTGCTATAAAAATACTTTCACGACATCATACTTCCATGACGTTTTATGAATGTATTAGTGTAAAATTAACTGTTAAAATTTAACCTTGAATACCATAAAAAAAAATCAACAATGCAAAGTATTCGCAAAGAGAGGTAGTAATTGCGGCTCATTTCTAATCCACATCTTCCTGTCTTAGCCATGGTAGAGCCTAGATGTAATGTAAGGGTGAGTTTTCTCATCAACTTTAGTTTTTGGTGGATGCATACAACTCACGTCTTGTTTGGCCGGGTTTTGGCTTTAGTTTGTTTGGCTTTGAAGCCATTTTTTCAATCAAACACTTAGACTTCGAAGCTAGGCCATAGAGGAACAAAGGAGAAACTGAGTTCAAAATGAACTGTAAATTTGAAGCCGATATTTTCTAATTTTTTTAAAGCTAGGTTTCAAAACTAAAAAAAGAAGAAGAAACCGAGCTCGGCCAAACAGAACTCAATATATGCATGGATCTTAGAAGGTCTAGTTCCGATCGAACCGCAGAAACCCCCGGAACAGAGCATTTCAACCGTCCGAACGGACCAGCCGGTTGCGCATTTGCTTCACAACAGAACGCCGCCTGTTCATCGGTGTGCATCTTTTCGATCGGGCGGTGTGTTTACTGTGGAGTACGTTCGTGCGTGTTTAAATGGGCGGTGTTTTCTTGGTGTGGCCATCTGCACATGCAAGCGGATGGATGGTACAATTCCGTAGAGCAAATAAAATCATTCAGTCTTCAAATACACAAAACTAGTGCTACTGAAAATGCTCGGAACCTCGCACGAAGCTGCAAAAAGACAGAGAATTCTACACGATACGTTCAGGAAAAAAAAAGGAACACACATATAATCAGGAAGATCCGAACTGTGCCGGTCCCGGTGAATTTGCAAAACTTTTGTTGGTCGGTCCTTCTCCGACAGCTCAAACTTTTCAAAAGCAATCAATCGATCACCAAGTACTACTACTCACATATCAAGCGCTTAACACGGTTTAATTGCCACTTTGTTCCTAATCCGGTGTCGGGGGTGCAGGTAATGCACTAATTACGCGCGTCAGATCACATGGGTCACGCAAGCACGGTGGGTGGCTTGGGATAAGAGCAGGCCGGGTCGGGTTCGTACGTGGCATGGGCGTTAGGTGCGCCGTTACGACGGCCGGGCCCGTCGCAAAGGAGTCGTGCACATGGGCGCCGGGCCCCCGCCCCGGCCGGCCGGCCAGTCCGCATAAAACCCTATCACGAGACCGGCCGTTGCCAACGATGATAATTGAACCACCGACCGAATTGTGGTACCGTGCGGCCGCAGAAGCCGGGGATTAATCAAGCCGTGGCAGTGCGGCTGTGTGGGCGAGTCTCGATCTCCGCTTTTTCATGGTCGCTCTCGATCGGCCGGCGCAGGGACCGTTGGATGATGTGATTTGGGAAAAGTGTGTTCGGTTTAGGCCCAGTTTGTATTGCTTTTTGCTTTTTTTATTAAAAAAATCAATATAAACATCCAATTTTTTAAAATAGTTTTTTATTGCGGCCGCTGTTTCGACCTAAAATCCATAATTACAACCGTTATATTGGCCTGACATCCACAATTGTGATCACAAAATTCACGAGCGCTATTTTCCATCGCTACTTCTAGGTAGCGCTAGCCCACCGCTAGCGCAATTGCGGCCGATATAAACGCTATTTAGTACAAAACTTCTATTATGCGGATGCATCTCTTACTTATTTTTTCTATTGCTCACCTTTTTTCCTCCAAAAATCACTTTTTCTGTTATTTTTATTTATTTTCAGCCGCAAGCCTTTGGCAAAAGCCCATATGAACGCACGAGACTGGTTAGGTTTTGGATTCACGCTTGTTAGGAATCCTAACTTAGGACCTGCTGCCTGTGTATCAACATGCTGACACTAATGGTAGGATGGCATTCTCACTTGAAAAATAAGGTAATAAGATGCAGACGATCGAAGTGCAAGCTTTCGTTTCCTTCTGAGCATTGGGTAGTACTAGCTAGTAGTGCAAGTACAACCATTGTGAATTTTGAGACGTAGTCCTGTGTACTTTTGTAGACAGGCTAGCCAGTACTTTCTTGCAGTATATAGTGCTCTAAAAACGCAAACCTGCATCTAGTACTGTATATATACATTTGTACTCCGCATATACGCATGTAACGTTGTAATGTGTGAGGGTAAAGGGCTAAAGGCAAGGCCGAAAAGAAAGTGAGCGTCATAACAGGAAAAGATGAAAGCCCCAAGGATTCCAATTTCTTTTCTTTAATGGGCCTGAATGGGCATGGGCGGCCTTGCAGTCCACTGCAGAAATTTAGTATCACCCTGAAAGTTTGCGTCACAGTCATCTCTGGGCTTCTCCAGAAAGCCAGGACATCATGCAAACTGCATGCTGCATGCACATGATCGAGTAAGCACTTACGCTTACCAAAAAAAAAATCACACTACAAAACGAACAGATATGGGGGAAGAAATGATCCCACTTTCGTTGCATACACAAGCCTTTTCAAAAGTTTTATTTGCTGGTCCTGAAATAGCTGAGGCTGCCCATTCCATAACTCATAAGGCTAGGGCTAAGTTCTGAGAGTATTCCACGATCACATGCATTAGTCCGTCAAAGTGAATGTTAGTCGATGCGAGAACAAGGTGAATGTTGCTGAGGGTTCTGGTTTATCCCCGCTCAGCGTTTGGACGCTGGCGGTGACGGTCGGTGATGGACTTTTTTGTATTGTTTGTATTTTTGTCTTTTTGCTTTTTGTTTTTTTTTTGTTTTTGTGTTTTGTTTTTTCTCGTATTTCTTTGCATTGTCCGTGATATGTTAGCATACCGTTTTTATTTTTACATTTTTTAAATTTAATTATGTCCAATAAACTAACTCAGCTACAGTAAAAAATAAGCTAGCTAAGTGAACTTTCAACCAGAAACCATCGCTATTCCAAACACTACCTTAATTGGCATAGTTTCTCCTGTGTGAGTGTAGAGCAGTGTGTGAAGGCTAAAAGTTGATGTTGTCCCTCAAAACGGCAAAGGGCTCTAAGATTGCACCATGCTTTTGCAAAGTGTTTTCGAGTTTCCACTGATCTTCCTGGTGAGTCATGATTTAGTTAAAACAGTGTCGTGTGTGTTGAGTATGGTAACTCATATCCCAATCTTTTAGGATTTAAAAATATGCGCTATAAAAAATTCTAGATAAATACTAATAGGATTAGAATTCCTATTTTCTTTGGGAGTACTCCATTTTGGAGGAAAGCTAAAAGGGACTATATAAAGCTAGGCGTGGTGGTTATAAAGAACCCAAGTAATCAAGTAACAAAGCAAAGAAGTCACTCATCCAAATATAGAGCTGCACGAGAGGATTAGGACAAGTACTTTTTTAGCACCGGATTCTTGTATAGGACAAGAATCTAAGGATCCTAGAAGATTCGAGAGAGTTGTAAGAGAGCGATAATCCCTTAAACTCTTTTGAGGTTGTGCTTAAGCAATTTACTATCGGTTTTGCCAAAATCTTGTGTTTCTCATCATGGTTACTTTAACGTCGTTATTTTGGTTTTCTCTACGAGATTTACCTTCTTCGTTCTTAATATCGCGCACATTCATGTCGTATCTCACAAAATCTGACCTGATCCAGGAACTACTGCGCATAAGGGGTATCAGAGTATAATAAGTGGTATCAAAGCTAAGGCCAGATTAATCTGAATTGTGAGAAAGTTGGTAAAGCATCACGTGGCACAAAATCAAGATCGATACCAACAATGTAAAATCAAATAGAAAAATTTGACGATGGAAGAAATTTTAGCCTGTGGTAATGCGTGGTGAAAGATGCCTTTATCTAGCAAAAGCTAATCATGCTCTTAAAAGAGACAAACTAGAAAAGACGTCGGATAATGACTAAAAGGTGATAGAGCGGAAGGCTGTCTGTACATCCGTCTGTGTCTCTCTGATGAGGTAAAGTACTTGGTGATCAAGGAGAATTCGTTAAAGAAATTATGGGAGGACTTAGAAGAATTGTGTATGACAAAGTCACTGATAAACCGATGGGTGTTGAAGCAACAATTGTATAGATTGCGAATGGAGAAAGGTACATATTTCGTTGATCATCTCAATGTCTTCAACAAGTTTATTACACAGCTGAATAGTATGGATGAAAAAATTAAGTTGAATGACAATGTTGCCATACTAAATAATCTCTACCACCATCATAGGAGTAATTAGTGATGAATATTCTCGTCGAAAAAATCATTCTTAATTTCAATGAGATGGTTGCATATCTATTAGAGTTGAAGTCCTTAAAAAGCCATCGAAATCTTTATCCTTAGATGATTAAGCGTTGGCTACAGTATGTGTTGCAGGTAGAAGCAAAAGTTACAAGAAGAATGATAAGAATAAAGGTACACATGTATGCTATCTACGTGATGAGAATTGTCATATGATAAAAGACTATCCGAGTTTAAAGCAAATAAAGGGTGCATGCTCATCGATGGTAACAGAGGATGATTCGGACGTACTAGTCATTAATCAGTCACGTACTTCTCATGGATGAATATTATATTCAGGTGGTTGTTTTCATATATATTTGGCGAGAGAGATGTTTAACGAAAGATCTCTATATCCGGTGTATGAAACTATTCACTTAGCGGATTGCAAGGAGTGTACAATTACTGAGGTGAAAAATGTTACATTAGAGATATATGATAGAGCACATCACACATTGATGGGAGTTCGATATATTCTCATCTTAAAGAAGAATCTAATGTCTATAAGGTCACTTGAACTTAAAGGTTGTGAGATGTCACTTTGAGATGGAGTTATACGAGTTACTTGCAAATGGTATGTGATCATGACAAGTATCTGGAGCATTGGAGGATACTGGTACACCTAAAGGAAGGACAATTAATAGAAGGTCTGATAAAAATCCTGTCTAGGAGAAGAAAATCGTGTTATCAACGGTAGGTACTCAGATCTCATCTACAGTTATGTACAGAATTGCAAAGACGGTTGTAAAATCTAGCAGATGTAAAGATGAATGTGCGGGTTGTTGGAAGAAGTAAGAAGTGGTGGGACCAAGCACGCTGTACCGTGAGCCGGTGAAATTCGAAAGTGATACAAACCTATGGTATAGAGGGTTGTAAGAACAGGATGTGTAGTTAATCAAACTATAAAATAAAAGAGCTTTCAAGTAAAGGGTTTGACCAGGCTAGCCCAAACACTAACACGTACATTACGGTGATGTGCATAAGTCCCTATGGTGGGGCACTCCTAAAGGTAGGAGGAAAAAAAGGAGCCGACTTAAAGCGAGTTCGTGGTGGAGCACAATAGCTTCATATCCTAATCTTTTAGATCTGGAAAGATGTGCTATAAATATTGGTAGGCTATTACCGTAAATTTATCCAAGGATTTGAAGCAATCGCTGCACCATTGACATGGCTGCTTAAAAAAGACGCTTTTTCTTGGACAACGGAGGCGGTACATGCTTTCACCACTTTAAAAGAAGCTCTCACGACCGCACCAGTGCTGTAGCTCCCTGACTTCACACTTGAGTTTGTGGTGGAGTGTGATGCATCGGGTTCAGGCATTGATGCAGTCCTACATCAAGGCCAGGGACCGATAGCTTATTTAAGCTAGGTGTTGGCTCCTTATCACCTTCATTGGGTGGCATATGAGCGGGAACTTATGGACCTGGTGCTAGTAGTTCGATATTGGAGACCTTATCTGTGGGGACGCCGATTTGAGGTGCGAACCGATCACTATAGCCTCAAATTCTTGCTTGATCAATGCCTTTTCACCATCCCTCAACATCAGTGGGTGAGCAAAATGTTTGGCTATGATTTTCATATAGAATTCAAATTGGGAAGACTAGATATCGTAGCAGATGCATTATTGCGTTGTGTGGAGGAAGATGGCTCGGTCTGTGCTGTTTCTCTACCAAATTTCACTCTTTTTGAAGATCTGTGTCTTGAGGCACGGCTACTATAGAGTTAGGCTCACTGCGTAGCCAGATTAAGGAGGGCTCTTTAGGTTCACCATGGCAGATTTCCGATGGGTTGGTGCTATATCAGAACCAGGTGCATGTGCCGCATTCCTCGTCATCTCTCTAAGTCATTCTACTGGTAGTTCATTCAGCTGGCTATGAGGGAGTTCAGAAGACTTTGCACCATCTTCGTGCTGATTTTTATATCCCTCAAGATCGAAAGCTAGTGGAGGATTTGGTACCCACTTGCTCAGTTTGCCAACGCAATAAGATGATACAGCTTCATCCAACTAGTCTATTACAGCCATTGGTGGTTCCTACAAGGATTTAGGATGATATTGCCATGGATTTTGTGGAAGGGCTACCGTGCGTTAATAAGAAATCAACCATCCTTATTGTCACTGACAAAATTTCTAAATACACGCACTCCATACCATTGGCCCATCCTTATACTGCCTTCGATGAGGTGGTCCGTCTCCACAGTGTTCACTGCTCTATTGTTAGTGATCGCGACCTGGTATTCACCAGTACCTTTTGGTTTGAGCTTTTTCAGTTGTCAGGCACTAAACTTCACTTGAGCTCAGCTTTTCATCCGCAGTCTGATGGCTAGACAGAGGCCACCAATAAAATTATTGCTATGTATCTTCGTTGCCTCACAGGAGATCAGCCACATCATTGGATTCGTTGGCTATCATGGGCCAAATACTGCTACAACATGTTTTTTCATACTTCTTTACGGGAAACACCCTTCAAGGTGGTATATGATAGAGAGCCCCGACACTTCGGCCGCATTTGCCCGTGTCTACTAACCTATAGGCGGTGGATCAACTTCTTCTGGAGTGAGACGGATATTCATGATATAGCCTCACAGGAGATCATAATGTTGTTTCAAGATTTGGTGCAACGGATGGAAGTTTGGCAAGAGCATAACAGCCGATGTCAGATTTACCGGAACATGATATTTTTAGCTCCTTCACTTGCACCGAACCATCTCGCAGTGAGATTTGTCCTAGGTCACCATCAAAGTGAGCAGTGGAGATATTTGGAGCATTGCTCTCTATTGCCTGTAGCAAGTTACATTCACACACCGACAGAAACTAGAGTTGCCGCAGGAGGCAAGCTATCTTCCGGGCAATTATCTCATCACAATATTTGAGTTACAAATGCTTCAAAGACAGAATTTGAAAGAAAGCACCCTAACTCGTCATCGCTGATACGCACAGAACGCAAGCGCAACCTCGTCAAGCAACCAAGTCCGGCCCTCGGATGAAAACTACAGCACGTGAGGTTAAGATACTGAATTGACTTTCCGCTCCTATCAGATAAAAGTGGGCACGGGAAGTTGTACTCTGCCTTTCTGTTATTGCGTAAAGGCAGCAACAGGGTGAGTTCTTGGATCCCAGGTGTAACAGCAGTTGTAAGTCAACTGTCAAGATAACAAGTGTTGACATTATACCAACTGCAGAGTTCAAGCTTAAGCGTCTTAACCCCAACGCCTGAGTGATTTTGCAGAATGTGGTCAACTTTGTTGACAGGATCCAATGCTCTCTCTCTCAGGAACGTAGAAATGCATGAGACACGCAGACAGCATGGGCCGGGGCTGTTTGTTTAGTTTCGGTTTATAACTTTTAGCTATAGCTTATAGCTTTTGAAGTGTTTATGGGAGAGAGAGTATAGAGTAACATAAATTTATGGTGGTTTTAGCCAATATAAATGAAGCTGCTATAGTATGTACTACAATTAACTTGTAAATATCACATTGAAAAGACATTTCGTTTGAAATCTAATTACTATAGAAAAATCAAAAAATAACTTTTAGAAGTCGAAAAGAAGAGACCGATGGCATTAAGGCATGTATAGGATGCATGACATCCTCCAAGCAGAAGCATGGGAGAAAAGTTCGGTACTGGAATTGTAAAGTCAAACGGTGACTTCAATGGGGGGAAACAGTAGTGCCATATATATGGAGTAGCATTCTAATCCTGGTGCTATGCTCAAATTATGCTAAATTACAGCGGAAGAAAGTGCATTGGAACGAGGCTTTGGTCAGTAGATTGGGCATTCTAATTGGAACGTGGCTTTGGTCAGTAGATTGGGCACTCTATAGGAGCTTTTGGAAAAAGTCCCTTATTTCGTAACAGTATGTGTGGCTAGTACATGCATTTGTGTCAATAATTAGGATGCATGTAATTATGTTTTGTTCTACAATAGGATAGGGCAAATGAGTCAATGTAGTTAAGGAATGGAAATAAACGTGAAGCTTCTGAAGGTCCAGATAGTAGTACATGACATCTGAATATAAAACTCCACCAGCTTTAGCACCTACACTGTGACATAGATGGCATAAACCATGGTAATGTGAGAACAAATATATTTGGACAGACAAGATAAAAGGGCAAAATTGCAGAGGAATACGCAAAATTCCTTCCACCGCTAGAATTGGAATTTGGAAGCATAACAGTTAAAGCTATCCTCTAGTGTGGTCTGATAAGCATTCTATACCTCAGGAAGGCTGATCCCTGGCTTTATTCCGTTGAGACAATGGGAACTAGAATCATGGTCATCTTGTTGGCAGGGTGAGCCCTTTTATTTTAACCGCTGAAGCAGCAGCACCCGATTCACCTGCAATGCAGTGAGGTTATGATAGTGAACAGACAATTAATAATGGAAGAAAAACATCAAGCTTAGGGCTCCCATAATCCCACCAGCAAGATACAATTTGTTTCCGCTGTTCAGCTTTTGCACAAGGACACCAACAATTTTAAAATCCACAGGTTGATCGACCAAATTAATCCTTTACGCACAAATCCACATTGGTAAATGATGTTCGAAATCAGCATTGCCTAGACGACTCAGATCCACCCCGTGACGTGAACAGCAAATTATTCTTCAAAAACAAACAAACGTACGTACGCACAGAGATCAAGTGATAACGGAGAGGCCGAGGGGACAAAGAGCGTACTGCGGGTTTGGATTCGCCGACGCTGCCGCTGCGTGGACATGAATTCCATCAGCGCCAGAACTCCCACGAAACCTAAAAACGATCACGGCGGCGAGAGGGAAGGAGACCACGGCGGCGCCGTCGAGCGGGGCTACGGGGCACCGTACAGCCGAGGCAGGCTTTGCTGCGGTTCCTCCGTCCCAACGAAACGAAGCGCGATTTCTAAAAAGAAAAAAAAGAAACGGAGCGCACGCGTGTATTGTTCTGATTTTCTTGCCCCGCGAGTTCCAAATCCTTGGTGGTGTAGGATAGCATTAGGCCCAAACGAGGGCGAGAGCTCGTTTCAAATCCGTGTAGTTATTGGGCCAGGTTTTGCCCGTCTCCACATCCAAACAAACAGAAATATTTTGGTCCATGATCTTTTTAGATAATTCGCGGATTGATTGATTCAAGCACCTGGGCTTAAGGCTGATCCAGGCTTTCTTGTTTTCACTTTCCAATTCCCTGCTGATTTCATCGGTAGCCTCTGCGTCGAAAAGAGGCGTCTTTTGAAACGAATTTTTCATAAAATCATATACATCGTTCACATCGATATTTTTATTTTCCAATATATATTTAAAATTACAGATAAAATCCATCAGCCACAACCAAATGAACACCTCTTGCATTCTTGCTTCATCTATCTCGTTTGTTGTAACTGGGACTAGAATTTGTTTTTTGTCACTACCGTTCTCCCTCTACATGCTCTTCCCAATTCCCATAATCCTATAGCCTCAATTTTTGTTCATGCAGACAAAAGACATCAGTCACAATTAAAAACTAAAAGTCACAACCAAATAAACACCCCTTGTATTCTTGCTTCATCTATCTCGTTTGTTGTGACTAGGGCTAGAATTTGTTTTTTTGTCACTACTGTTCTCCCTCTGCACGTACTTGCCAATTCCCATAATCCCATTGCTGCAATTTTTGCCCTACAGCACGCAACAGTCGCCAGCATGAGCGGCAGACGGCTGGCCTCCATCACGTCTTTCCGTGCAAGAGTCCGCAAGCCTGGTCACACGGTCACACCTGAACCCAACGAGCAGCAGCTGGCGCGTGCGCATCGAAAGCTTGTGGCCCCACGACGCTGCCGATCGTGGCGATCCTCATCCATCCTACACCCATCACGTCGCAATTTCATCGGCCAATTTGAACTTCGCGCTGCCTTATCGCTGATCTTTAAAAAAAAACAAAAAGAAATGAAAAACGAGCGATGGGTCGACTACTCGAACCAAATCTGGCTGGGCGTCAGGTCTTTCCAGGGGGCAGGACGAGTCAGGGTCCGGCTCACGTGAGGGCACGACTGGGGGACGGCCCCGGGGTCGTCTCGTCGTGGCAGGTCGCTGTCGGGCTCGGCGACGTGGCCGCATTAAACCCTTCAGGATTTTCTTCCGGGTGGGGACCTGTCCGCCCACGATTCGACTTTTTTTTTTTCATATTGTTGATATCTTTCAGTTTTTTATCTATATTTTTTAAAATAGTAACAGATGATATAGACATTGATACGAGCGGCTTATATGATTTTAAGTTAAAAGGCTATTTGAAAAAATCTACTTTAAAAACTATTCCATTTATTTTATTTTTGAGAAAGATAAAAGTCAAAAATAATAGAGCCACAACGACAAGACGTGAGGGATGCGCCTGAGCATGGCCTGATCAATTTGCTTGACACATCGTTTTAGCGATGACACATCTTTTGACTAAAATTTCATCATGTGGCTTTTTTTGTGTTGATTTAGCTTTTTGGGCATAATTAAATTTAAAAAAATGTAAAAATAGAAAAAATATGTTAGCCCATCACGGACAATGCAAAGGAACACGGGAAAAAAAGAAAAATGCAAAAAAACTCAAAAAATCTAAAAATTTTTAGAAAAAGATAAATTACTGAATAGTAAAAAAAACTGAAGTTAGAAACTGAAACTGAAGAAAAGCTGAAACGAACAGGTCCATTGTGTGTTTGGCCACGGTGGATCGAGCCCTTGCACAATGCCCGATTTCCCATCAATATTGGTCTCTTTCGCTCTTCTTCGCCCACCCGTCAGACGTCAGGTCATCACCGTAGCAGTGAGCCCACTCTAAGGCATTATTCTTTTTTGTTTCTAAGTTATCCGAAAGTTAAAAATTTAAATATCGAAACAGGATACTTTTTTAAGTAGATTCTTTAAACGATTTCTTAAATTAAAAATCGTGTATACTATCTATGTTAATACATCACCAGTCCGCTGTCGTATAAAAAAGCATAGCTAAAAACAATTGAGATGAGGACAAAATAGATAGAAAAAATTCTCGAAGAGAAAAGGCATTGCAGGTCAGGCTGAGCCATTGCTTCCGGGCTCACCGCTATGTGCTGTGTCCTTCCCTTCACACCAAGACATCATAAACATGTTCATATTGATTTTTATTTAGAGAAATCAAAAACAAATATAAATATATGGTTTTTTTAAAAGCGACTTTCTTACCTCTTTCGCTCTAGAAATAAGGAAAAGGTTTATATATAGATGTATTACGCACCCCATTCCTCTGTTCTTATTCTCGCGCACACATCTATTTCTTATTTTCTCTCCCTCGTGCTCTCTCCTTCTAAAAAATCCCTCCTTTTAATTACTGCTATTCTTTTTTAATAAAATCTATCAAGCGCAGCCGGTACAACCAGCCCTATGCGTCACATGGCGCAAATATACGTGCCAGCCAATCTCAGCGTGGAGATCTGGTGATATTGTCCCATGCGGATACGAACGTACTTAATCAACCGTTCAGCTCTAGAAGCTCTTATTTTTGTTGAGCGATTTACGATTAAGCTGTGAATAGTGAATTAGTTCTTCACTAATCTTATCTCAAAAACTAAGGTATATAGACCCTCCAGTCGTTAAAAGATACTGTTTTAGATATTTTTGCATGTACTTAGTTAATTAGTGGTATCTGTTGCTACAATACTACACCTATTTACTCTCCTTTATTGGAATTATACTCCTTGCAATTATGGAGTTATTCCTTGTAATCCCACCTAATATTATTAGGGCACGTACAACAGATTCGAGCAATTTCTTTATGCAGTATATACATGCACATCACATATAGATAACAAAAAGACAACATCTGATAAATGGACTATCTATTTAGTTATGCGCAACCTCATTAAAAAAGATAACAAAAAAGACAGCTTGTAAAAAAGACGGCTCGTATAACGCTCGCAACGCCGTCTCTTCGCCTAGGAGCACTAGCGTAGGCTGTCTCTTCGCGAGAGGACGGCTTGTGTCTCTCTCTTCCTTAATTACAGTTCACGTCATATGGTTTTGCTGTGTTGGTATGATAAAGATAGTAGTTGTCTGTGGGTTGTACATGCCCTTAACGGTGCAAATCTGGATGCTAAGTTTCCATATGAATGCATTGTGACCTTTGCTAGTCAGTAACGTTGAGAACAACAGTGAGTTATTGTCATCAAGCTAAGCATACATGCAAATGTATAATCAATAGGGGCATAAGTAGCCAGATGGCCTTTTTCCTCATTACCTTTGGATTCTTATCTAATGACGCCCCGGGCGTCAAGCTTTCCGAGCTACTTGCTTTTGTGAACTTTTGCAACTTGCTTTAACGACCGGAGGGAGCATGTAGCGTGACTAAAAATAACGTGACGTTGTTTTCGGTTAAAAAAAAAAAGAAGAGGCGTTGCGAGACCAACGCACTATACTCCTTCCATACAAAGCATTTCGGCTTGAAATTAGCACGGGTGCTTCCTGTACCCCAATTTTTCTTGATAAAAATTTAAGCCGTCTATGTCTTCAATATTCGATGTAAATGCAAGGACGAAATTTTCTTTGAAAACATTGGGACCGCACTACTACGAGCTAGAGAGACGACGACAACAAATCTTAGGGGCCGCTCACCACAGCGGTGACGATGGGCTTCTGCTGCACCATGGGTTTCTTCATGACTGTAGTAATTTTATCTTTTTTTGTTTTTTGTTTTTTTTCTGTATTTCTTTGCATTGTAAGTACTACGTTAGCATATCGATTTTATTTTTATATTTTTTTAAATTTAGTTATGTTCAATAAATTAACTTAATTACAGTAAAAAATTAATTAATTACAGTAAAATTTTATCTAGAAATCATTATTCCGAACGTGTCCCCCTGGTCAGAACTAGGCGCGCAGGAAGAAATCGCTGGAAACACAAACTCCACATTCCCTCTCGCTCTCGGGTGGGGCCCGCAGGATCACCACCGGTGAGCTGGCCACATGACCCGGCGGGCGGCGTGGGCACTGGGCTCCCTCACGTCACCCGGCCACGCGGCGCGCGCGGCCAACCCATCCGCCACCCGCGCGCCTACACGTGCCCCGCGCTAATTAACTAGCTCAGCACGCGATTAAACCCCGCCTCATGAACTAATAACCCTCACATGCATGCGCTTAAGCCCGAGATCAGTGGAAGCGCATCACTAACTAATTAATCCTTGCACCCAAAGCAACGATAGGTTCGTACTTATTCCCCCGATTTATTTACAGATCCCTAAGCCGATTCTTAAAGAAATAGAAGCCCTCCGCCCAGAATGTCTGAGCATGTACAACAGTATAACGTTAGCCGTCTGTAAGTCATGTTATATAGTATATGAGATAATGTGGAGAAGAGGAGGATAGAAAATTAGATCGTCTCTTATGTAACGGTCGATTGTAACACGATAAATAAAATATATTATGTTATGGAGAAACTATCTATAAAGAAAATAAAATAATAACTTAAGATATGAGCTGTCTTTAGTGTTATTTATAGATGATATGAAGAGTATTATAGATAATATTTGTTTATAGCATTATACATACTCTAAGCCACGGTAAGCACACTGCTCCTCTTTGTAAACCCGTATTAAAAAAACAAACCTTTTGCCCTTTAATTACCTGTTGGAATCTTCCGCTCTGTCAAGGTGTCGGTTTAATTACTTTAATTAATCATAACATAGTCGCTAATCGTACACGGCTCGATCGATCGATCACTTTTGTGGTGTTGCTTTGTGAGGGGAAGCTAAGGGAGTTGCATGATTAGTTAGCCAACAGGACGAAGCTACGCTACGTACTGCAGCAGATGGGTGCGTGCTGCTTGTTTATGCTTGGTTTGTCTGCCTTTTTGTGCGTGAGATGGTGTGGCATGAGCGTCTCATCTTTTTTTTTCTTCAGTAGACGGATAAGCAGGTTTGTAGTGGTCATGTGACTCCATGATTTTTCTTAGCTGTACACTATAATTTGCCCACCTTTTTCTTTTCCTTTTCCATGTTCATATTGCTGTGCTTTTGCCGCTCTACTCCTGCACAGTAGTTGTTTATACAGCAAGATGGAGTATATATGTATGATCGCTCCCTGTAAAAAAGCAACTAGAGGATGGAGTAATAACCATGTTCTGTTAATTCTCGTATTATTGGCTAGCACTGAAAACAGATCGAGTTAGCACTTGATGGAGTATAATCCCAAAATCTAGTTTGCCTCTACAAGAGTATCTGTATGTGTGTGTTTTGTGTTTGATTCGTGCTGTAAAGTATAATATATGTTAAACTCAGAATAAACAAAGAAAGGATAAAGGCGGTGCACACATGGGGGGATGCTGCATGCATGATGGTACTATGGATCTAAAGCTACAAGCTAATAGATTTTCAATTAAAAAACAAAACTCCGACACGACAACGCAACCAAGTAAAGTACGTACACAGCAATTTGTTGTGTTTGTCGCACACCATGGACACAGGGCGAGGTTTTTGTCGAAAAGATTAGCCCGGAGCACTTTTGCCTGACAAGGAGATACAGCTGTCGAAATAAGAAATCTTAGGTAGCGTTTGGAACGGTGATATTTATTTTTTATATAATTGATTTATTTTTTATTATAACTGAATTACCTTATTTAACATAATTAAATTTAAAAAATAAAAAATAAAAAATATGTTAGCCAATCACAAATAATATAAAGGAATATGAAAAAACAAAATACAAAAAAAATAAAAAAATAGAAAACAACAAAAATACAAGTAGTAAAAAAAAGCCGAAGCCATTGCCGAACATTGCTGGCGCGGCCTTAGAGGAAAGGGACACAAGATTGTTTTGTTGTTGACAAGATAAATCCAGGTCCATTAATTACTACATATATATAAACGCAACATTTGAGCTAGCTAGCAGCTGCATGACTGCATGCATGCACGTCAGTACATGATTACCCTTGTTCAAATTCGTCATTGGTTGAACAAAATTGTTTACTACTCAACTCAATGAATGGCGAAAGCTGCTATATGATTCTAGTGTTGTTTTGATGCCCGTTCAAAAAAAAGATTACATGCACCCATGGTAAAGCAGTGATTCGAAGTCATGCGTTCAAGTACAGTCCTCATTGTCTTTATTTCCCACCTTTGAAACGTCAAATATGTAGTTAGCTCGAATCCGATGACAAAGATGTGAAATCAGAAAAAAAAACTGGCAGTAAATGTGCAGTTCTCCTTCTTTTAAAATCTAAGATATATGGATCTATTTATATTGTTGTATGGTTCTAACTTCTACTTTTAGAAGCCAAAATTAATACGAACACTATAATTTTTATAAACCGTTTCTATCAGTCACTACTATTCATTAGCTACTATAATATATACTTTCATATATTGTAATGTATTTTGTATTTTATTATATCACAATTACGTAAGTCGCATAACAATTCAAATATTGTAATGTCTTTTGTTGCACCATCTTTTTTATATAATATATTACTATTCATCAGCTATTTCTATCAACTACTACTATTCATTAGCTGTAACCAAAAAATATCAGTATAAGTCAATATAAATAGATCCACAGTATTTCACTTCCACCTGTGTATTCTGGTCCTTTTGTTTTCCAATTTCTAGGGTTGTTCATGTTACTATGTGTCATTCGGTGAAATCATAGCTAGATTGGCTTTGTGCATGATTGGCTTACCTTTTTATTTTACCGCGCAAGATCGCTTTATCCATACGGACATTCAGGCTCCAAATCCATCGTCCATGCAGAGGCATGCGTGGCTTATCGGCTAGCTACCCATCTCGACCCGCGCCACACTGATCATGCACCTCGCTGTGGCCTCGCTCGCTCTCGACTTTTCAGATCTCGCAGAACGTACAACGTACCATTCATGCACTGTTGGCACGTGTGCTCGTGTCAGCGCACACGTGAGCGCGCTCTGATCCCCTGCAACGATTCCAGAACTGGGCTGGTTTCTTTTGATCTATTATTTTTACTATTACTATAGTAACTATTTAAAAAAGTAATTTATTTTTAAATCATATATCTTTTTATGATAAAATCTATAAATTAATTATAATAAATATTATACCAATTTTAATTATACTAACTATTATCGTTTGTAAATAGTCAAAATTTAAAATATATAAACCATTAACACAAAAAGACGCATCTCTCGCGCCGAGCCGATCGAGGCATGCCAGGCCTCATAAAAGGCGGTGCGTGCCGTGCCTCTGCCTGTCGATCGTATGCGGCGGTGCTGTTCGTTGCTGTTGGCGCTTGGATGTGAGGCGATGCGGCCGGGGGGCCACGCCCCCGGCTCTGCGCCCGCGCACGGGCCCTTGTCTCCCCCACTAACTCAGCTGATCATTCGTACATCACCATACATTGCTCACCGAACTGTTAGGAGGGGTACAGCTAGGCAGTGGCACGATCTTGAAAGCAAGCGTGACATGTGTTTCAGAAGGTATAGGAGTAATAGAGTAGCACATCATTCTTCCTGCGCCTTTTGTTTTCCTATGGCTATGGAGTTAGAACGGCGTGGGCGTCTACAAATACGAGACAAAGTCGCACATGTTTTCGCCGTGCTAATTAGATCGTGCTTGCAGAAAAGACTCACTCAAAACAGCTTCTCATCGCCGCGATTGGAGATTATTTTACTGTAGCAGCGTTTTCTCCTACTGTAGCACTTTCGTTCTCTAGTAAATTTTTTTTGTTTTTTTGGTATTTTTGTGTTTTGATTTTTTTTCCTATATTCCTTTGCATCGTCCGCTCTAGATTAGCGTGTCATTTTTTTTTTATATTTTTTAGATTTAATTATGCCCAATAAGTCAACTCAGCTATAGTAAAAAAAATCTACCAGTTACAGTAAAATTTCAACAAAAATCAAAAACCATCGCTGTTCCGAACGTCCCCTCAAAAAGAATCGTGCGTATGCATGCTCGATCACGCATCATCGATCGGTACAGGGCATCGTTGTCACAGCAAAATGAAGAATTAATAGACATGAATGTACCAATGGATAGCACACTTTGAGGGTGTTCAGAATAATGTTGGATTACAAATTTTTTTTACTGTAACTGATTTATTTTTTTACTGTAACTGATTTATTTTTTTTACTGTAACTGAGTTGACTTATTTAACATAATTAAATTTAAAAGAATTTAGAAAAACATGTTAGACACGACGACCATGCAAAGAAATATAGAAAAATAAATCTAAAATAAAATAAAATAATAATAATAAAGAATAGTAAAAGAACACGGACGTTCACTGCTGAATGCTAGAATGAGCGCTGCCTTTGGAGTTTGAATAAAGAAAGATTAGGACCAACTAAAAGCCCAAATTAACCCTAAGATAAAATTGGTATCAGGTTCAAATTCAATCTGTAATAAACTTTTTCGGTGAATCTGCACGCACGAGGATACGTATATACTCAAACGAATTGAAACCGGAAAGTTAATGGTCGGGAAAGAAAAAAAAACAAAAACTGGAAAAGCAAATGCAGCGGTGGACGTGGCCATGCGGCACGCACAAGACATGTGGAGGACACGACGCCTGGCCTGGCCTGGTCTGACCCCACAGGTTCGCTTTTTCTAGCCACGTAGATCAACGCGCGTTCTTTTCTACCGCGAATACGGTTACAGCTGATTGTTATTTGTATGCACGAACGAAATAAATATCGGTAAATTATTTTGCAAAAATTATCTCAATAAACTATTTCTAAATAATGAAAAAATCTTCGATTTATTTGTTGAAAAAACGTAAGCCATAGACGATCCGGGTGGCCCCACTGCAAGTTGCACACGGCTAAGCTAGCTACGACACCGAGGCGACACGCACGCCAAATCCGAAAAGGCCACCCACCCACGCCCGCGCCCATCCATCCATCCATCCATCCAATGGCTCGACACGCCGACATCTCTCCACCACGCGCTGCTAAACCACCGATGGGACGTACGCGTGCCACCCTCATCAGCGTCGTCGCGTGTTGATCAGCCCAATCGCGCGCTACGCAAGCGGTAATCTTGGCCTGTTGCTTGCTCGGACACGATCGATTGTGTTGCGTGGAGTTTCACGGGGTTACGTGCGCGCAGCGCAGGCACATACAGGTGAAGGCTGATCCAGACCACGTGCGGTTAATTTACCACGAAGCGATCGATCGATCGATGCGTGCATGCATGGCCTTATTCTGCAGGGGGTAAAAGAGTGGCTACCTAGGGCTTCGTACGTAGGTGCCACGTGATACCACGCATGTTGGAGGTAGAACCGCGCTTTTTATCTGCGTTTACTTGCAGTGGTGATCGATTTATTTTTACAGAAAATTCTATATTTCCTATTCTGCTATTGAAAAAAGGTTTTCCCTCTGGTGCCGCTGGCTTATTTTTATCCACCTTTTCTTGCCGCTGCCATCTCCTAACAGCGAGTTGGGTGTTAAGTTAGACAGAAAAAAGACGCTATTGCCCTTCTTCTTATTCCCCCATTTCATTTCTTCCTTTCTTTTTCCTGTTTTTGAGTGCCAGGGAAGTTCATGGTGGCAGATGGGGCAAGAGTTGCAGAGGGAGAGCACTGGAGAAGGGACCCGATTATTCTTTTCAACTAATTTGCCAGATGATTTTTGTGCTTCTGAATCTTGCTCCCCAATTCCTGGCCTGTAATTTGGTGGAAAGTTTCCGTATTTGATTCAATCTTGTGGAGAGATGAACTTGTGCTTCCTGTAGGAGCCGCTAAATGAGGAAAGAGATTCCTTTGGAGTAGAGGAGAGATAGCTGGGCATGGCACGTCATTGCTCTTTAGGCTGCTCAGAAGAGGGAGAGAGATGGGCATGGCTCGGCACTGCTAGGGGCATACCGGCACCGGCGGCCAGCGCGTGTCCCCGGCGAGGACGACGACGACAGATATGGATCCACGTTGCCTCCACCACCAATCCAGCATGAACGAGCGCAAGTTGTCGAAAAGGGAGTCGGCGTGGCGGTCCAACGCATGGAAGTAGCAGCTGACGGCCATGGTTATATCCGTTGAAGTTGAAGTGTAAGTGAATTATTTATATTTTTTATCAGTTTAGTTTTTTGAGCAAATTAATTAGTGCATAATTTTTATATAACTCAATATGGTATCAGTAAAGGTGGAAAAACGGTAACAAATAATCCATTTCATCCGATATTCATATTCGAGAAACACAAAAATGGTATGTAAAATCTGTATTTAAAAAATATTCATATCATAGTCAAGAATATTTATATATGTATTTAAGAATATTCGTATGCACATTTATATTCAAGAATATTCATATTCGAGTCATTCAATTCGTATTCGATCTGTTTTTGAAACCCGTAGAAAAACCCGAACGAATTTTTTGATTCAAAATTTGAATTTGGGTGGTTTGAAATAGGTGACTGTTCCGATAACTGGTAAAAAATGGGCAAAATCACTAGGATTTTGTTCTACTGAGATTTTTTTACATAAGTTGTATGAGGATATTTGTATTCGATCGAATTAAGTACATATTCAATTCGAATTTGTATCTATTACGACATTCAATTCGTATTCGTATTTGTGACTATTCGATCGTATCTGATCCGTTTTCATCCCTAGGTATCAGAGTCAAGAAATTTTGAGTTCAAGACCCAGTTGGCGTAATTAAGCCTGAGAGAGCCTACACGTGAGAGGAGTGTTAAAGTATATGTGCATTGCCCTTTTTTCTTATCAGCTTAGGCTTTTGAGTGAACTGATTACTGCATAGTTTCTATAGAAACTCAATACCACCATAGTCGTCGAAGTTGGGGAGGTCATCATGCTCGATGGTGACTCAATGGTGTTGCTCCCCACCTCCGCCCCACTTCCCATGCCGGCATCGCCTCAGTCCCCACCTCCGCCCACTTCCCATGCCGGCATCGCCTCGATCCCCACCTCCGCTCTACCTCCCACACCAGTGCCACCTCCGCACCCACCCCCACGCCATCGTCACCACAGTCCCCACCGCCCACACCAGTGCCGCCGTCTCCTTTCGCTTAGCCTCTGGTCCCTACCTCCCGCCTCGTCGCCCTAACCCTTGAGTGTCAGTGGCTGGGGTCCGTCGGTTCTGCAAGGAGGATGAGGAGCAGTAGGGCAAGCATGAGCATGAGCGTGAGCGGCGCACACACGGAGAGGGGTAGACATGAAGAAGAGATGAGTTGCTGTGACACATGGGACTAGGGGCAATTTGGACATAATAAGAAAAATCTGATAGCCTTCTGGAGTTAACGGTGATCGGGCCTAAAGGAAGCGACAATCACTACTATAGAAATCGTCATCACAGACGGTTCAAAAACGTCATCACATACGATTTTTTGAACTGTTTGAATTTATGGGTCAGTGATAATCGAAAGTTATCACAGACGGTTTATGAGCCGTTTGTAATTAGAACCGTCTATGAAAAACACTATCACAGACGGTTCTATATATAGAACCGTCTGTGATGTGTGAGTATCAAAGAAGGTTCTATATATAGAGCCGTCTATAATATTCTTCATAGACACTTTATACTATAAAATCGTCTGTGATACTTTATTCTATACCTAAAATTTTTCTATTTTTGAATTAGCCTTACGAAATATTGGCTATACCGTTTGAAAATAAGCAAATACGATAGCAAACATAGCAGAGAACATTCTTTTTATATTACAATCCGCCATTACAATATCACAAGATTACAATCCACCATTACAATATCATATGATTACAATCCACAATTACAACATTACAAACTATGCCTCTCGTCTCTGATGTAGCTCGGGTAGGCCTTCTTGATGGCCGCCTCACTGTAAGTAGAAGAAACAATAGAGGGAGGAAGCCCTAAACGTCACAAAGTAGCAACACAAAGTTACAGAATCAAATACTAAAAGAAACAATAGAGAGAGCCCTAACCACAAGAGGTCGATTGAGGAGGAGATAGTAATGAGTCTAGAGAGATTTTGAGCGCATAAAGGGTAGGGGATGGGGTTCAGGTGAGTATTTATAGGGGTGGGAGAGGTGGGACGATCTGTGAGGTGTGGGTTGGTCGGTTTCTATTGGTTGAAATTAGGTTGGGGAGGATTGACGTGCCCAGCAGTCAGAGACCAATTTATCATAGACGTTTCTTACCAAGAACTGTTTGTAAAAGTATCACAAACGGTTCTTGTTAAGAACCGTAACCGTCTGTGATATTGACAATATATATACCGATAAAATATAAACAACTAGTCTTAAAAATATGAAATAGTAAAGTTCTATATGCCTTATATATACTTATTTGAAAGGTTTCGACGAGATCTACAACTCTGCAGTTGAGACAAACCCCAAATTTCAAAAGGAAGATTGAAAATTTTGGCAAAAACAGAAATCAAAATCTTTCAATGCAAATGTAAGGCTAAAGATGACCGATTTTGGAGGTCTTCGAGGGCGACTAGTGCAAGCAGGTCATTTATTTGGATCGGGCTCGTCGTTAGCTTTCCAACGAGTACAAGAACATCGAAAACAGACACCGTATGCGAAAGTTATGCATGTTTTACTGAAGGTGTGTCAAAAATGGAATCCTACTCGAACTCAGACTGGAAATTATAAAATTTTAGGGGTGTGTGATGCGGGAAACATATCACAGATGATTATGTGATTATATTTAATACAGATAATTTTTATAAATAATCTGTGATGAGACGTCTAATATAAATTTTTTTATAGTAGTGAGTACTGATAATTGGGGGCAAGGATTTTCAAAGGAATGGCACTGAAGTAAACACAATTTTATCTATGATCGATCAAGAAAACCGGTAAATTTGCAGGGCGAATAAAGAAATTTCTTCATTTTTACGGTGGATAGGATAGAAAGTTAAAAGGCTGAGAAAGTGCATGCGGTAAAAAGCCAAAAGCCGTAAGTGAACCACGAGGGGCAGGCGTGATCGTGTCTTCTCTAAACAAACACTTGAAAAGCGAAAAGTTGAAGGGAAAAAAGTAGTTAATTTGTTGATAACACGCATGCGGCCGGCAGCAAGATGGGACTACACTACTATACCATAGGAGTTTAGTTTGCTGTCTTTCTATATTGTTTAACTATCTGCTCCCCAGATCATTGGTGCAGGTATCTTTCTATTATACTTTATTAATCTACATGCAAGAAAAATACTCAGATGGAGAGCAGATGTCCCATGGATCCTTTATTAGGCCATGTTTTAAAGTACGGTGTTTTTTTTGGCTAAAATGATACTATAGCGATAGTTAATTTTTTATGAGATATTCATTTAGAAAAATAAAGAAAAACATGAGGAAAAATTAAAAACTCTGTTATACCTTCATAAATAATATAAATAAAAAAAGAAAAAAGAAAAAAGATTATGTTAAAAATCAATATATTCAAAATAGTTTTTATCTTCTAAAAATCAGAAAGTAGAAGCCATCAACTTTTTAGAACACGGCATAATGTATTGTCTAAATTTTTAAAGAAGGAAAAGGACCCAAGTGTGGAAAATTGGAAATGGCGGGATGAGTGGCCTGGCCTGACCGAATCTCGAGCACATGACCCGCCCGTCTCCATCCACCGGATGCCCGCAATTTCCGGCCTCATGTGCCTCCGCGGCCCACGCGGGGGCCCCGCCCCGAACCGTCACGTGACCCAGTTATCCCCCTTCGCACTCTGATTAATCCGCATTACCACTTGCTAACCCCGCTCCCGTCTAATCCTCCCACCTCGGGATCAACCACGCTAATCTCCAACGCGACAGTACGGCGCAGCCGCGCGGGGGCGGGTACCCACGGCCCACGTGCCCCGCGCCGCGCCGCTTACCGCCGCACATAACGCCGTCTCGTGGCGTAGCAAAAACCATGGGCTTAATTGGTAGATGGGCGAGCATGCCGTATAAAGCATCCCCACAAGTCACACGAGCAGGTAGTTGAGGAGAAGGCGAAGCGAAGCCAAGCAAGGTTGGAGTCGAGAGAGAGAGAGAGAGAGAGAGAGAGAGAGAGAGAGAGCACGTCAGAATTCTCCGACCCTTTCGCGTGTGCTTACGGCGCCGCGGGTAGGTTCTTCCGGCGATCGTCGTGCTGAAGAGAATTGGGCGTCGAGTCGTCGGCGACGGCGGCGAGGCGATGAGATTGATGTGCTAGAATTATGGGCATCCAAGGTACGTACCTACGCCGGGCGTGCAGATTGAAATGCATGCATGGTTAAATGGCCTCCGATCCCTTGTTTTTTGTCGTGGATGCATGGCGCCACGTTGCCTAATTTGGCAAGTGTAATATGTGCAGGGAACAAGGCGACGACGCACGAGCACGACTTCCTCTCGCTGTACACCGCCGCCGCCGCTAAGGATTCGTCTCTCCAGCTCCACGACTCCAAGCCCCCTCCTCCCTCCCAAGGTCTGCACTTTAGTTTTACCTCTCCCTCTCTCCACATCGCAATTCCACTCTCTCATCGCTATTCTACTCTCTCTCTCTGCGCAATCGCTATTCTACTCTCTCTCTCTCTCTCTCCCTCTCTCCACATCGCAATTCCACTCTCTCATCGCTATTCTACTCTCTCTCTCTCTGCGCAATCGCGCGCTCTGTCAGCCTTGGAAGTGGTAGGTAGGTAGATCTGCGAGGAGATCGTTGCAAAATCTGGCAATTCTTTGTGAGACAACAGGGCATGGGGAAGGAAGTGAGCCAAGCATAATTAATTAGTTAGTACATAGTTATTACTGTCGCGTGTGATGATTGGGGTTCAAATTTCGCGTTAAGTACGCGATGAGAAGCGACAGCCAAAAGCGACGAACGGATCACGTGTGGGTTGGACGCAAGGAGCCGTCGACGGCCTTCCATCCTATCTGGCTGGGGCCCACCCAACCCTCGGGCTTAATCATGATTAGCCGCACATAACCCTAGTTTTGATTCATTCTAACTGCTGTTTTTTTTTGCGAGGGGTTCATTCCTGTTACTAGTGCTAAGAAACAAAAGTTACTGCAGGTTTCTTTCTGAAGACGCACGACTTCCTGCAGCCGTTGGAGAAGCCGGCGCCACCGTCCGGCGCGGACAGGCAGCAGCACGCGCTGCCCGGCGGCATCGGCACATTCAGCGTCAGCCACGCGCCCGGAGCACGGCCGTCCGCCGAGGCGGTGGTCAAGGCCGAGCCGCCGTTCGCGCTGTGGGGCCAGCCCGCAGCGGCACACCGGGGCGCCGCGCGAGGTTCGTACCTGTACACTTTCCGGCTAGCTAGCTGTGCCCCCATCGATCCGGTCACGCAGTACTGTGCTTGCAAGCTAGCACCGCGCGAACAATGCACGCATGGGGGCATGGGGCCTCGTGCCGTGCGAAGGAGAGAAACGACGATGGCCCGCACGTGCGCGCGCATTGCCGTACCTGCCTTCCCGCACGAGGGGGCGTCACGGCGTAAGTTGCTCGAGGAGCAGAGCAGAGCCGAGCCGAGAGCTCCCCCTTTCTCCCGTGCGGTGTGTGGTGTTCTACTGTTCTGACGACGAAAGCCGGTCATCGACGTTGACATGCACGGCACACACATGCGCAGCAGCACACGCACACACCACAATGCCTTGTATCTTACCACGTAAGTGCGCAAAGTTGAAAGTTCCGTGTGACTCGTGCGTGCGTGCGTGTTTGGGGAGAGAGATGAGGGGACAAGCTGGGCCTCGGTATGTGGGCCGGCAGATCCGCCGGATGGGCCGGGAGGGGGCCCATGTTGCCCGTGCAACTGAGCCTCGAGTCCTTGCTCACGCGTCCCACCACGTGAACGCCAGGTGCTTAGCCGCCGGCCCCGGCCCACAGGTAGCCGCTGGCTACGGCCACACACTCGTCCCCACACACGTCCCACTGATATGTGGGCCAAACTTTTCTTCTTCTTCTAAAATATACCACTAGCTGTGGGGAAAAAGGCCAGAGCCCAGAGGAAAGGTAAAGCTAAAGGCGGCTGCGTTGTGTCCTCCACCTCGCAGGGCACCAGTGGACGCTCCCCTTCGCCGGCGCCGGACAGGTGGCCACCGCGCCCAGGCAGCAGCCTCCGCAGAGGAAGGGGCGTGGTTGCGGCGGGTTCATGGACTCTGGCTCCAGATCCAGCGGCGGCGCCGGCTTTGACGACGACGACGGCCTCGCCGCGCGCCGCGAGGTCTCCTCCTCGCTCAAAGGTACCCAATTCCCTTCAATTACGGTTAATCCCGCAGAAATTTTGTTCTTGGTGGCGTTTGGGTTGGGGGCGCTGGAAAGCTGCGATTTTTGTGGAGTTTTATCGTTGTTTCCCCCATTTTTTGTACTCTCCTTCATTTTTGCGAGAAAGTCCCATTTGTACTCATGGGGTAGTGTTTGTGTAACAGAGTTGACGGTGAGGAGGGAGAGGAAGAGTAGTGGGGAACAGTGGCGGATCCAGGATTCCGCCAAGCCTCAGGCTAAATTTTAATGGATAAAAACTTACGCCAAATGTACCCATGGAAGACATAACAAAAAGGTACAGCGCAAATGCATACTTGATATGAAATTTGAATCATGTGCTTAACGATAAGATCGTCGAAAGAATGTAGCAAAGTAGAGAAATACAACGAAGAGTACCTAAATAACGAAGATTTGGTCTATCCTTCCTAGGCGTCTATGATTTCTTCATCAATAATCAAACAAGAACTAAAACGTGCAAAGGCAACATACAAACTAAATCAAAACAGAGATATACACAAACAAAATATATGAAATTTAAATCCACAAGAACCCAACTTACTACTAGCACGAGATAGGTCAAACTTGCGTGACCTCATCCCTTGAAAACCCCATATATAAGATGATAACATCATGGTCACCTTCATTTTGTATCCCTAGTTCCTAATCGGTTAATCCCACACAGAAATCGCAAAACACATAGCATTAATTCTTCTGTCATCAGTGGAACTATGCCCAGTTTGTCAATCATTATGAACAATGCAATCCTCAACAAGCTAAAAAAAAATATATGAAAGAACACATAATGGACGTCAACCTGAAAGAAGCAGATTTCATGAAAAGCCTTACTCCTAAAATAGATAAGTTTAGTACTACACAATGGTCAATGGACAATATGAGTATATGACTATCACTCTATCAGACTTTGTCTATATTTCACAAAACAGTGGTTAATCTGGAGTTGTGGAGGTTATAAAAAAAGCAATGTTACTTGAGGAAGTGATGTAATATTTCATATAATCAACATTCAACAGCCATACAAATGCAATGATACAATATCAGTATAATATGTCGATCTCATAAGCAACGCTGAATGGGGAATGAACCAACACCAAAACCGAATCAACAATCAAGTATTCAAATTTCAACCGAAGCTTGAAGCTTCTGTTCATTATCTCGCTCAGATGCTCATAGCTCACCTGCGGTCTTGCCGGTGCTGGAGGGAGGCGGTGTGGGAGGGAGGTGATGCCAGTGACGACGGTCGATGGAGGCCGGGCGCCGACGCTAGAGCCTGGAGGGAGGTGGCGCTGGAGGAGTGGAGGTGTGGACGGAGGCGTTGGATAGCTTGGGTCGAACGAACGACGAAGCGAACAATGAAGCGAACTAGGGTCTCGCCGGCGCTGGAGGGAGGTGGCAGGCCTACAAGCTAGGAGCCGGCGGCGCCGACCCTGCAGCTTGGATTGGAGAGAGGCTGCGCTAGAGGAGTGGATGCGTGGAGGTGGAGCCGTCAGCTGTGGAGGCATGGAGGGAGGCCGGAGGCGCTAGTCGCTGCCTCGCTGGAGTCACTAGATGGTTGACGAGCTAGGGTTAGCATTTAGCAAAATAGGAAGGGGTAGGACGAAGCTAGAAGCGAACAAGGGCGACTGGGCGAGGCCGTGTGTTGTGCGCGTGTTGGGTGAATGAGGGTGGCGGCTTCGTCTTTGTGGGCTAGGCCATTACCAGCCGCCTCGGGCTAGCTATGAAGCCTTGGGCTGGGCCACTATACATTTAATTTTTTGCAGCTCACATCGAAAAATTTTGCAGTACTAATTTTTAAGGGCCTCGGGCTACAGCCTACCTAGCCCGAGACCTAGATCCGCCCTTGGTGGGGAAAGGAGGAGTCCCCACGAGCTCATGGCAACGAGCATGGGCTCATAGCGCGCACATCCATCCCACGTCCACCAGCTCCACACCCATGTTATATCCCTTGACCAACGACAGTAGCCGTGACGTGAGATTCACTCGATTCAGAAAGAGAGTAGATAGAAAGGAGGAACAGAGGAAGAATAGAATGTTTTCTCTTTTCATAACTTAGTTTATCTCATACATATGACTCCTCTCTTATTCCTAGCCTCCACACACGCTTACAGATGGGCCCTACCAGGACGACACCACACACATGCAAGTGTTCGATACCAACACTATCCTCCTTTCACCGGCGCCTCACCGCCATGTGGGTCACCATCTCCTGCTGAGGTTGGCCTCATCGTGATAGCCCACCTCCTAGTCTCCGGTCGCCTCCTCGGCGACTCGCTAGCCCTTGCGCTCGTGCTGCTGCATGCCGCCTGCTGCATCCATGCGTCCCCCTGCCTCCGCTTTGTCGTCCACCACCTGCTTGACCACATTCCCCACCCCCCTCGCCTCCATGCCGCTGCCCGCTTCCGCCCGCCTTCCCTTGCGTTCCACCACTGCCTCACCCTCCGCGCGCGGCACTCGGCCTTCCTCCCACCTGCGCCTGCCCTCGCCGACGTTCTCAAATCCATCCCTAGCCGCGTCATGCACGCCCATGCGCTACGGCTCACCGCCCACGCCGAGTTCACTTGGTTCCTGGACAACACATTTATCACAATGTACTTTGCCTGTGGTGCCACTCGGCATGCACACATTGTGTTTGAGGGAATGCGTGACCGGGATGTCGTCTCATGGACCTCGCTCATCCCAGGGCTCATGTAAAATGGCAGCCCCTTGCAATGGCTGCACCTGTTTGCTGCAATGATGCGCTGTGACGTCTGCCCTGACTTTGTCCTGGTAGTCATTGTTTTGAAGGCGTACATGGAGCTCGATGACTTGCAGAGTGTGCAGCACAGCACATCTTTGATTTGGAGCAGTCCAATTCAGGGCACTATGTGCAGCTATCTAATATGTACGCATCCACGAGGATGTGGAGCCATGTTGCTGGTGTGCGGGTTACTATGAGAGAGAGGGGTGTCACCACGGTGATGGGATGCAGCTCCATCGAGGTCGATGAACAGATGCACACCTTCTGTGCCTGGGATCACTCGCACCCAAGGTCCACTGAGATATTCGCCTTACTCTGCCTTCTTTCGCCACCTCCAACTGGAGCTGGAGGGGGACATGAAAGTTGTCGAGCACCTTTTTATAGTTGGGCAAAATTGCTCATATGATCATGTCCTGTAATTCTTTCACTTAGCATATCAAAGTCAACTTGAATTCTGTTATTTGTACCCTGTTCCTGCAACGCAATTATGGTACAATTCATGACAAGCACTCAAACTAACAAAATAAACAAACATACTACTAGGTTACGAAAAATCTGCTGCATTCACCCCCCCACCCCCCAAAAAAAAATGTGGTACCAGTACCAACATTTTTCAAATGAGTAAAATAGGTTTGATACTTTATACAACATTTCCTCCCTCAATTTTGAACTAATGGGTGGTGTTTTTTGTAGCAGAGTTGACTGTGAGGGTTGATGCGAAGGGTGGGAGCTGCAGCGGCAGCGGCACAGACCAGCGACCAAACACGCCACGGTCAAAGCACTCCGCCACTGAGCAGCGCCGCCGCAGCAAGATCAATGACAGGTGAGGATTCCTGTACTCCCATAGTTTGTGCAGAAGATCACAGTTCATTAGTAGTGGCAGTGCAAAGTGCCAGCATGTTCTTCCACGGCAATTAAACATCTGAGGGATCACTTCAATTGTATTGGAGATATTTTTAGTTAGTCATAGATTCCAGTAACTTAAAACAGGTTCATGTGTAGAATATATGATTGTGTGCAGGACCTTTGATGCTATAGATTTAGTTTGATCGGTAGATATTTTCCTTGATGAGGAGAAGGTGCTGCTGAAATAGAATGGTTGCTCAGGAAACTTAGGAAAAATTTCTGGTGAATGGTACCTATTGGGATATTGTTAGTACCTATTAATTCCAGTGAATTTGAAAAGGAAAAAAAACTGATTGTTCCCCAATCAAATATTTTTAGTTGTTATTTGGGATTTTTGCCTTGCTTCAAGTGAATGCATTATCTAATATAAATTATTTAGTTAGGCAAGGCCTGTTAAATATATCTGCAATTGGGCAGAGATCTTGTGCTAGTTTCTGAAAGAGGCTAATGGGAAAGTTCATGTTTGACAAATCTCTTGTAACCCCTAGTTTTGTGAGTACATTGTCAGATCATGCTCACGATAGAACAACCAGAATAATTTTTGAGATTATAAAGGTTATCCGTATAAAGTTAGACAAATTTGTGTTTTGACAAATCATAGGTTAGGTACCTATGGAATGAGGGGCTTATATGAAATTATTTTCGAGTCCAGTTGTGAGCATGCAAACAAACACTGTGGCCTCACTGTAAATAACTGTTTTATTCTCGACATCATATTTACAGGTTTCAGATACTTAGAGAGCTGTTACCACACAGTGATCAAAAGAGAGACAAAGCAACATTTCTCTTAGAGGTAAGGCTCTCGACAGCATTCTATTTGATTCGATTTATCTCTCCCGTTTGATTACCTTGCTTCTTTCTTGACACTATGTGTAATGCAGGTTATTGAATATATACGATTCTTGCAAGAGAAAGTACAGAAATACGAGGCTTCATTCCCAGAATGGAACCAAGAAAATGCGAAGATACTTCCATGGGTATTTTCCCTCCAAACTTGCAATACGTTATTACTATTGTTATCAATTTAATTGTCAATTCTTGGCTGTCTGTACTCAACATAGTTTTACATTTTTGCAGTCAAACATGTATTTTCGGTCATTCTGGAAAAATGCACAGGTAACTTTTTGTTGCTAATAATGCATGTCATCTCCTAATGAACCTTAGATTGCATTAGAAGTTTCTCACGAGCCTCTTCCACATATATCCTTGCACTGCAGAGTAAAGGTCAGATCCCAGAAGATGCCCTGCCTGACCCTTCACAATTCATCAGAAATGGGTCCTCCCCTGGATTAAATTTCACAGGCAAACTTGATGATAATCACACCATGGTACCATCTGCAGCTGCCTCAGGGGCACAAGATCAGGTGGAAACTGATCACATAGCTAGTGTGTCCTACAGATCGGCAGAAACTCCAACAAATATTATGAGTATGATCAATGATCGACCTATGATTTTTCAATAGTTTCTGTGCTACTTTCTGAGTGTGGAAGCAGTATTGGTTATTCACGAATAAATCTCTTTTTATGTGTAGATAATGTTACATCCCAGTCCCAACCCCAATGGGCAGGTCCGTCTGGTGTGGATGACTGTGCAGTGAACAGTGACACGTTAAATGATCAGCAGTTGACAATCGATGAAGGAACAATCAGCTTGTCTAGCCAATATTCCCAAGAGTATGTTGTAAAAAATATCAGTCCCTTCTTTAGTATTATTTGTCCCTACTTTATTATCATAAGTCTTCTATGTTAATAGCTATGATAGTAGTTTTTTTTGTTGTTGTAATTTCGTTATGTACTTCAGGTTTCTTCACAGTGCTTGAGTTCAAATTGATCTCAATTATATACTCTATTATGTTCCTATTTTGGGCATAGAGATCATATCATTTTAGGAAATGGACAACTAAAATATTTCTCACCACTGCAAAAACAATGTACATTGATACATTTAGTTTTTTGCTTTGACTCATAACAGGTTACTTGATACGTTGACTCATGCCCTTCAAAGCTCGGGTATAGATTTGTCCCAAGCTAGCATCTCTGTGCAGATCAACCTGGGCAAGCGGGCTGTCAAGAGACATGCTGCTGGTGCGTCCTCCAGTTCTAAGGTGTGGAACTCTATCATAGGACCCAGATATTCATTTTAAAGATACCATGCCAGAAAGATTCAAATAAGTTCAATCATCTCTACGCTACCATTTCCACTTTCCGATGAACTGTGCAATGCAGTCGAATGTTTGACATTAGCTTATTCATGCTTAGTAGCGATTTGCATAGCCTTAAGGCCAGTGTCCCATACACACATTAAGCAGTGCTTGCAAATGCTCTGATCATTTTTCATCCACATCATTTATCTCTACAGCTTTCTAATTTGATATGGTGTGTTACATCTATGTAGGAACTTATCGATCCAGCATCTAATGACGAAACGGTAGGTCATCAGCTGACAATGTTGGGTGGCGGTGCTGAAGAATATCCACACGCAACGAAGCGCCATAAGCCGGGCAACACCTGACGGTGGCTCTCGCGTTGCATCCAAGACCGATCGATCATTCTTTCCTCCGTACCAGCTGGGGCATTCAGATTGCATGTACATTATGTCACCTGTGACGGCTTCGGGACGAACAAGACCTTGGTGTATTCTTTCATTTAATCACTTGACCACACTATTTATCGAAAAAACAAACGAAGAAGCTTCCATTGCGGATCGTGAAGCTGCCCTTGTACACAGGCTTCCGTTCATATGAGAAGTTTCTCCCCTGACAGTCAGTCCTCCGTTGTGACCTGTAAGATAACTCGATCAACTCTGCCTGCTAGGTAAAAGTCGTTCCGTTGGAGTATGTTGAGTGCACCATCTCGGTGGAGCTTATATGCTTTTCTCCGTTTCTACTATTTCTTCTCTTACGTCGTGTGCGATGAATTGTGCAAGCCGTTGTTGCCATGAAGGCTACCACTCAGGGATGACCTGACCTCCACCGTGGTCACGCCGTGCCGCTGCCCCGCCTTGCGGGTGTCTCTGAAGCCTGAGCCCTTCCGCCGCGGCCCATGCTGGTCGTGCGTGCCCTGCCAAGGCAGCATCTTTAGACCGTTGTTAGTATGCTTGTAATCCATGGTTTCATAATATTTCTCCACGGTCCACCGTACATACAGATTAAAAAAAAACACTAAATCTAAAATATAGTTAATAAGAAATGACTATATATACACATATTAAATGATACTTCGTTACCACTTAATCATCATTGCAATGGTAGAGAATGAAAATATTGCAACAACTACCCTCTAGATTTTCTGAACAGACAAATATATTGAAACGGACGGATACTCGTGAGGCTATGAACAAATATAGGGAGACGGTGGGGTTAGCACACTAGTTATCTGGGAATCATCATTCAGTAATCGATCACGTTTATTCAAAGTTGGACCTTGACTCTGTGACTCACTATACGGCGTAGTTGCCTGTTTGTTGACAGTAAATAGCCAAATACTGACGCAAACTTGGTGAAACGTAGCAGGATAAGACTTTTGGCATCGAGGTGGGAAGCAGAGCTAGAGTGGAAGCTAAGCTTGTGATATGATGGATGTCAACTTACACAAAGTCTTGGTACACGCAATCAGAGGCCGATGCAATCCATTATATTAGATTGTTAAATTAGTGCGAGTCTACTCTTATCCCTTCCGAAACGCACCACGGCACAGGCAAGTGGACGAAATCAAACCTGTGACCTGTCTTAAGAGGAAGTCCAAGCCAGAAGTCTTTCGAAAACCCTGTCTGTTGCCGATGTTCTTCCACACATCCTAACGCCGTCGTAATCGTGCGGATCCGCACTACGAAACGCACGACAAAGTGGCCGCCGCACTAGCACCATCTTTTCTGCCGTGCTGACCAAAACATCACGGGATATACTCTAAGATAATTATAGAAGTGATTATATTACTTCTATATTTATGATCTTTTAAATAATATGTTATTTAATCTCTTAAATAAATGACTTTCATATTAATTAATAAGTATGTGACTCGTTCGTGAAACTTTTTATTTATGTTTTTATGTTATTCTAAATTATCTCTGATATTATATCATTATGTGTGACAATTATTATTTACAAATTAACACATGTATTGATTGATGATCACGTTTCACGGATCATAGATATAGGATATCAAATCAATAATATGGACATATGTTAGAGATCGTGATGTTGGGTTGACCCACCATGAGACACTGCATGAATTGTTATATTTTTAAGTGTCATTAGTTGGTCTCATGCATAGTATATGTAGGATCCTTATACCTGAGATTGTCATTATTTTCTACATGTGTAATAGTTTACTTAGGGGATATCAAATACTACTCCATAACTGTATAGTCATAAAGGTAGCTTTCGGGTCTACTATAAAATATGCGGAGGAATATGAGCGATCAAGATGGAATTTGCCCCTCCTATATAACAGGAGAGATATCTCTGGATACCTCGATATGGTTGGATTAAGAAAGTGCATGACTATATCGAATGTAGTTGAAGAGTCAATCGCAACCGAGTAATCCACTACAGGTTTGAGTGAAGAATCGAGCTATTATAAGATGTCACTCTTTTCACTTTGAGTTCGATATGGTATTATGAGGCAAATGGATCGGTGTATAAGTATTATATAGGTTCGTCCGATATGATTTTTATATATATTTAAGGGTTGTTATGTCCTGATAGGACCGCTACCAATTTATGAACCAAAAAGGAGTTTTCAGCTCATGGCCAAATGTATATGAAACTATAGTGTCACACACTTAATGAGTTGGAACGATAAGAGTCCGGATGATAGTTTCTAAGTGGGATTCGATCTCTACTAGTATCGGATAAGGATCCGATTGAAGGCTATATAAAGAGAGGTACAGAGGCTAAGGGAGCTATTCGAAAACATACTCATCAAAACCTCAGCCGTCACCTCTCATAACTCCTGTCGTGTGCACTTATGCTAGTACATCGATGCACGGTGTTCCCTCCTTGAACGTGTAGACCTCGGTAGAGGCGTTGTTACGATTGCGGCGCTGATCGAGACGATCACGAGGAGGAGACGGTTGGCCAAAGGATGATCGACTGCTTTCACTATATTGACGTGCTTCTCGTTGAATCGATTGTTTCAACTCTATTTTCGCTGTACTACGCGTCTAGTGATAATAATCTGCGATCTCTTACTCGCATAGTCTTCTAGTTTACGTAGTAAAAAATTTTAATTTACGCTAGTGTAGTCTACCCATATCCCAACATCCGTGCTAGTGCTAGCTCCGACATGTGCTCCGCTCCATTGGAAACTCGCACATATGCCGGTGCGGTGACAGAGTAAGACTTGTTCTTTTTTTTTTGCTTTTGGTTTTTGTACTTTAGAAGTTAAAAAAATAAATATTGAAATGAAATAATTTTTGAAGCGAATTCTTCAAATAATTTTCTAAGTATAAGATTATATGTGCCATTTACGTTAGTATCTACGTGTTCACTGCTATGCCAAAATGTAGAGGTAAAAACCATCGATCGCTACCAAAGGAACATCTAAGCGGTTAAGCACAGAGACAGCTCCATAAAGAAGGCTGCGTAGAAGCCGATCTCGATGAAATTCTTACTCGCAACCGGACGAATTGCTCGCGTTCCGACGCTGGTACAAAGAAAGTCGCAATGTTCGTGGTAGTAGTAGAAGTACTGCTTGTTTTTTAATCTCTCCTTCGATACGAGTGATGCACTGATTACAGAAGGGATCATTCTTCGTTCGAACGCTACGCTTAAAGAAGACGATGACGGTCACTAGGACCGGCACGTGAAACCTGCTTCAGAAATTGGTTCATGTACTCATTATCTACTTAAGCTTCAGATCAACATGGAACAAAGAGTCTTGAAATAGTAGTACTTGGACAAAGACTTTTATTGCAATTCAGAAACAAACATCATGGATAGAAGTCATAGAACCAAACACCTCTATCGTGAACCCAATTACCCAAATGTACAACGGAAGAACTTTTCACTATCATCAATCAGTGTGTATACGCATCGCATGCAAGCTCAATTCAGAAACCAAAAAACTTAACTCATGTATCTTCTTCCAACTCATATGTTCATTTGTACAAAACAAAAATATATGTTGCTCATTTTGAAACAAAAAAACTGGTAAACTAGGTCAATCTGCAATTCTGCATCAAATAGGGGCCTAACAAAAGGAGGTTCTGATCTCTTATGCGCTGTTGATCAATACAACTGGACCTCCAATTATTGTCAATTCAATCAGACAAATAATCCATGCCAGTCCATGGCTCCGAAAGAATGTGTATATACGGCAGGCATCACAAAATGGATAGCTCGTCTGGTTGGTACAAACACTCATGAGGATTCGCGTAGAAGTAGTCCTCTTCCTTAGGTTTTTCAGGAATCACTTGCCTCCTAGATGGTGTGCCCATGCGGCTGTTATGTGATGCCTTCACAGCGGAGGAGAAATCAGTCCAGTTCAATGTGCCGTTTTTATACTGATCAACGAGCTCAACTATAAGTTTCCGATCTAGCAGTACCGTCTTCTTGAACCCCAAGTATCTGTGCTCATAAGAACAATAAGACGTGATCTCATCAGCAGTCGAATGAAAAGGGGGCAAAAAGTTTATTCAGATGCAAGATTGTGATACATCAGTTCTAGATTACAAACATAACTGTGGCTAAGAACGCAATATATATACAACAGCATACTTTCAGTTTCAGACAGGTGGTACTACTTTCATGAAATTGAAGCGGAGCAGTCATTGTAAAAGTTGGGATTTGGGAGCATCCCGCCCCTAGAAGAAGGTTGAGAACATTGAGATCATGTAGCATGACATGGTCAGCCATTTAGACCGGCAAATAGTACAGCCATAGGTACTAAATGTTCCTTGATTTTCATTCCAAGGGCCTAACTTATGTATTTGTGATAGTATAGCATAATATAGTTTTTTTTAAAGGATAGTCCATAACATGGAAGATAGTGTAGGCATAACAAGGGGGAAATGTTTCTCAAGCATAATATGGCAAAATTATCAAGCACAATGATAACTTGTAAGGATAACCATAACTATGAATTTATCAGCATTGAGAAAGTACTGTTAAAATGTCTGGAGTACTTGAGCTTGACAAAAGTACCTGCGATGACCTTCAACAACTTTTGCCATGTTACCGTCATAAGTGGGGATGAAAATATCACTCTCCAAGGATACCATATAATCCAGTGCTGCCATCTGGGAAGAATGGTTCTGGAAAAACCTGAGATCTGAAGGCAATAGTGTCTCTTTTCTTACCTGATCATCACCAAATGATAAAGAAATTTTAGAAACAAGACATAATAAGAATGTAGTAATAGCATTGAAGATGCTGAACTGACCACATTGGGATAAGCTGAGGTAAGAGCAGCCATTCTTCTTTGTCCACCATATATTTCACCAGCGGCAATGTATATTTGATAACTGCGATCAATTTCGAGTGCCTTTAATACCATTGCAGTCTCCTCCGGTGTTAATGGACACAGCCCATCTTTCCTCTTCGCATTAGAGTCAATCACTTTCTCTTTCCACCATGGGTAAGCATACCTTCCGAGTTTGAAACACAATTAGTTTGTTATAACAGATTAACAGGTTACAAAATTGCTTGAGAAAATTTTGGAGGGGAATTTAATACCTCATTCTCGTGAGCTCCTCAGCCTCCTCATCGCTGCAACCATGTGTGCACCCAGAGAAGGCAAGCATGTCCATCTCGTACCTCAAGTGAAGAACCACGAAGGGTCCATTCTGACGAAGAATTTGGACCACACGCCTTCCCAGCTCTTCTATTTTAGGGGTAAATCTCAATGCAGCAAAATTTACACGGCACCTCAGTTTCTGAATCTCCACGGGTAGGCCATTGTTTGCAAGCCGAGCATCAGTTTTGTTCAGATGAAGGACCTTGTACTTCCGTATCAGTGGTAGAATCTGTTTTCCCCAAATAAATATTTACAATCTTCCCCTGGTTTTGCATATGATATTCAGTTCATGATGATACATCATTGAAAAAGGGAGATGCAACCAAACCTGATTATGGTAATAGGATATATCAGACCAACTGACGGGCGGAATGGAGCGAAGATATCCCAGTTCAACTCTTCTTTTCAGCCTTGGAGGTAGCTCTTTCAGTATCCGGATCTCGTCTCTCAATGATGCTATGAAGTAGTCCACATCAAATATATCTTGGAACTCACTGTAACAAAAGCACCAGAAGAGGTTAAAACCAAGGCAACTCTTTAACTGAATTGCGGTAACTGCAGAAAGAAAATCTCACCTAGGATCAGCCCAAAATGAAGTTTTATCCAACTCTGGCACGATAAGAGTGACATTCAAGTATCTTGCGATCGTCACCATATCACAAATCTGATTCACGAAAAAGTAAGCGGTGGAACCTTCAGGCTTCAGTTTCAGTATTTTTGCGAGGAAAAATTAACTTTGCAAGAGATATATTCACACGCAGAACATACAGCAGCTCGCATCTGGTTAAGCCCACCGTTGCAGGAGACCATCAGATAGCCATTGTTCTTGTAGATTCCTGAACGTAGAACCGATCAAATCAAACGACTGGCCATGTTACTATGGATATCTTGAAATAGTAGAAAAACTCGCAGAATTAATACATGAACTGATTAATCGAATCATGCAACATAATTAATCCGGCATGAACGTGGGCATGGACTGGAAACAATCCCTTCAAACTATTCATAAATCCGCCAAAACGGAAATGCTAAACCAATCAAAATCTTCGAAAAGAATTTTAAAAAGGTAAAAATGGAAGGAGAAAAATGTGTTGATGAAAGCTCAAATATTCCTACCAAAGATAGAAGGGAAGCCTAATGCTCCAATATTCCTAACCAAAGAATGAAAGAAAAGAGAAGCCAAGAACCAAGAAACGACCAACTTACTCTTCGGCGGTAGCACGACTGCGGCCGCTGCCGCCCTCTCGCCGGCCGCCGCCTCCGACGGCCGCTGCACGACGACGAGCGGCTGAGTGAGGCAGCCGGACCACCTCCCCAGCACGCTCGACGCCAACAGCGCCCCGTGGGCCGCGAGAAGTACCACGCACGTCCAGAGTAGCACGGTGGTGCTCGCGCGCGCCGCCCACAGCCTCACCTGCGCCGCCTGCCGCGCCTTTTCGGCCTTCCCGCCCCTGCGCATCTCATCCGACGCGCGCCGCAACACACGCACCCAAGGATTGCGCCGCCCTCCTCGCCGCCTAAATGGTAAGCACTATCCGGACCGGAAGGTTCTTGTAATCTTGCGTCGAGTGATCAAAGCTTAGCCCCTCTCTATTTCTCTCTCTGTGCGCTTATTGCCTTCCTAATTCTTGGCTTCTTGCCAAAACCTGTGCGCGGGTGACGTGTCCGTACGGGCGCCGCGGCCACCGGCGGCGAGGAGGAGGCGACGCGAGGCGCGTGTCAAAGCGTGCGTGCGTTACCAGGTTGGCTTATTTGTATGCACACGGCAACACGGGGGATGTCCGTACAGAATCAGAAGGTCTGCGTGAGCAGGGACTATGGACCGGTGGAAGAGGACTAGCGGGTGGGCCCGTGGCGTCAGAGGAGGAGTTGAGTGGGTATGATTGGGTTTGGTGCATGAGGGGGTGTAGGAGGATTCTAGGAGTTGGGTCATGTTGGCACAGCACTGGTCCAAGCCAGCATAGTCATCCTGTCATGTGACACGATTCGACTCTGGCGATGCCTAGGCACAGCCCAAGGCACGACGACCATCGTCGTGCCATGTTGACCCAGGCATAGCCCTATTGTTGAAGAAGAAGAGGAGTAGGGGATTTAGAGGCGATGATAGGTCAATGGCAATGAAAGGGACGTCGATAACAGCGGCTAACTTGAAGTCCCCCAGATTCCCCACCAACATGCTTTTCTTCGGTTCCCACGACACCGTGAGAATCGGTGCCATCACCGCCGCAGCAACAGTTGTCAAAGCCACAGGTAACACAGCCGACTCCGGGACCGATAGCTGGAGTTGCGGCCGTTGTGGAGATGGCAAGAATAGTGGCCCTGCGATGGCTACTCGGCTGTAACAGAGTGACTTTGTCGCCGCCGTTGGCTCTGGGTCATCGACGAGGTGCGTCGGGCAGCATCAGGCTTTTTGGGTCATACCGACCCAAGCATGGTCCATTAGAGCGTGCTGTGCCGTACCACCCGATGTGCCCGATTCTCAGGCCTAGCTCGACCCCAGTAGTTCATGTCGTGCTTGGGCCATGCCATGCTGACCAGGCCTCGGGCTGGCCCAATTCCCAGGACTAGCTTAGTGCCACTGGCATATGGGGTAGGCTTAGACTTCAGCCCCACATGTCGGAAATGCACTTAACATGGAGAGATTCTTAAATGGGAATAGGAATGTGTGGTTGGTGAGGATTAAATAATCTACTAAATACAACTTTAATAATCAATTAAGGTCTTAGATCAACATGGCATGGGCATAGGAATGCATAGTTCAGAGCGCTCGCCTTCCTTTTCTTCTCGACTGACTTTACTAGTTCGGAACTGGTAGGACTGGTTGAACCATTTGTGCCTTCCAACTAGATGTTCTCACCTAGAGTAACGTCCTTGGTTGGCTCCTCCTCGGAGTGATCGGAGATTACCTCTCCGATCACCTGCACCCCCTCAGAGGGCCGGGCTTCTTCGACCACCAAAGCATTTGTCTCCGCTAGTGTTGTTAAAGTCTTGGGGGTGATCACCAGGTTCCAGACCTTTTCGGTCCCTACCACCTTAGTGCTCACGATCAACGGACCTACTACCACTGTAGGCTCCATTGTCATGACTCCACTGATCAATGGCTCCACCTCCGCTCACATCGTCTCATCAATAGTGATAAGCTCAGTGGCGAATCCCTTCATCCAAGAAATGTATTTCCGATGGTGTAATTTGTTCATTCTTCGTACAAGAGAAGGAGTAGATTTGTAAGAAAAGCTCTTAGAATCGTAGTAAAAACCTACCTCCGAGGGGATTTTTGCCTTCTCCTCAAGCATTCGGATGGTCAAAGGACCATGAGACGGTCCTGACGCTCCATATGACTTCTTGATAAGTTGTCGCCTCTTGGGAGTTGGGGCGACTTTCTATACGCTAGCCTACGGCTTAGAGCCACCCATCCTTGTCAATTGCATGTACCAAGAATATTACAATATACTGGTTAGAAAAGTAAAACTTAGGTGAAGAGTATCTTTGGTTACCTTAAGCCTTTTGATCCTATCCTCCGAAGAGGTAACCGCTAGGATCAAGGAACTCTCTCCTTCTATTTAGGTTCCCCTTCAAAGATTGCTTTCACCCTTTCCTTATCTCGGAAGGGGATAAGACCACAAAAACAAAAAATAAGAGAACTTCGAATAAGAAGAAGTACACCAAATGAAGAATGATTCAACTAATTGGAATACTCGATGCTTACTTTTCAAGGATTCCCTGGTTGAAACTTTTGCGCCTTCATACCATGGTATGATATGGTTGCATGACATCAAGGGACTAATCTGGCACATGGTGAAGTCCCTCATCATGTGCCACGAAGTTAGCCTTTTGTCCTTCAGATACATGATGGGCTCAACCCATCGTTGTATCTTTCCCTTCTTGGGAGAGGACTTCTACTCCGTGCTCTCCACTGCTATCCTTCATGCGAAAGACATGCTATCTTCTTTGTTGACTATCATGTAAAACCAGCGTTTCTTTCATGATTACTAAGAAGACTTAGAGTACATTGTGATGTACTCCCTTGTCTTTCCATCGTGAAGACATAGAGAGTATTTTTTGGGTGATGTCGCTACTTTCTCCACTCTCCCGGTCATCTTGCAGTAGTATATGAAGAATTCCAAATTCGTCAAAATCCCCATATATGCCTCATGCAGGTAGACAAAGATGCTGAGGATTGCGATCGAGTTGGGAGCAAGGTTCACCAACTCGATACCATAAAACTCGAGCACCTCAGATAGGAGGGAATGTGTCAGTAGTTGAAATTCGCATTCCACATACACCCAAAAAAATAGAAATCTCGTTGTCATCGTTGCTCAGAAAGTTATCCCCCATCGTCGATTTCTAGGGGAACAAAACTTTATCAAAAATTAATCCCGCATCCTCCAAGGTCTTCAACCTCTTCGACCCCAACTCGAACCTAGGCTATTCGGTGATCAATTCACACATTTTTGATTGGCATGGTTAAGATCTAAGAGAAGATTGAAGCGATTCAGAGCCAAAGTCAAAGAACACTAGGATAGGAGGCAGAGAAGATTGAAGAATGAGAAAATTTTTCTCTGATAAAATATTTCTCTAAAAACTGTGAAACCAACAGGTACCGTACTAATTTTTATAAGATTTTTTCCCAACTACCCAAGGTAGTGATTATGAGGTTTGTACCTAACGGGCAGAAAATCTTTTAATTTTGCTTTTTGAACCTTAAATGAACAAAAACTTCTTCTTTACTCTTACTAAAGAATATTTCCCAACTTGTATTCCAGTTAGAAAAATTCAAGTTATGAATTCACTTAAAATTCAGGAGCTAGCTAATGAGTATTAAATAATTTATTAAATATGGTTTTAATAGTCAATTAATGCCTTAGACCAATGTGGTCGTGAACTACCAAATGCTACATAGCTCAAGTGCCCCTGGTCGGAGAGTCACTACTCATTCACTTGATTAGTCACCACTCAGAGATCTTACGAACTAGTATATGAGCCCACCTCTAGGCAATTCCTCGCATGTAGTAGGATAAAGCACATGCTTTATCTTCCTCATAACCGCGCGTTGACTTGGACTTACATCTTAGATGACAACCGCCTTGTGGATAACCCCATGATTTTCTTCCACTAACAATAATTGAAGAATTATTGTTAGGTTTTTCTTGTTGACAGCAATCGTTTGCTCAATCGGACGTGATGAATTGATAAGAAGCCTACCCACGTGGACAATTGACACCTCTTTAGCACTATTTAAAGTTTGACAAGAGAAAACAGAGGAAGACATGGACAATTCTAGAGAATTAAAGAAGATCTCTCGACTGGATAGTGGTCCTAAGCCTAATAGCATCCCCTTTATAATCTCTTATCGAAAGCATCTTGTAATCAGTTGATAGTAATAAAGACAGTCTTCATTCTCCTTTTAAATCCTTCTGTGGAATTTTTTAATAATCTATTTTTATTCTGAATTGCAATAATATACCTACATTTTTTACAGTAATAACATTTGTCGTCAACGGTTAGGCGACATAGGCTAGTCGCCCAACCGTTGGATGAGACGTGGTTAAGTTACCCAACGATTGGGCAATTTAAAATAATAATAATAATATTTAATTAATCTAATGAAAATAATTATGGGGGAGTAAATGACCATTCTTGTAGGTAATAAATTTAGTAAATCTTGTTTGTATGTTATTATTATTTTTTTTAAAAAAAAGGGCATACAATGTTGGTTAGTCCATTCATGATTTTCATAGATTTTTAAGGGTACGAAATCTTTTAGACTCACAATAACATTTTGTGATCGTCGTATGTGTCCGTTCATGATTTTCGTAGATTCTTAAGGGTATGAAATTTTTTAGACTCGTAATAACATTTTGTGATCGTCATATGTTATTGTAGTGCGGTAAATTTCTGAAGAATTTTGTGAGGACGATTGAGGTCACAATGATTCATAAGTATGAAGGTAAGTGATATTGTGATGCATGAGAGAATTCATACACAATCATGCCATAGTAACTACGAAGTAAAATATATACACAACAAATGCAAGTACAAAAAGGCCCTTACGCGTCACCCGCCACACCACCCGTAGCACCTCCTCTATCATTGCCACGTCCCACCCCCAGTCAGTGCCCACCGATACAGCCTCGCTTGGCCTTCCTCAGGGCGGAGTGTTGGCGCCCTCACAGGGTGAGGCAGTCAGGAGCCCTACTAACCTGTGCTCCCAAGGCCGAAGTGTACGCACGTGCCCACCCTGACCCTCCAGCCTGGCTCAGTGGCAGTGGCGGCGGTGCTTGTGGGTAGCCACGTGCCCACCCTAACCATCCAAGTTGGTCAGCCACTAGCGAAGCACATGGATGGATGTGGCCCTACGAGGCCTCCTACTTGAGCTGTAGGGCGTGGCAGCCTCGGCATACGCATCGACATTGCTACCTCCAGGAGCATTCTATATGACGTACCGTGAGGGACAAGTTTTGCGCCAAGTGTACATGGTACGCATTGATCAGTGCTGGTACATGAGTAGGGGAGGGTCAACGACATGCACCAGCCTGGTGCATGTCTATGGAGCGTACCAACTTAAGTACTTGTCATACGCACTTGGGTCATATGGTGTGGCCTCCTGCATGAAGTCCTTGAGGGTCTCCGCCCACTCCTCCACTCACTACGCCATCTTTTCCGCATGGCTCATCCTGTTGCCACCCTTTCTGTTATGCCTGCGAAATGTACCACTCCAATTAGAAGGCATCATAATAGAATTCAAAACAATTTAGAGACATGTGTTGTGTGTAACTTACACATGGACTGAGTTAGACACCCAGCACTTGACGGGGACTGGAACAACTTGGCGGAGGCCGAACTGATGCATCACCCTATGCACCATGTAGTCCTCGATAAACACTTTGAAGACAAGCGTCTTTTGCGTCAGTCAGTATGCCTAGTCGCGCCAACACAGTGAGGACAGCCCCTTGGGAGCGTGGGCCTCCATCTCCTGGGTTGAGTATGGCTCCTAGCGCACATCGTCAGCGGTGAGGCAGTCGAGGTGCTCAACGAAGCTATCGTACACACAGGTGACCGGTAGGTATGCAAACTGTGCCTGCGAGCCAGAACAGTGGTCACAAAGGATGACCAGTAATACATGTATAGTAAAGATTTATGAGAGTATGTAGTCGTCTATGGCATCAAAGAGACCCTACGGTTGACCAATCCACAGCACCCCTATGGTACATATTTGCGCGGTACAGACCGCTGTTGAGCAGCATCGACCATCCAAGAGAGAAGTGCTCGAATGACCACAGCTACAACAGAGGGGGTAGCCTGTGAGGACAAAGGTTAGCCTCGTCCTACAGCAAGCATCGCACATATTGTGGTACATCACAGCAAGTACGGTTGATCTCCAGCTAATGTTCACCTCCTCCCCATCGGCGCTGGCCTTCGCATACCATACGAGGTGGGTGTTGACGGAGTCACCGTGGCTACTGATAAATAGTACCCAGCCAAACAGCCACAACAAGTATGCCTTGAGGTGCCGTGACACCCAGTACTCGTCGGCCTCTGGGTCATCCGCTTGACCTATGCATAAATGAAATATTAGAAAGCCTGTCATATGGCAAGGATAGTGTATCACTAAACAGGGAAATGGATAGCATATGTACCTAGAACTGTGAAAGCCACCGTATAAGCGGGCCATGCTTCTGTTGCACTGGGAAGACATAGTACGCTGCCGTGGCCTTCTGTTGGCAGGTGTGTCCAATAGGGAGGCAGCCTCTCATGCGATGGGCAGGCCGAGCAGCAACACGACGTCCTGCAGAGTGAGTGCCATCTCCTTGAATGAGATGTGGAAGGTGTGCGTCTCGGACCACCACAGTCTACCAAAGCTGTCAGCACCGACTAGTCAAACGGGAACCATCGTGACCACTCTGGGCCAGCTTGGACCTCCCCGTCATCGTCGTCCTCTTCGGTGGCCTCCACCATCTGCACAAGAGGTAGAAGGCCGGCATCACTCAGCTTGCAAAGTACAAAGAAGTCAGTACATAACGAAAATATCATAAAAAGATATACCATAGTTTATAGACAAACATATCTCTCTAGCGTGGGTCAAGTTTCTAAGTCCGTTGGGGTGTCCGCGTATGGACCATCCCCAACTAGGGCGCCTTGACCCCAACACGACGACTCGCACAGTGGTACGCATCGACGTGCCGGTTTAGCAAGCCGAAAGGCCAGTCTGAACCACCAAGATCATGAGCCATACCTACAATTCAATTTGAAGTTAGCAATTACAACACCATTAGTGGTTTAATTATTTATAGCGTAGCTCCAAAAATTCTGAAAATTTACTTGCATTCTTGCATAAACTGTATATTCATCAACATATATAGCCATAGCCACATTTCGGTATTAGGGTTTATAGTTTCAGGGTTTAGAGTTAAGGGTTAGGGTATGTGGAACCAGCAGGTTAGGGTTGGAGTTAGTGTATAGCCATAGCGGTATTACAACTATTAATAACTAAATTGGCATTAGTTCTACGACTATACTATTTACAATTATTAACAATATACGACGTACAAAACACAACTATACATCAAATAATTTTAATTGCTAACCTACATTTGTTTCAAAATTACACATCTAATGATTTTAGTTGTTATCATATCATGTTTCAGAAGTAAATGTATAAAAAATATAGGGACTGACCGTCATCGATGCACAGATCTATCCTACTCTCTTCCCCTCCCTCTTCTCTCCTCCTCCTCTTGTCCCTCCTCTCCTCTTCTCGCTTCTCCTCCTCCTTTCCTCTCTTTCTCTTCTCCCCTTCCTCTCTTTCCTCTCAGGCGAAATGAGAGCACGCGCTCGGCCGACCGCGTGCGCCTGGGGGTAACCCCTTAGTCGCTTAACAGTTGAGTGACAGTTGAACGATTGGGCAAATTGGCCATGTGTTGCCTAGTGATTGGGCAGCTGTCCAAGTCGCCTAACCGTGGAGCGACATATGGTGAAAAATGTAAAAATTATAAATATAATACTATAATTTAAAATAAAAATATATTATTAAAAAAATTCTGTGTGAGGGTATACCCTTAGTCGTCTAACGATTGGGCAACTAGGGGATTGTCGCCCAACCGTTGGGCGACTAGAGGCCTTATCATCTAACCGTTGGGCAACAAGGACTATTCGCCTAACAGTTGGGTACTTGGCCACGTGTTACTCAAGGGTTGGACGATTAGCCCAAGTCTTCCAAATATAGAATGAAATGTGGTCCAAATTATAAAAAAAACAAAGCAGGTATAATTCTGTAATTCAGAATAAAAAAATAGGTTATTAAAAAATTCTCCTTCTGTAAGATTTGGTTTTTCTTATAATTCATATGTGATGGTAATGCAGTAGCTAAGGATGGAGGAAAATGGAAATGTGATATGGAAGGATAAGTATGGTCTCTTCTGCGAGAAACCATCCGAGACTTCAAGCGCCTCGAACGAGCAAGCTCATCTCATCTCATGAGAAGTTGCTAAATTATGGTATTGTTGATAAGAATTGGTAACCATTTGGTTTGTTACCCAAAAATAAAAACTTGTCAAGATTCTATTCACATAGCATTAGGGGACGGTCATATTGGCTTTTGTGATAGCTTTTGGTTGAATAAATAATAGTGCAAGAAAGAGATGGCTTTTAGAATGAAGGAGACGGGCAGTAGAAAAAGTGAGGGAGAGATCCGTATGCATGACGGAAGCGAGAGAAGTGGAATGTATGATACACCTGTGATCTCTTGCTTTATCCCCGAAGTAAAACAATAGTGAGAGGAGTAAAAAAGCCGTTTTAAGAACCCAAGTGTTCATGTTAACTTTTGTCTTTTCTAAATTAAAGCTAGAAGCAAAACTCAATATAAACATGATTTTAGTTTGCCCTGCCATTTAAGTGACTGGTTTGAAACAAGTGATTTGCTAAATTTTGGTAACCTTGAGCGGAATCAGCAAACATGTGTGGTTGGTTACCAAAATTGTCGAAGATTCTATTAACGTGAACATCAGCTTTAACATATGTTAGATTGCAAATCACCATCTTAGATCAAGAGAGAGATTAGCGTTTGAAAAAACCTACCTAGATCTCATCCATGACACAATCAGACAGCTTTCGATTTCCCGCTTCCAAGTTTCCAACAATAGATTATGAATTGGATGGCTCTCAAATCGACTTGTCCAGTTAGGTAATTAAACATCCAATCGAACACTATTGCAGCAGTCTTGCCCCCCAATCCTAATGGACACTAGCAACGTAAGCACGGCGCCACACCACGCTAGCTACCGTGTGGACCAAAGTAAAAGAGACAAAAATTCGCAGTAAAAGAAGAGCAAATGGGCTTTATCGTAAAAACCTAAGGGCCTTTTCGAAAGAATCAAGGGTCTGCACGTAATTACTTGAAACCGCAGGACGTTATCCAGTAAAAGGAGAGTGGAGATGTTTTTTCGTAAAAAACCGAGAACCTTTTTTGTAAAAACCGAGGACCTATATATAATTATAAAAACATATATTTTTTAAAAAAAAACGGACACGTGGACACGATGGGGGGGTGTGAATCCCCCCATCTTTGTATATGGTATGATTAAGGAACTAACGTAGACCATAGCAACCGGTTGGAGCCAAATCACAGTGAAACAATTGGTTGCTATCGATACAGTGAAACAATTGGTTACAATGGATAAGATTTACCAACGTTGTAACCGTTACCAAAAGATATATTCTGATACGTACTCCTCCGGCTGTGAGCAGGGGTAGCCTCTGAGAGCGGAGAATATTACGCAAGCGTGGAATACTACTCTAAGAGCAGGGTTAGCAGGTGAAGCTGTTTGCGAATTGTGATGATGTCGATATATGAAGAACGTAGATATCTCCACCAAGGGGTTGCCTACCTCTGTTTTTATGGAGTTTAGATCCAGTCTGAACATCCGTATTGCCAACACTCAGACTGCGGGGGCATGTTAGCCTGATCTTTTGGTTACCGAACGCCTCACCTCCTCGTGCTTTGTGCTTGACCTCTTGAGTTCAGATTAATCTTGTGTTGTGTTCATATTAGTCGTGTGTTCCCATTAGCCATTCTATGCTATAAATATGTGTAACTCTTTATGACTTGAATCAATAAATTACATTGTGCGATTGCCCCAAATATTCCACGCTCGCGTAATATTCTCCGTTCTCATAGTATCAGAGCGGTACCGCTCCTGAGCCATCGCCTCCACAGCTTCCACCACGCCGCCCTTGGGAGATGATATCATCTCCATGATCTCTCCTAGGGGCTGTGCAATCCATAGTTTAAGTCGTGTCGCTGATCATTCGATCAGTTACCAATTAGAATTTTTTTGATCATTTTTACATCGGATTTTCTCTACTTTTTTCAATCATAGATCGATTTGCATCGCTCTACCGACCCATCGATGTTCCTCGACTTTGGACTTCACCGCCTTGGTTTTGATCCCTCTGGTGCCTCCTCTTCTCCAATAACGCCATGGCATGACGCGGCGTGCTTATCGACATGTCCCTCCTCTACGGCCTTTCGAGTGCCCCGTTTACCGTCGGCATCATGCCAGATCATCATCGCTGGCCCGTCGTCCACGAGCACTTGCCGTCGCACCACTAAAAGCGTGTCGCCCTCGATCATGTCCACGTTCTTCATGTACCGAAGCCATCACAGTTCGCAGATATCTTCACCAAGAGGTTGCCTACCTCTGTCTTCATGGAGTTCAGATCCAGCCTAAACGTTCACATTGCCGACGCTCAGACTGCGGGGGCGTGTTAGCCTGACCCTTTAGTTATGGAACGCCTCGTTTCTTCGTACTTTGTGCTCAACCTTTTGAGTTCATTTTTAATTTTATTTTATGTTCACATTTATCTTGTGTTAACATTAATCATGTGTTCTCATTAGCCATACTAGATTTTATATATATATATATCCTTTATAACTTATATCAAAGAATTATATAACGTGATTATTCTAAATATTTCATGCACTCAGCCTCAGTAATCACATCAAAAGACGTCGAGCGATAGCGACCAACACGGCGTCTTCACCAAACAAAAACGGTGGCCTACAATACCAATACATGACACTACACCCTGGAGCTGGAAGTAAGCGCACAGGAGAAGCAAAGTAGCTTGTACCCGTCACAAAGATATGCAACCAACGACGCAATAGAGTTGTTCCATATCCAATCTAAAAAAAAGTTCCGTGCCCTCTAGAATCGTCAAATAAAATGTGCCAATCGCGAGTGCATGACAAATCATGCAATCAAGTGAAGCACGGAGTAGATCGGCACTCAAAAACTGGAGGCAATAAGAGGCCATTCATCGCATTCTCCAAACGAGTCATGATTGAACTGGAGCATCAACCAGCGCACCCATGGTGGAGCCCATGGAGCACGCCTAGCCTAGTAGTCCCTCCCATTTTTTTTTTGTTAAATTTCCATCAAGGATGAATCTCAAAAATATACTCCATCATGTACTACATGATCGCAAATGCAGAAAGAGTGAAAGATCTTACATCGAGATGGATAGTTTCTGGAAAATAAATATGTAGTGACCTAAAAAAATGTAAAGATCAAGATGGAGTATGGAAATGAGAGCTCTATAACAAAACATTTCACAGTTTGATTAATACTATGATTTTGTAGCATTTTGCATGTATTTTGATTTAGTTTTCGAGCAGTTGGCTAGAACACCTGTAGCACAGAGTTTCTTTATAGGCAAGTTAGCACAGCACTCAGCAGTGGTACACACAACCACATCAACAAATGAATAGAGAATGACATTGCAGCAGTGTGGACTTAAAAGAAGGATATGGATGTAACTATAAGCTCACATGACCAAGGCCTCGCTTGTTTCAGCTTCTAGCTTTAGCTTTTTTTCATTATTCAGTAATTCGTCTTTTTCTAATTTTTTTTAGATTTTTTAAGCTTTTTTGCATTTTTCTTTTTTTTCCCGTGTTCCTTTGCATTGTTCATGATGGGCTAACAAATTTTTTTCTATTTTTATATTTTTTAAATTTTAATTATGCCCAAAAAACTAAATCAGCTACAGTAAAAAAAGCCAACTACAGTAAAATTTCAATCAAAAACCAAAAATCATCGTTAAAACGATCACCCTCAAAACAAGGACAACTTGAATTGAACAATTTAGGCCTTGAGATTTGTTAAGCGTTAGAATCCTGTAGCCATGACAGTTGTTTCACGGACCCACATGCACCGGCTGGTACTTATTGAAGAATGCACCGTGCACTACAAGCCTAAATAATTACATCACTATGGAAAGCTGAATCTTAAACCTGGAAAGTTGAATCTTAAACTAGGATAAGCTCAGAGAAATGTGCTCAATACGTTTTAACAAGTCATCACTTGCTTTGCATTATTGCATTGGCTGTATGTATCATAGAAACAGGAACTCAAAAATGTAAAAAAAAAAATGTATACATGAATGTTACATGCAAGCTGATCACAATTTAAGGAGGCCTAAAAACACACGATCTCATTTAGAGGAGCTAAAAATAAGAAAGCTACATACACTAACCTGATACCTGAGTTATAAGCATTATTTGATTAATAGGTCCATTTCTAGCACCATTAGCATCTCAACTAGCATGATTTATCATGCTAGAGCCAAATTGATCATAATTCATGATGATTGATCTCCTACGAAGAAAAAGACTGGCTTGATACAAACAATAATATATAACCAAATCATTTATAGCTGAGAATTGCTAGACAATGATGATAATGTTAAGGATATAGAGTTTGTATTCTATTCCTTATATGTATTTCTTATCTCTATATAACATATTTTTTTGTACTATATATATATATATATATATATTACCTATTGGGCCTTATGAATTGATACATACAATATTCACAAGCCACAATAAAGTTATATTTTAATGAGATTTTTTGTTTATTGTGGCTGCTCTCTTGATTACAAACTGCTTTGTATTTATGTACAAAAGAAATCCTAGAAAAACTAAACAATCAAGTACGCTGTGTATGGAGCTTTCACAAAAAATTTGTAATGTTTGCACCTCATTTTTTGCATTAAAAAATCCTACAAACAATTCATTCGTGTGAATTTTTGAGAAATATTTAGAATGAATAAAAATAAAAAAATAGACAATCAAGTACGCTATGTCAGGAGACTTTACATAAAATTTTGTAATTTTTTAAATTTATTTGTGATATTTAAAAATTCAAACAAATATTATATATAAATAAGTAATTAAGGTTACTAATTAAGCAGAGCATGGTGGTTGTGCCTAATAGGGGCAGCCACACGATGGCTGTACGGCCTTCGTGCGACCGCCTGATTTTCATGCAACAAAGGCCATATGTCATCCACTCTAGGTTGCCACACAACCACTGTGCGTCAGAGGTCACGTGCCCCCTAGGCTACTATATGGTTATCGTACGCCAAATACGATATTTTTATTAATTCAACGTGATAACTGCTATTCTTGTAGTTCAGATACTGCTAAAAGTGACAAAAAAACTCTGCTCTATCCAGTAGGTATCAAATGGGCCAGGAATCCATTCACAAGTATTATCTTATACAGAAATGTAATTCCTGAGGTGCTCGACACGTAGGCCTCGGAATGTTGGATGTTGACCTGACTGCAAACTTTTATTCTCATCCAAAAACAAAAGGCTAATTCATATGTTGGCGTGCTGTAATAGAACCGGTCCACCACCCCACGTAGCAGTACTAGCCAGGTACCAGTAATAGTGAAGTAGCAGACTAGCATCCAGCCATTTCGCGGGTCACGACGGTGCGTGTAGAACCGGTCCACCATCCCCCGTAGCTCGAACACCGAAGGCCGTCCCCTCGCCGCCGGTGGAGAAGATGGCCGAGAAGCCGGTCGGCCCCACCCCAAGAACGAGGATCCGAGGCGGGCTTGCCGCCTCCGCTCCCTCCTGGAGGTCTCGCTTCACTCGATCTGCATTTTTGCCTCGGTTTCGTTTGAATTTCTTTTCCAAGTTGTTTTAGCCGTTCTTTCGGTGTCTCTTGATGCAGGAGGGTGGGTTCGATGTCGTACACGGCGACTCCAAATCAGGCCAAGAAGGTGAGTTCTCCTTGATCCCTTGTTTAAATTTCTGCGACATTTTTCCCCTGAGCTTTTTAGCATTTGAAATCACTTCTTTGTTCTGTTCGGTAAATGGTGGGTTCTTGCGTTCAAAGTTTGAAACTTTTTTTGGTGCCAAGGAGTGTTGCATTGTGGTGCAAAAGCTGGTGCGAGTCGACACCGGGCAATGCTTTGGTGAATTGAAGAGGGGAATTGTCCATAAGTAGTGCCCACTGCACTTACCTAAAATGTGTGCCTGTTACTCCTGACTAGTGGTTAATCTCTACCAACATCTCCATTTGCAGGTTTCGGACCCAAAGGTTGTGAAGGCAACCAGAACCACACCGGCCAAGAAGCGGCAACAGCTGGATCAGGCGCAGAAGCAGAGAGAAGAGCTCGCTGCTTTGCAAGAGCAGCTTAGTGGCCTGCAAAAGAAACTGCTTGAGAAAGATGAAGCTCTAAGGTCCGTGGGGAACTTGATTGGCCGGATTAGTGTGGCAAATGCTGCGGTTGATGAATTGAGAGGCCAACTTTCTGAGAAGGAATCGCTGATGGAATCTACTGGTTCGGAGTTGCATGGTGCAAAGGTGAATTTGGATTTGGTTGATAGTTTTGGTATTGCACTGCATTTTTACATCGTTAAAGCACTATTAATGCATAACCAGTAACACAGTGCCTTCATTGATTCATTCAAGAAAACACTAGCCTAGCTACCACATTATTGTCTATCAAAATTTAACACCAATGATCGCGATTGCTGAATGGCATAGGACTTGTGTCTTACAGTTGCATTACCTCTGACTATAGGGCACTATAATTATCTAGAGGACAAAATTTGTCTCAACTTTTACGCTGTATGGTTTTGATAAAGAAGGTGATGTAGCCCAGGTAACATCTTATTTAAAACAGTTGATCAGAAAATGACGCCATTAGATATTTAGTTGCACGTTGTCTTTCGTAAGCCCATAATGATCATACTTTAGTTAGTCCATCCTTGTATCATCAATTATATTCACGTTGAACTGCACTGAAGAAAGAAACCTATGATGTGCTGATTTGAGGTTCTAACTACGCTGCTGCTTGGCATTCAATGCTGGTGTTCCATGGGTGCAAAAAATGCAAATGCAAGCTTGAATCGGTCTCTACTTGCATATTTCTACTTGATTAGAAATATATGTTTCCATCACTGTGTTTCAGTGTCATGTTAAAGATGCCTATGCCTTTCCTGAGTTTTTGTAAATGTTAATTGATAAGACTTGAAATAAAAAGAAAAAAGATGTCCAACAAACTATGAGAATATGAAGTTTGCTACTTCTGAATTGTGTATTCATGCTTGTTTGTGTCACAAGATAGATTGCTAACCGTGTAATGTAAAGCATCATGTGGAACCACCTTCACACCCTTTATTTCTGTGTCATAATTAATATGTACTAAACAGCACTGCTAATCAGGGAACAAAAAACCAGCGGTTACCAGCCGGTAACCGGAAAAACCGGTGGGAACCGGGAATATAAAAATCGGCCTGGTTACTTTTAACTTTATGGCTGCATAATGTATTTTCTTGGTTGGTTTACGCATTTTTGGTGCTAGATTGCGTATTATATGAGTTAAATATGCTTTAATTATTATACTCCCAACTCAAATTCAAATTTTTGGGCGTTTTTTCTGGTTTTTAACTTTTTGGGCGGTAACTGTTCCAGTTACTGATGTTAAAACAGCCCCAATTCAAACTTTAGCTTTCAAATTTCAACTATTTTTTTCCTGTTACCGTTACCAGCCTCCAGCCGGGAACACAACCAGTAACAGCTTTTCTATCCCTGCTGCTAATTACTTGTTGATTACCTGTTATTTATTGTAGATTATGTTGGCAGAGAAGCAAGCAGCACTGGAGAAGCTAGAATGGGAGGCGAAGGTGTCAAGTACAAAGGTTGAAGAACTCCAAGTGGATGTAGCCTCTATGGATGTTGAAATCTCTGCTCTAATGAAGTTATTTAGGAAAATAACAGAGAATGACCGAGCCCCTTATCCCAGGGAGAAAACCGATGATTCATCTTTGGAATGTGAACCAGTTCAACTCGATGTAAGTTAATCTTTTCCTTTTTATAATTTCCTTTCACTCATCAGCACGATACTTTTTCTTGTACTACTCGCTTGACAAAAGTATGAATGGATTGTTCTTTTCTCCCGAATGGAATTGTCTAAAGATGTTTTTGCTCCAAGACTGATGTTTAACTTGTTGATCCTCCTATCTGATACGAGGCAGGACGCGGTAGGTGATATTGACACGGAGAAGATGGAGCAGGAAATGTCGGCCTACGTCACGGCTCTAGCAGCCGCAAAAGACAATCCTACTGAAGAGTTCCTGAAGGCAGTAACTGAGGCAAGATTAAGACTCCAAGCTTTTGTACTCTAACTTGTCTGGAAACACTGACCGTGCCCTGTATTACACAAAGGAGCAGCTCTATGACGCCGAGCGGTCACTGCGTATTGCCGGTGTAATGCATCCAAGCTGGCCGTCCTCGCTTCTGGGTCTCACATTGCTGAGGATCCATGCTTGCATTCTCTTATTCTGAACCTGGCCGACGATGCCTCTGAGCTTGTTGCTGTAACGTTATGAACTATGAAGTATATGACTGGACGTCTTAGTAGATGTCACCATGTACCATTTTAGCGGACACCAGATTGTTCAGCTTGTCTGAACGACCCAAAGATTCTTGGTCTGAACTACTTGCAGCATTCGCAATCCGGCCTTTGATCTCCAATTTCGGGCAATTACTCATCGCGTCAGAAGTTAGTCACGAATTTTTTTTGAGGGTACAAGACAGGCGCGCGCGCGCGCACCTCACACTCCACTCGCACCACCACACGCGCGCGCGCGCACGTGTACGTCCCTTAGAAATTCATGCACTAAGAAGCAGAAGCACACAGCTGATATTAATCTTGCCTGATATTAACCCAATAAGAATATTCATGTATAGGAACATTAGGTTCTTAAGCAGCTTTGGATGATATAGCGCGCACACTAACACATATAAATCTCTTGACGTCAACTGGAAGAAGTCTAAATAGTCTAGGACGGGGGTAAAACTAACAGACAACCCAAATGCAGTCCACGCAATGTACCCAGCTGCGGGTTTAAGTCAATAGAAACTATTGGGAACAAAAACTGGAGCCTAGAAATTATCTTTCAAGACAACGTAAATCAAGCTGGTTGGCCTTAGGCACTGTTTATATTGACTTCTGCATATGATATTTACTTAGAAAAGCTAAAAGCCAATACCAACATCCGGCTTCTTGAAACGACTTATTCACTTTTCTTACTACCGTATCACTCTAGGGATAAAGCAGGGGTCACTGGGGCATTACACACCCCACTCCTCTCACCCCCGTTACGTGTATGTATCTCTTCCTTATTTTCTCCACCGCTCACACCCTCCTTAAAGTTACTTCTTCCAACCACTACTATTTATTTTCAATCAAAAGGCATAAGTCATAGCTAAAAATCAGTAGTAAAATCCAATACAAATGTGCTCTTAAAAATTACATTAGAACAAGGTATTTATGCTCTACATGACGAACAATTAATCGACAATTACTTATTCTTGCAGTAACCAATTTCTGCACTTCACAGTACTGATTTTCCATACCTCATTCAATAAAGCTTAGTGAAACTAATGGTGTTCCAAGTCAACATGATATACAGTTATACACTATATCAAGTGATTAATGCCAAATAGATAAAAGTAGAGACTTTGCATCCTACGAATGGTACAGCATTTCTCAAACTTGAGATAAGAATACATGGTAGATGCCCACAAACACTTGCTGTTATGAAACTAATGGATGGTCCATCTATGGATTTGTTTTTTAAAAAAATTAAGAACCATTGGTCTTCATGCAAATTTAGAAACAAACAACATATTTTATAACTGGAAAATTTCATTTCAACATTAAAAAAGTATGTAAACATCAAATGATTAAACAAATTTATCCAATCAAAATCCAGAACACGCTATTATTTGCTATAAACAATCGTCCTTAAAGGCCAACTGGACTGTACTTATACCACAAACCAACAGATGAACATGCAGGAGAACAGAAATATAAGAGGGTTACTCTACTCATAGCATGACAATGTAGTGAAAGATACAGACTTGCAGTCAAAAAAATAAAAAAACATTAGGAACAAGCATACTACCAAAAGGATGATATAAATAGATCGAAAACATATACCAACTCATTACAGCCAAAACAAACATATTGACATCAAACCACACAAAAGATTATTTAAGTACATAGAAAACATATAACAGCCTATACAGCCAAAAACAGTTTGATGTTATTTATTCATTCACTAATGAGCTACCAAAGCAAGTCTCAAAAACTGAAATCACATGACTTAAATACAAACTGCCTCAGAAACCTATAGTCAACAAACAATTTCCTAAATTAGGAAATCAATGTATGTATAGATCACCTATTAATGGGGACTAGTAGTCACCAATGTCATAACACAATCATGTTTAATTTGATATTCTCAATCAACAAGTACAAAAGAGGATGGATGCAGAAAAGAAAAGCTGCAACGTTTTAGGGTTTTTTAGACAAACATACATGTTTCTTACTATTCAAACAATTTATTGGCAACAGCACTTTATGCATCTAGATTGAGAGTGCCTCTAGCTGCCTTCAACAAACTTTAGAAAGTGATGGAAAAACATTTTTCCTGCTACAAAATTACTTGAATGAAAAGAAGTATACTGGTATAATAAATCTATATGGCCGAGTCACAAGATTTTCCTTGGCTACAAGCAGGGTGTCTAGAAATACAACTAACCATGACAGCGTCAAGGCATAATGAAATGTATTGAGTTGCCAGTATACTCAAGAATGTAGTTAAATATGATAATTATCAACACATTCATTGAGCAGCAATCTAGCCTGGCTCAGCACAGCTATAACATGGAAATCATTATATTGATAAGTGCCAAGTCCAACTGCCGAAACATAGCATGCTATATTAAGATTCATATTGACAGCGTTTCTTTTGACTGTGGAAGATTTTCTTTACATCCGGCAAATCTTCATCTTTCATCGTGTACAGTTAAGACCAGGTGTGTAAAATAAAGGTTCACTAACGCTTTGCTTTGCTTTATGCTAGCAATTAGCCTTGAACACTTGAGTACTAGACTTCACGCCTAGAAATTTGAAGTTACATGAGATGTAGAATTTGTTACCTCAAGACTGCTCCAGTTTTTGTACTCAATTTATTGTGCTGTTTTGGTCCCAACTTTGTTTTCATGCGATGCTATCTAGTTTAAGTTGTCAAGTTCTGTAAGTACATGTTCAATATCTCATTGTGGAAGTACTTTGACATTGCTGCCGATAGCAGGATCTTGTGGCTAGTTGTCATAGGATCCTCCCCATAACCTAAGGGATGATACAAGGAATTCCAAGTTCCAAAACAATATAGCTAGGTCTTTTTACCAAACTTACATTAATTTCAAGGCCAACTCTAGAACACTAATCAAAATTCTGGAGCATAAACACCACTGGTAACAATGACATTTGCAGAATACAGGAAAAGAGCCTTTACAATTTCTTTTCGAGGATACATATATTCAGCAATTGGATTACAGGGAGGTTTCCTGCAACACCATATTACAAGTTAAAAAACTAAGTTGCGTTCCTCGCTTGAACAATGCCTTTAAGCTACAAAAAGAATTATTGAAAAAATAATTATACACAACAGCAATAAGGGCGAACAACAGATATTGGTATACATGATGGTTTACATGAATATGCTGCTATACACTAGTATCTAACATCAGGAAGTTATATGCAGGTATACAACGAAATGAAAGAATAATTACATTGAAAAGAAAAGGAGAACGGATTCAGCTGAACTTACATCTCAGTTAAATCCTACAAGAGATCGCTGGAGACACAAGCAGTTAAAATCCACCGCAGTTATAAGCAGTAAACAGTTGCAAGTTGGCATCTGAACAAAAGATGCCACCTCAGATCGCGGATGCCCCTACACTAGACACTGTTATGAATATTATGTATAGTGATATAAGACCCAAAGGTTATATATATAGAAGAGTACAAGAGAATATGCCATATAGAGATAAGGCATATATGAAATAGAATACAAACTCTATATCCTAATACAACTCTATCTCCTTAACACCCCCAATGCAAGACGTATGCAATAGCATTACATTTAAAAAGAGTTGTTACTAAAAAAAATTCGAAGTCCGAGTCTTGATAATGTCGTTATAGCGTGCAGTTCTTGAAAAATACTGTCGAATTACGACCTAGCGCACCGAGCAGATTTGGAGCACCAAGCGGATCTGGGAGCGTGTCGCAGAGCCGGATCTTGGCGCGTAGCTCCTCGAGGGAGCCTCGCTCGGGCGGACAAGACTTAGCGTACCGAGCGGATTTGGAGCACCTAGTGGATCTGGGAGCTTGTCGCAGAGCCAGATCTTGGCGCGTAGCCCCTCGCGGGAGTCTCGCTCGGGCAGTCAAGACCTGGCGCACTGAGCCGATCTGGGAGTGTGTCGCAGAGCCGGATCTTGGTGCGTAGCTCCTTGCGGGAGCCTCGCTCGGGCGGTCAAGACCTGGTGCACCGAGCGGATTTGGAGCACCGAGCGGATCTGGGAGCGTGTCGCAGAGCCGGATCTTGGCGCATAGCCCCTCGCGGGAGCCTCGCTCGGGCGGTCAAGACCTGGCGCACCGAGCGGATTTGGAGCACCGAGCGGATCTGGGAACGTGTCGCAGAGCCGGATCTTGGCGCGTAGCCCCTCGCGGGAGCCTCGTTCGGGAGGTCAAGACCTGGGCAGCGTCGAAGGCAGCAGAAGAATTAGATCAGAACCTTCTCTTTTTTTCTCTCCTTTTTTTTTGTTACCTACTAGATCCAGATCGGATCTGAAAACCCACGTCCCACGGGCAGCCACTCCTCCAGGCGGAGCCGGCGGACGGCAGGTGGCGCCGAGAGGAGCTGGCGACGAAACCGACGGGTCGGCCGACGGCCGGAGGGCGGTCTCCACCTCCAGGCGGAGCCAGTGGGCACGAAACGGTGGGTCGGCCAGCGGGCGGAGGGTGGAACCGACGGGCGAAACGAGCGGGAAGCCGCCGCTGGCCTCGGTTCCAGCGTGCGGCGGTCGGGGACGGTTGGTGGGTGCTGACAGCGGGAGCGGCCGGCAGGCGCTGGCGCAAGGTTGCCCGGAGCGAGAAGCCGGCGTGCGGCGATCGGCTCCGGCGTGCGGCAGGAGGGGAGCCTTAGATCTCCGGATCGAATCCAGATCTTGGCGTCGAACGGCGAGGAGGCCACCGGCGGGGGCAGCAGGGCGAGCCAGGGGCAGTCGGGGCACAGGCGACCGCGGCCCGAAGCGAAGACGGCGGCAATGGAGCGCCAGGAGACACAGACGGCGCGGCGGCCAAATGCATCTGGAGCGACTGCATCAGGTGAACCGACGGCCGAAGAAGTGGCCGCCCCCGGGAGCGGAGATCGACCCTCCCGAGGGTAGCGGCAGCGGAAGTATGTCAAGGTTAGGTTAGGATTTTAATTTAAGCTCTGATACCATATTATGAATATTGTGTGTATTGATATAAGACCCAAATGGCTATATATATATATAGGAGAGTACAAGAGAATATACCATATAAAGATAAGGCATATATGGATTAAAATACAAACTCTATATTCTAATACAACTCTATCTCCTTAACAGACACAGCCCCATCCAGCTGCATCCCTGATCCCTGTCCCTCTCATGACCCATATCTCGTTCATCACGGTGCCTCCTCTTGCCAGTCTGGTGTTGGGGGCAAATCTTTATGCCTCTCCCGCGACCTCTCTGATGCCCCCGACCATTCCCGCTCTGATGGCCTCTCCTTACCATGGTTCCCACCTTCTCCATACTGTTGGTCCGATGCTGCATCATCCCCATAGCTTGATTGATCCTCCCCACGCAGTATCAGTATCCCTGAAGTGAGATTGCACCAGCATCGGTAACAAACCAACCCTCCATGCAAGACAAATACCACTAAAGAGCATCCTGAGCAATCCCTTCTTGCCTGTTGTGAACATGAGGACAAGTCAGATAAAATGACCAGTATGTTTATGACAACCTATGCACAAAAGGGAGAAATGGGATGGTATAAACCTCAAGTGTGGATTTCTCTCCATAATAATTGCAACGGCCTTCACAATAGAAATATCTTCATTGGCTTTTTTCCCCTCAATCTGCCAGTCTGTGCACATATAAATGTTAGGGCAAATCAAACAAGTAAATTGTTACCTAAAACCAATAAGCACCAAAAATTGAGTGTCCCAAACACCTTCTCTATCTTTTCTACCAATTCTGGTGGAACTTGACATCCCTTAGTGTCATAGAGTGCATAGCTGAAAAGCAAAAAAAACCTGTTAGATGGAGCATTAATGGGATTCCAAAAGAACAACCTGGAAAGGAATGGCATTAGCATAACCGATGAGATGACAAATTTACAACATTTGAAATGCATCAATCATTGCACCTACAACACCAAAACCAGATCATAAACCACATCACAATACTGGAATGACGCATTTCTGAGCGCATTTGCTGCGGCAATGCCTGCAAATATGGGACTTTCTCCTAACATTCTCACCATATGAGCCTGAAATAAAGAAAAACAAAAAAATAACCTCAAGATTAGAGTGACAAATCAGAAGTGAAGAGATTGCAAGCAAAATGGGGGAAGCGATCATTTCCCTTCAGTTTCATATCGCAAGATTAGAGGAACCAATCTGGGCCCGAGCGAACACGCGAATCCAGAGAGCACGGGCCGGCAACGCAAACCAGGGATGTAACAACACAAGAGAGGAACCAATCTGGCCCCGGAGCACGCGGAACCAGCAAGCATGGGCCGACGAAGGCAGAGGCATCATCAGAAGTAAACCAAAACAAAACCGATACGGGCCACGACGGAACCGACGAGAAACGACGGAGCTCTAAAGGGGGAAGCAAAAGCAAGTGCGCATATGGAGATGTACGGTTGAGCTGGAGCTTCTCGGAGGTGGCGCCACCCCACACCATGGCGTTGAGGCTGCCGTTCCCGATGGGCGGCGCGTCCGTGAAGTGCTCTGCCGGGGACGCGAACAGCACCTTTAGCGGCCGCTCCTCCCCCTCCGCCGCCGCCGTCCACGGTCACCCAGCTGGCTCGGTCGGCCCGCACACCCATACCCAGTCGCCGTCGATGGGCCAAGGGGGGACCCAAAACCGCACCTTGGAGACGAAGCTGCGATAAAGGAAGCAGCTGTCGGCGATCTTGGCGAGGCGGCAATCTGAGAGGGGGAGAGGCCGAGGGCGCAGAGCACCGCGGAGATGGGCGTGAGGCTGTGGCCGAAGTGCTCGTGCTAGTGGAAGTGCTCGAAGTCATACCCAGTGCTCGAGTAGTGTGCCATTCATAGAAGTATTATAGTAGTCTGAAATTATTGTAGTACTCGTAAAAATACTATAGAGTCTGAAATTACTATAGCACTTGTAAAAATACTGTAGCAGTCTGAAATCACTGTAGCACTCGTAGAAGTATTGTAGTAGTCGTAAGTTACTGTAGCAGGGAGCAGTCGTAAATCGTAGGAGTCTGGACGTGATCTCAACGAGATCGGGCTTTTCAGGTAGTGCGCGAGTTGTGAAGTCGTGGTGCGAGATGTGCGTAAGTCGTAAAGTCGTGGCCGATCGAACTGGATCACAGAATGTCTATTTATATTCGTTATAATCAATCTGTTAAGGCAAGAGGAGTGAATAATAGAGAAAAAAAGACATAAGTTATGTTGCACGTCGGTAAATTCTTGTATTCTTTGTTATTCATTGTCTTCCCAGTGAAAGTGTGTGTCCACAGGTAAACCATATGTGTGATCCTAGTGTTGTGTTCTAACAGTACCTGAGGGGCCAACCACGAAGGGAAGGGCAATAGGGTGGCAAGAGCGCAGGAAGAGAGCATGCCCACCACGGTTGATGGCTTCATGACGATCGGTGGGCTCATTAGTGGAGTAGCAGGCGTACGGGAGGAGGAAGAAAGGGGGAGTAGCAGGCATACGGGAGACGATAGGTGAACCGAGAAGTAGCAAGATGGGCAGGTTCATCTCCTCTAGTACCAGGCCATACAGGGAGGGCATGTGCGAGGCTATCTTCTCTCTAGGCCAGCAAACCGTGCACGAGGCATGGAAACACAGGGCACGCGGCGTCTAAACCACAGCAAAACAGAGCCCACGATAGGTAGGAAGGTGCCACGCACCGAGGCGAGGCCAATCGTGCAAATGTAAGGAGGAGCTCGGAATTCCTTCTACATGTGTAGAGTTGTCTTTGTCCTTTGTATTTTCTATTATTGTCTATTGGTCCTTATGAATACATATATAATATTCATAATATGGTATCAGAGTTAGGATATTAACTTAGCTCCTTTCACTGCCATCCTTCCTCCGTTGTCGCCGTCGTCACCTACTGCCGCCTCCGTCGTCGTCGCCGCTGTCTTCATCGATCGTTGCACGCTAGCCACCACCGTTAACACCGGGCCACCACCTCATACTGGAATGGATCCAGTCGACCCACCACAACGTCGCAACACCGTCGCTGCTAAGGATCCCCTGTCACCGTCGCTGCCACGCCGCGGTCCTTGACCGCCGTGACCAACCGCCACCGCACCATGGTCCCCGACTAGCTGCACTGCAACATCGCCACTGTCGAGGAGCTTCGACGGCTGCCACAGCTGTTGCCTCCAAAGCCCTGCATCGCCACTACTGGTTCTAGCATACTGAGCGCCCACCAGTCGCTAGGAGCTTCTTCCGCCACCACTGCTAGATCACCTCTGTCCAAGATGCTCAGATAGAAACCAATCAATTTCTATAAAGAAACCGATTAAGTTTCCATAAAAGAGTGCTTTCCTGTAAAAAAAATATAAAAACATGTTCTTCACGTTGATCTAACTGCTGTGCCATCCAATGCCACATGTTAGACTTTATTACGTTGGTCGTCATACCGTCCAGTGTTGTCTACTGATGGCTTCCATTCCATTAGCTGTGTCCCGTTCTTGGGAACAAAGCTCCATGGGACGAATTACAGGTTGTGGTCTTCACTCATAAAGTTCACCCATGTAGATCATGCTCGATAATCTTTGCATTTGGGATATGTCACGGGTGCGCGACCTTATCCGCCATCGTTGGTTCAGCCTCCTACTAGGTAGCTTACTTCTGCACTTTCTCATGAGATGAGGCCGTCAAGAAAGAAGCAAAGGCTAATGCTACTGATGAGGCCTTTCAGTATGCCATTGACGCTTTCGAGCGCTGCTGTACTGATGATACCCATGTTCAAGCCATCCTAGTGGTCAGCTTCGGCGACTCCATTAGCCAGATATTGTTGGTTTGCATTTCACTGGATTTGACCACTTGGGGTTGCTGCAGAAAAAAGGACCCTCGAAGGGTGCTACGTGAAGGGGTGGCCAGGATCAAGAAGGTTGCTGAGGCGGCCTTCAAGATGGCATGTGGATGGGATCCAAATGTGAGAAGTCTGGCTGGTGTTTCGACGACAGCTGTTGTAAGTTTCTTCCCAAGGGGAAGGGGTGTCTCAGTTCTGGTGGTGTGTGATGTTGGTTTTGGTGGTGTGTGATGTTGGTTTCGTAGAGGTTGCTTTTGGGGATTCCTCGAGGAAATTGTTATTTCTGCTCTATGGAGTTCTCGTCACTGTCTCAGCGTTAGAATGTAGTTTTCTTGCTGGGTGAGTTTTCTCCCCCCTTTTGGTAAGACCTTGTAAGAATGCTTAATGGTTTCAATAAAGGAAACTGGGGATGTCCCTCCGTTTCAGAAAAAAAACTGACGCTCATTTGGCCACGATGTTCCAGTGTCATCTTCTACGTTTTTTACAGATCTCGCAAATCTCGAGTGATTTTGCTGACCTGTGCATTTTGGTTCCCACACAGAGTAGTACATGTCAGACGTACATGACGCGGGTCCAGCAAGACTTGACAAGTGGATTAACAGCACCTTGCAAATCCACCTCAGAGCTACGATGGATGAGAGAAGAAGAAAAGGTAGTGGCTTACAGTGTGTTAGAGAGGCCTGCAGGAGTTGCGGTGATTTGGGAGAGAGAAGGTGGTCCATAGAGAGAGGGGAAGAGAAAAGGTCACCGTACCTCATCGCTTTGCCCAAATCATGCGTGGTGGCCGCACGCGTGCAATTGAGAGGACCCACAGGACGACACCGTCAGTGATCGGGAAGACAATGTCGACGACGAGCAAATCTAGACACCGGTGGTCGGATCTCAGCGGCGGTGTCCGGATCTAGATGGGCCCAACCAGATTCGGGCTAGGACAAGGTCACTGGCTGCCGGATCCAGTCGGACGAGGACAACGGCGAGGTCGCTCGATGGTGACGGTGATGACCAAGCGCAAAGGATGACAGTATCAAGGGTGGCAGCGATGAAGCTCAAGAGCGGCAGCAGATAGCAGATCCGACAGGATTTGGATGGCCCAACCAGATCCGATTGGATCTGACCAAGGAGCAACAGCAAAGGCGGCCAATAGAGCGACGGCGATCATCGACGGGAGGATAGAGGGAATGTGGATGCGGGGAGGGAGAGAGATAGAGTGCGGTGGAGAGTGGTTAAGTGGGACCAACCAAGTAAAAAAAGGTAGAAAGTTGAACTATGTAATTATTGCTATCACTTCAAACCATCATATACTATGAGAGAAAATTTTTATATGATAATTTAAGTTGATGTGACGATATTATTTCTTATGAGATACCATCTTATGGTAGTGCTCATGTGTATGCCCTATCTGACTACCATTGAGATCGAGTACGTGTCAGTATATATGACGCGGGTGCAGCAAGACTTGACAAGTGGATTCACAGCGCCTGCAGCTGATAACTGACTGCCATTGAGATCAACTCCGGCGCCGACGCGGGCTCGAGCGAGCGCACGGAAACCGGGAAACGTGCTCTCGTTTGTCGGTGGTAGCTGCGGGTGGTTCTTACGGTACTACCCGGATAAATTCCCTACGCGCACACAATGCATGCATGACTGTTCGGCTATTCCTGGATACTTTTATCAGCTTTCTTCCTTCCCTTATTTCTCTCTCTTTCTCTCACTTTTAGATTCATCGTCATCCATATTTCACGTATTCCCACTACCATTCTATTTTATTTTTTTTCCAAAAACTATCCCGGTTATTATGATTTATAAAGAAGCATCTCAAAATTTCTGACGCAAATGTTGGCAAGAGTAGTACAGCAACATTTAGAGTACAATCCTTTTGCTTTGCTTGCTCGTGGAGTTAGCATTTCTTGCTTTGTGGCTTTGGCAGCCGGCCACCGTACACGTGGAGTGCTGGCCTCCCGACTCCGGACAAGAGGTGGGGCAGGCTGGAAGCTTCGGACCCATTGAACTGTACCAAACTGCCCCTCACGTGCTTCGAGCACCTCGAGTCCGGTACGCCCGTCGGATGAGGGATCGGACCGCTAATAATAGTTCGAGATTTCGTAGAACTGGCTCCGCCGTGCCGTACACCGAGGTTAGCATCGGATTCGGAGCTTTTTGGGCTTTAGCGGTTCAGCCCGCTGCGCTGCGGATCCGACGGAAGGAGACACCGGCACGTGCACCGTCCACTGCCCATGCTTTGGTCGATTGATGGACCCGGTCTATGAGTAATGAGTATCTTGTTGTATTGTATTGCATAGTTAGTATCAGAGTAATGAGTATCTTGTTGTATTGTATATTTACTATTATATTACAAATTATGCTAATTTTGATATACAAATGACGCATCGCTACTTATTAAAAGCATATTTATATGTTTTGGAATACATTTCCCATTAGCAAGGTATCTTCATTATATTTCTTATTTCTTCGTCTTTACTTTTCTCATATCTATGTATGAACTTGGATTGCACAAGAATATAACATTATATTTATGTCAATTTAACTTAGTGCTTTATTCATATTCTTTATTTTTTATCTGGTTTCACCACTGTCTAAAACATTAGATCTGCTGCGTGAGAACCATTAAATACTCTAGGATAGAAGTGACTCGTACTGCAAACAAAGAATATGACAATATGTATTCTCGAGTAAGGTCTCGTTTGAAGCACATGGATTCCACACGAATCAATTCAATTCTCGTAGAAAACAGAAAAAACTTAAGCATTTTTATGTTTTTCCTGTTGGTAGCGACGTAATCACAGGATTTGTTAATAGGATCATGACATGGGATCTTACCCAAAAAGTCGTAATTCTAAAAACAAAATTGACCACTATTTCATGTGATACCAGGTGTGTTCTTTTCAGCTGTAATTTATGATTTTTGACTTTTAGTCCTAGTGTAAGCACTTGTGTAAACGAATCGATTACCAATAAATCATTTTAAAACAACAATAAAGAAATTATCTCATTTATTTGTTAAAAAAATCATAAGTCATAAGCTGAAAAAAACAGAGACACCATATTATCTTGATCCTTCGGAATGGCTGTAAACAAACCTTTGTTAACAAGCTCTTATGTACCTCACAAAAAAAATGCTTCTGTGATACTCTCGTCGCAACCCAAAAGGTTTGTTTGAAGTGACTGTGGTTTATGGTTTTTGACTGAAAATTTCGAATTTTAGCTGTTTACGATAGAGATTACGGAGAGAGATACTTGCTTACAATTTTGGATAGTATAGATGTTAGGCTTTTAACGTGTACTACAATTAACTTATAGATCCTATTTTAAAAAATATTTCATTTAAAAGTTAAGTTTTGTAATAAAAACTAAAAATAGCTTCAAAAAACAGTTTCAAACAGACCCAAAATCTTCGGTTGCATTGGCATGCAAGAAGCGATGCTAATCTTCCATAATCGACATGGAAGATGTGCACCGCTACTTCCAACCGAAGTTTTGTGGCAGTTGGGACCTGCGCCCATGGCAGTCGATGGCGGTTGAGAAAGCTCGCACTACATATGGACCGGATCTAGAGACAGATATGACTTTTTCCCCCATTCGCATTTGAAAAATACTACGATGCCTCGGTATTCGTTTTGGCACCCTCTCCTCCACACTACGCTGCCTTGATAAAAGCAGCTCGGCAGTTAAAGCCTGATAGAGTAGTAAAGCACAGTCGCCCGCAGTACTCAATCAGTATGAAGCTACCACTCTGGATAACGAAGGGGGTGATCCATTTGACTTTTTTTCGGCTTCAGTTTCTAGTTTCAGCTTTTTTTTACTATTCACTACACTATCCACTAACTCAGCTACAGTGTTTTTTCAGCCAACTACAGTGTTTTTTCAGCCAAAAGTCATCGCTATTCTGATCACCCCCGAAGTCGTAACCGTAACTTCAGTGTAGTAAGGGCCCTCCTAACGGTGAATACTACTATGTTATTTTTATGCTTTTTACATCATTAAAAAATAATTATAGATATTATTTTTTTAGCAGGTGGTGTATAACAATAGAACCAGATAATAAATTTTACCAATCACTCTTTCTTCCTCTTCCTCCTCCCACCATTAGGAGTATAGTGTAGGGTCATTAATTATGTCATATAAGACATTACTTTCTTCTATTTTTTTAAAAGGAGACAAATTTTAATTAATATACTAATTAATGTTATGGATACTTGCTAGCTAGGATCTGGAAGTGCCGGATGCGATCATCTGAAGCAGGGGTAACTGACTTTGCTCACATTGAGCTCAGCTCCCTTTTGTCCCAGGGCACATCATTAGCGAAGATGGATTAGACAGGCTATGAAATCCGTATAGCCGGTTCATGATTAATGCGGATTGGAGTAGGACACAATTAGTAGCCGTGCGAGTTTTGTTTCGCTTATTGCTGGGGCCCGCGGCCCGCTGTTCCTGCCCATTAGCGACGCCCCGGTCATGATTCTTCTCGATTGTCCTTCGCATGCTCGAAAAGAACTGCAAGTTGCGGCCGAATGCCTACACTAGTCCGTAGTTTTTGCCCCCATGTTATTTTTTTTTAAAAAAAAATACAGGCAGAGGTAGCCAGAATGCCAGTGAAGAAATGAGCAGACTATGCATGGAGTACACGATACTACATGCTGATGCTAGCGCACACTTTCTTCAACACTAAAATACAGGTTACAACGTGCATCTCATCACTGCCACATCAAACAACCACAAGATCCAAATAAAGAGGGGAGGGAGGAAAGAAAATGAGAAAAAGGCTAGCTACTCCATGGAGTAATTACCTGAGAAAAAACAAACTGATGGAAAATGGCAGGCATTGTCATTATCTTAGGTGCTACTCATTTTGATTTATCTTTCACTGTTTAACATTATATATAGCTTATTATATACTATAGATATAGGTAATTTTTTTTGATGTAATTAAATTTAAAAATAGAAAAATATGTTAGTTCTTCACGAACAATATAAAAAAATACAGAATAAAATAAAATAATACTAAAAATTAAAAACAAAATTTAAAAGATGAAATAAAAAATTAAAAGCTCAAAACCAAAAGCTAAACCCTAAACAATCGCGGCTTTATAGGTGACCAATGGGCCAGGCCTTAACGTGCCGACCTACGGTCCATCATTGTTGACCCAACCCAAGCACGGTACAACCCGTTTAGTCCATAGGCTTTGCCAGCATAGCATAGTACTACATGGACTATAATTTTTTATATTTTTTCTATAATTTTCTATAATTTTTTAAATTTTTCTCTCTCTTTTTCCCGGCTAAACGGGCTAATCGTATTGACATGACCTATCAAGGGTTAATCGTGTTCATACCGGTATAATACGGTCATATATTATGTCTGGATTTGATCCTTAATCCATAGATTAATATGATATAATTTATTTATTTGCCTTGCCTAAATGAATTGTGTCTGGGTCATACCCGTATCATAGCGGCACGGCACAGTGAACAGGTCGGCGCGGCTTAGACCTCAGGGGCGTCACGCTTACATATCCAGCTAGGCGCACGCCATTCTCCATACTGCTCCCACTCCCCTCACTCCCACGCGCACGCACACCACTGCACCCTGCACATCACACCTACGCCTAGCTCGCTCCGCACAATGCGTCGCCTCCACCTCGCTGCCCTCCTCCTCCTAGTCGCCCTCCCCCTCTCGGCCGCCGCGGGGGCGCCGCAGGCGCCCGCGGCTCCGCCGGCGCCGGCCAACGTGACGGCGGCGATGGCGAAGGGCGGGTGCAAGGACTTCGCCGACCTGATAGCGGCCTCGCCCGACGCGGCGTCCACGTACCAGTCGGCCGTGGACGGCGGCATGACGGTGTTCTGCCCTTCCGACGACGCCGTCAAGGCGTTCCTGCCCAAGTACAAGAACCTCACCGCCGACGGCAAGGCGTCGCTGCTGCTGTTCCACGCCGTGCCGGTGTACTTCTCGCTGGGGAGCCTCAAGTCCAACAACGGCGTCATGAACACCCTCGCCACCGACGGCTCCGCCAAGAACTACAACTTCACGGTGCAGAACGAGGGGGACGTCGTCACCATCAAGACTGGCGCCTCCGACGCCGTCGCGCGGGTCAAGTCCACGGTGCTGGACAAGGACCCCGTCGCCATCTTCGCCGTCGACGCGGTGATCGAGCCGGTGGAGCTCTTCAAGCCCGCGCCGTCGCCGACGCCGGCGCCAGCGCCTGCTCCGGCGGCGGACGCGCCAAAGGCCGGCAAGTCCGCCCGCCACCCTGCACCCGCCGTTGCGGACGCGCCGGGGCCTGGCACCGCCGACTCTCCTCCGGCGGACAACAAGAAGGACTCAAAGAAGAGCACGGCGGCCGGCGCGCCGTGTGTCCGGTGGTTCGCCGCGGCGTTGGCGGCTGTGGCTGTGGCCTCCACATTGGCTTAGCATATTTCTTTCCTTCTTTCTTTCTTTCTTTTAGGCGCTGATTCATTTGGCGTGATCGTGGTGTGATGGCGTGTTGATGTGCTTGCGAGATTTGTGCCTCTTTCTTGGAAGAAATAGTTGTGTGCTTAAGTATTTTGTCTTCTTTCTTAGATGTTTTTCGTTTGCTGTTGCTCCTTGTTACTACTAGATCATGAGAGGTGTAATTGACACCTTATAAGCAGTCTGGAGGTCGAAATGCTGCAAGCTTAAGTGCTTAACAACATTTTGCATCTCCTCGCTACATCTTTTTATGGGAGAAATTTTTGGTTATAATCCTTGGAATGTGCTTGGTTAGATCTATGGTGCCTATGAGAGCCCATAAACAAATTGATCGACGGGTCCTTCGCTCTGAACAGAGTGCAACGTCGCATTCATTTCTTGGGACTTCAGTTGTCGGTGGATGCTATTCGACTCAGAGGTCAAACAACCCAAACCACACATCAAAAGTAACTGTAAAGTAAAGAAATATAGCAGTAGCACCGGGGGAAGGAGGAGAAAAGGTTAATCCGGGCTGCACAATGGAGCAACATCACACACTTCTGTTTCCATTTTGGCCCAATTTTTGGGGTGTGTAGATGGAAAACAAGCCTTTACAGTGCCACCGACGGCACAGTCGGCCTCCAGGCTCCAACACTGGGACGCCACCACCCACAGCGTTCCAAACATAGCATAAACATCTTTTGATGCAAGAAAGTACTTTGGACTGTCCATCAAGAGACATGACAATGAACAACAAATGATACAGCTCAAGTCCTAGCTGAGTATGGGCCGTGTATGGAACGGGGTGCCGTAGGGTCCGTTGATATAGTTTTTGGAAAAAAAGTAATAGTTGAAAAAAGTTTTTAGAAAAGAGGAGGAGCGATGGAAAAATAAGAAAGATATATGTGTATGAGACGGAAACGATATGAGTGGGGTATGTGATGCGTACGTGACCTTTTCTCTTATCCCTGAAGTGAGACAGGAGCGAAAGAGATGGAAAAGCCGCTTCAAAAGGCTGAGTGTTTATATTGATTTTTAATTTCTCTAAACAAATGCTAAAAGCAGACGGTAATATAAAAAGTAATCAAGTGGCACGAGCCGGTCCAAAATGATGTATGCCATGTTCTTTTTGGATTATGATTTCTACTTTTGGCTTTATCCAAGGTCAAAAAAAAAACGTCAAAATGGAGTGGTTTCTTGATACGGATTCTCCAAACAGTTTTCTGAGTCCAAAAATATGTGCACCATTCGTATTGATATCTTTGCTGTCCACTGTCATATCAAAAAATATAGACAAAAATTATCAGACACAATCCAAAAACACCCCTGTATTGTCTCTTGGGGCCAACGATTTGATTGTGCCTCGTGATTAATGGAAACTAAACATTTCCATCCAAATAATCAACAACCATCCGCCACAACCCAAAAAACACCCCAATACTATCTCTTGGGGCCAACAATTTGACTGTGCTTCATGGTCAATGGAAACTAAACATTTCCATCTAAAAAGACAGGACAATGAAGAACAATCTTGTGTCAGTTAATGGTGGATTAGATCTTGCTCTCCTAGGAAATTGTTTACACCGAAGGGAAAAACCAACTGCAACTGAGCGTTCTAGAGGGGTGAGGCAACTCAGGGGGTGACTCCGCCGCCCAAAGAAGAGCCCAAAGAAGTGTGTATCGATACTTCCTTTGTGCGTCTATCTTTTGTAAAAGTACTTTATGCATGCATGCATTTGTAAAAGAGTGCACGAGATTCTTACGGCCATCAGGAGATGCGATTCTTACGGCCATCAGGTAGTATGATTACAGCATTAGTTTCTTACGGCATTTAACAGGTATTACTCTCCAAACCGACCCAATAATCCAAATCATCTTGTGGTATCCTGAGATAGATGGACGGTAGATACTATGGCTGTATATTATATATATATAGAGAGAGAGAGATAGAGAGGAAAAATATCTCTTACACATGGGTGTAATTAATCACACCCATATCTAATATACCACCTAAATAAATTCGAAATACTTCTTTATCATTTTGGATATACTCATGTACTAATTATAAGATACTCCAATATGAATCACATGAAAAAATTATAAGGGAGTCCATATTTTTTAGCGCTTTTTGTAAATACCTTTATATATGCATATAAAAAGAAGTATGTCAAAAAAATATGCATACCACCTTTGAATAATTATTCATACCAACTAGATGGTCTTAAATACTCGTATACTATACGTATATACTCTCCGTTACCGTAAGATACTTTTTATATTGTGAGATACGACATAAGGTGTAATTACACCTAGGTGTAGAAAAGAGGCATATATATGTATGTGTGTGTGTGTTCAATTCGTCTCACACAGCTCCTCTTTCAGTGCACTGCATATTTAGTGGTTAAACTGTCATCTTACTGGCTTCAAAGAGTTATAAACATCACTTATTTGTGATCGGATTGAGTGTTTTAAAGCTGAATGTACAACAAAACTGGTGTCTCTTGGGTTGTCTTCAGCATGAGATGGTGAGTGCTCCATCTCACCTTAGACAAAGCCTGTATGTGCCTGAAATACTGGATGGTAGGTGGCGACGTGTTTCAACTACGGGGATACAAGTGTAATCGAAGCGACAAATACCAAGTTTGGCCCCCCGGTGAAATCCAATGGCCGGGACAAAACTTGAACCCTCTTCCCATGGCTACAGCCGCGCGCCACCACCAAAGGCCATGCGGCGTCTAGGCAGCCCCGCCTAAAAATAGCCACCTCCCACCAGTACATAAACCCGGCCACCGAGTACCTCCTCTCCTCCCCTCGCCGCAACCACCACACAAAGAAACCAGCAAGCTCACTACGCACACAGCATCAACAAGCCCCCATGGCTCGTGCCGCCTTCGCCCTCGCCGTGCTCCTCCTCGCCGCCGTGGTCGTGGCGCCACTGGCCAAGGCCCAGAAGAAGTCCGCCGACGCACCGGCCTCGGCTGCCGATGCACCGGCCTCGGCTGCCGACGCGCCTGCGGAGGGGCCCAGCGGGCCGGCGGCTGCCCCTGGCCCCGCCGAGGGTATCAGCGGCCTCTCGGACGACACTGATGACTCGGATTGAATTAATCGAAGTGGTTTCTTTGAACGATCCATTTGATTTGGAGCTGGATAGAAGCGAGAGGAATCCATCTCCAGATTTGATTTGGAAACAATAATGTGTGTGTTTTCCTGTCTTTCGATGGTCATGAGATGTGTCGTGTTGTCATCTTTCTTAGTTCGCATCATATGTAGTACTGTTAATTTCGATCAACCATTTCTGTGTTACTGAGATGGTGTGCAATTTCTGTGCATGCATGACTCGTGAAAGTAATTCTATGGGAGAAGTACGCTTCTCTGCTTTCTTTAGTTCCTTCTATTTGCGTCGATTGTCATGAGAAGCCATCGGGGCTTTATACTTGAGATGCAGTACGCACCCGCAAATTAAACCCACAGATGAGACAGACTACTGCACTAGAACTGAAGTAAATGCAGATGATGACAACATCCTAGATCAGCAAAGCCGAGTGAACATGTCTCAACATGTCTCACGTGTGTTCTTGATCCATTACTCTGATCATCTGAGCACATCAGTTCTAGATCAGCTATGTTTTTTATTTCTTTTCTTGAGAAATGTAGGAATTAGAAAAGGGTAAAGATGTGAATTTTATCAATGAACATGTCTCACAAAGAATTTGCTATTTCCGGTCTTCAACTCGATCAACCGCTTGCAAACGCTAGGCTTGCAGGCTAGTTCCGGCTTCCTTGTCACCTCCGTATAGGGGGGATCCAGTGCTTCCTCGGTTCCTCCGACTACGTCACTCATAGAGCAAACTAGTTTGTTCCAATTGAATTTTGGAAGAAATAACTGATAAACACAATAATGATGATATTTTTTCCATGGAAAATGCTCATCCTTGTTCAATAAGATGACTGTATCTAGATGAGAACGACAACAGTTCCAAATATGTACTCGTAATCCTTACATTCTCCACGGCCGTAAGCCCATAACAATCGAAATGCCACACACACAAGGTGAAACCGTCCATGCATGCGCGACACCAAGAAATGGTCAAGCCATTAGCAATTGAGGGAATTGAGCATTTGCCCCCAAAGCTTTATGGGCTTCAACAATTTGCCATCCTATTCAATATAACGGATCTTATACCACAGAGTTGAGGAGCCAATTGATTATTTACCTTTATGCATTTTAAATCGATTTATAATTTGTTTCCCTATTAACCCCACCTAAAAATGTCAGAAATGACCCTAGCTTCTTCTTCCTTGCCTCCCATTTCCTTCTATCTCTTCTCCTCTCCCCTCCTCTTTCTTCTCCAAATCCAGATGGCTGTCTCACTGTCGCGCCATGATTAGTGGGACGGGTAGGATATGGAGCAGCAGGCGTAGAGGATGCACTCGTACATGTCGCTGTCCATTCGTGAAGGGTGAGGTAGGCGAGGCCGTTGTCACCATCAATGTTTATGACCCAGCTATTACAGGATGCCCTCGTGATAGCTCCGGCATAAGGTGAGGGACGTTCCTGCCCATTCTTGATCTTGAGGGGCACATCAAGCACCATTGGCCCATGGTCGAGAGGTTGACTGGGTAGTTCTTGAGGTGGGGCTTCATCGACGACGGGTCAGGGTCCCATAGGTAGATCGAGAAGGTCTTGGTGTTGGCGGGCTTCGTCGACGGTGGCGACGGCCTGGGCATAGAGGAGTGGGGCTTGGAGGCGACAAGGCGGGAGGGGAGTGCGGATGATAGGAGGTCATGTGCTGCTGGCGAGCGGCGAAGGAGGGCGGTGGTGGCGGCTATCGCTGTGGGATTTGGGCCTACCAGAATTAATGTCACCGATGAGTCCACTCCCGTGGCCTTTTCGGTGGATACTGACCTACTCGTGGCGCGATGGTGAGCCAGCCAGCTGGATTTGGTGAAGAAAGAAGAGGAGAGAGGAGAAGAGAGATAAGAAAAGGCTAGGGCATTTTGGTCATTTTAGATGGGGGTTAATAGCAAAATGAGTTATAAATTGATTTAAAATGTAAAAAGGACAAATAGTTGATTGGCACTTCAACTCTAGAGTGTAAGATCTGTTACATTGATAAAATGGCAAATCATTGAAGCTCATATAATTTTGGTGTAAATGATCAATTCCCTCTTAGACATGCACAATATAGTATAGATAAACTATCAAGCACTCTTAAAGAACAAGATATGGCACTTGAAATCATCTTAGCCCGGTCGCAATATCATTGACAGCAAGTGGGTATTAAAATTGAAGAAGAAGTTGATAGTTCTACTGAACGCTATAAAGTCAGATTGATTGCAAAAGGATTCAAACAATGATACCGAATTGATTATGAAAAAATGTTCAGCCTGATTGTGAATCCCACTACAATTCATCCTGTTCTACCATTAGTAGTGTCGTGGATGGTTGCTTCGTCAATTGGATGTATAGAAGATATTTTTGCATGGCGTTCTCGAAGAGGATATGTTTATGTGACAGCCACCGGGTTATGAGGATCCACAATTTTTGCATTATGTGTGCAAATTGGATAAAACTCTTTGTGAGTTGAAGCAATCACCCTGTGCCTTGTATTCTCGATTCAGTTCTTATTTACAAGAACTTGGTTTTGTTCCTTCTCGAGCTAACACATCCCTATTCATTTATAATCATAGTGGTGTGATCACATATATTTTGGTTCATGTTGATAATATTATTGTCACTAGCTCATTTCCTCAAACTATTCATACATTGATTCAGAAATTACAGTCAGAGTTTGCTCTCAAGGATCTTGGTGATCTTCATTACTTCTTGGACATCAAAGTATGTCGACTAGGGAGGATCTCGTCCTTGTTCAGTCTAAATATTCTACTGATCTTCTGCAAAGGACTGGTAAGACAGCATGCAAACCAATAGCTTCTCCAATGTCGACAACTGAAAAATTGTCAATGTCTGATAGGAGAGAGTTATCAGCTATAGAGGCAACATGGTACAAGAGTATACTAAGTGCTTTATAGTACCTAATCTTGACATGACTATATATATCATATGCGATCAACAAGGTGTCAATTTCTGTATATACCAACTGAACATAATTGGACAGTGGTGAAAAGAATTTTACGATATGTACGACACATAGTGAGTGTTGGACTCCGTATTTGCAAGCCTACTTCTAGTTTGGTTAGTACATTCTCTAATACAGATTGGGCGAGATCAACAGAAGACAGAAGGTCAACCAGGAGTTTTGCGATTTTCTTTGGCTCCAATCTCATATTATGGAGTTCAAAAAAGTAAGTCACAGTAGCAAGATCCAGTATTGAGCCAGAGTACAGGGCTCTTGCAAATGCCACATTAGAAATCATCTGGATGCAGTCGCTATTGGGAGAACTTAGAATTTATCAATCGCAAGTGTCTGTCTTGTAGTGTGACAATCTCGAAACCACATATCTTTTTGTTAATCCTGTGTTCTATACTACAACTAAACATATTGAGGTGATTTTTTATTTTGTCCGAGAACGAGTGACAAGAAAGATGTTAGAGATTCGATTCAAATCATCACAAGATCAATTAGCCGATAGTCTCACTAAACTAATTAAAATACAACAACTGAAAATCCTACGACACAATATTAACCTCATCAGTTATGATTGAAGGAAGTATTAAACAATTAGGATAGTTGTATTTTTGTTGTTGTTTAGTATTTTCATTAGTATGTGTTTTCACTGTTGTTTAGTATTTTCATTAGTGCTGATATTCTCACTGGAGGTAGTGCTTAGTATTCACACGTAAGTGTTCATACGCATATACATGTATATAAATAAATGATTAATAGAAAGTAAATATATGCTAGTTGCAAATCATTCTTATGATATCTTTTGACACCTTTTATCATGACATAAGCTGAAATTTTGAAACAGTTCCTTCATATAACAAAAGAAAATTCTTTTTTGTTGGTTGGTTCTAAAAAATCCTTTTTGTTGGATAGGAGTGTGCTGAGGCAATTTTCTGGTCTTGCCGGTCACACAAGAAGTGCGAGCTCTAACTTTGCGCACCTTGATGTGAACTCCATGACATGGTTCAAACCCAATGTGTTTATTGTCAGAGCCGTATCACATCTACACTTATGATTAGCGGCAAAAAATCTGAGCAAACATTACTATATGTTTTACTTACCTTTCTCTGGAATTCGCTGCTGCAGCCATGTGGACGATGACATTCCGTTTCCATCCGCAATTCCTCTGTATTGAGTTGCATACTACAACTAGTTCAAAGTCTAAACTGATAAAAATACGGGCAATATACTACTTACTTAGACCTAAAATGTAGATAGAAATAGACTGTAATTATTTTTTTAATTATATCAATTGGGTATTGAACTTAAGATCTCTTTAACTCTAATACCATATTGAGTTGAATGCCAATCAGTTCATCAGAAAAACTAAGTTGATGAGAAAAGATGGAAAATATAATCACACTTCAACACTTAGTTCCACGCTTCCTGTACCCAAATTCTCCAGACATCTCCTACCACAGCACAAACCTTTGTCCAGAACCATGAACTGAATTTTCCCTGGTACTTTTCTTATAAAGTTCGGAATATCTGGAGTTGCAGAATCTGACATGATACCCAGCAGAGAAGAAAGATTGAGAAAAAAGAGAGTAGTAATTAAATAAAATATTACTAACTCAATGCAATGTATCGATTCCCTAATGCAATGGCAGATTCACAGAGCGCAATGCAGACGCTGCCATCGGATTGGACGCGCCTCACAGCAGAAATCTGGTCGCCCCCGCGCACCAGGAGGAACAGCCTCTTCACCTCCGGTTGCAGCCGCAGGATCTTCTCCACGAGAACTTTCAGTCGATCCAAGAACGCATCAAGAATCGATACAAATACATCAAAGAGAGACATGGAGGAGATTTGAGTGGAGTTGGCTTACGCTTTGCTATGAACCCGGTGGCGCCGGTGATGAGGACGGTCTTGTTCTGGAGCATGGATCTAAAAGGCGCTCTAGGCAGCCGCCTAGGCGTTGGGCGGTGACCCGGCGTCTCGCCTAGGATGATAGTCGGCTGTGAAGGTGGCGAGATCAGGCGCCCTCAAGAAGCCCAGAAGAAAGGGTCTGTTCTTTTTTGTTGCGGTTTTATAAATTTTGGCTGAAATTTTTGAATTTTAGCTGTTTACGACAGAGATTACAGAGAGAGACACTCACTTGCAATTTTGAATAGTACAAATGTTAGATTTTTAACGTATACTATAATTAACTTGTAGACTCTATTTTTAAAAAAAAACTCTGTCTGAAAGTTAAGTATTGTAGCAAAAGCTAAAAATCATTTTGAAAAGCTGAAAAGAGCATACCCGAAGTCACGGCTCAAAACGGAAGAGGCATACAAGAAGCAGTGAAGCACTGGTATGTCGCACACACTTCTACAGCAAACGGAAGCTGGCTAGGGTTTCTCCAGTCTCCACGCCGTCGCCGCACCGTTGTCGTGTCGCCTCCGCACGGCCGCCGCGCCACCTCCGTGTCGTGGTTGCGCCGCCTCCGCGCGGGAGCCAAGCCACCTTTGCGCCATGGTCGCACTGCCTTCGCATTGGCACCGCGTCATGGTTGCGCCGCCTTCACATCAGCGTCGCGCCGTCGTCGCCTCACCCCGGTCCTTCGCTGCTTCACATCATCTTCACCTCCGCACCGTCTGGCCAGGCACGTGGCGATTGTAGTATACTAATGTCTAGTATTGTGATTCACTGATTTGTGTGCTGTGGACTTAAGTCACTGAATAATGTGGTATTATGGTATGTGGTTATTAAAAATGAGCTGGCCAGTGATGTCCAACAATCTCGTCTTTAAATGTGCAGGTTTTACAATTTTATATCAAGCATTTACATCAATAGATATAAAGCTATCATCGTTGCTCAAGGTAATAATTTTCATCTAAACATCAAATACATATATACATGATTACTTATTTTACTTGCTATCCTTATTTTTAATTCGACTGCCTAGGTCCCTTAGATGCTAGGCCCCATTGTGCCGTCCGCATAGCGCTAGCGCCTTCTTGAATATTATTCTGGAGACGCTCCGCGACTCCAATGAGCTCCATGGCGATGATGTCGATTGCTAGAACAGCAGCACACGAGTGAGTGAGCGGGCAGTTCTGTGATTCGTGTATCGAAATGAGCGGAAGAGGAGATGAAGATGAAAGGTGGCTGCTTGCTTGCGCGCTTCCTTGGTGTCGTTGTTAACGGTGTCAATGGAGGGAGCTGCGCTGGGGATCCTTGGGAGTGGTGGTCGAGTGACGTGTCACTCCTCAAACCGGCCGCTTGTAACGCCGGAATTTAGTGCGGTTGTATACATTGACAAGTGAGGTCTACTGATAGACGAACCAGCCTGTCAGTGACACCCAGGTCAGAAGGTATGAAAATTTCGCAAGGGACCAGCCTGTCAGTGAGTTGGACGCCTCCGGCAGAGTTCAAACCTACCCCCCAAAAGGAATCAAAACCCGATCACATTCACACCCACAAAGAGAGCGGCGATCCTGGCCGTCCGATCCCGCAGCGACATCACCCGCCGCGGCGGTAGGGGTAACCTCACCGGCACCGCCCCTCAGACAGATCTCGCCCTCCCCCAAACCCCCCTCCTCCCCAATTCAAAATTTTCGTGCCCACCGCCATCTCTCTCCCCTCGCCGCTAGCCGTTCCATCTCCAACTCCATGCCCAAACCCTAGCCCCCCGGCCACCTCCGCGACCACTCCGGCAGCCAGCCATGGAGGAGCTGTTCATGCAGGTCTTCGAGCGCCGGGACTGGGTGGCCGCGCAGATGCGGCAGCAGGTGGACTCCCACGCCCAGTCCCTCGCCTGCACCCTCGTCGCCGCCGGCCACCGCCCCCCGCCGTGGCTCCTCCCCTCCTGCGCCGGTGAGCGGCAAGGTGCGTGCTGTGTGCCTGTGTCTCTCGTTCACTTCCACTTCCGCCTGTGGGTTAGTGCCGTCCGGTTGGTGGTTCGTGAGGGTTGGGTTGGGTTGGGCCTTGGGACTTTGGTTTCCATTCAGGATGAGGATTGGGCAGTTTGATTGGCTGTTTGGTAGATTTTTGGTGATGTAAGCTTAGATTTGCGTATACTAGCTACCATATGATTTTAGTTTAGCGTTGTCAACATTTCGTAGAGGATTAGTTTGGTTAGCGTTCTTCTTATGTGTTGCATTGGAGAAATTTTGAGTGGGGAGTGCGCCAATTTGGTTCCATTGGTCCTAGAGCTAGTTTACTAAAACTCGGGAGGAACAATATAAAAAAACTCGGGAGGAACACACCTCAGGTTATAGAAAGTCATGAGTTACAAACTGGCCGGCTAGTGATTGGAAAAACTACCGGAAATTGTACCTCAATTTCTCTTAGTATTTAGCTTTTTGTCCATCCATGTTGTCTGTTTTTACTCTTTTGCACGTTGCTGTTATGTTGCTTTCTTTATTCATATACTGAAATACTCCGTTTACGTGTAGAGCTGAATGGCAAACCAATCGTTTCGGAGTTAGTTTTCCCTGGAAGCCAGATTACTACACCTGCAACCAATAGAACTGTCTTTCAGCCTCCAGCTGTTCCTAGAACTTTCTTCATGAAGGTGGGGATTCCAAATGGATATACCCAGCAAGAGACTATTTGTGCTGCTCTGGATACTAACCAACACGAAGAGCCTCAGCAAAAGCAGACTTCAGTTAACCAGGAGCTTGCCGAGGCTAGTGCTGAAGTCAACATGTTTTCAAGGATACAGCGTTCGAGGTCAAGGCAGAGGAATATTGAAGATCGATTACGTGAAAAGGATCAAGCTGCAAACAGTGGAAGCAGTGATGGTATGCAAGACAGGATGCAGAGGTCTAACCTTGCAACTATAGGGTCGAACAGAACCACGTCATCATTATCCTCCAAACCTTGTGGTGATAGTGCAAATAATGCTGGAACAACGTCCTCTTTGCCAGGTCAGGAGAATGATTTCTATACCAATGAGGGTAGGTCAACTGAATTCTTAAAGTGCAGCAAAGATGATGACCTTGGAAATCAAGGAGTTCACTTAGATTGTTCTCAAGCTTTGGTCCCAGAAAACCAGATTGTCAGTTCTGAAAATAATGTCAAGGTTCCTAATAATTGTTCCGTTAGAAATTTCCTAAGAGTGCAAGTTGCAGATAGTGTGTGCCATCCACTCCCTGAAACTCATCTGTTGGTTGAGCCAAAAAAACTTCAATTTGATGGTGTTGAGTCAGTTTGTATGAATCCAGCAAGTGAACAAACGATGCAGCAACTGAAGTGTGCTTTGGAAAGTGCTCTTGATCTTGCTAGGGCACATCCTTTAAATGAAGACCCATCTTCTACCAACTGTTCTCAAGTGCCTCGTTCGATGGGCAGATCATTGCTTGATGGTGTTGAATCAGGATATTTGAACCTTGTCAAACCAGTGAAGCAGCACTGGGAATATGCTTTGGAACGTGCCAGTCTTGGTCTTACTGGCATTCATTCTCGAAATGAGGACCCTTCTCCATCCAGTCCCTCTGAAGTACCTAAGTCTATGAGCAGACCATTGCTTGAAAAGGATACCCGGTATATTTCTGAAACAAATTCTCTGGAAGGACCATGTTCTAAAGTCAGCCCACCGCTTGAAAAGGAAAATTTAAGTAGTGTTGAAACCAGTTGTTTCAAAAGGTCTTGTTCTGCGGTCAATCCACTGCTTGAAAGGGATACACTGCACACTGTAAAAGATACTGAAAGAATAAAAAAACTTGATGGTTTTTCAGATCAAATCGTCACTCGGAATTTCAAGTCTCTTGAACAACAGTGCTCTGATTCTCATGTTTTGCATCCTCTATACAGTGGATCTTTGCAGCTACCTACCCAACTAGCTGATACTAGTTCTGGGGCTCCTGCATCATCAGGAATGTTGCTGGATAGTTTGTTAGAGGAGGATGGGTGTGACGACCCCTCGTGTTCACTTATAAATGATGCAAACAGCCAATGCTCCCAAGCCAGGTCTTCTGCATGCCCAGAGCAGCTTCCACCTCAGACTGTTACTTCGGGTGATGTTTATCAGCCAAACCTCTCTTCTTATAAAGCACAAAGTAATGACACACATTCCAATGGTTGTCCTGTTGTGAATGCTTCTGTATCTGCAGAAAACGAGCTATCTCAGGAGCAATATTTATTGGCCAGACCATCTTTAGAATTCAATGGGGATTTTGCAGATGTGGATACTCCCTTGGGCCACCCTCCTCCCGGCACAGAAAATGAGGCGATCAATGGAAAGCCAGCATCTGATGCAATCAATTGCCATTCAGGAATTCTGGTTGATGTTCAGGTAAAATTCTTGGCTTTGACCGAAGCATGTGACGTTTCTGTTAGGAACAGAAAGAATGAGTCTGCAGTGCCAGAAGTCATGAGCATTATTTCAGCTAGAAGAACCAGCGTGATGCACACAGCAGAAAGGAATAGTATGACTTCAGCTGAGAAATGCACAGGAAATCTGCAACAAGATGGTACCATGCTTGCTACTTGTAGATTACTGTAACTTGTAAGTTGTCTTTTATAGCAAGTGTCACTCTTGCATGTCCTTACGTAGCTTCTAATCTTACAGGTACAGAACAAGAGGTCTCTCTTTTTGAGAATGCTGCTCAAATAAATGCCAATTGTTGCACAACAGAGAACATTAAGCGAATTAAGTCTTCAGAGAAAATTAATCTGCTCCAGTCAGACCGAAGCAGGGCTGGTATTGACCAGAAGAGGTCAGTTGCACATGGAGTTCAAGTAACTGGCGGTTTGTCATCTAAAAGAAGAAAAATAACGTGCCAATCAGACATTGTCCTTTCCAGGTCTCCTTGCACAAATTCATTGTCTCTGAATCACCAAGTTGGCATTAGCGGTCAAATGTTAACTGCAGCAAATTTCTCAGAGAAATCACAACCTTCTGGTCGTTACTTCTTAAGGAGTTCAGGATCCTGTGGGCTCATGTCTCTCAAGTCAGTGGGGAGGAATGCTGCAAGTAACCATAAGATGCCAGTTGCAAGTGACGTTCATGAAAATGGGAATTTTTCTCCCGAAAGAAGAAATAGAACTAGGCTATCAGATGTTGTCCTTCATAATCCTCCTAGAGATAGCAGCAGCAGGAATGCAATTGTGGGGAAGGTTTTTGAAAATTCTCAAGCACAGTCACAAAATAATTTAGACGTTGAGGTTGTGACAACAACTGCTCCTTTGCCTAGCTGCTCCAGTATCCTGTCTTGTAATGATGAACACTGCACAAAAGAGGTATGTGTTCAGCAAGTGTACCAGTTCCTTTCTGCTCTGAAATCAAACGAATTTTAATTAATCCGGAAGACTCAATCATGCTTTTTGATTGTGAAATAGTATGCCGTGAAGTAGTGAACTAGTGGCAATGCTCAGTCTGGCTGCAGGGTTGGTTCAGCCTCTTTGGATGCTTTGGTAGCCTGTCCATATCTGTTTTTTTCTAAGCGATAGGAATTCTCTTGGGTATTTCATTACGATTTTGTACCAATGAACAACTAAATTTCGCATACAGCAGGGCAACATTCATGCAGTTCGGTTGGATAGTCCTTTAAATATATTATTACACTTGTTAGTATCGAAAATTACTTTATTAGAATTTTTAACTGGTAAAGTTGAGCAATGTTCACTCTTCAGTGAGTCTAATGTACATGCTATTTTATGGGGTGCCAGTGAATTCTAGTTCATTGACAATTTACCCTCTTTGTTGGCAGGAAAATCCTAGCTTAGAAGGTCAGGACCTAAATGTCACTAATTTGAGTGTGGCAGACATGCAAATGGCTCTTCAGATGAATGATATGTCATCTCGGAGCGTAATATTAAATCCAGAAAATTATTCTGGCACAAACTCATTTACTATATCTCCAAGTTATGCTTTGGACCAACATGGTGAACAAGCATCTGCTCCAAATGCATTGGTTATCGAGAAATTAAGTTATGGCTCCAATGTAGAACTTGATAGGCAATGTAGAAGTTATGATCCCAAGGAATGTTTATTGTCTGGTGCTGCTATTCCAAGGCAAGAGGGTGATGAATCTGTCGACTATGATGATACAATGCCAGAATTCGAGAGTTTTGATGTTCCTTTCCAATTTGACAGCCCAACTATCGGAGAAAGGACATTTGAGGCCCTTTGTGATTCCAGACAAGTAATCACCTTCAGTTCAGAGCTCCCAAAGAAGTATAATATTAACACAGCAGATGGTGTGCATCAGCTATTGGCAACTATGTCCGGGAAACCTACAAACTGTTCCTTCCCTGATGTTTTACGCCAATACAGTGCAAGTAATGGTAGCAGCACAACGGACATTTTTGGTGCGTGTGAATTGGGACTTGATGGCTCTTTTTTAATTTCTGAAGCCGTAGCCTCAGATTCTTCAAATGCTAGCAACACACAAGAGAACATCGGAAATCCATTGACCCCATCAGTCGAAAAATATAGCCTAGGCAAACTTTCTGCAAGAGCTGGATCTGGTTCAGAACATATGGGTTCTATTCCTGAACTTGAATGCTTCCGAATTGATGAAGATAGCAGCATTGCGGATGAAAATGAGTACCAAGACAGATTACCTGGATCTGGAGATACAAATTACTCACACCAGTGGCCATCTGGCAGAGAAGTACTTCAGGATATCACTGAATTATGTCAAAACACTGGAAATTCTACCTGTCTTTCCACAAGATTCATGGATACAGGTAAGATAGATTTGACTGCAGAAACTTGCAGTAGCGAGTTCAATCATCATTCAAATATCAGAAATGATCATGACAGCAAGAAGCCAAGAGAGAATCGTGCTACTTCAGTTCAGAGAGGAGGGAAAGTTTCTCATTCTCTTCATGATGGATTAAGCAGGACAGAAATACTTGATTACAGAAATGAAAGACACAGGAGTGAAGCAAATCTTGACAAACAATCTAAGCCTAGCAATGTTGTTGCCAATGTGACATCTTTTATACCTCTTGTAAAACCAAAGCTGCAACCTAAAACAGGGTTCGGTAAGTGTTATTTGTTTACTTGTATCATTTATTTCCAAAAATGTATACTAAATCCATTAGTGATGCTTTGAGCTTAAAGAGAAAATGTTCAATGGTGCTCATAGATGGCCTTGACATATGGGGCTTCTGTCTTGTAGTGAAAAAAGATGTTAGAGTAAAGGCACTTGAGGCAGCTGAAGCTGCAAAACGTCTTGAAGAAAAGAAACGAAGTGAGCGTGAAATGCGCAAAGCAGCTGCAAAACTAGAACGCGAAAGACTGAAGCAAGAAAAAGAATTAAAACAAAAACAGGAAGAGGAACAAAAGAAGAAACAGGATGCTGGTGTGGCCACTAGGAAGAGGCAGAGGGAAGAGGAGGAAAGGAGGGAAAAGGAGAGAAAAAGAAAATGCATTGATGAAGCTCGAAAACAACAGAAGCAGCCAATGGATAGAAGGCATGTCGTGAACAATGAGAAAGATGCTCGTCGAAAAGCTTCTGTGAGTAGAAGCTATACATTTTATTTCTATCTTTGTGTTTCTTAAAACATATATTTTTTGAATACTTCAATCATTGCAGGATAATAAGGAGCTGAGGAAAAATTTGGTTGACCCGGGGAAAAGCCAGGTAAATCCTGATGAAACTACCGAACCTGCTCTTGGACACAAGGCCAATAAAAGTAACAACGAGAAGGGTGTAGCAGTAGACGAGAGGCCTGCAAGTTTTGGATCTCATGCTAAAGAAAGTATCCCAAACAGTCTCGAGGAGGTACACTCTTCATTTAACTTCCTTGTGAGGAGGAACGTTGCCTGTAAATCTGCATGCAGTGATACTGCTTGTTCATCTTGGATATTGTTCCAGTTAACATGCTTGCTAATTGTCAACAGCTAATATGAGTCAATGTAAATAGCATATCCACTAAGGACACAGGGTTTTAGAAAACTCACTTGATAGTGACAGTACTCAATAATTCCTGTTCATCAGATTGTTGTTAATAACATTGTAAAAGAAGTCTTTGGAGGATATCAGTTGCTGTAATCTAAACATCTCCAGTTGAGGTCATAAGTATTAGAAAGTGGGCCAATTGCTAGAACGAACACACACACACACAAACCAGTAGCTTTATTGCGTATGGGGCAAAACAAAAAAGACTATCGAGCTGAGGTTTGTTTGTCTGTTTGATTTCTCATGTCACGTTTGGTTTCACTTAGTAGTGCTTTTCATAGATTGTTGTTAATAACATTGTAAAGTAAGTCTTTGGAGGATATCAGTCGCTGTAATCTAAACATCTCCAGTTGAGGTCGTAAGTATTAGAAAGTGGGCCATTTGCTAGAACACACACACACAAACAAACCAGTAGCTTTATTGTGTATGGGGGCAAAACAAAAAAGATTATCGAGCTGAGGATCGTTTGTCTGTTTGATTTCTCATGTCACCTTTGGTTTCACTTAGTTGTGCTTTTCATAGATTTCACTCCAGTGTCAACTACGGTTCGAATACTGAATTATCTGATGCGTTACGTTTTTTCTGAAACTTTTGTCAGTCATACAAAATGTCTCCATATAAAGATTCTGACGAAGAGGACGATGATGATTTTGAACATGAACAAGAATCAAGACGTAGAAGGAAATTGATTCCTTCGTGGGCTCGGTATGTGTCTTACTTACCAACTCCCTATTTAAATAGGAGCTATTCTTTAGAACTTCTGTGTCAGATGTGATACCTAATGTCAAAGCTTATAAGTTATGGATTCCGGGATACAGCATAACTTCCTGCTTATTATTGTTGCGAAGTTTACATAAATTGCACTTGCCTTACTTTTGAGCTCAATGTGAAGTGATTATGGGAATTTGCTTTACATAATTGACAAATATACTATCTCCTTTAATACTGATAGCATTGTGATGTAACTGACAAAGCGAAAGCATTTTCTGTCATTCTTGTTTAATAAACGGCATACCTCTTTTTTTGTACTTGTTGCTTCTCTATGATCATAGCCCCTCAAGCCTGCTAATTACATAGTTTCCATGTCTGATTTGCAGAAAAGAAAACTTGGATAAAATCTTATTATCCAATCAAACTTTAGACCCTAGAGAAATCTTTGCACAAAAGTGTTCCTTCAACCTATCTGACGGTAATCTCCAGTTCATCACTATCTTTATCAATAAATTTATTTTGGTTGTTGCTAGTGCTGAGGCCTGCCTGTTCTCTGCAGTTCTTGCGGCCCACATTCCGCAACGTGGATTCAGATAAGTTTCCATTTGGCGAACTATTGGTAATACGTCATTCTGATTTTCCGGCATCGCCAATTTGCTTTGTCAGCAGATATGTGTATAGGATGATCAACATTCTCTCTTGTATGCTAAAAAATTAATCTATGTTGGAGAATATTCTTGTACCACTTTACTATCCTTCCATCTATCAATGTTGCTCACAGTTTTAGTTTGTTTACAAAGACTTGTCGCAGCAATCTTGACGGAGATTATTGATATGTATCAGAGTGGCACTCGTGTGTACCTAGGTCTCAGGCGAGTACTTGTAGTAAGAATCAATTCCATTGTTTCATACTCTCTAGTGTCATGAAATAAGTAACAGAAAAAGGGATATTAGCTGCCAGTGTACACATTAAGATGATGGATTACAAAAGGGAAATTACGTGCACCATCATGCGGTTCAGATTTTATTTTTTCCATACGGACACATGTGATTTGAAATGAACTCATTGTTCATCAACCTAAATCTCCGAATTGTTTCGAGTTAAAATCGACTTGTTACAAGTCATAACTCGGCAGTGCGCGAAAGCAAACAAACCAAGTAAGCATTTCCTTTTTGTCGAATGAAGCAGCTGAAAATATAGGGGGGGAAATAAGGAAAAAGGAAAGGGAAAGAGCGAAGAACAACCTCATATATCATCGGACGCGTGCATTCAGAAGTGTATGTTCCCCCCCTCTTTTTTTTAAAAAAAGTGTATTTTTCCAACTTTAATTATGCTTTTCGATCGGTCAATCGGTTTAGATATCTATCGGTGGCGCTGCCGATCGGTGTCGCTTGAGGCGACGAACTGCAGGTAGACTGCAGGAGCTGAGGACGAGGACGATGGCGGTGGACTGCAAGTCGCGTGCGGTACGTGTCTGCCGCGGCGTAGGCGTCCACCACGACGAAGCCCTTGGGAATGGCCAGCCGCGGCAACTCGTCCCAACACGTCCGCGCGCCCTCGTCACCATGATCGCCACCACGCTCAGGTTGATGAACACTCGTACCGCGCCGCTTGTACCTGTCCGCCAGGACCGCGTTCCAGCCACGCGCGCGTCCGCCCCGCCGACCTTGTCGTCCCGCCAGGACCCTCCCGCCGACGGCACCGCTGCACTCACGCTGCCACGCACGTTGTTTGCGCACAAAACAGCCACAAGAAGTATCAAACATGAGCTTCCTGGCACGTGCGTGCGTGTATATACATACGCGCCCGCGCGTGCAGGAGGCTAGAGGTGGCTGGAGAACAGAAGAGTCGAGGGCGATGCCCATGAAGACATGGTTGGTCTGCCAGATGGCCATGACAGTGAGAGCAGAGTTCACACAGCCCTCGCAGAAGCGACCGACCGCCGGCGGTCGTTGTTCTCGCTGGTGCTGGGTTGTGCTCTCTTCTGTCATCACTCTTAACTGGTCCACCCTCCTCCTCCATGTCATCACTCTCGCAGAAGCACAGCTCGTCGGGTGGCACCGCTGCCAACGCAAGGAGTGTGTGAGGAGGTCGATCGAGCAAGCTATCCATCACGGTTGAAATAAGCGCTGGCCGGGCCGGGAGCCAGTTACTGTAGGCAGGAGCGTGTTAACTTCGGGTTGCCCCCAAATAGGGCTGGATAAAAAGCTCGAGGCTCGCGAGCTACTCGAGCTCGTAGTCGGCTCGGCTCGGTTCGGCTCGAGCTCGAAACTTCCCCTAACGAGCCAAGCCTAAGATTTAGCTCGGCTCACTAACGAGCCGAGCCCGAGTCGCTCGCGAGCGGCTCGCGAGCCAAACGAGCCGGAGCATGTATATATCTCTACTGCGCTCCGCCCGCAGGCTGCAGACCTCGCTCACTCCTCCCACTCTCTCGCGGCCCCGCTCCCCCGTCCCTGCCCCCACCGTCGCCGCCTCCTCCCTGCTCCCCCGCCCTCGCCGCCTCCTCCCCTGCTCCCCGCTCCCCCGCCTCCACCGCCTCCTCCCCGCTCCCCTGCCGCCGCCTCCCTCCTCGCTCCCCGCCGCCGCTTTGTAATACCCCTAAACTGCAAAAGTGAGAATAAGGGAGGGGCAAAAGTGGCATTTCACAAGGAGAGTAATGGTCATGCCTCTTAAGTAGACAAGTCATGTCACCAACTCAAGAATTCAACCACTCCCCATTCAACCACAGGGAGGGGGGAAGAGATGAGGGGGAGAGAGGGAGAGAAGAGAGAGGAGGCGGCGGCGCAGGCAGTAGAGAGAGGAGGAGGGGCGGCGGTGAGTCAAGAGAGGAAGAGAAGAAGAGGCTGCGCGGCCACCCGAGGTAGGCGGCAGCATAGAGAGGAGAGGGGAGGAGGGAAAGAGAGAGGGAGGGCGAGAGAGAGAGGAAGAGAGCTAGGGGGAGAGGCGGTGGCGAGGGAGAGGAAGGGAGAGTGGGAGAGAGGGGAGCAGGCAGCGGCGGCGCAAGAGAGGAGAGGGCAGAAGGGAGGAGGCGACGGTGAAAGAAAACGGGAGGAGAGAGATAGGCGTCGGGTAAGAAGGAAAGTAAGGAAAAAAACAAAGAAAAGAGAGAAGAAATGGAAAAAAGAAAAGAGGGGAAAAAAAGATAAAAAGGGGGGATTTGGTACCTACTTGACGGGTCCTTAACCCCGGGCATTTTACGCCAGAACCGGGATATGCGTGTGGTATCGTCGTTGTCCATTTAATCTCTGGTTTCATTATGATTTGTTAAAAACGGGTTAATTGCTTGTTCAGGTGGAGGTCTTGAGCCAATGTCGTCTACACGTCGCTTCGCTCCGCTTGGTTGACAGGCAAGTGCATGGTAGAGCGGTAGGCCGTAGAGTTTATGATCATCCAGTGTTTGCTTAATGTGATAGTGTTTATGTGGAAATGTGATGATTACCCGACATGTTGGTGCTTTCTTATGGGTGACAATGATAATGACAATGGGCATATGCATTTGCATCATGTGCACTCAAGAGTGAGGGCGATGAGAAAGTTCCTAGCTACGAGTAAAGCTAGCGGACTAATTCGGAGTGCTCTTGAGTAAGTCCTACTTCGGTAGGCCTCCACGGGAGTGGAGAGACCCCCATGCCGATATGGGCGGGCCCAAGATTTTGGGTAAACATCGATGTGTGTTCACTCGGTAATACCGGTATTTGCAATGTGATGAGCAAATGTGCATGTAGAGTAGTGTTGCATTGCATTGATGGTGTGGTAATGTTGGAACATGAAAAAAAAATGCATGTGGATTATGTATGGTTAATGTAGAACCAAGAACACGATGTTATGGGTATGGCAATGCATGTAGAGTATGTTATAATTGGTTCAATGGTTGTCTTGATTTGATAGTGTTTATCGTACTATTGTGTACTTGCTGAGTCTTTGGACTTACCCTTACTTGTTGTTTTATTTCTAGGTGACCGTTGAGGACGCTAGGCACGGGCGGGTGTAGCACATGATTAACTCCATGACCTTGCAGCACGTCACATTTCCAACTTTTGTATTAGACTTAATTCCACTCGTAAGCTAGAATAATTACTTAAATTGGTGTAGAGTAAGGACTCTGCTTTATAAGTAAAGTAGAGCTTGCTTAAAATGTTTAGCGGACGGTTAATCTTGGTATTGTAATGCACTGATGGTAGCACTCTAGACCTAGAGGATGGGCGGGGTGTTACACGCTCCTCCCTCCCCGCCCCTCGCCGCCTCCTCCCTCCCCGCTCCCACCCCCTGCCGCCACTGCAGCCTCCCTCCCCGTTCCCCGCCAAGAAGATGTCGTCAGACTCGTCGTGGGCGCGTGCGCTCGTGCAGATCTCGCCCTACACCTTCTCCGCCATCGGCATCGCTGTCTCCATCGGTGTGTCCATCCTCGGTGCGGCATGGTAAGACCCCGCCTCGCCTACATCTGCACCCGCCCGTGCGGTCTGCTTACTGATCCCCACGGCTTGATCTTGCTCTCGCAGGGGGATCTTCATCACGGGGAGCAGCCTCATCGGGGCCGCCATCAAGGCGCCTAGGATCACCTCCAAGAACCTCATGGAGCTAAGGGTTGCAATAAAACAATAATTAGAGACTATATACTTTATTATTATAATACTAAACCATGCAGAGCTAAGGGTCTTGGGTACACAGTCAGCCCAATAATATTATAATAATAATGGTTCTCTACGAATTAACTATATACTTAATTATTACAATACCAAGCCATGCAGAGCTAAGGGTCTTGGGTACACGATCAACCCGATAATATTATAATAATAATGGTTTTCTACGAATTAATTATATAGAGTACTTTGAATAAAAGAATAGTAGATAACTTAGTACCCATCCGACCCAGGACGATAAACTACAGGTCATCTAATCATCCTAACTACCATATATGACCTCCATCTCATCGACATCCTAGTTAGTGTCAATCTCGTACCCCAGGGTGCCATCATTTTTCACCCCACCATTGTCAATCACCAAGTACAATCCAACTATGTATGACTCTGAAAGAGGGAGATTTAATAGTAAGAGCGAGTACAAAGTATTCAACAAGCTTTTCAATAATGATGCACATATATCCTCATATTTCTCAAATTCTTACTTGAACTTTAATTGAAAATACACTTTGTTACTTGAAGAGTTCGCAAGTATTTAATGTCTAAAATTGTCTTAACAATCATTCTAGAGGAGACATCCTTCAGTTGGATCATGTAGACTCTTATCCAAAAGACTAGTATGAATTCATAATTTATTTAAAGTATTATGCAGACTTGTACCACTTTATCTATAGCTATTCTAAATTCTTGTGGACAATGGGTCTTTTGCATTTTCTTAGATGCGATTTCAAATTCAGAATACATAATATTTTTCTCAAGTTTCATCACTATATGTCCATCCGGCTATAAAAATAGTCGTTGGTCAAGTGGGTCTGAATACTTGACACTCCATCGCACTAATATATGCACCTTGTATCCTCACTTTCGGGCTCTATACCAATTCTGAGTTCATCCACTTATCTATACCACTTACCCATTATGGAGATAATAGCAATATAAGAGAGTAGTATGTTCTGCCCATCTGGGACAAGAAAAATAATTGATACTATTTTGCGGCTCATTCCAAAATGAAGATTGTTTTTAGTTCTTATATTATATTCATATATAGAGGGTCTTACCTGTCCCTGAATCTCTACAAAGCACCTTCTACCCTCCTTTATTATTTACCTTTGCAGGCCGCTGCTCCTTCCGTGGTTCTGCCCTCTTTCTCTTTTATCATGTTTCCTTTCTTTAGATCATTCTTCTTTTCTCTCTTTTTAGAAATTAATTTGATGCAAGGTAATCAAAGAAAAATAGTTGTAGCAAAGTAACTAATCAACATATACACGTCATGCTTAAAAAACTTGCCATACTTACCTGGATGTAGGGTATCTATCTCAATGGTAGTCTAACTGATTTCTTCCCTTGGGACCAGTTCTTCGCTACATTATTTAAAGCCAATATAATTAGTTATGATTATTGATTATATTTTGAATGAAGCAACAACCCTTGTTGAATAATTTTGCACTTATTTTTAGAGCCCTTTTTATTCTTGGGTAATTATATGTTTCACTGATTTGTTAGCATTATTTCCAAGGTTATTTGTCAATTTTTCTGGATCTTATTATTTTGTTCTTTTGCATATTTGTGGGTTATTCGCCAATTTCTATTTTAATATTATATTTATTTTTCTTTTTTTGTTATGCTATTGGGCCTAGGCCTTATAAGGTCATGTGCCTACTAGGCCCACGGCGTCCGCAGCCGGCCCACCAGTCCAAATGATTCTCTCTCTCCCCCAACCTTATCTCCTTCCTCTCTCTCTTGTTAGCACCTACACACACCGCCTGGTTCCCCTTTGTCTCCTCCCTTCTTCTCTCCACCCTACCGACCACAGCGCCGTCGACGGTGCCTCGTACGTGGCCCCCAGTGCGCCGCCCTTACTCCCCTTGGTTGACTCCCCTTTATGGCGTTGCCGGTATTCTTCGGTTCCGCCAAGTGCCGGTCTTCTCGTGCTTCTGTCAGTCCTCCCCGATGCTCCGCGTCTCTCCAGAGCTTTCTACTCCGCCGACGCCTTGCATCCAACCGTTCTCTGTCAACGTCTCTATCCCTTTGTCACCTTGCGTCTCACTAGAGCTTTAGTTTCACTGGTGCTCTGCATCCCCATCAGGCTCTCTGCCTCTACCAATGTTGTGTGACCCGGCAGCTACATGTCATCGATACCTTGCATCCTCGTGGTTGCACGTTGCTGATGCCATGCTCCGACTTTCCGATTACTATATCGTGGCCTTGCATCGGCCCCGTCAGCTACCTCTCTCCGGCGCCTTGCGTCTTGGTCGTTTACATGCTACCGATGTCTTAGGCTGCAGTTCTTCGATCCCACTGTTCTACCCTTTCCTCTAACTTCTACATTCCTATTTATTGTTCATTTTCATCTAGCTTTTGGACTCGTTGTGGAATGTGGGTGCCCTTGGGGCCCTTAACCATGACGGTGCTTAAGGGATTTGCGTATGTGGGGTGAGCAACCATGGTAGGGTTTGAGGTCCTTGCATGCACTGGGGAGCAATGCCAAGGTTTCTTGGGAGCTCATGGATGGCCACCCCTGGGTCTTCCTCCCCAGTGCCGTGAGCTAGAGGCGGCATACCGCCATGGCTCTGTTGGCCAGAATCTTAGGCTTCTAGAGATGGCAAAAATAGAATGGTTGGGGCTTAGGGTTACCTTGATGGCACTGTCAGGCTTGATTTGGGGTGGTTGGTGATGTACACTACCCTCACGTGGTTTTGGTTTCCTGTTTTGGGTTCATGCTCGATGTGTCCTGGCAGCTTGTGGGTGTCGTCCTCTTGTTGTGGTCCCCTCCTCCGTTGGTCACCTCCGGTCTTGGCTTCTTCTTGTTTTCTCTCGCTCTCTGCTTTGGTTTGTAGTTTCGGTGGCTAAAAATGGGTGAGCTTGCCCCCTCTCTGGTAGTTGGCCTATCGGTGTGGTGGCTCATAAACTCTGTGGTATGCTGGTGCAGTGCTTTAGGTATGGCAGTGATGCCTTTGGCTGTTCTATGGAGGTTGTGGCGGTGGTTGGTTCTCTTGTTGGCCTGTGTTTTCAGTGGCACAGTGAGCTTGTTTTCTTCAATGGTGCCTGTGCGGTGGCATGGTTCTTTCTCCCTCCATCTTTCATTCTTTCTGTTGGTTTTATCTCGCACTCTTGGGTGTGCTATGGCAATGTCGTGTGGCTGGAAGGTGTCTTATGCATGTATATGGCTGAATGGTGACTCATCTTGAGGGAAAAAGGTAATATGGTAGAAAGGTATAGATAAATATGAGAATTACCACCGGATAATGAAAACTCACTAGTGCGAGAGGTGTCGATGACAATTTGGTATCTCGATGAGCGATTACCTTGTGCAATTTATTTAAAACCAGGTCCTGATGGCAATTTATTTTATTTACTTTCTCTTGTGGTTTTGGATTAAAGTGATTGCAGGTGTCTTCATTTTTGTTAGGTCGACCGCAAAGAAGTTTTGTGTTCCTCTATTGAGTAATATACTTGTAAGACTTTATTCTATGTAAACCTAGAATTGTAATTTTAACTTTGGACTTGTAACATCGAAATTAAATGTAGACAACGTCTAGCATTGTAATTAAATTGAAGTAACTGGATTTTTGTATAATGACACTTATTTATCTTCATACTTGTGTTGGACGATTTATTTTAAGTTTCACGATGATGCATGTAATATTTGCTACTTAAATATGTGATTTTGGTTAGGCGAGTTTGAGAGTTATATATCACACTGCACCGCCGCACGCAGCCGGGGCGGGTCACCATCTGCGTGGGAGCTAGCGCCGGGCATGTCGATCATATGACCTAGAATGGATCGATGCATCTAGCTAGCTAGTTCACGAGAAACGCTTAATATATTTTTCATCGCTTTCTTACGGGAGGAGTAGTTGATTTTCTTTTGCATGCAAGCCACATTATTGTGAGATTTGATTCAGAAGTCATGACCCTGACACGGAGCCATCTCTGAAGAGGGTACTGTGATTCGATCAAATTCTCCAAACACAAATTAATTTGCTCAGTACCCGATCTTTCGAAATCTAACAATCTCGATCTAGAAATCCTTCTCAAGCCGAAAATCCATCAGTCGCCGACATAACCATCTGCCATGGTGCGATTCGCGCGGCGGCCATTAAACACGGTCGTCACCTCCCGAAGCATCAGCCGCAGGCTCCTCTTGTACGCGGCCACGGCCATCTCGATCAGCTCCACGGACCTCGTCTTGTCCACCTCCGACGCGCGCAACGTATGCCCCATCTCCACCGCTTCGACGGCCCTCCTCCACGCCTCGCCGTCGTGAACCCTAAACCCCTCGCCGCCGTCCCTGACCATGTCGCCGGCGAACCTTTTAACCACTAGCACGTCGCTGACCACGCCGCCGATCCAGAACGTGCTGGTGAGTAGCCCGCTGGCTAGGTCCCACACCCTCACCTCGCCGTCCTCCGTGCACGACACTAGGTTCTTGCACCCGTTGGCCATCGCCGCTCCGACGACTGCGGCGTCGGTGTAGCCGCTTGCGTGCCATGCGTTCGTCGCGGTGTTTGTGTCCCGGGAGTTCAGGGACGCGACGTGGACACAGCCGTCGGAACAGCCGGCGTAGAGGTGGGAGGTGGTGGGGTCCAAGGTCAGGGAGAACGCGGTGCATGAGAGCGTGAGGGTCCGGAGGTGGGCGCCGTCCGCCATGTTCCAAATCTTGCACGTGCCGTCCGTGGAGGCCGAGGAGACGACGGCGTTGCACCCGCCGTGCCCACACGCGACGCAGGTCACCGACGCGACGTGCGCGCCGATGCGGTAGAGGGCGAGGTTGGAGTTGTTGTCCGCGTTGTCTACGTTTTCGACGTCGAGGATGCGGAGGAGCGGGAACACGACCACCTCGCCGTCCTCTCCACCGGAGACGAGGAGCGAGCCGTCGTCGTTGAGCGCGAGGCAGGAGATGGCGCCAGATTTGTGGGCCCGGAAGGAGCAGGCGGCGTCGCCGGACGGGAGCGCAAGGGCGTGAACGCGCCCGGACACCCCGCCGGCGAGGAGGTGAGATCCGCACGGTGTCGCCACGAGCGGCGCGACTGGCTCGGGGACGGGCAGCGAGCGGGCGGACGTCGGGGACCACCACCAGAGCAGGCGGACCGACCCGGCGCCCGTGGCGGGGCAGACGTGGGACGCGGCGACGAACGCCGCGCCAGCGGCGACAGCGAGTCCGTGCCGCGGCGTGTTGGCCGCCGGGAACTCGGCCACAACGTCGCCCGACAGCGCGTCGTAGGCCATGACTTGCCGGCCGTGGGTCGCCGCCAGGATGAGCTCGCCGCCGCCGCGCTGCGAGGAGGAGGACGCCATTGGCACGCGGCTGTCGCTATGCGCTGCGCGGCTCGTGACTTAGCCAGTGCAAACTGATGCCTCAAAACAACGTGACGCGACGTAGTATCAAACTCCAGTAAGTAGTAACCGAAATGAAATGGCATTGCATGTCCTTTTCCCTTAGCTGTGCCGTGTGTTCGTTAGTGCGCCAAGCGCGCTGTGCTGTGCCCACTGCTCGCAAGCAAAGCGTACGCCTACCGTTTCAGAGTTCAGATGCTCCTTTTTTTAGCACAATGAATAACCGAAACATGATGATCAGGCTTCAAATACAGGCGAAGCAGAACCTGGTTTTTGTTCAACAATTCCTACCTTTTTTACAAGCCACTGCCGTCCCATGGTGTGACTTCGTAACAAGTGGCCTGCGGTCCCAGTTTAAGTTCTGCTAAATATATACTTCCTTCCCGCCGCAATATAAGTTCATTTTCTTAGAAAATGCCATCTTACAATATAAGTCTATTAAAAGAATTAAAGTATAATTATTGCAATACTATCACTTAATATCTCTACTCTAATGAAAAAGTGTACGAGTGGTTGTAGTATGTTATTTAGTAGAGATATATATAGTCCAATGAAATTATTATATTTTAGATTTAGTACTTTCTTAGTATGTGCACATGATGGTTTAGAATTATATTATGGAACGGAGAGAGTATATACAGCTGTCCATCTGTAGTAAAACGTGCGACTGCACGCATTGAGTCTAACTTCTGCTAAGCATATAATCTTTTGGGAATTGATAACACGCATATGTCTGATAGGAAGTGACGAATTGAACGCTCCACTCGGCCACTCCCCTGCCAATACCCCTTCCACACTTCTCCTCTCCCATTTTCTATTCCCCAACAGCACACAGACCCACTCTTCCATCTCTGCTCATGAATGTTGTTGCTGCAACAACCGCTGTTGGTGATGAGAGCAGATCTCCTCTCCTTTTACTCTCTCCAATCCCCCTCTCCCTTCTCTCTCCCTACCCCCTATCCCTTCTCTTTCTGGGCTGTTAGCGACGGAGAAGTCGGAACAGCAGATCGATGAGCATAAGAGCCGAGAGGCTAGCGGTAAGGCACCAAATTGGCATCACCTCTGTCAGATCTGGGCTCGACCACCCTAGGTTTTAACCTACTATCGCCAGCTGAAGCCGTTGTACAAGAGTGTGTGGGCTCGTCGTCCCATGTGTTACGTAGCATGGGGGCGATAGAGACTCCTATGGTGTCCTCCTCCTTCGAGCTTGACGCACCACTAGAGTCCACTTGCTTTCTCTGTTGGGCTTTTCTCAGTGTTGTTGCAACAATATTTCTTTGTTGTTGTAAGAAGATTTTTTTTGTTGCAACATATTTTTTTCTCAAATTTGTAGCAAATGGGTTTTTGTTGTAGTAAGCTTGTTAATTTGTTGCACCTGAGTATTTTTTGCTGCAATATAATTGTTTTGCTTGTTACACAGTTTTGTTGTATTGAGTTTGTTATAATTGAAGGATCTCATATCGCACATTTAACAATTGGTTGTTGCATTTGCTTTTTTTTTTGTTGTATTACTTGTGTTGATTTGTTGCGTGAGAATTCTTATTTGTGTGCAATAGTTATTGTTGATGTTGCATCAGAGTTTTTAGGTGTTACATATTGGTGTTTGGTTGTTTTGATATACTACCATCCATCTCGTTCTTCTTCCCCCTCCTTCCTCCCTCCTCCTTCAGCAAGTTGGAGGTCCGATGAGCTAGCGGCAGTCAAAGATCGCCACCAAAGTCGAGTTCCTCTCCCTCCCCACGTCTCCTCCAGGCGCCATAAGCCATGACCACTATCAACATCTTGAGTTCTAATGCTAACCATTGGTCTAAGTTTGTTGCCGCTCATGCTCGAGAGACACTGCCTACTGAGGCCTCCTCCAGAAAGCTAGAACTCCAGCAAGTCCACCAAAAATGAGATCCTCATAATTTTTTGTTATGGCGAAATAAATAATCTGAAATCAATCTAGATGAGATCAAATGATGAAAGGGAGCGTACCACGGGAAGGTTTTTTATTGAACGTCTGAACTAGTCGCTCCCTGACTTTTTGACTGCTGGCCCGTAGAATGGTAGAACTAAAATGACACATGGGCCTACACGGAGACAAGCCTGCCCAATTCCACCTTCATATTATCGTCTTCGTCTTCCTCGTCGCTCATGTCCTCTCGCGGCCTCGCCACTCTTTCGGTCGTGCCGGGTCGCCAACTCCAAAAAACCCGAGTAAATGGAGGGAAAAGTGCTCGCCCTCTCGCAGTTCCGCACGAGCATTGGCGCCCCTCTTCTCCTCTCCGCGGATTCCAGCGCCGCCCGCAGGAGCTCCGGTGCCTCCGGTACTTCGCATTTCCGCGTAATTGTATGTTGCTTGGTTAGCCACGTTCGCCTGCGTAGCTTAACTAAAGGGGGATTCCGTTGTTTGTTTTTGAAGGGAGGAGTACGGTTTCGAGGCTTAATCCGGAAGCGTCTCCAAGCAGAGCAGGTAAAGGGGGAATTCGAAATTGCCGCATATTAATGATGCTGTTTGATTGGTTAATTATGGCTCCGCGGCTTGTTTGTCTGACGAATCCCTGTAAATTTTATCCTTTTTGAAGGGAGGGGTAGGGTTTGGAAGCGTGATAATCCGGAGGTTTCACCTCGTCGAGCAGGTAAAAAAATGCTACTAGGTACTAAGAATCACTCCACCCCAAAAAAAAAACACCGTGCTTCTGTAGAGAATAGCAAGGTTGGTTGTATGATTAACCACTTGGGTGGTGTTTTCCATCTGTAATTGATCCGTGACACTGGTTACTTGATATTCAAACTCCTTATATACGTGAAGCAAACTAGTAAAATACAAAGGGCCTCACCTAAATACAAATTCTCACTGTATCTTACCCAATATACACTTAACCATCTAGTTGTGTCTACAGAAGGGTTGACACATTTTCTTCAGCCAGTGAGTGTTGCACCTGGAAAGTTTCTGTCAGTTACTTCACAAAATTTTGGTCAAGGGTATTTGCATGTGTTGTACAATAGTCATTCATATGCTTTTTGGAGTAACTATGACGGAGCTTGCTGCCTTTTATGTAGAGTTTGATTGCCTTTAGATTTTTGTTCTGGTAACAGCAATGTACTTTACTACTTTCATGATCATAATCCTTCAAAATATTGCCACATGCATTTGAAAGTGATATTTTAGATCTTGTCTCACTGCCAATCCAATAAGTTGGTGTTGCTAGAGTGAGGAACTTGTCTTTTTAGGACTGCTGGAGCAAAGACCTTGCTAATTATCTTGTACTATACGTACTTTAGTAAATTTCCGTAGCACTAGTGCTCTCATCAACTTGACGTTATTCACAGCAGCCTAGAATGGCTGTTGTTTTTTGTTCCTTAGTGTCTGGTGACATGTTTTGCTGCATATATCTACTGGTTGAGAAACATGGAAAATACATGTGCTCAAAAAAGAGATTATTTCACTTAATATCTATCTATATCTAATTAACTAATCCAAATCTCCTATGCTGTTTAGGGATTACTGGAGTTCCAAAGCTTAGTCCCGAGGTCTCTACTAAAAGAGCAGGTAAAGAGTGCTGCTTGAATAATTATAGCTCATTTGCTCACTTGTGTAACCGAATTTCTGTGTTTTCTTAGGGAGTAAGGTTCCGATTATTTATTCGGAGGTTTCTCATCACAGAGCAGGTAAAATGAATGTTGTGATTCTTTATTTTGCTATTCTTATTTAGTTTACTTTGTAAAAAATGTTTAGCAATGATCTAATTTTTGGGGATTTTGTTTAATCATTTGTAAGATTTGTGTCATTGCCTCGTTGGAGCAGTTGCAGCGGTGAGGTTGCTAAGAGCTGAGAAGGGAAAGGCATTTGTGGACCTTTTGAATGAGAAAGGAAATGGTTCTGGAGATAATGAGATGGGCTATGTACAAAGGACGCTAGGGTTCAGGACACAGCATTTGGAGGACAGGGATATAAGATTGGTAAAATTTACATATTGCACTTGTTGAATTGGTGGTTCTGCGTACCAATTTCAATTTGTTCAAGAATGCTTACACTGTATTGGGTTATTGCTGGGAAATGGGAATATAGTGATGTGAGGAAAAAACCATGTTTGTTGCAGTTGCAGAATGACCTTATGTCCTTTCAGTATTTGATGAGCATATAGCTAACTACTTGTCAATTTTGTTATGGCATCTTCTCTTACGACTACTTGCGTGTGATATAGGGTGTCATGATGAACATATTGTGTCAATGGCTCAGTAACAATGTAACACACCCAAGGGCATCCACAGTGTGGGGTGCCTGTACCAGCGCTAAGAAATGCCACATCACATAGGTGCTAAGTTTGTTTTTTCTCTCCTGTGTTTATCACCTTCTTCTCTCTTTTACATGGGACCCATTACTAAATAAAACATCACACCTTCTTCTCTCACCCTACTCACCCTATACCTCCCTATAACACTTACATGTGGGGCCATTATTAGTTTATTGGGCTTGGTACCGGTACCAGGAATCTTTTCCTTAGTGCCATGCCATCCAATGTGCTGGTTCCGGTACCAAGCCTCCTGGTACCAGCAAAAGTAGCACACTGGAGGTGACCTAAGAAGACTTGTATACTGTAGGAGTTCAAAGCTTTTGACTCTTATGCTTGGATTGTTAGGTTACCATCATAGTAGCTGGAACTGTACGTTGGAAACGCTACCTTGATTATCTTATCATGTCACTCTGTAGTGAGGAGAAGGTGTTCAGGGAGATGGAACCACTGTTGCTACAGGTTTCTCCTATATTTCTTATAGCATACATTCTTTGTTGAATACCCATTATAGAAGTTGACTCCGCACTTGTAAAATCTTTGAAGGTTAGCACTTGTGATTTCAGATATTGCGAATTGGCTTCTTTGAAATTCTCAAGCTCAATGTGCCAGCTTATGCTGTGGTTGATGAGGTATGCTGATATTATTTAACATGTGCCAAAATTAAGTTATTCTTTTGTGTGGTTTATACCTTTGTTTGATCAAATTGTTTTAAGTGGTATCTTTTAATTGAAGTGATCTCCTTTTTGTTTGATATAAGTTCCATAGAACAAATGTGAATATGTGATACTGAGCTAATAATGTACCTGTTTCTTCTTTTCTTACCATTCCATAACAGAGAAATTTGTATTAAATGCTGTAGATGGTTGTGTTTCTGTTCTGTGTAAATTGCATTTTTTTACCAATTATGATACTAGCCAGTATGTTACACCATAACTTCGGAAAAAGAGATTGTGCTTATATTCCTGTTTTAATATTCAGAAATAAATTCACTTTGTGTACTGATCTTTGCTATCTGCTTTTCAAACTTGTTGTGTCCTTTCTTTGAGGTTGACATATGATATATTGTTGTCAGTTACTTCTACTAAAGTTTGTTACCAGACAATTTATCTGCTTATCTTTGTTTTAAGAGTGGATCTGATAATCTGTCTTGCAAATCCAATTTTAGAATGTAAGGCTTGCTAAAGTATCTTTGAGGCCCGGTGCTGGGAACATGGTGAATGCAATTCTGCGTAAACTTCTATCACTGAAGGTATGGGCAGTAGACTTGATCTAATCAGGCTGATCAGTAGGATTATGCTGTAAGCCTGTAACATCAATGTTTTGCTTTTATAATTAGGAGACAAACTCTCTTCCTCTTCCAAAGATAGAAGGTGATGATCGTGCCCAAGCTCGTGCTCTTTCCATAATTTATTCTCATCCTGTTGTAAGTTTGCTTTACTTTCTAAGCCCTGGTTGACTTTTGTTTCTTAGTGTTTAGTGTGTTAAAATTTTCATCTGTACAATCAATATACTGACTGCATTACTGAAAACATTCCACTTGAACTAATTCCTATTATCAACCAATGTCATTGTTAACTAGGGTAGTGTACGTATGGGGAGTTCAATGTACTTGCTCCATCTGGCGATTGTTAAGAGCATAATATATAGAAGATTGGTAGCAATTATGCTTTGTAAACTGTAATATGTTTTCTGCTGTGCAGTGGATGGTGAGAAGATGGATTCGATTTCATGGCAAAGAGGAAGCCCTAAGATTGATGAATTGGAATAACAGTGATCCTTATTTCACTCTAAGGTTTTAAGTCAAATGCTCTATCGCAAAGTGCAAATTACGTGCTCTTTTTATGCATATGTGCCTGGTTGACTGATCTTTTTATACTTTGTGCCTTAGGGTGAACACAGCGAATGGCTATACAAGGGCTGATCTTGTTGACCGATTGGAAAGTTTGCAGGTGCTTCCATTAATCTTTAGTACCTTTTGTTCCATCATATTCATGGGTTTGAGTATACTCTCTTAGGAACCATGAATGAGTATGACATGTACTTTATGCTATTTCACGTATGGTATTTAATTATTTATGTCATTTCAGTTCACAGGGGAATATAAATTCATGATATAGTGCTAAATAGGACTTTCTTATATCATATCGATGTTGACGTCATACTCTGCATTGATTATTCGCAATTGAATCTCATGGCTGAATTGTCTTTTGTGTAGGTTCATTATGAAAAGTCAATTATGGATGAATTTGTCCGCATTCGGGAGGGCATGCAGGTAAGGAAGCTGAATAGTTGGTTTTGCAGTCTCTGCTCAACTGGTGTTTGTCAGACCATGGTAACTTTTTTAAATGCAATCTGTTTAGGATACTTACAAAAGAACACTGTTTCAAAGCCTACTAAAAGTGTTAATGTGCGCATAAGATATCAACCATTATTTCAGTTCCAAGGAAGTGAGTGGTTGAGAGCTGATAAAAAAAGAACTTAAAGAAATAATCCTGAAATACTGCAGGTGTATTAGCAACAAAGGAAAGGAGAGTTCTATACTTCTGATGGCTTTAGATGTTATTTTGAATCTTTGATGTTATTACTGTGGAACACTATATCTCACCATGCATTTCATTTTAGACTAGTTTGGTGTGTATAGTACAAGTTCATTTACATTCAAAGAAGCACAATTTGCTCTTTATACATAACAAACTCTACTGCTTTTTTTCTAATTGCATTATATCTGCACATTTGTTTTTTGATTAGTTCCTTATTTTTTTGATAATGCCTCTCGAGATATGGGCTGATAACTTGATATCTATTTTTCTTCCATGTATAGATAGTCTTACAAGCTGGATTACTGAAAGAAGGCATGTGTGCTGTGCAGGATGAGAGTGCAGGCAAGTTATGATCGTAATTTATTAACCACTAAGCATATGCCTTTATTTGCTATAATGGGATTACTACATTGAAATGATGTTCACTACGACTGCTCGGCGATGGCTGTAGAAAGCCTTTTAACTCTTATGTTCGACACTTCCATTAAGGTGGGTATTTACCTTTGTCCTTATGGCTCCAAGTCTGAGTAACAATGGTAATTTTCATTCAAGAAAGCTCTTGATAGCTTGCATTAAGACTTGAGGAACCTATTGCAGGCCTTGTAGTGTCTGTGGTCGATCCACAACCTGGGGAAACAGTCATTGATTGTTGTGCTGCACCTGGTGGAAAGACTTTGTTCATGGCATCTCGGCTGTTGGGACAAGGTGAGAAAATGGAATGGAGAGAGGGGATTCAATTTTCTGTTGATGTTGCAACAGGAAAACTGTAGGAAGCTTCTTGTGGTACTGTCTTTATCTTTTCCTTTCTGGCCATGACATCTGTAATGTGTTTTGTTAGCATGTTATGATTCCTATAAAAAGATGTGAACAAATGCTCAAATGAATCACTTTTCACATCTTATTCCCGATAGCCTGATTTTGAGCACTGGCAGACATTGGTTGTTGTGATCTAGCAACATGTGCCAGTGGCTGTCGGGCTAAATTTATTCATAGATATAAATTAACCAATGTAGTGTATCCATGCAGTTCAAATGTAGCATCTGATGGCTATTTAATGGTTAATTGGTTGTAAGAATTTGTTCATCCTTTACATTTCCATTAAAAACTAGCATTTGCGAATGCATGTATTCAACAGCAACAAGCAAATAGAGTTTACTAACACAATATGTCATTTCATGTGGAGCGAGTTTTAAATCTCGAATACATAGTAGCTTAGAGACTTGACATGATGGCGTACTGTGATACAGGGAAGGTATGGGCTCTTGACATAAACAAAGGTCGATTGAGAATTCTCATGGAGGCAGCAAAATTACACAACCTTGATGATATGATCACTGATATCCATGCTGATCTTCGACAATATGCTGTAAGATTCCAAGAAAGTTCATTGTTACTAATCCATAAAAAGGTTGGAATAGAAAGAGGGAACTCAGGGAAGTTCCCTATATCCAAGGATAATGCACCTCCAATGGAAATATCTGTTAGGAATATGGGTAGTGACTATTATAGCTAATGATTTATCCTCATGTATGACGAGGCTTATGCACATGTGTAATTATTTGCAGAGGGAAACCACTGTCAAATATGACAAGGTATTGTTGGATGCTCCATGCTCTGGGCTGGGTGTCCTTTCCAAGGTACATTTCTTTATCAAGTTCACTTTCTTCCAGAATTTCACCTTCTCAGAATATTGAACTAATCTGAATCTAGAATTACAAGTTGGCGTGTTTTATGATGAACTAAACAGTCCACCTTTTTCTGTTCCCAAGAGAGCAGACTTGCGTTGGAATAGACAATTTGAAGATTTGGAGGAGTTGATGTGTTTGCAAGATGAGCTCCTTGATTCAGCGTCAATGTGAGATTCCTTCCATTGCAAGTTTGCAACTTTGTGAAAGCAAATTCATCTAGACAGCATCTGAGATTACTTTCAATGGTTTTACTTGCAGGTTGGTAAAACCTGGTGGTTTACTAATCTACAGTACATGTTCCATTGATCCTGAAGAAAACGAGAAGAGGATTACTGCTTTTGTTCAGAGGCATCCGGTACTAGTTCATCTTAAAATTAATCATGGATCATTCGCTAGAAGTTACAAACTCGATGTTCAATTTGAATTTGGCAAAATGTCTGTCCTTGCAATTCAGGGCACTGTTGGTACTATTAAGCACATGCAATTTTTAAGCATTATTATTACAATACTTTTGGACTTCTTGTAGTTGTACCATTCCCTGAAGTTCAATCCTTATCCAACAACTGGAAGTTACTCATCATTCCTACTACATTTTAGCCCTACTAGTTCAGGTGTAACCATGGTTCCAAAAATCGGCGGTAACCGGTAATACGGTGGGGTTCGGGATTTGAAATACCGGCGGTTTTTTATTTAATTCAAATTTGAAATTTTGAATGTTAAAGTTGATTTTCCTAATGATGTTTACATTGTTTAATACTAATAGAATGTATTAGGAAGATGCATGCACCTTCCGTGTTTGACTTCATACTTTTTGCTATAAAGTATTAGTTCGGTGGTTTTTTATTTAATTCAAATTTAAAAATTTGAATGTTAAACTTGATTTTCCTAATGATATATACATTGTTTAACACTAATAGAATGTATTAGGAAAATATACGCACCTTCCGTATTTGACTTTATGCTTTTTACTATGAATGTATTAGTCCGACGATTTTTTACTTAATTCAAATTTGAAATTTTGAATGTTAAAGTTGATTTTCCTAATGATGTTTACATTGTTTAACACTAATGGAATGTATTAAGAAGATGCATGCACCTCCCGTACTTGACTTCATGTTTTTTGCCATGAATGTATTAGGATTTTTCAATTTCAAGTTTGAAAAACCGGTTTTTAGCGGTTTTTCTTTGATTTTTTTGGCAGTAATCGACCAATTTTTCCGGTTACCGATTTCAAATTTAAAATTTGAAAACTAAAATTTGACCGGTTTTTCCGGTTACCGGCCCCTGGCTGGGATTGTGCCCGGTTCCGGTATTTGGAACCCTGGGTGTAACAATGATAGATTTCATGCATATTTAATTCTCCAAAAAATGTGCATGTTGAAGCTTGTTGTACCACTCTTTTTATCTGCAACTGAATAGTCTGTATAATGTCTGCAACCTTGATAGTTGGCTATGTTTTTAGCATCCTTTAAATCGGTCATACACTCAACAGAATCATCACGAAATGTTTTGAATTTTTTATAATTCAGTGACAATTGTATTTTTAGACAATATTTGTTGGCATCTGATCATGTTGTATATTCATTAATCTATAATATGTTGTAGGAGTTTGTCCCACAGAGTGTACATGGATATGTTCCTGCAGAATTTGTCACAGATGAAGGTTTCTATTCCGCAAGTCCAACTAAGCACTCTATGGATGGGGCATTTGCTGCTCGCCTTGTCCGGTCAATGCACTAGTCCAACAACAGGTGAGATATAGAACCAAAAACCACATTTATGTTACTAACGTTAATGTGCACTGAATTGCTCCTCCAAGCTGTTTATCCGATACATGCTTGAACATTTCTCTTTCGTCATACAGTCTCTTAGAGGTGCTTGGTGCTGTGGCTTCAGAAAAAAAGGTTGAGAAAAGTGGTCTTCGACATTCCGCGATTCATAGTGCTTCTTGTACTGCATGCAGTAAGTTGTATCATGGACAAGAATGCTGAGGTCGTCCGTACAGGCAGACTCCATCATTTTGATGATGAGTACCACAATAATATATGTTGCGAGCTAGAGGTAAATATATTTTGCGCTCTAGAGGTACCAAGAATGCTGACCAGCAGCACCTGAGCATGTCTATTCTTAGTTAGGCCCTAGTGAAATAGCTTGACGTGGGTGCAGTTGTCCAATAATGCAAATGATTCTTAGGCCCTAGTGAAATAGCTTGACGAGGGTGCAGTTGTCCAATAATGCAAATGATTGTAGTTTGTGGTAAAAACTAAAAAGAGAATTTTCTAGCTGGATGTTCACATCCAATGTAAGCTGACATATACCTTTGGTAGTCTGCAAATGCACTTTTTAAGGAAATACAAGAGTTACATAATAGGCATTACCCGACAAGGGCCACTGTAAACATGATTTATTATCAGCATTAAAGTTATATGTATTTTGTTAAAATCTTGATACATACAATTGCAACCGGTGAATATTGACTAGATAATTGTTCTGGCCTTCTGGTCATCTTTCAAGTGAAGGAGATTTCATGGAACTAATAATCCGATGTAGCATCTAGGCAGGCAGTAAATTTTCTATACAGTGATGCAGGTGATGCTGTAAGACATTTGAAGAACTCAGGTGCTGTTTGCATATATGTGCGAATATGAAGGACCGGCTTTAGCAAAATAGGCTAAAAAATATGGACTTTCTTGCAATTTTTCTCATGTAGTTCACATTAATGTATCTTAGAATTAGTAGATGCATATATTCAAAGTGATAATTAAAGGGGTATATCAAATGTTCAAAAAAAAAATATAAAGGAGTATATCAGAGCCGTTTAGGTGGTATATTAGAGGTATATCAATGTTATTTAGGTGGTATATTAGAGATTCAGATGTGAGAGTAATTACATCCACCAGCTTGTAGAATGTATTTTCCCGATAGAGAAGCTGCATATGCTTCGGTAGGCTTTTAAGTGAGTTGTGTGGCACATGACTGCTGTTCGTGTCTGCACCTCAAGTTTTATTCTCTCTCCTTTTTTTCAACATTATTGTTGCAATAGTTAATAAATTAAGGATATACTTTTTCTTTGAGGAGCTGCAGATCTTATGGCGAATATCACATTATCAATTAGTGACTAGGATGAAACTTCAGCCTACTGGAGACATTTCAATCTCGATCCATATCACATGAACTCATTCACACAAAGCCCAATTAAGGCAAACAGTTATGGCTAGGCCAAGCTGTGTGAAACTGCCTGGGTGCAAAATGCAATTGCTGGATGGGAGTTTGTGGTTTGCACGCAGAAGCTGGGACATATGCCCTGTTTGGCATTTTCTACTATGTGACTGGTCAATTTTTCTTTCACTCCATCTTATATACATCATTAATTTATAATGTTCCACTCAATACGTGTGTGCCGTTTTTTTGTTTTTGTTTTTTTGTGGGGTAATGCAAGTTTGCAGCTAACCCGGTAGAACATCTTAAGGATTGCACATTTGGTAGTACCATGTTGATTCATTCTGAGTTTTGCATGAGAAAAGTGCCCAAAACATTGCTAATACACAAGTATGTTTCATGTGCTTTCTTGTGATTTACTGTGCAATCATCTCAAAGTAGATGATTACATATGAAAAGGTATGTATTAAGTTTATTTCAAGAGAACCATCAGAAATATCTACTGTATTAGACATCAATGCCTCCTTTAGGAACTCAAACTATGGGTGGGACAGTGGTTCTTTTAGACCGTGGTTTATGTCTTAAATTTTTGAATTCTAATTATTCGTGAGAGGCAATATGCAGATAAAAATAGTCATATGTGATTTTAATCGGTACAACTAAATTTAGTACACATTTACTATAATTTATCTATTGATCTCGTTTTAAAAAATACATTATTTAAAAGTTAATTAATATAATACGTACAAGTTAAAGCCTTAAGTTAAGCACATTAGAACCCGCCTTATTGGTACGAGGAAGGCCAACATCACAAAGCCAAATGAAGCTAATGTTACTGAGAATGGTATTCTCCCCTTACCCTTCCTCGGGAATATTGCTTCTAGAATACATTCAAGAGAATATTTCAGCCACCTGTCATGATTTGATTTAGCCCTCCCACCAGACACACGAGGTTGAGTAGCGCGATAGTTGCACTGGTCGCATAGTCTGGACGACCCAAATTCCATGATTTCTTGCTCATATCTCTTTGATTATGTAAGGACCCTATTTTTTTGAAACATGACAGTCGTACTTCCTACAATAGCTCAGAAGTTCAGTTGTAGATATAAAAAATATCATGTCTGCTCATAATTATTTAAAAAGGGTTAATTTGATTAAAATATGACATAACGGTCAACTTTACAGGCATCTAAATCTAAAACTTAACTTACATTCAGAAAGATCGAACAAAACCCCACAGGAACATTTGAGTGTGGTTGTAATTCTATCACGAAAACTTGAAGAATCATTTCTCCTTCTAGTATCTATTCTGATAAAAATAAGTAAGATTGAATATACTATGTATATATGCTTTGATCGTGAATCTCATCTCTTCTCATAATCTAGTCCATGATCATCTCCTTGTTTACAAGCAATCACCATGCATGTAACATGTAGGTCCACCAATGACTCACGCATCGACAAGTTTCTCTTCTATGTCGGTTCCCCCCGACAGTGCCTCACTTGCACTAATCGCACTATTCGATGAATCGTTGCTCAAACCTTTTTTTAACATCTCTAGTCTTTTATGTGTCTTGGTTAAGCTTAACCATTCTGCTCGACTTCCTTAGCCGTACCTTAGCTCATTTCCGAGTCTAGTCCTAGTTAACGCCATCAACCATAGTTACCTTCAAGCTTCCAATACATTAAAGACGAAAAAGTCATTAACCAGCATAAGTTCTTTACAAGTTGACTTACATTAGTCTAAACATGTTTTATGTATCATGAACGCAATGACCAAGGACTCCAAAACTCAACTTATGACCATTTTTCATAAATATTTAAAACCGCTTAGATAATTTCGGCCAAAACCAGTCTGATAGCTCAGACCATTGGCCTTGGTCGGACCGCCCCCATGGCGGGTCTAACCACTCGGGTTGAGTACCCAGAAAATACCTCTCTGGAAAAAACCAACTGCTAGCTAAAAAAATGGTCTCACTGCAACGGTGGTCCGGCCACCACCCAAACTCCAATCACACTAGACCTATGGTTAGACCACCCCCTCGGCCGATCAGACCACCCTAGTCTGATAGCAATTCTAAACACTTGCAAACTCTTGCAAATTCAAATTTTAACTCGATACAATTATCAATTTTTCAACACAAATAAACTGTAATCATTTTCAACATGGTTCTACAGGTTGCAACCCAAAGGAAATCAACTCTACACCACATTTAGCAACTTGAGGAAATTGTCCATACACGGCTTCTTTGTTGAATTTGGGCTCTTGTGAGGCTGTGAACAACCCTTGTCGAAACTGCGCAATCCCTTGAGGTACTCGATATTGAGGTGTGAGATGATCTGTCTCTGGCATGGTAGATTAGGCCACCTGGGTCTTAGGATAATAAGAAATATAATTAACAATTCACAGGGACATAATATCGATGTAAAGAATTTCCTGAATCAGGAAGAATTTGTATACATCGCATGTGCCATTGGAAAATTAATTGCTAGACCTTCTGCTCTAAAAGTGAAGGATAAAGTCCTTGCATTCTAGAAACGTATTCAAAGAGATATTTACCATCCTATACAACCTCTATCGGAATCATTTAAATATACCTTCTTCCACAAAGGGTTTCCCTTCTGTGGAAGCATCCGGTGCCAAGATAAGCAGGGCCACCCACACTATCCATACCACTTAGCTCTACCTTCAGATTGATAAACAAGACTCAGAATATAGTGGTTGATTATACTGTGGAGTAGTAGCAAACTGCAAGATGGTGTTGAAGCTATAATTTGATGCCACTAACCTCATAGATGACATTGAGGGAGTTACCGTATATATCGTTCTTGGTCATGTTGTCGTAATTCTGAGGGTACTGCACAAATGCAATCTTGTGGCCCATTTCTTCATCAAGGAAAAAACAGAGTGCATCTCTAATCAAATCACTGTTATTGGAATACACGTCACAGTCCACATTCAGTATGATAGGGCTGTTGCTTATCACCGATGTCACCCTTATCTGCATTTCATTAGGAAAATGAATGCCTTGAAGAACTGTTCATTAGTCAGTTATATTTCACCAAATAAACCTCATACTTACTTGGCTTAGTATTGATAGTTTTTGGTGTACATATCGTTAATATGCTAGTCACATATGTACCAGTTATCCTAGTTCTTGATATGTCCATTAGGATATTTACAATAAATATTTGAATTTAGTTCTAAACTGCTGGAGCAAGAATGGTAATGAGTGCACCAGAGCATTCACTTCTCCAGCTTTCAAGTTATGGTGGTAGAGGCCTCTTCTCACGCGCCATGTATACCAATGTTGGTAGCACATTTCCTTCGTTGTCAACTGCATTTGAGTCTTTCCCATCCATCAAAACCTCTGAGAATCAACGTCTATGGTATAAGTCTCAAATACTTTAGTTTTGGACACAGTAAGCACATAGTACAGAACTACGTTGCACGAATTACATGAACAATTGGGTGATGATCTTTTGTGGTGATTCCTGAATCCCATTCGTAAAATCCTATATGGTTTACTTTGATCTCTTCAGGAACCTTTCCTGGAATTACCGCAGAATCAATGCGCTCCGTCACTTCTTCGTACAAATCCTGCCCCAAAAAAATATCAGTTCTTATGACAAATGCTGAACATCATCAGTATGCCACGCGCTACTCTATGGTGTACTGCATTCAGAACTTCCGGTGCTAATGCAAACCCTGGTTACTAGGCATCACTGGGTTGCGAATGCTTCAGGAAAACAATCCAAAGACGGCAAGCATACCTTGACAAATGACCATTCCTCAGTGCTGCACAGATCATGAGGCTTATCTGACCCTGAGAAGTAAGCAAGCATTGGCTCGATGTTGTTTCTCCTGCGGAATGGTAGACAATGCTTTGCAAACTGGGAGGCCTCTCATAGAGCATGGAAAGTGAGAATTGTGCCTCCGTCGTCAGAGAGGTAGACACAGCTTTTCAGCTGGGTAATTGTAAGCCATGACCGAGAGGACGGTGGAGATGACAAGGCTTGGTGGCTCTTGAGTTTGGGTCTGCAGTGCAGATGAAGATGTCGACACAAGAAAGCTTGTCTCCATACCTGCTCCAAGTTACTCCATGGTAGTCATGTTAGAGAACCTAGCAGAGCATATGAACTGATTGAACTAGTCGCATTGAGTTTTTCGTTTTTTGCTGCCTTTAGTTAGACATACTTTTAGTCAAAATTAGGCAGTTCATTTATATATAGGCTTTCAATATAGGCTTTCAGCCTCTATAGAGAGAATAAGCGTGAAGAAATCGTTTAGAATGTTTCCTTTTTTGAGATGCATGTTCTTGTGTATAAATTATGAAGTTGCCCTTATGGTTTGATGGGCTTGTAAATTATTCAAGGCCTGGAAATGTTCAGGATCATTAAAACATTGAAAAAAAATGTTTATGATCAAATGTAGCGTTGAACTATTTTATGGTTCTGGATACGTAACTTTGTGTGCCTGTACAGCTCTGGTGTAAGAAACAACTAATTCAAACCAATTAGCTCCTCATTTTTTCGTTGAAGCTTGTTCCTCAATTATTTGAGCAATAATAACTGTTGGAATAGTCCTATATTAGTTGTGGAAGAATAAAAGATCCAACTTAAAAGTATAAAAGTTCCTCACTTTATTGGCTAGCTTTTAGGGTGAAAAAACTCTTACAATATAATAAGTGGTATCAGAGTTTGATTTTAACATCTTCGGACTAATGAATACTAGTGTGTGAATATCTAATGGACTATGACACTAAAGGACCATCAGTGTATAGTGAAGGGGCAGTGAACGGTTGAGAGATACCAATGTGTGAAGGAGGAGATTGTTGAAATAATCTCACATTGATTATGAAAGAGCAAAAAATCTAATTTAAAAGTAGGAGAAATTCTTACCTCATTAGCTAGCTTTTGGAGTGAGAAAGTCCTTACATCCAACAATAACACCTTCTTTCATGAAGGGCAACAATATTTAAGCGGAAAGGGAGATTTTGATGTAGAAAACGGCATTGTGCGATCCTGTGCGTTTGACAAAGGATCCCAAGGAGAGCGTTCTTTCACTGGGATCTGCGGCGTTCGTATGGTATTGTCTATTCATGCCTGATCTAACATTTGGATTGCCTTTCACCGGATGTGGATGGTTTTTATTGACAAACTCTCTGAACGCTCCAGTGCGCTGTATCTGAAATGAACGATTACTCGAGGGATTTGGACCTGCATGCGCTGCACACTGCAGGCGGTGGCGCCGACGCCGACTCGACTGAGCACCTCTCAACAGCCTCAGGCAACCAAACCATAGGCCTGCTACAATACCAACTTACACCAAGGCACCCAGGTGACATCTGTTTTGCAAGCGCATGTACTGCAAATAAGCCATGCATGCCATGCATCAGCAACAAGAAGCAAGCAGCCCATGATATCGTGCTGTTCTTTTGCGGCTTCTAAAAGCCGTTTTTGGTTTTTACTATAGTAACTAACTTTTAAATAGAGTATTTTTTTAAGATGTAGTCTACAAGTTAATTGTAGTACACGTTAAAAAACTAATATATGTACCATCAAAAATCATAAGCGAGTATCTCTATTTCCGTAATCTCTATCGCAAACAGACAAAAAGCCATCAGCCGCAGCAAAAAAGAACAGGCCAGCAAGTTAAACAAACCTCGGCCATGTCATGTGTAATCAACAGTGTTTTGACGATATGTACTGTCGTGTCCCGCTCTGTAAGCTTCGTTTTTCAGCAAACAAAATTGCCGACTGATCAAGAGCACAATTGTCATATCAAAGTGAAGAAACTACGAACACATTGAGGAGTAAAGCCGCAAAGGAAGAAAACCAACACATGATCTGTTGTCATTACGTTGCGATGCAACACGCAAGGGACGGGGCAAACCTGACGTCGAGCCTGTCCTTGAAGGCACGGCAGCGGACGGGGCACCATCGCACGGACTGCGTGATGACCCAGTAGACGCTGTACCAGAGCTCCACCGCGAGCATCCCCAGCCACACCGCCCTCCCTTTGCCGGAGTTGGCCGGGATGCACGTCGCCCGGTAGTACAGCACCAGGCATATCCCCACGGCCACCGTGAAGGCGTAGAACCTGTACAGTACCGTCACCCCGAACTTCTCCGTAGCAAACAGCCTCTCCATTATCATCCACGCTCCCGAAAAACTTCAGCTTGGTGTACACATAAAAGGTAACACGGATAGACTGCAATACTGCATATGCATATGGGATAGGAGTCTATACTCTGAAAAAACAGAGCTGAAAAATGTGACACTGTGACAGTACTGTTTGCAAGAGATGTGTCCCTACAGGTATGAATATGTGACTGCGATGCAATTGTGACTCTGACTAGCAAGTCGTAACGGATTTACTACAACAACCTAACAATTGCAGCCAGCTGCAATAACACGCAAGATTATAGTCCATCACTTGTAGGACAACATCTTATGTAGATTTTGTATGTATAACATTGCAAATCTGAAGGCCTGATGTAATTTTAATACCCAAATTCTCATAGTATCAGAAATATTTCTTTAGGTAATCAAGAACCAGGACTATTCAGTATGCGTGCGTGATCAGTGTTTTTTTCTTGAGAAGACACCAGAACCAGGCCAACCAAGGGTCATTAAAATGGGTAGTTTGCTTGAGAAGACACAGCTACATTAAAGACAAAGAATGCAAATATAGCATTGCATAACCAGAAAATATGCAATATATACACCTAGTACACCAAAGGAAAATGAAAGCAAACCTATAGTGGCAGACTTCAGACTATTAGGGTCCAGTTGGATAGCAAAGGAATGTTGCTAAGACCTCCCAGTGAAGGCATGACTGAAATTTAAACAGAACATGTGTTCAAAGTATAGAACCTCTCTATTAGAATTTACTAGTGAGCACATGGGAAAATGATATAAACTTGCATTTTCTGTTGTTCAGGCCAAAACAGAAGCGAAGAATTGCTCGGGGAAAGCTTATGATACAGATCCAGAAGCATATATTGGTAGTACAGAAATATTATTCTACATGGCATAATTCATCACAGATGTCATCATTTACAGGAAACTCAAGTTTCAAAAGGAGCTCGTGAGCTATGCATTTAAGAAAACCTCAAAGCAGGTGTATTGGCTGTTGTAGGATTCTTCTGAATCATTTTTGCTTAGCACTTTCTTCTGCTCTAGTAAAAGCATCCGTGATCACATCAATAGCCCAATCCTTGACATCGTCCTACAAGGCAGGGATACAAAGATAAGGCTTAGCACAAGCTATAAAACAAAAGGTGGTTCAAAGCTTAAAACATTATAAAGAAAGTAGTTACTTAATTAGTTAACAATGCCAGTGAAATCAAGATGTTAGGGAGTATTGTGGCAGTAAGCTGCTGAAACATACAACAGTGTACACAGTATCATCCACTGACCACTATGAATCATCGAAGCATCTATTGTCAGTAGGGAAGCAAAACGGTGGATGAACTGATAATAAGGAATTTTTATCAGCTACTAACCAGCTGTACTTGTTCCCCAGTTCTTATACGGGCATGTGGACGAGCTAACTTCGATTCAAAAGGGGTCCTTGGTCTGACTTCTTGGATCTCATCCCATTCTTCACGAGTAATCATCCTTACTTTTCCTTGATCAGGGTGACTATTTTTTATCTTGCGCTCTCTCCTTTCTTGATCTGTTGCTTCATGTTCCTTCCCACAAAACATGCAAGTAAAATTCAGAACATAATGTAATTTCCCAACAAACAGCAACAAGATTTCTCTGAAATTTAGAAGCAACAACCGTTGATTTTCGTTTATTTGATGACCATGCACGTTATGCAGTAGGTAAATAATCAATCCTGATTTCAAAGAGCGGTCTTGATGCTTTAGTTTACAAGGGAAGAATGTTCAAGGCTGGTTATAAAAACCTAATGTGACTGGTTTATAAATAAGTAACGTGAAATCGGAAAAACATTTTAGAATTGAACCATAGGAAGCAAAGGCGAACTGAAGTGTAGCATCAAACGGATTTTATACTACAAAGCCATGTTTGGATAACACAAATTTAGACAGGCTCTACCACAGATAGAGAACAACACTCCATGTATAAACCACTTAAAAATTTCTGCAACAAATAGGAAAGCCTGCAATTTCTCATCTCGAAATCCTTTGTATGCAGTCGTTTGACACAACCACTCCATGTATAAACCACTTAAAAATTTCTGCTTGTTCCTGCAGGTTACAAGGCGTAGGGTGTAGAGGATACCAACCATCATGAGGAGCTTGGTGAAGAGGGCTACGGCGGCAGCTGTGAGGACCATGGGGAGGGAGACCGAGTCGAGCCAGGACAGCGACTCCGGCGTCGGCACGAAGAACTCGTCGCGGCCCGGGTCGCGCCGCCGCCGCCGCAAGCGCTCCCGCTCCGCCACGCGCAGCCGGAGAAGGGCCCCCGTCGATCCCTCCGCCAACGCGGCCTGCCTCACGGCCGCCCCTCCCCGGCGCAGCACCGACCGCAACATCGCCGCCGGCGACTCAGGCAAGACAAGAACGCCTAATGGGGCAGTGGCTACTGGTTACAAGTGCGCCAATGGGCCTTGGCACAATCTTGCTATTCGGCCCGCTTTAGCTGTTCGGTCTATGGCCAGGTATAAGATCTGGGCTTCTTTCCTAATTTTTCTCCTCTCTTTTTTTTTTAAAAAAAAACTGTTTTCTTTATCCTTTTTTTATAGGAACGTCTTAGTGTTCTTTTGTTTACCTCCACCCTTTTGTATTCATTTTGAAAAATTAATCAAGATTTCTCAGTGAAAGTCATCTCATTTTCTAGACACCGGTGTTAAGACTATGTACTGTTGAACTGGAAACAAATGCCAAGTTGGTCTTCTTCCTCTACAGCCTTGATTGACTAAATGTACCTGCTTTGCGAGTGAAAGTGCTTTTCTGGATGAGATTTCCCTTTACCTATACCTTTCTTGACATCTTTTTTTTATAACCAACAAATGGAGGTGTCCATTTTCCCTGTTCCCAAAAGCAGCCAGTTTGTCCATCTTTCCGAAAGCAAGAAACCCGAGGTGCAACTTTGCCAACTGCATGTGATGCGTATCAGCTCATGTAGATCGTCGCAAACCGTGGAGATCGAGAGGGAGACAGCGAGACATCGCTGAACGACCATGTCGCTGGCAGAGTGTCGTGTGTCTGTCAGTTATACTCATCCATGCTCGGATCAACTCAACTCCGTTGCCTTTCATTCCATCGATCTACCTAATTGCTTTCTGGTTTCTGCAACTGCCTAACATTTCCCCTGCCTTCTTGGATCCATCTGTGCGGTCGCTTTCCTGCCTACTGGCCTGATGTTTTCATGCGTCAGTTGAGTTGCTGATGCGTGTTTGTGCGTGGAACTGTGGAAATCTTCTTTTCTTTCCCTCTGGCCCTTGCTTTTCCTAATCGTCTCTTTACCTTTTATCTTTACCTGTAGGTGGCCGATAAAGATCAGTAATGTTTGTTTTTAGGCATCTTTTGCATCTGCACAATAATTATCTTTAGCAGTACTAGCCTTTGTTTAACCTGCCACTGTCCATCACCATCATCACTTCTTTTCTTTGTTTTTTTTTTTTTTTGAACTGACCATCATCACTTCTTGGGACAGAGTAATCTCCTTGTGCAGATGAAGCAGAATAACCTGACAGTGCACCGTTCAACATCATCTGTGACTTTGCATCAGCTTGACAGTATGTATGTCCGTGTACTTATCACTCGATCTGTACTTAAACTGCGCAGTTGATTGCCTGCTCTGATCTGTCTCTGTCGCGATCAAAATTCCAAGCCTTGTATGATGTATCCATCCAGCTTGTGCCACTGCACATGCATGCTGCAGCCTCAGAGTTTTAAACAGTGCTATACTAGCTTGACACCGTCTTAGTTGAGTTGTTAATTGATGCTAGCTTTTGGCCATGAGGGGCTCCATGTGCCAGTGCTCATGGCTCCAAACCTAGGCTTTGTTGTATTGAGATTAAACAATGCGTCGCCATTTGTTTATGCCGGCCTAGCCATCGATCTCACCGGCCGGCCAGTGACTACTGCGCCATTGTTCTGCAAATTTAACCGGCAAATAGCCAGGGAATGGTAAGTGTTCTGCGTATATAACCTAACACTTCAAAAAAAAATTCTCCAGAATACCTAACCCTGCAAAGATTCCACGATATGCCATATGTATGTATAGATCCATGGACAACGTAGAATAGCCGGAAAGGGACATAGTGATAGGGAAAAGAGAGCAAAAAAGAAGAGACAGAAAAGAGATGGCATCTGTTTAGGAATGTCGCCGTAGTGCTCGTCCATTGGCAGTTTTCAGGTTGCTGTATGCTCGAGGTGCTAAATTGAAGGAATATGTGAGAAGATTCAAGATAATATCATGATAAATCATTAAAAAGTTTTATGAAGTGCATTTTTGAATCTTGCAAAGTTTATATTCTATCGGTTTTGTTGTTAGGTTGACCAGTCTGATCGTCGGCTTAGCGCCAGCCAAACCGCAGGTGCATTGCCGATCAAACCACTGAGCGGTAGTACCGTGAGTTAGTTGTCGGTTGCAATTTTTTAGAGCGTGTGTTTTTGAGCTGAGTGTAACCAGTCTAACCAACCTGTGGTTGGCGGTCAGACCAGCTCCAAAATAGATTTTAGAATTTTGGGAATTTGGTCATGTGGTGATTTGAGATATGTTTGGTCAGTGTATTAATATTGTGTGATATATGTTTCAGCTAACGTAAGTCAAATTGTGAACAATTTGTATCCGAAAATGATTCTTTGTCTGTAGATGTGAAAGAAGTTTTATAGTCAACTATGGTCAACAGCGAGAGCTGAGGTCGGGGTTACGCTCAGGAGGAGCTGAGGCCTAGAACGATTAAGGATACTAGGTAAGATGGTTGAGCTCAAGAATAGCATAAAAAAATAGAAAATGTTGAAGGGAAGGTTCGAGCGACAAGCTGCACTAAGTGGCTTAGTTGGTCTAAGAATCAGAATAGAAGAGACTTCTCAATGCGTGGTAATCCAGTGGTGTACCTATACGTGGTAAGCATGACAATTGTTTATAAGAAAGATGAAAATCAAGTTAAGAAAGGGTATTTTAGTAAGACGGTTAAATGTAAAAAAACTATCTTGGATCAAAAATACGGTGTTTGGGAGAGCGGTTCATGTAAAGGAGAAACTGAAAATATCAAATTGGATCAAAGGCTAAAGACTTAACGGATACAGATTCATATGATTTGAAAAGTGTGCATGAGTTAAGTATATGAGTAAAACTTGTGTTATATGAGATTAACGGATTTTTTTCATATGTGCTATTGGATAGTATCTATTAGAGTTAGATGTGTGTCGGTTGCCTCATCTTTTAACTGGTTGATATAAAAACTTGCTAGTTAACTATCCAACCATTCATCATTTTAGCGAAGTGTTTTAGGACTAGGGTTTGAGAAGTGTGAGTGTTGTGGTATGCTTTCTTGTCCTCCAGATAGATTGACTGTAAAACCTTCATTCTCAAGTAGCAATATATCAACTTTATCCATCTTTTATGTATCTCTTTTGTTTTGGTTGATTTGTTCTTAATTTTGTTAGTTTTGATATTCTCTCTCCTCTTCTTAATTTTGATGTATGCCATAAGTAATGATGATGACTCATGAAGATCAATCTTCATCTGTCTAGATATCAAATCATGCAAGTTCTTGAAGTTATGCAGTTTTACTTGAATTTGACCTCATCGTGAATTTTTTGATCTAATAGTTTTTCCCTCAAATTTTTGTGAGTTCTTACTTACTGTGAAATGTGAGAATATATATAGCTATCTTAGATCTCCTCCACCCACGAGCAAGTTTTATTATAAGTCTTCGATTTTTACCTAGTTTTGGTGTAATCTTACTTGTTCTTGAAAAATGTTTGAATTTTGACAAGGATTCAAACGATTCTTGGATGGAATATGTCTATGAGACCTTAAGCATAGTGTGTACAAAATCTCATTTGGTCATGGATTTTTGGTGTTACACCATAAGTGATTTAGATTCAAGTTGATTTTCTGTTCTAAGAACAGGGGAACGGTCATATTGTTGTCAGGTCTTGTCAGACCGAAGGCCGGTCAGAGTGCTACTTCCACCAATCAGACCGCCAGGGGCACCAATCAGGCCACCATAAAGCCACCATTCAGACCGCCTCTTGATACCCGATCAAGCCGCTTAGGTGTAGGGTTTCAATTCTTTGACTTCTAAGTTGATTGCTTTGGTTTTGGTTTACAATCTTAATCTTTATAACTCAGTAGTTACTGGAGTAAAGTATTGGTGAATACTCGGGAGAGGGGGAATTTAAAGGCAGCATTCATCCTTTCTATTGTCATATCGATCCTACAAAAATTGTTTGGCCAATTGCAATGTTCAAAACGATACCAGATAGAGGTTACAACCCAGAAATGCTTAGGAAATGGTCGAATCTGCATATCCATTTCAATGCAGTTTTCAGAATTTTTTTCGTCTCTGCCTGAACCTGGTTTAGCGGTCCGTCTACCTTATTGATTGCCTAGATATGAAGTTTGAGATTCTGATCAAATGATGGGGGCCAAACATGCTAAGGAATTTGCAAAGTTCAAGCACATCTAAGCACTAATTTCTACTAGTTATTTTCTGAAACTTTCTGAAACCAAATAAGCAGTATAGTTGCTTTGTGTATCTTCAATCTGTACATCGAAGTGCTCTTTTTCTCGTGTTCTTGTTGTCAGTAAGTAAATACACGTCTGTATGAGGATAAGCAGAAAGACCTCGAACTTAGCAGCTATAATTTCAATTTATTGGTTCTAGATTCATTGCTAGCCCACAAGATTGGTGCACCCCAATCAAGATTAACCATCAAATCAAATCAAGGGTAATCAGTTAAATCACTCTACTCGAAATTTGAGATAGGTACATGATTCCAAGGCTGCTTTGGACGTTGGAGAATAGGGAATGCTGATAGTAGCACCATACTGCCGGCCGTGGACTGGAGACCAATTAATCAGCGGTGATTATGTGAAAGGTTAGGTCAATTGCCTAACCAAGTTAGACCCGCTATAAACTGTGACAAGTGGCAACTCAAATCTTAAAACATCTATCCCACTAACTCCTCCTATTAACCTAGAAATTCCATTAACCACCCCTGATTAGTCATGCCCATTTCCGTCGGCAAATAACAGATACGACGCACGTCTTCTCATCTCCAAGTTAGCCGCCTCTTCTTCACCGGTTGAACATATAGAACAGCACGGAGATGTCTCTATAGCAAGGAGGCGACATGATTCTTGACGCCGCATTAGGATTCTATTCTCCGACGAGCTCCGCTCGCGAGCAACTGATTGGCGACAAAGCTGTCCCTAATCATGCCTAGAGGATGATCATGACAAGCTTGATGGTGAATCGGTGATAAAGTAGAACAAACGTACTCTCAAAATTTATCTTGTTTCCCTGCTCGTGTCCACGAGATGAGCTTGATGGTGCTCATGCCATTCATCCCTACGAAATATCATATGCTGTTTTTTGGAGCACGTACTTGATTCCAGATTTGTCAGAGCACACGTATAAACTCAGAGCGATCTTTTAAAAAAAAACCTGAGCAGTATTTGCTAAAATCAGATAACAACAATTCGTACAGCAAAACACTATACAAAGATCGTCAAAAAGGGAAATGAGCTAGGATCGGTGCTAGCACTGTTGCAACATTTTTTTCTTCAATTTTAGACCTCTAACACCCATATTTATAAAAAATACCCCCTTATTGAGCTCGGAAGTCACGGTAGAAAACACGTATCACCCGCCAGGGTAGCTCGGCAGGTCGTGAGCCACGTAGCATGACGAGCTGGCATGACGTGGCAGGCGGATGGCCTGAGGCGCCGTTGAGCCGGCGTAGCTCGGCAGTCGGTAGGGTAGGCGAAAGGGGTAGGGGTGAAAAAAACTCGTTGGCCCAGTTTAAAATTACTTTAATTATATTTGATAATTTGGATTTTGTTCTAACTTGACTTGTTAGCTTGGTTCTAAAAATACTTCCAAACTGTACATAAAATTTTTTAGGAATGTGCAAGGGGGTTCGGAGAGACAGATAAAGCACCACCACAAACTCTCCATGTTAAGTAGTAAAGATACGTTGTTGCAAATAGTTGTCATAATTGACCATGTGTAGGTCAAAAAAGTAGTTCATAATGAATGTGTAAATTACATGGCGCGTAAGGTTTGGTTAGATGCATATGCTTGCCTCATTACTCATACAATACAAGTGGTAACGTGTGCGAATCATCAATCCAACTACAACTAAGATACATATGCGCGTTTTGGAAGTCATAGTTCCAGTCAGTCGTCATACACATATAGGTCGATCGGTGTCTTTCCCTTCTTTCCTTTGAGAGCTTTAGCCCTGCGACCTGGGCCCAATATTCGGCTTCTACAATTTGTGTAGGTTTGTTCCAGTTGAAGATAACCTGGCATTCAGCGAGGGCTTCGGGGACCATTGGTACTTTACCCTTGTTCTTTTCGTTGTCATCCGAGGTGTAAGGTTTTCAGCATATTAATTTCTCAGACGCCACCGTGCTTCATGAATGCCATGTCGTACATATCCAAGCTGTTTATCTATTAAAAGTAGTAGTGCTCCATGATTTATTGGTATGGATGGAGTGGATTAGAGATGCGTGAAATGGAATATGCAATATAAAATAGCAAATACGTGTGGATTGAATGATATATGATGGATTACCACAGTCGTATTGCAGCTGTAGAAACTCTACCGGCATAAATGCATCCTTATAAGAATTATCAGGGTATGACATCCTATATCTCTCCTCTCTTCTCCGTTTCCTATTCCCCTAGTTTTGATATCAGCTCAATTGGAGTCTTGGGTCTAGTCGTAGGGTTGGCCAGATTTTACAAGTAGTCCAGGTGCACTGCTTGGGAATAAGGGTATGTTCATATTGGCTTCTGCTTCTAGAAGCATAAGCTAATACAAATGCCTCAATTTCTAAAAGCCGTTTTTATCAAACGCTACTTTTCGCTTTCACATATTGTAACGTATTTTATAGTATATTATATCACAATTTCATAAATTGCCTAGTGGTCCAAATGTTGTAGTGCCTTTTTTGCACTGTCTTTTTTACACAATACACTACTATTCATCAGTCGCTTCTATTAACCACGTCTATTAGTCACTACTATTTATCAGCCGCAGCCACAAACCATTAGCAAAAGCCAATATGAATAGGCCCTAAAGCTTGAATGCATTGTCATTTTGTTGAGGATACTGGTACATGTTGTCAAATTACTAGAAAAGCTGACGTGTGTTGTTCATTCACTCCGAAAAACTGGTACATATTATCAAATCATTAGAAAAATCGGTGTGTGTTGTCCACTAGCTACAAAAAGCTGATACGTACTGTTAAATCACTGAAAAATCTGGTGCGTGTTGTCCACTCACTGTGGAAAGATGATACGTATTGTCAAATCACTCAGAAAACTAGTGTGTGCTGCCCGCTGGCTATGAAAAGCTGGTACGTATTGTCAAATCATTAGAAAAGCCTTTGTGTGTGTCTGCATGCTGCGAAAAGCTCGTACGTAATATCAAATAACTGGGAAAACCGATGCATGTTGTTCACGGGCTGCAAAAAGCTAATACGTGCTATCAAATCACTAGGAAAGCTAGTGCGTGTTGTCCACTTATTGTGAAAAGCTAGTACGTGTTGTCAAATCACTGAGAAAAATAGTGTGTGTTGTCCATTCGCTGCAAAAAAACTGATACATGTTGTCAAATCACTAGAAAAGCTGTTGCAAGCGTACGTTTTATCAAATCATTGGAAAAGTCGATGCGTATTGTCCACTCACTAATATAACGAAAAGGATTTCAAAAATCAGGCAAATAAGACAAATAAAAAATAAACCACAAGACCTAAGATGGCTACATAATATTTGTAATATTTTTGTCAAATTGCACATGGCACTTAGACCATGCTTTGTTATGTGGATAGAATACATTACATATTACACATCTGCTTCTTAGTATATGGGTGAACTAAACCAAGAGTAGGAGCTACTATAGATGGCTAAGCTAGAGTGTGAGTGACTGTGGCCTCGATTGGTTTTTCCAATGTTGAGGACAATCGATGGGTTAGGGCACCGCATGCTCTTACGCGCGGTGTTCCTTAGGCGTAGTCCTTTGGTGAGTGTCTAAGTCAAAGTGGGGTTAGTGAGGATGATGGGGGTCCAGGGGAGCTGGAGCGTGGACCACTGATGTTACTGCAGTTCGCTCGAGCTCAACAACTGTAGCATCCCTTTTACGCTCCACTGCAGCCAGGGTCTTCTCGCACTTGGCAAATTGAGCGCGAAGAGTCTCGATCAGGCTGTAGCTGGCGGTGAGGAGCTGGCAGAGGCCTGAGATCTTCTCTAGAGCCTCAATATAGGTAGCTTCCATAGCTCGGGTGAGCTGGACCTAGTGGGTCAGGAGCGGGTTGTTCTTGGAGTCGGAGACGAATGTCTCGCCATAGTGTGCTCTTTCCCAGAGGGATGGATAGCAGTGAAATGGGAAGGCCAGCATGGCGATCTCGTGGATCTCACACAGACGAGCATAAGCCAAGCGGTTGATGTCCTTAAGGGCGTTAGTGGAAGTGCTCCTCAGGAGCTCCGTGCAGAATGTGCGGGAGCTGTATTTGCCTTCTGTTGTGTACATGAAGACTTTCATCAACCATGCCTTCCTGTCTCCTTCCTTGTTTTTCTGTCACATGAAGATGGGACAGTGCCAACAACGCAGATATTGTATTAGTTTGCATAATATGTCGACAAACTCTCACTCATCCTCTCCGTGGGTGAAGTAGTCCTGTGGCATAATGTTATCTGATCTGACCATCTATAGTTGAACAGGAGGATATTACTAACAATTTGAAGATATAACAAGGGAGGTGAGTCAAGAACTAAAAACGGTTAGTAGAGCTAGTAACACAGTATATTTTTATGAAGCTTTTGCATTTTAATTTAGAAAAATAAGACCAGGTCTTTCAATAACAGCCATTTTGTATTGTCACGAGAGCGATAAGTATATACAAGCGGACATACATAGGGCCTGTTCTTTTCAGCTTCTCGAAACGGCTTTTGGCTTTTGCTACAGTACCTAACTTTTAATCGGAGTATTTTTTTAAGATGGAATCTACAAGTTGATTATAGTACATGTTAAAAGTCCAACATCTCTACCATCCAAAATCGCAAGCATAATCAACCGACAAATCCATCAACTACAGCTATTAGTTATTTGCGCATATAAAATATTTTAGCTATTTTTTAGCCTGTATTTCTGCAGCTATTTACAACAAGTAAACATGATTACTTCCAGTAACATATCCATCAACTAAACATGGCTACTTAGTGCATTTCACATTACAAAACCACAATTATGTTAACGAAACACTAACGATATATTAAGCGCGTTGTTCACATGCGAATGAAGCATACCTTTTCCTAGAATGGAAATGAATCAAATATAAATACGAATCCATATTTTTAAAACGAATACAAATATAAATCTATATTTTTAAAATAAATACGAATAGAAATTCGAACAATCTTAAATACGAATCGAATGTCATAACAAAATATGAATTCGAGTCAAATATGTACTTAATTCGGTCTAATATAAATATCCTAAAACTTTTGTAACAAATCTCGGTAGAACAAATTAATGTAACATGACTACACGTCTACACGAGCTAGCAGTATAACGTATAAAGTTAAAAATTATGCAAAGTAATTTTCACTTCTTACTTGTAAACCTTAGTTAATCCGAAAATTGATTCCTACAAATATCCCTAGAGAGGTCGCCACAGATGAAAACAAATCGAATAGTCTGAATATGAATACGAATACGAACATTCTTGAATATGAATATGAATCCATATTTTTAAAATAAATACGAATATAAATATTCTTGAATACGAATTTTGCTTACCATATTCGTGTTTTCTCTGATACGAATAACGGATAAAAAACATTATCCTTTATCATTTTCCATCCCTACCTTTTCTTAAAGGTATTCACCAGCTCCACGATGCTTCCAACTGTTCAGCGGCAAATCAACCGCAGTTCGCATTTTATATGCGCGTGAGAACGCAGCGTAATTAACATACGAATAAAACGAGAATCCAACGTCACATCACGTCATGTCATATAATTATCTACGAGATTCCCTTGCGTCGAATGCAAATCGCGAGCAACAAGCCCCCGCAATTCCCCAGCCTCGCTACTCCTGCGCTGCCCACGCCCACCTGCCTACCCGCTCATGATTCCCAGACCGCTGCCGCACCGGACAGTTGCCCTCCCGCACACCCGCGTCCTATCGCACGGCACTCGGCTATCCGAGCAAGAATTTTGGACACATCTAACATGGTTGCAACCGAAAATTCCATTTTTAGCCCTCAGCGCACATTAATTCCGTTTCTAGCCCCTGGTCGATCGCATGTTTCACGGAGGGTCGACGCGTATTTTTTTCGTGCGGTCCCGGACCGCACGACCGCACTGTAGCTGGGTCGTGCGGTCTCGGACCGCACGACCCGAGTGTGCACGACCTATGACCGGACACGCGAGCGCAGGACCACATGACTAGCTCGGGGAGCTAGCTAATGACCAGCTCGTCCTTATATTTTACGTATTGGCATGCTTATGTATTTTTCTCTCCTGCAAAAACCAAATATTTTACAGAAACCAAAGGTTGAGCTGTCACATATTTTTCTTGTCTTTTTTTGGTTAACGCATGCAGCGTGCATTGGTACAAATAAAACCGTGCCCACTCGGGTATAAATCATCATTAACTCCCCGAGTAGTCATGCGGTCGGTGGATTTAAATCGTGCGCTACACACTCGGGTCGTGCGGTCCCGATCGCACAACCCATTACTGATCTTGATGCGTGCGGTCCGACCGCACGCATCGACACACGTCGATCCTCCGTGAAACGTGCGGTCGTGGGGGCTAGAAACGGAATTAATGTGCGCTGAGAGCTAAAAATGGAATTTTAGATTACAACAGTGCTAGATGTGTCCAAAACTCTCCGAGCAATGGGGCACAGCAGGTGAGGGCTTCTTTTTTTCAAAAATGGATATTTAGGTGCTAAAGCTGAAAAGATATAGTGCTACAGGACCAAATAGATAAACAGTCCAGTTTACGAGTTGGCTCCGCCGTTCCGCGAGGTCCTCTTGCCGGCCGCCGTTCCGCAAGGTCGTGTGCCGGTCGCCGTGCGCCATTGTTTGCCGGTCGCAAGGTCTTTGGAGAAGCTCCGGTCAAATACTTAAATGATTGTTAGACAATCGGGAATAAGGTGGTGAGTTAATGGTAATCCTAGTTTAACAGAGAAGTTAACGGGATGGGATACTTCAAATTTGCGTTGTCACTCGTCATGGTTTAGGCTCCGATCAGAACCACGTTGGGCGTTAGGCGTTCGGCGATATTTTCACTGTAGTGGAAAAATTTTCGTTTTTTTTAAATTTACTTATACTTTTTTTTATTTTTTATTTTCGGTTTTTTTATATTTTTTACATTTAATTATACCTAATAAATCAACTCAATTATAATATTTTTTTCAGTTAGTTACAGTGTTTTTTTAGTAAAAATTAAAAACTATCGCTATTTCGATCACCGTTTAGAAGGGCTCCAATTTGATGAGCCAAGACACCTGATCTTAGGTTTTTTCCCCCGTAAGGACGCCAACGATTAGATTAGTGTGTCACTAACCGCTCTTGTTTATGCGCCCAAAAAGCCCAGCTTTTTACCGCCTTTGACCCGTCCATTCCCTTCACACACACTTGTCTCTCTGCATTTTGCAGCCTGAGCCCGGAAGGCGGAAGCCCCACACGGCCACGCCCCCACACCAGGTACCCTAGCCAGTCCAAAAGCACAGGCCACAGGTATGCAGCTCCTGCTTAGCCCTTGGCCATTGCCATGGCTCACCTCTGTGAATATCCCATAGGCGGTGCATCTCCCCTCACACAACCTGCCAGCAGCTGAGCTGAGCACCACCAGCACCGCTTTGGCCATCTTCCTCCCGGGCTGGCTGGCTGATTGATTGATTAAGGTGCCATTTTCCTCAGGTGGGGATGTTCGTTCTTGATCTGTTGCTGATGCTTTAATGCCACCCATCACTCACCTCTTTCTTTCCCCCTCACTATACCTCTTTTATAAATCTTCCGTTTGCTGCATTCAATGGCCACTGGAGTTAGTGCTCCCATGTCTTGGTGTGGATGTGGGTGTGCACACGGCACACCACGTGTATTTGCTGTGCTGTTGCTCATATGATTCCCGTGTGCTCCTCCATCATACCTGCTTCTTCCTTTGTGGGGAGAAAAGGGAGGCAAAGGGTTGTGCGCCTTGTGAGCTTGCAGCTGTTCCAGGTTGCAATGTGTGTACTGCTCCTTCTTTTGCCTTTCCTTCTCTTTGGGGATATCTAAAATATTTCCTATTGTTATTAATATCTGCTTCTAGCCCACTGCGCCCTATTTTTGTGGGAGATGCGGCACTGGGGTGGGGGCTTGTGTGATTTTTAGTTCTAGGCCTTCTTTCTTGCGCTCTGCCTTTTGGGTGGGGAGTGTTGATGCGACGAAGTGGGGCGCTGGATGGATCTGTCAAATGCGTAGTTGTAGATTGTGTATGAGCCTGCAAGGTGATTTCTTTGTTCGTGGATTTCTGGAAAGATTTCCCCTTTTTCAGAGTTCTCTTGTTCGTAGATTGGTGTTCCAGTGCTGATTTCTTTGGTTATTTTTGTTGGATTGTTGACCCAGTGGTTTGGATTTCTTGGCGATGATATGATTCCTTCTAGCTTTTGGTGCATATGTTGCTGTATGATTTGTGTGAATAGATTGGAATAGAAGATTGCGACTTCTGTCAAACAAATCCTATTTATTCTGTTAGTATGCTAATGGGGCAAATTGATTTTCAGATGAGAAGTTGGGGATTATTAATCAGTCTGTTGTGAGTACTGACCGCCCCGCTGAATGTTTGGATGAGTTGGAGAGCTTGTGGTGTTCACTGGCCTGTTAGATTGTTCGTTTGTGTGTTTCTGATCAGCTGCTCAGTTCATGCCTTCCAAATCGGCTTCACAAAGTATGACCGGGCAAGCGGCAAAGCCAAAGGAAAAAGGGCAAGATGACAGGCAAGAACCTCCTGCTGAGGAGATTTCGGAGCAGATGCCATCTCACCAACAGCAAGGGTCTCCAGCTTCCATGATAGACAAGGAACCTTCAGGCCTCTCTTCAGATTCTGGGGTCCTGGATGTGCCATTAGCCCCACAGGGAGATTCTGGTGAGTTAAAAGAGATCCAAAACTTGGATTGTAATGGGAATCAGGAAAAGAAGATGTCGCAAAAGAGTAGTACAAGTGATAGCTTTGCTTCTGCTGAAGTGAGTGATGGGACAAATAGTTTGAGGAAGACCAGCGGTAGTGCTAAGATGAGTGACCGGGCTGATTTTACTGAGAGTGGGAAGAGCAGCATGTGCCGCCCGAGCACAAGCAGTGACATAAGTGATGAGAGCTCGTGCAGCAGCATGAGCAGTGCCACCACGAAGCCGCACAAAGGGAATGATTCAAGGTGGGAAGCTATCCAAGTAGTCAAATCCAGGGATGGTGTTCTTGGTTTGAACCAATTTAGGCTGCTCAAGAAGCTAGGTTCTGGTGATATTGGCAGTGTATATCTCTCTGAACTGAGTGGTACGAGGAGTTACTTTGCAATGAAGGTCATGGATAAAACATCTTTGGCAAGTCGGAAGAAGCTGCTTCGAGCACAAACTGAACGGGAGATACTGCAATCCCTGGATCATCCATTTCTACCAACCCTATATACTCACTTTGAGACAGATAAATTTTCATGTCTGGTTATGGAGTTCTGCCCCGGAGGGGACCTGCACACTCTTCGACAAAGGCAGCCTGGAAAACATTTTTCAGAGCAAGCAGCAAAGTGCGTACTTCCTTCTGCTAATAATAAATTGTTGTTGGTTAGCATTGTTTACTAGGTGTAGTATCATGTCTCTTAGCTACTCTTCTACATTCATTCATTTTTTTGGTTCGTATTGACGTAGTTAGGTTGCATATGACATATTTATGTATTTTTGCATCCTAATGCATAACCTGTTTACTGTGCACACGATAATCAGGAAGGTGCAGTATGTCCTTGAAATTTTCATGCTAATACTGTACAATTGTACAATGCTTTGATTGGAAGTGCTTATAGTCATTGTTGGATTTCATGGGTCTCAAAAGGTATAGGTGCTTATGGTGAAATTTTGACTTGTCTATCAAGCTGTGCTGAATCAACCTTCACAGAATAGCTTTGCTAAAGCATTTAACTTAAACTGGCACTCATTCTCTTGATGTTTCAGGTTCTATGTAGCAGAAGTACTCCTTGCATTGGAGTACCTGCATATGCTCGGGATTATATACCGTGATCTCAAGCCAGAAAATGTCCTAGTTCGGGAGGATGGCCACATCATGTTGTCTGACTTTGACCTCTCTCTTCGCTGTTCAGTGAGCCCAACTGTGATCAAGTCTGCAAATCCTGGCCTAGATGCTCTGCAGAGGAATAATGCAGCATACTGTGTCCAGCCTGCTTGCATTGAGCCATCCTGCATTCAGCCATCATGTGTTGCTCCAACGACATGCTTTGGGCCCCGGTTCTTCTCGAAGTCCAAGTCCAAATCTAAATCCAAGTCCAAGAAGGAGAAGTCAAAACCTTATATTGCAAACCAAGTTAGCCTATTCCCGGAGCTCATTGCTGAGCCAACTGATGCTCGGTCCATGTCCTTTGTCGGCACCCATGAGTACTTGGCCCCAGAAATAATAAAAGGGGAGGGCCATGGAAGTGCGGTGGATTGGTGGACCTTTGGCATATTCTTGTATGAGCTATTGTTCGGCAAGACCCCTTTCAAGGGTTCAGGCAATCGGGCTACGCTTTTCAATGTTGTTGGTCAGCCGTTGCGGTTCCCAGAGTCCCCAATAGTGAGCTTCTCGACAAGGGACATGATAAGGGGATTACTGGTCAAGGACCCTCAGCACCGACTCGGCTTTAAGCGTGGAGCTACTGAGTTAAAGCAGCATCCCTTCTTCGAGGGTGTGAACTGGGCACTCATAAGGTGTGCGAGCCCTCCAGACATGCCAAAGCCTGTTGAGCTCGATTACCACCCAAAGCAAATGCCATTGACAAATGGGAAGGTTGCACCAGCTGCCAACCAAAAGGGCTCAGATAATTATCTAGAGTTTGAATTCTTCTAGGCTTTTTGTGGTTCTGAATCTGAAACAGTGCATTTGAGCTGATGTGCCAAAAAAGTGAAGATGTGGAGCACCTCTAGGCATATTCTTGGTTGGAAGGTACTCTTCTGTTGTAGACTATAAGCTCATATCTGGAAACCCAAGTTATTTTACATTGAACTGCTTAACCCTACTCCATACTCTTTATGTATTTTGCAATTTTCGAAATCTCCTATGGTACTTGAATGGATTTGAGGGGTACTTGTTTGAGCTGTCAGTGTAATCGTTACTGTACCTTGTAATCGATGCTTCTTCTTTGATCATATCTCTTGTTCTGCTGAACTTCTGCTGATACCTGTAACTGACATTGCAGATGTTACTCGTTAGTATCTCGGTAGCCATTACAGTTCTATTACTATTGGTTGTGACATGTAGGAAGTAGAAACAAGGATTAGTATGTTTGGTGCTTGATATGTTTGTTGCTTGATATGAGGTAAAACACTGGTGGAGTGGTGTAGAAACAAGTATTAGTAAAGCAGATATAAACGGACCCTCAGTTGTCTCTCGGCTTTCTAGTGCTGGAGTTGTATGCTAGCAGTTCTTCTCCATACTCGGGGCGTGGTCTGCACCGTGCGATCGGCGGGTATGCGCGGTGCGGCCGCGTGCGGTGTTGGGGTGGAAGAGTGGAAATGGCAGCTCGGCGCGTCGCTAGGGCTAGGCCGCGCTCTGTGGCTGGTGGACCTAGGCACATGGGCCGTTCCAAGAGCCCAGGAGGTCTCCGTGGGCGTTCCAAGGCACATGGGCTGGTGCAAATGGCAGCCGACGGCACTCGAATAGCCCCCACGCAGACCAGCAGGCCGACGCGGCGACGCCCGCCAGCCTCCGGTTTCCTCCGTTTCTTTTTCCCCCTTTCCTTGTCTTTTTTATTTAGTTTACAGTTTTTCGCCCAATATTGTACTGGGTCGTTTTTTTTGTTCCTCGTGTTCACTTTCTTTGTTTCACTGTTTTTTATTAATATTCTTATTGTTTTCAACCAATATTTTCCATTTATTTCACTAATAGTTTTCAATTGTTCCAATGATGGATTGAATTTTTCTACGAGCATGTCTGATTTGTTCCACTAATATCTATTATTTTTTCAAACATCGTTAATGATTTGTTGGAATATTGAAATCAAACACATATAATATTAACCTATTCTTTCTTATAACTTAATACATGAAACATCGTTGATAAACTGTTTGAACAATATAAAACAAACACGTGGAACTTTCAACACCTACAAAATTCACACCCCTAACCATTTCAAAAGATAAGGACGGGAACATCGTCAACGGATCAGTAGAACATTAGGAAGTAATATGTGGAAGATTATGTCTTATCTATCGTAACATATAATGTGTGATTTTTTACTAAGTTGAAATATATGCAAGTGGGGTCTGATTTTAAAGATCTTGTTCAAATAGATTTTGGATTGAACAATCGGTTAAAAAGTTATGAGTATTTGAATTTTTAATTTTACAAAGACAAACCACTTAACTCCACCTATATAGTTTTCTGCATAGTCTGTCCTAAGTCAGGAAAAAAGACGAAGGTTATGTTAAACTTAGCGAGTCAACGTAAAATCAAACCATCTTTTCATAAGATGAACTCAAATAGTTTCGTTGGGGCATAACCATCTTAGTGACGCGCCACATCAGAATCCGGTTGTGGTGATAAATGAGCAAGGGCTGGGATGTCACTCCCTTAGTGATGTACTACGTCGGCGCCTGGATATAGTGAAAATGTGCAAGAGTCCTCGCACTTTACTCGACGAGTGCGAGGGGTAAGGAAGCTAGCCGACGAGAGTAGAATTCGTATGGATAGTTGAAATGTAGGGTCCTTAACAGGTAAGTTAAGAGAGATAGTTGATACGACGATTAGGAGACGTATAAATATCCTGTGTGTTCAAGAGACTAAATAGGTGGGTCAAAAGGCGAAGGAGGTGGAGTATACTGGCTTCATGTTGTGGTATATTATAATAGAACGAAATAAGAATGGAGTGGGTATCTTAATCGATAAGCACCTCAAGAGCAGAGTTGTTGACGTGAGGAGACAGGGGGATAGGATTATCCTGGTCAAACTAATCCTTGGCAATTTGGTTTTGAATGTTGTTAGTACATATGCTCCATAAGTAGGTCTAGATGAGCCTGCTAAGAGGCAATTTTGGGATGACCTAGATAAAATGGTTAGAAGTATGTCTAACAGTGTGAAGATTTTCTTAGGAGGCGATCTCAATGGTCATGTCGGTATAACCAGTGGGGGGTTTCAAAGAGTGCATGGAGATTTTGGTTATGGTGATAGGAATTAAGAGGGAGAAGATATCTTAAACTTTATCGTAACTTATGATATCATAATAGCTAACACCTTTTTTAGAAAGAGACGTACATATGTAGTTATCTTTAGTAGTGGTAGGCATTCTAGCCAAATTAATTTTATCTCTGTTAGAAGGAAGGACAAATAAGCCTGTATAGATTGTAATGTTATATCTAGAGAGTGTGTTGTACAACAACATAAGTTGGTAGTCACCGATTTTCGTTTTAGGTTACGGGTTCGACAGGCTAAGATCACCAGAGCCACGAAGACAAAGTGATAGAAACTTAAAGGGGACACCGCACAGACGTTTAAGGAAATAATGATCACGAAAGAGATATAGGAGTGGGAGAAGCGAATAGTATGTGGACAGAGATGGTAACTCATATTAGAAATATGGCTATAAAGATGCTTGGAGCGACCCGAGGGACAAGAGGTGAACCTAAAAACACGTGATGGTGGAACGAGGAAGTGCAAAAGGCTATCAAGGAGTAGAAGATATGCTACAAACACATACATCTTGATAGGAACAATGACAACATATAGAAATTCAAAATAGTATAAAAAAATACAAAAAACGGTGAATGAGTGAGACACGAGACAAGACATACGAGGATCAGCTGACGGTGGAGAAGTCGTAGATGTCTACCTGAATTCGACATCGCCACAAACTTGCAAACTTGGTTTGACAACGACCAATGCTGGGCCTAATAAACAGCATTGGACACAACACAAGTCATCAAAAGCGATCCTCACGCAAGGCGACAAAAGGCACGGCTGATCGAAGGGGTGATCGGAATAGCGATGGTTTTTGGCTTTTGGCTGAAAAAACACTGTAGCTGGCTGAAAAAACACTGTAGCTGAGTTAGTGGATAGTGTAGTGAATAGTGAAAAAAAAGCTGAAGCTAGAAGCTGAAGCCGAAAAAAGCCGAAACGATCAGGGCCGAAGATGCATGCAACCAAGCAGGCTACTTATCTCCGAAGAATCCGATGGCGCCCTCCCATCTCGGGCATTCATGCAGCACTGTGTCTCAACTCTCTCGTACATACTATTTCATACGGGTTACGTGTTTCACACCGCAATATTCGATCTGATTTACTAGATGAGATTTGGTTTGCAAGCAAATGTCGTTTTGATATACCTATAGAGCCACTTTCTCAGTTACTATGGGGGCTGTTTGCTTTGAGGCCAGGAGCAACTCGGCCTGGCATCGGCCTGCAGCTTGTTTGGTTAGAGGCCTGAAGTTGCTCCAGGCCCAAGCATCCGCTGCCTGATCCAGGATACCGAAAATGAGCGCCTAGGCACCAGGTTTAGGGCTGTTTGCTGATGCTTGCGGTTGATAATTTTTTATTGTGACTGATAGTTTTTTAGCTGTTTATGACAGAGATTGCGAAAAGAAATATACTCGTTTGTGATTTTTGATGGTACAGATATTAGTTTTTTAACATATACTATAATTAACATGTAGACCTTATCTTAAAAAATACTCCGTTTAAAAGTTTGTTACTGTAACAAAAGCTAAAAACGATTTTTAGAAACCGTAAAGAACAGGACCTTAAATGTGGATGCATCAGTCAATCTTATTCTGTCTTGATCAACGCCGTAAAGGTGACATTTTATTTTATCTTTGGTTTTATATTTTGCTCGGTCACTGGTTTTCACTCAAAACAACTCATCTCGGCATGCCTGACCAATAAAAAATCATCGAATTTTCAAACTTCACACAAGCAGCACTTTTTACCAGATATGCTGCCCTGGCATCTAACCAAACAATTAGAGCTGTAAACGAGTCTAAGTTAGAGTCTGAGTTTGAGACTTGGCTCGAATAAACTCAATAATAGTTAAAATAATTTAATATACATTAATTTTAAACAATAAGAAAAAAACTCGAGCTCGAATTCAGCTCGAGTAAACTCGATAACAGTAAAAAATAATTTAACATACACTAATTTTTAACAATAGAAAAACTCAAGCTTAACTCGAGTAAGTTCGATAAGAATTAGTATATATTTAGGGCTGTAAGAAATGCTCAAGGCTCACAAGTTATTCAACCTCAACTCGTTGAAGCTCGCGAGCTTGGGATCGAACTCGAACTCAACTCGTTTGGAGCTCGAGTCAAGATCGAATCGAGACGAGTCTCGAGCTTTTTTTATAACCCTCCAAACAATCCCTGAGTATCTAAAATGGCAGACTGTGAGTCCGACAAAAAGGGATTTGGGGTAAATGGTTTTGATGAGAAGAAAGTTGAGGGGTGACTTAGCCCCGTTTCATTGGACTTAAGTTTGTAGCTTCAAAATTTTAACTTCTTAATTTTATTTTTTTTCTGGTTATCTAGTTTTTTAAGGTTTTTTGTCTTTTCTTTTTTTTTTCTTATTTCTTTGTATTGTCCGTTATGATGTAACATTTTTTTAATTTTTATTTAATTACATCAAAAAAATTACAGCAGTTACAATGCCAAAATAAGCCTGAAACAATGCTAAACAGTAAAAGAAGGCTTTAAGCCCAAAGCTTTATGCCCCGCTCGTTTCAGTTTTGGACTTCTGGCTTCTAGTTCACTATTTCTAAATTTCATCTGTTTTTGCCTTCTTTTTTTTTTTGAGTTTTTTTGCTTTTTTCTATATATTCTTTTGCATTATCTGTGATAATCTAACTAATTTTTCTATTTTTAAAAAATTTTAAAATTTAATTACACCAAATAAACTATCATCAGTTACAATAAAAAATAAACTAACTATAATAAAAAAATAAATTAATTATAAGCTAATTTATTTAAGTTGAACTGAACGCACCTGTACCAGCAGAGCACCCAAGAGTGGCCGCATGTGCCATCGGCGATGCGGACACAGCAAGTGGGGCCACGTTGATAAGCACGTATCCATGCGACCCGCCCGCATAAAGAGCCACTTCCCTTGCAGTGCCTTTGCTTTCAGCGCCTTGTCCCCCTCCCTCGCCGAAATGCGTAAATGCTAGCTCCACCCCGACAACAATTCAACAAACCAACCAGCCCTCCACTACCGCTCCAAGATTGAAGATTCCCCTGCTATTTCTTCGGAGAAGGAAAACCCAAACAATTTCTAGATCTCGTTAAACAGGAGTACTTACCACTAACTACCGATTCCTGCAATTAGCAAGAATACAACGGTACGCTTGGAAATGTAGACAGTCTATGCAAAATTATTTTTCATGGGGAAACAATCCTCTCAGGGCAAAATTAGGGACAAATCCTGGCAAGAACAGGAGCAGCTCAGCTTGTCTTTGGCTTTAAATTATTCTTTTCATCGATTTCGTTTTTCCGAGAAGACTGTACAGGAGCTCACAAAGTGCTACACCCGTAGGAGCACTCTCTGCTGCGAATATTTACACGGTACAGCGATAGCACAAAGCGTCTAAAAACAAAACAAGAATGAGAAGAAAAAAATATAAATTCCTACGCCCACACGGAGTAGCCGTAGCGACGGTCGAATCTGTCTAAATCCAGGCCAAGTGGGGGGCCGGCGCCGATTCGTCGGCGGCGGGGAGGAGGCGGGAGCGGCAGAGCGGGCACGTGGCGTGGTCGTAGTCGAGCCAGGTCTCGAGGCAGGCGCGGTGGAAGAGGTGGCCGCAGGGGAGGCGGTTCACCACGGCCTCCGGCTCGAACCTCACCAGGCACACGCGGCAGTCCGCCGCGCCGCGCCTCCGGCCGAAGCGCGCCGGGCGGAACCTGCTCCTGAACCTCTCCGCCAGGCTGGGCCCCGCCGCCGCGGCGGTCGAGACCGCGAACGCCGAGAGCTGGTCCCCGCCGCCGCCCTCCCCGTCCTCCCCCGACAGCAGCGGCGGCGGCGCGGGGAGGCCTAGGAACACCAGCGCCGCGCGCAGCACGCCGGCCAGAGCGGCGATCGAGGCTACCGCGTTGTAGAGCAGGTACGTCAGGAGGCTGTCCTTGGGCGCCGGCATGCTGGAGATGCCCATCGCGGCGGCCAATCTCGGATTCGCGGCTTGGTGCGGAGGGATCGGGGATCCGTGAACTCGTCTGTAATTTCCGCTTCTCTCGGGCTGGTATCGACGCGAGCGGGGCCGTGGCGAGCGAGCGGGGGTTGGATCGAGGTTGTGGTGGTGGTGGATACAGTGAGGGCCGATGGCTCGGAGAGCGCATTTATAGCTGGCTGGTGGCGCTGCTGCTCTATCTTGTTCGGGTGGTGTAACGCGACCCGCGTTACTACCTGTTTCCGCCTCTCTCTACTGAAAGCTACCATCGCCGTTGGATCTGCGCGATGGTGTGCATCCGGACGTCCGATTAGTAGGGGGCATCCCACATGTGCGGTTCGTGGGTTGCCAATAATTTCTCGACTTTGGTTCGTGGCGTCCAATAATGGGCATGGTTGTCAGGCAGGGAGGCCCAATTATTTAGGCAGAAGAGCTAATAAATGCTACAGTGTTTGTCCACGTTCTATCGGGTTTGGGAGTCTACGTCGGATCAAAACACAAGTGCTATTTGTAACCATCCAATTTTGACGCCGAAACAACTTCATCAGTCTTATCTTTACTATTATAAAAGAAGGAGTTGGTGGTTGATGAGTCCTCCATCCAATCTGGACCGTCGGATCTTCCCTCCCCCTTCCACCACCAGGCTAACCATAAAACCCTCCAACCGCCGCCCCCCTCCTCCCCTCCCCCTCCCAGCCTCCCCTCTTCCCCCTCCCCCTGTCGGCATTTGCTTTGGGTTAAAACAAAAAAAATTGAGCGATCGAGAGCCTGAGTGCAAGCTTTTTAGGATGAGCAAGTGTTACTACTAAGAAGCTCTATGATTCTATCTATGGTACCAGAAGAAATGGCATCTGCTGGGTTAAAAAAAAACTACAATTCTTTGTAAAATGCATCTGAACACACTGTCAAGGAATGGGGTTACAACATATCATGGTGCGAAGTCAGCAATAGCTGCCAATCATAATGCTAATGAAAAAGATTAATGAAGGTCCTCCTATGCATGGCCGTCGGGCCTTCCCGAACACAGGGTCCTGCGTAATTGAGCACAATGTCTTCGAAATCCCCTATAAAGTCTCTGCGAGATCCGTCCCCTCCGGATACGTAGGGATTAGAAGGGATTGGTGGGGGGATTTAAGTTTAATTTCTCTGTTCAAATCCCCATCTTGCCTATGCAAAGTTGGAAACAAACCCTAAGGTGGCTCTAAGCTGCACGCGAAGGAAAGCGCTATAATCGTTTCCAGATCGCCTAGCTTGAAAAAAGGAGTTAAATCAAATTTAGCTCATTTATTGCTCTTGGCTCATGTACTTGAAGCTGTAGGTTTGGATTTTTTCTAAAAATATGTACCTTTGTATGATTGTATATATAGTATTGTTACATCTTATTAATATGATGCTTGATTTATTTACGAGTATGAACATATATGTTTTGTTTGATACATGATGACATAAGAAAAAGTTGATATTTATTATTCAGTTTGAGATAATATTTGATAGTATGCACCACTTTTATTTGGTTTTCTGTTGCAACGCACGGGCACATAACTAGTTCTTTCCCTAATTGCAACTAGAACGCATTCATCTCCCTTCCAAAACCACATCTCTCTCTCTCTGATCCCTGTCTCTATGAGGCAACAAACTCCTATTTTAAGTCCTGTGCTACATCGATTCACTGCTGATTGCCATCGGATTAGAGGAAGAAGGGTGAGCTGATAGCAGATGCGCAACACAATAGAGCCCAATTGGCGTAAGGCTGAGGAATCCAAATTGGTTGAGGATGCATAGATCGAGCAAACCTACAGTGCTGCTATGCAACAATTTGGATCAATAACCTTAAGCATAGATTTTGGGTAAGGTCAGCAATGAGATCAACAAGGTCGCCAACGAGGTGAAATGTGGTGTAGGAGTCCGCACCAGATGGGGTGTCAGAATCGTCGTAGCTACAAAGGTTGGGCACCATGACGCGGAAGCCCCAGATAGCGAGGACGGTTATCTGGTGGAGACATGGTGAAGACAACAAGGCCCTCATCTCGTCTTTGGTTAGTGAGCTATAGGAAGAATTTTGTTTGAAAACATGATGAAACTTGAAGAGTAGTTTTGAAACCTCTTTGAGACATGATGTTTGATTTGAATCTTACCTGAAACTTCTTAAATTTTGAATGTAGCTACTGAGATTGGCTCACTGGTGAATGTTGTCGATGGCTCTAAGCAGCCAACAGTAAATTTTACGATGTTTCATAAAGTTTTATAACTAAGTTCATGATGTTTCATTAAGTTTCATAAAGTATTAGGGGCTTTTATATCTAAATTGACTAAGTTTCATAAAATTTTAGGTTACGGCTAATACTTTTGTTTGTGTTTTTCGATACTGTAACAGACAGTAAAGACGTTGACATAGACGACACATATAATTTTAGGTTTAGAAAATCGCTTAAAGAATCTGCTTTAAAAAATCATCCTATTTATTTTGATTTTTCATATAAGCCAATAACCAAAAGCCTAATCGTGACATGAACTCGTATCACATTATCACAGATTTAGTAAAAAGAATAGTCATCATTTACTTCTTCGCTTTCCTATCGATCGACTCAAGGGTCAACTTGTCGCCCAACTATCCACTGGACGCATAACTCTTGCACGACTGCAGTTGATCTAAGTGAATCTCAGACTCAAATCACACTACCAATTTGGAAGCGTCCCTCCTCTCCTAAAACGTCCACTCAACCGCAACTACGGCGGCTCCTACTCAATGCGCGCGCGAGACGTCGACTGATGCGTGCCAATCGCGCGGGCACGGTGGACAGGGAGGGACCCGCGCGCCGCACCACCGCGGAGGCCGATCGAATAATTGAGAAAAAAATAAACAGGCGCTACAATGCAATTGTAGGTCCAATTACGCTAGGCCTTGTTCCAAATGGCTCTAGGTTCTGTTTTTTTCCCTTGTTTTTGACTTATTTAATTGAGAAGTTACTTGAAACATATCAGCTTTCAATTTTAATTTATTTTGATCTTTTAGTTTTTGCTTTTTTCCTTATTTTTTTAGATTGTCTATGACAATATAATATTTTTATATCTCTCTTTTTTAGAAAAACTAGCAACTGATATAGTATAATTTTAACCAAAAATTAAAAAATACAATAAAAAAACTTAAACTAAAAGCTAGTTAAAACACCATCTAAATACGGGCAACTCAAGTGTTTTGAGTTGCGTACGAACTTCCACCAGCCAGCTAGCCACCTCAAACAATCATCTCTGTGGGAATTTTGAAATGCCCATTGCTATGTCGGTTCATATAGTAAGAGTTTCGCGAAATATAACCGAAAATTTCTGTTCATACGCCCACCAATGTTAATCCTCTAATTAACATTCATATATTGGCCCAAAGATTATGGCACGAAAGTACATCCATTAACGAGGTTGCATGTACATAAGCTTATTTTGCCAAACCTTTGCTCGGAGACGACGGGTCACGGCAATTCTCGCGGTTGGAGTGCGTCCCGACAGCGCGAGTACGTCGCATGATTCCATTCCGCTGCCTAATCTCCACACCGTTTAATTTAATTTCTGATTTATAACTTCTATTTTTTTACTATTTATTAATTTTGTTTTTTGTTTTTTTAGAGTTTTTTTACCTTTTTTCTGTATTTTTTATATTATTCGTGATATGTTAACATGTTTTTCTTATTTTTATATTTAATTATATCAAATAAGCCAACTTAACTACATTAAAAAAATAAATTAACTACAATAAAAAAAATTATAAGTCAATATTATTCAGAACACCTCTTGAATGATCAGGGGTGTTGCTTACGTCAAGCATCCGGCACCAAGCTAGTACCATATAACCCTATACGGATTCGGTGTCGTTCTTATGGCTTATGTCGTTCTGGGGTGTTCGGAATAGCCGACTTATGACTTTTTTACTGTAACTGAGTTAGCTTATTTATCATAATTAAATATAAAAAAAATTAAAAATAGAAAAAAAATGTTAGGCCATCATGGACAATCAAAGAAATACGAGAAAAAAAGAAAAGAAAAAAAACTTAAAAAATCTAAAAAATCAGAAAAAGATGGAATTACTGAATAATGAAAAAACAGAAGTCAAAAAGAGAAATTGACTTTAAACTAAAATAGGCGGAGCCGTCGGCACATGCAAGTGTTGGGAGTGGTTAGCGCCTAAGCGGCCGGATTAACGAACCCGCGTGGCAGTGCGAACGAGAGCCAAGCAACCCGGAGGTTGGTTGATTAGTTGAGCTGGGGGGGATTATATTAGATTAGGGATGGACGCTTCTAGTTAATGACTCTCTTTAGCAGGATTTGGCTGGGGATTTTGCCCGTGTGGACTTAAGTACTCGGGGGTGCTGTGGGGGGCGCTGATCCAGGATTGGAACCCGATGACTCCTCCCTTTCTTGCCCACCTTGCTGGGTCCGTCTAGTTAGCACGCATTTGGTGCTCGTCGTCGTCGTCGTCGTTCTGGTACACTCTTTATCCCTACTTCTACTCACTGCTTATTATTCTTCTTTTAAATTTTGATTTGGAAGCGTCTAGTTAACTGCTTTCGCACAGGTTTTCAGTAAAGCATGTATATAAACGATGATTAGTTTGTTTTGAGATGATAATCGGTGATTAGTCCATGCAATGAAATGAACTCGATCAAGCGGTTGTACATGAAGGCAAAGGGGCTCATTTGGATTTAAAATATCTGGTTTATAGTTTATTTTATATTGTAGCGGTCGAAAATAAACCATAATTGTGGGTAGATTTTTTAATATAATTAAATTTAAAATTTTAAAAATATATAATCATGAATAATAAAAGAAAATAAGAAGAAAAAAAAGAAAAATACAAAAAATATCGTATTACTAGAAAAAGACAAAAAGTAACAATCTGATGGGTGACTGGTGGGCCTGGCCTGCAGCCAGCGGCGTGGTCTTGGGGCGGCGGCGGACGGGTCGCCGCTGACGTGTGCGGCGGCGTTGCTTTCCGGCGCCGCCCGAGCGGTGCGGTGCACCCAGCGCGGCGGGTAAGCCGTCCCCCGCCCAGTCACAGTCACGTGGCTCGCTTTTTTTTTTTTTCTTTTCCTTTCTTTCGGCTGCGGGTGGAGAGAGCGAGACATGGAGTGGAGGGCGGTGTCCTGGAGCAGTCAATTGGGCTGGGCCTGTCGTCCGTCGTCCTCTGCTTGCGCCAAATGTGGTCGGGGCCCGCCGCCGCTGGGCTGTCCGTCCGAGCTGTCCACTCCGCACGCCGTGAAGTATACCAACCCCTTGCGAAGGTTCACCAGAGGATAACGCAACCTTTCACGGCGGGAGCGGAGCTCGCGGCCGCGGCGGCTTCTTCGAGAGATTTCTTTGTAAGTTACTTTCGCAATCTTTCCCACCCTATTCGGGTCTCTGCATCGATTGCCTTGCATGCGACGTGAGATTCTGCTGCCATGTTGGGTGTATCCTGAGCCAGATTAGGAACTGGGAGGGCGGTGAAAACTTCAGTTGGAATGGTCTAAAATCCAACCTAGGATCGGGTCTGCGATGTGCTGTTGATTGGGAATAACACGGAGCAACCTCATTGTGGATCTCTAGTTATTTTTTTTCACAGGCATATCGGGTTACTGTTTTACATTGGATGGAGTAATGTGCAGGTTATGTCTAGTCTTCTAGGAATAGGAGAGATGGGCTGTTCTGTGTGTTTGATGTCATCACATTGTTGAAATGTCAATTGGCAAAAGAATTGGGAATAGAACCACAGAAGGGGTATATGGATCAGCATCAATGAAAAGATGTGTGGAATCTGTTGCAAAATTGAAGAGGTGCACAAGTTTTATGGGAGAAAAAAACTTTGATTTGGATGGCTGTGATTTGTTAGATGCGCTGCGGAGATTTCAGCTTTTCAGGCCCACCAAGAATCATGTTTAGAATTGAGAACTTCTCAATAGAACATGTGCATCTCCGTCTTGCGTTTATTTTTACACTAGATTTGCTAGTTGTTCATCTGTAGCATACTTCAAGAGGTAAAATCCTTAATGAACTTAACAAAATGTTTCGTTTCTTAGACATATTTAGAACAGTTACAACCCAAACTTTGCCTATGGATATGATGAGGAAGCACAATTAAAATTCGATCCCAAATGCAGCATACAAGAATTAAGATCATGGCAGTACACCTCATCCGTTTCTTGCTGTTCCAGTTTGAGGTGATTCGTATCAGTTCCTGCTGCATCTACTAGAGGCGGGAAATCAGTCCCTGGGCTCCACCGGCCACCGCAACATCGTGCATGCGGCTTCTCGGGTGGGCCGCGAAGGGCAGCACCCGGCTGCTGTTCTACAGCTACCTGCCCAACGGCAGCCTCAGCGGCCTCCACCACGGCGGCGTCGCCAAGGGCGCGCCCGCGTCGGAGTGGGGCTCGCGCTACGACGTCGCTCTCGGCGTCGCCCACGCCGTAGCGTACCTAAGCACGCCATTTCAGCACCAGCTTGTTGGCCCAATCTGTTCACATGCCAAGCTTCCGCTGACATAATGGGAGCAAACTACTCAGCCACCGTTACAATTTTTGAACAAGCGATTGCAGTGCCAGTGTATTGTGCCACTGCTACTCAGCTACTGTGCACTTGCCGTATGGCACGTATGCCCCGGCTGTTCTTGTGCCTGTTCTCCGGTCTGCATTTCGTTCGACGGTGGCTGCAGTGCATCTGCATCAGATGAGAGCATGATATGCATGGATGGGAGCAGAGCAACGCATCGAGACCTGGACCGGCCGGGAGCCACGGATGCTCGCTGGATCGAAATGGATGTTGCTGCTAATGATTGGCGTGTGATGCGGACTAATGGGCGCTGTCCAGTTGCCGTGCCTCTGGAATTGTCCCTCGTGTGATCGTGCACAGTGTATTATTCCCTCGCTGCAGCTCGCACGTCCATTTCGTGCCGACGACGAGGTCGAGATTCAGGATAGAACAAACATGCTTCGTGCCCGCCGGCCACCGGCGAACTGCTACGCTTCGGATGGTTAGGGGTAAATGGCCCGAAACTAAGAACTTAGGAGGCCTCAGATGGGCCCTTGTGGGCTCAGCCAACGGCCTTGTATTTATGGACCGGCTGTGCTAGTACTCACATTTGTACGCCGGGCTACTTCTAGTTAGCCCGTTTGTGTTCTTGATGGGCCGTAAAGCACATTAGGCCGAATCTTTTGCTTACTCCTATCCGTTGCTACTCTCCAGAGGCCAGACACATTTTTGTGAGGGAAAGAAAGCTTGTGAAAATAAAAGGTGTGTTAAGAATAATATAGATCGGCGGACGGCAATACAATTAACGAATCTAATCACCAACGAGAACAATTAATTAAACAATAGATGAACATCAAACACACAGGAGATAGAACACCAGGAGGTAGCTTTCATTAATGATTGGGAGTATCTTTACAATGGGGATTACATCTCTATTTATAGTAAAAGACCTCTAGAAATATTTTAGTTATTTATCACAGAAACCCTTTCGTAACAAGGTGAACGCAAGAGACCGTTCTGAGAGACTCAAAATTCAAAGCGAAAGCAGTGATGACAAGGCAACGAAGACGTCTCGTTGTCACAAACGCTGCATCCCCCGTATTCCCCAAAGAGAAGAGGTTGCATGGAAGAAACCTGCAAGTCCCACTGACATGTGGGGCCCTACGCAATCCTATGAGCCACATCCGATTGGTTGGGCCGTCCCAGCCTCTCGTACACAAGAGCAACCGTCATGTCATCGTCCGAGTCTTGCACAGCAATTTGTGATTCGGGCATCGCTTTTGCTACTTCACCACCACTCGCTTGTCGTCGTCGTCGCCGAAGAGGTCACTAAAGAAGGGGAAGGCGGCGCATGGTGAGGGGCCTCATGCGGAGGATGATGTGGATGCCGTGACGTCTGTGGCAAGCATTGGCGGAGGCGGGGAGGAGACTCCATCGGCTGAGGATTACACTGCAACGGCCGACGCGAAGTAGGAGGACGGGCGGAGAGCTTCGCGACGATCGTCATTGCTACACTCTGATACTCCTCCTTACGTGCAGCAGCTTTCAGATCAGTTCAGAGTTTGTGAGATGCGACACGAGCATGTATGGTACCAAGAACGAAGAAGATGAATCTCATAGAGAGAACAAATTGACGATGTTGAAGTAAGCACGACGAGAGAGAAAATATTTGACAAAACCATCAACAAATTTTTTAAATACAATCTTAAAAGAGTACAAGAGATTGTTGCTTTTCTCACAATCCCTCTCGAATCTTTTCGAATCTTTGTATCCTTGCCCTGTACAAGAATCTAGTGCTAAAGAATAACTTAGTCTCTAATCCTTTCGTACATCTTTACTTTTGGACGAGTAGCTTTTTTGCTCTGTCGCTTGAACTCCTTATGACCACTCCTCATGGTTTTATGTAGTGCCCTAGCTCTCCTCTAATCGTATCCACATATATCTACTATGATTATCAACTAATAGTAAAAAATACCAGTTACCTACTAGAGTTGCAGACGTTATAGTGCTACACAAGTCCCCATATAGCAACTCAAGAGGCATGTCTACCTGATTCATCAAGTTGATGGGAAATGGTGTGCGGTGCTGTTTGCCTGCCACCACACTCCCCTTGCACAGTTGATCAACATAGTTGATTTCTGATATTCCTTCAACCATTCACTTGCGTGAGAGGTCCCTTAGTGCATGAAAGTTTATATAGTCGTATCGTGCATGCCATAACCACTTCTTCTCTTGATACTTTGCTAGGAGACAAACCAGTTATGCATGGTTGAGGTTTAGCATATACAACCAGCCGAAAGCTCAATATCCATCTACCATCACATTCATATATAATTTCAGTATTATGTCATTTCATCATAGAGCAAACAGTCCACAAATTTTTTTTTTCAATTTCCAAACTAGTGATAACTCATAGATATATGAAGTAAATCACAAAACTGCAAAGAACCAGCAGCTAATATACTCACAACGGCGGTGATAATCAAAATCACTAAGATAAATCGAAGAAGGTAAGGCATGCTTGTAGCGCTATCTCAGAAAATCAAACACCCCGCTGCTATAAGTAAGGAGATGATGACAATCAGAGATACAATGCCGGCCTTCATACCTTGGCAAACTGAAGAGTGAAGTCGAGGGTCGGAGATACCACACAAAACCACCAAAACACACCCAGCCGAGTGTACGCAAGAACAACAAAGGACCACAACTACTTTCTTCCTCTCTCAGGTAAATCCTTCGAAATTTCTCTCTCACTCGGCAAACTCGAAGACTCTAAGGAAGAACACTAAAGAGAAAGAGATGCCAGATTCGAATATGCGATGTTTATGGAGAAAGAGATAGCGTCTTTAAATAAAGGAGGCAATGGGCTGCGGCGTGGTGGCTGCGAGCGGCCGGCTTTGAGGAGCCCGGGCTAGCCCACACTTTTGTCGCCGCCTCTCCAGTCGTTGCCTCCCCACTCGCCGCCTGAATTACTCAACGATGCCAAGTCCAGATCTGGGTGAGGCGCCACTCGGGGAGATCTCCTCCCCCTTATTTCTTCGGCTGCAAGTTCGGACAGTCCGAACTTTGCCTCGTACGAGTTCGGACAGTTTGAACCCTCCGGTGCGAGTTCGGATGGTCCGAACTTTCCATTGGATGGTTCATGAGGACTTCGGTCTTCTCTTTTTTTAGTCCCACCGATAGATGGGATCCTCATTAGAAAATTACCAATTTGCCCTCAGGAGGTCCAACAAATGTTGCATACCAATCTTTTCCTATCACAGTTATTATGGAACAACAATTTGTTCAGATCTACTTACTTGGGTGGAAAGATCGGAAGACAGAGCTGACTATATATTTATGTGGTTGCAGGATTGTGTTAAAGAGAAGCTTATATGTTGTTTTTGTTGGCAAATATTACATGAAGGTATAGTGTCGGCATCCTATTGGACTGTGTACCTAGAGATCCCTAGCCTTCAGATATGCCTTATTGTAGTTGAAATTCCTTCCCTTTCTAATACCTGCCTTGATCGACACATTATATATACATTCATGGATAGCTGTAGTTTAAGTTAGCTCTTAACCTATTCTAATGCTCTGTTTGTTTCCAACCTATATTTCTTGCAGTTCGATCGGAGTGGCAGTGCATGGTGGATTCTTTGCTCTGTGATGTCGCCAACAACGTGAAGCACCTTATCCAATTTTGTTCTCTCTTTGTTTGGTGAAGTTGGTGAGAAAATTCAGTTTTGTTGCTTGATATATAAAATCTATTTAGAAGAACGTTCATACACATTATGTTTTTTTTTCTCTCTTTCTGCTGCTTAAGTACTAGAAGATAATTTGGATGGAGAACGGTTTCTTCGCATCTATTATGATCAAATGCCAGGATTACAGGAAACTAGCAGTCAATGCTTACAAACCTTATTTAGCTTTAGTTCCTGTGATAGCTTCCTTAATTTGGAATTTGTCCGAGCAGCTTCGATACCAAAATAGCTTGCGAATGACTCGAGATGTGATTCTTTCTTGCATGTTTCCCTTTGTTGACTTGCCAAATGAGTGATTTCATGATGAATATTTGCTGAGGGCCCATTGTGGAAGCTGCTCACACTCTGTCAGTGAATCCTCGGTGTAATTCGCTGCTATTTTGTCCTGCATTTTGACTCAGGTCAGTGGTTACGTTGTTTAGTTCAGTTTTCTCTAATCTAGGCGCATGCTTTCTCTTCTTCTCTTGGCGATCTTCTTGCTACTTGGATGAGATCATCATTGGGATTATGAGCACATTCACTATAGTCCGCTGCTAATTTTTTGCATTCTATCCGTCAAGTCCTTGTTTTCTATCCGCTGCTAGTTTCTTTCGTGAATCAAAGGACGTCATAATATCTTCAGTTGAAAACCCCAAAAGGTCTTTAGCGTATGCCGAGGGATGGGGGAAATAACTGAAAGGCACGCTTCTTTTTTCTCGCCAAAAGGCGCTTTTGGGAAACAGAAAGCCCCCACCACTTTCTGTTACAGGAGAGGAGAGGACAAGACGCACCCCATGCCGTCTTTGTGCCTATAAAAAACCAACAGTGCCCAAGCACAACGCAGTCTAAGTCCCAATCCATTCCAGTCTCCTCAACAGTTGACCACTGGTCCATAAAAGCATCCAAAGGAGATGTGTAACATGTGTTCCTCTCTGAAGAACCCCCCTGCTCTTCTTGCTCCTGCCCTGCTGATCGTCGCTTGCCTTGTGCTCCTGCAGCAAGCGGCCTCTGCTGAGAAAAAGGTAAATAGGATGGTGGTTCTTGATCCTTTTCTTCGTTTGATTCTCTTCCTGTTTTTTTCTCATTGAAAAGTTGTTTTCTTGATTCTTGCAGCCGTATGTTGTCTACCTCGGAGGCCACTCGCACGGCAGGGAGGGAGCCGCCTTGGCTTGTAACCAAGAACGCGCCAAGAACTCGCACTACGAGTTCTTGGGCTCTGTCCTGGGAAGGTAACAACACCGTACTGATCAATCCGCTTGTTCTAGCTGACGCATCTGCTGCAAATGCAAGTAAGGCTTTCGGATTGATTGTGTGAGCGCAGTGAGGAGAAGGCGAAAGATGCAATCTTTTACTCGTACACCAAGTACATCAACGGCTTCGCTGCCACACTGGAGGAAGAAGAGGCGATGAAGATCTCAAGTATGCTTGTTCTTCGTTCTTTTCTTGTGTCAGTGCCCTTTTCTATTCATCTTGATTTATGTATGATTTCGTTTTGATTATTTGTTTGGCTTCTGCACAGAGCATCCGAGCGTCATCTCAGTTTTCCCAAACAGAGGCCACAGGTTGCACACGACCCGTTCATGGGAGTTTCTCGGGATGGAGAAAGATGGCCGCGTAATGGCCAATTCCATCTGGTCCAAAGCAAGATTTGGCGAAGGCATCATCATTGGCAATCTGGACACTGGTACATTCGCTTTCACATGATCTCTACACTGTTTCAGCAGTTACCGTTACCACCAATTACCACTCCCTGTCACTGACCCGAGTTAGAATCAGTCATTTCTTCTTCTCTTAGAACTTGGAATCAATCATTCAATCTACCTTAACCCGCTCATGCATCATAAGACAATCAGACATTCAGACACAGGGATTATTTCGGTAGAATACCAAATACCGAGCCTGTGTTGATAAGACCAAAATACCGGTCCAAAATTCTGCTGGCTCATGAACTCGTGCAGTGTAAGGCTGGAGGAGGCAGCCGATGCTTCTGTTGGCTTGTGAGGCATGTATGCAGTGTGCATGCAGAGCGCGCAGAAGCAGCAGCAGCAATTAGAATCTGTCCAGGCGTAGACGTTTTGGCTCGCAGTCTTAATGGATGAAGTGCAGCGTAGAGGGTTGATTGTCCCTTGCTCTCCCGTGGAAACGGTCGCCGCCTGCCTTGAGTCGAGAGTGGCGTCGTCGGTTTTTATGGCTGTTGGGACTTGGAACCATGCAATTCAAGCTACTATAGCACTATGCTACTAGGTATAGACATGCCATTTGTCTAAAAAAGACTAGTGCTTGGCCACTAGATATACAATGATTTATCAACAAAATACGGAAAGCTTATTTCATTTCTCGTTTTACAAGAACGATACAGTGATTAGCATACATACATATGGGTTGCTTGGTTGATGGCCAACGTGAGACAAACCAAAATTTTGGCATAGCTAAAACCTAGACAAAGCCAAAGTTTGGGGGGAAAAATGACGTTTGGATTGTAACTAAGCCAAAGTTTATCACTGCCAAAATTTTGGTGAGTGATTTTTCCCGTCATTGGATCGCCGATCGCCCACTTGTGATACTGGATTTCATCGGTGTCATCAAATTTTTGTGAATGTTACCAAATTTCAAAAGCAAACAAAACAACAGCTAATTTTCGCTACCAATATTTGGTTTGGTTACCAATGAGCTGAGAGCTAGCTGTAAAACCAAAACAGAGTGTGGTGTTCAAACCATGAAAAGTGCTCTTTTCCACGCCTGCTGCTGCGCCTGCGCGGCCCGTACGTGGGGTCACAGGCCCGTCGGCGACAGGGAATCCCCGAATGTAGACTAGAGTCAAATCCCCCCCTCATCATCCCCGGCCTGCGCGCGGGCGGCTATATAGTATTCGCGGGGCCATGCAGTGCATGTCCGCATGTGATCTACTAAACAAGGATTGTTTGCGCTGCGCGCCGTGCAGGGGTGTGGCCGGAGGCCGGCAGCTTCAGCGACGACGGCATGGGCCCGGCGCCCGCGCGGTGGCGGGGAATCTGCCAGGACCAGTCCTCTGACGCGCAGGTTCGTTGCAACAGGTCTGTCTCTCTCCCTGGCTCCTCGCCTTTCCTTGCACCCCTCCATGGCTTCACCCCCCCCACCCCCCTTCTCTCTCTCCCGTGTGGAGCACTGCACGGTGCCTCGGGCGCCGTGCAGTTTAACCTATGTGCCTTCATCTGATCATCTCTTGGAGTTAAAGCCAAGCAGGCATTTTCATTACCCTGCTATGGGGTCTTGTCTGTGTTGATCTGTTTTGTTTAATCGTTTGCCAATGCAGTTATGTTCTTGTGCAGCTCTGCATCGCGTAAACTAAACTGCACTGTTCCCAACGACTGTAGTTTTCTTTAGCAACTGGAGGCTACACAGCCGTCTTCGGTTCCAGAGACATGTCTGGTCTAACTTGGATTTGTTCTGTAAATTGGCTCGATTACTGGTCTTGATTAGTTTAACAGAGTAGCTACGTTACAAGTGTTTAGGATGCACGCCCTCTCCTTTTAGGAAGGCAAGGCACCGAATGGCACGGATTGAGGGCCGCACGTTCAAGATCCAAGGGTGGAAAGCCAAACAAAAAAAATGATGCCCTTGAATACCTCGCTGGCCTCGATCCTAACCATCCATTGCTTGATCCGATGGCCATGAATCAGGGAAAGGCAGAGGATACGCATCCAAGTGTTTAGGACTATTTGGATATACTCAACTTATTGCCTAAAAAAACTAGTAACTTACAATCTGACATGCCCTTGATCAACCCACGTCTACTTCAGCCTCTCTATGGCCCTGATCGTTTCAGTTTTTTTTTTGGCTTCAGTTTTTAGCTTCAGCTTTTTTTTACTATTCACTACACTATCCACTAACTCAGCTATAATATTTTTTCAGCCAGCTACAATGTTTTTAGAGTGATGCTAAAAAAAAGTAGCTAGGTAGCTGTGCTAGCTTAAGCAAAAGGCCAAACAAACCTTTAACTTCGTGGTAACTGCTCATCTTACAATGCTTAACACCAATTGTGAAATAGTGTTGGCTACTAAATTTTGTGAGAGAGAAGAAATACAAAAAGCTTGCACTTACAGTATCACGACGCTAGTTCAAAATATCAACATGAACAGGGTGCAAAATGGAAAAGAATATAACCAGCGAAAAGCTATCCTGCCTTCTGCTGCGCGTAGTCTCTCCACCCGTCGCCCGGTCTACGCTGTGAATCATGTGAGGGGCAGGGCTGGCCATCGTCATCGATAACAAAACGACACGGCGCCTTCTGCTCTTGGCGCCACAGATTGCTGCCATAATTCTGCAAAGATTAGAGCCCAAACTGCCCCCCAATCCGCTCGCGTCCTAGAAAGATTTTCGACCCTTTGTCGTGCGCTTTCCCATGATTACATGATCCCCCACACCCTGCCTCCTCGGGGAGCGTGCTTGGTAGTAGTAGTAGTAGTACGTGCCAAACCAACCTGTCTCCCCCATGTATGCATCCCAGTAGGTATCGACAAGCTGCTAGCTGCTTAGACACTACAGCATTTCTTCAGGGAAAAAGATGCGTTTATCCATGCACGAGCTTGGCCTTGGTACACATGGGCAGAGATGGATGCATGGGGTCCTTGGCTACTGCACAAGCATCTTGTGTTTTATGAACATGTGGTTCAGCTATACAATCCATAGGGTGTATACTTTTTAGCTTCGATTTAGGGTTTTTGGCTGTGGCTGTTTTTAGATTATTCATAAGAAAGTGTGGAGTAACAGAAATTCACATATAATTTTGACCGATATAAATGAAGTTGCTATAGTGTGTATTATGGCCCTGTTCTTTTGCAGCTTCTAAAAGCCGCTTTTGACTTTTGCTACAGTAACTAAACTTTTAAACGGAGTATTTTTTTAAGATGGGGTCTACAAGTTAATTGTAGTACACATTAAAAAAACTAATATCTATACCATAAAAAATCGCAAGCGAGTATCTCTTTCCGTAATCTCTGTCGCAAACAGCCAAAAAGCCATCAGCCGCAGGAAAAAAAACAGGCCCTATAATCAACTTGTAGACCACGTTTTGAAAAAAAAACATTATGTTTGAAAGCTAGTTATTATAGAAAAATCGAAAGATAACTTTTAAAAATTAAAAAAAAGACCCTAATGCAGCACTGGGCTGCCACTGTCACAACATGAAGAAATGCACTCATGATAGACAATCTATAATGCAGCACTGCGCTGCCACTGCCACTGTCACAACCTGAAGAATGCACTCATGAGAGAATGCTCAGAGCACAGCTTGTCCTGGAACCATTCTTATCGCATTGCCCCCCTCTCAAATCTTTTGTTTTCTCAAGCAAGACTCTCCTGGAACATTGACTAGAGCACTAGCTGAAGTGTTTAGCGATTAGCATTGTTACTGTGCTGGCTAAATCAGTTTTGTGCTGTTCATTCTGATGAAGATGCAGAGTTGAGTGTTCAGGCAGTTGATGTCAATTGTATACACTGCAGGAAACTGATCGGTGCACAGTACTTCAACAAGGGCTACCTGGCGACCGTCGGCCAGGCAAACCCGGCCAGCACGCGGGACACCGATGGCCACGGCACGCACACGCTCTCGACGGCGGCCGGCCGGTTTGTGCCGGGCGCGAACCTCTTCGAGTACGGCAACGGCACGGCGAAGGGCGGAGCGCCGAGGGCGCACGTCGCGGCGTACAAGGTGTGCTGGCGCCCGGTGAATGGCAGCGAGTGCTTCGACGCCGACATCATCGCGGCGTTCGACGCGGCCATCCACGACGGGGTGCACGTCCTTTCGGTGTCCCTCGGCGGCTCGCCCGCGGAGTACTTCAGGGACGGCGTGGCCATCGGGTCGTTCCACGCGGTCAAGAACGGCGTCACCGTGGTTTGCTCGGCTGGGAACTCCGGGCCGGGCGCCGGCACGGTGTCCAACACCGCACCGTGGCTCATGACCGTCGGCGCGAGCACCATGGACAGGGAGTTCCCGGCGTACCTCGTGCTTGACAACAAGAAGCGGATCAAAGTCAGTAACAAATAGCTCGAATTATCTTCCAATGCTTCTGTTGTGTCAAACTTTCTCTGACGTATCGCAACATTTTATTTTTCACAGGGGCAAAGTCTCTCGCCGGTGCGCCTTCCTGACGGCAAGCATTACCCGTTGATCAGTTCTGGAGAAGCCAAGGCAGCCAATGCAACAGTTGCGCAAGCGTAAGGACAAGCATTTGATCTGAAACTTGCAATGTTTGCCAAACCTGAAACTATAATCTTCTTATTGCTGCCATGTAAAGTTTTTTGAACGACTGATTCTGCAGGACATTGTGCATTGAGGGGTCACTGGACAAGGCGAAAGTGGAGGGGAAGATCGTCGTGTGCATGCGTGGGAAGAACGCGCGAGTGGAGAAAGGCGAGGCGGTTCGTCGGGCCGGCGGGGTTGGCATGGTGCTGGCGAACGATAAGGCCTCCGGAAACGAGATGATTGCCGATGCGCACGTGCTCCCGGCCACGCACATCACGTACTCTGATGGAGCCGCACTGCTCGCTAACATGAATTCAACCAGGTAGGCTGCTAAGATTTATCGACTAATGCTGAGAAGCCAACTGGCCTATTAGCTCAGTTGGTTAGAGCGTCGTGCTAATAACGCGAAGGTCGCAGGTTCGAGACCTGCATGGGCCAAAGTAGTTTTTATCTCTTTTGCACTTGCTTAATTCTTTTCATCCATAATTTTCTTTCGCTTAACTTATTTTCAGCAGTCCTAATTGGTAAAATTTGATTCGGGTGCATTCTTGATGATTGCTCCAGCTAACGCGTGTCAAGTGTTTTCTCCACTTTTGCTTACGGTTTCTGCTGTCATCTAAGACCAGTTCGATCTTCTTGCGCAGGTCAGCATCAGGCTACATCACCGCCCCAAACACCGCGCTGGACACGAAGCCGGCGCCGTTCATGGCCGCCTTCTCCTCCCAGGGCCCCAACACCGTCACTCCCCAGATCCTCAAGGTCCAAACATCCTCCATTACACAGCGTCCAGATCCTCCCTCAAGTCTGATCGATAGATCAACCACTGCAATCTCCAGTTCCAAGCATCCTAACCCATAACTGTATGTATGCCCATTTGCAGCCTGACATCACTGCGCCGGGTGTCAGCATCCTGGCGGCGTTCACCGGCCTGGCGGGCCCGACCGGCCTCGCCTTCGACAACCGCCGCGTCCTCTTCAACTCCGAGTCGGGCACCTCCATGTCGTGCCCGCACGTCGCCGGCATCGCCGGTCTCCTCAAGGCCCTCCACCCCGACTGGAGCCCCGCGGCAATCAAGTCGGCCATCATGACAACTGGTAGTCCAAAGCGTACACACCTCACGTTGCCAACTATTAGCTCGTATCTTGTTCACTGACAAGAGGTTGTTCGATCTTACTTTGCAGCGAGGGTGCAGGACAACATGGGGAAGCCGATGAGCAACTCGTCGTTCCTCCGGGCGACGCCGTTCAGCTACGGCGCCGGCCACGTGCAGCCCAACCGCGCCGCGGACCCGGGCCTCGTCTACGACATGAACGCCACCGACTACCTCGACTTCCTCTGCGCGCTGGGCTACAACTCGTCGGTGATCGCCACGTTTATGAGCGGGCAGCCGGACGACGACGACCAGAGTCCGCCGTACGCCTGCCCGACGAGGCCCCCGAAGCTGGAGAACCTCAACTACCCGTCCATCGCGGTGCCGCACCTGGCACCGTCCGGCGAGCATCACACCGTCACGAGGAGGATGAGGAACGTCGGCGCCGCGCCGGCCGCGTACGACGTGAGGGTCGCAGAGCCGCCCGGCGTTTCGGTGGCCGTGCGGCCGCGACGGCTCGAGTTCTCCGCGGAGGGGGAGGAGAGGGAGTTCGCCGTCACGTTCAGCGCCAAGGCGGGGTTCTTGCCGCGGGAGTACGCGTTCGGGCGGCTGGTCTGGTCGGACGGCGCCGGGAGGCACCGCGTGGGGAGCCCGCTTGTGGTGAGAGTCATCGACAGGAAGAAGAAGACTGTGTCCATCGCTTCATGAGTTTTGTTAGCTTTTTTTTTTTTTTTTTGGTGATGAGCAAGGATGAATTAAGCCTGACCAAAGAAGGCTGGCTTTTCTGGCTTGGTGAACAATGGTGTAGTGTGCCAGTTCAAGTCTTATAAAAGGAAGGTGCTTCTAAGCAAAGGTGGCTTTTCTGGCGTGGTGAGAGTCCATGTTTGTCTGTTTTTGTTTTTGTTTTTGTTTTGTTTTTTTGTGTTGGATGCCTTCTCTGGTTTCTACCTCTACATAATACTCCAGTTAAAGATTAAAACATGAAAAACAATAAAAAAAAATGCAAAACCACATACATATGGCTACATACACTATCTTAACTCTTGAAAGCGTTTCAAGATTCATACAGAGGATATTCAATTATTAGAAGAAGATGCGATAATGGTTTGAATTTTGAAAGATTGCATCAGCCTTGAGGCACATTTAACAATGCCTGTGTGCATCTGCATCTCTCTCGGTCCCTCCGCATCAGCCACCTCGCCGCTGAGGTACGCGTCCCGGATCTTGGCCGGTATTAAGCGTGATTCGTCTTGGGGTGTCTCGATTTTTGGAGTTTTTTTTGTTGCCTTGATCTGCTTCCTGCGCCCGTGTTGATGTCTATGTTTGTTGCCAGCGATGGAGCCTCCCGCCACGACTCCGACTAGAGACACCGCCGCGTCGTCGCTCATCTTCCTGGGCACGGGCTGTTCCGGAGCGCTCACCGACGAGCGGTGCCTCATCAGGTCCTCCACCTCCGCCGTGCACCGCCTGCTCCCAGGCTCTGTTGCTCCCGCCGGACCGAAACCCCAACTACAGTGGAGTACTGTGCTTCATCAGTGATTAGAATGTGCTTAACTAGTTCTTTCTAATGGTTAGGATAGCATCAATGATTAGTTTCGTAGTTTCGTTAAGCAAGTGCTTCATCAGTTTTTCAGCAGACGCAATGATTAATTTCTGTAGCATATATAATTAGAGAATTAGCGCAGGCTGAGCACTTTGATGATTATAGCATTTTCTTGTGCAGAGGCTGCTATTTTTTTACATAGGTTTGCACTTTTAAATTGGATTGAAATTTTGCAGCTACAGTTACGTTGTTTGTTGAGTTTTATGTCAGCACATTTTGAACACAAGCTGTGGATCTACTGATCGAAAGGCATTGTTCGCTTCTTTTCCTCAAACAAGAACTTTAAGAGCAGCGAAGGAGTTCTGAATCATGTGAACAATCTGTTATCCAAGTCTGCTCTGAAGATTGAGGAGGAATTCAGGCAGTTGATCAGCACATACAAGTAGAGTTTGCATTGTACATCCATTCGTGAACCCTGAACTGGCAGGAACTAGTGTTCTAACTCTTCTCAGCTTTGGAAATGCTGTTGCTAAAAGTAGGACACAGTCTTCATTTCCGTTTTTGCATTTCACTATAATTCAGCTTAATCAGCATAAAGCCATAAGCCAACAGGCCAAAAGAATACAATAGCTTCTCTATAGCTGTTGCTATTCATCAATCAAAGCCAAAAACCACAGGCTAAAACCACAAAGAACAGACCTCACCTGTTTTTAGTGGACATCCGTAGGAACTCAGAAACTCAAAGCCTCAAGCCTTGAAATTTAGTTAGCGGTTGACAGATGATGTACAGCGTTTCTCTTGCTCGTTTTCTTTATTGAAACGTTCTATCGTGAGATGCCACGTGCGTTCCAAGAGATATATACTCGGAATTTGAAATTTCAGTATTTGCTGCGTAGCATCGTTTGTTCGTGTGATGGTTTATTTTTTTAAACCTCAGGATTTGATCACTGAATCGGAGTCGATTTGGCCGGATATCATTCAGGGGTCTCTTGAATTCTTGATAAGATGAGAGCAGATAAGGGACAGACGTGTACACCCACGCAACGCATAGCGTCCATGGATGACGCATGCGTGCAAGGAAGGAAAGCGATCCGGATTCAGGCGCCAGGATGGCGGTGCAGTCTTGCATTGCAGGAGGCCGGGGTGCGTGTTTTTTTTTTTTTTTTGTCGTGGAGACCAGGAAGAGATGGAGGAAAGGGAGGCACTGCACGCAAATCTGATGCGTCCCCGCTATTGCGCGCGTCATCTCTCTCCTTACGCGCGCCGCCCCGCTCGGCCGCTCCCGCCTGCCTCGTGCGCGCGGTTGCCAGGGCATGCGATCCCGGCACGCTTCCGCCTCCGCTCTGGATGGATCACCATCAATCCGGTGCGCGCGCACGTCGTCCAGTCGTTGGCCGGCGCACAAACAAATCCGAATCTGCTGGGGTCGTCGCGTTGCTGTGCCACGGTGGTTAAGGATTCGAGAGTCGTGCGGGCGCCAGCCCAACGTGCATATTTTGGTCGGCACATTCAGCATGAACGTCGGAGCTAGCTAGTGTATATATACTGCCGCTAACAAGACTGGTCATGAGTTTCCCGTTCAGTTTAACGTGGCCTCACCGCCGTAGCTACCGTTCCCTCCTGATTGAAACGCCCACAATCCTCGTCCCTCCTCCTCCTCCTCCTCCCCAGGAACACCACCTCTCCTTCGTCCTCTCCATCCTCTCGTCTGAGGTGCGTACGTGTAGCATAGCATGCATCCATGCATGATGAAAGGCACCTGTTCTTAGTTCTACTGTTGCACGCATGCCAATTGCCAGGCCATTGGATTGCCATGCACGCAAGCAAGTATGGTTCTTGTGAGTTGGGAGGCCGATATCAATGCAGCGTGCTTTTGTGATGTAGTAACGTGCATGGATTGGCGGCCGGAACGCAAGACGGCGAAGCGCGCGAGGGAGGAGGTGCCGGACTTCCCGTTCGAGGAGGCGCCGGCTGCGGCGGCCGCGGACGTCGGGACGGAGGCGTGGCGGCGGCCGCCGGGGGTGTTCCGGTTCCCGTGGCAGAAGTGCCGCGGCGGGCTCGGCGTGGCCGCCGGGGGCGGGTGGGAGCTGCGGGACGTGTTCTTCCGCTCCCTCGTGGACGGAGGCGCCGCGACCATCGGCGTGCCGGGAGACCGTCTCGTCTCGCCGCCCCCTAGCAAGCAGCGCGCGCTCTTCGACGACGTGGACGCGTGGCTCTCCGCGGCCGCCGACGGCGAGGTGGACCTCGTCTGGCGCTCGGCGCTCAAGGGTGGGCCCGCGCCGAACGCGTGACGGTGACGTGGCCCGCGCGTCGGTGGGAGGGAGGTGGGCCCCACGTGGCATTAAGTGCACAGGGGCGCGCCATCGGCCGCGTGACGCTGACGTCTCGTGTGGGCGATGGTGGGGACCGGGGAAGCTGATGATTAGGATGGAGTGGGATGGCCCGTTCTTTGTAACTCATCTTTCATGGCTTATGATTTCTTTCTAATACATAAATAGAATGATTTTTTTGTTATTACTTTGAGGTGGTTTAGCGGAATAGTATTTTAAAATGGTTATCAGTATTCGATTTGTTCGTACAAACGTTCGCACTAAAGCAAAAAATCATCAGCCACAAGCATAAACTGTAAGCCATAGTCAAAAAGAGGCTTCTTCTTTTCAGATCCGGAAAGCTGTTTTTTCAGTTTTTCTGCAGTAACTAGTTTTTAAATGGAGTGTCTTTTTAATACAATGTATATAAGTTGATTGTAATGCACATTATAACAATTTCATTTATATCGGTCAAAATTGGCACGTGGGTTTCTGTTATTCTATACTCTCTCTCATAAACAACCTAAAACTTATAAATCATATCCATAATCCATAAGCTGAAACTAGAAAGGAAAGAAACGAACAGTGTAGCAGCAAGGATGGAAAACATTGTATACAGAATCGACTCGAGGGTTTAATGCTTTTCGTTCCCATCCCCTTTGCTCTTTGCTCATTAGTAGTAGTACTTCTTTCTATATTTTTAGTTTATTTGCTGCTTTAATCTATATAGCTGAAATTTAACAAGGATTTAATTTAAAGTTCTGCATGATGATGAGAAGCAGCTGCAAAACATGTGCCTTACAATGTGCATTTTTCATGCAACAGTGAGAGAACGCAACTTGTTTTTACATGACAGAACTTGACTCAACCCTTCTTTTGACACACATCTAGTGTAGTGCAACAGACAAAAGTGCCAAGAAATTAATCACAACTAGCACAATCAATCTGCTAGTAGACTGGTAGTGCCACCAGCCCTCACTTGAGCCACCTCCTTCGCCACTCCGCCACCCCCACCTGAGCCACCTCCTCTGCCCACCCACCACTATGTCGCTCTGTCCTCTCCCTCGGTCCCTTACTTCCTTCTCTGCTGGGCGTGCACCTTCCACCCTTCCCTGACCCCCATTCCCTCCGCACCCATCTCCTCAAACTCTTTCGCTGTCGTTGGTCACCCCTAGCCCCCACCTCCCGACTCGGCTCTTGCATTGTAGGACCTAATGGGTCATGTTAGGATGACCTGTGCATAGCACGACATTATACTATGTTTGTTGGGTCAGGCCGGTGGATCCAAGTCATGACCCAAGCACAACACGTCATGTCGGGTTGAAACGACAGGGCATATTTAGTCCTAAGCCGTGCTATATCTAAATCAGATTAATAGTACCATGCTTCGGTCCAGCAAAATTAGCCCAGCCTATATCGGCCACCTCTAAATAAAACCATCCAAACGGATGGATTTGCTCTACAAAATTGGTTGTTTTTTGTGATCCACCGTGGCAAAAGCAAAGCAAGGTCCCCCAAACCGGCGCATCACGCATGGCGGCATGGGTCACGCTGCTGCCGTGGGCGGCACCGATCCCATGTTACATAGCCCAAGCCGACGCCCAAACCCCCCTCCCAAAAATAAGCACCTGCCCCCACCGGAAAGCGACCGCCATCTCCTTCTCATTCCTCAAGCGGTGGCGGCGCGTGCCGTCTAGAACTCCCCGGCGGCCAGGGCGAGGGACATGGCGGCGGCGCGGGGCCGGCGGTGCCGGGGGGCTGTGCTGCTGCTGCTCCTCGCGTCGGTGCTCGCGCCCCTCGTTCTCTACAGCGACTCCCCTGTTTCGCATCTTTCGGACTCCACCGGTACGTTTCTCGGTTCGCTTCGCGTTTGGAGGCGTGTGGTATCGACAATGCGGAAAGATCCGTGCTTGACGGGTATGAGTTTGGTGGTGTTTTGCAGTGGCGAGGGGCGCGTTCGATCTGGAGGGTGAGCCCAATCTGGTGTGGCCGCAGATGGCTGCGTCTGACGTCTCTCTCGCCAAAGGTGAGTCCTTTCTCCCCTCTTTCTGTTTGATTTTGTCTATCTCGTGAAGGGAGGATTTGCATTTTTGCTGTTGCTGTAGATCACGAAATGGTGAACAAATAGACGATTTTGTTTACATTATTGTTGTTTAAATTACCAAGTGATGGCAATGGTGCTTGCGTGATAATATTTACTAGTGATTTTGGCAAATTGCTTTTGTAGATTTGACAATTGAGAGGCTAGGGGAGCACAAGAACCGGGTGCTATCTGCAACTGATGACTGGCAAGTGGTTGAGGCAGCAAGCAGGAGCCATGCATCTGGGAAATCTGATGCAAGTATAAAGAGGAAGGAACCTGGATCGCCGGATGCCGGTGAGGTGGAGGATAGGGATGATGTGCTTATTGAGGGGAATGGCGGTGCTCAGTCTAGACAGGATGGCATGATCAAGGCAGTTGTCAGCAGGGAGAGAAGTGCAGATGGATTTGGTGAATCAGGAGACAGCAACGAAGTTGAAATGCAGGATGAAGAAGGGATGAAGGACACAGAGTTGCAGGATGCAAGTGCCAGTGAGGTAGAGCACAAGGATGGATCAGGTGAACTAGGAGAGAACAACTTTGCTGGAATGCGTACTACAGGAAACTTGAATTCATCTTTTAAACAGGTAAAGTTTATTACAGAAGACCAATTTATTGCTTGGCAATGACGATCAAGCTCTTGCTCCTTCTAAGAGGGTAAATTATTTGAGGACTGTAAATCATGGATAGAGACTAGAGAGTAAAACTATAGACACATCAGGACATCTCATTTAATTGTAAGAAGCAAGGACATCTCATTTAATTGTAAGAAGCAAAACTAGCCTAGGACCACACCTTGTTCCTCACAGCTATATTACTCATCGTGCTCATTATATGAAGCTAAATTAATTGTTGACTGAATGAATTGGGAATAGGGGTAAAATTGCTTATTATGAAAAGTGAAGTTATTCTAGGACTACGCGCTATCTTAGTGATTGGCAGGATATGCAAAATACTGTCATTTCTCTTTAATGGAAATACTTTTTTTTTATTACCTTCTTGTGGATATTAGGAGTTTAGGACTCTAGAAACCTGAGTGAAGAGCATTTAGATATCCTGCTATTCATGATTTTCCGGTTTGTTACTATTTTATGAAAGCTGGTCTTATGTTTTGCTATGAATGAGTGTCATATTGTATTATGTTATGTGTATACTGTAGCTTGTGTAGTCATTCAAATCATAGTGTGTGTGCTCTGCCAGTCACCATCTTTCAGGGTTGATCTGACTGTTAATGGTCTAATTATCCAGGAAAGCACTGCTGATAGATTATCTGAACAAACTACACATGTTACCCTCAAAGAGTCTTACACATGGGCGAGTAATAGTAATGCTGCTCTTCCCACAACAAATAGTGCTGCTCATTCCACAACTTCCCCAGATGCTGCCATCCGAATCATCAAGGACCAGTTGACAAGAGCAAAGACATATCTTGGCTTTGTAGCTTCTGGAGGCAATCATGGTTTTGCAAAGGAGCTTCGTGCACGAATGAGGGATATCCAACAAGCACTAGGTGATGCAACCAGTGACGGGCAGCTTCCTCAGAAGTATGTCCTTTTTCAATGTACTGTAGAATATTCAGTGGCATGTCCACTGATTGTGTATTATTGGTGTCGTGGTACTTTTTATTGGAACTGAACATCACTGAACTTATTTTCTGTTGTCTGCACAGTGTCCATAGCAAAATAACAGCAATGGAGCAAACACTGGGGAAGGGCAAGAAAATTCATGATAATTGCTCAGGTGCTGTGAACAGGCTCCGTGCAGCCCTTCACTCAACAGAGGAGCGACTTCAATCTCACAAAAAAGAAGCCAACTATCTAGCACAAATAGCAGCAAAATCTTTACCCAAAGGGCTCCATTGTCTTCCACTGCAGCTTACAAATGAGTATTATTCCACCAACTCCAACAATAAGGATTTTCCATACATGGAAAAGTTGGAAGACCCCAAACTCTATCACTATGCATTGTTCTCAGATAATGTATTGGCTACTGCAGTGGTTGTGAACTCCACTCTTGTTCACGCTAAGGTATACCACTTGGCCTGTGAGATATATAAGTTGCCTACTGGGCTGCTGATTAATCACTGTGAATCAACTTTTTTTTGGACCATACATTTGATTATATTTAAGTTCATCTGCAACACTGGTATCAACTAACACAGTATTTTAATGCAGAATCCGGCAAACCATGTCTTCCACATTGTGACGGATAGGCTTAACTATGCTGCAATGAAGATGTGGTTCTTGGCTAATCCCTTGGGTAAAGCTGCTGTTCAGGTTCAGAACATTGAAGAGTTTACATGGCTAAATTCGAGCTACAGTCCAGTTTTGAAGCAGTTAGAATCCCAGTTTATGATTGATTACTACTTCAGGACTGGGCAAGCCAGGTCTGATGAAAATCCTAAGTTTCGGAACCCCAAGTACCTGTCAATTCTTAATCATTTGAGGTTCTATCTACCTGAGATCTTTCCGAGGCTTAACAAGGTGTTATTTCTAGACGATGATACTGTAGTGCAGCAGGACCTAAGTGCACTTTGGTCGATAGATCTCAAAGGCAAGGTCAATGGTGCTGTTGAAACCTGTGGAGAGACCTTCCATAGGTTTGATAAATACCTCAACTTCTCAAATCCTCTCATTGCCAACAATTTTCATCCACATGCTTGCGGCTGGGCATATGGCATGAACATGTTTGATTTGTCTGAGTGGAGAAAGCAAAACATCACTGATGTCTACCACACCTGGCAGAAATTGGTGAGTTTATGAGCTTATGAACAAAGCGTTATGACAAAATTGCGCTTTAGATCCCTGTGCTATCATAAAATATGCAATGAGCTGCTTAAGCTGAAATTGAAAACAACGAGCTAGTGCACCACTATTGAATTTGCTATCAAATGTTTCACCAAGAATTGAGCACAGTATGCCCTAGTAAGCTTTCTGCTATTCTGCTATATTTAGATCTACAAGGAAATTCTCATACTACCAAAATTGCGATTCTGCCATTCTTCAGTGCTGTATTGTCTTCTTGTTTTGTCCTATATTTCACTGATGACTTATCTCATTTGTGCAGAATGAAAATAGGCTATTATGGAAGTTAGGTACCCTCCCTGCTGGTCTTGTAACATTTTGGAACTGTACGTTCCCCCTTGATCACTCATGGCATCTTCTGGGACTTGGGTACAATCCAAATGTCAACGAAACGGATATCAGGCAGGCGTCTGTCATCCACTACAATGGAAATCTGAAACCATGGCTTGAGATTGGATTATCCAAATACCGCAAATACTGGTCAAAATATGTCAATTTTGATCAAATCTTCCTACGGGAGTGCAACATAAATCCCTGAATGGCAAGCACGAGCGTGTGATTTTGTTCCTTTTTTACTTGCTAGATTAATTCTTTACGCTCTAGGTATTTTAAGCTGTCTAGAGCGTTTATTATTTTCAATTGTAAAGGTGCCAGCGATTTAGCGGTAGGCTTTAGACCAGACACACTCCAATTGAGGACCAGGAAGGCTGTATTACATTTTGTACTTACTGATGCTAATATAGTTAATTGTTTGATTGTATTGGTGCTATGTAAGAACACTTGGAAATAACAAAGTTTGCTATAGCATATAGCTGTTGGCATGGTTGTGTATGAACTATGTTCAACTCATGTTAGTATGATTCCTATCTCGGAGGCTCTTGATACCAATTTTTAACGACCTGTGTTAAGAAAGAATCAGGACCAAAAAAGAAGGGAAGGGAAACACAACTTCACGATCTTCTCTAACTTCCCCTTCAACCCCTTCTACCCTCCCCTCGTCAAGCGCATCTGCGGCCTCGCCATTTAAGAGCCCTTCATGAACAATAAAATGCAGAGTTGTAGCTCGAGAATATCTGTTTTTTTTTTCTGGAGGACAATAAAATGTTCTTAGCTCGGAATAATTCTATGTTGTGCAATTGCACTATCAGATGTTAGGGGAATTGTATTTCTTTTGGTTGTTTAAGAAGGCACAATGCTATAGAGAATTATATTGTTTGTTAATTCTTGTGCGCTTCCTCTCATGTATTTTGATCAGTTTAGGATCTCGGCAACATTAGGTTGGCCGGTTATACTTTTACTTTCCAGGTTGCAAACGACGACTTGAACTACAAGCATACAAGTGTTCTGGATATTCAGACGTGATTAAAATATTCCATGATTCAAATCAATTTATGGGAGATTGGATCATATACCCTCCCTTTAGTTGGGAAATTGAGAATTTACCCTCCACATCTCAATGACACGTGGGGTTATCATAAGTCACTGACACGTGGGTCAGAAGGGTAAATCATCAATTTCCATCTAAATGGAGGGTATATGATCAATTTTTCCATTTATATATAGTTAAATAGAGATAACTGCAGGATACAATAAATAGAGATAATAGATCATCAAAGATACAATAAAAAGAGAAGACAAAAGATATACCATTAAATAACTAAGTACATCTAGGACAACAAAGTATTTACATTCTCCGAGATTTCATGTCTTGAAATCGTTTCTTAATTTTTTTTTCACGATTAAGTCCTTTGAATATATCTCGCTTGATATATCACACCATTAAGTCATTAAGCCAATCATAGGACATCTTATTGCGTAAATTGGTCTTGATAATATTCATAGCCGAGAAGACTATCAACCGATGTTGTCGTCGCCGGTAGTAGCAATGCTAACTCGATGAGATGGTGGACAATGGAAATACAATATGTCTTTCTGTTTCAACTATCTCCACGGCCAGACTTTCAAAATCATGATAAGTAATAAAATCATCAATTCTTTGCACATGAAGAATGAAGGTTTCAAGTTGATCCTTTATAGCCACACGATCAAAAATAGAGAAATCTTTATCATAGATCTAGACAAGTTAAGCAATATTATCCACATTGAACTTTGAGAAGGAGTTACTTGGATCAAGAAAAATAAAAACATACAAATAACTCTGAAGATATCTCATTGAAGCGATAATCTATCTCTGTGATAATAGCATTAATGGCAGCAAAGATAGTATTAACATGATAATGATGGTCTTGAGAGACTGTGATCCTACCCTGCTTTGATCGGCCCTATCTTGGAATCATTTTGTCCATATTTGGCACTGGAATCTTATTTGCATCAAAAAATATTTTGATTTTTGTAAATAGTGGCTCCCAACATTCTCAAGTTGGTCAAATGTGTTTCCATAACTTTCCCTTTACCGTCCACAAACCAGAAGGACAAATGATACAATTAGTTGAGTAGAACAATGCAAACATTCAAAAAGCAATGATAGACCACATAATCAATCACTATTCACTAACCTCACAATCACAGTCATTTGCTCCTTGATTGATATATCACGAGATTCATCAATAAGAACTGTTGACTATCGAGTTGTCGATCTTACGAAATAGTATAAGAAAGATAGCTAAAATATTTGAAAGAGAACATGGATGCTCTATATTACTATAAATTGGTTACAGGGTTTCTTTAACAAGGCATGAAACTAGCCATAATTACACTAAATCGAATGGGATGTTAATTGTCTTTTTATCTTGTCTCGTCTAGTCTTAAATACCAATGAAGAGACACCAATTATCCACTCAAAAAGACGTCTTATAGAACCAACGTGTCCAGTCAGGGGGTAGTTATTGTCATAGAGATGACGCCTGATCGTCAGTTGTTGTCAGTGAGAGGCAAACATGGGAAACAATCGTATGGTAGTTGTTATCAGAGAATTAAGGTTAAAACATCGTGCTTTTGGAGTGAATAAGGCATGTATTTTATCCATCACACAGAAAAAATATTATAGAATTGGGTTTAGGTACCTGTTAACATGTACAGTGTTTCTTCGACCAATGTACTCGGAGAGCAACCTCTAGAGGTTTACGACCATAGGATCCCTTAGCCTTAATTAAATATTAAAGCCATAATTAAGAATTTACTAAATCCTCATCAGCTACCCCCTGGATTTTTAAGTGAATTTATGATATGAATTCCTTCTGATTGGATTTTAATCGAAAACTACGTCTTTAACAGTAAGAGTAAAGAAGCAGTTCTTATTCACTTTAAAGTTGAGAAAACCAAATGAGAAACTAAAAGGTTTTGTGTCCGTTTGGCTTCAGATTGAGTAACCCCTATTTGTAGTTAGAGAAAAACCCTTATAAAACCCCTAGCGCATTACCCATTGGCTTTATGCTTTCAGAAAAAACTTTCATCTTCTTCTCTGCCCTAGCGCTCTTCGCCTATAGCCTTGAATCCTTTCGACCCCCTTTCAATTTTCTGCCACTTAGTCAAAATGTTGGATCTAATCATCGATTGGCCAACATATGAGCTTGGATCAAAGAAGCTGAAGGCCATAAAAAGGAAGGGATGCTTCCCAACAAGGTTCTGGTCCTATGGAGGTTAGCGATCGAAGAGAAATTTTTGAGCAGGAAGGAATGCGAGATTCTAATCTTTTGGGCATATATTGAGTGCGGATTTTGATTTCTGATGCACCTGTTCCTCTTGGAAGTCTTGGAGTACTACAGAATCATATTGGTAAATATAGCCTCCAATTTGAGCATCTTTTTCTACCTCTGTGATGCGTATTTGGGGATTCCCCTAAGCTTAGAACTCCTTCGATACTTCTATAGGATGACAAAGTATAAGAAATCAGCATCATTACCCAAAAATTGTGCTTTGCATCTCCACAATGGGAAGGCCGAAGAATACGTTCCAATGTATTCTAAGTCTTCGTGGTCGCCATAGAAGAAATTATGGTTCTATATGACACTCAGCAAAGACGATAGCCTTTCTTCCACTGGTTGGATTGCCATCGAGACCTTAGGTGGAGGTCCTCCTCAAAGAAGGGAATGGTAGGACAGTGGATTGATGCCATCGCCCATCTCAGATTTTTTTCATGCTACATGGTGAAAGATTTTTTCATGCGCCTGATAAGTTCTCTAAAGCCACGCGACGACATTATGCTTTGGTACACAGGCGTGATTGACTCAACAAGGGATACTTTGGAAGGTAAGCCTAAAAACTGTCCCTCCGAGTGTCCTTCGATCATTCTAATGACCATGCAAGGCTCTAAGAACAACATCCCCTCGAAAGTAGGCTTCTACTATGACTCCAAAAGTTTTTTTTGTAGAAGTCGACCCCTTCTCTTATGAGGAGGACAGAGAAAAGGCATCGACATGAATATATTTCTTGGATGAAGGATTTCGTTGCTGAGCTCACTTCAGTCAGTGACAAGGCAGCAGAGAGGGAAGAGCTATTGATCAAAGTCACTATGACCATAGAATCAATGGTGATTTTGAGTTTATCGATCATGGGCTCCGAAGCGGTCGTGACCAACCAGACTGAAACTTCAGTGATTGTAACCGATCAGGTTGAAACTCTAGTCATTGTCCATCAAGCAATAGAGGAAACAACTACTCTAGTAGTCGAGAGAGTTCCAGCTTAAAGCAGGTGGTCGGAGAAGTTGCTTCTGACCACCCCATGGAGGATCTTGCTAAGGATATACTTATCAGTCAGAGAACTCAAAGGGTCTGACTAACCCTACCAGTGCAGTACTTGTAAAGTTGGTTGAAAAGAAGAAAAGGAAAGTTAGCACTCTGGACTATGCTCCAGGGCGTTTTAACTTCAAAATAAAAAAAATACCAGGTATGTACTAGTAGAAATTCATGTAAATTCATACCTTTAGATTTTTTTGGCGTTTTGAAGTTCTTACTTCTCCCTTTTCGTTCTTCTTTCTTTGTAGCACCTCTAGTGCTCCGATCAATCCTGATCCGAGTACTCCTCATGAGGAAATTCTTAAGAAGGGAGTAGTCAAGGCAGCCCCTAAGTGGATGGAGGAATCAACAACTGCTGCCACCGCTTGGGATTCTTTGGTGGCTCTGACCCCATCCAAGGATATGGAGACAAAAGAGAAATCTTGGCAGGATCTGATTGCTGCTGGGAGTAAGTGGTCGAAGTGGAGGGAGCAAATATGCTTCCTCCTTTATTTG